>OZ012679.1:46396481-48796481 GCA_963942445.1 Argyra leucocephala | reverse complement strand
AATGAGTATGCTTAAATGATTGTCTATTAAAATAGTTATAGATAGTGAGCAGTAATTAGCATTTCTAGCACCAAAATAATAAACGGAATTCAGTCAAAAATATCGAAATATGTGAAGAGCCCATCCATCATTATACATCATTAGTAGTATAATATTAGAAATGATTAAAAATTTAATCCACACCGGAAATCGTAACAACAACCAACAAAATATATATAGAGAAAGACTTAAGCAATATAAAAATAATTTAGTCGACAGATTAATGATAGTCAATTCTGCAATGCGTCCTAAGCGTGGATTTGTGTGGATTAATTGATTCCGGTAATCTATTTCATAATGTAGAATGATTGAAAATAACCCCTGCTTTCGATAATGTCATCAAGCAGCAAAAATTTTTATGAATAGTTGTTGATCATCATTTGTTTTGTTCTTTGATTGTGAAGTAAAAATTTTTTTGATGGTTCAACAGGTTTTTAAATATGAAAATATGTAACTTTAATCTATTGTTTGCATTTCTTATTCTACATATCTTTTAAAAAAAACGGATCTTAAAACAAAATTAAATAAAAATCAACAATACACACAATAAACCACAATTCAAAAATCACAAATGTATGTGCGGTAATATAAAAGACGGCGACGTCAAAAGTATATGCATTTGTCGATTTGACAGTAGATCGGTCGTATCAAATATTAATTGATTGCTCGTCAATTCAGCATTACCGAAAGCAGGGTGCAATTTAATGATATGACAAGCACGGATTTGATTCCTCATGCAGATAAAATTCGTTTAATATACAATAGATGGCGAAACCAACATTAAAAAAAATGTTGATAGTAGACTACTTGAGTCATTCAAATTATTTAAATATAAATTTCATAATTTTTTTATTGAATAATTTTGCTTAACTAAAATTATCCAAATCATCATAACTATACTAAATTTTTTATCACATTGTAGTAACAAAACTACAAGATCTGTTTATCACCCTATACTTATATGCAATTTAAACATTTTCAATTTTGACATTCTTGTCATACATTATTCCTATAGAATGTTTTTGAAAATTTAGTTTTTTCTATTATTATGTTTTTCTTTTCAAGTAAAATTTTAAGTAAACATCTTTCGAAACGTGAAAAATATATTTTAAATTTTATTTTTGATGTAATGAAAAAAAAATTTCAGTATAAATATTCAGGTTATGACCACAAATTTGACGGTAAATAATAATAAGAAAAAAAAAATCCATTCTACAACAATGAAAATGTAAGAAAATCAAATTTCGAATTTTTTTCTAAATTACATGTACGTATACATGTTATCAGTGTGTTGCAATGCAGTTTAAATAAAACATAAATGTATAGGGTTGTTTAGGAGACGTTCTAAAATATAGGTAGGACCAAATTTTTAGTAGAATATTTAATTATTATTCTTTGAACTCATATTTAAAAGCATCTGAGATACTAAGACTATATTCAATATTTGCTACAGAATCAAATAATAAACTATGAAGATATTAGAAAAATTTCGGAATCGCAGTTCCAAAGAATTATATAAAATTCTTATGTATACAATATGTGTCAAAATTACAACTTTAAAATTGTTATTCAATTTATTTATTATATTGAATTAATTTGTAAATATTTTTGAATTAATAAAATTGTAAGTGAGCACAGATAAATAAAGAAAAAAATTTCCTTTGATTATGATGATCAGTGATGTAATTTTGTCAGCAACTTCACTACTCTCTTTTAGAGTGGCAAGATGAATTAAGTTTAATCTATGTTCATAGGGTGTCAAAATTAAGCGGTTGGAAAGGTGGCGTAAGGCAAATCTTAAAAAATTTTTTTGATGAGTCATTAAATTCTCTTGACCATCGTTTTCCAAGAGGTTATTACAATGAGATATACAGTTTGAAACTGTACTTGGTTAAAATTGTATAGTTAAAATTATATTCAACTGAATATTAGAATTTTGTTTTTATTTGTTATCAAGCTGTACATGGTTCACATTGCTGTCCCCTGTCAAAAAATAAGAAACTTTTGTCTAGTAATTTTTTTTTTTAGTTTAAACTTTGTAAGAACCCAAAACTGAGATAAAAAATATGATAACATAAAAAAGAAATTAATTTATAAAAATGATTATTATTAACTTTAGCTTACCAAAGAAAAATATGGTGGATTTTTGTTTTATTTTTATTAGTTTTAAAGAGAAATACTGAGAAAACCAAAAAAAAATTCTTTAACAGAAGTTTCTTATTTTTTGTTGTAGAATCCGAATTTGCCTGATTTTAAAATTTCGATTTCTGTCAAAATTCAGGCTTAAAAACCCTTTTCCGGCTGTTCCCGGAAGTTTAAAATATCACCAAACCATAAGGTACCCTCGATTTAGTTAATAACATTTTTAAAATTTTAAAATAACGGCTTTCCTCCCATCTTAAAAATCTGATACGCATGTTCTGCAGCACCCGGTATAACTGCCATATAACTCATAGCACTCTTCAAATATATTGCAAAAAACAAAGTCATTACATACAGACCTGAAAATGGATAATTATAGGTACTATCAAAAATTAAAAAACTGTTTATTTTACTTTTTCCAAAAAATCATAGCAGTTCTGGTAGTTGTCATACAATACCTAAAACACGCTAAGGTTTTTATGTTTTAAAAACAAAAATTCAAAGTAAGTCATGATAACATTCAATTTACATTGTGTAATTTTTATTAAAACTTATTAATTTTAGTATGGTAAACATTTCAAAGTGCCGCTTGAATTATATTTCTTTTCGACCAATTGATTTTCGTTTGGGGGGAATAACTGTGGACGAAGCTCGCAAATGAATGATTGGTTTTTTTCCGATATTTTTACTATTTTATAATTAGTTTATTCTTTATCTTTATTTTTGTAATATTTATCTAACTTACAGTTTATTTATTATAAATAAGCTTTTACAAGCTAAATACAAGCTTTTTTAAGCTAAATACAAGCTTTTTAAGGTTATGTTATAGAAGAATAGTCAATAATATAGAAAAATATTATATTATAAGAATAGTGTTAGTTAGATACCATATTAAAATCTGGGATAAACAAAATTTTCAGAATTTTACAAAATATTAACTTATTGTTATGAAACCACAAATATCTAACATTATCCAAACTGTTACAAACAAATCAAATTAAACCAAATTAATATTAAATACAAAAATGTAAAACATAGTGTTAAAAATTTTCATTTTCCCAGCACAATATAAATAAAAAACTTAGTACTAAAACGGTAAATATAATTATATCATTAACAACCTACTATAAAAATGTTGAATATAAATAATATTCGAATTCTACAATTAAAAATAATCTTATTATTTGACTTCCGAATTATTTACAATAATTACCTCCTACCACTACTCCTATAATTTTATAACTCTTTTTTTAAATTGTAAAAATAAAAAACAAAATCGGTTAGAAATTAAGCACAAATATCTGATATGAATCTTTACAAGGAAAAATGTATTTTTTTTTTTGTATATTTAAGGATACTGCGTATCCTTGATTTATTTTCAAATCTAATTAAAAGTAATTAAATGTCAATTTATGAAACAATTTTTTGTTTTTTTATTTATTTTTGTTTTAACTTTGTAATAAAGTATAAATAGACCTTATTTCATGTGACTTCTAATTTTAATTGGTTATTCGAGAATAGAATACGATAACTGTACTGTGAAAGATTGATAACAGTAAAATATTGATAATACTTAATAGAAAAATTCTGGTGAGGAAAAGAAGAAACTTTACACTTTGGTGAATTTTTTAAAAAATATTTAGTTTTCGCTACGTCTCATTTATTTATCATTTAAAAGAATAATAATGGAAATCGGTTGTGAAATAGTTCAGATATTTGAATCGTATTTTTTTTTCAGTTCACAAATTAATGAGATTAAAGTCTTCTCAACCCACATTTATTTTATAGGTGCCTCAGACTGTACTTTAATACATTTGAAGGGAAAAAAATAATAAAGATGAAAACTTGTTCATATTCTCCGCACACCTGGAACACTACAAAATGAATTTCATTTCATTTTATTTCTCATCAACTTAATAAAATTCTAATAAATATATGTATATATGTATAATGTAATACTATGTATATGTGTATATCATATTATAGAAGTAAAATTAATACTATATTTAATAAAACAGAATCTGTAAGTAGTATGAATGAATATAATTTCCCTATTACCCATTTAACTGAATCCGATTTTCTTTATGACCAACTAAGGGGTAAGTAAGTTTATTATACTTTTTTTTGTTAATATTTTTTTTTCTTGTTCTTTTTTTTTACGTTAATAACAATCAACTTTTTTTTAGCTTGTTGTTTAATTATACTCTATCATAGAATTTTAGCTTCTTTTTTTTAATACCATCAAAAATTATTTTGGTAAAATTTAAGCTCTTTCGCCTTTTAACTTTTACTATATACATACATAGTGTAGTTGTTATTGTATATTTTGGTTCGTTTACTTTACGAAACTAATGAGTATGAAAAAATAAAAACAAAAAATAAAAGGAAAACAATAGAAAAGTCTATTTACTAGACGGTCAATATAAAAACTTATAGGGGGCGGGTTCGGTATAGAAACAAAACTAAAATAAAATAGGATATAACTATACAGGAGAGTAAATCGACTATGGTCACTATAAAATAGTGTAGGAGAATGGTGTGGGATACATAATGAGTAAAAGAAATTAAAAAAAAAAATGTTTATAAATTCCATGATTGCATCTATTTAAAAGTTGTTTTTGTTTTTCTAGCTACTTTTTCGTTCTTTATTTTTATTTTTGGTTTTTGCAAAATTGAGGAGTATAGCATTCAACAAATATAAGTACTATCGTATATTTTTAATTTTTATTCTAATGTTAACATCAATAATTTCGAAGTTCGTTTCTAAAATACCCTATTAACATATTAAATGTGGTTAGTAAAAATTCAAATGAAAATGACTGGATAATAAAAATTGTAATTCAACCAATTTTTGCTTTAAAATTATTAATTAATGCAACTGTTTTTGAGTATAGAAGGCGGAGTATGCGAAATAGAGTGGTAATCTGTCAGGTTGGGTGATCATTACTTACTTACTTAGGAGGCCAACAGATCAGGTAGGTCCTTGGTCTAACTCATCAATGTCCTCCGTAAGTCCGAGGCTTGTTTTAAGTCTTTCACAACAATATTTTTTGCATAGGTTAAGTAGTTAATCTAACGTCAACGTTCAATAGTAGAGGTTTTTTTTTGCGTACTTACAATTTTGGCGTATAAGTGGGTGACAATTGCACATCTGGGTCAGCGATTGGTGAGATGTTACCCTGTCAATTCCAACCGGATGATAATTGCTAACAATAAATCACAAAAATTTTGTTTTTGCACTCTGAATGATGTAATACATATAGGTAATATGGCAAATCTTTTAAAACAAGTCTTATCTAGTTTACAACAATTCTATATGTATAACGTCACAACAAAAAATCATCATAGAGGCTAACCAACTGTAATAAAGTATAGCCGTATTCTTAGTTTTAGTTGGAGTTTTAGTTGTAGGTTTAGTCTTAGTATTAGTCATAGTTTAGTTGTATCTTTAAGTAGCTTATATTAGATTAACTTAAATAACAAAAACAGGATGCAAGTGCGAAAATATAAAAAACAAATATTTAGGATAAAAATAACAGAATGTTCTCCAAAGTTTGGATTCACAAATTTACAGGGGTATCAAGCTAAACTTTATAGTTTGATAGATTAAGGCATGGATTAGATAGGTTAAGTTTGACAGATAATTACTTGTATATAAATAATTATAAGAAACAACCCATCAAATGTTAATTTGATACAGGCACAATAAATGAAATGGAATAGAAAATACTTTGTAGGATGATTGATTTTGAGTACTATTACTTTTAAACATACATTTATTGTAGTGGCACGAGCTTTACAGAATGTCAAAAACCGTTCTGGTTGCTTTGAGTCAGACTTACAGAATACAGAAAATTATTGGGATCATTTTTATGTATAATGGGTGATTATATCACTTATCAACATATAGAATGCAGCTTGCGAATATTAATGCAATTGGTTATGCACCAGTACTGTACAAAATAGTCAGAACAGTTGGAATTCTTATAAACACTTATTATCTTACGGGTAGTATTTTTGACTCTTTTACCAATCTTTAGTTGTTTGGTGTAACTCAGGTAAATTATAAACTGGTTAATTGTTGGACGAAAGTGTTCATTAATGATAAATAATTGAATAAAAGTGTAGGTCAGTTTTAAAAACAAGCGTTCGAATTGCCTCATGAAATTTAAGTGTTATCAACAATTGATATTAGTCAGAGAATATGACGTAGGAAATCCTCTGTTTCGGATCATAGTAAAATATTTGGAAGTATTTGGGTTCTGTATTCAGTCTAAAGGACCTGGTAGACCACGAATCAAGATTTCTGTATAGTGAAAGACAAATTTCTGTTACTTCGATCCAATCGGAATAGATTTATATAATCAACAAAATAGTTCAAAGACCTTGCCAGAGCAACAGCAATAGAAGTAGATTTTGTTGCACGTCGATCAATAATAAAACAAAATTCTAAAAATAACTTTAAAATTTTATCGCCTTCAGTGGGCCCTGGAGTACTCGAACTGGATTAAAGAAATATGGAGTCACGTGGTGCGCTCTGGCGAGTTCAAATTCAAACTCTATGTCGGAAATGGGTGGCTCTTTGGGTGGCGTAAAAAATGTAAAGAATGTCATATCGAAGTTTTCATTCAAGAAGTACGTAACAAAAATAAATGTATAAAGGTTTGGGGCTGCTTTAGCATGTGTCGTATAGCTGAGTTAGCATTTTTAAACTCAAAAGTAACTACAGATATGCACATAGATATTATGGAGAGTCAGTTGAAACTATCAGTTTTGAAACTTTTTGCTGACTTTGAAAGGTTCATATTTCAACAAGATAAAGACACCCACAGGACGAAAAATTTAATAATAATTTTATTTTAAATTATTTAAAATTAAGTTAAGACAAGATTTAGATCTGGTTTTA
This sequence comes from Argyra leucocephala, assembly GCA_963942445.1. Lineage (NCBI taxonomy): Eukaryota > Metazoa > Arthropoda > Insecta > Diptera > Dolichopodidae > Argyra > Argyra leucocephala. The sequence continues at coordinate 48,789,394 of OZ012679.1, read as the reverse complement.
TCTCAACTTCTAGGGTAAAGAGTACTTAGGGCATATCTAATGAAAAAATAAAGTGATTGTGAAATTGCCTAAACCATGTAATATATAATAATAATATCTAACTAAACCCCGTGTAGTTTAAATCTTAATTCTATTGAAAGTATTTTGCGTGTCATGAAGAAAACAGTAACAGACAGAGCAATCCAGAGATAATAGAATATTTAAGAGAGCAAATTCAAATAGATTGGAAGAGCATTATAAATGATTTCATTGAAAATTTGGTTGACTCTATGAACAATAGGTTTGAAGTGGTACTATACGCAAATGTTGGTTATATATTAATTAGTACATATTAAATATAAATATAGCTTATGGATAATAATCAAGTAATTTCAAATTTCGATATTTTTATAATATTATGTTAGACATTTTTTTTTTTTTGTATAATCATTAAAAAAATATGTTAAATAATGCATTTTTCCTTAATTTTCGTCTTCCTTTTTCCCTATCTCGCAAAATTTGGCTAATTGAATAGAAAATATTGAGTTAACTAATATTTTAGATAAATATTATGAAGAGAGTGTTTTGGAACACTAGTATTTACTTTATAGGTGTCAGATATAAAATTGCAATGAATGACATGTAGGTAAAATTTAACTCGATAGAAATTAAAGCTAATAGATGAATATTTGTCCAAAAATGTCGAATGTCATATTCGAGGTTTATGATTCATTTTATTATCTGTATACTAATCATTATAAGCATTGTAGAAATATAATAATATTTACATAGTCTACTGCCTAACATATGTGACCAAGATAAGATATAACTTTTATATCTAGCCAAATTTTTGGATCAAATCCAATAAGACAAGTAATACAGATGGTACAAATGCTCAATACAAATATTAGTATAGTTATTATTATGTGTAAGAACACAGATCCATAAAAATAATGACAGTACTGTAATCAGTACTTAGCAATTAAATTAAGTTAATAATCGTACTAATTCTTATTGTGACACATTGGTATTTTAGAAGGACCACTATACCAAATTTGTTGCATGAAAGAGTAAATATTATATTTTGGCAGAAGATATAGCCTACATAAATAGCCTACAGGATCCAACCGCCATAGTATGTTAAGATTTAAACAAATCTATTTAACAAATAAACTAATATTTTAATTAATCTGATTTTAGCTGATCTTAGATAATTTTGTTAATTTATTTACAAGAAACAAATTCCAACATAATTGTGGAGCAGTTGTTTAGACTATTTTTATTTTGATCCAAATCATTGAGATTACCTGAAGTTAACACCCAACAAGAACGTAGCCGAAATTAAAGAGCCTATAGTTGCGGATAGAATACAATAAATGCAATTCGTTTCTGTCCTATACCTCACTAACAGATTTGCAGTATGTCGATGAGGATGATGAGATCATCAAGGTGATAGACAGACAACAAAAATAAAATGATTCCATAATAAAAGACAAGCTAACTATTTCTTACTACTTAAAACCTCTCAATTAGAATTATTTTTCAAATCAGTGGACAATACTTAAGTAATAAATTGAAATTATTTTATTTCTTTGTAAGTATAGTACATTAAATCTCAAAGGACATACAAATTTAAAATAACTAAGAAAAATTATGCTATAAGGCAATATTATTAATGATCTTCAATGATAAAAAGGATAATATAGTGTAAAACATTGTTGTAATGAAATAAATTGTTTGGGAAATTTTTTCCATTTTCTATTCTATTTATATTTTTATGTTTATTGTTGTTATTATTTTGTTGTTTTTTTTTTTTTTTTTTTACAATGTTATAGGTCCAATCATTAAAGATGTTCGTATTATTTTCTGGTCACGCAAGTAATTTGCTTTCATTTTATTTTCATTTATTAATGTACACACACACACACACACGCTCACACACAAATAAATTAAAATAATGTTTATAATGTTTTTCCTTAAAAATACTTTTATATTTTTCTTCTTCTTCTCTATTTTATTTTACGTTTTACAATTTATTTTATAGAACTAATTTTACCTTGTAATAACAATAATGAAAAACAATAAAAATAAAAACAATAGAAACAAAAAAAAAGCCAAACAATAAAAGAAAATGTTTTTCTTTTGAAATGATTTTGAATCCTTAATTACTTTAGTGAATTATTTATTTTATTATTTATAATGTTACTTCTATTATTATTTATAGTTTATTATTTTGAAGAAGAACAGAGTGTTTTAAAGAACTTTAAGTAATTTTAAGTTAATCGTTGGTATTTTTAATAATAATTTTTAGGTATTTTCAAATTGAGGTTTAGTGAACGAAAATTATATTGAATGATTTGATGAAGAATAATGAGAATTCACTGTACAACCATCTCTTCTTCTTCATCATTGTTGCAACTATATGCGTCAGTCTTATAGTTGCAACAATGATGAAGAAGTAATAGTTAATAAATACCAACCCCATTTGTTTTGTTATCGAAATCAAACTCAGCTTTTTCACGTCTCTTTTATTGTAGTCAGTAATATACAACTAATGGTCAAAAATCTTGAAATATCTATGTTGAATGTACAAACTGACATTACAAGAACTACAAAACAACTGAACAAATTGATCAGTTTTACAGCTCTTTCTACAAAAGAGCCATTTGAGCAAACCTCTACCTACCTGTAATCTACAAATATCGGACTATGTCTTGCTAAAACTATCTCGTCCATACTATGGTCCAGTTTGGATACTTTAGCCTAACGATACCTTTACATAATATCATTAATAAGAATTGAATGGCTTATCATAGTATAGTGCCCTATATGTGAGGATACCACAAAGTATCACTCAAATGATTTCTGCGCAACTTTTTAAAAATTAAGAAAATTACGACACAATCAGAAATCTTATATGAACTTGTGCCGCATTAATTTGAAAAGGGTATATTATATGGCCTTCTTATGAGAATTATCTCTTCAGGCACAAATCGTTGAAATAAATAAATATTAGCGAGGTTACCTAATTAACGCTGGGTACCACACTTAGAAACTTTTTAAGATACATATACATTGTTGCTATTATTGTCATGCCGCATTCGTCGAGCATAGGGCGGTAATGTTGCCATACAATTTGAAAAAAAGAACCATGCTGCTGGAAAGCTTGTTTCTGATATTTACTGGAACGCAAATAAGAAGCACCATATTTATTAACTGTTTTCATAACAGTTTGGCTAAATGGTTTAATAAAAAAATTACAACTTCCCATACAATTTATTAATCTTAATAAATAGCATGATAAGAGAGTGAACTTTTGAGGTTGTAGCAAATGAAATTCAGAGTTTTGAAGTAAATAATGGTCTAATGCAAGGTACTGTGAAATCGCTAATTCTATTTTCTCTTTATATCAATAATTCCTGCTCAACGTAAAATACTTTTGCAGATCATTTAATTTGCTTTTTTTTCAGCTGAAAAATATGAATTATAATAGACAAGCATTTAAGGAACGCAGTAGACACCTTTTCATTTTATCTCACTTCTCCTTAATGAACTCTTAATATATAAATTAGTTGTATATAGAACAATAATGCGCACACAGTTGAAATGTTTTTTATTTATATGGTTTTATTATTCACCAAATTCATTATGCATATACGAGTTTTTACACTGATTGAATAGGGCCCCTAGTAAAGATATAACAAATAACTTGGAATGTATGGTACATATTGTAGAAAACTATGTTTCTTCATGGACACTGAAGTCAAATTTAGTAAAAGTGAGACAATTCTTTTCATAAATAATATGTCTCAATAACACAACAATAAGAGCATTTGGTAAGAGCAGGTGAAGGAACAAATATAAAATCAAAAACATCGAATCAGTAAAATATTAGCATCCGAACAATGTACGAATGCCCGAACTAGTACAATATTAGTGCCTGGTTAATGGAAAAAGTAAAAGTATTCGAAAGAAAATGTATTAGGGATTTTCTAAGGAGATAAACGTAATTTGTCTAATATATATATTGTTTATAAAGCAAGTTTTCAGAGCACAAAAAGTCGCAGAAAATATACTCCTTTGTCACTCAATCTATCCAGAAGAAACATAAATTTAGGATCAAGACATCAACATAATTAATACTACTGACTTAATATTTAGTACAGACATATTAGATAAAAACTCCAAACTGTTTTTCAATATAAAACAAGTAGTTAAAATCAACTAATATAAATAAATATTTTTGTATACTAAAAAGTACTTTTACTTCCTACTATTTTCCTTTTCCTAATATTCGTTCTCAATATCCCAACTTAGTATTAAGTTTTATCATAATTATTAAATACACATTTTTATTAAATAAAAACGGTAACAATTATTATCAAGAGTAGCTTACCTACTTTTTTAATAAATTACAAAATTCATTTCAATAAACTTAACAGTACTTAATTTTCTATTTAACTTTTTTAAATCAAGCCTTCTAACAACAAATATAAAATGGTTTTTTTCTTTATTTAATTGAAGTCTATAAATATAAAATAAAATAAATTCTCTTTTTTAAATTTTAATTAGAATTACGTTATGAAACATGATTGAAATTTTTAATTACACTGTACTTAAATTATTATAGATGAAAATTTATTCTCAAATTACTATTTTTTATCACGTGTTTTTTTGATTTATTTATATATTTTTTTTTTGTTTTTGTTTTTTTCTATAATTCTAAAAATAAAAATCAGAGTTTCCTATGCAATGTAATAATTACCAACGAAATAGAGTCCTTTAAAGTTTTCATTTTTAGTTCAATAGACCTTTTTCATTTTTTCGTTGTGTTGTTTTTCTGGAAAAAAAATGTTATACGTACAAGGCGCTTAAAAAGTTATTATTTAAAAATAAGACGATAGATTTTAATTGAATTATTAGTGTCGATATCAAAATCATTTTCACATACTTTAATTATTTTTCTATATATTAGAATGTTTAAGCTTTCACTTATTAGTACAACACTACATAGATCATATTATATAAGGCTTTTCTATAACTACTGTACAAAAAACAAGACAAAACCCAAAGGATAATAAATACTTTACAAAAAATTATGTTATAATAATTATTGGGTATACCAAAACAAATTATATGAAAGAGGAAGGATGATATTATCAAAAAAAACAAAAAATTAAATAAAAATATAAAAGAAATTTTGTTAAATGTACAGGTAATAATTTACATTGTTACATCTATCTCTTTTACTCTCATTGCTATATCGTAATTCTTAATTTTATTGTTAAGTAATTTTAAAATAATTTATATTTATGACTTTAGAATTTGATATTATTTAAGAAAAATAATAATATATGTAAACATATAATATAAATATATATATAAGAATATATAAAAAATATAATAATTCTTGTTTCTCTCGTTTTAGGCCATCAAAAAATTTTCCTTCATTTTCAAAAACACAAATTTATGTTCTCTAAGAGTTAAAATTAAGGATGTGCTCTTGGATCAACAAAAATTGATTATATTTATATATATATATATAATATTTATAATATATATAATAATTTTAAGCAATAAATTTAAATAATAAATTAATGAATGTACCACCCAAATATCTGATGAAAACAGAAATACGAGAATTTGAATGTTGTAGCTTAAAGCGCTAGTTAAATTTAATTAACTTACGAGTATAGTATCTTGTAAAATATATCAGAGTATTTTCACTCGTGATTATAACAAAATCATTCAACTACAGACTAATTTAATGTAATCAAATTTTACTGAAATGAATATAAATCTTACAGAATTTTTATTCGATAATTGGTTAGAATCAATTAATATTTTTTTTTGTATCTCAACTAATATTAGCGAAAGCAGTTGACATGTACCTAAAACAAAAGTGTTTAACTTTAATTAAATTTTAATATTTATGATGGTTCAAGTAAATCTGATTTTTAAACTAGTGCTACTAGTCCTACTTGTATGCCTGAAATATTTCAGTCTACGTCCTGCTTGATTCTTAGTTCATAACTAATTAAGTCCCAAATAAATTTGAAAGAATATCAATATTAAGGTGGATTTCAACATGTGTCGATTTACAGTCACGGTAGTTTTTTTCTGTGCTGGGTTTTTCAGAACAATTTCCAAATGCGACTGATTTCATTGAAATATTTGACAACTTAAAAGTATATTCAAAATAAAAATAAATGTGAATAATATTTTAAATATTCAAATAAAAAAAAAAAAAATATATATATATATTGCGGTAAAAATGAGGAATTGGTTATTATTAATCATAACCGGTCACTATTAATAAGTAAGTGATTAATTTGGACAGAATTTATTTAAATCACATAAACCGGTAATTATTAATAATTCCCATCCATTTTAGGTAAATGTAATAAATATTATAAATAATTTTAAAAACTTTTTGGATAGGTCCAACTGACCAGAAATCGGAACCAAGACTTAAATATTTCAAAAAGATTTTATGTTTCACTAAAAGCTTGCCGTCTTCGTTTACCCTGCCGTCTGCATTTACGTCTACGTTTACCTGCTGTCTTATTATTTTAACTATAAAAATATAACTTTTGTTTTTTAGTTTTGGTTTTTTTTTTGTTATAATTTCATAGAAATTTAGAAATAGTTTTAATTTTAATCACATTTACTAATCCATACAGGTAATTATAAACAATTACCGGGAAATATAATAAGTTGTACTTATTTGTCACACACGAGGTTATTATTAATAAAGACCGGCTATTATTAATAATTACAGGACTTATGACATTTACCGTAACATATATAAAAATATATTATAAATTTTTTAAGTTATTTTAGCTTATACTAAATTGTAAAACAAATTTTAAATAATAAATTAGATTAATTATATTCACATCATAGTTGTATTTACAATACAACATAAAATTATTTTGCTGTCATCGAATTTATTGCCTGCATATCGTTTATCATTTCGGTGCGACGGTCGATTCTGATTGGCTATGTAGTTGTCAAAATCGATCGTGACGGTAAATTGGCACATGTGGAAATCCTTCTTTATTCTTTATTCTCGTTTTTTTATTATGTCCTCCACAGATTAATTGATTAAATTTTATTTTGAACAATAACTTGACATTCTGTCATTGCGCATGTACCAGAGAGCATTAACGATATCTTAGTACTTTCAGCCAGAAACTTTAAATTATTTCAATGTTAGAGTTACAAACAATGTCCAACATAGCATCTGTCCAATCAATTCATTTGGGATTGAAGTTCAGTCCTCTTCAATTCTATAACATAAAATGGAAAGTGTTTTTAAAATTAATTTGAAATATGATTAACTCTTATCCGGAAATTCGGGTCAATTTGACGTAAATTTGTAACTAAAAGTTAACCAGTTTTATATTGAAATAATTAACTGCAACTTTATCTTCTATTAGTTATGAAATTAATTAGGGTTTAGAAAAAAGTATTTAAACATAAGTTAGTGAGCTAAAATTTTCAATCTAAACCTCGTTAACAGAAATTATGAGGTAATTTTGCCAAATTAAATTTTAAGATGTGGATTTCGGCAATCTATTCCATCAATTAATTGTAAATTACACCTGTAAACATATCGCTGACCATTTACTTTGTTTTTCAGCATTCTTGATATTTCGGCATATAACGGGTTTGTTCTATGTACACAACTGAACCAAAATTTGAATTCTAATAACAAGTGTTGATCACAGAACTTTGTCGTTTACTAATAAAATCATATATCGAAAAGAGGAAACATATATACCATGTGGCTTATCAACACGGAGCATTGTACAGGAAAATGCAGAATTCAAGTACACATTTTTTCAATATCCCCTCAACATTAACTACATTTATTATTACCTGTCAATCAATTAAAAAACCCGATACCGATGCTTTTCATGCCCGCAAACATCAAATGCAAACAAGTATCAGCAAAATGTGGCAATTGTATTAAATTTGTTCGTAAAAAGAATAGTAAAACCAAAGTCCTATGGTTCACCTGTTCAAAAGATTAAATTTTCATACCTTTGATAATTAGAAAACAATTATTTAATTTGAAAACAAAATTGTTTGTGCAATTATTAACATAATTATTGTTTAATATTTTATTTACATTGGTCCAATTTGACACTGAATTTCCTTGTAAAGAGTTCAAATTCAATTTCCCATATATATATATTACAATTTATATATAAAAAATAAGCAATTTCTATGGATATATATTACAACTATCTTGTAAACTCCGGCATGGAAATACATTAAGAAAACAAGTAAAAAATTGTTTACAAATTAAAAAAGCTTGGAGAAGGCTTTGTTGTATCGAATCGACTCCTCGTAATAAAATGAATGCCACTTTTTATTAAATATTTTGTTAAAATTATTTTAAAATTTTTTTGAAATTGTCCTGAATAGACCAGAAGATATCTATTTTTCTTATATGGATTTATGGTATTCAACAGAACACATAAGTAGTAGTGCTTTGGATGAAGAAAAAATTAAATTTTTGTTTGGCTTCTTTCATGGAGCACATATTATTTAAATCGTTTATTTTTTTTATGTTAGAATTGCTAACGCATCGGGTAGGATTAACCATTTCGTGGGAAAAACTTTTGCTTGGAATTTTTTCTTATAATTTTCACGATTATATAATTGTTCGCTATAACTAGAATTATATTTTATAAGCGTCAGCTGGCTCAATTATTTTAAAAATAAAGAAAAAAATTCAATTAAACGTGTGTGCCCAGAGCGGGATTCAAACTCGGGATTTGAAATCATATAACATCACCACTACAACATGTAGTTCGGCATATTTTCGGATAATTTTCAAAAAATGTATTAAACTTTCGATTTACAGGTTTAATAAAATGTATTATATTGCTGTCATATACCCTAAATGTGTGTCAGACATTTTTTCGTTTATTTGCCAATTTTTTTTTTTTTTTTTTACCAATGACGGTTTACTTCTTGCTTCAAACCAGTACTTTAGCTTTATTTTAAGACAATAATATATATTAGCACAAATCTAGTGTAACTGCACAAAGTTACCTTCACAGCCTACTTTGCTTAAGTGATCCGTAATTTTATTAGCGTAATTGGCTACATTGTAAGAGATTTCAAGTAAATTTCGACAACAATTTGAGTAAATTTTTAAAATTGTTGTCTATATTACTTTAAACAATTAATGTGTTCATCCCACCTAACTCCAGGTTGTTGAACCAAAATTAAAGTAAAAAAAAAATGTCTCTTTCTTTGATATTACATATCTAATAAATTCATGTTAACTAAATAATAATTGACATCACCACCTAACTAATAAAACTATATAAATTTAATTAATTATGTAATTAACATTGAGCTTCTACAAAATATCTGGGTCTTAGTCTTAACACAAAAACAAAAAAAAAACCTTATAATAATAATTAATTAGTAGCAATAATCATATTAAGATCCTATATTATAAAATAAATCCATACCAATTTGTATCCTTCAATTAAAACTAATAATTCGATTTATACTAACTTAGGTACGTACATATATTTTACTTTTCACTTTACAAAACAAAAAATATATACCTATACATATTTTTTTTGTTTTGATTAAAGCTTCTTCAATAATAAATTATTCTCATTGGTGTTTAAATTAATATGGTCATAATGGAAATATTAAGAAACCATAAATAAAACACTTGCAAACTAACCATAAATCATTTTGGTAAATATTATTTTAAGACCACCCCGTGTCATTTTTCTATATTAAGGATTTAAAATATTCCTATTAACAATATTATTTCTCTTATCATTAATACACTTCTTAATAACTATAAGTAAAATTATTTAACTATACATAACATACATACATGTAATGTACATATATATTATTATGTATTAGGATTGCTATCATTTCTAGAAAATGGCCTGGTCAACAAATATAATAAATATATTTTGAATTTCCAATTCCGAAATGAAGTAGGTTTAGGTAAGCCATAATGCGTATTGGATAGTTATGTGCAATTATCATCGTTATTAAACGCTTCCAACTTAAAGTTTGAAAAAAGAACACCCAACCTATTGTAGTACGGCAACTTTATATATTAGTTTTAGAAATTATTATCGTAGGATATTCCATTTTAGGTAGTGACCAGTTACATGACAAAATTGCATAAGACAAAATTATATATGGACAAAATTACACATGGACAAAATTTCATATTTAAAAAATTACTGTGCCGTATGCGTTTATCTGCCGTCGGCAAAAACAGGATTCCAATAAATGAATTTAAACATTATTTTAAACGAGATGTCAGATCGGTTCAATATTAGCATATGTTTGATACCGAGTCATTATGATATTTCAAGAAAATGAAAACATATAAATTTACTATAGGAGGTACAGCCTTCAAAGTCTGGAAAACAGCAATCTTGGAAAACCTCAATCTACATATTTATACATACCACTTATATATATATAGCCCATAATAGACCATAAGCCCATCTTAGCTACTATCGTCAATAAGATTAGATTTCAGTACAAATTTCAATTATAGCAGATAAATTAAAAAGCTTGGACAGCTCTGCAGAGCCTGAAATAATTCTAAATTTTTTCGACCTGTTCTGCATTAATTCATAGAAGAAAATCCTATCTAGATTGACTAAGTGATCTTGCAGTTATCAAAATTATCTTAATCCCTTTGCATTCAGCCAAATTAATTAGGATCTACAGTTGTAGTAAAATTTATAGATTCTTAGGATTTACAATAGACGTCTTAATCAAAATGTACCAACTTTGACACCACTAACCTATTATGATCATGACCACCTATCTATCATGTAGTGAAAATTTACATATTCGTAAATAATAAGAGTATTAGAAAACAATATGGAATTAGAGGCAAAGGAATTAAAATATTTCATAGCTTCAATCCTAAATAAATGAAATAAGTAAATTAATATAATTTTTTTTTAGTAAAGACTCTACTTTTTTGTAAAATAAAATAATAAATATAACTACCACACCATGGTACAAAAAAACATTAAAATAAGTAAAATGTTAATAGTTAATTACCCTATAGCCCAGAAACAAATAACAAAATTAGGTGAAAGTACATATTGAAACACAAAATTTGTTACATAAGAAGATCCGATTAAAAATAAAAATTAAAATATAATTAAATTAAACCTTCTGTCATAATTTTGAAATTTGAAACTAATGCTAAAATATAGTAATGTAAGAAATTGCAAGAATAACATTAATTTATTAAACTTGAAATAAAATTATTAGTTTACATTAAAAAAAGAAAGACACAAAATAAAATTACACAATTTAAAAAAATGTATAGTATTGTAAATCAATTGTATCTATCTAACTGTAATTCGAAAAGATTCAAATAAATTTGTTCAAGCAGAAATAACTAAATATCAAAGTTAAAATTCCCCTGTCCAAACAATAAATGTCAATTGGTAACCTTTAATCTTATATTATCCTACTTTTACATGTATTTCATTTATCTATACATTAAGGATTGAACGAAATTTAATTCTATCATATATTATTTATAAAGAAATATGTTTATAGTATTATATAAATGAATATGTATATAGTATTTACAGAATATCGATTTAAAATTAAAGTTTTTGATTTCTTAGATCACCTCATTTCAAATGCATTTGCATAGATATTTATTTATAACATGGTATGTACGTTTATTGAGCAAACGTAAATAAAAGGAAATATTCAATTTTAACTATATTTTGACTCTTTGACCCAATAAGGAGGTATATTATCTTAACTCTCTACCTTTTGGTGCACTAAAGCATCCATAACTAGACAATAAGAGATTAAATATTTAACAATTATGTAATAAAATTATCAAATATTTAATTTTCAACTTCAATACATTAATTTGTAATTATATATTTGTAGTTTGTATAATAACACAAAGTATATGTATTCTAATTTCCATCAGTATTTTACTTTTTATATCAAAATCGAAAGCAGAACATAATTTAGTAGAAAACAAAATATCGGGGTTATTATAACATTGGAAACCGGCCAGGTGAGTGAAATACATGTGATTTAATGTATATATTACTCAAACACGACCGCTAAAATCCAGAAAGGAACAGATAAACAAATGTGAAAAAATTTACATCGCAAACAAAGAGATTAACATCAGTAACATTCGATAAAACAGTATAAAATTATCCAATTTGAAGCAGTACCATAGCAGATTGCTATCATAGAAGAACACGATATATCTAATGATGATAACCATAAAAACAAACACTACAAAATACAATCATTATATTTTCTTTTAAAACTAATTTTTAACAAGCAAACCGGTCCGGCAAACTGTATATATAAGAGTTTTAACATTTCATTATGAGACTTTTGATTAAAACTTGATAAAATTCGATTTAAATCAATTAACCAAATTTTATGATATTACATTTAAAAATAAAATTTCAGAATAATTTATCCTGAAGCTTATAATCATATAGATAACCTTGAGCATACTTGAAATTCCATTTATCGTATTCCCTCCTTAAAATACATCAAAAGATGTGGGCCGATAATAGGATTTTTTTTTTAATCTCAATTCTACGAATATATTTCATGTGGTCTGCAGAGCAAATTTGTATATTATTTACAATGGTGAAATAATTGAAATTATAAAAGAAAAATAGACCACTTCCCGTCTCTCCTCCTTTTAAATAATTATTATTAAATTAATAAATTTATTTAAAAAAATTTTATGAGGTAAATTATATTTCTGAGAACCTAAAATTTATTTAATAATTCCATTTTTATTTCGTTTTTTTTTTCAATTTCAAATAGAAACAAACATTAACACCACACACACATACACAAACAACAATATTATTTGACTTATAAAATATATCCATTAAAATTTTAAATTTCCCTGTGTTAATAGTAATAATTAAAGGAATAATAATGATAGGTGGTAGGATAATAATAATAATAATGAAAGGTGTTGGAAATTTAATTAAATTTTTTTATTATTATTTTTTATTGTTTTTTATATTTTTTTTATTGTAATAGACCGAAAATTAATATTAAAGGGCTACAAAATGTTTCTAATTATATTTGCTGTATATAGTAAAAATATTTAAAATAAAAAAAAATTAATGTCATGAATTTTGGTCCAAAACAAGAATTTGTTTCTAGAAAAAGGATTCAAAATTGATGTAAAGAACTGTTGTGAAAAAAACGAACAATAAAAGCTAACTAAATTGGGAAGGACTCAAATATTTATTTTAATGCAATACTAAATCTGTCTTAAAAGATACATTCTGTATTCAATAGATTTCAAATTGGAAAGTCTTGAAATTGGAAAGTCTCGAATATATTTTTAGCTGCTAAGTGCTTGTCAAACAAAAAATTAATTTCCATTTGTAAACAGTTTTAGTGGATTCTTAAAGAGTTGAACAATTTGTAAATTTATGAAATCTATGGAATAAAGAATAATTACAGGTGAATCATATTTCACCACTAGCAAGCAAATCGCACACACTGAAAGATAACAGGAAAATACTTAAAATCTTGATATTAGAATTTAAAATATCAAACATCAAATCAATTAAATGGGCTACACAACGAACAGCACTGATTAATGCGAACTGATTATATATTTTATTTTACTTTATTTATTAAATTTCACAGGTAAAATTTCACAAATGAATACAATTTTAATACAATCTAGGTATCAATCTCAATTCATTAAACATGTGATATAATTTAATTTTTAAAATCTAAAATTAATTCAGCTTCAACAGTGGCATATAAATTGTTCAATAGCGATATACTTTTGTACGAGAAGCTGTTGTATGTACTTGCTATTTTATATAAAAATAAAGTCTTCCTTTTTCCATGTATTTCCATTGTTTTAGTAACTATACTAACCAGCAAATTATAATGTAATCCACTTTCTGCAGATATAAAAGAAACAATCCATTCTTATTTTTGCATTAATACAACTATTTTAAATAACAAAATATTCTGGGGCTTTCCATATAAATTAAAATATTATTTATTCAGTACTTAAGAGCTAATCAAGCCAAAATCGCGAGTGAAAAACGAAAATTTTTCTTTTCTGGCTATCAAGCCACAATGTCATTAGAGCAAATCAATATGCTTGCAAAATGTATCACGAACATCCTTATCCGCAGCGAGCCGACAGTAAGTGAAGGTGGTTATACAGGATTGCGTAAAGCCATATAGAACAGCGAACCGTCATAAGCAAATCAAACGGTCAACCGCAAAGTAGAAAACTATTGATTCTATAAGCCGAAAAATCAGATGTATAATTACAAAACTGAGGATAGGACATTCGCGACTTATGCATAAGTACCTATTGGACTCACCGACCAGAAGTGTATCTATATGTTCCTGCGATGGTCAGATGGTCAGAATTAGTATTCAACACATTTTTGAGGCATGTTCGTGCTTCAGAAATATAAGAGAAATACATGGTACCGAGGGTTTGAGTATCCTCGGAAATGATACTGAGGGATCACTGGACTACTTTATATAGTTCAGAAGGGCAACAGACCAGGCCATCAACACCAAATATAAATTCATCAACAATTATTTTTGTTACTTTAAGTTTAGTATCGAAAATTAACAATTTTTATTTTTAACTTTCAACTTTAAGCTTAACTTTAATATATAACATATTTGAATTAACTATTTTTAATTTTAAATTAAGCTGTAAATCTAAATATTATATCTTTAAATTTTATACATATAACAGAATGCAGCCCAAAAATCTAACGAGGTTAAGCATAGATTAAGTCTTCCTATTTCCCTGCATTAGTTGTAGTAACTATAGTAACCAACAAATTCGAATGTAAGCCAATTTTTTATGTTTGCAGATATAAAAGAAACAACTCATTCTTATTATTGCTTATAATACAGCTATTTATTATTTCTTATAATACAGCTATTTTAAATAACAAAATATTCTGAACCTTTCCATACAAATTAAATTTTTTTATTTATTCAGTACTAGTCGAGGCAAAATCGCAAGTCAAAAATCTAATCTAATCAACACCTAATAGCTACTTTTATACATATAGTAAATTTTATACAAGATAACATTTAATAAAAAATTCGACCGAAGTTTTTGTAGATAGATCGCCTGACAATTGAGTAAGGCTAAAATCTTTGCAATGATATTTAAGTATAAGTCTTTCTCAGTATAAAGTTTTGTACAATTTGGTTATATTTTAAAATATCATATTAAAAAGCTTATCATGCCCGGATAAAGCTCTTCTCTGGACAATATATCAAATAATATAACCAAGCACGCAATTTTAAAATTCAGCGAATCAAATTATCACTTTGGAATTATGATAATAACATTATATATAATAAGCTATGGCAAAATTAAATACACTTATATTATGTACACAATATTAATACCTCATCTAATATTAAGAATCATTCTGTTGTAAACCAAAAAAATTTGGTTTTTCGAATAAATATAGATAAACAGTATAATATGTACTATATATGCCACCTCATTATTTAAAATACGTTATATAACCACATCCCAATAATAATATAATTAAAATTTATTATCCAGGATATTGGATTATTTAAATCAAATTTTTATATATATATATATACATTTATATACATAATAATTTATATACACAGATTGACAGATTGATACTTACACTTGTGAATGGAAAATTTAGTACCAAAATATAGACACCATAATATATAGATTTTAAATGAAATTTATTATTAAGAATTGAAACTTGAAGATGGATTTGGTAAAGGTTTATAATTAGAGTTGACTGATGAAAATTTTAGATAAATTTTGAAGATTTTGTTTTAAATACCATGAAAACACAAAATCCACAATTTATAAGATAATTAAAAAAATGTTAAGTATATAAGATGACTGATCACTCTCTTATTACAAAAAGTGCAAGATAGTAACTAGATCATAAATAAATAAGTAAAGAAATTAGTAAATAATGATTACGTTAAAATTTTGATCGATTTTTATAACTCACAGACGTATTAATAACACCTATAAATAAGTTATAAAATCAATCAAGAAGTTGTATAGGTATGTACAACACTACAAATGCCTACTGATGATTTGGTACAAGTAGTGTTGTGATGAACTAAACACTTCCTCAAACATATTGTCATTTAAAAAGAGTTTAAAATAATAGATAATTAATATAAAGCAACAGAATCCAGCTCAGAAAAATAAAAAAATATAATAAAATGTTTTTACTGTTGAATCAATTGAGTCATTGAGTTTGAAAATAAAACCCAATTATGTTTTTTAAAAGATTTAAAGAAATTAAAAATCATTGACACAATAAATAGAACATTTCCTGTTGAAATAGTTAGTTAGTTAGTTTAAAAGGACAGCCACAGCAATTTAACATAAATATAGTTCCTACAACACGAACTGAACCATTATCTATCACCCCGAGCAACACCTGTAGCTGTGACTTTTTAAATATCCAACATTTATTCGATTGAAGAAGAAATAGACTAGCACCTATACACAATTTAGATTTGTAGATTAAGCCTATTGGCTCTAGCAGCTAGAGTTTATAAATCACTATTGTGTATATATTGTGTATATTTAAATTATTTTCAATAAAAAATAATAATGATAATAATAATAGATTATTATAGATTTTTACAATATTATAGATTTTGTAAGTCAATTAGATCACAGTCAACGAAACGAAAGAATATATTTTTACTGAGATCATCACTGTAATATAATAAATCGGTAGCCGAGGCATTCCAGAGAAAATCATAACCAGCAGTCACAATTTCCAATTAGCTTCGAGATATGATATTGGTGAATTGGACAAGATTATATGTTTTTTAACTGGGAACGCAACGAAATTTCGTTTCTTAAAAATCGCTTTTCAAAATTTCGTTTTTTTTTTCAAAATAAATATTTACTTTCAGTATTTTTATGCGTAACCGATGTTGGAAACAAAAACGGAGTATTTCCTTTTTCCAGAATTTTTATAAAATTAAAAAAAACAACAATTATATTATTTTAAAAAAAAACCATATTTTTAAATGCAAGATTTTAATCAAATGACATTGTGAACCTGACCCATATTAAACACTACTGTAACTGGTAGTAACTGGAATAATTCCATTTAGTACGCGTTAATTTGACAATTTGACCAACCACTCAAAATAAGTTCAAAATAGTAGAAAAAACGCATATCTATAAAGATAGTTAAAGCTAAAACCAAAAGCCTTAACAGCACTAGCACAACACATCATCCGTCAAACAGTTCAAATATCATCTCATATACTACTCTATTGCAATAAAGTAGGCCTACCACTTGTTAAATTATATCACAATAAAAAAAAATGTTTGTAATACATAATAACTATCTATAAAAAAATTTATTTCTCAGAAAGATGGGTCTTTATAGGTGTCGACTCCCACCCTATCAAGAACAACATGCGGCTCTTTCGAAAAAAAATAATAAATAAATAAAAAAAGCATGATAAATTAAAATAACAAATCTATGTACTTATAAACAAAATCTAAATAATCAAGTAAACAAGTAAACTAAATAATTATATAGCTTCTAAAATTTAAAATGATATAAAAAAGGCTTTTTATTTGCAGATGACTTAGCCGTTAGCGTACATAGACATCCAGTTGCATTCATTTTAAATTAATAATAAATAAGGACTTAAAAAATGTGTACAAATTGATTAATGAAATACCTAATTGGTATTATAATAGATGAATATTTAATTTGTAACAAGCATATAAATTATATCATAACCAAATTACATCGGCGTTTTTAAAAAAATTAGATTTAAGCTACAAAATATCTACTTTTCGTCGTATAAAAGAATACGTTTTGAAAAAAATCTAAATGTTTTAAAAATCATTTATAATAAAGCTTGTATATTTATGGTTCATGATAGTACCATAAGTTGTTATTACAAGATTTTACAATGATTTTTAAGGAAATGAGTTATATTTTACATATTAAGAGTATGAAATAACAAGCAATGCAAGATTAAATATTCGAAATAAATACAATTTCGGCTTCTTTTGTAGTCAATAAATTATGACATTATATGAAAAATGTATGTACTTCAAAATTAAAAATAAATATAAAAAAATCAATACATAGAATAATATTGAGAATTCCAAATAAATATTTAAAATAATTATTGACTACCTAAAGAGAACAGCTCCTGATTTTTAATATTGATCGATTCTATATTAGTTATATAAAGATCATTGTTTACAGAATCTGTGAGTTCTAAAAATCAATTCAAACATTAGTTATCTTTTGTTAGTTGTGTTTTCCATAATTTCTTTAATATTTATTATATTTTGAATATATTCGTGGATAATATGTATCTGAAGATATTTCTATACTTGCACAAAATGTTAATTGTTTTGTTAATTATTTTAATTATAATGTAAACGCTCTAATATGCGCTTTCAATCTCTTCTTATGAAATGTTTTTTAATAAATAGCAAATAAATAATAAAACACAAACTATAGCTATCAAAATATTTTAATCCAAACTCTTATTTAAAAATTTAAATATTTCTAAATTATGTAAATAATAAATTTTGAAAATAAACAAACTAATTAACTATACAAACTATAAAATATATATCATAAATTTCAACCCCAAACATTATTATTTTACTTACATATTTATTTATTTTTAGTAATTAATTTCGATAAGTACTACCACTTTCGAATAAAAATAAATAATTTGTTGTAATTGCATCATAACAATGCATTAAAGGGTTAAATTGTTATCCTTAGTAATTAAACTTCATAAATATTTATACTAATATTTATAAGTATACTTTTTTGTATTTTTTCTATTTTCTGTTGTTTTTTCTGTACTTTAAGCAAATTAGGATACTAAATTAAAAAATGTTGGTACATATTTTGCAAAAATTGATATATATAAATAAATTATGGTATATTTTGTGTTATTTAATAAAATAAATTGATAAATAATAATATTTTTTTTTTATTTACTTCCTTAAAAAAATATAAATAATAATATTAGAAATTAATTTTAATATAAAAAACTGATAATTAATTTATTTTCTTAAGCAAACAAACACGTTTTTCCACATTTTTTATTTAAAATCAATAATTTTTTAAAAATATAGTTTTTACTCACTTTTATAGAAAACAAAAAATTTTTCTAATGAACTGAATCTAGGATATTTAAATTATTCCAAAATTTTCTTTATTTTATTTTTATATTTTTATTATTATTTTCTTTAAATCTTTAATATAATAAAAAAATAAAATTTCATAATTTTCCATAATTAATAGTTAAAATATCCTTAAAAGACATTAAGATATTCTAAGACACACTAATAAATGAAATTTTAATACTAGAGTATTTACCATTTTCCAAAAAATTAAATTTAAAATTTTTTTTTTATAATCACATCACACATTTATACACATGCAAATTATATATTTATAATATTTATATATTATAATAAAAAGAGAATCCTTTAAGTGTTTTGGTACAATTAATTTTTCCTCTACTTATTTTATTTTCCAATTAATTTTCTTTCCAATTATTTTACTAAAATTATATGTACATATAAATATATGTACATATATTATATTGTATACATAATATTATATAAATTGAGGTTAAAATTATTTTATACAATATATAGTTGCCTAACATATATTATATTATTATGTATATATATGTATATATATATTATTTTATATTTATGAATAAAACTAATATAAATATAGTATATATATATTTATATTATATTATATATCTATTATTTACACACATGATGATGCACACAAGTGTTGGTGTTTGCACAAAATATTAATTGAATCGGTGATTAAATTTGAAAATTGGTTTTTTATTTATTTATTTTAATTTTTTCTTTTTCTCTTTTCAAAATTGAATTTTATTAATTAAAAGAAAAAAAATTGAAATTAATTTTATTTATTCAATTTTTTTTTGTTTTTTATTACAGAAATATTTTTTATTTAAATGTTTAAATTTATTTATTTGAATATTTGAAATTTAAATTTATAATTTTTTAGTTTTAAATAAAAATTGTATACAATTTTGTTAATTGAGACTAATAACAACATACAATAAAAAATTTGTTATTTTGATTTCGATTATGAATTTTAAGACATCATTTTTAGATTCTATTGCATAAGTAAATATCGTCCCCTGGTTATTATTTTATCCCATATGTCATTAAAAGTAAATTATTAACTTTATACCAACTCATAGATAGTTTTTCTTATTTCTTCTTGATGTATGACATAGTACAAATTTTTTTTCGATATGTGATAAAGTAAAATCTAAGAAGTCATTTTTTCAAAACAATGGTTACGAAGTGATATTGAATAAAATAATTTAAAAATATATTTTTTGATCATGTGGAAATAAGTAAGTCGAGAAAATTTATTCAATAAAGTAATAATAACCTAATTTTTTGTTAATGTTTGATTTCCATGTATCAGGATTTTTTTGACGTTTTCCAACCACTACTAGTAATGTATCTAAATTGTACAGTTTAATTATTGTTAGATTTAATTTAAATAATTTTCTTTTTTAAATAAAATTTGAAGAGATGGTATATAAGTAGATGAAAAACCTCTTAATGTTACATATTCATAATTTCGCATTGTTTTTACTCAATGTTTGACATTGTTTATATTCAATACTACGCTTATTCTGTAATGAATCTTCTATTAAATATTAAATATTTATTTTATTCAATAGGATACATTACAATTACCAAACTTTATATTAATTTTTACTTGGATTTATTACAAAATTAACATCATGTGTAGCAGAATTTTGGTCCGGCAGTACAAAATCCGGAATATTAATATAATTCGTCATCTTAAAAATTATCGTTTTAAAATAATTTTCTTATTAAGAAGTATAATAATAATATACAATTTAAACTGCACACAAAAAATACGAACAATTATTTTTGTTCAACAGGTCATTTTGAGGTGGCACCAGACACGTATCGTAATGTCCATTTGTTTAATTTAAAAATATCCATATATATATATATATATATATATATATCAGAAACGTCCCAATCAGAATTTGTATTAGAACTCACTTCTCCCACATTTTGATTAACTGTTGAAGCGTTAAAATTAAGATATTCTTCCACATCTAAACCACTATTCGTAGAGTTGACAATTTCATGTTCCATGCTAATAAATAAGTGATTAAAGTTTTTCTGCATAATCCATCGAAACTTGTAAAATGCGCATTATCTCAAAATGTACATGCATTTGCTTCTTTTTATTTAATGCCCATTTTTTTAGTTTACAGAATTTTGGTTCAGAATCACAGTTCATAAATTACTATTAATAAAAATAAAAACATTTTATGTTTTTAGTGAATCCGAAATTGCAGATAGTGATGACGATACGTACAATATGTTTTCACTTTAAAAGTTCACATGCTACTGATCAATGATCATACCATAATCTTCTATTACATATATTTTTTAAGGTTAAATTTTCAACTGGTACAAAATGGTTTTACGCAAGTTCAACAGTATTTTGTTCTACATCCGTGTAATTAAAATTTATTGTGGAACAAAATAATGTTAACAATTTTTTTGGGTATTATAACCTCAACATCTCTTCAAATCAAGAAGAAAATAAGTACAAAAACAAAACATATATTCATCAGCTACATAAAACATCTTTAGTTACAGACAGTGACAGTAGTACACCACTACAGTACCAACTACCAATCAAAACCGTATTATTTCATTCCAAATCCATGGGTAATGGAAGTAGGTGAAAATAATTCAAACAAAATAATTTTGCTTTTTACATGTCATATATGTAAAATTTACATTTTATGGCTTATGGGGATAAAAATTTGATACATACTAGTAAAATAGGTGGATATGGAACAAGATTAATACTCAATATCTCAAAAACTAAATAAGATTGAAACAAACGGACCAGAAAAGAAAGAGTAGACTTTAGAACCTCTAGATTAATCGTTTTCTCAATTAATCCTAAATTTGCCTATTGGATAAAATAATTCTCGTGCAACGGTATCAAAAACCAACATTAATAAATTCTTTTTTTTTAAATTTTCAGTAGATTAGAAGAGGTTACCAAAGACATTATAGTTAAACAGGGTGGTACAATCCCACCTGAAAATCATTTAATGAATGATTCATTGGAGTATTTTAGAAAAAAAATTGTTCTAGACAAAAGGTCTATTTTTAAATTTAGCCTGGTGATTAAAGAAAATCTATTAGCATTAGAAAAATAATATCTAAAAAATTTCAACTGCAGATTCGTAGATATCCAAGCTATAGCAATGAACAGTATAAATTAGGTAATCAATTAGGCATCAGATTTACTCAAGTAACAACTACCCAAACATAAAATTTTGCTAAAATAAGCACAATTTTTCCTGAAAAACGTTGATTAGCTATTTCGGAAAATTTTATTTATTTAATTATACAATGTTATACAAATTACGCTGTAGTGAGAATTTTCATTAGCAATGTTCAATGGAAATTCTTCCTATATCATAATCGTTAGAAACCGAAAATTAATTGCGATCCAGTAATATGGTAAGTTTGTTGGAGGTCAAATCCCGTACGAAATAGAATGTTTGTCTTAATAGAAAAAAAATTACACTTTCTTCTATTTTCATACAATTAATTATATTTGACAAAACGTCTTCATTTGTTCAAATTGCCAAAAACTATATAAAATAAATATATTAATATTATCATAAATATGTTAGATCAAGTTAAATAATATTTGCTCGTCAAGCAAAATTCTCAAAAATATTAAAATTTAACTTGCAATAACGAAGTTAATTTTAATTCAACAAAACAAGAACAAAACTTACCATGAAATGTTATACTACTGCAACTCCAAAATTCAATCTGAAAAAATTTAAAATAAAGATTAAATAAATTAATATTTTAAAAATAGTTACAAATTTATTTAATATACTATTAGAAGGTGAACAACATGATATAAATTGGATCTAAGAATTTTTGAAATAAAAATAAAAAATTTCTAAATTAGTTTGTATATTGTAAAAATGTTAACTTTAATATTCAGACTTAGATTTTAATCAGTAGATAATAAATTAATTTTATTTTTCCACTTCGGTCGGCTATGTTAAAATATACAAAAATAAAATTTTTATATACTCGTACACACTTGCAATATGGAATGTGTGTATGCAAATTAACTAAATATATATGTTTTAAGATTTATGGAAAATAATATATAAGATAAATACGAAAGGCTTAGTTGTTAGATTTTATCGGGTTAAATTTATTTGAAATAAAATTACAATTATTTATTTATATTCCTATTTATTATATTTACAACTCTAGTAAATCAATTTTTTACGCAGGTATTTAATACATTAATACGCTAACATTGAGTTGTTGTTTAAAACTTAACTTAAGTCTATTATATCTTTTTGTTTCTCAAGCTTCTATTATTTTGTTCTATTCTTCTCGAATAATAATTTTTTACTTTTTTTCTTAATTATTCTTCTTTCCTTGTTTAATTAAGTTTATATGTTTCTCATGTATATATTGATATTAATAGGCTACAAGTTTGCATTTTATTTTATTATTAATATTATTTTTCTATTTACTTTATTTTAAATTTTTTGAGTTACATTTTGCTTTACTTTATTACTTGAATCATAAATTAAATAGCAATAAGGTGTTATTTAATCTATAGTTTGATATTGATTTTTATATTCTTGTAACTGTAGTATTTTTAGCTTTGAAATTTCAACCTAATATTGTTTTATTATACAATTTTATTATTTCTCCTCCAGTTATTTCATTCATAACATTTTCTCAGGAATATCAGAATGATCTTACATTATTATCTAATTTTACCATTACTGTTTTGCACATTTTTTAATTTATTTATGATAATGTACTAAGTTATTAATATGTAACATGGTATAATAAATAAGTTTTAAAAATTAAAATAACTAAACTAACTAATAATGTCTCTAAGACTTTGCACCTCGATGAATTAAAGTAAAAGCAGTGACAGGACCCCAAAAATTTAAATATGAAGCTTTTTAAAATATTACCGCAAAAATTACCTTTAAAAAGTTATATTAGAAAAAGTTAACCAATTCCAAGACAATGCATTCAAATAATGTCACTTTTTTGTAATTTTAACAATACAAATAAGTCTTCCGAACAGGGTGGTGAAAATAGCCAATTCACAAACCAAGTAGAGCTTTTCCAAAACAAGCAGAGCTATATTATTCAATATAACGCAACAGATAATTCGTATTTTTCGCAAATTTATAAAATATCGAAAAGTATATTGCTAAATAAAACTGGCAAAGATCCTATTAATCCTAGTAATTATAAACCAATCATTTTAACTCCTAGAATTAGTAAAATATTTGAAACCCTCAACAATAACAAGATAACAATTTTTTCAAACTTAAATAATCTTATTCCACAAAATCAGTTTGGTTTTAGACACAAGTATGGAACTGTTCACACCATATATAAATAACATAAGATATTTGTTGATTTAGAAAAAACATTCATAATATATAAATTGGGTTAATATATAAATTGAGGCATTACTACTTTCCCTTTCAGTTTACACTTTCCCTTTCTGTTAACTGCCCTTATACAAAACAACAACAAATATGAAACAACAAATTTGTAATTTAGGCTGAACAAAATACTTCAAACAATACATTTTATATTGAAAACGGTTTGCTACAGGTTACTGTCAATGTCCTGATACTAAGCACGAAAAAGTTACTCTACCTAATTTACTGTCAAGAGTTTAAAAAACTATTTACGATTTATATAGCAGACTTGTTAAAGTTATTGAAAAATGAAAAAGGTAATTCGTACACTCTAGCTTTTGCTTATGATATGATAGTGTAATCTGCTAATAATACAGTAAGCACCATATAACCAGGGATGCTTTCCTACCGGTTCGCATCGGTTCGTGCGAACCATTAGATGTAAATTCTATGGTTCGGGCGAACCGGCTATTAAAATAAGCGAAAAAAAAAATTGTTTAAATAAAATTTATTTACCATTTGGTGCAAATTTATATAAACAATTTGAAAATTTTATCTAGTTTTCATTGCGACTCTAATTTTTGCTTTATAGAAATCTTTCAGTTAATTTTAAAAAAAATAAAAAAAATTTAAAATTTTATCAAGTTACCATAGATAGGTATATATGTAAAAGCATTGATTAAGAATACTATATAGATGATTTATTTAGAGTAACGTGAAAAATTTAGATGAACTGAATTTTAGCCTTTAACAAATGATCAATGTAGTAGTGAGTCTCTCAATAGTCAATTTATACCAATTGCATTTGCAATCATTTCTTTTCTCATTTATACCTTTTCTATAATAAAGAATTAAGCTGAACTGTATTTGAATGTTTCTCATAATTACTATACCTCCTCCACCTCCTATATTTATATAACCATTCCATAATTCTTGAATTTAAAATTTGTCTACTCATTAATTGATATAAGAGCCAGATTAACAGTGCAGACAGTATCAAATTTGATGACATTAAACTTAGTTGGTCGTCCATTGGAAACTTGGAAAACAGTTCCCTATGTAAAAACTTGGTTGAGGAACCATAACTCAACAGATGATACCAGGGTTAAAAAATCTAAACCGAAAGAATATACTGAAAATCAATTAGCTATTTGGAAATATTTTAAATAATATAATTACTTTATAACAATAATATTTACTAACATATGAAATTTCACAATTTTTTGTTATGTTCAGTTTTTTTTTATGTAAATTTTGTATCTCTTGAAATGAATAAATAAAATAAAAGTGATTTTCATCTCGTTGAATTATTTTTTTATTCTCTTTTATCCTATTACATTATTGTTGCAAAGAATATGAACGATAGTTAAATATTCTTGACTTAGTCTGCTACTCTGACAAACCATAATATTTTGATGGAAATATTAATATTAAAAAAATAAAAAAAATTGTAAGAAAATATCACTGCGAACCGGTTGATAAATTTTGGCAAAGCATCCCTGCATATAACATAAAGTGCAGCAAATGTTTAATAATATTAATTGAACTATTGTAATATGATACTAAAAGTGAAGTACACTAAATGTGAAACCGTTGTGTTTCGTAACACGTTTGATAAAACTGTTTATAAATGTTAAAAAAACTGAAAAAATCTAGCGAATAAAAAGGTCGTTAAATATTATATGTCGTAATTCTTCTACATCGCAATTTGAATTATTCCGAGCATGTAATATATAGAATTTCCAAAGGTTTCTTGTTTTGCAATAAAAACATAAATAATAGGTGGGGTAAAATAATTTGTAATCAAATATTAATTAGACCAACATTTCTGTATGGTATACCTGTATCGCAAGTTTAATGGAGAAAATCCGCAAGTTTGAAACAAAGTTAGTTAAAAACCGAAAGACCAAATCCGATTACAAATTATTGGACTATAAACTTAATTATTTATTGTAATTGTAATCTGAATTGTAGCGATAATTGTTTTGACGTAGAAATAGTAGACAACTTCAAATATGTAGGAAAAGAATTACTATTGATAATAAAATGAGTTGGACTTCAAATGCAGTATAATTAAAAAGTTATTTTCGTTCCACTAGGAATCAAACATAAATATAGAATTGACAGGTTTATGATAAATCTCGTTCGTAAACATTATAAAAGAAAGAACACAAAATACTCCAGAAAATAGTTTAATATCTCTATATTTAACAACAATAAAAGCACTTTCAATTAGTTATAGGTGAAATTACATAAATTTATTTTATAGTTATAATTCATTTACGGTGAAATTTTGGTCGATTTTTATAACGCACAGTCATAGATGTATTATTGATATATTTCAATAAGTTATAAATTCAATAAAAATAAAAATCAGGAGAGGTAGTTTAATAATTTAAATACCTAATGGTGAGTTCTAGTAGTGATATGATAAACGAAACAATTCCTAAAAATAATTTTTTTTATTATAACCATCTTATTAAAAGTAAGTAATAATTATTATTTAATTATAGATACAATGGTGATATAAATTTATATCTGTAGTATGTACCAATGTTCAAGTGCTGAAGATGTATTAATAAATCGAACTGGTTCTTTTTATTAAAAGTAAAAGCATATGGAAATTTTAATAATTTATAATTACATAAATTTATATTATAGTAGTAATAGGTACTAAACAAGTACATTCTAGGTTTAAGAATTAGGTTAAGTTACTTTACAGTTTAGATGGGCTAGCTAGGTATAGGTTTTTATTTAAAATAACAAAATATAGATTTTTTAAGCCTTATTTTTACATAATATTGTGTATGAAAGTAGTATGCATGCATACAATAAACATTATGAATGAACAAAACACAAATTAATAAGCAATTAGAACTAACATAAAAATTTAAAATTAATTTAAATGTTAATCGTAGTATTGAACCCGTTTTTCCTAAACTTTTTATAGTCTAAGATAGTTTTAAGTTTGTATATTAGAGGACATAAAGGTTAAATTTTAAAAAAAAATAAAGGAGTCAAAAAATTTAAATATGAATAAATAAAATTACTATAAACAACAGTAACAGTAAAAAAAAATTTTTTGAGAAAATTTAAGGATTCAAGAAACTTCTACCTAACAAATTATAGTTTAGACAATACACTCTGTTTAATTGTTAAATAATATATAATTCCAAAATTTAATTAAAATTATTAAAATATTCTTCGTTAATTAAAGTACATAAAGCACTCTTTAATTTATTTTTTCTTATTTTTTTTATAAGTTCCAAAGATATTTACTTGCAGTAATTTAAAATATACCTTAAGGTATTTAAGATTAAAAGGTTCTTCTGAATACATTTTCTTTATTATTAGAAAATTTTTAAGTAATATTCGTATTAATAACAAAATTTCAATTCAATTTACTTTAAAAATTTCCTACTTCAATATTATTTAAAACAATTTCAATTTTAATCAAATATAAATTTTGCAATAAATTATGTTTCATGTCGAATGTTCAAAATTAAAGAAAATTTGAATTTAAATTAAAAAAAAAAAAAACACATCACCAACAAAAACAAAATAAAACAAAAACTTTTATATTTCATTATAAAGAACTTAAAATTTTTTAACTTTACTCTTTTGACTCTTAAAATTGAATAAAATAAAAATATTAGTTGATTATGTCAGTTATAGGATGCTATAAGAGAAAATAAATCTCACCTTGTCTACTACATGATAAGTATTTACTTTAAATTTCTTTTATTGTGTCGTTACGTCATCCATGTCCAGATTTTTATTATTATGTTGTTGACAGTAACATAGGAAAAATTAGTTCTACATTAAGTACGGCACTGCAAATTACTGTGTAAAAAAATTTCACTACGTAAAATACAACATGTTTTTTCAATAATTATAAATTACTAGCTATTCCCAGCGTAACATTCGCCGTTCATGCATTAAATAAATATTTCTTTCCTTTTCATTTAAATATTTTAACTCAGGACCAAGTTTTCTATTTCCGCAAAACAATTAATTTTGGTTATCATATCATGCAATTTAAGCATAAAATTTTTATAATTCAATTCAAATTATCACTAAAAATAAAAATCCGATTAATAAATTAAAAAATAGCATTTTTGTTACATCACTATTTTGTACTTTGCTATTATTTAAATGATATTATTTGGTTTTTGTTTTATATTCCCTGCATGGGTTTAGAACTTGTTATATATTTTTCTATTATTGGTTTATTTAAAAATAATTTTTCTACTTTTTATATTTCTTAATCGGTAATTTTTTGCGGTAAAAGTTTCATATTTAAATATTTGGGTTTATGTCAGTGCTCTTTGCTTTGATTGACCGAGGTAGAAAGTTTTGCAGACATTATTAGCGATTAATGTATTAAATAGCTAGCTGCTTAAGCAATTAATTTATTGAAAAATATTCTACACAAAGAATGGTCCTAAAATATCTCGATATCACTAAGTAATATCGATGAGAGTACCGGTTGTCAGGATTCGCTAAACTACTATTAGGAGGTTAAGTAATAATTTACAAAGTGAGAATTAAAAATGAGTCTTGTGATTTGTATGCAACGATAGAATTGAAATTTGATTCATTAAGAACCCAATTTCAACTAAAAATGCTAGATATCTTGATAGAACTGAACAAATTATTAGAGTCTATTGGGGCCCACTTTGTTTGAATTTCGATTAAAGTTTAAATCATACAATTTTTTCTCTAATTCTTATAAACAAAATCTATAATTGGCATTGCATCAAAATTCTGTATTCAAAATCCCGTTGTTTTTTTAAATTCTGAATTCGGCCAATCAGAATCCGTTTTACAAAATTTTGAGTTATGAAATTCTAAGTTTTGAAATCCGAAATTTTTTTTAGGTACAAATATTTTTACATTTCATACAATTTTCTAAGAAATTAAAAAATTAGAATTTCATAACTCCAAAGTTTCTACTAATTTTGTCTAGCTAAATACCAAAAAACAAAAAAAACACGATTCGGTGATAAATTTTACTGGAATTATCATACCTAATTCACATAAGAGTAATTGTTATAAAATTAAAAATGAACACTTGAAATTCCTAAGTAAGAAAAAAAAAAATTTTTACTCATTAAGACATTTCTGTTTCTGATTACATTACAATAAAAATTACTGAATTCAAACATTGAAAAGCATTAACCGAAATCCTTAAAATCATAAACGTAACATCAAATTTATAATACCTTTCGAAATTTTACAAAAATACTGATACTTTACGCTATCTTCAAATTGAATAAAACTTTTATAGGGAACTTTAAACTTTAGATACTCAAAAAATTATTATTATTATTATGGGGATCAGTGAAGAAACCAAAAACAAAAATAAAACAAAAAAAAGGGAAAATTGTTATAAAATTAAAAATGAACACTTGAAATTCCTATTAAATTTCCCTATTATGAAAATTAATTTTTAGTTTGTCCGGTCTTCCATTTTTTTTTTTTTTTTGTTGTATTTAAATTAATTGTAATATTCTCTGAATATTGAAAGAAACATAAAAAAAAACAACGTTAAGCGATAAAAGTTGAAATTTGGACTTTATTCGTGATTTAACCCTTTTTTAATGTTTTGGGTTTTCTGAGGTAAATTTTATGGAAAAAAATAAATCAATTAAATAGGTTTGTTTGGAATAAATTGAATTCCTGATGTAGATAATAATTTAATGAAGTAAAATTACCGATAATTGAATTTATTCAATTTTATATTAATTTTTTATAATATTAATTAATGATCTGATGTCCAGAATAAAATGAAGGACAGTACATGATGAATTTAAAAATAGGTTCAATAAAAAAATCTAAGCTATACTAAAATAGTAACTGTGGACTGTAATAGTAACTAGTGGACTGTAATAGTAACGGGGGTTGAAATACAAATTTCAGCTGGATCATAATGTTTCTCATCATCAGTGTCTCATAACGCTTTCAGTTCAGGATTGCTCATTCACTTTTTGACATCTATGATCAGTATACCCTGTCAAATCAACATAAATAGACTCACGAGTAGGGTTGTAACGTCTTCAGCTCAGGAAAATAATTAAAAAAATTCTAAAAACACTAGCAGAAGAGTTTTAAAATTTTTTGGTTGCTCCAGTAACTGCCATTAAAAAATCAATAAATTAAAAACAAAAAAAACAAGAATATTACTTTTTACAAAAACCATTCAATATTTAAAATCAGTTTTGTATTATAATTTGATAACTGTGTACTTCATTCCTGAGTGCTCGTCATTGCCACCAAAAACGTAATAGTTATTATACAAAATAATCTGTCAACAATTATCCTGTATTTTCTTGTTCTGACTTACATCATCTCTACCATAAAATTGTGATGATTCCTGCTTTTTCAATTTAACAGGTTTGTTCGCCTTGAAGGTAATCTATGTACATCCAAATATCTGCTATGTCTAAATGTGATTTCACAATAGATACAATAGACTTAAAAGACTTTTCAATGAATTAGAATTGATTTTTGTTGTTGGTATCTAACGAAAATATGTAATCGAAATTTTCAATATTTATTACCCCGTAATATATGCAGTTTTAACTATTTTTTTCTAGTTTTAAATAAAATATTTTTTAAATATTGTTCTAATTTAAATCCATAAAAAAACTGAAATTACTAAAAGTAGATATCAAATATTTGTCGTAATAAAATTTTTACAATATTAATTGAAATACTATTGAAAAATATTTAAGATTAATGAATTTCAACCCTAATCTTATAATAATGAGCGGGCGAATTCATTTTATAATATTTTATGAAAACTTGGCTACAAAAAATTTATTGGAATATTGATAAAAAAAATCTCTTGAACTCATGTTTGTAACTTATTAAGTAGACAAAATATAATAATATAAGTTTTATGTATACTTTTTGAAAGCTGAATTCGTTTCACTTTATCTAATCCTGAAATAGGGACACATAATTATAATTAAATAATTTGACTAATCAAAATTCTAAACCATAACTATTTTCAAATAACAAGCCACAATTTTAAACGATAGCAGTTTTCAAATAATAAGCCACAAAAACAATTGAGCCTAAACCAAGAACAGTAGATAAGTTGATGATCAGTTAACCTAATAAGTGGAAGCACACTCCGAAGTGACACCTTCTATGATCGTTTTTGTAATTTGACAAAAACAATAACTTGAAATACCTTGAATATCTCGAAAACACACCCACTGGTATATTAAACTTTCTCTAAAAAAAATTACAACCTTTTTGTATGAGCTGAATCGTGGTAGTTTGTGTTTTAATAAAATCAAAATAGATTTTGGGTTTTGAAATGTATTTAATTAGATTAAAGTAATTCAATGACTGAAAGAAAAATCCAATAAATTTAACACAAAGTAAAAAAATATGTTTGAATGAGCGTATTCTATGATTATTCAATTCCTCGCCTTTGTTTCTTCCAATAAATTAAGTAAAATTATTATACAGAAACCATTCAGTCTAACTCAGCAAAATAGTGTTTTTCCACGGCTCATTACACTTTAATTTTTTTTTTTAATTTTATTTTTTCTAATTACTCACAACAGATCAAAAGGCCTTTTTTCAGGTTAAATCATAACTTCAATCTTGAACTGAATATCTTCAGTACTAGTATAGAACTATAATATTATCAAACATAAGTTGTCGACGTAGAAAATAACATGTTAAATTTGCTAATTATAATTGTTTAATTACTGAACCAGACATGCTTAGGAGCTCAGAAACTGTAGAAATGAAAACACAGAAAATGTGTAGTAAATAATAACTAGTTTCAATCATACAACAGATTAGTATATGTAAATGACCAATATGGAAGTCAGCCATCCAAGCTAGACATTACTTTTAATTCGTATATTGTTATGGTATAATTGAAACGGTTAGACGAGACAGAGAGACTCTTGAATACTTCACTTCCGATTTTTCAGCTTTAGCTACTAGTATATTGAATATTTGTATAGTTATATAATTGCAAAATGTGGTTGGTCTGTATATTGATATAAAAGTTTATTGATGAAATAAACATCTGTTATGCATCAAGATTGGTAGATCGACCACAGACAAATGCAGATTCTGCTTAGAAAAAGAAGAATCTTCCTCTCATATTCTATTTGTTTGAAACACCATAGCTCACATAAATATTTCAAAGAATACGCATCTCCTGATTCTGAAACTGACATCAAAGCAATAAAAGTGTTTTTCAAAGCATAGATCTACATTTCTGAGATAAACGAGAAAGTACAATATATCTTAAGAAATTGCACTTAGAACTGATTAATAAAAAAAAATTGATTAAATAAATAAATATGTTTACATCATTAACAGGAAATATGTAAATTGGACATCTGATTGACTGTCTCAACCACACAGATTATCTCTAGTATTGAGCTTAAACGCTTAATCGTTTATTTGTACAAAGTACAAAGTACAACTACAAATGCACCACTAAAGGTGTAGCATTAGAAAGTAAGTCTTGAAAGTCTTTCTAGAGCAATTAAAATAGTCATTTTTCCACTCCTACGTACCTAACTTCATTCTTCATCAACATTATAAACGTTATGGTTAAAAAAATTTCAAATGCCAAAAATTTTAATTTTTCACGTAACAAAAATATACAAAAAAAAAATTAAACAAATAAAATTCAATTGAGAAGAAAAACAATACGACTATTGGTATAGAGGTGTAGAATGAGGACGGGCTGATCAAAAGAGAATAATATAGGCAAAGGGAAAGAAAGGGATGGAGTTGGCAAATAAAATAAAACTTTTTTAATTTGATTTGAATTAAAAAGGCTCTTTTAACCATTATCTCGTCGGTTCTTTGGATAAATATCACGAGAAATGTACAGAGAGAACAATAAAAAAAAATATATATATTTTTTTTTGTTCTGTAAGTTGCTATATAACAAAAATATACATATATATAATTATATATTATTATGTATACTTTTGTTTGTATATGAAAAGGATTTATTGCTATTGACTTTTCCACTTAATAAAATCAAAGATTTATGAGAATTTTTGTGTAATAAAAACATTTTGGTTTTTATCATAATTTAAACTTTCTTTTATATTTTTATATATATATATATAATATTGGTATATCTTCCGCTAACCATCCCGTTCACGTATCGTATATCATTTGAATCCAGTATTTACCTCCAGGATGTTTGTTTTCCTTATAGTTGAAATAGATATCAAAGAAAAATGTTGTAATTTTTTTCTGGAGTTTGTTTTTTTTATTTTATATTCTTTTTTCTCCGTTTAATTTTATTTAAATATACTTAACCATACTCAACTTAAATTTGGAATTTTTTTTTAACAACTCTCTGTGCTTTCTCTGTGTCAAGTTTTGTGATTCGATATAATAATGGAAAATTTACTGAGGCGATTTGATTTTATTACACTCTGTTTTTTTTTCATTTTTTTTTTGTTACCTTAGTCGAATCTGTTGTTGACACAAAACTGCCCAAAGGTAAATTAAAACATAGCGTTAGAATAGAGTGACCAGTTGTACAATTTTAAAGTAAAAATAAAACATTGTTTTGTTTAATAAATTTTCAATTTCAATTTAAATTTATTCAAATTTCAATATACAGGAAGCTACTAATCACTACTATCTAGCTAGACTAACTATTAGCCTTAAAAACTCTTAAAAGTAACCTAATCTAGATTCATTGGAGAATGTTCGGAAGCCCTAAGATTCATAGAGTTTCGAAATAAGGTACAATTGATCTGGATACCGGGCCATACCATACCGAAATAACCAGATCATCGGCGGGTAACATAATTGGACTGGAATCGGCAGTTGGTATATCTATTGGTAATATGAAACTATCGATAGAAAACACCCCTGAAGAGAAAAACACACATTCTATGGGAACGTATTGAAGGCCACAGAGTCTCCACAATAATCCACCAAGAATAAAAACCAAAATAACCAACTTCCTGCTAACTCTCAATAGAGTAAACTGCAGGAAAATGGTGGGCATACTTATTGGTCATAACCACATGAAGAAACACACGTGCAGACTAGCCCTAAAAGGACCCAGGCGATCCAACCTGTAGACACTATCTGGAAGAGGAAGAGACCTTCACAAATGTTGTAGGAGAGTGCCTCTTTTAAAACTGAAACTCAGGCTGTTGGAAACGCACTCCATAATCCTAGCAGACTTCTGCCGGATAATATACTCAAATCTCTTGAACTTTAAACTTTAGCAAATGAAACATATAAAAATTAATAGTATTTAAAATCAATTATCAAACTAGAATGTAAATTAATTTTCTCTGCAATAAAATATTATTCATCTTTGTGTTACAAAAATTAAAAAATTTATAAAATTTAGTAAATTAATTTAAAATCAAGATATAAAAAATCTTATTATAACTTAATATATATTAAATAAGCTAAAAAAATGTTTACGAACCCATACTATCTCCAATTCTGATATTTTGTTCATTTTCTCGCCAAACCAAATACATCCATACATTTTATCAAAAAATATTGTGAAATAGTTCGTAAGTAACGATATTTTACATCAAGACCTACAGATGAGAACCATAAGGGAGGAAATCAGAAGTG
The DNA here is from genome assembly GCA_963942445.1 of Argyra leucocephala. NCBI lineage: Eukaryota > Metazoa > Arthropoda > Insecta > Diptera > Dolichopodidae > Argyra > Argyra leucocephala. The sequence goes on along the minus strand of OZ012679.1, from coordinate 48,754,156 downwards.
CCATCTGCAAATACCAAGCAAGATAAGCTTCTCAATCACATACCCTAGTAAACAACTTGTTTTTCAAATGGTGTTAGTCGACTTAAGTCTGCAACCACACAACAGGTACTAACAGAGTATAACTAGATTGTCATAGATGATTTACCAAGTTATTAAATGTTGCTTACAATATAAAAACATAAAAAAATCATACAAACTACTGAATGTCTACATTAGAGACAGATTGTATAGTTTACAAGAGGAAAAAAATTAATACAAATATAAAAATAATTAAACATAATGGCCAAATGAATAGTCAAAATAATTTTTATTTAAAAATGTTTAAAAATCATAAAGAGACATGATTTAAAATAATAACATTTGAGATAAGCTACGGAATTTAATAAACCTTGGTGACGAAAAAATTGCAGCCGGCTTAAATGGCAAAATTGAAATAGCAACGGTCTGTACAACTATACAACGTATTGAAGTCTTGACTGAATTTCGAATTTTTAAAATCAGTATAAAAACTTAACATGGTTATTGTACAGGGCAATATATTAGATCCAAAAATCAAAAACTACTACAGAGTATTCTGATTAGTTATTTGTCTTACTAAATTAGTTATTATCTTACTTTAACAAAAATCTGTAAAGCATATTTACAGTAGATTGAATAGATTGAATATATTACTTATTTCTAAATATTTATATTTAAACTAGAGTAACCTTGTCCACGTTGCTGGACAATACAAATAATATAAGCTTGCGTCTTTGAATCAAAAACGAAATTTTCTTTTCTTTCAAATAAAATAATGGCTCAGGTGATGGATTTAATGGTGCTAATTTAACTTTTCCGTCAGCACAACAAGTTCCATCAGTTTCATTTTTAAATTGCAATGAATTGCATTTATTACAAACTTTATCCATTTTGCCAATTTGAATGGATGGATGCGAAGCGTAATCAATGTTATGAATATAATCAAAACCTACATGATGCAAATTTGCAATAAATTGACTACGTCCCCGTTGTTGCTTGTTTTAATTATTACGTTGAATGTTACCTTCACGATATCTTTTTATTTCTAACTCTCACACTTTCAGTTCGTTCTACTTTTTGCTCATGATTTTGATTTTATCTTGATTGTTCCCTCTGTTACCTTGCTAATTCATTATTTTCTAATTGCCCTGGTTCATTCTGATTAGATCTATTTAAAAGTATTTGAATGCTGTTGGGTGTTCGTCGGCCAATTTGTAAACGCCTTCGTCGGGGCAATGTTAAATTATTTTACTCTGTTAACATGAAATATTGTCTATATTCTTGTTTTTTTTTATTTAATTTGAACTGATTACAAATCAATGATTAAAAAATGTCAATGCTCACAATGTAAACTTAAATAACAACCAATAACCATACAGAAATTAACAAGTCAAATGACGCCCGCAAGCAGAACCGTTGTATTGTATACCGATACCGATAAAATGTATTTCTCATAAGAAAAATGTAAATGAATTCACGCATTTTATATAGGAAGAACATCATCACAAAAGCGTGCGTAAAACGCATAAGCGTAAATATTTTCGATGTTTTTTAAAACCATCAGTCACAGTATGCCTTTCCAAAGCATGTATTGGTTTGTCAATCGGTTGAGTTATAAAATAACAAACATAGGAAAACTTAATTTATATATATAGATGTATACATAAAATATATTTCATGAAGCTTAGATTTTTAAGAAATATCTGTTAATTTAATCGAAAAGCAGGGTTTAGTATTCAGGGTAATTTCCAAGTAGATTAGTTTTTAGTTAGTTTTAGTTTTTAAAATTCATTTATTTATTATACCATTTTACATATTACATACCTTAGTACATTATCATAAATTAAATTATTCATGAGAATATGTGATACTCATGAGAATATGTGATGAATGAAATAACAAGAGTAGAAATAATTAAATTATATAATTTTAAACAATATTAGGTTGATAATTCAGAGCTAAAAGTAATACAGTTACAGGAATACAAAAATAAAAATAAAAAATTCAGTATTAAAGTAATAAAGTAAAGAAAAACGTAACGCAAATAATTTAAAAATTATAAAATAAAATACAAACTTATAGCTATTAAATATCCATATATACAATAGAAATAATTAAATTTAGTTAAACATAATTAAACATAATTGAACAAGGAAAGAAAATAAAATAGGAAAAAAGAGAAAAAATTAAAATTCGAGATAAACGATTACAACAAAATAATAGAAGCCTGAGAAACACAACTTAAAAGATATAAAAGGATTAGGTTAAGTTAGCAACAACTCAATTTGAGAGTGATCAAGATTCAATAAGTGAGATCTAAGATTTTTGATAAAAGTAGTAGAAGTTCTATCCGATCTTAAAGAGAAAGGCAACGTATTGAAAATTTTGGGAGCTAAAAAGTCATAAAAGTGGTGAAAATGTGATGTATATGCTCTAGGAATATTTATTAAAAATAGGTTATTGACTCGCAGATTGTAGTGAGAGCTAAATCGATGGGCAAGATAACCTGATCTAATGAAATAAATTTTTAGTGTTTTGAATACATATAGCTGTCTAATAGGTAGTATATCCAGCTTTCTAAATAGTGGAAAACTAGGTGTAAGTCTATTTTTCCTCATGAATAATCGAATACAATATTTTTGAGCAATGAGTAGGGGACGAATTTTGTTGAAGTAAGAGCCCCCCAGCAGCTAATTCCATATTGTAATTTAGAGTTGAAAAGAGCAAAGTATACCATTTTCATGACTCTCAGGGAACAATATTGGTTTAGATGGAAGACATTTCTTATAACTTTTTTGAAATATTTATGTAAATGAAAAGTATGCTCTGCCCAGTTTAATTTTTAATCAAGAACGAGGCCAAGATACCTGAAAGATACAACACTATCAATCATAAAACATGATTCACTACAAGAAGAACTTGAGTCAAAAGAGTTGCCATCTAAGGACGGAATCAATGGAAATTTTTTACAGACAGGAGAATGATAATTAACTGCTGAGTTTTCACTGAGATGATTACTTTTACCAAAGTGCATAATCTTTGTTTTACTACTGATAACTAAGCTATGTACATAAAACCATTTCCTTATGAGGTCCAGGTCATAATTTATATCATAAAAAAGATCCAAATTATTATTGTTACTGTACGTGAATGCAGTGTCGTCAGCAAAGACTGTAGGTATACCTTTAAAAGATTGCTGAAATAAGGAATTAATGAAAATTAGGAACAAGATTGGACCTAAAACAGAACTCTGAGGGACACCTACTTTTAAGCTCTCAGTATCACCAAAAATACCATTCAGTTTGACTCTTTGTTTCCTATCACTAAGATAAGACTTAAACCAATTAAATATAAATCCTCTAAATCCGGCATTGTATATTTTTTTCAGCAATAAGTCATGTTTTACCGTATCAAACGCTTTAGTAATGTATATAAATAAACTACTACAAAGATTGGACTTATTTAAACCATTGTATATCTAACAACAGAATTTCAAAAGGGCGTCTTCAGTGGATCTTTTTTCCCTGAAGCCAAATTGGACATCACTGAAGAAACTTGTTTTATCAAGGAATTTCAGTATTCTATATTTCATAGCCTTTTCAAAAACTTTTGAAATGGACGATAATAAAGATATAGGTCTGTAGTTGTTCGGATCAGTTGAAATTACCTTTTTGAAAATAGGAATAACTTCTGCCATTTTTAAATCATTTGGAAAAATCCCATTATAGACACTAGTATTAAAAATATAACATAAAACATCAACAACATTCAAAGAAACCTTCTTAAGAAGATTACTGGAAAGTGATTCATTTGGCCTAGAATTAGAATTTTTTAGACCGAAAATTAGTCTATGTATTTCCAGAGACGTTATCGGCTCAAAGAAAAAGCTTTGACTCTGGAAAGTTTCTTTAATCAAACCATTGATATCATTTTCGGTATTAGAAGATAAGTTGTTAGATCAGTTGTTTGATGATAATTGTTCAGATATCGTGACAAAATATTTATTGAAATAGTTACATAATATTTTAGGATCATTGACTATGCTAGAATTGATGTTTAAAGAATATGTGGAGGGATAACTTTCTTTGTTCAAGATAGAGTTGATGATTTTCCATTCACCTTTAGTATTACCTTTATTAATTGTGAGCTGTCTAGTATAGTATCTATCTTTATACTGAATAAGTAGTTCCCAAAATTTAGCAAATATATCCCTCCCTAGAAGCAAATTTCAACATAATGGACGCCTTAATTTTTCATTATGTATATTATATTGTAAATTAAACACTAACAATTTTCCGGTAGATTTTTTTTTTTTTATTATTATCCTTTTTTTTCTTTTTATCATTTTAAATTTTTCTTATTTTATTTTTCTCACTCTCAAATGGTAATAAAAAATGCGGAAAAGGTTATAAAAAATATTTTTTTTTTAAGAATTAAATTTTATGCTCCTTTTTTTTGTTTTTTTTAAATTCAAATGAAAATCGAATGATTTAAAAAGACGACACCATAAGGATAATAATATTTAACTTTTGACATTCTTTTCTACTTTTTTTTATTTTTTTTTTCATATTTACAAACAACAACATAACAATCCTTCATTTATATTAATATCTATATTTGTAATTACATTAGTATAAATATGTATATATGAATGTTCAACTCTTCGAAATGGGAATTTTATTTCAAAATATAAAAATGTAAATGAAAATAAAAAAATTAAAAAAGATTATTTTTAAGATATTAAATTAATGTAAAGTCTTTAAAAAACAAAAAGACACAAAAAAAAATGAAATGAAATGAAACGAAATGAATTGGAATGATAACAAGACAATAATAACAACAACAAAAAATTAAAAAACAAAAAAAAAAGTTTACTCAACTGTCTTTTACCCAGAAGGATTAAAAAATGAAACAAACCTACCACAGCTCCAAAAAAAAAAAAAAACAAAAACCAACAAAATAAGTAAAGGATTTATAATCATAGGTCTTATAATATTTTACTGTCATGATGGTAAAAAATTAAAAATACAAAAAATAGAACAAAAAAAAAATTGATTTTTTAAAAGCTTAACGGTTTTTTTTGTTTTGTTATTATTTTTTTGAAAATTTTTTTTAGAAATAAAAACAAACATGATATTAAATATGAATATTTAAAATTTGTACAATTTTTTCTTAAATATCATTGTTAAGTATTAAGGAGATTACATAAAATATTCAGGATGAAAGTTTTTTTTTTTCAAAAGTTTTTAATTTGATTTCATAATTCATTTATGGTTATAAAAAACAAACAAAAAAAATGTTTTCTTGTTATCGCATAAATTTATTATCATATCAAATAATTGGTAATTTAAAAATTATTACTCTCAACTTCATAATGCAGATCTCGTCTCGAATCGTCTTGAATTGCTTAAAGCCATTACAGTCATTCTTTAGATTTTTTTTTCTTCAGAAAATCCAAAAGCCTGAATTTATTTTATTCTTATTTTTTTTCATTATGCTAATAATAAAATATTTTGAATATTTTGCAGGATTAACATTTTAAATAGCAAAAACACGGGTGGATATTATATTTTAAGAAATTATTCAAAAATAACAATGGAATTGCATTAGCTGTGGTGGTGAATAAATTCGAAATACCTAATACTTTTGTTAATTTGAAAAATATTATTTGTGATTGTTCACTAAAAATTTGATGTTTAAGCAAGAAGATTATACTGCTACTTTTATAATATTAAGAACGAATTAATTTTCTATCAGTAGAAATTATTCTACCAAAATTGTTCGAGATATATTTTAAAAAGTATTATTTTAAAATATAAATTTAAAAGTTAGTTATGAGTAAATAAATGTATGTATAATTATAACAGATTAAATGAATTTAGGAGAGATGTAATTATATACAAATGTCACTGGACTACTGGAGAGGCAATTTAACAGATGCAAATAATATATAGAAGTAGGAAAGCTGGTTTGTTTGTTCGCCACACACGTTCACAGCTTTAAAAATAGAGTTTTCAAATTACGAAATCATTTGTAGTCACAAACTAACGATGGCTCGGATAATTTTGCTATACAATTAGCTACTATCCGAATATTTGAAAAATTAAAAGTGTTATATACGGGAGAACTGATATTTGCGTACTCTCTCAAAAACTAGTAAACAGATATTTTACCGTTTTAGAAAATTCGCACCAGTTCCAATAGCTGCCATACAACTCCTTGACCCATCATGAATTACATAATTTAATTGTTTCCAGGTTTTCGTTCGCTAATAATTTTTTGATATTTGTTTTTCGATATTTCGGAAGCAACATTCTTCCGTCATCCTTCCGTTTCCCATTATTTAATTTAAATTTCACTAAAAATAAAAATTTGATTAATAAATTAAAAAATAAATATGACTACCAAGTCGAAATCAGAGTTCAACATCTTATTGAAAAACAGATACCTGGAATAGGGCAGGACATTAAAACATTAAAATTATGTATTAGTAAAAGAGTAACCCTGATGTCCCTTAAAGTAGTGATTAAGTCACACATACTAGCTTCAAAACAAATAAAAAATCATCGACGAAAAAAACTTAGTGAAAGGCAATATAAAATATCTATATTACAAATTAAACTCTAAAAGCATACCGTACTCATGTGAAGTTAGTTAAAATGGACTATGCAGCCACCAATGAAGATGAAGCTTTAAGCTACCCAATGGAATTTCTAAATTTGTTTGACTTAACAGCGTTTTACAATTTCTTTCTTACCAGCCAAAATCAAGAGGTTTAGGAACTCCAATAATGGAAAAATTTAATGTTTGCAATCTTATTAGATTAATAATACAAGTATTAACAACCACACCCATTGCTATGCAAACACAAATTCTAGCCTACTTTAGATTTGAAATTGGGCCTAGCATGTGTTCGAATAACTGTCATACAACTTCAAAAATATTTTTCTGCAACCGTTTTTATTTTTAATTTGATTCATAACTAAAACTTTATTGAAGTAAATATTATATACATTTAGACCTGGAACCTCTACCATTTAAGAAAAGCGCATCGCAAAAATTTGCGCTTTTGATTTTGCGAAACGTTAGTGAATTGCTACCATGTATCACAAATGCATCGCAACGCATAATATGGCAGTTCAGAGGAAGATTCTAAGAGATAAATCTAATATTATGGAAATGTCCACGAAAAAGTAAATGCCATACTTTATTCTTTTTTATATAGATTTATTTTTAATGACTGCTTATTTTATTTTATAATTTTAATTTATCAAAAACTTTAGGCTATCAAAACAGAAGTGTTTCTATATATATTGGACAAAATTAAAAATGTCCTAAAGATGCATGTACGTTCATTATCAGTACCACAGAATATAAAACTAGCGATTGAGATTTTTTGGCAGAAATGTGCATCGCTACTTGAAAAATTTTTTATCCACTTAAAATAAAGCTTGAAATGTCAAATGCTTAAAAAAGTGAAGCTAAAAGATCCAAGATTGCGCAAAATCTTAATGTTCAACCATTAAGTCCACCAAATTTTGATATTGTGATTGTTTTGTGCTTTGCTTAGACCTACATGTGTATATGTATTTAAAAATATTACATTTTTTGAAAAAGTCTATTAATAAATAATATAAATAACAATTTGTTTAATTTACGAATTAATTACGTATTTTACTTACATTTTAAAAATATTTCCATACGATGAAAGTAGCATTCTGAGGTAACTACGATGCTACTTTCGCATACCCAAATTTTTGCGTATTTTATGGTGCCATTTTTTTACATGCGAAAGTCATTTTGCGATAGTAGCAATAGATGTTAGCCTACCTGGACAACGTATATGATTTTAGTATTTTAGATTCTAGTAGTCAATAATTGGGTATAACAGTTATATTAAAGTGTAATTTTATTTCCTTAATTGGAGATCTATATTTTGATATACGAAAAGTTTTCAAAGCTTTATTTTATATGTTTTTGCCATAGAAAGATTAAAGGAAAACGTAAAGTTAAAATATTTGTGTTGTGTGATGGGCTCATTTCTAGATTTGCTACTTTTTTATTACAGTTTAAAATCAGTATTAAAATACGAACAATCTTTTTAGGTCATTTTATGAGTACATATCGGTTAGATTCCTGAATATCAATTCTATAGGCGAAACTTTTTCCTTTACTTAATTTCTTAATCTAACAAAGTTTTTATAACGAAAAATAAATATATTGTATTTATATCACATATTCTTCAAAAAATATTAGTATAAAGACCATTATCTATTATTGATACAATTAAGTAATATTCGCCGGAAATAATTATTGTCAATTGAAAAATATGTAAATGTTCAGACAAATAGAATAGGGACAGTAGTTTAGTTTAGTTTAGGTGGTGGCAGCTACAGCAACTCTAGACTACGTGTTGATGCATAACGATGTCCTTCATATCTTCAAGAACACGACTGAATCAATATCTTTTCTCTGACTAAAGACAGTTGTAGAGTCACAAAAAAATGTTTTATATTTATACATAAATTATACATACATTTTATTGAGGACTTTTTACTCAAAAAACAATAGTTACAATATTATCCCAGAAAACTTTTTATCTTGTGAAATATTTCCCTATAGCTTAAGCGGTATAACCAAAAAAAAAAACAAATACAATCCATGATGTGGCAAATATTGTATTCAAATCCAGTGAGAGATAAGAGTCATCCTATCAATTATACTCTTTTTGGTAATATCTCTTCTCTTTCTTTCTCTTCTCTTCGATACTTAATTTCAATGTGATTTTTGATTTTTTATGGCTTGTTGGCTTCTATTTTTTTTAAATATAAATTATATAGACATTTTTTGACACTTTTTTTTTTAATTCGAACAAAATCAAGCGGTACAGAATGCATATTTTTCTTAAATGAAAATAAAATTAATACACCCTAATTTGATTTGATCCGTGTTAATTATGGTTCTATTACAAATTGGATTGGCACTCGATTTATAATATGAGAGTGTAAATATTCAAATTTACAAAATATTAAATATATATGCAAAATATATATAAATTTATTTAAATATATATGTAAAATATTTCCTATAATATGACAAATGATCGTATATCTACACAATACACGAGATGTTAATAATTATATTTTCAAAGTTATTAGTTCACTAATCATCATTATATTTAACATGTAATTTGACGTTTTTGATTACGGATATTTGAAATATTCCATAAGCGATTATCGTTATTATTCTCTTAAATGATAGATATTTAAAAAGGGACGTAGCAAAATTAAATATTTTTTTTCAAAATTTTTTAATTTTCAATTTTAGAAATTTCAATTTTCAAATTACACCCCATGTTTAAAAGTTAAAATACATGCTGTTCAGAGTCTTCTTTTTATCTCGCCAGAATTGAATTTAAATATTTTTTTTTTTTAAATAAATATTATTACATATGCGGTTGTTGTCTAAGATAAATATTCAATATAAAAAAATGCGGGCAAATACTAGTAGTTCTGAAATGTACTTATAACATTTTTAGTACAACAGTATAATATTGGGAAACATTTTTAAAGCAACATTCAGATAAGGGTTAATTTGATTTTGTTATTTTTTTTTCAATTCCTTTGAAAGTAATTTTAACCTAATATTTATAATGCCAGAGTAATTTTGAGTTTGGATTTAAATGTCCTGATCCATATTTTAATTTTTGAATTAATTTTAATAAACAACTTAATTTTTAACTATTTTTTTTCAATAATTTTTCAATTATAAATATTTGTTTTGATAATAACAAAATTATAAAAAAATTAATTTTATAATTAATAATGAAAATATCACAATAATTCTTTTTCTTTATTTTTAAACACATTTTCTTCTATAAAAACATCATTAAAATATAATTTAAAATAATTAAATTTTAATTACACAAAACTATTTTTTTAAGAAACTTGGAAACTTACCAATAATTAAAGAAAAAGAATTTATTTTAGGCAAAACCAAGTAGACACGAAATTATATTTTGGTTCAAAAACAAAATGAAAATTCATTCAAAAACAAGCACTTTAATACATAGATATACCACATATATATACATATGTGTATATTTATATAATATATGATAATAATTATTTAAATTATTATTTTATAAAGTGGAAGATAAAAAGAACGAAAAATATTTAAAAACAAATCGTAAATCATAATAACATGCTTAGTGTTACGATGAGAATTTCATAAAAACACAAAAAATATATTTTGGTAGATCCTTTCGGGACATTTTTTCTCGAATATCATTGCTAATCATAGCAACATAAAACTGTATTTCGTTAAAAACATACCAGTTAGTTAAGTATATATGTATGTATGTACGAATAAAAAAAAAATACTAAAGAAAATTTCAACATTTAAAGAGGAAAAACAGAATATAATATGTACAAGTATGAAGAAAAAATGAAAATTTCAACTTTTGGAATATCAGGAGAATACTATGGTATTCTTCAATTTAAAATTTGTTGATTGAAGACTCTGGAAACCAGTTATTAAGAAACTGAAAATAATAAAAAATAAATCATAAATAGAAAATAATAATTTTTATAAAATACATATTACCAGAAATTAGTATTAACAAAATTTTTTCAAGAAAAATCATGTCATGAAAATAGAAAATTTCAGAATAAGAACGAATTTAAAACCCGAATTAGCCCTGTGTTCCCATATGGCAACAGCTAACATATAGGTATTTTTGCCTTATTAAAATAAAAAACCGTTATTTTTATAAAAGTAATATTGCACTTTTTTTTACCTATTTATATGTACTTACACATTATTAGGCTTTGAAATTGAAACGACATAATAGTGCAGTAGTTTCAGTTTAGTGAAAAAAAAATTGTGAAAAATGGATGACATGAAAAAATAAATTCCATTATTTTTCTAAATATGAAATCGTAATTAATAAATTTTATTTTTGGATAAGTATTTTAACTAAATGAAGTTATTTTTTAAGTGGAAACTTTTCAGTTCAAAAAGTATCTTATACAAAATATTTTCATTACTATTTGTCTGTTGCCATATATGGCAAGGCTGTGCTAATCTATTATAAATAATATTTTCTTCATAATATAATTATTATATGTGATTTATTTTTCTGCTTTTATAGAGAATTAATAGTAAAAAAAAAGCATTAGGATATTTAGAAGAAATTTCCTCGGACGTACCTAAGTCTATATTTATTGAATTACCAAATGAAATTGGAGATTAAGGTGGTTCTTCCACCGTTTCAAAAATAAAAATCCACGCGCATATGCTATTCGCGAATATAATAAGTACATAAGTGGCGTCGATAGAATGGATGAGAACATCAGTTTATATCGGGTTGGGATTCAAGGAAAGAAATGATGGAACAGCATATTTACATGACCTCTTGATGTATCAATACACAATCCTTGACAAATGAATAGAGTTCACAATCCGGAAATACGTCAATTGCAATTTCGTTGACAAATTGCTATATATTATTGTGTTCATTATGGCACCCAACCGCTATCTGAGCATCTCAAAAGCTTTATGTTATGATAATACTGGACACTTTGTAAATTCTATGAAGAGGAAACGAAAATATGCTTTTTCGATTATTGTAAAACAGTTGGCAGAAATGTATGTATCAAATGTGATAAAGGAATGTGCATATACGGTGTTTTGAATCTTATCACAAGCAATAATATTGTGTTCCATTATTTAAATATTTTTTTATCAATTTTTCATCTATTGCTCATTTATAATTTTACTAACATATATTTTATTCCAAAATCTAAAATGCGTATTTCATAAAAAAATTTTCTCCTATGCATAGCCCAACGTTGCCATATTTCTTTGACCATTTTGGTCAAGGAAAGTGAAATGCTCGGGTGAGATTAATCCCGTGACCATTATTTTTTATGTATTCCTCATTGTGGTAAAATATATGTTATACATGAATATAAGATAAATCTATATTATAATGTTTGATTCAATACACCATATGAGAAGTAGATATTTTATTTGACTTACAATTGTTCGCTTTTTATAATTCTCGACAGTAGGGCAAATTTTCTTTTTTTATTACTTCTACGTTTATTTACAATCTGTTATAATATTTTTAACAAAAAATTTTAACGGATATTCGGTAATAAAAATTAACCTATACAGGTGATGTTCAACAATATAGTTTAAGAAACATCTCCAACTTTATATTACAGTTTTTTAGAACGGATATGGCTCAAAAGAATTTAATGTATGAAGGGTTAAAGCTATTTAATAATTTACCTCCGGAAATAAAAACTGAAACTAATATTGAAATGTATAAAACAGAACTTATTAAAAAGTATAAAAACAACTTATTTATTAAATTAAAATGAATATAAAAAGTATTGTAAGTAGTATTGTAATAGTTTATTCATGTATAAAACTAAATAAATAAATAAATCTAAATCTAAATAGTGTATTGTATTCGCTTATAATGGTAAATTTCAACAAATATACTCCTAGGATTTAGAATATATTTTCTTATTATTATTTATTTCATTCTCCAAATTCATCCTTACATTAAAGTACGTTGCTTTAGTATTAAAATTAAAAAATAGTTAATAATAGTTTATATGATAGCATTAAGTGGTAAAACTGTTGAAAGCATCTCAATCTTCTGTGCTGACTTAGCCATTTTTCCACCAGTGGACTTGGGCGGTTTTCCAACAGGGTTCAATATCTTTTGGGAGTTATTTCTTCTTTCACAGATCTTACTTCTAAGTCACTTATTATGATTGAGTTTTGAACATATACCAAGGCGCACTGACGATAATTCTATAATTACCTTTACTTGAAAACGTTCAATAATTCCTATATTTGAATTGCTTGTCGTACGCCACACACACACAGTACGAATTTCTTCATTTTAAAATCAAAATTTCTTTTGAGTCTGTAAACATTTCTATACTCTTCTTATGGAGATTTGATCAACCAAATTATTTTTATTAAAGACCATTTTTGCACAGTCACAAATTAGATTCAAAAATTATTTTATGTGCCTGATTATTTAATTTATATATAGACAAGTTGATCAACAAAAAATTATAGTTAATATTTCCATAGTACTAATGAAGTAGAAATTAATTAACAGAAACTTATGGAATACTATTGGAACCCATTAGTAGATGTTTTTAAATTAACAGACTAAAATATAATAAAAACAGATTTCAATATATCACATTTAAAATATATAATACAACATTTAATTTAATTAAAAATATAAAAATAATTTGAAAATAATTTATGAAATCAGTTGTACATAAATTTTTAATTTATAAGATAAGTTGTATACACTTAAATTATTCTTGATATAATTAATTATACTTAGGTAACATCCTAACGGGAGGGAGAAAAGTTTTATCGGGCAAGTTACTTGGAATTACTACATAAATATGATTCAAGTGAGATTTGTTTTTTTGAATTTAAACACTTAATAACACACTATTGAAGGAAGCCACGTCTTCGTTGGATAGGCAAAATAGAAGAAAAAAAAAGTTAACTTCAAATCACCACTTTTAAAAGAATTCACTCGAAATCGTATTTGTTCAAACTGAAAAGAAAAATTATATTTGGTACAGAGCATTTAAGGCAAAATAATTAGTAAGAAGCATGGTAATGGAATAGAGTGAACGTTTACTAAATTTTAAAAATTTGCTCGGACTATATAAGTAATCAGCTTTGAACTTGCATTTTAAATAGATGTATATATAAGAATGTATATCTAATTACAAATATAAAATCCAACCTAACTATAGAAAACAAATTATTCATATTTAAAGCCATCTTTCGCAGTATTTTTTGTACGGGTTTCCTATGGAAGAGAGCTGGGAAAACAAACTTAAATCTTCTACAAAGAAAACAAAATACTATTCTAAAACTAATTTTGATTAAACATTTTCATGGTCAATTCATAATTGTAAAATTTATAAATAAATAATATATATATATAGTTATTTGATTGCAAATATTTTACAAACATCATATTCCTTTAATTAAGGCTAACTTAGTTAAAAAATACAAGTTAAAAGAAAAATTCAATTTTAATTTTTGAATATCTAACGAAGAACGGTATCGTTGCCAAATCTAGTATTATAAAAGACTTTATGTTCAAAAGACTGTGTTATAAAAGACTGTTTTGTTTTATGACTGTAACCCTGTAGATAGTAAAAGCGATTTTCAGTACCTACATCACTGTTTTTTGATTAATATGTCATAAAATGTCATATTATTCTTTAACTGTTTAAATTTATACCCCGATCACGCAAGCTATTTTGCCGAATACTATGAAAAATTCACAATAGTCTTCCATATTTTTACTACTCGTTAAACAAAACATTACAGAGACAGCTTTAAGGTGTATTCAGCCATTTAGAATAAAAATTATCATTATATATATCTCTTCGTATGACCTTTTGCTTTTCAGCTAATTTATTTACTTTTACAACAGTTAAAATGCTTATGTGAAAAAGAATTGATTCAGAATTGACTTCAAGAAGTATTCTAGTAATTTGATCAAATCTATTACATTATGTAGGGTGAATTGGAATATTACAAATGTTAATAGTTCTGTCTGAGAATATTAAAATTGTTTCTTTTAACAAGAAAATTTAAAATTTCAGGGGTTAACGTTCTGTCCGAGAGTATGTAGTGGATAACAGAGACGTTTGCAATTATTCGACAATCAGATAATACCTCCCATATTATACCTCTGACAGATTAAAAAACCTCAATTCAATTTTGTTACCTATATAGTAAGTTTATAAATTTTTAGCCATCGCCTTATAATTTAAAGATCATAGTTTATATCAATGTAAGACCTTAAATGATTTTTGTTTGAATATGATAGAGCTGTATAATTAGCAAAATGCTGTAATTTTTATTTTAAAAAATACTTTTTTACTTAAAACTTCCAAAAAGAAAATAATTAGTTCACAACAATCAAACCAATTTATATAGAATTTTCATCAACTTGTATAGAATTTTCTGACCTAAACGCATTTCAAATTCTTGTTAAAATGAGGTAAATATTAAATCAGTTATAAATGAACCCCCTAAATATTACTTTATGCAATTTTTTAAAAATTATAAATGTACATTAAAAGCTGTTATAATATCTATAAATAGAAAATTTAATATTTTATAATATTTAAATTACTTAATTAATATAGATAATAGAATGTATAGAATAGAAAATAAAATTAATGTCAATAACAGAAAAATATTTAAAAATATTTAATGTAATTTATTTCAATAATAAAATACTTACTTTTTATATAATTAATATTTATTATAAAATCTCTAAATAAACATTTAATTGTTTATATGTAAAAATTTTAAAATTTGTTAAGATCGTTAAAATTTCAAATTAATTAAATTTTATTCTTTTTTTTTAATTTAATAATTATTTTAAGTGTTTAATAATTTAAATAAATGTAATTTTATATGTAACACAATTAATTTATTTTTTTTTCGTAAAAATTTAAATAAATTTAATATTTTATTATTTAAAATATTTTTGTTTTAGTAAAAGGCGAAAACATTTATTTGAAAATTGAAAAGACTTTTTATTAATCAAGTATTGATTAATGTAACAAGTAAATTTTAAAAATTTTAAATATTTAATTTTGTATTAAATTGTAATTATTTCTTTTTTTTGTTTGTTTCATTTTATGGTAGTTTACCATACATTTGTTGTAAATTTTCTGATTATTCAGTTCAGTTGTCAACTTGAATGAATTTAATTTGTAATATTTTTAATTTTATTTTAATTTTGTAGTTGGTTCACATATAAATCGTTTATGGGCCCATTAGGTTTACATGTATAAACTAATTAATAATTAATGAATAGTAAATTAATAAATGTCAAAATTTTAAATATTTTTTTATACTATATTATATATATATATATATATTTATTTTTAAAATACAATTTTATATAAAATTATTTAAATCAAATATTTAAAATGTTTTTAATGTTATTCTATTTCTTGTTTTTTTTTTAATATCGAATTTTGCAAAACATACTTATATATCTAATATTTTTCTTTAAAATAAAAATAACAATAGATTTAAAAATTAGTTTTTATATATTAAAAATATCTAATGTCCAAAACACGAAATTTAAATTCAAAAAATGTTAAATCTTCCGTTTTATAACTGTTGTCTGTTTTTTTGTTTTTGCTTTGCAATGTCACAAAACAGTTTTATTTTAATAATCGCTTTTGTTGTTGGAATTTTCCATGTAAAAATAAAAAAATTAAATTCAAATATATTTTCTTATATTATTATTATTTTCAATAAATGCATTATCAATATTTAAATGAAAAATGTGTGTAAAGAAAATATTTTAAAAATGAAAACTTAAATAAAAACGACGAATTTCAATATAAGGTTTGCAAGTATAAGTAATTTTAAGATGTATAAATAATTATTTTAAAAGTATTAAAATATAATATATTTTTTCATTTCAAATACTAAGTCAAGATTTAAATAATTTGATTTTAAGAATAAAAAAAAACATTGATTTTGTGTTTTAATATTTTTCAATTGTTAATATTATGAAATGTCAAAAAAAGGACGATTTATTAAATTTGATTTTTTTCAATATTTTAATTTATGTTATAACAATTTTTTTCGAAAAATCTAAAATTTAAAAAGAATATATAAAATAATTTTTTTATTTTTGTTTTAAAAAAAAATTTTTTTTTTTTTGTTTTTTTAAGATTTTAAAATTTAATTTTCAATTTACCAAAAACTAATGAAAAATGTTTTTATTTGGTACATTATTTATAAAATCTAATTTAATTTCCAATTTCTGTCACCAAAAAGTAAAAAAAAAAAAAATGTTTTTAATTGTTGTGACTGTTATTTAGAAAATCTAATTTAACTTCCAATTTCAGTTACAAAAAAAAGTAAATGTTTTTAATTGTTAATTTTAAGTACGTTGTGTTTTTAATTTCACTATAAATATCTTATATTTCATATAAAAATTAATAAAATTAAATCAGTTGTTATTTTTTTTGTTTGTTTAATTTTTTGTGTTTTGGCTCTTTAAATTTTTTACAATTCATTCGAATTTAAATTTTGTTTAATAAAAAAAAAATTAACTAATGAAATAATTTTTTTGTTCTAATTGTATTCGTTGGTATATTTGTATATGTATATATATTTTGTTTTTTTTTTAAACATTTAAAATTAAGTTTAAAAAGTTATTTTTGTTCGTTTTTCAAATTTAAGAAAATTTTTTGTTTAAATTTTTCAAACTTAAAGTTTTTTTTTTGTTGATTTTAATTCAAGTAATAATAACCTTTATTCTAAAAGTTCTATTTATTTTTTGTTTGTTCTTTTGTTTTGTTTTTTGTATTTAAATTTAATTTTAAAATAATTTAAAATAAATTCCTAGAAGACACGACCACTCGAGACGAACTACTTTTAACAACTGAATTTTAGGTACTGATAGTCTAGTTAAAGTGCTGCTTTAATAGTCGACACCGTAATAGTACGATAATTTTTCTATATAAATTTTGTACTTATATATATATATGTATATATATTTTTTTGCTATTCAATAAAATTGTGTTATGTTGTTTTTGTGATTTTATACTATTTTCTTCTTGATACACTGTGTTATTTTCTTAATTTTTCTATAAAAATATATATACATATATATCCTTTTTTTGGAAAGTTTATTTTTTTGTTTTTTGTGCCAGCTAGACAATACACCAACCACCATCAGTTGTTGGTGATACGACAATATAAATCGGTATCTATTCTCTATCAGAAAAATACAAAAAACATAAAATGAAAAGCAAAATAGAAAAATAAAATAACTATTAATATTCTATATAAACATTTATATATATATATATATATATATTAAAATGTATACATTGAGCAAAAATATGATAAGGAGTAAGTAAAAATAAAAAACACAAAAAAAAATAATATAGAATTAAGCGCGGGAGTTAAGAGTAAGCAAATTGTATATTTTCGTTCGTTTCCTATTTTTAATCTATAAAACAAAAATAAAAGGACATAGAGAGAAATAGAATTCAAAACACACACACACACATATACACGGAAGTCCTTGGATGAGCAAAATAATATATAATATCAAATATACACATTATATATATTGTATATAATTGAATTCTCTCTTCAATAATATTATTTTATATTAAGATATCTCTTGTTTTTATTTTTATTTTTCTTATTATTCTTTTGTTAATTTTTTGTTTAATATAATTTCTGCTATCTTAAAATACATTTACAATATTGTTTCGCATAGAAATATTATAGTGAATAAAAATATAAAAATATACATATTTTGGTTTGTATGTATATATGCATATATATAAATACACCACCCACACCGACTCTATATATACATACGTATTCAAATATGTACATACATTTATATTACAATTTATTAAATATGTATTTGAATTATTTCTTCTGATTTTATTCTTGTTTTATTTTTTTTCATTTTACTGATTGCCTTAATATTTCTGTTTTTATTTTTTTGTAGAAAAAAATATATTCTCCCTTTAATTTTATTTTATATGTAAAAACATTTATAATATGTGTGGCATATCATGTATTACACTACATCAGTGGTGCTACCCTATTGAATGCACTGGCACAATATTTTAAAGAGAGAACAAATATATTATATTTTTTTTGCTATTTTTATTTTTTTTGTTTTCATTATTTATTTGTTTCGTAACACCACATTTAGCCTATTATCCTTTGGCAGGACTACTTAACTACTCTTTTTAAATGATATAAAATATATTTTCTATATAGTTATGATTACAATTAAATATTCCCAATGGAATAAAAAAAAAAAATAAATTTAAAGCGCATAATCCTTATCATTTTAATATTTACTCTTTGATTTTTCTTTTTTTTTTTTTGTTATTGTTTTTAATTTTTGTTTTAATTTTTCTAGAATAGGATAAGAGAGAATATAGAAAAATGAGCAAAAACAAATCGGTTCGGTAGTATTCGATTCAATTCAAATAGAACAAAATTATATTCTTTGTTATTTTTTATTTTTTATTATTTCTATTTTTGTTTTTGTTTTATATTTTATATTCTCTAGATAACGATAGTGTAATTCAAATGATGAAAATGTTGTTATTATAAATTAAAATACTATAAAAAGACAAATGATAATAAAAATAGTATCAAATGGAAATTTTACAATATTGAAATGCTATACTCTATTCTGTCTGTGGGATTGAGTAGAATAATGTGAAATATATTATGAGAGAGAAATAGAGAATAATAATATTAAAGAGATATTATTGTATAGAAAATGTAGAATTTGTATTTATAAAAAGGACTTGAAACGATTTTAATCGAAATATACCCGAAATTATATATTTTTTTTTGTTTTTTTTTTATAATGTAAATGCCTCTATTTAGTATAGACTAGCACTCTCTATAGGCATTCTGATAATGCGATATTTTTATTTTTTCTATATTCTCAAAATATTTTTCATACATGTATTAGTTAATGTACATTACATTGAGTAGTTGAAGAGTAAAATTATTTTATTATTCATAAAACGTGGACCAAGAGGAAACAACAAAATAAAAATTTTATTTTTATTATTTTCTATTAAAAAAAATTACAATTTAATATTTATATACATAAATATAACAATTTACTGCTTTAATTTATTTTACTCGTATATATGTGTGTATGCTAAATATATAATTTGTAATTTAACTTAACTTAAAATATATTATTACACGACTGTTATATTCTATAAATTTTTTCTTCTTTAAAAATCTGTGTTTTGTCTAAACTTTCTTTTTCTTGTCTAAACTTCTACATTCCAAATTATAAATATCTAATATAGCTATAAATTAAAAATCTATTTATATATTATGTAGATGAGTATATATAAATATGTTACAAAGAATTGGAATAAATAGTTTATTATGCATGCTGGACAGCATAATTCCCCGTAAATGAAATATGAAATAATTTGATTTCTTCAACTAAACAGAAGCTGCTCTAAACCGGCAAAAATGAAGGATGTTAATAAAACAGACCCAAGACTTACATGGTCTATCGAGAATCCTAAGTAAGTAAGTAAGTATAACAAATTTAAGTGAGACTAACTAAATCCCCAAAAAGAAAAAAGAAACCGCAGTTTTGCCTTGCTTGTTGTATACAAAAACGGAAATATTTTCGTTCGGAATTTGGTTTTTGAAGACTTTGTATTTGGGAATTTTGTCTTTGAAGATTTTGCTCTTGTGGATTTTGCCTTGGAAGATTTTGTCTTGGCGATCTTCTTTGAGCAGAGCTAAAAAATGCTAGATCAAAGGGTTTTGGGCCAGGTCGAAAAACCAATAAAGCCATTTTTTGCATCATCGGGAATCGAACCTGGGACCTTATGGTTGAAAAGCAGGCGTTCTACCTACTGCGCTACCAAGCGCGTGTATCGTTACTTGGCGTAGGACAATAAAACAAAACTATAAAAATCGAAGATAATCTAAGAACAATCGAAAACAGCTGCTAACAAACGAGGGCGATGGAAATGACAAGTGGAAGGCCTATTTTCCTAAAAGAGTAAAGATAAATGAATAAACACCGTTATTATAAACTTTCACGTTTATCGAATTCTCCGTAATAAATGTATATATACATATATTAATATATATTACATATATACATTATTGCAAAACATTACATGAAATTGAAGATTATATTATAGAAATTAAATTGCTAAAAAATATTTGACTTTCATCGATAATCATAACAAAAATAATATAGAAAAATGAAATATAAAAATAATAAGAAGATAAAAATAGAAATAAACAAATTTGTTAAAAAATATTCAAACTGAATTTAAAATAATAAAATTTTAAAAAAACAAAATAATAAAAAAAACTAAATAAATAAAAGAAAAATGTTGAAATAAATAGACAAAAGTGATGAAAGAATAAAATAAAAATCTATAAAATGAAGACCTTGTTGTAATCGAAATACAAAACAACAACAAAAAATAAAACAGAATTTTTATTATATAATAACAGATAGAGAATAGTGTTGTTGTTATAAATATAGAAAAGAATTTGAAATATTTGTTTTGTTGTTTTTTTTTTCAAGAATATTTTACAGGTGTAGTTTTTCTATGCTATCCTTATTTGAAGTTCTATCAATTTTCTTTTTTATTTTTATTTAAATTTTATAAAATTGTTATTTAAAATATTTTCTTTTATAATTAAATTATTAGACATTAATAGATATAGGTATAGAGTGTAGAGTATTTATTTAAAAAAAAAACAAAACGGAACTTAAAGTTTTTAATTAAATTTTGATAATTTTTTTTTACCTAATTTTTTGTTTTTTTTTTTTAAATTTTATTATTTACAAAAATTTATTTTGCACTAATTTTGTACTTTAATGTACCGAATTGAAAAAAATTATTTAATTTAATATTAAATTTTATATTGAAATTTTTGGTTTTTTGATGGAAAATTTTTGAATTTTCCGTGTTGAAAATTAAAATATTCAAGTTGTAAAACTTAATGCAAAACAGGGGTTTTTTAATATTACTGTTTTTGTTTTGTTGATGTTTAAAACATGGCACTGAAGTTTTTACTTGATCTGTACATAAGTAACTAAACTTACCAGATATCTATAAATAGAGGACATTTTGAGGTAAGACGAAGTTTTTGAATTTTATAAAAAAAATTTAATGTGAATTCTGTTCCTGTGCTGTTCCTCTTCCTGTTCTGTGCTATTCTGCACCGTTCCATATATAAATTGTATGCAAACTTAGGTCATATGACGTGAGATTTATAGATATTTAGCATGTTCTGGAGAGAAAAAATACGTTTTGCAACGACTTCTTTGCAGTGAAGGTGATAAATAAATCTGGTATTCCGTAGGTCCTCACGTACGTCATAGCATCTTGCGTGTATTGATGCATGTGTCTGGGGCTACCCGTAAATGTAGCTGGTAGTATGACAAAAGCACCGAGGTCTTTAACGTTAGCATCATTTGCCACAACATCTCTGAAATGAATATATTTTTCAACCTTCAGTTTACGTTGATTTAGACGAATAAAAAGAAGACGCTCACTCTCGATTTTTGCATACATATCAACGATGAATTGATAAAACAAATGTCAACAGTTTAATATGTGGTTATGTTGATTAATTCATTCCATTATCCTGTATGCATAGAAATCCATCGCTGAAACTTTCTTGTTGGTTGTTTCACTTGTTCCTGGATTAATTTGTGCAAGATTAAAGTGATATCCGATGAAGCCGAAATTCTATGAAGTCTTGATATGATTTCATTAAAATTACACGGTATTATCTAAATAGTTTGAAAAAGAGTTGTTAGTTTCGTTTTTTTCATTTCAACATTTCTTAAAAATTCTTCTTTTAACTTTTGCTCTAAATAATTCACGTGATATTTGGTATTGTCATTGTTAATAAAATGAAGTTTTAATGTCTCTATGGCTTTAAAGGCTTCAGTTATTGTATTGTATAATAGTGTTACCTATTTCGTGCTCATCATTATTATTTTAGTCACTCTGCATTACTTCTTCTACTAAATTTTTTTCTTTAAGATAGTCTGCTGTCACAACATCTTTATCCCCAGAAACAAAATTATTCCACTCATTTGGTGAACACATTTTTTCAATAATGGTAGTAGATGTCAACCATTCATTTAAAGGTAGACCGTCTTCTTCATCAAATATCTCTTGATGATTATTGGTATGTAAATTGTCGAAAATTCCTGCATGCTTAAAGCAATTTAAAATTGTTTTAGCTGGCGACTCAAAAATCTGAAATATCTTGCTGCATTTTTTGCAAAGTCAAAGATGATGTGGTCATTCAAACTTCGACAAAAGCTAGAAGTGTAGAGGGCCATGTCGGTAGAAAATTGCTACTTGAGTAGTTTTATTTGTAAAATTATTGATAGGATTCAAATGGCATACATTAATATGGTATTTAGGGTATGCGAATCCATCAATTAAGACACCCAATGTTTAATCTATTTAGTGGAAATAGAACCCATGACTTGGCGCTTAGATAAAAATAATTTTATTTTTTATTTTAATTTTATTTATTTTCATTTTAGTTAATTTTAACTATTTTGCAATTATTATACAATTATTTTTATTATTATTATTCTTTTTTTTTTAAATTCATAATATTACATAAAACTACATCTTACATATTCAACTAAGTATATATTCTTTTTAAATCTATTTGTATTTATTTCATAAATAATTTCAAAAGTCATATTCATTGAAAAACTTCAAACGTTTATAAAGAAGCATATTTTTAGTTTATTCGTAAAATAACTTTAATCTAAAACAGTTTTTAATTTATAGTAGTAAATATCTGAAATATACATAATCTGCCACGATGATCAATATCAGTCACGCTCATCCATGACTTTGCCAATATTTTCAACTGTCGAACTTTGAATTACCACTTCATCTTTGACATTGCCAAAAGTGCAGCAAGATGTTTGAGATTTTTGAGTCGCAGCAAAACATATTTTTTCTCTCCACATAAATAATTGTTACAATCAATGTTAGATGTGAGAAATAGAAGGGGAGCAGATATACACAGCGATCATGAATTACTAACTGGGGACTTCAGAATGAAACTAAGCCAACAAGGAAGAGGCAGAAGAAATAGAAAGAAGAAAATAAATATAAACAACTTAAAAAATCCTCAAGTAAGAGCTGACATAGTCACGGCGTTACGAGAAAATATTAGAAATAATAGAGAATACACTTGGGAAGAGATTCTGAAAATTTACAACCAAACAAGCGAACAAAATCTTGGAATTTCACAACCACAAAGAAAAATTTGGATAACCGATAACACATGGGCCTTGATTAAAAGAAGAGGTGAAATGAAGAAAATGATAAACAACAGGATGGCATCAAGAAGAGAATATGAAGAAATAGCGAAAACAGTAAAAAGAGCAGCAAGAAGAGATAAAAGGAAATTTCTACAAAATTTAGCCGGAGAAGCAGAAAAAGCAGCACAGCAATATAACCTGAGAGAATTGCATCGCATAATCAAGAACTTAACAAACCAGTCGGAACAACAAAACAAACCAATTAAAGATAAAAATGGTGCGCTCATCACAAACTTAGAGGATCAATTAAAGAGATGGAGAGAACATTTCCAAGAACTGAGCAACGAAGAAAGTACAAATAATGAAGCGGACATAAGAAACAGAGACAATGCAAATATCTACCCAACTGAAGGACTGCCAATATCTACTCAAGCTTCAAATATAGAAGAAATCAAAGCTACAATCAATATCCTGAAGCACAACAAAGCAACAGGTGAAGATAGAATTCCAGCAGAAATAGCCAAACTGGACTCTGACTTATTCGCAAAATCAATTGAACCCCACATCAGGAAAGCATGGATAGAGGAGAATATACCACCATCATGGAAGAAAGGAATGATTGTCAAGATACCTAAGAAAGGAGACTTGGCAAATTGCAGCAACTGGAGAGGAATCACGGTTCTAAATACTATTCATAAGATAATAGCAATTATTATAAAGAAAAGATTAGAAGAAGTACTAGAACCAATACTACGGAAAGAGCAGGCAGGTTTCAGACCAAACCGAAGCTGTGTTGACCAGGCAATTACTTTATGGGTCATAGTTGAACAATCAGTAGAATGGAATGCCCCACTATATCTACTATTCATAAATAAAAAAAGAAAGCATTCGACATAGTCAAGAGATGCGCAATATGGAGAGCACTTGCAAAGAAGGGAGTTCCTGAAAAAATCAACAACATCATCAAAGCGATGTATAAAGATGCAGAGACAACAGTTCAACACAGAGGTAAGATCAGTGATCCATTCTACACCAATATAGGAGTTAGACAAGGATGTCCACTATCTCCACTTCTCTTCAACACAATACTAGACGACATTCTAAGAGAAGTTTGCACTGGAATAAACGGAATAGAATGGGATCTCTTCGGAAACTTAGAAGACTTAGATTACGCAGATGATGTATGCCTCATATCAAGAAATCAAAGGGACCTACATAACAAAGTCAACAGATTACAGGAAGAAGCAAAGAAATCGGGACTGGAATTAAATATCGAGAAAACCAAGGCAATGAGGACAAACAACCGTTATAGTGAGCCAATAACAGTGAGTGGACAACAGATAGAATACGTAGAAGAATTCAACTACCTGGGGAGCATTATAACATCAAGAGGAGGTGCAACAGAAGATGTCAACAGCCGGATAAATTAGGCAAGAAGAACATTTGGGAGCCTAATGAAGATATGGCGGAGCAACCAAATATCGAGAACAACAAAGCTAACAATATTCAGAGCATGTGTTAAGTCAACATTAATATATGGCAGTGAAACATGGCTCACTTCGGTCAAGTATGTAGTACGGTCAAGCTACAAGTATTCATCAACAAGTGCTTGAGAATTATATGCAGAATATTCTGGCCGGCAAGAATTAGCAACGAGGATTTATGGATGATAACTGGAGAAGAACCTATCAACAGACAAATAAATAGGAAAAAATGGAAATGCATAGGTCATACACTAAGGAAATCAGAAAGTGATATAGCAAGAGGAGCTCTAGAGTGGAATCTACAAGGACAAAGGAGACCCGGCAGACCATACAACACATGGAGACGCACAATCGATCAAGAATTAACAGTCAACAATTATACCTGGGACGATATTAAGGAAGTAGTACTCAACAGAGAGGAATGGAGGTTCACTATCGAAGCCCTATGCTACCACGCGAAGTAATAGGAGAAAAAAAAAAAAAAAAAACATAAATAATTAGGATTTTTACCTAATTTTCATTTTATGAACAATTACTAACACATTTATTATAATTCTTTGGTTCACACTTAACCATCCCAAGGCACCTAACATTCTCATATACTTCAATTTACTTAAAGTATATGAATTCATTTTTAATATTATCGTCATTGTCTTATTCTGTAATCTTTGAAGCCTAATCTTGCTGGTATTATTTGCCATAGGCAAAACGGTCAAACAATATTCGAAATGAGGTTTTATGATTGTGTTATATATCGTTATTGCACTTGCCAATGATAATCGTTTCCGAATTTTTTGAGATATTTTTTTACAAATGTTGGCAACGTATTTCTTAAAATCTAGTTTATTATCTACAATAACACCTAAAAACTTTATTTCTTCAACTTTTTCTATTATTTCGTTATCTATTTTAATATGGTCATTTATTTCTCCATTAAATATCATACATTTTGTTTTTGCTATATTTACTCTAAGTTTGTTCATATGAAACCGCATACTTAAAGTACGTAAATCACTGTTACTTTTTTGTATATATTCTTCGACAGTATCAGCAACAGCATAAAGTAACGCATCTGCAAACAAAACCATTTTCGACAGTATAACTAACTCTATGTCATTAATATAAATTAAGATCAGCAGAAAACCAAGCACAGAGCCTTGTGGTACACCAAGTTTTACGTCAACATAATCAGATAAGTAATCTTCAAATTTTGTCCTCCATTCTAACTCAATATCTTACCATAACTTTCCAATTTTAGCAGTAGTATATTTCTGTCTACCGCTTCAAAGGCTCTTGTCAAATCCAAAAACATTTTGGATCAAAGGATTTGCAGCTATGATCTTATCTAAACCACGATTGAAACTGAGAAATTAAGTTACATCTTTCGAAATAGTTGAGCAGTTGTTCATTGACTACTTTTTCCATTATCTTTGACGCAATCATAATGGTGTTAACTGGTCTTAATTCTGAAGCTATATTAGTACCCTTCTTTATTTCAATAGGTACAATAACTGATTCTTTCCATATATCTGGAAACTGACCACTTTGCATTGAACTGTTAATAATTGACAAAAAGTTGTTACCAATAATTTCTATATTATCCATTATCATATTTATATTTGCGAAATATGGATACTAAAAGTGACCTTTAATAAATTCCGTAACAATGTTGACAAAACAAGTTCAGACATAAAAAAAAATTTGGAAATGTTTTTCTGCAAAACCTCCAAATAACTCACCGCCAGCAAACACAAAAGTTGTGAAATATCTCGGAGTTTTTCTTCTTCGTAATTTGAATTAATACAATCTCTAAAGGCAAAAAGTCCTTCATAATGGCAAAAAAAAAACTATTTTATAACCAAAACGTAAGCAATAGAGTCAAAAGAATAAGTTAACAGACATTAATAAGGCCAACACTTGCATATGTGTACCCATATGAAGAACTACGCAAAATTGAAATAAAGTATATAAGGGTATATATCAATATTTATTGAAAGCCTCATTCCGGCTGCAAGCATTACTATTTTAATAATAATAAATACTTGTACAAGGAAGCAAACATAACTAGAATTGAAAATTTTCAAAATAAAATTGATTCGAAAACATTATGATAGAGTAAACAAAACTACAGAAAAGGGTCTAAGATCGCATTATTCTACTACAATGAGGAGTATATTAAAAAGATTATGCTCACTAGCCTCTGAGCTGCACTTTATCTTTTTGAATAAAAATGGTTAGTAGACGGGCTCATGTAAAACTGTAGAGTATAACCCGAACAACATCAATGGAGAAAATTTTAGATAAAGACATGTCATATCTATCGGACAAAGATAAATTTATAAAAAGAGACTATTGGAGGTTTGAAGACATGTATAATTAGCACTAAGCATTACAAATACATATTTATATTTCTTTCTCGTTTTAACTAGGCTAAGCAGTTTTCTTTTTGATTTAGTTAGCTTATTAGGTTTATGTAGTTTAAGTTTTATCTTTAGCAATAAGAAAATATATTGATTTTTACACCCCAGGTTTTCCTCAATACATTTATATAAGAATTCAAATAAATTAAAACTAATAACATAAACAATACCATATACAACATAAATTAATATAAGAATTACAATATTACTTTACATGCTAATAAGAATATCGCAAAACCTATTTTTTGTAAACTTTATCTAGGCTAAGTAACGATAAGATTATTTTACAAGTGCAATTTTTAAAATAAAGTTTAAAAAAAAATCTTTTATTCGACGACAACGTCTAGAAATTTTTCAAACACTCTTTTTAAGTTCGGTTCATCAAATAAATTTTATTTAAGTAAATTTTATACATTTTTGTTAGACCTAGACAACGTCGTGTGACTATCTTAGTATCATATAATATGTATAAGTATATTGTTAATACATAAAATATTTCTTTTCCCTTTCGAGATGTTGGCCTATAATTTTTTTGTTGTTAAACATTTTGCTTACATCTGGAATCGAACCTGTGACTTTTCGTTTGAAATACAAGCGATCTACCTACTGCGACACCCAGTAAGTGTCAATTTTCAATAATCAAGTTTTGGCTCTTGTGAGAGAGATGTTGTATCGGTGTAGGACCTAATGACTATATCCCAAGGATAGTTGGCATTGGTAGCTTTCCAAACATATATATCTTTAATAGGTCATCTTATCATTTAAGGACGAAAAGGACATTTGAAAGTATCATTGTTGTTGTGATGTTTTTGTATAAAAACCGTTATACCTATCTGTTGAACTATTAGATATATATGTATTCAGTTATATATTCAGTTATATCTATATAGCAAGATAACGGTTTGCACTAACTGAATATACATATTATATATACATATATGTCTAATAGATTAACAAATATAACGGGTTTTATACAAAAACATCAAAACAACAAGGATACATTCAAATACCCTTTTTGTCCTTAAAGGATAAGATCCGCCACTAAAAATATATATTTTTGGAAAGCTAGGACATCTAGCTATCCTTGGAATGTGGTTATTAGGTCCTACGCCAACAAAACCGAATCCCCGAAGTTTTTCAATAATCATCTTTAAAAAAAAAAGGTAAAAACAAAAACATTTTCCAAGCTTAAAATATATAAATTTTAATTTCTGATATAATAATCAGAGAATAGTTAGTCCTAAAATTCAAATAAATCCACAAAAAAAATTAAAATTAACCTAAAATATAATATTCATGCAAAAATTTTATTCCCACCAAATTATTCATAACCAACTATTCAGTTCATCATTTAAGCTGTCATGAACTTTGGCATAAAACCAATACTGATCTCACATTAAAAGTGACGAATAAAAAAAAAAAAAAATATTTAAATTTATTTAAAAATTACCACTACACAATATTTCAAAAATTTTGAAAATTGAATTGCAATGAAATTCTTGTTTTTTTTTCTGATAATCTCGTTTATAAAATTTTCACCTTTCAAAAGTCTTGTTCAAAACTTCCCCAAAATTTATTACACATTTTTTAAAGATTTTCATAATGTGACCTATAAATAGAGTAATACGTATTTTTTTCACAATTTTCTATATTTTTTTTTTCCTTTCTTTTTTCTATCTTCAAAAATATAATTTAATACTTTTTCCTCCATCAACACCAGAATCGTAACAACAACAATAGATTTACAAAAAAAAAAAGAAAAAAAACAAAAACTTAAATTTCTTCATATGAATTTAAACATTTTTTTCTCTCATCTTTATTACATTATTTAAAATAAGAATTCATAAATTATTTAAAGATTTTTTTTTCTATTTTTATTTGTTTGTTTTTCTTTCTGCTATAAAAAAAAAAAAAAATTTTTTATAAAAATAATATCTCCATGATAAAATATGGAAAAAAAGTTCTTTTCTTAACAACAATCCCACTCTTATAAAAATGAAAAGACAAATAAAAAAAATTTGTTAAAAATGAAAGAAAAAATTAAACAAAATTTCATCACACAAAAGTGCAATTTCCTTACATGGCAGGCAGGCAGAAAATCCATTTCAATCCATAAATCATGAATCTTTCATATGCACCCTCAATATTCATATACCAACCAATATAACAATTCACCAATTTTATAAACATATAAGTAGTGGATTCACTTTATATATTATATACATATGTATATAATATATATATATATATATATATATATATATAAAGGTATAGATAACTGTAAACTTATATACATATATTAAAGTCCTGACGTTGAGTTTTTACCAAAAAAAAAATAAGAACAACAACAAAAAGTTCAAAAAAATTGTTTTCTTGTTACTTACTACACATACGACCGTATTGTGTAATTACCCCTCCTACTTATAAAAACCTATAATTTTTATTTTCTGTTTATTATTTTCTTTTTTTTTTATAACCTACAATATTTCATATAATTCCTTATATATTTTCATCACACCGAAATTTTAGAAAAAAAAAAACAAAATAAATAGACGAAGCAAAAAAAACTGTTTCACAATACCCTTGGGGAATAACAATCCTTACGATAAAATGCAATTTCGTTACTACACCAAAACAAAACAACAACAACAAAATCAAAATACCCAAGAAAACAAAAAATATAAACGAATACAAAAGTCAACCAACAAATTCTCGCCTCCAGAAATTCTACGCTGTCAAATACTATCAAAAATCATTAGAGACAAAATACGAAAGGATCCAAAGAGAAGAAAGATCAGAACAGAATAGAACCGAAATAGAGCAGTAGAACTTTAAAAAAAAAAATAAATAAAATAGAAAACAAAATTAAAGAAAATATCTAAAAAATCAAAAAACAAAAAAAAAGAGAAATAAACCAGAAAAAAAAACGGAAGGATATACAACAGAAAGAGAATTTTTTATTAAAATCCCTACTCTTCTAACTCTCTTTTTACTCATTATTCACCGCAGTCACAATACGATATGAATATCTAGAAATAATACAATTCTAATTTTAAATTCCCACTCCTATATAATACACTAATATTTAGATACGTATGTACTACATAATATTAAATTGTATTTACAAGAATAAATTTGAAATTATCCTTTAAATATACAATTACATGCATGGATATGTATATATGTATGTACATACATTTGATTGAATGCAATATAATAAAAAACAAATTTATATAATAACAAGATTATTATATATACTTCTATCTTAGCTTAATAAATATATTATGTACATAATATTATGGATATACAAAAAATAATAATAATAATTTTTTTATAAAATTCAATTGTTATGGCAACTCCCTACTTGATAGTAAATTCTCTTCAACAAATAAAAAAAAAATGCAATAAATTACAAAAAAAATACAAAAAAACTATTTTTTATTAGAAACGATTAAAAGTTTGGGCTCTCTACCTATTGATAGGTAAATAACGACATATATATATATTATCATTTTTATCACATTCACATACCGTTTGTTTTTTGTTGTTTTGTAATTTTCTCCTTTATATTACACATATGCAATTTTAATTCTCCATTTCAAACTCTTAATTCAGCATAACAGTTTTTATTTTAATTTATTTTTTATTTCTTTTTTTTTGTAAATTTACAAGAGTATGTACATATGTTTAAATTAATTGAGAAATTCACCAGAAACTAATTTTGTGTATCAGTAAAAATAAGTTTTGTGAAGAGGATTGTGCAATCAGAGTTTTATGAAAAAAGGAATATGAGGAATATGAGATTTTTGTATGATTCTATATAGCTACTAAGGAAAAATCGGTAGTTATGGCAAAAACATTTTTAGAATATAAAAATGATCGTTTAGTAACCTTCTATTGAAAGAAGCTTAATAATATTGATTTACTGTCAAAATAGGTGAACTTTTGTGAAAGTAAACCAAAAATGCGCCTTATGGTATGCAAATTGATTATCAAATAATCTCATCCTCCAAAGCAGTTTGCAGAAGAACATATGGGCTTCAGGGTATGAAACTCTACTCTAAGTATAACTTACATTTCAAAAGTAACAGAAGGCGATCCCTCTCAACAACAAAAAAATTAAACAAAAACAAAAAAAACGATAATTGTGGTGAAAATTGTTAGTCAAAAGTAAATCTAGCCTAATGTGTGTATATAAAAGAGTAAGATATTATAATGCATAAAGAGTTATATAATACCTAATGATGTAGGTATTACAAAAGAGATCTATAAATTATTTATCAATGAAATCGACCTTAAGAAATTTTGAAATGTAATGAATGGCTTCTCGCCTAATAAAATAACTGATATTTCGATTTGAAACCCAAAAACATTGATTCATCAGTCTTGTTTGATTGTGTAAAACAAATCTCACGTTTGCTTATTTTTACTACCTTATCAAAAATTAAATTTTATCCTGGAGAAACACAGGATTTTTTCATATGTTTAATTAAGTTTACTCTGATTTGAAATTAAAAGAAACCAGCTGTCATGTCATTGTAATGTATCTCATGTCAATAGAAAGTTTATTTAGTAGATTTAAAACAGAATCGAACAGAACAGTTTTGGAAAATAACAACAAACTGTCAAACATATTAGAACCAATTAGAACAGACAAATCTGCTGAACACTCTTTTTAATCTTTCTTGAACTGTTCTTTAATTATTCTTTATTCTCTTTACTCTCAAATTTCTTTGTTTAACTGTCAAGATTTGAAGAAAAAATAACAACAAAAAAATTGTGCAAAACTGTTCTAAAAAAATTCAGAACAAAAAAAAATACATTCAGAACTGTTTTGCACAATCTAATGT
The DNA here is from genome assembly GCA_963942445.1 of Argyra leucocephala. Classification (NCBI taxonomy): domain Eukaryota; kingdom Metazoa; phylum Arthropoda; class Insecta; order Diptera; family Dolichopodidae; genus Argyra; species Argyra leucocephala. The sequence continues at coordinate 48,721,476 of OZ012679.1, read as the reverse complement.
ACACCGATCAGAACACTTTTGGACAAAAAAGTTCAATTAACAGAAATTACTAAACATAAAATAGTTTTCTTTCTTATTAGAACGTTCTAGAAAACTGAACTAACCTATAAAATATAAATTAGTTGTTATTTCGTGAAACATTAATATTGAAATGAAAATTTTTGACATTTCGTTTTACTAAAACTGAAGTTGGGTTTTAACTGGCCAACATTTTAATATCTTAAATATTTTGTAGGCTCTAAAAGGGGTAAAGGTAAGGGTGGGTTTTAATTGACAAATATTTTAAAATCTTAAAAACTTTATTGGCTCTAAAAAGGAACATAACACCATTTTTATAATTGAAATGACATTATTTTACATGAGAGCTCAATACGTACGACAAGAACAGAAAAAATCATTTATTGGGGATATTTTCAAAAATTTTTGGATATTATACTTTGATAAAGTATATTTTTAAAATATCGGAGATAAATTCTCTACACCGACAACACTTTTTTAACAATTTTTTGAGTAAATGTATTTAAAAATAAAATAACTTTTTTCAACAGATGGTTTTGACAGTTGAATTTTTGTTTTTTGTGTATAAAATAAATTTCCCAAATAGAAATTTTGAGAATTCTCTGCATCGATCTATTTTTTTCTAACATGATGCTTTTAAATATTGGGCACAGTTTCTTTATACCGGCAGCACGTTTTTAACAATTTTTTGAGTAAATGAATATACAAACAAAATATTTTTTTTTTCAACAAATGATTTTGACGGCTTAAAAATATTTCCTTGAGTATAAAATAAATTTCCCAAATAGAAATTTGGGGAATTCTTTGTAACGATCTTTTTTTATTCAATTGTAATTTTTTCACAAGTCGAATCGGATTTTGGTTTGAAACACGCTGAGTGGCGCAGTAGGTAGAGCGCCTGCTTTTCAACCGAAAGAGCCCAGGTTTGATTCCCGATGAAGTAAAATAAGACTTTATTGGTTTTTCGACCTAGTTCAGTATATCTTTTGTATAAAATAATTGGGGATAAAATAAATGACAAAAAATAATTGAGAGTATTATCTGGTAACAACTTAAATAAAATGGAACTACGCTATTTAAGAAGCCTTATATAGTTCCTGACAATAGTAATAGTTTTCCACAATTAATGAGTTAATAAAGCCTGACATTTGATAAATAAATACTAGAAAAACATTGTAAAATACGTAGTAAAAAATTGCGGTATCGTATTTAATTTAAGCACGAAAAGGTAATTCTACCTAAGCTACTGTCAAAAAAAATAAATAAAAACTTGTAAACACAATATCTACAACTCTAATCCTATTTTTCAACATGAGTTTGAATTTGGCTTAATAGTTGTTATATTTATATAGAGCATAGAGGCTCTTATAGTGTTTGTACAGTAAAATATAACAGTTTAGCAAATTATAACAATGCTAATTATGCAATTTGAGAGAAAATTGTGTTTTTGATTCGAAATCGAAATAGAAATTGCGTAAAAAACAAAATTTATGTAACTTATCGTCGGGAATTATCGTCGTATCGCTTTTGTCGGGAATCTAATCTGGAAACTTTCCGTTGAAAAGCAGACACTCTATCTACTGCGACAACCACCGTCTGAGTGATGTATAAAATATGTATTAAGGGAAACTTAAAAACAACACGGAAACTTAAATAAGAATGAAATCAGGAAAGACGAACTCCTAGATTTTATATGAAGAAAAAAATACATGCATGCTAATAAAAAACAAAATACGAATATACAAAAGCTGTATTCGGCGCATACTAATGTACGCTATTGTGACAACTGTTATCTAAATCAAAACAGAAAATGCAACAGAAAAGCGAGCTCTGAGGCAAATATAGGGGTACACATTAATAGATAACAAACGTATAGCAACGAAAACAGAGACGACATTTAAAATATTATCCGTAACAAAAATTACGTAAATAGCATGGCAGAAGCTTGACTGGCGAAGTTAGTAATGAATGGCCAATTCAATATCAAACGTCTACCAGGAAGATCTACGGACGTAATTGAACGCTGAACATAGTCATAACAAAATTAAGAATGAGATATGTATATTGACAAAAGAAAAACATTAAGTACCTAATAAGAAGAAGAATAACAAGCTGTTAACATTATCTTCCATAATAAAATGAAATTATACTGAAATGTTGTTAAAAAGTCACTCATATACAAAAAATTATCTTATGTACAGCAAATTATTATTTTATTAAACTGTCTAATAAAGAAACATCTGCAATAAATGGGTCTAACCGAAAACAACTCATGTAGAATATGTGAAATAGAGGAAGAATCTATTGAGCATATGCTCTGTGAATGCGATAGCCTCACACGTAGAAAAGTGTTCTCCGAAAAATGGGACCTATCCAGCATGCTATTAAGAACATCCTGAGTGTGATCACAAAAACAGGTATCCTTAAGGAGTCACAGACTAACTAACAAACACGTTTTATCACAATAAGCTCATTTGCGGCTGTGGTGATATAAGGGACAGGTTCCCTCTCGAAATTCACAATGTAATCTAAGAGTAACAACATTTTGTTTTAGTATACCATAAGTTATAATACTAAAGGCAATCTCTACACCACCAAATTTCGCCATTTATTCTGTGAATTGACAAAAAATTGTTGAATGTTCAGAAAATAAGTTAATCTCGTGACAAATGATAGCGGTTTATTGATAGTATGGCAATTAAATTTACTAACATTTTTATTATGCTTAATTAGAGTCATCAACGACAGAACGAATTTCGTAGAATATCCAAAACTACCGTATTTACTTCTCATTAGATTGACTTTCACTTATTGTTTTCCAAAATACCACTGCCCTTACTATGTCATTTGTTTTTGTTCCACAACCAAAAATGTATTTGTCTAATTGTATAATTGTTTGTATAACAGTTATAACAAAAAATATTTTTTTTTATATACAAAAAGCTAAGGTACAGTAATATTTTATGTATTTGGTGGATAAAAAATATTGTTTTTATTATTATTGTTTGTTGAACCTAAGTATGTTACTTTATTCAAAAACAAAATAAAAGCAAAGTAAAAACAGAAATAAATTATAAAAAAAATGTACCCAAAGGATGACTTTGAGCTTAATGAAACATTGTGTTTATTAGTTTCGTTTAAACGAATTTCCTTCTTCTTACATTTGTAAGGGGTTGGTTTTTAATATTTTGTTTTATTTTTTTTTTATTATGATTTTACCGTTTTTTTGTTTTTGCCAGTAGATGCAATGTATATATGTATATTAAAAAGCACATGTTACTTAGAGTACAAACACATGCTGATTATTAATTTTTGTTTTGTTTTATATCATATTTTGTGTGGTAGAGTTGAATTTTTTTTTCTCTATAGGTAGTATAGGTAAGCATATATCCTGAAATATTTATGAAATTTAGGTGTGTGTGTTGGTTTGTGCTATATGTTATAAATTTAAGTAAACATATAGGTATAGGTAGGTGCCCATTATCAAGTCGGTTTTTATTTTTATTACAATTCTAAAAAGATTTACACAATTATTATTATTTTCATATTTTTTTTCTTGTTTTGTTTTTATTATATTCAAGGATTATTAAAAACGTTTACTACTTAAAGGAATATATTACTCCAGATGGTGTTGTTCTTTATAATATGAAATTGATGAGTCTCAAGGTGAAAATGATATCATGACAATTGGTGTTGTTGTTTTCGTTTTCGGTTTTGTTGTTGTTGTCGTTTTTGTTGTTGTTATTGTTGTTGTTATATTATTTTTCTACTTGTAATCGTTGTCGTAGTCATTATCATTGGTGTTATTATTGTTATTATTTTTTCTTTCTTCCGTTCCTTTTGATTTTTCATTTTCATTTAATTTCTCTTTATATGTGTTATACCGACTGACTGGTTTTTCTGTTTTTTTTTTCTTATTTTTGTTTTTATTTAGTTATTATCCTTGTTACTTATATGTGTGTTATGTCCTTTATTGTAATTAAGTTTTGAACTCTAAAAAACAATTAGTAAAGTAAATAAAAATTAAGTCAAGGTGTTTGAAAACACCTGAAAATTAAAATATATATATATATATATATGATATATACATGGATATACGTATAACATTACATATACATTTACAATAAAATTTGACAAAATAAAATAATAGAAGAAAAAATGGGGGGAGGGGAAAAAATGGAACAAAGTTTTTTTTTATGTTAAAACGAGAAATATGAAATTTGATAACACGTAAAGCTAAATATACAAAATGCTATAGTTATATGTGGTTGGTGCAAAAAAAAAGTTGAAAAAGTAACTAACCTACACATTTATATTTAAAAAAAATAACAAAATTAATTAAAAAGGTCAAGAGTTTTTAATTGTTTATGAATTTTTTCATATTGTTGATGACGAACATAGTAAAGATAATTACTTTAAATCAAATTACTGTGAATTTTTCTTTAAAGGTGAAAATTTATTTTAAATTCTTAAAATATTTTTAATAGCTGACCTAGGTCAGAAATAGAACCTGGTCGGACAACATAATAATTGATAATAATAAAACTTTTTTTGTAAAATAAAACAAGAAATAAAATATTTAAAATTAATTATTAATTATATTATTATTTAAATATTTTTATAATATTTAACTTTTTATATTTTTGTTTAATTAAATAATTGTTCAATCAAATGCAAGCTAAAAAATCTATAGCTTTTTTATCAAATATTTTTATTAAAATTTTTAAAAATGAAGTTTTAATTCTTTTTGAAAATCTTCAAAGTAGAAGGTGTCCAGGTTATTTCAATCCTTCAATACCTACTTCAGTATAATGTCGAAAGAACGAAAAACACTCCTTCAATCAAAACTATAAAGTTTGTACAAAGTATAGATACATTTTTTGGTAGAAATACCATCGTAACAATTTTTTCCTAATAAGGAACAATTTTCTTGGTATTAGATGATTATATCCATTTTATTAATTAAAATATCAAAATGTAACAAATTAAAAATTAATCAGTTTTTACTATAATTCGATCAAAAGATTTCCGAAAATTCCAGTGATTAAACATCAATTCAGCTCCAGTTCACTGCTTAAACATCAGTTCTGTTCGCTCACACCTATACTTCTCAAGTTTTCTTTAAATTCGTTAATCTTTAGAGTTCACCCCAGATATAAATAAAGCTTATCTATAGCTTTTACAGAAGCTTAATAAAGTCAGCGGAAGGTAACTGAGTTACTCTTATGTTCGGATTATTCGCCATAAAGCTATACAAGGTAATGAAGAAGCAGATGTCATTGCAAAAGCAGGCGGAATGAGTTAATTATGAGGCCCAGCGCCAAATATTGCTTATCTTTTGATAATATTTCTTTTTAATTAATATTTTGTTTCATACTTTTTAATTAATATTTTGTTTGTAAAATTATGTTTCGGGGCTTTTTTATAATTTCACAAAGTATGGGGATTTTGATTTTGGGGACTTAGAGTCCCGTCGGTTATTATCCCTGCAAAGATACGCACCGGTTTCCTATTGAAACTTAGAAGAGTTTTAGTTTGTTTGAGTGAGTATTTAGACATGAGCATTTTTGATCGACGATTTTCAAGAGCGTTGGGTCAAAAATATTCAGCTTTTTTATCCATCCAAGCTTTTAGTTGTATCTTAACTGTGCTAAGGGAAATCCCATAGAACGAACTTGGCTCTGTGAAAGGGGTATCCGATGCTTTTATTGCTAGATAATCTGCGGCTTCGTTTCTTGCTATGCCAGAATGTCCTGGTACCCACATTATTGGGACTTCGTTTGGTTTTGCGAGGGTTTTTTTTGTGGTGAAATAAGGTAGATCAGGTTTAAAGATACGATCTCTTATGATTAAATTTCAAAGTTGAGAGTATGGAAAATACACCAAAAATATCAGATATACATACAAGTGGTAGCGTCTTGGCAACTATCGTAAAGTTTATAATAACGTTATTAAGTTCATTTTCTAAATAATTTCCGAAAAGCCAGGTAGCACTATTTTATCGATCTAATCATATAAACTATTAACATTCAATTGTTCATGTTTTTTTTTATAATCAACCAAGTGTAATTTTTTTATAATCAACCAACTTAAGTACCGCTTATAGTACGTTTTCAAGCTCATATTTATGGCTAAACAACTAGCTCATAAACCAGTCAAATGTCAAGTGTTCACAAGCTTTTTTGGAAAACAACCAGCTGTTAATTTCACATATTTATTATTTATATGAACAATTTTTTTTATCTTTTTTTTTTAAATTTTTCAACATCGACAAAACAATCAAAATTTCATGGATGGGTTGCATGTTTTTGAAGAGGTTTATGATATAAACACCTAGCTAGTTGTTTATGATTTTCAGCAAATTTGTATGGGAAAACAACTACGTAATCAACTAGTTTATCGTAAACACCATGTTTTGTCATAAACATGAGCTTGAAAACGTACTATTAGTTGGAATATTATAGAATAAACTCGAAAGGAAGGGAGGTATGAAATAAATTAGTAGGAAGTTGCAAAATAAAAATAATATATTTTGTAGAGAAATAAAACAGTTTCCATAACATTCTTTCTTTAATTTGGTTTAGCAGTAACGTGGAAGTGACAATTTCAGTTGCTTCCGCTAAATCAATTAGCATTAATTGTATCTTATCGATGGCACGACTGGAATGAACCTGAATTACAACTACGTTTTATGATAAGCATAATTAATTTAAAACCTATTGAAATGATAGAAAAAACTTTAAAACTTTGAAAACGCAATTTAAGAAAATATTGAAATCTTAAAGTGAAAAACAAATTGCAAGGCCCTGTATTTTTACTCATATATCTATATATGTATAATTATAACTATATATATGCATCAAAAATATGCCAATCAAAATAAATTTAAATAATAAATTTTTTAATTTGTAAAAAAAAATAATTAAATTACTTTTTTAACAATTATATTCTAGGTATAATCATTAAATCAAATAGCAATAAATTGTTTGTGAATAATATTCAATTTTAATAATAATAATAATTATTATTGTGATTGAAATTATTATCATCTCGATAATATTAATTATATTCATCTTGGTTAATTAATTTTTTGTATACAATTTCTCTACAATTTAAATTTAATAATGAATTTTGTACCAGATTATATCATACGTTTGTAATTGCGTATCGCTGTTGATCTGGAAAAATCTTCTATCTGCAAAATGAACTTTTAAATGTGGACATTTTAATTCAAATTTTATAGCCCAGTTGAACTCAGTTAAGTTATATATAAATATTCATAAAGTTATATATATATTTATACACAATATAAAGTTTAAATTTATCAATATAAAATTTAATTATAATAAGATTGTTGACAAATTTTTGGAGATAGGAGATTTTTCCATATTAATATATCCATGATATTAAAAAAACAAATTATACCACCATGTCAGACTCTTATAAAATTTAAAATTTTGCCATTAAAAAACGTTTTGTTAAAGTAAAAAATTAGCAATTTTTAAAACTTTGAATACAAAATAACAAAAAATCTATGTTAAAGCTCGTATGCAAACTAAATTGATAATGAATATGTCATACATTAAGCAAACTGAACATGCAAACTGCTGTTGAAACGGAACTACCTAATGTTAACAATACAACCTTTGCAACTGAACAGCAGCAGATCGATGAACCACGAATTCTTAAATTTTGTATATAATCTCCCGATAGTCCAAACTATGCATTTAGGTTTACATAAAGATTTACAACATTACTTATGACAATACATACAAACAAAAATAATGTGCACGTTCCTTGATATGTTACCAACAATATTACTCAGCGGAATCCTATGATGTTCACAATTATCGAGTAAAATTTAATTTTTTCACATTAAATACAAGTCGAAACTGAAAAAACATCCAAACATTCTTGCCAGTAAATTGTCGAATATACAATTCCGATTCAGCGGAGACTCAAGAAGGCTTACATACAAGATGTAAAATTCAGATTTGTTAAATATAAATGTTAAAAATATGTTACTAGAGATATGTCCAGACAAAAAGTCAGGAATCTGTAAATTTTTTATTTAGATCATTATCAGCTGTGACAATTGGGGTTGAACGGAATTCACAATTGGCTTCGTATTGGCCAATGAATCGTATTAATCGCTACCACTCTAACTGATGTATCAATACGGGATCTAATTAAAAGTTGTTTGGTTTTGTTGGTGTTATAAAAAATGCAATAAAAGCTTCAAACTTCAGATGGTCAGTTAGACCAGACTGCAACATCACCAAGCAAATCGGCCTATGTTGAATCTGAAGCGATCCCTTAACCTACAAACTGTGAAAATGTGTGACATTAGCACTATAGTAGGGGTCATTACGGGTTATTGTCTGATTGGTAAATATGCCAGAAAACTGGTACTCTCCTCAAACGACTTCTGGCGAACGTGTAGAGAGGAGGAGGAAGATGAAACTGTCCAAAACCTACTTTGTTCCTGCCCTGGCCTCTACCATAAAAGGAAAACCCATTTAGGAGCCCTTCTTTCTGGACTCGCTGGGTGATCTTCACTTAGTATCAAAAATCTCCGTCGCTTCGTTCAAAGCTAAAATTAGTTAACGAGTAGAGTCCTACGCGAGGAAAGTTCCCGTGGTATACCAATGTACCTACCCGGTCTAAGTATGCCGGCGTACTGTTGGCAGCCACTACTACCTACCTACCTTGTTCGTGTTATACTAGGGCCATGTTTTCTTGTTCCCATGTTTCTTTTTGAGTTTCCACGTTTAAAGAGGTTGCAAAATCAGTTAAGATATGCCATCTTTCTTTCGCCATTTAATACAAATTAATTCTTTCTTTGACAGCTTTCATTGAAGAGCAAACGTCCTCCTCGATGGGCCCGCATGATTGGAGCTTTGCTTGGCTCTTTCACCAATTTCTCTCGTTCTCCATATTACTGTAACCAGGAACGCAGATTAGAGCAATAAAAAACGGCTAGGTATATCTCCAAATTCGTTTCAACATTATTCGACAAGCTTAAAACAGATAGTGTCCGAGAAAAAAGCTTTGATAGTAACTTGACAATCAAGACAGACAAGATAAAACATTATATTAAAACATAGGCAGGATAATTTATTATTCCTTCTATAAAATTAAATTTCGAGCATGATTTATAGCCAAAACCGATTGAAAATTCAACGATGGATTTTTATCAAAATACGAAAAAATACTATAAGCAATATATTATCTTTAATTGCCCAGATTGCACAGAAAAATGAGGATACCAGATATATTTTATGTGACTATGATTACCATGGTCTGGCGAGACCTAGGAAGTGAATGGTATTGTAACATGCGGTATATCTCAAAGATCTGAAGGATTTTAGATAATTATATAGATTCGTCAAAGGCTAAGAGCTTACTCGTAGAATAGGTAACAGTTCAATTTATATTGAATGGGATCGTTATAGACTTAGATATACTTAGTAAAGTTATGGGAACTAAATAGCTATTTTTATAGCGAAATGTTTCTTCGGAGCTTCTTTCAAAGACGGAAATCATTTAATAGTCGTCTCTCACCAATGCTATACATATTTACTTACTTAGATAGCCAATGGATCATAGTTCCTGGCCCTAACTCCAGCAGCGCCTTCCATTTTTGTCGTTCACGAACTTCTTTCCTCTTCACGGCTTCTTTTTAGTTGAAGATATAAAATTTTATATAGTTCATCTCTTCAACAAAAATTTCTCAGACGTTTTGTAGCTTTGAATCTTCTTGAATCTTTGTATTCTTTCTTGAATCGGGACCCGATTAAAAAATTATATTGACGTCAGCATTTTTCATCAAACTCCACCAAATCTTATCTGTATTTTGAGGACAGTATATCTCACGACAATTTTTGTATATATCAAACACCAAATGCATGTTCACTTGGTTTGGGCAGTGTCCATATGATTCTGATCTTTAAAACGGACCCAAGAGTATGACCGTTTTGTAGATTTGAACTTTGGTGCTTCGATATAGGAGAGTTGATCCGATATACTTTGGCAAATGGATACAGCAAAGTTTTGCAAGAGCTCTTCATTGGGCTTGTACATTTATGTCTTTTGTAGGATTAACGCTAGTTCCTGGATAGGCAATTATATGTGCCGACAGTGATGTTTTAAACAATAAGTGAAACGTGTTGTTTCCAATCATCACAGCACATCTAGGGTTATCAAGTGTCATTTTTGACAAACGAATTAGCTTAGCTGACACACAATATTCGGAAATGACAACGTATACAGCTTACAAAACGGTATGTGATATTGTAAAAAGATTTAAAATTAATAACAAGGCATATCAATTTGAAACTCATGGGTTGCCGACATGGGTTTTCAATATTCCATTTTGAAAAACTACCAATGAGTGTGTCACAATAGGGCTTCAGACATTAGTTGCATTTTAGTGAGCCATAATAATCTATCATTTCAAAATAAAGTCTTATATCCCAAAGTTTTTAAGACTTTTTATTAATTTGATATTCGCTATATTAAATTTTTTTTTTTTTCTGCGAATTTATTTAAAACAATTATTGGTAGTTACTGCAATTTATTTTTTGTTATTTTTTATTACACACACATACATTGAAATAATCAACATTCATATAATATTTTAAATAGAATTATTATATTTTAAATAAAACGTTGTGTTCTTTTTTTATGTCTTTTTTTTTTTTTGTTATTTTTTATATACCTATAATATTTTATGCTTGATGCTTTTTATTACAAAATATTTATTTAAATAAAACAATTTAATTTTATTTTTACCTTAACAAAAATATTATTTCCTTCTCTTCATTTATTACATTCATTCTATGCAACATTATAATAGTATGTACACTTGAAAAATAATCAAAAAATCAACAATAACAACAAAGAAAGGGACACTAGCAAAAAAAAGGAAAGAAACAAAAAGGATATAAAACTATATATAACCGTGTATTAACCATGAAATGAGGGGATAACTATAACAAGCGTATTTTAGTTAACAAAATTTGCATAAAATTCAGGAAATTTAAGTTTACCATTGCTAGACTGAAAAACATCAAAAATAATAAAAACAATAATAAACAGCAACAACAATAATAATAATGAAAATTTTTTAAAATTTCATTGTAAATACTTATGAGCATATAATGTACTTTTTTTATATATATATTTCGCCGTAGATGATGAGAGATATAGAAAACAAATTAAAGTAAAAATATTTTTTATATATGACTATGCATATGTTCGTATTAAATATAATATGTATATGTGTAGTCCTACATACTACAATAAATAAATAAAAATAATTCTGAACTATTTTATATGGAGTGGCAATCGACTATCAAGGTACTGATCACAGGGTTGTGATTCAATAAATCATCTGAGATCTGTTATTTATTTTGAATCAACTCTTAATACATAGATCAGAGCGTTTCAAAAATTTGGGTAACAGGATTTGAGTATTTCGAATTTTTTTTCTTAATTGCAAAAACTATCGCTAAAATATTAACATTTTTAACAGTAATAAAAAATATTTTTTATCCCCTCAAATTGGTCTTAATAAGAGTCTCTCAATATAATTCAATGAGGTGAGATAAAAAAGGTGAAAAAAAGAGCCACTGTCAATGATAACGATACAATACCCATAGTAGTAGCCATATACCGATACAATATCCATAGTACCCATAGGAGGTATTAGCATAATCATATGATTATATACGACTGTGGATTATTACCAGGTAGTAAAGACCTTTTAAGCACAATATCATTTTTGTACCTCAAAAACCAAATACTTTATATATGGGGCGTTGTTGGAAAATGTTGGAAAATAGATTTTGTAAAGCGATATTCTGACTCCAACTCGGTATTATGAAGGTGAAATTACTCATAATAGATGTAGTTTTCCACATTTGTAATATGTATAAAATGTAATTATGATGGTACTAAAAACCTCTGAAGAAATTTAAAATATCATATAAATTTTGGAACAATTTTGAACCAAATTACACTAATCAAATCTGTGATCTAATGATTTATCTGAAAGCTAAATAATTACTCTTGAATCAATATCATTAAAATATTAATTAGAGCTTACAAAATTGATGAGAATGAAACGAAATATTATGCGCATTTTATTTGTCAGCAAATATTTGATAGCATAGCTGCTGAGTAGTATTTTCAAACAGCAGTATTGCAATATTTAGTATTAAGTGATGAAATGCATACAGTGGACTATAACTTGGTATACTCAGCGATGTCATCCAGTATTACATAGTTTTTTACGTCCTATAATGATGCTAATAATTAAATAAAGTTCAAAATAAAGTAGAAATAGCACAATATCTAAAAATCATTTTTCAATTTTATTTAGTTTTGAAAATAAATTTTTTTTTTTTTTTTTTTTTTTTATGATCTTGTCAGTAACTTAGGTAGAATGACTTTTTCGTGCTTAATTAACTACGTTACTGCAATTTTACACTACAATATCTACAATAATTCGCGTATTTATTTTAACAAATTACTGGCGTATCTACTCATTAAATGTGGAAAACTACTACTATTGTCAGGGACTAAGCCTTCTTAAATAGAATAGTTTAGATTAACTCTCAATTATTGTTTGTCATTTATTATATCCCAATGACAAAGGGTACTAGACCAGCTCGAAAAACCAAAGAAGCATTTTTTTTCTTTTTGCTTCATCGGGAATCGAACCCGGGACCTTTCGGTTGAAAGGCAGGCGCTCTACCTACTGCGCCACCCAGCGTGTAATGGTAAATTTAAAGGTATTAGAGTCTTTTAAATCCTCACATCATAAAGTCATTGTCGAAATATAGAATTTTCAGCCAATTGTTTTATTGACATACAATCATATATAAAATATCCTTATCATATCATTTTTGCAATACGGTAAATTATCGTATCATAAAGCTAGAAATAGGTAATTAGGGAGATCGAAACAAACAAAAAATTGTATGGAGGCTTATATGCAACCCTTATAGAGATATTTAACATTATGGATTTATTCATAATTTTGCACCTATCAAATTACAACGAGATAAGGTAATATAAAACAAATCCCATTATGAAGTGCGCCAATATTGTTAGTTCTTTAATTGGGAGTTGTAGAGTTTTAAATTCTTATAGACAAAATGGAGCCCAGTTATTAAAAAAATAACGTTATTGACTTACAAAAATGTTTTAGTGTTGATTATACCATTTAAGTTTCTCTAAATTTTTCCATTATTCTAAAAGAGTTGGGAATAAACCAATCAAGCCGTTTGTTTTAGTTTATTTTCTATCTCTCTATCTTTCATTTTATGATTTGATGCTCCTGAGTACCAATAACTTGATACTCCTGAACACCATAATTAAAACAATATAACAACAGAAACAAAATAATATATGCAGGCTCCAAGTAATTCCAATTTGAGTAAGATTTTATTAAATTAAAAAAATGGGTCGGTGTTTTTTTGTTTTTAAGTTTTACACGTGAATTACTATAAACTTAGAATACTTATGTATTTAGGTAATTGGAAAATATGAATTGTTAAAAACTTATATATAAATTGTTGAAAATAGGCTAAAAAGAGTGTTATAGTAAAAGTCTTTAATAATAGTAACATGAATTCTAGTTTTTTTTTGTTTTTTTCATTAAGAAACGCTTATGTAAATGATCATTATTATCATTGTCTTGTAACCCGATCCGTGGGGTATAGGGTGGAAACGAAAACCTTCCATCGTCTCATATCTGCGGCTAACCTCTTTAATTGTGGTCATGTTTTCTGTTGGATGCTTACTTCGGCTAAAACTGTTGTTCTCCATGTTTTCTCGTCCTTCTGATGAGAAGTGTTAGTCTGAGGATTCCATTCGAAATATTTGTTCAGGATGTTATTGTCATGTTTCCTCTGTCGAATTTTCCCTTTTAATTACTTTTGATGCGTTATATGCCACAGAGTTCTGTGTGATATGGCTAAAAAAATGTGTAAAATGCGACGAAGGTATCTATTGATACACTCTTGGCATTTCTTGGTTATATTGACTAAACCTTTTCATGTTAAATAAATGATAAAATTTAAAATAAATAAAAAGCTGATTAAAAAAGTCATTGTATATTTTTAAATTTTTCTGGCAAGCAACACAATTCTATACACTAGTCAGATGTATGTACTCCTTATAAATACCTTGCTCAGCTTGCTTCTCTCATTGTTGTAATTGTAAAGCTAATCCAAAAGCATAGTCAAGAATCGAAATAAGGTCCCTAATTTGAAGGATTTGATTGATTGCTTTATTTTTTTCCTGTGTAAACACATAAACAAATTTGTTCGCCCGTCGACATCATTTCAAATATGGACCAGAATTTGATATATCAAGTCTTTAATTTCACAAAAACAATTCAAAAAAATTAATCAAATGTCGATTTATTCTCCATTTTCAAACGGTAAACATTTCCCACAGGATTACTCCAAAATTAAACCGAATTATTTACAAAAACAAAAATTAAAGGAATTCTCAAAGAACGTTGCAATTTCAAGGGTGCTAACATTTACATTGTATTCGTATACGAAGAATAGAAAAACAAAAGAAAAAAATAAATTCAGAAAACAAAAAACAAATTTTTTGTTTTAATTTTTTTTTTTTATGAAAAATAAGAATAACAAAAAATAGACCAGAAATATAACAAGGAACCAAGTACTAAAATGTTATTTTAAAAAATTTGATATGCAATTTGCGTATATGAAAAAGTTTCTTTCAATTTTTTTTTTCTTTTGTTTTTTCTTTTTTTTTTGTAATTTTGAAACAATATATAGAGGGTCAATTCAGTTTATGAATTGTTTGGTGCTGGACTTGATCCTTTCATTGTTTTAAAGCAACAAACTTACAAAAAAAAATATTTATTTTTGGTGTGAAACGTTTTTGTTATGCAATTTTTAAAGTTAAATAATAAGAAAAATTATTAAAAAAAATGTGCTTCGTTGTTCTCTACAATATTAAGATACTTATTTGATTAAATTATTAATTAAAATTTAAATTTGAAAAAAAATGTCTACTATTTATTATAAAACTAAGATAATATACACTTATGTGAATGTCTGCCCCTAGCCTTATTGTACTAGAAAACCTATTCTAATATTTTATTTAATTATATTTTTAATTTATAATGCCAAACTAATGCTTAGATCAACCACATCAGAAGTTTTTTGCTAGATGAAAATTGCTGCAATTGATTGTGTAATAATCATTAGCCAATACGGTTATTAAAATATTCCCACCGTTGATAAGAAATCCATTATTTATTAAATCCATTTTTTTACACTTTGTTATTTCTGAGCTGATTACATGCTCTGATATTTATGATATCTGCCATTAAATCAAATTACTAGGGAGAAATTTTGACTGATCATTTGGCAGATCATTATCATCCTTGTTCTCATCACTACAAGCTCTGTAAAAGAATTTTAGGCTAATCCAAAACTTCTGGCATGATTACCATGTTGCAATCAAACAAGAGATTGCAAGTGACTATAAGTGTACACAATTCTTACCGAAATGATCTCTAAAATTGTACCATCTCTTGCAAGTTAATATTTCTATTGGAGTTACCCGGTATATCACTATAATCCAACATAGATGTATGTTGAACAAACTCATCATTTCGTTGAGAGAACTACGGTATCATATCACTGTCTTCGACTTAACGGTAATCCATTCCTATGATTTAATTGCAGCGTGAATTTTTTTTTATGCTCTTGACAGTAAATTAGGTAGAATTGCCTTTTCGTGCTTAATTAAGTAAGGTACTGCAATCCTATACTACAATATCTACAATATTTTTTGAGCATTTATGTGTCAAATTACTGACTTATCAACTCATTAAATGTGGAAAACGACTACTATTGTCAGGAACTAAGCCTTCTTAAATATAATAGTTTTATTTTATTTAACTGGTTACCAGATTATACTCTCAATTATTTTTTGTTATTTATTTTATCCCAGTGACAAAGGGTACTGGACCAGGTCGAAAAGCTCATAAAGAATATTTTTTACTTCATCGGGAAGCGATCCTGTGACCTTTCGGTTGAAAGGCAAGCGCTCTGCCTATTGCGCCACCCAGAGTATAATTCTGAAATTTAGATTACAGTTCACAGTATTGTCTTTTGCAAGTCTTTCAATAATTGTCGTTTGTAAGTTTTTCAATATGCATGTATAGATACATACAATATGTATACATATTTTAGATAAAATAGTTTAACACAACGAAAACTTTAAAATAACTAATGTCAATTCTGTAATTTTTGATTTTAGACTATCTTATCTAAAATCCAAAATTTAGTACTTACGGTAGCTTCTTTAATGCTTAAACAAATAAATTTTGGTAGTTTGAACTTAATTAAATATTTTTAAGTACCTATTTTTTAACACCGCTACTATTTTCAACAATTGCATTTTCAATTGACTTTAAATATCATTTATAGATTGACAAGTTAGTGTTGTTATATTGAGATATGTCCCTTTAATCTTCAAAATAAGGTACTTTTGACTGAACTAAGTTAATTTTAATGGAAATTATACGTATTTCAATGATCTCTTGTTTGCTGTCTAATTTAAAAGTTAGAATGGATTAGCCACTCCGAAAGTTTCAGAGTATGCGTAACAGGTTTTTTAAGAAAGGAAGTAGTTTAAAATTTTTAAAAAAATTGTAAACTAAATCGAGTGTGCTCTATCGCTTGCTGGTATTTTTAATTTCCGGAAAGGACCGGAAATGTATTTTTCAAAACGGAAATTCATATATCTATCCGAAATCTATATATCCTCAACTTAAAAACATCAAATTTTACAAATTTCTTACTACCACCATATCTTATTTCAGAAAATATATTAAACGAATAATCAATTACATAACACCATTGAAAATATTTTAATAATAAATAGGTATAAAAAGTTTTCAAAAGTTAAACTGTTTATGTAATTTGTCTTATGTGTATGTATATAAGTGTTCTTGTTTGTGTATTTATGCAATGCAATACAAGCTGTTGACAGGCAAACATATTACATAAAATAACTATGTTGTAACTGAAAGGAAAATTTTTTGTAATCCTTTAAGTGCAAGCTGGAGTCAATGAGGTGAAGTATTTTCAAAAATAAAAACATCAATTTTTTTTTTATTATATTTGTTTTTTTTTCATTTTTATTTATTTATTTTTTATAGTTCTCAAGAGTTGTTAGAATTGTATAACTTTTTTTTCTCATTTATTGCCTTATAATTTCTATTTTATTGCTATTTTTGTGGTTATTTACTTTCTAATAAATATTGACGGTTATTGAATGTAATGAAACATATGTATTTAAAACGAATGAAGGCGAAGTTTTTTATAATTTTTGTGTTTAACAAATAAAATTATTTTCTACAAATAAAACAATAACAACAAATTTTTTTTAAATATTTACTAAAAAAAATTTGTGAATAAGGTTATACAAATAAAATGGAATTCTGCAAGAATAAAATGATTGATCGTTTATAACACATACGGCTCATAAGAGTAGTTAGTTGTTAGACTCAGAATACAAAAGATGATAGTTGCATACTTAGTTCTACATTCCAAGTGTAATATTTTGACATTTTATGTCATATCTCTATTAAGAGGTCCTTATTAACTGACTGTAGTCATTCACCATGTATATTAAATTTACATACAATCAACTGTTACAGTATTAATGTTTTTATTCTAATGGGAACCATAGGCAAGTATCACTACAACGACTTATGTTAAACAAAATATTGCAAAATTACAAAGTTCAGACTTTTTTTAATTTTCTGAAAACCGACGAAAATATTTATTAAAAAAATGAGAATTTCGTAAATCAGATTTTTGTAAACTCAAAATTTTGTAAATTGAGAATTGTGTTAACTCAAAATTTTGTATTACTTTCTTTGTGTTTGTCACGTTTCTTTGGGTCTGTCACGCTTGTAATAGATAAAATCAGGCAAGAGGCAGGTTTTTCTGGAAGATATATAAGGCGGGATCTCCCATGAAAGCTTGAGATATCCTTCACTATCCCCACGATATATGCCTGCTGTAGCCTAGATTCTGTGAAATCCATACATCAGATATACTTCTACAAGCAGCGCGTAGAGACAGTCTAGAAATTAACAAAGACAACACCAAGGTCATGCGACTAAATAACATCAATGCCACCATTAAAATAGCAGTCCCAGCAGTTGAATATTTTGAAAGCTTCACCCACCTGGTAACATATTAAAAAACAAACGGAGGAGCTTCAGTATGGTATACTGATGGCTCTAAAATCGGGTAGAAAACCAGTGGCGATGAATTTGGACCAAAATTTCAAAATTAGCGCTGCACTTGACACATATACCACTGTTTTACAAGCTGAAATGTATGTCACCGCGATATCGATATCACAGTGCAGTAAAAGAGGGCACAAAGGTGCCAACATATACATAATTTCATATATCCAAGCTGCCTTAAAAGCTTTGGTTTCCCCAATTTTTAAATGAAAACTTAGCCACAGCTGTTATAGAAGTAATAATAAAGCTAGCGGAAGGAAACAGTAATGTGGATTCCTGGGCATGAAAGAATATAAGGCAATGAAGAAACAGATGTCCTTGCAAAAACAGGAGTCAATTCTAGGGACCAGAGCCAAGTATTGCACGTTCAAGCGCTTATTTATAAAGAATTGTTTCCAAGTAGGAAACTACAGAAACCCAAAACCTATAGCATAGTTCATGGCCCATTTAATAAGCCTCTATTCAAAATTGATAAAAGATATAAATATTTCCAAGTATACACATTGCCTAATTCTCAAATTGACATCGAGGCTATAATAGCGTTCATCAAGGACATTAGACCTATGATTCTGAGATGAACGGGGAAGTACAAAAGATCATAAGAGGTCGCGCTTACACAGAACTCTCCATTAATAATAATAAAAAGAAAAAAAAAACAGGGGAACAGAAGCATATCTCAACAACAGCCGACATAAAACCAGAACTGCATTTGATGAATCAAATCCAATATGGATAAGTGGTCAAATAATCAGAAAAAGTAAAATTGGAATATTATAACTGCTCAAATGCCATCAGCAACGGGTACTTATGGCAGCTAACCAGCAAAGAACAACAAGACAGTAAACAAAATCAAGCCGAGAAAATGGAAATGGACAGGTAACATTCTGAGAGAGCCAACAAAAAATATAACCAGAATTACTCTAAAATAGGTTCTCCAAGGCAGTAGAAGAAAAGGAAGACCAAACAGCATCTATCAGCTGTATTTGCTAGTTATGGAGAAACTAGGGTGGAAATAAAAATCACTTGATACCCTATGCTCCCACGAGGAGTAACAGGACAAAAAAAATGTTTATTTTTAGATGAACTTTATGCGAAAATTTTTAAAGAATGAATACAAATTGCTTGGTATCAGTTTTGCAACAACGCAGGTCTGAGTTGAAATCCACACGAAATTAATAACATCCTTTTTGCCTAAACTACCTTTATTAGATGGACTTGCTAACGAAATGTTAATGGAAACAAACTACTTTGTTAGTAACTGAGTAAATGATCGTGGAATTTTTATACAGTTTACATAACGAAAGCAATCGATTGCCGTTATAACATTACTGATGTAATACCTAAAAGAGAATAAGCCAAAGAATTGATACGAGCCTTATTTCCAGGTACTTCGTTACGGTATAATGGTGGCTCAGAAAGAGTGGTACAATATAGATGCCGGTGTACTTGAACTATGAGTTTTGGCATCACAATGCATTAAAATAGGGAACTAAGGTACTAGCATATACGTAATTTCAAACAGTTATCAGAAGCTCTCGCTTTTTCAATTTTTAAATCAAATAAAAGAAGACAATCTCATTATTATGTCTACTCTCCTGGACATGATGGAAAACAAAGATAATCAAGAAACAAACATTCATTTTTTTTATAATCATCCAAAGCACTTTAGCACTTATGTACCGCTAGATTGGAAGAGTATAGAATAAAATACCGGTATTAATATTTTACTTAAACTTCTGTACATTGTACGTTAGATGTGCAAACACAAAAGGGAAATATGATTCCACATTCTTGAAACTCGAACTATGAACGAATTTCCATATCCGGTTTTATTCCATCTTTGGGTTTCCCAAAGTGTAGGGGAAAGCACTGACAGCTTCTCTTGTTCCACATTGGAATTGTTTAAGAGTAGGAAGTAGTTTTTTTATTTCGGCTGAGCATGTGTTCACGTCTACAACGTATCAAAAATGCTCCAACTATACGTCGATGTCCAAGAGAACAGATGTGATAAAGTCATTTTGTAACTTTGTATAACCAAATTCTTACATAGAATTGTTTCCATATGGGATAACTACCAAGAACTATTGCAGTATAAAGACTTTTTCAAAAATAATATTAATCGATCAAACCAGGATAATCAGGAAGGGTAGATCGAATGTCAATGTTAATTCAGGTCAGGTCCATTTAACAAATATCTGTTTTGTTTACAATTCAAAAATGAGTAAGTCTAACACAGATAGATGCAGAGATATTAAAATAAAGTTATATATACTTACGTTATTGTAGTTGCAGCGATTGATTATAAGCGTTCAAGAGACTATAAATAAGTAAATAAGACCAAGAAGCTTTTCATTCGTAATTCTAGTATAGTTAGTTAAAATTCTAAATAGTCATTTAAAAATCCATAATCGCTATTTGAAATTCATATTGTATTAGTGATTACTTGTAATTTGAAACAGTTACTATCACTAATAAGTCAAAAATTGTGTCACATATAGATGCTACACACTAGTGACAACACCAAAATCACCTCCTCTCTTGTTAATTCTAAACAAGAACCGTAAAATTGGTTAGTCTGTCTTCAATAAGATAAGTCATAAATTTAATACAATACCAAAAGACTATTTTTATAAAAAACCTTAAAGCAACCTAGCGCAATTTTTATATTTTTAATTGTCTCTATTAATTTCATTGATCTATTTTATTTATTTTTTAATACACCCGCACATACATATATTTCAATCTATTATTTCAAAATAATTCAATAAATACACCAGCCATAGACCAATTAAAATAGAAGATTTGTATGTACTTTGAAATTAATTTTAATAAAACAAAAAAATCAGTTAACTTAACCTAAAAATACCTTCAAATTCTTTTCTATTCAAATATCTGTCACTGAAATTTAAATCTAGTTTCAATTCGATCATATCCATTCCATACAATTTTCACTCGAAACAATAAAAAACCCACAACTTCAAATTCATTCAATAATTGAATATACATACTTTAAAATTCAGATTTTCAACACACTTTAATAACCTCAATTTTGAATATTTAGAAAAAAAAAATATTCAGACAAATTTCTTATTTCCGACTTTAAATTTTAAAAACAAAAAACAAAATAAAATATATTTTTTTTTGTTTTTTATTATAGAAATTTTAAACACATATTTCTTACTACGTATTATATGAGTCTGTAAATGAATATGTGTATATTTATAATGGTTATTGCATAAAACAGATTCGATTCGATTGAATGGAAAGGATACGTAATAAAATTTCTTCCTTTCGATTTGTACATCCTCTCTAGATAATATTCAAATAAAACACAACAGCTTTAATATAATTTGATGCGATAGTTTAATAGAGATAGATAGCAAAATTGACTGGAAGCAATAGAAATATATAAGTATAAAAGAAAATGATAAGAGGAGAGGAGATGTAGATAGAGAGAGAGACAGAGAGAGAGAAAAAAAAAACAGTTCAATTCAGTTTTTCAGTTTTAAAGTACTGTGAAAAAAAATTTCAAAAGTTTTCTTATTTGGAGATTCAAAATTTTTTTATACTCTTTTACTCCCTGAAAACCATGGTAGATTTTTTTTGTATATTGAGTTAATGCCCAAATCGAAAATTATAATAAAAATTTATTTATTTATTTTTATTTTATTTTATTTTTTTCATTTCTTCAAGAGAATGAGATAAAAAAAAATTAAACAACAATAACTAAGACGAATCGAATTGATCTGATTCACTATAGGACTCAATTACACGATATAATTATGAAGATATCAAAATCACGAGCGGATCTTCTTCAATTGGTAATTTGCAGCAGTTTTTATATGAGCCAATACGACTGAGCAATAAACACAAGGCTGCAGTTTTTGAAATCCATCTAATGTTTCAAAGGGTACTAGAGCGGAGTCGAAAAATGCATAGAGTAATCTCCTTTAATCGAAAAACTAACCTGTGATATTTCGATTGAAAGGCAGGCTCTTGCCCGACTACGCCATCCAAATATAGTGAAATATTAATGAAATTATCCGATTGAACTGGTTCTAAGCAAGATAGTAATTCAGTAATTAAAAGTTATAAAGTTCGAACGCATGCGCCTGGATAGACAAATTAGATGAAAAAAGCACATCAAAAGCAAAAAAAAACACTTATAAGCTAAGTAAAGTTTATTGTTTGATTGAATAGAAATCAACTATTTCAATAGACAACAATATATTAATTTATTAATCAATTAATTCTAAATCTGATATTAAATTACATAATTATCAATTCTCAGCGCCATAATTATCGCTATCTAAAAATCAATTATCCACATTATATTTCAAATTTCCGCTATATAATAAATTCCAATATCATCCCATTGCACAAAAGTAAACAGACCATAATCAATAAAGAAGTCAAAATTAATAATATTCTAAAAATACTTTATCATTACTGAAGTGATATAGGGGGTAAAAAAAAATGTATGTAAACCTGTTTTTTTACTCCTTCCACTCAACCATCCCCCGCTTTTCAAAATCGTACAATGATGATATTGTACACGAATTTTTTAATTCCGATTATCAAAACATAAACAATGCATTTAGGGACTATTGAGTGTCACATACTGTTTAACGATTACACGATTATAATCTGGTAACAACTTAAATAAAATGGATCGATTCTATTTAAGAAAGCTTAGTTCCTGACAAAATTTGTTAAATAAAAATACTCGAAATATTATAGATATTGTAGTGTAAAATTGCAGTACCGTACTTAATTAATCACGAAAAGATGATTCCTAAGTTACTGTCAAGAGTGTAAAAAAAAAAACAACAAGATATCAATTTAACAATGTCTGACTTATATTACACGATATTTGATATAATCCATGCCTTCGTCCCAAAAATTCGAAATAAAAAAAAAATAAAAAACGAAGCCTTGCGTGGACAGGGATCTTCAGACAATGAGTAATCAACGTAACGAATTTTACAAAACAATAAAATCTAGTTAGAATCCTTATGATGATCTGTTAATGAAATATGAAGCTCTTGGAATTCAGCTCGCATTAGAATTCAAACCAAAACAAACCAGGCGTACGACAATTATGTCATGGATATTCGCAATAATTTAATTGCAGACTCTGAAGAATCTTTCGACTGTTGTTCGACTTTCGACTCGACCAATTTCTATGTCTAAAGACAATTAACTTTCCTCCAGCCCTAATGAGATCTGCAATTTCTTTGCAGAATGTTTCCAAAAAGTTTGTCGTCCACAGGAAGTGTACATACAATTATAATTTATCGACTCTAACGAATAACAACAACTCAGTCATTACTAATTTATATCTTTCGTAATAAAATGACGTGCAGAAAGCAATACTTGATATCGAATTCAAGAATTTCACCATGTTTTGTATATTACTGCGCATATTTGTTATTTCATCCGCTTCCACTAATTGTTAATAAGTCCTTATCAATAGGAACATTTCCTCAAGCATGGAAAATATTACACCTATTCATAATAAGAATAATAAAAGTGCTAAGGGCGTTTCCATTCTTTTAACTATTCCCAAACTATTAGAAAAAAATGTTGTAAATAAAATAAAACCAGACAAAACAATAAAATAATAAAATATTGTAACTAATGCAAGTATAATGCACAGATTTTACTCTAACACTGTTACGGCTAAAGCGTACGACTGAAATTTTATTTCAATTAATTTATTTTTTTTTAAATTTAATTATTTGTATTTTAATAATTTTTTAGCTTTTATTTTTATCAAGAATAATTTTTTTGTTTCTATCTTAATAAGTATGTACACATTTTACTCTAATGCTGTTGCGGCTAATGCGTACGACTAAAATTTTATTTCCATATCATCATCATCATCATATAGATAATATTAAATCTGTAAATGGAAAAAAATTCCAGAGCCATTTCTCAATTCTCAACCAATTTTCATTATTTTTTAAATAGTAGATATTTAACAGGAATCGTAGCGAAATTAAATATTTTTTCAAAATGTTTGAATTTTCAATTAGAAATTTCGATTTAAAATTATGGTCATATAAAAGTATTTACACATATCTTCACAAATGCAAAACATGGCAAAACAAAAGTAAAATAGAAGCAGACATTTTAATTAAAATTTCATAATCCAAATAAGTGCACCGAAATGTAGAGTTTTTTAAATAAATTCTTGCGTATGTGGTTGTTGTCTAAGATAAATCAATAAAAAAATAAAATATTGTAACAACCAAGTTTTTATTAAAAAGATGAACAACAATAAATTCATAATGAAAATCAATACAATTTTTTTTATTAAAATTACTCGAATTTCGAGGAGCAGGCGAATACATACTATAAAAAAATAGAAAACAAAAATATTTGTTTATGTTACTTGTTTAAGAAACTTGTGCATAACGAAAATAAAAACAAAACTATAATTTAATGGTTTCTAACTTTTTTTCTGATTTTTAGATTTGGGATTAGATTGGTGATTTATGTTTTTATATACAAATTTATGATAATTTTTTTCGTAAATGAATTTTTGATCACCGAGTTATTATTTGATGCATTGTAATTCCATTGTTGAATTGTAAGTCTGAGACCTTTATCCAGGTCCAGTTTAACCATACAAACGTTGACAAAAATTCATAATACCTTCTATTAGATCTTTCTTTTTTATATTGAAAATAATATTAATAATAATGTATAGCAACAGTGATGGTCTACGACAGCCAGTTAAAAGGAGTTTATGGGAAATCATTCTGTCGTAAAAATAACCCAAAATTGCAAAATAAATGTGTGTCTATATATATATCATATATATATAAATATATTTATAATACATATAATGAAATGATAAAAGTTTTTAGTTTTATGAAATAAAAATAATATATAAAAAAAAAAAAAATTAAAACAATTTTCCTAATTTTTTCTTTACTATATAGATTTTCTATTTACCATAAAGAAGTGAGCGGAAAACCAAAGAAAACTTTGAAGGACTTTTTTTTTACTTTTATCAATTTTTTTTTCTCACTAAAAGTTGTTGCTGTTCGTGCAGTTCTACTATTTTGCTCTTCTCTGTATAAAAATTCATTTATTTAGAAATTATTTTTATGTTCTATCTCTTTTCTTCCTACACTTTTTATAATTTAAGTACGTTTCACAGAACAGTTGCTACACTATTATTGTGTATCATTCAATTGAATTCGCTTCATCTGGTAATCTAAAGTTAAAAGGACTTGTCGGACCATTGTCCATAATATTCATATAATAATATTTAGTATTCCAGAGAAATGCTCCAAAAGATATGAAAGTTCGATGGGATGTGCCACATATTTTTATGTTGTATAACTTTTGGCTGAATTAAAAAAAAAAAAACAAAAAAAAACAATAACAACAACAATATAATGGCCTAAACTGCGTTCAAAATGATTCTGAATCTATTCCAACTTTTTTCATTAGACCAATGGACCAAAAAGTTGTATGTATGTATGTATATACACTATTATATAGTTTTCAGTTTTTTTTTCTGGTATTGAATTTTATTATTCAGAAAATAAAATTGAAACATTTGGAAAACTAATAATAATTTCTGGGTGAAAGTGGTTTGCTGTTCGAATATTTTTTTTCTTTGGTTTTGTTTTTTACGTGCTGTTTTGTTTTTGTTTTTATTTTTGGTACTCATCTTTTGCCTCAAATTTAATTAATGGTAAAAAGAAATTGTTATATTTTAATTTTTATATTTTTTTTTTATTCAAAATTTAATAAAATGCTGTAATAAAATCGTGTTGTGATTAAAATAATTAATATTGTTAATAAAATTATAATCATTGATAGTTTCAATGTGAAAATTTAGATAAAGTGTTGGATGAGTTGAGATTGCAATAATTCTCACTTTTATTATCTTTCTCTTAATTACAACGGATATTTTAAAACAAAACCTTTAACAGTAGAACAGAAAATCAATGAAGGTCGTATTAACTAAAATATTTTCGGGTTAAATGGAAAGTTAATCGATATTTCTATAAACTAAAAAAATCCTTATAAAAATAAAGCCGAATTTAACAGACATATTTTAACTTACAATAGCTTAGTAATTTGTGTAAGCTACTCCTTATAGATAACAACATCGAAATATTAATTTGGCTTTATTAAGTTTGGCTTCGGAAGCTGAAGAGAGTGGGTTGAACATCAATTCTCAAAAACAGCTTTAAAAAAATACGGCAATACGAATAGAATACAGAGCAAGAGTGGACAAAAGAATTTTAAAGCAGTGTTAAGCAGTCAAATTTGAAGGTTTTTTGATGATGACAATGATGATGTAGGATGAAGCCAATCACAAAATTTCTAATTCATGCAAAATATATTTCTAAATATATAAAATTAAATTAAACAAAACTATACATTTCAGTTTTAATCAAAAAAAGTAGGGTCAGCTATCCTCAGTTACAATAAACCATCTCTTCATGCTATAAGAAAATTCCGCAAAATATCGTAGCATGGCTAGATGCAAAGCTCTCTGTTTTTGTGTTTATCCACCAATACAATGCAATATTAGAAAAGCAAATATAAGGCTACAACAACTATACAAGATAAATATTTGGTGAATGTTCTTGTGTGCTCTAAGAAGGCCGATTAAATTATATATATTTTTTTATATAGTTCCAAGTCTATGAGATGAACACCCTACACCCTTTTTATGGTATATAATATACTAAATGTGGAAATATTTAGAAACTATACTTTTTTCATTCAAATTCAACATTTTTTCCAACAAATTGTTTAACAATCTACTGTAGAATACTTCGCTTTCATAATAGCGTAGTTCCTAATTTTTTTTTAGTGATAACCAAAACTCTCAACTATTTATCATATATTTTATCCCAATGATAAAGGGTACTGGACATTTTTTGCCTTCATCAGGAATCGAACCTAGGAGTTTTCAGTTGAAAGGCAGGTGATCTACCTACTGCGCCACCCAGTGTGTTGAGTTTAACTCACACAATAAAAAAACATTATAATTTAATATTTTTAATTTGTTCTCAATGTTTTCAAATTCCAATTACACCGATTTTCTACTCCAATTCAAATTTTAATGTATTAATTTTATTAGAATTCAAGAATATCAAATGTAATTATTATGTTTAATAAAAATAAAATACGTATTTACGCAATAAACTAAAATCTAAGAAAGATTAATTGAAAATGAAAGTAGTATAGCCACGTGTACTATATTCATCATAGTACACACAAAAATAATCCAACTTAGCACAAATTTCACCTAGGAATTACTTTTAATTTCCATTGTTGCATTTGCGACTCATATTTTGAACACCGTTGGAGCATTAGCCTAACTTACATGAAAAAATGTACCTATTAATTATTCATTTACACGAAAAAAAGCATACATAGAAGATTCTTCTCTATCATCTGTGAAAACTGAAACATAACGAGTTTTGAATGAAACATATTATATGGAATTAGATATTGATACAGGCTAGTTCTAATAATATGTTTATGACGAGTTTTAATATTAATTAATATAAACTACTGCGAACATCTAAATATCAAAAATATATTATTTTCAGTGTCTGTAAGGACTCCATTTTTCACACATAAATACAACCTGGTTACTTACACTATTTTACATATATTTAAGACGAATATAAACAACATTGTTCGCTCTTCCCACAAACTTTTTTTTATAAATATGGCGGCTTTAAGACGTTTTCTTCTTGGGATCCTGATCTAATTTTTAAAATTTTTAAAATTCGTTTACGTTTCGTTACGTTCGTTTACCACACCATTTGAGTAAAACAAAAATAATCAAACAGTTTTGACAGGTTCAAATTTTTTTTCAATGAAATAGATTTAGAAAAATTGCTTTCAAGCAGCATTCAAAGATTGAATCAAGCTTTTAAGATTTTCTCTGATTTAATAATTGGGACTATGCTAAACTTCGTCTTTTATCTGCAAGAACAAAGTCGTCAAATTCAGTAATAGGGCTGCCATGGAAATGGTGATCATTGTTTCTAGTCAAAATAGCTTTTGTTCAAGTTTTTCAATCTTAACCCTTGTTTGGTTGAATTTTCGCTACAATCCATTGAAGGTGCATGGGTCACAATTAACATTACTAAGACTGCGTAAAATAACAAGACTAAATTGGATTATATGCTCCGCATAAACTTCTTTGCATCCACTTAGTAATCCAGTAAGTCGCTTTTATAGTAATGATTGGAAATGGAATGGATTATAGTAATAAGTGAAGGTGAACATTCCTGTTCATTCTTTAATATAAGAATCAATTAATATAATTCCTCAAATCTCTAACATAAGAATCATATCACATTTTTTTCGCAATTACCATTTATATTGAGTTTGATATCTTATCTACTTATATTTGATTCATTCTCTACTATTGAGTTTCGACCTTAGGTCGTAAAAATCCATCTCACACAGACACAACCAGCTATTTAGAAAATTTTTTTCGACAAAATAGAAAAATCAAAAAATAAATTTTAAAATATAAAACAAAATTTCCTTGTATATATTTGTAATTATTATTATAATTTTATCTATGTATTGTGTTTATATCAGCATAACCTAGAAAATAAATAAATTTTATTTTTATTTTTATTCTTTTAAACTTATCAGTAGTTTTTTTGTTTATTTTTAAATGTCTTTGGCAGAAATTTACCGCATATTTATTAGTTTTAATATTAAGGCATATACACACATATAATATTATTACCTAGCCATTAATAAAAATAAATCCCATGAATTCAAAAATAAGTTATACCAATAAAAATAAATTCATTCAAGTTTCTAAACACGATTTGATTTATCCTTTCATCTTTATTCTCATACCTTTTTCCATATACTAGTACAGCTTTTCTACTACTATTAGGCGATATTTCATCGATAAAAATAAAAAAAATACGATAATAACCTAACCAGTATGAAACAATAAAAAAAAAACATCAAAAATTTTATATATAGTTATCCAATTCTAAGATAACCAAACTCATCTATTTTCGTTCTGTTGTTGGCTGTTCTGAGAAAATAAAATTATTGTAATAATAATATTGTTTTCAAATTTAATTCTAAGCCCTTCTTCATTGTTAATTGCCAACCAATTTATAATTTTATTACAAAAAAAACAACGAATTAGTTTTGACCGAATCGAACGATTGTTATGACATTTTCTATGTAAGCCATGGCTTTTAGCTAAAATTTCTGACTTGGGTAAAGACGTTAGGATCGACAACACTAAAACTAAAACATTGTCTAGTTAAGTAAAAACAAACGTCCTTTGAACCTATTCTCAGATTTCAAGATGAGTGGTTATAACAACTGGAAGACTTAAATATCCTCGGAATACAAGTAAATCAAAATATACTCTGGACATTGAGAAGATCGTCCCCAAATATTTGGATTTCTTAAGCTGCTATAAGCCATATTTTTATTTAAAGATGTTCTTAAAATCTGCAAAACCAACATACGACCCAAGATTAAGTATTATTCACCAAAGAAAAGTTATGGGCGGACGCTTAGATAATGTAAATGTCCTATCAACATTTGAACCAGTATTGTTGGCGCAATAACCCTGTTTTATAGATATCTTGTAGGGGTTGGCACATGTTTGGAAACACTAAAACCACTACTTTCTTCTCTTAATCGATTCAGTCGAAGAGTGGTAGAGGGTTCAAATACCCACCCCTACACAGTGAAATCCCAAGACACCTAAGACATTTATGGAAATTCATTCCTAGTTAGAACATACAAAATATGAAATCGCATTCCACTTTAGATACTCCCCCAAATGGAATTTTTTTTAAATATTTCACTTACAAAAATTCAAAGTGAATATAAACAACTAAGTTCACAACTCCACGCCGAATCTTTTTTCTCCTTCTTTTAGTTTTTCCTATAGCTCGCAAATCATTCTGGATCGTATGAATTGATGGGGCATGATGATTTGGCATGAACCACGGAGTATCAACAACCACCCTTAGTACTTTGTTCTGAAAACTTCTTAAGAATTATTTCAATATTGAATTTAGCTGCAGCACCCCAGAGTTATTCCCTACGACTATAAAAGTTTAAGTAGAGCTTTCTACATGCTCTTGTTTTCCAAAAGCAATCCAGATCTTTTACCCATTAACCAATACAGCCTTCTCAGTTTTTGCCTTAATTGAGTTCGCCTACAAATTATGTGCTTCGTCCATGTTAAACCGCTACCAAGATGAATCCCAACATATCTGACAAAATACTTCTGTTGTATGATTGTATTGTTCAAAATTACTGGAGAACAGCTATCTTTCCTCAGTTTAAATGACCTAAAATAAACTTATTTTCGTTGATTTTTACTTTCTAACTGTGAAGCCAGCCTTGAATTTAATTGTGCTTCCGTTGAAGGAGATTTCCGTAATAGATCATCAGCAAAGGTTCCTACTTTCACATCTGATGTCGTTGGATTATCTGGCGTATAGATGAGGCAGAGTGTGGGTCCAAGCCTTTGGACGCTCCAAATTGAATATTGAAGGGTTTTGTATGAAAATCTTGCTGTCTGATAACATAAAACGTACGATTTTATCTATAACTTGTCAACAGTTCGTAGAAATCGCACCGCAGATAATAATAAGCCAAAATGTCTCACCTTATCGAAAACTAATATATTAAAAGATAATTTTCGGAATTCCATTTAATTTAATTAAATTTAATAAAAATCATATCTATTTAAAAGAAATTAAACTTAAAGTCAGTAGAGAATTAATTAAATATGAGTACGTATATAAACACTCAAGCTGTTTTCAAAAATTTAAAGTGTGTAAGTCCAATCATTGTAAAGATAGCAAAAAATGTAAATTGAACAACACGTCATTGTTGGCAGTTATGAATTGTACAATGTAGATATTAAAATACTTCATTTACCTAAGCAGCGCACTTGAAACTATTAATAATCTTAGTAGGGAAATAAAAAAAATTAATTTTGCTCACAGATGCTACTTTGAACTCAATTAATAATTAAGAAGTAGTGTTCTATTGTATAACATGAAGTTAAATCTATTCAAGACACTCATCCGACTTGTGCGCTGTAACAAACAAAATGATCAATTCAAATGGGGAAAAATATTGATCAAACATCTGGTAAGAGTCATGTGCCCTGTCAGGGAAGACATGTTGAACGAGCCCAAAAATATATCCATTATTATAGAGTCAACTACGAAAACAAGTAAGTAAATTGGCGAATCGAGCACTTAAAAGATGAGGAAGAATAGTATAATAACAATAAATGAATTAACTCAGAAGCCATATTATGGACACATCAACCTTCTGAGTCTTGCCGGGTTCAAAATATGTTTACATTTCATTTTTTAATCAAAACTAATTAATTAATATTAATTTAATTAAAAGTTAGTTAAACAAAAAAAATATATTCATTTATTTTCTATTTCAACCCATTCCCAAACTAATATCGTTTTATACTATGTCAATGGTTACCAACACTGATTAAGACTACTAAGATCCAGATACACACCTTAGAATACAACATTCCCGAACTAAAAAGTATGATAATATGATAGTCTACTTTAGATATATTTTATTTTAATTTATTTTTTGTTATGGTAAAGAAAGATGTAAATCTTATAATCGTTGAATTCATACCAGAAAAACTTCGTGCCTCACAAATAGTTTAAATATGTCCGATTATCATTTGTCTATTATACAAGTACATATATATTAAATTTTATTGGAAGTACATTAGAGTTCAATTTTATTTGAAATTCCATCTTTAATTTGAAATTTTTATAAGTTCTTAAAAAATTAAAATGCCAGCAATTTCTTTCGAAGATTTAATTTAAACGAAAATTCATTTTTATAACATACAAATTCAAATACAAAAAAAAAAACAAAAAAAAAATAACTCAGTTATAATCTGTTAGAACTCACCTAAATATTTTATATAAGAACCGTTAAATAAACTGTTAGTTGGTATATATAAACCTTTTGATTTTATTACCACCAATAAATTATCGCCACTACCGCATTTATACAACTTTTCATCACATCATTGGTTTTTCCATTTTATGATTATTTTTTCTGATTTTTTTTTTTTTTAATATTTTTAATTTTTTGTTTTTATATTTAAAAGTTTAACAAACATACCATCCGTTATATTTAATTCAAAAACACTTTTAAATATACAAACACAATTATTATTGGATATAAATATTTTTGTACAGGGTGTTTTAAATAAACAATAATTATTTACTTTTATAGATTATCAGTAAAGACAGACCCGACTTTGTCCGGTTCCATTACAAAATGACATTTTTAGTTTTTAAAATATTTTCGGCAGATGCTAAAAGTTAGAATAATTTTGTCTACAACTTACTACGATACACATTACATTGTCTATACCTAAGTACCTACCTTCATTTAATGATGAAAATAAAACTCATATGCTACCTATGATATGCACTCTCTTTGAAATTTGTATAAATAGGATGGTGTACTGGTGTAGGTGTGATAATTTATTTTCTCCCATTTTTGGTGAACAGATTGAAAAATTTTGAGATGAAATGTTGACAACTAACTTATTATAATATATGATATAATATAAGATGATGTCACATTATGAAATAAAATAATTATATAACACTTCAAGATAGTACTCACAGTATCATACATTTACAAGGCAAAATAGGGGTTTAAACAAACTAAAAACATTCCTTTATTTCAGATTAATTCTTAAGAATCCAATTTTAAATTCGAGAAACAGAAATTCACTATTTGGCTATGCTTATTGATACTTCTACTGTATACTAGGCTTGAGCCTGTTTATTAGCATACTACAAGCTTTCCGACCCACTCTCCATTCAACATTTCGGTACTCTATTTGG
Organism: Argyra leucocephala; assembly: GCA_963942445.1. Classification (NCBI taxonomy): domain Eukaryota; kingdom Metazoa; phylum Arthropoda; class Insecta; order Diptera; family Dolichopodidae; genus Argyra; species Argyra leucocephala. The sequence continues at coordinate 48,688,224 of OZ012679.1, read as the reverse complement.
TTGACAGTTGTTTAAATATCTCGTTTTAATTCAGGCTCTACTTCTTTTTGTTTTCTACCTGATCGCATCAAAGGTGTTGCAAAATTTAATGATTTCATTGTTTAGAAGTAGTTCTCTAGTACTGCATTATTGCAATATTTGTCAGTATTGTCAGAATGCTTTTGGTTTTACTGATGTCACATCTGATTATCATATCTAGACGAAAGTCTTGTAATAGAATTGAATTTATCCTATCGGTTTCTAAATTCATTTTTTTTTTTCGTACTCCTCTTGGGAGCGTAGGGGTTTCCATTTGACATTTCCATCGTACTCGATTTCTAGCTGCTATACTATGGTATCTTCATTTTACTTTCCGAGGCAATGTTTAATTTCATTTTTAATATGTTTATACTGTCTAAGTAGAGGATTGGCCTACTGTAGAAGACCATTTTGATAACTCTATCTGCGCCTACGTGGTAAGACGACGTCATATTTTCTGCAAGTTATCGCTGCGATTTTATCCATCTTTGACGTTAAGATGCCTGACACAAATTCTAAATTAATTACTTTAATTAAAATTTTTCAAACATTCAAATATTCTTGCTCATTTGTTAAACTGATTCCGATTTTCGTATTTACAGTATATACATATATAATTTAACCTAAACCTATTGGCACGATTATATTGTTTCAAATAGAAGCCGTCAACTATCCAGATATTCTTTCTTCCCTTGTTCGTCTGTATTTACATTATGTATTTGTTCCACTAGTTTGTCATTCACAGTTTGTTTTCTCTTTTATAGATTCATTGTCCATAATAAAAGTACCTCTTTTTTGTATAATTATGATGACATTGTATTTTACTGCTATCATGAAAGGCTAATATAGGTTTTTAGAAAATAGCATTCTATGGTGATGCGTATTTCAATACTAATAAAATAAATCGTCTTAGAATATAAATTTAATGGCCCCGATTACATTGAACCTATTATAAACCAACCCCTGCATGAGTAGTTTTGTAGATCTAGAATTGAATGGAACACCATTCATGTACGCTGATGATATAGCAATTGTATATGAGGAAGCATCCAGTCAGGAGTTACAAAGTAAAATTCAAGAGGATATGAATAAAATTAAAAACTGGATGGATGTACACAAATTAAACGTAAATACCAGTAAAACAAAATATATGATATTCAAGAGGAAACCTATTGACAGTGTAGTAATTAAATATAATAACTGTGAGCTAGAAAGAGTTATTAATTATAAGTACTTAGGTATATATCATTGATGAAAACATAAGGTGGGAAACACAAATACTGGAACAAATAAAAAAGGCCGTAAAATAGCAGGAATTTTCAAGCTGATAAGTAAGCGTATACCATATAAAATAAAGAAAACTATATACTTCAGCATGTTTTATTCCACAATTACATATGTAATACAAAAGTAGGGGGAAACACATACAACAAATTAAATTATTACAACTAGTTCAAAATAAGGCAATAAAAAATTTATATGGGTACAACAATAGAATGTCCACACAAAAAATACATCAAGACAACAAAATAATGCCATTAAATAATTACATAAAAACTAAGTTGCCAATTCAAGTACACTTAATGAAGACAAATAACATTAATACTAATATGAAGTCAGAATTAAACAACGAAACACAAACATATAGTACACGAAATTCAAATAAAATAAGAATAACATCATCCAGAATTAGATTTAACAATTGTGAATCAATCTATAACACGGTATATAAAATTTATAATGACTTGCCGAATGAATTAAAGATTATTGAAAGCATTGAATGTTTTAAATAAAAGGTTAATCAATTTTACTTACAACAATATTAATATGAATAGAATAAGTATTGCAAATAATTTTTCAGCTGTTCGTTTGGTTTCTTTTTGTTTTTTTTTTTTTCTTTTGTTTTACTTTTGTTCTATTTTTGTAAAATCTATTTTTTTATTATCATAAGTAAGGTAGTTAATAAATTTTGCTTTCTTCATTATTGTTTATTACTTTTTGTTTAATTATTTTTTTTTTAATTTGATGAATATTTTAATAATTATTTTATAAGATATTCTATTAATAATATTATTATTATTATTATTATTATTATTAAAATAATCCATTTATTTCAAATATTATTTACATAATGTAGTACTTATAATTAATAAATTAACAAATTATTAGATTCTAAGAAATCATTCGAAATATGCATACTAATAAATTAGTTATTTAAACGTTTTATATAATTACATTCAACCAAAATTTTTATTTTTATTAAATATAAGAAACAAGAATGTAAAGTATGTATTAGAAATAAGTTGAGATCATTCAGTTGCTACAAATAAGCAAGAGTTAAATGACCTTATATACAGTTCCAATGATCTTTAAAAAAATTTAAACATAATTATATTCAAGTTTCACGACAATAGCAAAAAAAAAAAAAAAATATATATATAAAAATACTTAACTTTAATTTAGTTTTTTTTTTTTTTTTTTTTGTTTTTTTTTATAAAGTAACAAAAATTTTACAGATTCTAAAATTAAATTTAACAAACAAATTAATGAAATAAAAATTTAAAGAAAAAAGTAAGCAAGAAGTTAGAAGTCTGAGAGAAATTAAAATTTAGTTAATAAATAATTCAATTCGAGAATTGTCAAATTGAAATAACCAATTCTTAAGATTTTTCGAAAAGGATGAAAAGCAACGTTCCAATCTTAAGCTTTCAGGGAGGCTGTTAAAAATTCTGGGAGCCAGAGAAGTATAGAAATGTTGAAAATGAGCAGTATGAGCTCTAGGTAACAATACTAAATTCCTGTTATTGCTTCTAAGATTATAATTTAATACAAATCGCTGATTTAAATAGCCCGACCTAATAAAAAATACTTTCAAAGACTTATAAAAATATAAATGGCGAACGGGTAAAATTCCAAGGCTAACAAATAAAGGGAAGCTAGGAGTAAGTCGATTTTTCTTGAGAATAATCCTTACTACATGTTTTTGTGAAACAAGAAGTGGGGAAATTTTATTGAAATAAGCACCTCCCCAACAGGTGATACCATACTGAAGTTTTGAGTTAAAAAGAGCATAGTAAACCATTCTCAAAACTTTAGTTGAACAATACAGACTTAGATGGTACATATATCTTGTAACCTTAGTACAATAATTCTTCAAATTACGTGTATGATTAGACCAGTTTAATCTATTATTTAGAACAATACCCAGATATTTAAACGATTCAACAAGTTCAAGCTCAAAACGTTGTTTGTCACAGGCTATTGAGTCATTATAAGAATAAATATTATTATCATATAAGTTAAGAGAAAATTTACAGCAACTTGGAGAGTGATAGAATAATTTACAATCAAGTGGAATATTACCGCTTAAGTTGAATAAGATGTACTTAGTTTTGTGACTAACAACGAGGTTGTGACAAAAGAACCATTTACTAATCAAATCTAAATCATAATTAAGATCTATAAAGGTATTTAGTAGGCTATTACTATTATAAGAAAAGGCGGTATCATCCGCAAATGCAGTCAAATTACCTTTAAAATTTTGGTGAAATAAAGAATTTATAAAAATGAGAAATAGAATAGGACCAAGAACCGAGCCTTGAGGAACGCCAACTTTAATATTGTTAGAAGAACTGTTGGTGCCATTTATTCTAACTAATTGATTTCTGTCTTCGAGAAAAGATTCAAACCAATTTAGAATGAATCCTCTAAAGCCTGCATTAGAGAGCTTTTTCAGTAACAGTTCATGACTAACGGTATCGAACGCTTTTGTAATGTCAATAAAAAGAGCCGCACTACACTTATTATTATTTAGACCACTATAAATTTCAGAACAGAGTTTAAGTAGCGCATCTTCTGTAGATTTCTTTTTTCTAAATCCAAATTGATTATTACTGAAAAAGTTAGTGAGATCGAGAAAACTTACAATTCGCACCTTAATTGCTTTCTCAAAAATTTTAGAGATAGGAGATAGTAGGGAAATGGGTCTGTAATTATTCGGGTCCAGAGGAAGACCTTTTTTGAAAAGAGGAATGACAATTGCAGTTTTTAGTTGGTCTGGAAAAACGCCTTTGAATATACTTAGATTGAAAATGAAACATAACACATCAACAATGAATAAAGATATTTCTTTAAGAATATTATTAGAAAGAATTTGAGAAAAATCCGATTTCGAATTGGAATTTTTGAGACCCATAATAATTCTATCAATTTCAAGTGATCAGAATGGTTCAAAAAAAAAACTTTGCCGTTGATAAGCTTCATCATTAAGTTCCGAAGAAATAAATGAAATGTTTCTAGCATCAGTTTTTTAATAGAATTGTAAATATTGTTGCACTGATGAAATATGTAAAACTCTATACTAGCTTGTTAGCTCTTTTGAGTACTGTATAAATGAATAAATGAAATGAATAAATGAAAAAAAAAATTTCGGTATTTTGTAATGTGATTATTTTTAAAACTAGCAACATTAAGCAACATCTAAAAATGTATATTTGTATATTCAAATCCAACCAAAATCATATAAAACTTCTACAAAAACAAAACATCCTAAAAATCTTAAGACAATAGACAAATATATAAAATTACAGTTGTGTAAGAAGAGAAAAAATAATATTCTGTATCGCGGTTAGGGGACAACGAATTGGTTGTCACTCTCAATTAACGAAAATTGTTACTATCGCAGTGACAAAAACCTTACAAAATGCCAATTCACAGTTGTCTCAAGATATCACGAATATGCTGAGTTTAGACTGGTATAACTTCAAATCAGATATGCTTTTGTTTCAAAACCAAAACGATTATCCGAGAAACGAAAAGTCAATATTTTTACTGTGGAATCGCCTATTGATGAAATCAAATGCATTTTTGGTACCGAACTTAGGTATTGCAAAGCTGTTGAGTATGCTTGGAACACCATAGATATGCTAGTCAACATTTTCAGCTGTATCTTTCATAAAATCAAAGTATCGATCCAATTTTTATTACAAAAATTTGGAGGCACAACTAAAATGTGCAGCTAACGAGGGTTTTATACCAGGTTTTAAGGGCATGTTGCAAGAAAAAAAGTGTCAAACATCACATTAAGAATTTTCGTATTTTTGATGTTATTAATAACTTGTGAACTGCAATGGTACAATAATATGATGAATTTAATACAAACAAAATATTTTATAAAATTGATTTTTTATAACTATTTTTAATCTGACGAATGAAGTTATTTAAAAATAGCGATTGTGGCTACAAACCAATTTTTGTTGGAATCTAGGTCTGCAATTTTAATTCTGTTTTATTTCTCCTCTTAATTTTTGCTTCTAATATAAACCTGTCCTCCTAAAATTATCTTAGATTTATTCGATTCGGGCCGTAGCCTTATGAAATTTTTTTTACTTCCAAATTATTTTTTCATTTAATTTAATTTCATTCACCATTCAGAATGGAGTATTCGTATGCTTAAGGACCCTGTAAAGATGGATTTATATGTATGTGTTTATGATTGTAATTCGATTTTCGAAAGGTGAACTTTTGGTTTTGTGTTTTTTTTTCTTTCTGTTTTTAAGTTAACAGTAAAAAAAAAAATTTTATACGATTAGCACGTAAGACGGACTTTTTAAAATAATGTTTGGAATTTTTTTTATAGTTTTCACATTTTTTTTATATGTTTTAATTTTTTGATATCAGAACATTTTTAGGACGATATTATAAAATTCAAAATAAACTCAATTTTAAAATTGGATTGTTAAAATGCACTCATTTAGGTAAACGAATTTCAGCAATAAAATTTTCAAGATTTGCTAAATAAAATCTTAATCTTTTGATTTTTTTTAATTCGATATTTTAATTGCATCATCAAATTAAGCTTTCAGCCAAAAATTATTGTTGTTATTATTATTTTCATTGAATATAATTTAAATTATATACAATAATCATTTACAAGCACTAGTTGCCAGGGTTATCGACTTGCCGAAGACCAGTTTCTTATCTTATGTTCATTATTTATTTGTTCTAATGGAGTAAGTCCTCAAACAAATTTCAAATATCTTTTCATTTTTGATACACACTGTACTTCTTTTTTACTGCTATAATACCCTGAAGACGATTCTAGATCCGAAAATCACTTCGAGTATATAGAGAAGATGTCAAGTTATAAAAACAAATGGCTTTTATGGAATCAAATGGGTTGTATGGTATAGCTGAGAAAATTATCAATTACATACAGAGAACGTCACAGGAAAAATTTGAAGAGATTTGAAGAGATTTGTAATGTGAGGTAAAAAAGTTCTTAAAATTTTTTTTAAGCTAAGCCAAACACTAGGTTTTAAACGATACCTTTGTACCCGAATGCACAGCTTGGCCTAATTGAGGATTGTAGAAAGAAAAATGTCCATTAGATCAGTAGGAAAATTTTGAATAAATTTGCCAATTTTACTTTTGAATTTTTGTAGATTGTACGTATGTATATTTTTACATTGGTGAAACCGATTTGTTGAAATATGGTCCCACATTCGATAAAATTTGACTACAAACGAGTTACCATAGCCAGTTTTGAGCCACCTATAAGAAGTTACACTGAGTAAGGGCATTAGGGTTTTTATATCGCCTGAATAAGTGCCTAAACCTACGAGATATGTATCTATAAAATAGGAAAAGTACTCCAACAAAACAACGAATTTCAAATTGTACAATGAAGGATGTCACATTAGGGTTGTCGATAAGACGAATGGAACACTTTTGAACTTTGTCTAGAAAATTTAATGCGGTTCGTGATGCACCTGTCCATACATGTTAATTATATTCCATATATTTTCATTTTTCATTTCATCACCACATTCCATAACATTTTCTTGTTGGTCTGTATGCCCACGATATTCAAGTGTTCGATTCGTACAACCCCGTACAAGAATAGGGTGGAGTTAAATAGAGTAGTTTTGTGCGAGGTTATAGAACAATCAGAACTGACCGTGAAGGTATGTTGATTTTTTGTGTAGCAAGATGTTCATTGGCTCTAAAACTTTTCGAATTATATCTGAATTCGAAAAATTATCAGTAATTCATAATTAAATGAATTATTGTGAGAAACTGTTTGGGAACGACGTGTATAGCACATTTAAGAACACTTTTTAATACTAAATAGAAAATTATTATTATTAGATCAAATATGATGTTCAGATGAGTTTTTACTGTTTGCAGTAGTTGAATGAGTCATCAAAGGAATTTATTTTTTGAAAATGTATACATATATCATTTGCATAATGTTGTAGTTGGTATTTTTTATAACAGAAACAACATCATTTAGATTTCATTTAATTTTTAAATTATAAATAAAATGGGGCCTCATATGACTGATTGGAGAAATCCTGAGCTCACTACAAATGATGTAGACGTAGATAACTTATATAAGAAATTATAGAATCTATCAACTTAATATTTTTTTTTTTCATTTTTCCTTTATTTATAGTATCTTTATTTTATATAGAAACTAATAATTTGTTTTCAAATCTTATAATCTAGCTTTAATTAATGATCCCCACCATTGCTAGATCAGTTTTTTATTGCAGTTTTATGATCTTGATCTTATTTGTTTGCTTAGCATATTCTTTTTAATGCCATTTCACCATGGTCACTGTCAAACATAGGTCACCATGTCAAGTAGTAAATTTTTGGTTAATGAATTGGGACGATTTTCCAGTTTTGATGTATATTTTCTTCCAATAGTATCTCTTCTTCTTTCGCAGATATTTAATTTTTTGCGTATATTAGAATTTTTTACAAAACATGACGCAGATGGTATGGTTCTTAATATTTTGGATTGATATTTTTTCAATATTTGAAAGCATTGCCGTTCCCCACAGTTGTAATACATAAGTCCAAATCGGCTTATTATGCCTTTGTACAGTAGTATTTTGTATTCTAATTTTAGTTTAGACTTTCTATTAAAGATCTACCTCATTTTGTTGGTTTTAGTTTAATTTGGGTTCTTTTAGCTTCAATCTGTTTTCTCCAAATGCATTCCGACCTATTTGACATCATTGGTTTTTTGTGGTATAATGGTATTATTTATCTTAACACAAGGACATGTTCCTTTCTTAGTCTATGTTATGTGGAAACTTTCGTTTTGTTAACTTTGATTGTCCATAAATTTAGCAATTTTTCACTTTCTTCTAAATTATTGGAAATATATATTGAAGCTATGTCGGGACACACGTTAGAAGTTAAAATATCTGTATCATCTGCAAAAGTAGAAATTGTTGTTTAATTGTTGGTAGGTATATCTGACGTATATAATAAGTATAGCAGTGTATCCAAAACATTATCTTGAAGGACTACAGCTTGGATTGGATGTGCATATCCAAGAGTAGCTTTTGTACTTGATGATGAATTTTTCAATAACTCGTGGACACTAAATGGCATATAGTTCCTTATTTTATGAATAGGATCTTCATGACATACTTTATCGAAGCCTTGAGATACATCGAGGAATATAGCGGAGCAGTATTGTTTTTGTTCGAATGTTTTATTAATTTGGTAGACTATTCGGTGTATTTGTCCAACTTAATATGAGTTGATTAATTTTAGGAAGAGTACTGAAAAATTTAGTTTTCTTAATTTAAGTATATACTATGAAGCAAAAATATCAAAAGCTTTGCCAAAATCAGTATAAATGACATCTGCATGGCATACCCTTCCTCCATATTATTAATAAAGACTAATGTTGTTTACGAAATTTTTATTTGGATTTTATAAAACAATGCTGGTTTTTGATTAAGAAGCTGAATGATAATAAACAAAGTCGTACACAATTATTTTCAACCACTTAGAGAATCGAAGATAATTTGCAATTGGGATGGGGCTGGCAATTAATCATCTTTACCGTCTTTTTAGTAATTAGTCTTATAAAAAAAACATTGTTTAATTAAAGAAAAGATATCAGATTGAAATTAAATATTGAACAGAATGAATAATGGAGAAGCGAATGAACTGAAATATTTTTTTAAGATAAATTCAGGAGCTCTCTCTCTCTACACTATTTTTAGAATTTTTTAGTATTTCTCAACAAGGCTATCATCAATATTGTATGTTGACGATGGATGTTTTTAAATAACCATCAAAATTATTAAAGTGGCTGTCATAGGGATGAAAGTAGAATTTGAACACAAGGTCCTATTAACTTAGAAGCTACAAAAATACTCTTATATAGTCTTAGCGTCGCTACTATCTTTATAATTAAATTTCATAAACGTGGGAAATTTATATCACTTCTCTTTTTTGAGTTGACTTCCAAAACACTAGAATTTGTAGGAATTCCCGATGATAATTTATTAATATATTTGTTGTACAAACCTTGGTGTTGCTTAAAACTCACCATATAGACACTTAATTGCAATATTTTCCGTTACTGATGTATTTTCAATATTTTTCTCAATACGCATTTTAAATGTTCTTTCTCAAGACAAGCTCAAGTAAAATTTTTCTCAATGAAAAACAATATAAACCAAAATCTTAGAATGCTGCAGTTCTATTGTTTATCTTTAAGAGTGTAGTATACAACGATTGAAGAGATTCTTTAAGATATTCCTGTAAGATTCATTTTATTTTTCAATTCATTTTTCAATCTTTACTTTCCAGTTTTGTTAGTGTGAGAAACCGAAAACGAAAACAAAATGTTCATTTTCACAAAACACCTTGAATTTCGCTTGCAAACAAACTTCCCACTTTAGTTTATTTTTTTGTTTTGGTTAATTTTTTTCTTCTTGTTTATTTAAAGATTTTTTTCTCAACTTACTTGTCTAATTTTTTCCCTCAAAATATACTAAAATGTTCAAATTCGTGAAATGATGTGAATTTTATTTTACCAGAGGACTTTAAAAGAAAAAAATGTTTTTATTATGATGTGGTTACACTTAACTCGTATTACTCCTAAATTTAAGAAATATCTCTCGGGAAATGTGACGTTGTGTGATTTTTTTCATTTTGTGCCATAGAATTATTACGTTTGAAATGTAGTGAAGTGAAATAAATAGCCTTATTAATTTTAGATTTGTGATACTAAAGTTTTGGGTGCTTATATTATTATTTTAGATTTAAAGACAATTTGACACTCACACAAAATATCGTAATTTTAACAGTTTACAACTACTGATATAATTTCTTTTGAAATTTTGAAAAAATTAATTTTATTAACAACATTCTTATCATTCACTCACAAAGAACTATGGATTAAAAATGGGTTGGTTATATCCAATGGTACACTAGCTATATCCTATATAACTAAAACTCGATACGATTTTAGATCGGGTTAAAAAAACAAGCCTCAATGTACCCATGGATATACACAATGAAAAATCGGTTGACATAAAAGAGTCCCATAATCCAGAAACGTGATCAAATGGAATTAAAATTCAAACAAGTGGAATGACTTTTATGGCTAAATCTAAATCAGCAGTGAACAATCAACTACTCTTTTTCAAAACAATTGTAAGACAGAAATAGACATATGGAACAGAAATTTTAGATACGTCACACAGAATCAACATTGATTTAATACAAAAAGGGCAATTAAAAATAATTAGAACGATAGCAAAAACCGAATGGTATGTGGGAAATTATGATCCACATCGTGATTTACAAATATTAACAGTTAATGAAGAAATTATTTTCTGTGTCCTTGATTAACACTCTTATTGCTTTGATTTCAATTTCAGAATCAAGCAATATGTATTACTGGAAATATTTATATCTATTGCGAGCTTTGGCGTCGCAAACAAATAGATTATAAGAGGAGGATTCCTCTTTTTCTATGCAGAACTTGCATCTGTCTATGCTCGTTTTACCAATCTTAAAAAGATGCTTCTTAAATGGGTCATGATCTGTGATAACTATGTCAGCATTCTGACATTGGATCTAGTCTCCCTTATTACCAGATTCCGTCTTTGAGTACTTAGTTTGAAAAAGGCTTTAAACTGCATAAGTCGTTGACAACTATCCCATATGTTTTGGATTTCTGTAGTTTCGCACTTGAAAAGAATTCTTTGTAAGTAGGCGTTTGAACGAGAAGTACTTGGCTCTGGTCCTAAAAATTGACTCTTCGCACCTGTTTTTGCAAGGACATCTGTTTCTTAATTTCCTTCATACCCAGGAGTCCACATAAGAGTAACTCTGCTTTCAGCTTGAAGAACAGTGGATGTTTGCTAGGTGCCGCACTAAATTGTAATCTTGGTCCAAATAGGCAACACCGGTTTTCTACCCGTTTTCTGAATCATCAATATACCATACTGAAGCTCCTGAAGGTAAGGCTTCTATTAAACCTTCGACCTCTTTCCTTTTAGATATTAGTACAGTGAAGTTCTTGCGGCAATCAATTGCTTTTGTCATATAATACGCTGGGTAGCGCAGTAGGTATAGCGTCTGTTTTCCAACCGATAGGTTCCAAGTTAGATTCCCGACGATGGAAAACAATCCTTTCTGGGTTTTTCGACTGGGTCCAGTACCTTTCATCATTGGGATAAAATAAATTATTTATTGAGAGTTCTCTGTAAAAGCAGTTAGGGTGTTCATTCCATAGATATAAAACAAAACTCTGACATTGCAGTTGCTTCGGTTCCTTCGGATCATTCTATATCCTGGCCTTTTGTGTTTAAGATTATTTGTTAGACTACCATACAAATACAAATGTCGCGTAAGATATTATAGCAACATAGGTCTCATTATAAATTAAAGAGCCATACAGTCATCTGTGCAGATAATTCCTATGTTTTTGCAAACATACTTTGACATGCAAAAAATTCCCTGTTAGCTTTTTTGTTTATTTAATCTAAGTGAGGATTTCATGAATGTTTACTGTCAAGCATATTCCTAGGTGTTTTGTTCCCTTTACCATTTCTGTAGCAACTCCGTCCAATGAAGGTGATGAATAGTTTACTTTTCTTCATATGTAGAAACAATATTGTTGGTTTTGTGTGAATTAATACTTAGACCCACGTTTTTGCACCATTTACGCATTATGCTTATAGTAAGTTGCATTCGTTCCGTAATTATTTTCGAATTTGCCTCTTAACTGATAAGGAGATACCGTCCTAGATTAGAATGGCCAGTAGTTGGTCTGTTAATCACAGCAGGGGCAAAACTACACCTCTTTGGGGACGCCCCCTTGTTTGTGCTACTGTTAGGTAATCGTTATTTAGCCTTTCTGTTATTCATCTAGTTTTGAGCATGCACTTTATAGTAGTGGAGTCAAATTTTGTATCTTCCGCCGCTAGTTGGGTTATATTGTAGTTAATTAAGTTACATATTATGCTAATATAATATTATAGGTCTACTACGCTGTTGTATTAAATTCTTATTTTAGTATGACTTATCTTATCATATCTTTTTTTCTACTGTAGGTGTTTCGTGTTTAAAATTACGAACATGAACATATATGAGCCTTTAATTATACCACCACGTAATAGAATAATCATCATTGTTCCAGTCGTGACGAAATGTCAGAGTAACCAGTAAAATACTCACTGGAAAAACGGCCATTATTAAATTTCCTACGTGACAAGATCGTATCCCAAACTTATTAAGCAATTACCCACACTTGTAAAATAAATTAAATGTAAATTATATTTTTTTATTGTAGTTATTTTTGTATTGTTATTGGTTTTGCTTTAGCTGACCGCTTAATCTTCATCGTCTACCTGCTGTCTGCAAAAGGAGAATTTCAATGAATAAGTAGCAGAGGTTCAAAAGCGGTAGCCCCGACTACAAAAAAATATTTATACTTTATTTTTTTATACGTGAAACCTTATCATTTTCATTTGCCTGCCTTCTGCAAAGGCAAAATTTCAATAAATAATCTAGTAACAGAGGATTGAACGGGACTAAACTACCTATACAAATTTAAATAAACGTCAAGATCAAATGTATTAATGAAAATTTTAAGGAAAATAGAAAAACAAAATTTAAAAAATAATACAAAAATTTAAAATAAAATAAAGATGATATAAAATAAATGAGAGATCATAAAGTTCTAGAAAGGAAGTAGAAGTTCCAAAAAAAAAATTTTACAAAATAACCTAAAAAGGCAAAGTTTTTAATTTATTACTCCCTAAAAAAAAATCTCTTCAAAGACTGAATATTTTTAATCCAGCTTTCAATTGAATTACATACGATTGGACCAATGCAGGTAATCCTTCGATCCCCAACTTCAGTACTCAACACTTGTGCACTTTCGTTCATGACAAACCTATCAAATATGAAGTAACATGTTTCAAATAACTTAGTACCAAAATAGCATACTAAAGAGCCCGCTGAAAGTCAAAAATAGAGAATATCTAAACAAAGACAACGTAGTTTCTGGATGTTTATTTATAGCGTCATATTGAAGTATGAATGCATGAGTACAACCAGCAAAGTAAATATTTCTAATAAGGAGCAGATACTTCTATATATATTAAAAAAACGCAATCTGTGAGCATTAAATGTAAATAAAATTCGGCATAATAAAAATTATTGTTATTAAAGCTTTACATTAGTACTTTAAATAGACAAGTCCCCATTAATTTACCCCAACAATTTTAACCAATTTCATAATAATACTTTTATAAGTATATATAGCTTGGTAAATGCTGTCCAAAGTATCTCAATTAAATTCGCATTCACCATAACAAACGATTCGTAACGATTTTTTCAATTATTTATCCTTTTGCTTACTTTAGTAATTTTTCTGTTTCTATGGTCATGGTTAACAATACAAATTTCAAGTTTAAGTTTTAATCGAAAAAAAAACTTCTTTTTTATTATTTTTTGTTTATTTTGTTGTTTTTAAAACCCTTTTGAATTTCATATTATTGTAATAATCTCAAATACTTTATTGATTTCCTCATATTGAAAATGTAATTTTCACTCTTTATATTAACAAGTACGTAACACAACAAAAAATGTTCACAACAACTTTTCAAATTGCGACAAATTTTATTCACTATTTGGAAACTATAATATTTATGTATACGAGTGAGTTGCATAAAAAAAAATAAAAACAACAAAAAGAAAATCAAAATAAAAGTAGAAAGAACCACCCTCTTTTATGAGTATCGAAAAAAACAAAACTTTTAACAAAAGTTAAATTTACCGTTACATCAATGCAATAAATTGCAATAATATAAAAGTTTACAACAAGTATCGTATAAGGAAGTTAAGTTATTTGAGGTGTTCTTTATTTTTTATTCTGATTTTTTTTCTTTGTTAAGAGATTTTTATTTTTTTGTTTTTTTTTTATTCCAAAAAATGACTAAATTTCAAGATCTTTTCCCCCAATTCGATTTTGTGTTTTCAAATATTTTTATTTTATTAAAAATACAAAATAACAGTAAAAAAAATCAAAAACCAAACCAAACCCAACAAGAATAAAGAGTATCAACGGGATAGGGAAAACAACTCACAAAAATGTTACACCAAAAAACATGTCTAGAATGCATTCATGCATTGCAGCATAATGCAAAAAAAAAAAAAAACAACATCGAAAATGGAACAAATTTTGAAATGCACCTGAATTTGGCAAATATTTTTACTTATTCGTTTGGAACACCATTTCAGACTAAAATGCAGAAGGATCAACATTTTTCAAATTAAATTCATTATAATCGTTACAATCAATTATAATTTTATAAATCTAGACTCTAGCAGGCCTGGCCAACCCAAACTGAATAATGAGCCAAGATAAAAAACATCTATAAATGCATGAGCCGAAAAAAAAAATTTACGAAATAAATTTTGGAAATAAGATTAATGTATTTTTTTTACATATACCGGGTGTTCCAGGGTGTGCGTATCAGCTTTTTAAAGGGGAAAGGAGTGGTTATTTTAAAATTTAAAACAAATTTTATTTACCAAATCGAGGATGCTGTATCGATTGATGATATTTTCTACTTCCGGGAAAGACCTTGCAAGGGTTTTCTAAGCTCAAAAATAGCCGAAATTGGCCGAAATTATTTCTTCCAAATATTCTTGAAATTGACGGTGGAATAGTCCACAACTACGAATAACATTAATAGTTTTAACCACAACATTAATTACATAATCCATTTTTAATGTTTGGTTACATAAGCTTGCTTTATGTATAATGTGTAAGCCTAACCAATAACTATTCCAGGTTCAATATTTTGAATTTTCTTATTTCACCAGTAATATGTTCAAAACATTATTTCACGATGTATTGATTTTTTAAATTTAAATTTCTCTATATTCCTTTTTTATAATTGGAATATTTTAAAAAATTATAAACTTATTTATGAGCCCCAAATTATCTCCCAATGAGCCGCGGTTTGGTCAGGTCCAACTCTAGAAAATAAATAAAAAACTTGTAGTTATATTTCAATCAAAACATATTATATCAGTTTATTGAAAAACATTTTAACCACTGTTATGCAATTGAATATAGTTTAAATGCAACCTATTATTATTTCATGCCAATTATGAACAATATTAATGTATTTTCTATTAAATCTAACGATGAAGCAAGCACGGTCTCACATTCCTCTTAGTGATAAAATCTCAGTGTAAAAGCACTCAGTGTTCATCCCATAGACTTGGAATTATATAAAAAAAATATATATGTATATATACCGGGTGTTCCAGACCATGCGTATCAGTTTTTTAAGAGGGGAAGGATCCTTTATTTTAAAATTGAATAAAAATTTCATTAACTAAATCAAGGGTGCTCTATTGATTGGTGATATTTTCAAATTCCGGGAAGGAAGAGAAATCGGTTTTTTCAGACCAAAAACCGCCTAAATTTGCCGAAATCGAGGTTTTCAAATTGGAAGGGCTACTTTTTTATGCAAATTCGGATTCATAAATTTTAAAGTAACGGCTCCTTCCCTTCTTAAAAAGCTGATACGCATGCTCTGGACCACATAACACATCAGTCATGTTAGCACAAACCTCAGATACGAATAAGACATAAAAGTAGATGAAATCAGTTAACATTGTCTTAAACTCAACCACCTGTTTATAATAAGAAAATTATTTAACCGATATTATTATCATTTAACTGACGTTAAATAAAAACTAGAGTCATCCAAGTTATAAAGTAAACATTCTTATCTATTTTATCTTATCTAATTTATTAAAAATTTGAATGTGAAGTTCTTATTTTCCGATATAGAAACCTGGCAACAATTAAATTATTTAATACAAAACATTTCCGCAATGAGCACCGAAATTAACGACCGATCTTTGCAGTGAATAACAGAAAACATATCATCTTCATCACTTCATTTGCACCTTATAGTCAGTTTATAATCATATTTGCGGTCACCACTTTCTTAGCAGCGTTTCGGTGATCTGTTTGGTTGACGATTACTTTGTGCAGTATCGCCAAGTCCTATTCAACTTATTATTTAATCATTCATTCTAAACACATAATCATTCTAACCTCTTCTTTAACTTCTTATTAACGATTCAGTGCAAGCCACTAAGATGTAAATTCTACAATGGAAATACTTTTAATCAAAAATATATATATATTATATATAAATATACATATATTCTAAATTCCTCATTTAGATTTCAAACTAACGACCTTTATATTAGTAATCCTGATTGCATAACCACTATATTTACCATTACAGAGTCGTCATATAATTTTTACAATTTAAAATTTTTTACCTTTAGTTCTACATTAAAATTTATTTTTATGTTTTCCTTTTATAATATTCAAACATTAAATTGAATCTGAATTTTAATAATAAAATATCATTTGGAATAGTGCTTTACTATATAAAATGTAACTAAAATTTGGATTCACTACAATAACCCCTTCTATCTGTAATTCTTTTCAAATTTTACAAATTTATTTCCAGTGCAAATCTTTTAAATGTCTTTTAATGGAAATAAATTTTATGCAAAAAAAAAAAAAAAAAAAATTTTATTGTACAGTTTAATTTTCTTCAAAAAAATAAAAAATGCAATTCTTCAGACCACCAACAACCAACCAACCAACCAAAACTTAAATAGACCGTAACGACGAATTAAAACTTGCAATTCTAAACAAATATTCTGGAATTGCATTTTATCATTATGTACTCGTATACCCTTTTTGGCAAAAATTTTTACTAATGAGTATGCAATTTTGTGTTTTCTTGTTTTTTTTTTTGTTATTAAATGTCATAAAATATAAAATAAATATCTCAACAAAACAGGAGACTGCTACAAATTTTACTCTGGAATTTTTATATTTTCGTATTTTTTTTTTTTGTTTTCGTAAAAAAGGGAAATCGCACTTTTGGTGTGGTGTGTGTACCTTGAAAAACATAAAAAAAAAAATAATAAAAACTACAAAAAATAAAACGGAACACACGAAAAAGTTATGCCGACAGAATTTTCTGTAGGGCAATAAATTTAGCACTTTGAAAGTAATAAAAACAAAATAATGCAAGAAAATAAAGTGAAGGAGAGTACAGCCTTAGAAAGCAGTTGTTTAAAATTCAACGACATTGGTATTATTTTTTTTCCGTTTTTGTGATGAATACTGTGATTTTTAAATAGTTTAAATTGCATTATTAGTTATGTAACTAAAAGAAAAACGTCTATTTAGCGGTTGAGTTTAAAATTAAAATAAAAAAAGGGAATGAATACTATAAAATTGATTTTTTAGCAATTTTTAAAGGATAAGAACAAAACACTAATAAAAAAATCCGTTTACCGTTTTATTTGTGTGTTTACTTTTTTTTTCCACACTATCCTAGAACATATGTATATAAACATTCAGTATATAATAGCAATAGTAATACACTACAATAAATATTATTAAAGACGATTAAATAAGTATAAATGAAAGAGTGGCATTTATTTTAACACAAGCATATTACAAAAAATATTTCTGAAAGTTAGATAAAAATTAATACATACATATATAATATCTACTATCATAACTTTTTAATATATATTCCAATAATTTTTATTAATTTATGATGAAAAGAAGAGGTTATGGTAACAATGAAAACAAGTTACATGCTGGATGGCGCAGTAGGTAGAGCGCCTGTCTTTCAATCGAAAACCCCAGGTTCGATTCCAGTACCCTTTGTCATTGCAATAAAATAAATGACCAAAAAACAATTGAGATTATAATCTGGTAACAAATTAAATAAAAATGAAACTATTCTATTTAAGAAGGCTTAGTTCCTGACAATAGTAGTAGTTTTCCACATTTAATGAGTTGATAAGCCAGTAATTTGATAAATAAATGCTCGAAAAACATTATAGTATAAACTTGCAGTACCGTACTTAGTTAAGCGCGAAAAGGTGATTCTACCTTTCTAAGTTACTAAGTCAACAGCATAAAAAAAAGTTGTTCCTTATTCATAGAAAGATTGATTTGTCTCTATATCTGTACACTAAGATAAACATTCTGTTAATATGTTCGAACTTACCATAATTTATACGATTATGAGCAACATTGAATACATTTTCAGAACGAAAACGTGTTACTTAAAACATTTTACTTAAAACTTAATGATTGATTTTATCTTTGATAAGACATATTAGTAAATCAATTTCACCTACAATTAATCATTAAAGTAAATATCACCAATTATTCTTCTGGATTCAAGAATGTTTAAATGTAAAAGCTTGAGTCTGTCTCTGTAATGTGATAATTGTATAGGATCAGACCAAGTAAGGATTCGTAAGCCAAATATAAGGAACGTCTTTTGAATAGCTTCAATCATATTGATATGGTCGACATAGTTAAATGACCATACTGGGCATATTCTAAATTTAAACGAACTAAGGAAGTAAATAGAGGCTTAATTACATGAGGGTCATGAAATTCTTTTGACCATCTTTAAATAAAGCCTAGTATTGAATTTGCTTTATTGATGATAATGTTGAAATGTTGTTGTTTAATTTCACGAAGCACTCTATAACTTTGATGAAGACAACATTGATTTTAGAAATAACTTTCCGCATTTTACAATATTTGTTGCGGTATTAAGGACTAAGGTCGATTTTAGTTGACCAACATTTTAAGATCTTAAATATTTTGTTTGCTCTAAAAAGGGAAATAACATCAAATGTATATGAGAACTCAATGCGTACAACAAGAATAGTAAATATGATTTACTGTGGATATTTCCACAAAAATTGGGAATATTTTCAAAAAAAATTGGAAATATTTTCAAAAAGTTAGAGATAAAGTATATTTTTAAAATATCGGGCATATTTTCTTTATACCGAAACACATTTTTAACAATTTTTTGAGTTAATGTACATATGTAAAAATAAAATAATTTTTTTCAACAGATGATTTTGACGTTTTTTGTGTATAAAATAAATTTCGTAAATAGAAATTTAAAGAATTCATTGCATCAATCCATTTTTTCTTACATAAAAATTCAATAAGCTATCTTCCTTTTTAGAAGCAATAAAATACGTATTTAAAAATTTAAATTTAAAATATTAAAATGTTGGCCAGCTAAAGCCCACCTTTAGAGTCTTACCACAATAATTTATCAAGACACAATCCTATTTCTAATACACAATCCTTCAAACAACAAATTTCATTCGCCATTTATTAAAACTCTATGACTGCATTTATATCGATAGCGATCGCAATACCACAAATAATATGTTATTCTTCTTACAATCCTATATCACCTATACCTCCTATACCTATAAAACTTATTATACTTAAATCTCCCACAAACAAACAAAATGATAAAAAAATAAAATTTACTAAATTTTGAATATAGTTTTCCGCGCTCATAATTTTACCAGGTATTTTTGTAAAAAAAAAATCAAAAATAATAATAACAATTCAATCATTCAGATCATTTTTTATTCACACGTTATATAATAATAATAATTATACATAGTGTAATCCTTCCCAGAAACCCGAATAAAAAATTATTTTAATTTCCTAAATATGTATAATATTGAAAAATTACAAATATGAATTTATTATTTTTAATTTTTACTAAACACATTTATTTCTAATAAATCAGAAAAAAAAAACAATAATAATAAATAAATAAATAAAACCAAAATCAATTCATTTATGTAATGACTTCAAAAACAAAACAAAAAAAATCTGCAAATTATCAATTGGAAATTAAAAGTGGATCTAAAATACCAACTCTTCATTCCAATTTATTTAATTTTCATTGCAATTATTTTGACTATCAAATAACTAGTTAAAACCTCTTGAAACTGAATGTATATATCGTATATATGTGCACATCATATCAATAAAAATCATGTTCCAATTTTAGTTTTTTTTTTTATTGTTTTTCTGAAATTTTCATTATATTGGGAATAATTTTACAAAATCCACAGAGGACAATCAACTTTTTTTCTATTATTATTATTAGGCATACAACATTATTGCAATGAAATTTTCTCTTTCCCTCTTCTCTCTTAATAATATTCATTGATTACTTAGTTAGTATTCTTAACACAAAATATCTCTTACTATATACTACATAGTACATACTATCTACTTCACGTCTCCACCTTCAACTACAACTCATTCTACACAAAATAATAATGTTATTCAAAAATTTAAACTATTTTCAATATCAGTATTCAAATTACGTAAATTATTATTTTTTTGGTATTTTATTATTTCAAAAGGATTTAATTTTTGTTCAGTTCTCTCTTGAAAAATGCATAGAAAACTAATTTAATTTTTTTTCCTACGAATATTTCTATAGTAAAATTTTCTTTTCTCTGAGTACAATGCTGATATTATGAATACACTAGTGCTTGCTAGTCTGATGCGAATACTCATGAACTCAACTATACACAATAAAATGAATGCTCTGAATTCGGCTCTAACTTGTGTGTCTAAAATGAAGGAGAAATTTTTTTTCTAATTAGATATGCGCAAAATTCAACTTGTATAACACTTTTGTAAATGTTTTTTATGCTATTGCTTTGCTGTGCTATAAGAATATTATAATAGGAAAAGGAGAAAAACTATTTGGATAAGGGGAAAATACAAACTTTGCTTAGATACAATCATTGTTAACTTAAAGATGGAATTTATTAGATTGTTATTAAATTATTTTTAAATTTTAATTACAATTAAAAAAAAAACAACAAAAAAAAATTAAAAAATTTTAAGTTCAATGAATCTGTTAATTATTATTTTTTTTAACCCTTATGTGGTCTAATAGGTCTTTTTGAGCATTTTGATGTTAATTTTTTTTTTTTATTTTTTTTTAATGAAAATATTGTTGTTTTTCATTTTCATATCTATAGTGCTTGTCACGTCGATTTGAAAATTCGTGGTTTCGTGGTTCGTATTTGGACACTAATTGGTATTTTTTTTTTTGACAGTAATGAATATTTTTTAACATGCTCCAGAGAGCTTGTTTTTTCGTGGTATTGTGGTATGGTATTGGATGTTAAGGTAATATTTACATTTATTGTTTACTTACATTTATTTAGTTTTCGAAATAAATTTTTTTTTAAAATTGGCAAATGAAGCTATTATTTTAACTTTAATTTTTTTTGTCAAAAATTTGAGTTACAACAGTAGTTTTCAAATAGATTACAAAATACCACAAAATACCAAAAAACGGTTGTCACGTCGATATGAAAAAAAATATTCATTACTGTCAAAAAAAATATCAATTAGTATCGAAATACGAAAATACCACGAAACCACGAATTTTCAAATCGACGTGACGTGACAAGCACTTATATAAATATTTTATTTTTTATTTATTTATTTACTTATTTATTTCCATGATACATATTTATAATTTTTTTAACAATTTCAATTTTTTTAGAGCTTATACTATTGTATTTACAATTATGACTATTTTTAATTATTATTTTAACTGACTAATTTATTTATTATTTAATTTATTATTCAAAGAAAAAATAGCGACAAAAAAACTTTTTTATATATATTGGTCTGTATGTTAACTCGCAAATTTATATACATTTACATAAATTTATCCAAATTATCGTATGTTAACTTTTTTATTTGCATACTCTTTACAAATTTTTGAGAAATTTAAGAGAATTTTGTGTTTAAAACTTGACGTCAGAGCTCTCTCTTAAATAAATTTTTGCAAATAGGTCTGTATGTTTACTTTTATTTGCAAAAATTTTGCAAATGAGAGGAAAAATCCCGTGATCATAAAATTCTGCGAGAATAGTTAAAATGTTCTCTTTTCAATCAGATCAGCTTTTCAATTTGTTGCAATATAGTGTTTATATTAACTAATTTATGTAATTTCTTGGTTGAGGAGTTTGTTTTCTGAATTTAAAAAAGACTTACGATTTATTACAGGATAATATACAAAAATATATACCAAATTCATAATTTAATTTAATAAAAAGGCCCACATTTCGAAAGAGAAAAGGAACCATAAAGTTGGTCTACAAATTTATCTGTAGGATCAGCTGTTAAAATAAATCAGTATTTAAATAAATTACAGGATACAAATGTTTAACAAAGAAATTACAATATTTTATGTTATTTATTAATTTTCAAAAGAATCAAAACGCTCACACAAAATATACAATATATATAATATATAATATAAAATATATGTATTTAAAAATTAATATTTTTAATAAGAACATGATATATTAAGCATGATAATAACATGATAACCTATAATAACATATAATATGAGACTTTTTTACTGTCCTTAATTATAATAAGGACTTTTCTAAGCTTTCTAACTTTTTTTTTTATATTAAGCATGATAATAACATGATAATAACATGTCAGCCGATACATACTTTTAGAAAAATAAAAATGTTATGGTGTTAATGGGGTGGAAATTAAATGGTTTGAATCATATCTGAAAAATAGAAAACATAAAACGAAAATTAACGTATTTCTTTCCAATGAGGTAAATGTTCTTGATGTGCCGCAGGGTAGTATTTTGGGTACATAAACGCAAATGGAAAAACCATATTGCATGCAAAATTAGCATCTTGATTTTTCCTCTTATTTGTAAGTTTTTGCAAATAAAAGTTAACATACGACAGAATGAAACAAAAATAAACACCAAAATCATAGATAAAAGAATCACTCTGTTCTTTTCAAGCTTTCAAGGAGCGTTTTTACACTCAAATTTCAAGTTAATAAAAGATATATTGTTGATTGAATGAATGTACACATATAGATGTTCTTAAAAGAAGTTTTGAAAAGAATTATTTTAAATCAATTGAGATTTTACGTTCAAAATTATCCAATTATTCTAATTATTATATAATTTTATAATTATCATAAAACTTTTCATATTATATTGGAGCGAAGCTTCCATTTTCAGGGGAATTATTTGCAGTAGAAACTAAATTATTTCAACTCAGATGTTCCAAAAGCAGCTGACCAAAAGTGGCTGAAAATTTTTACTGTAGCTGCCAGTCTATGTTTTATATATCTATGATACCAACTGATAACTGGCATAAGGTTTTACAAATTCTGGTAGGTGAACGAACCTATTAGGGCAATATATGAACATACTTTTTTGACATTTATTGCATTAAGCACTTTTTACACAGTACAATATTATATAAATATTGAATCAATATTGGATGGCAATTGTTGCGTGTAAATGCTTTCATTCAATATTGAACCAATATTGCATGATTGAATGGTCTTGATCGTAAATTTCTCAATATTGTATCAATATTGCTTCTTGTAGACGCATACATAAATATTGAATTAATTTCTGTCGTTAGCAACGCACTACATAACAACATAAATTTTTTCTGCTCAACTAAATAAGATATGTTCATGAAAATTTCATTGAATAAAACATTTTTTATTCTAAATTGTATTGCGTATGTATATGCTTTCACAACAATATTGACCCAATATTGTATGAACATTTTTTCATGTAAATGCTGTCATGCAATATTGAAACAATATTAAGTCTGTCCACGTACAAAAAAAAAATAAGAAAATCTTTACAATGTAACAAAGTTTATTAATTTTTTCACCGAAAAGCGTACACGTACCGAGAAAATTACAATGTATATATTTCACGTGACACATTTCCCCGTTTCTAATTTCACACATTTTTTTTCCGGATAATTAATTACGTTTGGTTATACCAAATCAACATTTTTAATCTTACAATAAAATAAAAAAATAATTACTTCCGTTTCGGATTTTACTTCAGATTTCTAAGTTTTGGATATATTAATAAATTTTGAACCATCATGGCTAGATCCTGGATATCACACAAATACCGATATAAATTTTTTATTTTCATTTCAATTCTCTTGCCCCAAATCACCCCTTTTCGATTTACATAAATAATCATCTTTCCTAAAAATGTCTGTCTATTCTATTGTATATTTTGATATGAGTACCGTCAATTGAACCTAAAGAAATTTTTATAAAATATGTTATTTTATATCTACTAATTTGGGGAACCTTTTTTATTGAAAGAGAAATCACTAGTTTGTTTTTTTTTGCCCTCGTTTGGTCATTTGATCGTATTTGGTGCAAAGCTGCAAAGAAAATAGGTAACTCTGTCCAATACATTTCCTAATCCGGAAAAGAAAAATTGAATCTATCGGCCAAATCCCTAAAACTACAGCATTCATGTCTAGCAAACCACAAAAATGTTGCAATATATTTATTTGCTGGACTCCGTTTATTTGAGCGTAAATTCTGAAACCCATCCGACATTTCAAATTTGCTACATAGATAATTAAACAATTCTTTAGACACACAAAAATGTAATTATTCTTCAAAATAATTTTGAATGCAAATTTAGTTCAAATAAATCTTCGCCATGAAGATGTTGTTCGAGCATTTTTTGATAATCTTGATCACTACTACTATTACTACTGCTGCTACTACTAGTTTAATCAGGTTCAGAACTGAATAAAACAATTTTTGTTTCTTGTGCCATTTTTAATTTTTTATTTTAATGTAATTTTAGTTTTACTAAACAAATTGTTTTATTTGTAAGCAATAAAATTGACAAGATGCCAAATTATATCATTTTTACACTGAAAACCGTCTAAGCACTTTTGGTTAAAAAAAAAAAAATATGTAAATAGAGAAAAAAAATTCTCTTTGAAATTGAAATTTGACGTTAAAAAACCTTATATCGGAAAAGTACGTGAACAAGCCTATTGATTCAATCGACAATATCGGCATAATATTGTACCGTCGGTTCTTTATCCAGAAACTTTTATAAGTTAGCGGACCTATATATTGTAAGAAGAGAATTGTTTAGAATTATGAACATACTTTTTTTGACATATGTTTGTAGCATCCCAGCCAGCACAGAATGCATTCAAAATATATTCAGAATACATTCAGGGTAATGCATGAATGCATTCTACACATCACGTTTTATTAGTACCTATCGATGACGATGTCCGCTTTCGTGATGTATTTCCCCTTAAAATAAAATGTAAATATATACTGAGAATGCATTTAAAATATATTCGCAAAATATATTCGGAATATATTTTTCGAATATATTCCGAATATATTTTGCGAATATATTCGGAATATATTTTGCGAATGTATTCAGAATATATTTTGCGAATATATTCGGAATATATTTGGAATATATTTTGCGAATATATTCGGAATATATTTTGTGAATATATTCGGAATATATTTTGCGAATATATTCGGAATATACTTTGCGAATATATTCAGAATACATTTTTCGAATATATTCCGAATATATTTTGCGAATATATTCAGAATATATTTTGCGGATATATTCAGAATACATTTTTCGAATATTTTCCGAATATATTTTGCGTAATATAGTTAAATGCAATTTGCAGTGATAATAAAAGTAAAATTAATTTTTTTTCAAAATTTTTATTTACAGTTATGAAAAATTCTGACAAAAAAATTAAATTTAAATATTTACACATTTTTAAAAAGACAAAAAAAAATTAATAAATTCAAATTAATAAATCCACTCAATTAAACTCAAATTAATAAATCCACATTGTAACATGCCTAATAGTTACAATAATTTAGGGATTTGTTTGATTTTTTCCCTTTTCCTGAAATTTATGGAGTGAATTCTCTTATGAGCATTTAAAATAATTTTTCTCATTTGTTCTTCGAATTCCGAAATTCCAAAATGATTTAGAAAGTGGTAATTTTCCAAATTAATGTACTTTTCATATTTTATTAAAAAATGAGATAGTCCTAAATGGAAATATTCTCCAGGAAAAACTTTTCGCGGTATTATTACTGTTCTAGGTGTTTTTAAGAGTGTTCTACAATCATTAGGAACATCCAAACCTGATTCTTTTAGAATTTTGAACAATTGAAAAAATGCCGTATGTGTTATATAATTTGTTTTTCCCCAAATTGCTAATTTTTCACCTAAATTTACAGTAAGCGGGTTATCAAAATTGCAAAAACTCTCTTTATTTCCAACTATACTCTCGAGAGCCGAAGTTTTTGAATAAATGATGTTAGAACTTAACTCTCCCATTTCAACAGACTTAGTATGCTGTTCGCTCCTAGAACATTTAGATCGTACTAAACGCCTAAAATGTCGCTTTGAAATGCCACATTTTTTTTTTAATCCATTGTGTCTATTGATATAACAATATTTAAGTAATTTGAGTTAGTATTGAATTTAATAAAAATTAAATCTAAAGAAAACTAGGATTTGGGTTCTTCTTGCATTTATATGTTAATTATTCTAAATCCAAATCCAAATGAAGCAAATTCGCGATTTAAATCGCGAAATAAGTAAAAAAAGAACTAATAAACTACGCATAACCAATGGATTGATTTCGCGAAATTAGTAAAAATAAACTAAGCATAACCAATGGATTGACTTCGCGGAATAAGTAAAAATAGAACTAATAAACTACGCATAACCAATGGATTGACTTCGCGAAATAAGTAAAAATAGAACTAATAAACTACGCATAGCCAATGGATTGATTTCGCGAAATAAGTAAAAATAAACTAAGCATAACCAATGGATTGACTTCGCGAAATAAGTAAAAATAGAACTAATAAACTACGCATAACCAATGGATTGACTTCGCGAATTAAGTAAAAATAGAACTAATAAACTACGCATAGCCAATGGATTGACTTCGCGAAATAAGTAAAAATAGAACTAATAAACTACGCATAACCAATGGATTGACTTCGCGAAATAAGTAAAAATAGAACTAATAAACTACGCATAGCCAATGGATTGATTTCGCGAAATTAATTATTTAACTAACTATTAATTAATAATTTTTATTCTACAGGCATATAATTCTAAAATAGAAACAGTAAAAGCACATAAATCAGCAATAAAGCCAATGCACACTAATTTTATAATAGAAACTTTAAAAAAAGAAGAAACAAGAAAAACAACACAGAATAATTATTTATTTTATATATCACTTACCAAATTAAAGTTATTATTACTTTTATTATTCACTACTATTTTCACTTCAAAATACATACGTGAACTAAACATAAAATTATACACAAAAAAAAAGAGAGAGACGTAATCGATTACATTCGTGTACGATAGAATCGATAGCGAATGCATTCTTTACATATTTTTACGTAATCGATTGCGTTGGTGCTGGCTGGTATATTGCATGCAAATGTTAAGTATAAACTTAAGCTGGCAGTTGAATTTTGGATAAAAAAACAGTACAGCCGGAATAATAGAAAAATATTTATTATAAAATTTTTTATTGAATACCCGAAATTCTTAACATCGAAAACGTTCCAAAAATCAGAAAATCTGCTTTAAAGATATAGGAACTTACCATTACTCAATAAGTTGAGATTATAACTTGAATTTAAAGTTTGATATTGTACTTAAGAACGTATATATTTAAAAACTAGCTTTGTAACCCGTCATAAATGACGGAAGCAAAATAAATCCTAGTTTCTTTTTTTCTTTCATTAGATTCTTTATTCCGAAATTACAGTACTTATGTTTATATCACTTTTTATTTATTTTTATCTATGTTTATATTGGCCTAACACTAATCTTTTTTTTTTATATAACAGAAAAAGAAGTACCATACCAACAAATTTGTATAAAATGTTTATATTTTTGTATGGTATACTCGTACTCACTTCCATTTAGTTATAATTCGTTAGTTGGGTTCCATTTAGTATAAATTATACCGTATTAGCGTTATTGTGGCCTTTGGGAGAGCAAATTTAAAAATGGGATCTTTTTGCCATATAAATTTTGTCTTTTGTATAATGTATAGGGATCTTATTTTGCTATATGAATAAACTGTTATTATGGTATTGTGTTATTTTTAAAAAAATATTCAAAATTTTGTATCTAAATTGGTAAAATTTACAAAAAATACAAAAACATTTTCATCAATAATTTTCAATTTAAAAAAAAAAATGTTTTATTATTCGGCGTAGAAGTAGAGTTAATTATCCTACTCTACTTCTATCAAGTTCTATTGATTGAACAGTGAACCTGAACAGTGAAGTGAAAAGTGAACACTTAACACTGAAAATATAATATTTTTGGAATGGAGCATAACTAATATTTTTGGAATGGAGCATATAGAACATACAGAATACAGATACATCAAATAATTAAAAAAAAACAAAAATAATTTTTTTTTGAGTGAAGTGAGTTACGCACACAATAATGACAAAAATAAAAGGTAGAAGCAATAAAGTAGTATAATGTATAATATTATACAATACAAATATGCTGAAACACATGTATATTATTGTGTATAATTTTAAGTAATAAGAATAACCTTTGAGTGAATTATGTTTTTTTTTGTGTTAAATGCTGTTTGCCTTTTGGTTATTATACCATATTAAACTATTGATTAAATTTCTATTAGTCCTTATTATTATAAATCAAAAAAATTGTTTGTTTTATTTATATTATTATTATTATTTATTATTTTTCCTTATTATTTGCGAAGAAGACTAACATTAAATTAAAAAAATATAGTTCATGCAATCAATTTTTCCTGCAAAGGTTCAGCATGGTAGACAGGGGTTAAAAAAAAGCACCAAAGCAATTTGTATATATATGCATTTGTATACATATGCAATTTGTATATGTGTTGGAGCGTTCCGTCGAACTTACAAACATCCAGATAAATGCAGAATAATATATATATAATTACTTGGGAGGAAATGATGATTAAATGTACAGGATCTAAGCTTACAAAGTGATGAAAATATAATAACAAAGGTATAAATTATTTTGATTAGTAAAGTAAAATTAAGAAATAAAGCTATTTTATATAGCAAATTTTAATATAATAAATAATATATTTAAAGGTATAATTTACTTAAATATATTAAAATAAAATGAAGTTTTGATTTAAGCAATACGTGCTTTTTTTTTGTTATTAGTTATTGTTATTCAATGTTATTTATCATTGAATATCTGAAACAACTAGATGCTTTACTTTACTAAATTCTAGAATTGATGTAATTTATAAAATTACTGAAGTGTTGATTATTTCGTTAAAAACTAGCAAATTTAAAATTTACAACATTTTATTTCTTTCATTATAACATACAAATTTTAGTTTAAATGAAACATTTTATTTTTAATAGGTATTTTAGAAATATTTCACTTTCCATACGTATATGTTTCGATTAAAAAGACATTTGTACGAAAACCATATATAATAAAATATTGTAAAAACTTTAAATAAAAATATATACTCGTTGGTATATATAATGTATTTAAATATATAATATTATATGCATTAAATATAAATTGCGTATATGAAAATCGCATAAATAGTAAAACATATACTATATACAATATATTTGAACATAAATTTCACTTACCTTAATGAACCCTAGTAGGATAAGGCTCTACCTGAAACCAGGCGCATGTTTCTAACTAAGACTAAGCTACCGCAAAAAAAGTTAAGCTGCAAGAACGGAATATCTACTGCTTGGAGTTGTGGCTTTCTATCGGCCATTTATACGTATGTACAATTTTTTTTATAACAATCCTTGACATATCTGTACGGAACCTGGATAGAACTAGTTTCATTTTTTTGAAGTTATGTAATCAACATGGGTCATGTTGTTCCAAATCCTGCTCACTTAATAAATTCTATAAATTCTATTCACTTAATAAAAAATATGATCTCCATATAAATTTTAATTTTTTGGACATTTTGTTGATTTAATAGAATAAAAAGATGAAGAAAAATCTATATTGCAACAACGCCCACCATAAGTTTGGCCCACCAATTTTAGAAGATTCCTTAGGGATAGACATTTTTAAATTATTTTCACTGCACTTTTAATACACTAGCTAATTTTATATTGATTTTGCGCCATTTTTATTTCACTTTTAATACACTAGCTAATTTTATTTTGATTTTGCGCTATTTAATTACACTTTATTAATATTTTTACTAATTTTTTTTTCCATAAACAAATTTCAATGCTAAATGTATCAACTTTAATTTTTTTTTAATAAATTCGATTGCATCTGCATGAATTGAAAATTTCTCGGGATTCGGCAATGAAAATGAATATATTTGAAAAAACAAAGAAGTAATGATTTTATATAAATTTTTTAAATTAAAAGCAAGTGACACTTTATTCAATAATTTTTAAACCATGACAGTTAAATGAAACGTGCATACTAATTAATGAAAGGTACCCAATAAACTAAAATAATGTTACCGTTAATTAGGTTTGTTTTAATTTATGTCTATGTATATGTATATGGATATGGATATGAATATAAAAATAAAAAATGGACGTTTGTCAGCATATTTGTTCCAGTACTTTTCCGAAACGCATCTAGCAATTTCAGCCTAATTTTACAGGAAAGAATATTTTTATACGGAATTGAATTCGTTATACATGGATTTTAAGAATTCGAACTGGTTCCGGTATTTGTCATATAACTGCAAGCAACAACTAAGAATACATATTTTAAAAACCAAAATCGCTACAAACTTTGAAAAATTCTACTATGATACTCTATCTGGTAAAATAAACAAATACGTGAAATAGCGTTTTTCAAAAATTTTGACTGATTCGGGTAGCTGCTTTACAGCTACTAGATCATATTTTTTAACTTCTAAAAACGGTAGTTATTGGGTACACTACATGTATTTCTATATAATATTTTTTTAATACCAATTAAATTGACCGATGATGGCTTATCACTACCTTTTTTCGTCTTTCTGCTTTTTGTTCTTTTGACTTTTCATCTTTTTCCATGGGTCTTTTTTAATTTTGATCTTTTTATATACATTTGTTGTTGTTTTCTGTATAAAATTTCGTTCTGCTCGTTTTTGAACAACAATAAAAAAAACACAAATAACAATTGATTAAGATTGAAAATGTTTAAAACAAATTTTACAATTACATAGAAACAAACAATAACTTAATTTTACAAAATGCTTTGTAATTCCACTAGATTAAAATAAATCATGTAAAAACTGAAATATTCGACCAATAACTGTGGTATATTCATACATAGTTACGTTCTTACTATTTAATAGAAATTTGTTGTGGTTATAGTTTATTACCAAATTATATTCTTAATCATGACATGTACCGGAACCAGTCGGAATTATAGCAAACACTAAAATTTTTGTTTTTAATAGAGTACAAGAGTACAAATGTTCAGTTCTGTAACGTCTTTAGTTTTTATATTCTCTTTTAATATTCTTAATATGAGTTGTATGGCAAGTGTCTAAACTACCCACGTAACAATTTTATCGCTATAAGACTCGTGCGCACTCTTATAACACTATTATAAACACTCTTATAGCAGTATTAGTGTTAATTTGAGTGCTCCGCAATTGCTGCGAAAGGTTATAAATACGTTATAGAACTAAAATGGAGAATCCTATAAGGCACCGGAGCAAGTGCAGAATATTGTCATAGGATTAGTATACATGTATTAGTGTATATGTTTTTATTTTGAAATGATATCCATTTAAAATAATTTATGTTATGCGAGAGTGAGAAAGGTATTATTTTTTATTTTCAAATAATAATTTTATGGAGTTTCTATTTATTTCCTGAGAAAAGGAGATAGATATTAGTTAATAATATAAAAAATGTCTAACTAATAAATAATAAGTTTCGGTCAAAAATAATTGTATTAATATTTATAATTATTGTGAACAAAATGCAAAATTTGGCTGGGAATGAAATTTCATTGACATTTATTATAAAAATACTTCGAAAAAATTCATTGCCCTTCAAAAATAACCAATTTTTAAATAAATAAAAGAAAATATATTTTTAAATTGCATCTTTAAGATATTTAATAATGTATGTTAATTAATGCATAACATCAAATTTGAAATTTAAATAATTATTCTTTTAAGTAAAAATAATGTTTTTGCGAGAAGAATGCAAAATAAAACTTTTTAGCTTTTGTTTATTTAAAAAAAATTTACCATGTTTGTAGAAAATAATGGCCGTCGAAAAATATTTATCTAAAAGCTACAGTAAGTTTATTAGTAACATTATAGGAATACAGTAAAATAATAACACCACTACTGCTATTCTAGAAATTCTATTCTTATAACAACACTTTAACTCTTGATATAGGACTACGCACTTTTAGATTTATAAAAACATTGCTGTAGCACTTGTGGAAAATCCCATTATAACAACTCCCGCAATTGCTATAAGAACATTCTTATAGCAATATTAATCACGTTGTTCTCATAAAAACATCATTACAACACCTTTAGAGCTTATCGGGAGTCATATAGAAGTCTTGTAGCACTAATTGTTTTTTATAACAATAAAATGTTACGTGGGTAATCTAATTTTTTAAATCGAAATATCACGGGTTCGTTTCCGTAAAATTTGGTTGAAATTGTTAGATGCCTTTCGTAATAATACTGTAACAAACATGCACAAACATATGACTTTATATGCACATACTGATTTAATTTAAAATAAACCTAAGTAACGGTAATGTGATTCTTATAAAATTTATTATGTATGCCATTATCATTACCTTTCCATAATAAATAAATATGTATGTACGTTTCATTTAACGGTTATGCTTTAAAAGTTATTAAGTAAAAAGTGTCAATGGCTTTTGATTTTAAAATTTTAAAATTTTATAAAAGAAGTACTTCTTTGTTTTTCAAATATATTCATTCTCATATTGCCGAATCCCGATTGCCTATTTTAAAAATTTTCAATTTTCAATTCATGCAGATGCAATCGAATTTATTAAAAAAAAATTAAAGTTGATAAATTTAACATTAAGATTTATTTATGTAAAAAAAAAATTAGAAGATCAAAAATTATTTTTTTTTTTAATAAATTAATTTTTATTAATAAAGTGTAAGAAAATGGCGCAAAATCAAAATGAAATTAGCTAGTGTATTTAAAAGTGTAGTGAAAATATTTTAAAAATGTCTATCACTAAGGAATCTGCTAAAATGGGTGGGCCATGCTTATTCCAAAAGAGTGGAATTAACAAGGCTTACCGTACCGTCATATCTTATTTACTCAAAATAATTGAAATCATAACTGGGATTAAGGGCAAAGAAAACGGCAAGAAAAATAATTCAAATAAGGTAAGACAATTTTACAAATCTATTTAAGAAGTTGACGAATGTTTAAATTTAGAATTTTCATCATTTTTTTTTCCATCTAATCAAAAAATGATGAAAAATCTGAATGTACTTAAGCATCGTCAAAAATTTGTAATTGAGTTGATGAATTAAACAATTTGGAATCCTTTTTGTTCAAAATTATTCATTCCAATAAGCGTACCAGTTATTATTATAGTATATATTGTTATTAAAATATTAATGTAATATTGAAGAATCTTAAAATTAAAATTTTCTTATAATTTATGCAATTCACTATCATGTTTTTCTTCTATTTTTAGGTTAGTTGCTAAAAATTTGATTTACATATAAAAATCGAAATAAAAAGTTAATAATTTGATGGTCATATAATTTATACAAGCTACTTAAATCGGTAAATATTTTTTAATTTAAATACATATATTTTTTTGATTATGTATTAAAACACCAACATTGTACATATTTTAAAAAGATTTTTAGACAAATTTTATCTAAGTATAAAAGTTTATTTTTAAATATCAGTCGATTTTTTTTATTTTTAATATTAAGTCATCACCATCATCAAAATCAGTTTAATATTAAGTCATCACCATCAATATTCTGTAATCCCATTCGTGGGGCATAGGGCGGAACTCAAATCCGATTCTAAATCCTGAGCATTTTTATAAAGTGCATAAGATTTATTATGTGAATAGGATTTGAAAAAACGTGACATGATATGAACAAGTTGCTCATCCTTAGTTGGAGACAAACATCTGGCTTTAAGTAGAGTTTTGTCTTACAATATAAGATTCTTTGAGGTAAGTTATAATTAATGCTTAAATTATATTGCGTATAGAATATATTTTATGATTTATGCGATTTTCATAATTAGTAGAAGTACATAATTTATTTTTTATTATGCAGCATAGATATATTATTATAATAATTATCAATTTTTATATACTCATACTTATATATATATTTTTTTTATTATAAGTTTTGCTAATTTTTTTATTATAAATTTTTGTATGAGATCGTAATCGATTTTCGTATAAAATATATTATTTTTTTCTCTTTTAAATCGAAGCTTGGACGTAATTTTTTTTTTTAAATTTGTATAAAAATGCTAGGTAGGTACCTATATAGGATTTGAAAAAAGTAATTTGTTTGGTTTAGTCACATGCTACATATTTCCCGCTATCTATTGTTTTTGTTATAAAATCTGTTAGACTAAGATTAAATCCATACTGTTCGTCGTGTAGACTGTAAAATATGGTTATTTTTATTAAATTATTTATTTAAAAAATTTTGAAAATAGCCCTTAAAATTGAAATCGGATAATAGTTTGAGCTTTCTATAAAATTTTTAATACTGGTATAACGATAGTCGTTTCTAACCATTATGGAAAAATAAAAAAATACCTATTTGTATAAGTTTTTGAAAAGAAATATTTACAAATTTAAATATGAACTGTGAATAATGGCAACTTTTTATTCTCCATCTTTTAATATCTGATTGGTTGTGATACTTTTCGTATTACTTCGTTTAAATCATTACATTAAATTTAGCTATGTACTAATCAAATCGTTTATTTATCATTTTAAATTCCTGCGAAGAACATTATTTTTTAACAAAAAAATTAATTTTTTCAGTCGATATTATATATATTTATATATATATATATATATATATATTTATATATATATATATATACATTGTTCTATCTATCAAATAACGTTTCTTCAAACAAAAACCTCTCGACGATAAAACAGAAAATAGCGAATCGAAAAAATAGACAAGGAACAAAATTGTCAATTCAGTTAGAGTTTTGTTGAAGAAAGTTTTTACAAAATCGTAAAATTTTTTGTTCTTTTTATTTTTTTCATTGCAATTTTAAACAAGAAAAAAGTAACAATATCACTTGATATTTGGTTTTTGTTTTATTCAACACTTTGGATATTTTTTTTTTTTGTTACATGTGATTTTATTTATCATACATACTCCATTGACATCACCCACAAAATCCTTGGATAATTTACAAAGAACTTAACCAATATACAATAAAAACAAGAAAGTAACATCAAAACTTTAGTAGAAAAACTAATCCAATGCAAGTTTGTGCAAGTTAGTTAGGACAGCACAGAAGATCCTTTTAAATGAAGAAAAACACTTTAATTCCCATTGGTTTCGGGTTGCAAGAGCAACTTTAACTTTTATTTTCTTATTTTTACTTAAATTATACTTCAAAAAGTATTTGGGCGCATAATTGTTTGAAAAGAAGAACTACTAAGTATAAGAAGTGCCAATTAGAAAGAAAAAATGTTGTAGTCTTAAGAAGCCGTACCAAATAAATTTCAAATTATTATGACAAAATTTTACTTTTAATAGAGAAGAGAGATCTTATCCTCAAATCAAATTTAAAAATTAAAAATTAAATAATGTTAAGTCCATGAACTATACCAGGAACTATATAAATTTTAATATTTCGATATTTAAATTCTTTGAGGTATCGTTTTTTTTTTAGAAAATTGTACAAATTAAGTGACAGAGTGAGAGGTGAAGTCTTTTCTAAAAACTTAAATATCGTTTTGTTAAAACACTTCAGAACAGTGTCAGGCAGAGGTTATGCCAATAAAGTAAGCCTTAGAATGTTTGAGATACAACGTATTATCTGTTAAAAATATCTGTATTTTTACAGACAGTAAGGCTCGATTAAAATTACTAGAATCAGTAATCGTTAACTCGGAGAATGTTTTGGATTGCCGCAGTTCCCTAAATATTGCTTGCCAAGACAGTGAATTTCCGTATAACTTTGGTAATTCTTCCGGAAAAGAACAATCTGCTATTCGTTTAAGCTTTTGTTCAAAAAGTTTAAGTTATGATATGTTGTCTTGACAGTGTAATTCATAACTCCTCTCATGTTTTTTTTAAAGTGTTGAATATATTTTATATTGATTTTTTTGGTTCGGTTCAATATTTAACAATCGTATTTTCAACTGAACTAGTTTCAAAATTTCGTTGCATAATTTTTGCGAGTTGATCTACTTTGCTTTTGCCTTCTATGCCTGCATGACCTGGGATTGATTGAAGTAATACTTCGTTGGATTTTAGAGAGTTTAGCGTTATTGCAGTTTGCTACTGTTTTCGATTTTGTTATTGCATTGTTCAATGTTTTAATCACCCCTTGACTATCCGAATAAAGCACAATGCTTCTTTCGGTTATTCCTTTGTTTAAAATTAATCTCGTTGCTCCTTTTATTGTTCTGATTTCAGATTGCAAAATAGTAGCCGTTCCTCCAACTTTTTCCGATTTTTCGATTCGTAATTCATCGCAGAAGATTCCTATCCGACAGTTAACCTTTCCTATTTTATTCCTAATTTATCCTTTTCACACAGACAGTGTGATAAGGATAAGTGATATTTTATTATCCATCTCATTTTCTGGTATTTGATATTGAATTATTTCCTTTAATTTTTCATATCTCTGTTATACAGTACTGGTTCGTGTCTAGGGTAAAACAATGGTAGGTGGAGATTTGCGAATATGGTTTTTCCAACCCAAGAGTTTACATTATATTTAATTATTTTGTGTTTGGAGTTTTAGAGAGTGAAGTTTTCAGGAGAAAATCGGTGTAAATACGGATGCTGCACAAAAACGAAACCTCTCATTGTGGTATTTAAATTGTTATGATATGTTTTGATTGTTACAATTAATCGTTGGTTTTTTAAATTTGGTCTGCCGCTTTTTATTTAATTTTTGGGACCGACATAATATAGCAATAATAGTGCAACATTTTATTAAAAGTTATCTTAAATTTTCATAAATTGGCAATGCAGTTTTTCCAATCTAATACATTACTCTGTTTTTAATTGCAATATAATATTTTGTAGTACTGGAGAATACTTATTATACTTATTATCTTTTAAAAAATTGTTAATCTTTTTTTAAGTACTCAAAGTTACAAAAAGACAATTAACTTATACTGAAAACAGTACTAGAGTAAGCTTACTTGCTATTATCAAAATTTTTTTAAGACTGCTTAACAACAGTCTGATTGTAATCCAAATGACCTGTAAATAAAACAATATTCCGTTGTCGGTTTCTGATTTTAGTCACACACAATGATTTGTCGTATTTTTCCAGCTTACTGAAGTAAATCTATTCATCTTTAGGGCTTATTCCTCTATTTTGTAACTTTTACGATTTATCTCATTCTTTTTAATGGATTAAGTACAATATATTGTTGCAATACTCAAAGGTTGGCTTTATAATTGCATTATAAATTTTTACTACAGTCAACATATTTAAATTATCCCTAATTCTCTGAAAGAATCTTCTTGCTTATTTTACATGGCTTTTAAAATTCATTTTATTATCAATCATTAACATAACTCTGAGGTATTTGATTTCATTTACCCTTTCAAATGTTTCAGCTCCAATATTTATTTTTTCGTTGTACAATAATCATCATACATTACAGGAAATTACGCTTGGCAATAGAAAGTTACCTACTGGTACATCATCATCACACTAAACCAATATAGGTTAATCAATATTAGCCTGTCGTTAGGTTCCTGGTATATTTATATATATATTCTAACCAAAAGCAAATATACACCAAAAAATGTATACTCTATTATAAATATTACATAAAAGCAGTGAGTTACGTAATTTTTTATAAAACAAAAATAACGATCTCATTGCTTCTCTCGTTAAACGCACTTAGATCTGATCAAAAATTGGTTTTTCTAACAACCAAATAACACAACCCTCTTTCAACGAAAACTAATTTGTTGTTTGTTTTTTTTTAGCTTTTAAACTCTTAAAAACCTTTACTTTTCATATGAAAATAATTTTCACCACTAAGAATAAGGAAAAAAAAAACAACTCCACTAAAAATCATACTGTGTGCAACATGAGTTTACGAATACAGAAAATAAAAAATAGCACCTTCTGCAAAACAACTTCTGCCCACCTTCTTTAATACTTTTAATTTTACTATCTCATCGTTTTTGTTTTTAACT
Organism: Argyra leucocephala; assembly: GCA_963942445.1. NCBI lineage: Eukaryota > Metazoa > Arthropoda > Insecta > Diptera > Dolichopodidae > Argyra > Argyra leucocephala. The sequence goes on along the minus strand of OZ012679.1, from coordinate 48,649,680 downwards.
TTTATCACAATCAAAATCATCATCATTATCATCATGCTTCCACAATGTGTGATGGTTTAAAAGATAAATTTCTATGGAAAATTAACTTTTTTTTTGTTTTTTTTCTATTAGGTTTAGACGAACTCGTCAAATTTTTTTCATAATTTTTTTTTATAGTTTTCTAAATCAGCATATGTGAATACAATATTGAAGATTTTTCAATATTGTGAAAAATTGTTTATGATGAGAAAAATTTTAATTTTCCGAATAAAAAACGAACAAAAAAAAACGTTTGTTATCAAAGAAATCATCTTTTATAGTCATCTTTTATTTTAGTTTTATTCGTAAGAAATGAGTAAGAAATCATCTTTTATTTTAGTTTTATGCAATTATTATGAAATTTTGTACCGAAGGGATACAGTAGGATCTTAAAGATATATTTGGTGAACTTAGGAATTGTACATATTTTTATTTTAAATAGAATTCGAAAATTAATGGAAATAGTGAAAAGTTTCAGCTAAGACCAGTAAACATCCGAAACCATATCCGTCTCATTTTTTGCTATCATTTATAGAAACTGTGTTTTTGTATATATCAAGATTTTAGAAAAAATATTTTCTTTTAGAAACGGTAGCTCCTATCTCTAACACATGAATATTAATTTGTTAATTTGATAGCTGCAGAGAGACTTACACAACCAGTATCGACCGACATCGTTTTCCAGTGATCTCTTGGCATGTTGTAAAATAAAAATATATCTTAAATATACCGAGTATACCATAGTATAGGTATCAATTTTTTAAAAAATGAAGGAGTCGTCATCACACTCTATAGGTTGGTGATGAATTTAACTTCCCGAAAGGCCCCATATGTTTTTGTTTTTTACACCAGAAATTCACCGAAATCAAGATTTTCTAATGGGAAAGGTATTTTTTAATACAAATTCAGATTCTACGTCAAAAAATAAGAAATTTTTGTCTTATTAATGTTTTGTTTTGTTTTTTTTTTCATTAGTTAAAACTTTGTAGGTACTCAAAAATGAGATAAAAAAATATATAAAAATAAATTTAATTGCTCATAATTACTTAAAAATATAACCAATCGATAGAGCACCGTCGATTTAATTAATTTTTTTTTAATCTTAAAATAACTGCTCCTTTTCGTCCTAAAAAACTGATATGCATGCTGCAGGCCACAAACACTAGGAAACGATTCCTTTATACAAAATTATTGTAGGTTCGGGTGAGAAAAAAATCTGCCATATACCTCACGCATGGGTTTACAGGAAAATGATGATGATGATAAGGAGAAAAAGATTAGGAGGAAAATAGAAGCTGATTGGTATATGAGTTGCAGACGAACCTGAAAAAGGTATTTTTTATTAAAGTTGCAAATTGTATAATGGAGCATTTCTATCGGAGGTTATATTTGTAGATCTATATATAAGTATATGCTTTATTTTCTCACTTAGGTGAAATTACTTAACTTGACTTACATGTGACTTGATAAAATAAATTAGTGACTTAAGTATTTTTTGCATTGAAGCCCTGACACATTACATATATTTATTTATTTGTTGATTCATGATAATATATAATATTAATTGACTTTCCCACGGGCCATCTTTCAACGGACTCTGAATCTACCACCTTCTTGAAAGGGCCAATAATAGCCCTTAAAAGTTCTTTCAAAGTCGTCAATAAATTTTTCAGCTGTTTTTGTAGGTCCAACTCTGGCAAACATAACAAAATATTGGCCTTATATTCTCATATTCTTGTGTCTATGTATTATTTTGCATTTTACAATTGGGAGAGCCGAAAAATATATCTTATTTGTTAACAATATTCTTCTTTTGATTTCGTTTTTTTTTTCTGTATTTTAAAAGATTCGTCCAAATGTATAGATGAAGTTTCATAAATTTCCAATATTATAGTTTTTAATCTTCTGTATTGTCTTGCGAATAAATTTCTTCTATAGTTTGAGTTATGACTTTCATATTAATTAACTATTAGTTTTAGGCTTTAAGTCATTTTCTGAGCTTTTTTAAGTCTATTCAGTTTTTGTTGTCAAGTTTGGTGGTATCCATGAATTGTAGTAGCTCGATGTAGAAGCATTTTATTCGGGTTGTTTAATATTTTTTTAAAAATCGGTTTACAACTAACCAGTCGGTCAATATTTAGATGACATGTACATCCCTGTTTCAGCTATATTTAGAACCTATATTCCTCAAAACTACCCTCCTTGTTTTGGAATGTTTAAAAATTGCCACATAAATTGATTTTAGACCTTATAAATGTTGTACTTTGTATATAGACAAATGCTAGTTTCTTTTTAAAAGCTAATTTATTTTGTGATATTTCGTTTAGTTTCGTTAAGTTCGACTCTTTTTTTCCACTTAAATTTCGTATGAAGTTTTTTTTTAATTGATATTTATCTTTACAATTTATCTTTTAGATCTAATTGACAATATTAAATATATTAAGTAATATTATGTTTATATATATACGAGTTTGGTGGTCCCGATAGCCGAGTGGTAAAGCACTCGAATATAGTAATGTAACGACTGAGGAAAACGGATTCAAACCCCGTGAAAACCGAAAAAAATTTCAAATGGTGAAAATTACTGAAATTGTAATTTTCAATACAACCACATCGGCTCAAATATAATTTAATAATTAATAAAGATATAATATAACTAATAAAGTAATATTTAACCCCCACTGCAAATTTTTGTGTAGGTATAACTGTTAAAATAAATAAATATATACGAGTTATATCAAATATTTGTGCCATGTTTTTTTACATATGCGAAATGAGTCCATTGATTTATCTCTTAGTTCGGTAATTTCTGGTCAAGCTGATGGGTATTACTAATACCAAATAGGTTTTAAGAAAACCTTAAATAGCATTAGCTTGTCCCATTAGCCAGTATGGCTTGTTGAATTTTAAACTAAGTTCTTCGCTTTTACTGATTGCATGATCTCTCAAATCGCATATCCAAGTGCAAACTAAGTTACTTTTCATAATTTGCATAAGTTAACAGGAAATAATTCAGACAATTTTGAAAGTGGCATATACTGATTTGCTAAAATTTGCTTTGATCCTCGATACCTTCAACCAGTCCATAATTTCTGTTTAAATATTCCTGCAGAGAGTTTAAAACGGCAGTAACTGTACTCTCTGTTATTAGCAAATTTACTCTGTATATCAAGTACAAATTAGGTCGTAAAACACTACCCTGAAGAACTGACTCCTGATTTTTAATTTTCTGTTATGTGTGGTTCTATTCATATCTTATAACAAACTTAAGATTACCCATGAATATGATTTTATGAGCAGGGATATAATTTAGATGAGATTGTTTTTGTTTCAATTCGTATAAATATGATCATTCTCACATTTTGTCGAAGGGTTTTGTTGAAAACCTAGGACTTAATTTTTTTTCTATCAATATCAGCATTTCTTCCAAAACTTAAACAATAGAAGTAGTAAATAAATTGCCCTGTTTGAATTTACTACAGTTGGATCTTTATCAGGTTTTGGTGACAAAATGATTTAGTCTATATCATTCAATGATCCAATTTAACCTTTGTATAGCATAGATTAGGTATATCATATGTACATTATACATATTTTTTGAACTTCTATTATAATTTTAGCAATTAGCTCAGAAGAGCATTGTTATTGGTGAATATATAGTTATTGATACATTTCTGTAATTCAGACAAATCACATGTATAAAATAAATATAGTACAGGGTTCCAGGAAATTTTCTTTAAAAAATATAAATTTAAAATAAAAAATTTTAAATGTTACTGAAAATTAATTTTAAAATTCTCAAAATTTTAATTTAACCTAAAGTGTATTTAATAAATAACAAAATATAGAATCCTATAACAACATGAAAAATCTTGTAAATTTTATTAAATTTTGAAATTTTACTAAAATGTTCTTTTTTAATGTAAAGCAAGGACATTTAAAATGAATTCCTTATGAAAATTAAATAAATAATAAAATTTAATATTAGAAACTTACCTGTAATAAAATAGGAATTATTATTATAAAGGTTGTTATCTACTTTTTATTTGTTTAGAATAAAATCGATATTTTTGAATAAATAAATTTAAATTTAATTAAAACTATTTTAGGAAAGAATGAGGTTAGAGTCTATTTGGTTTATTAAAAAAAAAAATTAAATAAATATTTGAAGAGGAGATAAATTTACATTTTGAATTCTAGAAAATTAAATTTTCCAGTTAAGTATGTATTTAGAAATGAATCTTTATTGAGATCAATAATAAATCAAATATTTAAGTTTATGTACAAATTTTTCTTTTTTTTGACTCTTTATTTTCTTTGAAATATGCTACGAAATAGATTCATCATCATCATCTATTGGTTCTACAGCTCACGAGGAGTCTTAATCTCATTTGCAACTTTCCTTTATTCTATTCAATTTTGTGCAACTGTCCTGTATACGTCAACTCTTAACAATCGACTTTGTCCAGCCCTTCTTGATATTAGTCTAGTTCTTGTTTTAATATTGTACGGTACTTATATTTTTTTTTTTATCCTTTGCTCATTCAACTACCGATCTTAGTTTTTGTGTCTTAATAAATTTTACAATATTGTGTCCTTCAATAAAATCTTCTCATTCGATATAATTTTTTTTTTTCAGTATTATTCTATCTTTAATTGTCATCGTCCTATTTTAAAACCGATTGTGTTATGGTCTCTGATAGATTTAATTGTGTGTTGTTGAATTGGAATGATTTAATTATCCTATTAAAAATTTTGAATTTGAAAAAGCATTCATTTTTATTTTTTTATTTTTTATATTTTCTTATTTATTTTAAGTGCAGCCTATTGCTATTATCAAAAATCTGAATGTTTTGTTGAATTGGAAAGATTTTTTTTCCAATCAGATTACCATATAAGCTCAACAAAGCATTTAATCTTCCTAATGTTGCCGGAGCTATATTACTTAAAACGAATAGCCAAGTCCTGGCTAACTTTAGATATAATAGCACTAGTGATGATATATACAAAAGTTTAGTTTGAGAGTTTTTTGTGTACATACTCTCGTGAACATACTTGCGTTCAGTTTTCAAAGTTTTCCCTAAGTTCAGTTTTTTCGTAAGTTCTCTACAGCTTTTGTATAATGTTGGTTGGTTAAATGGGTGGGATAAGTCGCAGGTCGTTTTGTATGGATAGTGCCACCGGAGTTTCCACATTCATTCAATCCTGTCACACGCTCTCATTCTTCTGTGTTTTCTTTTACAGCCTGAAATGTTCTACCTACCGATAACACTCTCTGGTCGCAATTTCATTGCCTACTCTTTGCGAATTGATCTGCTATTACCCTTTTTGCCTGCATGACATGGGATCCATTGAACTAATATTTCGTTAAATTTCCCTAGAGTTTTTAGCATTCTTTTCCGTGCTCGAGAATGGTTTGTTAGTATTTTCCGTTGATTCGTGTTCGGTTCCGTAAGAGCTCCTTGATTCGTTATTGAATTATTCCTTTCCGTTGGCGACCTCTCCCCAGACGTGTTGGGGCCAAGTCCGCCGGTAATTTTAACCGTTACTGACGTTTGCGTACATGTCCTTACGTCATCATTACATTACGTACATATCATTTGCTTGTTTTTTTTATTCACCGTAATACCACGTACACCACGACAAGTTGAAATCGATGAGGAGGTTGTATTATGTTAATACTAGTTTTTAATTTAGTATGTTCAAAGTGATTTTTAAAATTTTATTCAATCAATAACAGATTTTTAAAATTTTATTTTTAACACAAATATACCGAATAAACAACAAATGTACTGAAGTCACACTACCCCCATATAAATATATCGTTAATAAAATATATTATTTAATGAATGTAATCAAAAATTAAAATTAAATCGAATAATGCCAACAAAAAAAATATGACCTTAGTTTCTTTGATTTCTCATCTTGCTTCATTAATTTTTTGTATTAAGCGAGTTTTAATTTAAAATTGGAGTAGTAAGTCAATTTCAACTTTTCAGTCTGCCCGACTGTCTGAATGGTGCATTACTTATAATTTTTAAAATTTTTGATTCCGTTCTTTGCATCATCTTTCGTATTAGATTTAGAAGTACTTCCCCATAGCTAGCATTCGGATGACTAGATTAGTTTTAGTATGGAATTGTATATCCGTATTTTGTAGTATAATTTGTAATATAATTTTAGTCCAGATATTTTATCCCTAAATTAAACAAAAACTCTAAATTATATTTCAAAAATTGCAAAGTATTTAGAAACGATAAACCTAATATTATAATATTAAGATAATAAAAATAAGAGGAATAAATAATAAAAAATAATAAAAAGAGGAGGAGTAGTAATAATAGTGTAAAAGAAAATAAAATGCAATGAAACAACCACAATATCTTCTACTGCATAGAAACGTGTGCAATTAAATTTTCACTAGGTAATGGAAAAAAATACAATTATTATATTGGGTTTAAGAGCCTCTCATAAAAACTCATTATTCAACCTAAGATCTCTTAATGTTAAATTTGGACAAAACCGGACACGATAACTTCCGTGACATCGAAAATGTAGTATTAGAATTTTAATTGCAATGTAGTATGTTCCATAATGTACTATATACAACATAATTAATTTTAAAATGTTTATACTCTGTTACTTTCTGCATAATTAAAGAAGTATACAAGCATTTTGAAACTATTACATTGTGTATAGCTCGTTTTGGAATACCAGATTGTAGTCAAAACTCTAATACTGCATTTTCGATATCACCTCTTTTCAGAACTAATTAATTTTAAACTTTATATTTTTCTAAATAACAATGATCAAAGCAATAATAGCGTTTATCAAGGACATAGACCTACAATTTTGAGATAAACGGCTAAGTACAATAGATCTGAAGAGTACGCACTTACATAAAACTCCCTATTAGAAAAAAAAGCAATGGTAAGAACTGCGAAAAGAACTGATCAGCTGTACACTAAGCTTACTTACTGCAACTGATTAAAACAATAGTACAGTCAATAATAATATTTAATATTCTTTAAACTAAAATTTTAACAATACAGTAGTTTTTTTTTTATTTCATTTTTGTTGTGGTATCTACTTTTTTTTTACAATTAAATTTTATCAATAGATTTCAGTGAAATAAACGTTTGTTTTCATAACTTTAAAATGTTATGTTCATCTCGATACTCATTTAATCAAACGAGAAGGTAGAAGCACTAATTTAAAGCCAAAACATAGTTGAAACACAAAGCCTTAAACGAATAGTACGAAATCAATCAAAATTTATTAAAGCACAAAAACTTAAATGTGCACGACATGATACGCCGAGGGTTAACAATCAAAAGATGCATAAAATAAAACCAGGAGCAGTAAAGTATAGTACTAGAGCAATGGACAGATCAAGATCAATATGACTAAACGAAATCGATAACAACGGGTTTGAAAATTGTAATAAACGCACAAAGAAAAGTTGCCCAAAATATATCAAAAGTCAGGAAGATTTTGAACAACTAATTCTTTTAATGATGATGACTTATCTTAGTACACAGACAAATATTTTCTGGACCTTAGTTTTGTTTTAAAGTACAAATCAATCATCCTTAAACTGTATATGTATGTATACATATACATATATATGCTTAACATTGTTAAGAAGCTTAAATAGATTTTGTCGCTATATAAATTTAAAAAAAAAAAAAAAAAAAAAAAAAATAAAAACAAATAAATGTTATGTATGAACGTACATCAGACAGAAACACATACAGACACCACAAATATGTTTGTACTTATACAAGGATACCGTTTTTTTTTCTTCAGAAACAAGGGTGCGTTTTAAGTGTTAATTAGATCACGTTGCACATTTATTGTATAGCCATTAAATTCATTTCGATGTTTTTCGTTTTTTCTAGCTTTTAGATTTATTTTTTATTTCATTTTTTGTTTTTTGTTTCCCTAATTCATATTATATATATACATATATATTTTTTTTTGTATGAACGTATCCTTGGAAAATTATCCTCGATTCTATTTCACTCGTAACATATACCCATATACCTATTTTATACATTCCTTATAATATCTATTCAATTTTAGTATAGAATTATATCATAGTTTAAATTAAAAACAAAAAAAAATTCAAGAAAAAAACGAATTACGGTTTTTAAAAATCATTTCTAAAAAAACGAAGTGAAAAATAATATTAAAAATACTGACATTCCAATGCGATTTCGTTGAGTTAAGCACGAATTGAAAGAACAAACAAGGATTTAAAATAAATAAGTTAAAAAAAAATTGTTATCAACTAGAAACTCTTTACTACTCTTAAAAAACCAAAAAATATTAAAGTTTTTTTTTTTGAATTTATGTCAATGACATTCGTTGTATTAGCGAAGACATTTTAACTATTGGCGAGTGTGGTGAATTCAATTTTTTTTAATGTGTTTAGAAACGACATAATTAAGAATCCGAACATCATTTTAATTTCTTTTAAAAAGATTCGAACTAGTAAATAATTATTTTTTTAACAGAGTAAAGTTCAAAATTCCAACTTTTGGTATACAAATAAAGCTCATGACTATAAAAATATCATACTTCTAGAAACTCAACTTCAACCTTTTTTGTTTTTACATATAGTTTTCGAATAATCTGGAAAATTATTCACGGCATCTGACTGTGTCGCGAAATGTTGCCAGAATAAAACATTTTTGCCCCTCAAGTTTTACATTAACCAAATTTAAAACGAAAGACCTCACTATAGACAATTTTTACTTTTTTCATTTCTTAAATTTTGTTGGATATTTTCCAGTGTCATAGAGGCTTCTTATATTCCATGTTTACTGCGCTGGGTGGCGCAGTAAGTAGAGCGCCTGTCTTTCATAAAAATTCTAAAAATTGTGTATTCTAATCGCTGGGTAAAAGCAGTTAGGGTGTTCATACCATACATTTGGAATTAAAAAAAAAAATTCCAATTTGAAGATATTCTCTTGTTTTTTTTCACGCAATTCTTAGCACTTTCGTTTTGTCCCGTGTAACTGTGTATTATTTATTACTTCCATATGGTTTTTAATTTTATATTAGCCAAAACTTAAGTCAGAAAACTTTTGTACTCTCGTACCGTTGGTTTTTGAAAAATAGGAGAAATAGTTAGAGAACACAAGAGAAAGAAGTAGCAGATAGGTTCAGCGGGCAGTCGCAAACTATAGGCGTGTTCGTAGTGGTCGCGCCTGCGCAACAAAAAAGATTTTTTGTTCGTAGTTCCATATCATTAAAAATTCTGCGCAGATAACAAGCAGGCGCTTGTGTTCATAATAATCGGTGTCGCGTCAGCGTCGGCCAGATTGTGCAGATATTTTAGTGCGCCTGCTTTAGAATGATTTTTAAAGTGCATGTTATTTAACATTTAATATTTAGGTAAAAAATAAAAATCAATTATTAAAATAAAATAAATGTGTTTATAATAATAATATATAAATATAATAAAATCAATATATTGAAAAATTATATAATAATGTTAATATATATAAAAATATATAAATTATAGTAATATATATTAAAATATATTAAATATTTAAAAAAAAATATATTTAAAAAATATATATAAAATATATTAAAATATATGAAATATATATAAAAATATATAATAATATAATTATAAATAATATAATATGACTATATAAACGAATTGTGCATGTGCTGCTTCTATGAACAAGAATTACTGCTAAACAATTTTCTGCGCGCCTGCGCAAGTTTTTTTGTTCATAGTGACAGAAAAAAAATCTACAAGACACCGACGCATATTTTACTGCAACAACGAACACGCATTATGTTATTAATATTCACTTTCAATTTTTGTAAATAAATCAAACACATAAAAGCTATCCCTTCTTGGTAATGTTTGTAGTGGGATGCGATTCCGCATATTAGATTCCACATACTACCAACTTCCATAAGCAGTCTTGAACCATCCTGGTATTTCCACGGTATAGGGGTGGACATTGACAGCTTCTCACGTTCACCGACGAAATTTCTTACGAGCATGTGCATATACTTCCACAAAATATTTATAAAATAGAGTTAGTGCTTCAACGGTACGACATGTTGATAAGACATTTACATCATCTATGAGGCGAAGAGGGCGTTTGCATACTCTGTCAAAAACGTTTTTGAGCAGAGCAGCCTACGAGGTGCCCACCCATACATGTTAGTTATTCTCCATTTTGGGGTCGTATGTACGCTTTATACATATTGAGAAGATCTTTAGGCAAAAATATGCCTTACACCAACTTAAAAAACTCAAACATTTTGGGGCGCTTTACGCATTATCGAAAATATACTCATTCTAGAGCATACTTTGATTTACTCGTATTCCGAGAATATTTAAGTCTTCTAGTGCGTTTTAAATCTTGTACTAGAAGCTACGGAAATATAATCTTTGAATCAGATTTATGGAAAACTGGTATAAATCATATTTTAGAAGCTATCAGAAATATAAGTGATAACCAAAATATAGTTTGACGAAGAAGAATAGAACTGCTTCGGATTGAAAAAATATTATATCAGAAGAGTCTTGTTAACCGATTGCCAGGACATTTTCCAAAGAGAGAAAGCTAAATCTCCCTGTCATAGGAAGTATTAAATTAGGCATTGTTAAAAATAGCACACAGTCCTACTAAAAGTATAAGGGGCCTATTACACATCATTCTTTTCATCAATCTTTTCGTCAATATATTGACAATATATTGATGAAAAGAATGATGACCGATTACACATCAATCATGCACTCATCGATCTTTTTATCAATATTTTGACATTTTGCAAAGACATATTGTGGAAATGTTCTGAATATATTGATAATTTCGAAACATATATGAATATTGAAAATATAATTTCTGGGCGAATGTTTTTGACTTCAATTCAAATTGAATTTTTTAAACTTGAAAGCTGTGTTGTGTATTGTGTATAAAAAATACATTCTTTTTAGAACTGCGAAGATGAAGAAGATGAGGAAGATGCGTGATGATCAGGACAGAAGAGAATAACAAAGACCAAAAACAAAATATTGGGTTAATCCATAATGGCAGCATAGGATTAACCCATTTCGATGTAGAATAAAAATGGTTGACACAATTTCTAAGTGATGGGGAGGGTAATTTCAAGAATTTTTGCCGTCTGAACATCGAAACTTTTCAAAAATTCCATTCCATGGTAAGTTATTAATAAGGAAATCTAAAGTTGAATATTACACTAAATAAATATCTCATTTCAATATAGGTGCGATCTACAATTCAAAAAAGACAGAACCACATGAGAGAAACAATTTCCAGCAGAAAGAGACTTGCTACGACTCTACGATTTGTGGCAAGTGGTTTTTCACAAAAAAATTTGGAATTTCTTACAAGAATTTCACAATCCATTATTTCAAAGTTCATTCCGGAGATTACGAAAGCAATAAATGAGAGTCAAAAGGGTGAACATTTAAAAGTGAGTGTATTTAGTAAATAAATTGACAAGTAGTTTAAATTTTTGCATACTGTATTTAATATATAGATTAAAATGATAATTGAAAATGTTTAAGGTATTATTTTGAAAACGCAAGAAATCAACACGTTTAGAAGATGGAAGTTGATTCTGGATATTATTTTTTAACTACAGAGATCTTAGTCATATTAAATTCTGAATTTTGGCAATGTTTGCAGCTGTTGTAAAAGAGTATTGAAAAATTGTAAATGGTTTTCACTAGAAATCAAATCAGAATAAAAATATATAAAAGTTCAAATAGTGTTTTTATTTATAAATAACTTTTAATATAAAATTGTTAACTCATAATTTTCTTTGAAGTTCAGTTTTCTATCTTCTATTTTGATCTTCTATTGATTTCGATGAAATTTTGTTACGTAAACAGGACAGGAATTACATAGATAATTTCTTTAAATTTGCATAAATATACCCATAGCGATTCCACCAATCTAAAGGACATCCATCTAAATCAGCACTTGCCTCAAATATAATAAATTAAATATATATTTTGATTATCATTTTCTAAGTTTTCATTTGATTTTCTTTTTGATGAAAAATATTTTTAAATCTAAAATAATGATTAAACCACAATTTTGAAAATATGTCTATATCAAACCATTTCATAAGAAGTGTCCAAAACATGATACCGCAAACTATCGTCTAACAGCTAAATCTGTCATGTTCTACGTTTAGCTGGCTTCCACACTAACTGTTTAATTTATTAAACAAACAAGAAAGTAATTTCCCTGATATATATTGTAATTTTCGTCCAATAACTATATATTTGTCATTTCCACCATGCCAAGTTGTCATTACCGTGAAAACAAAAATTCCTTAAAAATATTAAAATAAACTGATGGTTTCTAAGAACCTACTAATTATTGAGTTATCAAACAGAATAAACCAAAAAATATTTAAAATTGATTTTTCTAGTGATTTGCCATTTTGATGTCTTAAATATCAACCTTTTGAAATATTCACCCACGTACTAATATATACGTGTAAAAATTCTGGTCCTACAATGAATTATCTTTTCTTTTATACCGAAATAATTCTGAACTTGCAATTCAAATATTGACTTGTCAGAGATTTTACTTAATAAATTTACTTAGTTAATAAAAATTGTTATAATATGTATTATTTTTATTTTCAGTTTGGGAATTTCGAAAATGAAGAAAATGAAGAACCAACATCTCAAATACAAAAGGTTAGTTTATTTGAAAATATTTGTCCATTACAGTTTTGATTTACAAACTTATATATTTTTTTTATTTAGAATATAATTTTATAACAATATTTAAAAAAAAAAAAACCTCAATAATATACAAAAATAACTTACTTAGCTTCATCTTCAAATTTCAATTTACTTTCTTTGAATTTGAATTCATAATTTTTACTTATATTTTACTATACTTTTACTTTCAAAAAATCAAGATCAACTGTTTTTTTTTTAAAAAACTTTATAAACTTCAAAAAAACATTATCTGAACATTCCCCAAAAAGTCCTTTTTTTTATCTCAGCTGATTTTGACAGCATGATTGATGGGAATTTCGACAGCGTGATTGATGAAAAAAGAACCACCATCAATTATTTCTCATCAATCAACAATTTATTGACCATTGATTGACCATTGATTGATGTGTAATAGGGGCCTAAGAAGAAGAATTTTCCACAGAGAAAATAATTATTCCACCACTGTCGTTCGCGAACAAAGTTTTCTGATTATTAAAACGAAATTTATATTCCATCAGTTTCGAATTCGAGCTTGTCACATCATTGAATTGTAATTTTTTTTGTTTTTACCGACTAGACTATAAAAATATAACATATGACTACTAAACTATGCAAAAATATCCAGTCTAAAAATTTCAAGAGGGCTAAATTTAATACTTATCTAACTGCCTCCCAAAATACAGTAAGAAATAAATTTTTTTAAATAATAAAAATTAAATTAATGTTTTTTGTATTCAAAATGAAAAAAAAAACATTCATATATGTACATACAGGATATAATTCTCTTATCCTTGTCACATAAATCTAAAAACAAAAACAACAAAAAAGATTCGAAATTAAAAAATTAAAGGCAGTTTACGAATCGAAGGACATTGAAGTGTGTTACATGATGTTTTTTAGATAATTCAGGATATTAGCTATGCATTCATTTATATTTATATACATGTGTATGTGTTGCGCAATGTTTTCAAGAATGTATAATTTTTTTTTCTTTGCTTTTTGTTTACGTTTTATGACTCTATTGTAAATATCTTTTTCATGTTTATTAGGCGGCATTAAAACGACATAAGTGAATTCTACTGGAAAGAGCTTACAAAGTCATCTTTTCGATGATATTATTATACATTAAAGATTTTCTAATGATGAAAATAAAAATGTAACCCAATTCTTTTGTTGTTTTAATTTTTTTTCTTTATTATTTACTTCTTGAAGTTTATTGAAGAATTTCATGAGCCTATACTACCTACTTTAAAATCATTTTAATTTCTCTCTCTCTCTCTCTCGCTCTATTTAATATTAAACTATTTAGAATAAGTTACGTTCATCGAATTGAATAACATGTGATTGTAATGAAAGTATAATATGTATAGTCAATTGGTTTCAAAGTCAGTATCTAAAGTAGTTCATAATAAATAAATTTAAAAATAATCTTAACTTAAATCATGGGTGTCATATTTCAGTCATTACGATAGCCCAACAAACTATTTTTTTTTTGCTGTCCAGTCAAAAAAACTGTTCTAAGTTGAATGCAACAAATGAAAAAATACCTAACAGACATTTCTCTAGAAAGGTACTTTTTCATGATAACTGTTGGCTGTTAGGAGAATAGGTAAACGGTCCAGCTCGTGTTATAGGGGATAGTGTCACTAGTTGCGGTTATGTCTATTTAACTTAACTAAATAACTTGATATCCAAAAATAAAGAATTTGCCAAATATAGTATAAATTAAATTAGATTTGAATTATATAAACAGGTAGGGATACTGATCCGGCCCAAATCGAATCCGCAAATGTACTTGTCATTACAAAGCTCAGATACCTAATTTGCATTAGTACACCAAGTAATTGCAGTCAAGACATTCTTCAATGGTATACTAGACAGCATTGTTTCGGGAGTGGTGTACCCAAATAGCGAAGAAGAATACTAAAAGGGAGACTCTCGCATTCCCAGAACAAATTTTCGATAAATTCTTCCTCTAATGTATTGTAGCATAACTTAAGGAAATAACCAACAATCACTAAATATATGCTCTTCTTAATCCTAAAAACTGAATGTAGAAAGCTAATAATGGAAATATCTAAGTCAAAAAGAAAAATAATTTTTTTTTTTTTTTTTTTTATTAAACCTGGCCGTTTTTAGCCAAACATCAGATTTTCTATACATTATTTTTTTCAATAAGAATCACAGTTAACACTCTATACTTTTATACTTTTAAGACCAACTTAACTGTTTGGCGCTTTTCAGGCTTTTAACCAGATTTTTTAATGTACTTTAATGGATTTATGCCTTAACATTAACGTGATGCTAGAAGTCTAGACTCATGCTTCTAATCGTAAGTCTCTTAATCTTTTCGCTAACTGTTAGCTTTCTTTGATCTCTATGGAGGTTAGCGCTCCGTATAATTGAATGTCATACGCCCATATTAACTTAATTTTTTGTTTGTACTTTTAATTTGTGGAAACCCAATGTTGTACGTACAGTGTTAATAAAAACTTTCTGTTCATTTTGCTTGATCACAAATGAATTGAAACAAAATTTCTGAGAAAGCTCTCATTACACAATTTTGTCAATTTATTTTACGGATAACATTGGAAACTAAGTTTTCCAACATTGTATCAAGTTGAAATTTTTTTTTTAACATTTACGACATCACCGTTTTTTAAAATTTTAATAAGCCCAAATACCTGTTAAACCGGTCGCGGAGACATCGTCAACAACAATTGTGATCATGAAGTCAATTTCTCAAGATTTTGTGAGCTTTTGTAGACATTTAATATCATGTGGACGTTGTATTCAACTTTGTGTTGAGACATTTACGATGTCAAGGTTACTTGCCAATGTCTGTTTAATTTTTTATTAATTTGTTTGGATGTTTATTTTGACAATTTTAATACATCAAACTTTTAGGACATTAAATATTAATATTACATAGAAAGCTTTTGTATTTTTAAATTTAGAAAAAAATTAAAAGCTTTTTTAATATATATAATCTTGTTAAAAAGAAGAGCAGACCTCAGTATTTTACATTAAACAATTTCAGTGAGATTGTTTGGATGTTTATTTTGACAATTTTAATACATCAAACTTTTAGGACATTAAATATTAATATTACATAGAAAGCTTTTGTATTTTTAAATTTAGAAAAAAATTAAAAGCTTTTTTAATATATATAGATACAAAGTTGTAAAAAGCAAACAACAAACAAAATCTTGCACACTAGTAGAACAATTCCAGCAAAGTTTGAAATAAAATATTAAAATTAAAAAGTTCACTAAGAATTTGTACAATCGGAGAAGTAGCTTTAGTGTATAAGTATTCGAAAATGCATAATAATATATGAAGTAGGTGTATTTCAAAATACCTTCTTAACATTCGTAAAGTAAAAAAAATTTTGACTTAAATAAAAAAAAATTTAATTAACAAAAATTGAAAGAAAAAAATGTAATCAATTTCATTGGCCAACTAATTTAAAAAAATTAAAAACACAAAATGAACTGGAGTGAAAAAGAGTTGTTAAATTTTCACTCATTGAACACAACTACACTGAGATCTTTTCAATGAACTTAAAGAACTCAAAGTATAACTTTGATTTAATCAGAGAGTGCATTTGGATGAATGCGTTTTTTTATTTACTTATTTTTTTTTATCGTTTTTTTTTGTTTTGCTTAATGTCATGTCAACAATAATTAATAAATGATATGAAATAAGGATTTTCTAATGAATTTTTTTTTGTATTTTTCTTTCTCATAAAAAAGTTAAAAAGATATTTACGTAAAGAATTCTGAGAATTTTTTTATTTACTTCTAGTTAGCATGTAATATTCATCAGGATGTTATTACTTTAAATTTAAATCACTATAATAAAGTTTCTATTGGTTTTTGAAAAGATCATTAATTTTATATTTAATTTACAAAGTTACAGGTAGCTAATTTTCATTGGTAATTGTATTTATCGGTTTATAGATGCTTGAATCCCCTGGAATATTATCCAGTAGTTTTAAAACGAACTGTCACATTTTTGGAGCTAATTTACATAACCAATGTCATGTAAAATTTTTATACTGATTTCAAAAATTCGGCAATACTTTTTCATTCAACTCTTTAATTCTTTGAATGGTTGTACTCATCGTTCCCATTTCCATTTTAAAATTTAAGTCTTCTTCTGAAAATTTTCATTCACCAAGCTGTATTAAATTCATTAGCTTGTTAAAAATTATATTTAGGAAGTAGCTGAATGTAAAGTTTCAGGTCTGTATTACCTTTGGCTTTTGAAATATTGCTGATAGTTGCTAGGAATTCTATATCACCAACCCGAACCATTCAAATTTTCAAAGTCGGTAACAGTGTTGTATTTCTTTATTTTTGACAGAGTACATATGTATAAATTTTCATGCCTGTTTACACAACTGTTTTTTTAAACATTCCTGTTACGTGCTAGGAGTTGTATGGCCTTTTTAGGTACCGCACCCGGTTCCTTTTTTAACATGAATACCTGCAAAATTGCAGAACTCTATTAAAACTGTGGGCGTTTATAACGAACAAACAAACTTTTTTTTATAAGTATAGAAGAAGAAGATAAAGGGTTAAAAAAATTAATATAATTATATCACTCGTAGAATGTATACATATATACATTTGCCTATGGCTTACAGTTATTTTCATTATTTATTACATAAAACAAGCTTATACCACTTATACCACTTTTTATTAAATCCAAAAAAATCTCAATTTTTCATAGTCAATAATTTTTTCGAGATATCTATAACAAAAGGAGAGAGCTCAAACTATACGACGATGACGAAGAAGATTAAGATGAGGAGTGATATATGATGAATATGTCAATAGTCAAAATGTCAAGTAATAATTTGTGTAATTTGTGCAACAAAAAAATTAATCTACGAAAAAATAAACTAATATATTGTGATGGTTCATGTAAAAGATCATTCCGTGGAGTATGCTGTAAGCTTGACGTTGAAGTTTTTAAGAAATTTATATTTGATCGTGAGAAAATTTGGTTTTGGAACCCATGCAAAACACAAAAACGTAGTCGGAATTCCATAAACGTAGCAACAGCAAGTTCTTCAAAGGATCATCTTAATAATACTTCTAACAGGATTCAAGCCGAAACTTTAACAATGACTGAACAATTGGAACACATTTTACAAAATCAAGATGCACAAGGAGAACAATTTAAAAACCTCCAAAAGAATACATAGATTCCTTGATAAACGAAAATATTAACTTAAGAAGTGAGAATAAAACATTAAAACTTGAAATAATTAAAAACAGAGTAGAGATAGAAAAGTTAAAACAAAAAAAGTTAATTAAGCAGATTGAGATATGTGGTGTGCCTATGGAATTTAGCCAGGATCCAATATCGGTTGTGAAAAAAATAGCTAGAGAGACAGGTGTAGAGCTAGATGATGAAGAATATAAAGAAATTTTTACAGTGAAACACACAGCAAAAAGACCTTAAAAAAGAAAACTTTAACAACTAAAATTTTCAAAAAAATTAGTCTTGAAAGTAATGCAGAAAACAGAGAAAGTGTAATTTTTGTAAATGAAAAGCTGACATCTTACTTAAAAATTTTACACAAAAAAGCAAGATCATTAAAAAAGGATAAAAAACTTGTATTCACCGGGGCTAAAAACGGCAAACGGTTTTTAAGAAAAACTGAAAATAATAAAATCATACGTATTCTGCAAGAAGAAAACTTAAATGTTTAATATTACATATGATTTGCCATCAAATACCCTAATGAGAACAAACATCTTTAATATTAATGATATTGTATGTAAAAACAAAGATTCACTTAAATTATTATACTTTAACGCACTAAGTTTAAAGCACAAAATTGATGATTTAAGCACTTAGTTCATATAATTGCAATTACTGTGACCTGGATTTCAGATGATGAATGCAACTTTATTAATATAAAAAATTATGCTAAAATATTTTCATGTAGAAACAACAGGCGTGGGGGTGGTGCTGCAATATTTATACACAATAGCCTAAAGTACACCATTAATGAAATTTTTTGTGACGAATTCAATAGTTTTGTTAGCATTGAATTTGCTGATATAGGACACCTGAAACATCACTTTTTCATATTAACAAATTTCTAGCGAAACTTGATGCACATCTAGAAAGCATAAAAAATAAAAATAGTATTGTAATCGGTGATTTTAATTTTAATATAAGAAATTTAAAGATGAAAATGTACAAAATTACATAACAATAACTGAGTCAAATGGATATAATATATGCAGTGATAAAATAACCAGGCCTGAGTCCAGTGAATGTCTAGATCATGTCCTTAACAGAAATCCTGAATCCAAACTTTCAATTTCATTATTTCATCATGATTTTTCAGATCATTTGAGAATTTTTATTGAAGTACAAGATGTTCATTTAAAAAATAAGCAAAGAAAATCTGAAGTATAAAAAAGTAAATTATCACAACCTCAAAAAAGAAATAAATAAACAAATCACTTTTAAATATGATGTCAATGATTTAATAAAAGAAATTGTAACTAATTGTCAAAATGCAATAAATAGTGCGACCGTTGTGAGGAGAATGAAAAGGAGACAAATGAAGTTTTCTGCCCCATGGATTGACAATGAATGTGTCGAAATAATTTAAATAAAAAATTACTGGTACAAAAAACAAGTAGAAAATAAAAATTTAAGTTTTATTAAAAATAAATATAAGTATTGGTTAAACAAAACAACTAGGTTGGAAAGACAAAAAAGAAAACAATATGACGAAAGACAATTCAAAAGAGCAGAGAACGATCCTCAAAAAAATTGGAAACAGAACTAAATAATAACAATAAGCAAAATAAGATTAATAAATTTAATGAATTCTACGGAACTATAGCTGAAAAAATGGCTGTAAATTTTAAAAATGTACTATATTTTCCAAAAATTAGAATTTAATTTTAAAATTATTAATTCAAGTGATTGTTTAAATCTAATAAACGGCTTATCTAACACTTATGCTGCAGGACATGATCTAATTTCATCACATGTAATCAAAAGATGTAAAAATGAGTTGGTTCATAAGTTAACGAAGCTTATTAATTCGTCACTAATCCAGGCAGTAGTTCCTGAATGTATAAAACTTAGTAAAATTATACCCGTTTATAAGAAATCTGGAAGTACTGATGATCTCAATAATTATAGACCAATAACCATCTCATCAGTTTTTAGCAAAATTGTCGAAACTGTTGTGAATAATCAATTTACGGAATATCTTAATTGTAATAACCTAATCAATCCGCAACAATATGGTTTTAAAAGGAAATCCAGCACTCAAACTGCGCTGTTTGATGTAGTTACCGAGATCCAATCTTCAATAGACAAGCGGTTTAAAGTAGCTGCTGTTTTTTTTTATGTTCAAAAAGCTTTCGATAGTGTTGATAAAAAATTATTACTGAGAATTTTGTTTGAATATGGCATAAAAGGTAATGAATTCAACTGATTCAAAAGCTACCTTACTAAGTGAATGCAGTATACAGAATGTGATGAAATAACTAGCAGTATGGAGAAAAATGAGTTCGGAGTTATACAGGGAAGTTCGCTTGGGCCTATATTATTCTCCGTATACATAAGTGGTTTGCCGAACCTAAATTTAAATGGCAAACCATACATGTATGCAGATGACCTGGCTATAGTATACGTTGAAACCACCAATAAAAAACTAGAAGAAATGATAAATGAAGATCTTGTAGTATTACAGAAGTGGATGAATAGTCACAAACTTACGCTAAACATAAAAAAAAACAAAGTACATAATCTTCAAAAGGAAAGTAGCAGATATACTACATCTAAAAATTGACAACTGTAATTTGGAAATGGTGAGTTATTACAAGTACTTGAGTGTAATAATAGATGAAAATCTTACTTGGGAGCAACATATTAATGAGCAACTAATAAAAGCTAGGAAATTAGCGGGTATATTTAGACTTGTAAATAATACAATTCCACATAAACTAAAACGTTCCTTGTACTTCAGTATGTTTCATGCCACAGTTACTTATGCTATACAGATATGGGGAAATGTGTATAGCAAGAATATTAAATAAATTTAAACTGCCCAAAACAAAGCAATAAAAAATTTATGTGGATACAATAACAGAACAGCAACTCGACAGATTCATTTGAATAATAATATACTACCAATAAATTTATTAATTAAAAGTAGGTTGGCAACGCACGTGCATTATATGTGTACTAATAACATTATCACAAACGTCAAGTTAATTGTGAACAGTCAAGTACATAATTATAGTACTAGGAATGCAGAGAAATTACGAATCACATCGTCTAAAATTAAATTCAACAATCAGGACACAATATATAATAAAGCGTTTACAATCTATAATGAACTGCCAGTAGAGCTCAAACAAATAAATGATACCATAAAATTCAAAAGTAAAATTAAGGATTATTTTATCCAGATGTTTTTACTGAACTAGCTGTTAAATTAAATAATTATTAAAAAAAAAAAAAAAATTGTTTATTGATAGTCAATTTTGTGTTTATGAATTAGTTGTATATTGTTGAGATAAATTAGGCTGATAGAGTTAATTTTAAAAATTACATGATTTTATTTTCTTTTGTAGAATATTAGTAAGTAAGATTAAATTGTTTTGTTGCATATGTTATTGATTTACTTTAATTATGAATTATGATATAAAATACTATGAATTACTAAACTCTGTACGAGTTTTAAGAGCTCATTGAGTAGAGAAATAAATAAATAAAAAATAAAAAAAATAGTCATTCGCAAAATTTCATCAGTAATATTTCTGATTATAACCGTTTTGTGACCATATAGGCGTAGCCAAAAAAAAAATTGCATCTTTATAAATAAAAATATTTGGGTCTTTGATAAGGTTAAAAGTTCGTTTTTGGACTGTATCCAAATGTTTCCACACATTACTAGAAGTGCCAGTCTATATGTGAAAATTGTACTCCATTTTATGTCGAATGAAAGCTTTATATATTTTCACACAAAAGGAGGAGCCCTTACAGCGAATAACATTTGACTGAGTTTTTTTTTCAATATCGAATATGATCATTCCAGATAGTTTTTCGATTTAAGAGCACGCCTTATATCCTAATATGCTCAAACTTCCAAACGACTGGAGCTTATCTTCCTGGCAAAAATATTGGCAATGTTTTAATTTAATATTTTTATAATTAAAATGGATTTGAATGTTTGTAGAAATATTTACTCTTTTTTTTATTTGAACTACCAGCTAAAAAAAAAATTATAATTTTAGGAACTTTTAGAAGATTATTGGAACGACAACATTGAATGAGATATTCTTCTCCGAGATCGAATCAGCAAAAGAACACGAAACTGTTAATAACTTTTTAGAAACAATAAGTCAATATTTCGAAAATGACTTTAAGCCTCATTTTCGTTTAAAGGGTACCACAGCTGGTTATCTAATTGATAAGAAATCATATTATTTATTGGTACATAAAAAATAATGTAGTAATTAAAAAAAAATATAGACATTTATAACACTAACATTGGACAAAATAGAATAGGAAGAGTTCCAGTAAGTGCTGAATTGTCTCTCTACATGTGTTTATGGTACATGGCAAATACCATCACTTTTCGGCAGTTAGGTAATTTATTTGGTGTAACAACATCTGCAGCATGGAAATGTTATTTGTGCATGTGGCCAAATTTTTAATAAAAACTTCCCAAAACTTTTTTAAATGCCCTTCATCGTTGCAACAATTTGCAAAAATATCAAAATGTTGGGAAATAGGGCAAGGAATTCCCGATATTATTGTAGGTAATATTGATGGCACATATATAACAATAAAAGCACCTCAAGAAAATAAAGTGGTTTATTGCAATTGAAAAAAGTATTTCAGTATTGCAATGCAGTTAGTTGTGGATAATGAAAAAAAATTTTAGATGTACAATGTGGAGAACCTTGCTCAATACATGATGCGAGAATGCTGAAAAGAAGTCTCCCACTTTGTTTTCCCCGTCACAAACGTTTTTAATTGGAGACAGCGTATACCCTTCCAAAAATTCGTTAGTGCCTCCATTTAAAGACAACGGAGTGTTGAATGATATAGACTACCATTTTAGTTATATTCATTCTTCAACTGCGTTGTTGTCGAAAATACAATAGGTATATTAAAAACTCGTTTTCGTTGTTTATTGTATTTTAATGAAAAAAAAACAATTAGCTTTTTTAGGTGAGCTTCATATATTCAGCATATATGCTACATAATTTATGTATTGTACAACAGAATTGTTTCACAGTAGAAACAGAACTTAGTCAAAACAATGAGAATTTCCAACACTCCTCTTATTCGCCTGAAATATCGGGTGAAAATAGGAAGACAAGCTTTAATAAATGAGTTGATTTAAAAAACTATTTTGTAAAAATGCAAAAATTAAAAAATAAATTAATTTTGTTAAACTTTTATTCAATTTTCATTGTTAAATTCAATTTTATTATTTATACACAGGTGAGTTTACACAACCAATAATTAAAACATTTAAATATTAAAGCATAACATAACACAACATTTTTTTTTTACACTCTTAAAGGTTAATTAAGTACGGTACTGCAATTTTAATTTATTCATTTAAAAAGTTACTGGCTTATCTACTAATTAAATGTGGAAAACTACTGCTATTGTCAAGAACTAAGCCTTTTTAAATAGAATAGTTTCATTTTATTTTATTTGTTACTTTCAATTATTTTTTGTCATTTATTTTATCCCAATGACAAAGGGTACTAGACCCTTAAATCTAAATGAAAACATATCACAAAAATTATTAAACTATGATTATTTTTTTCAATTGCAGCGAGCTATTCTTTATGGCTCTTATTTTTGTCTTCGTTTAGAAACAAAAAGATTTTTCTTCTCTTTAAACCTTTCATTTCGAAGTTTCTAACTTAATTTTATAAAATTTTCTCTTCTCTAAAATTGACAATAATATATAATTAACAAATAAAAAAGTAAAGTTTAAAATAAGATGTTTTGATACGTATATATTTATGTTCTTGATAAGAATTATATAAACAAAATTAAATAAATTGATACATAGGGTGATACAGTTTGATGTTAAACTAAATAAAATGACCAAGAGTGGGAAAACATTCTTTTACTTTATCGTATACATTATATATTATTTTATAAAACTAAATTCACATAGATTTATAAATTTCTATTATTTATAAATTTTCAGTGAAATTTTATGTATATATATATATATTGATAATATTAAAACATAATTAGATGATAAGTATACAAATTTATTTATTTATAAGTATTATTATTAGTATTATTTAATAATCAATGTATATCTAATCACTTGTATTATATGCATGTATATAATATTTATCATTCACATCAAATTTAAAGTTTTGCCCTCTATTTTTCTTTGAAAACGTTTTCCAATGCTCTAAAATTGCAATTAATAAAATGAAATAAAATGATTTCCAAATAATCGTATTAGCGTAAATAATATATTTAAAACAGAAAAACTATCAAAAATAAATAGTTAGTAAATATCTGTAGATAAAAATGTTAAAAAACAAAACTAATTTTAAATTCAATAAGAAAAAATTTAAAAGAATCTATTCTACAAAACCATCAAAATATTAAGAAATGGCTGTTAAATTTATAAAATCAAATCAGCTGAGTTGAAATATTGAAAAACATATGCTCATTTTTGGCTGAATCTGACATTTAATAATTAATAAAATAATGTATTAGAGAGAAAGAGAAAGCAATACCAAGCTGCCAATCTATATTTTATATATCTATGGGTAAAAATTCAAAAAGGCAGTGGATACATGAATCAACAAAGTTTCTTATTCAATAATGTTTCAGCATCATGATGCTGAAGGTTTGAAGTTTTTTTTTGCATCACTTTTGCATCTGATGCGCAATATTTAGCGCAACCACGCATCATTAAATTTCCTGATGCTTATATGTCAAATTTTGATGCTCACTGACTGATGTGTTATTTTTAAAAATTCTAGTTAGTAGAAGTGGTGTTAATTTGCAAAAATGGATAAGTAAATTTATTAATTTATTCTTTTTTAATTAATTAAGTTTTGTTATCTAATAGTGGAGAAAAAAATCATTGCACACGAGAATGGAAATTAATATTGTTGAATATACGATTAAAAATCAACAAGAATCTCATTTCAATATTCAAAAGATAAATAAAAATTCATGAAATATTTTTTTCTTTTTGACGAAGTCGAATTTTCCAAAAAACAGTTTAATATAACGTTAAAAATTAATTTTTTAACTACACTCATATTTATTTTTAATTTAATAACAAATTAAAAAATTAATTCAAAACGGATTTTAACCTTTTCGAAAACTTCAAAAAATTGTTCGAAAATGTCATAAAAGCATCACCATCAGAAATGCATCACAATTTTGTAACGATGCTGCGTCGATAAAGCATCATGATAAAAAATTTGACGTTTTTGAACTTACCTATTATTGTCAAAAAAAGGGAAATTTTATAAATTTCGCATAATCTGTATAGATATTAGAGAACCCGATGAAAAACTAGATTAGCGAATTTGTATGCAATTTAGAAAAGTGATCTATATATATCTGGGTCATTAAAAAAGCACAGCTATCATAGGAGTTTGGTCTAGTTCTAGTACGAATAATCGATGTTGCAGTAGATGATTTTTTTGAAAATTACAGTTACTTATATTAATAACTTTACAAAAAAAAAACTTGTTCAAATTAATTTTATAAAATAAATAATTTTATTTCATTCACAAATACATTGAAAATACTTGTACACGAATTTCAACCAAAGGTACTTTCAATGAGAATATTTTCATTGTTAATGGCTCATTAAATACAAAGATAAATTAATCGATCGATGGTAATAACTATTTTTTCTTTTAGAAAAATTTTTCACTCATAAAATTTTCATCAAATATCCTTTTTTTATCTGCTTTTTTTTATTTTATTTCATGTATTTTTTTTTTGTGTATGTTTCCTTTGAACTTGTTTGTGACTTGTGCTATAATTTTTTGTAAATATTTGAACTTTCTTAAAGAAATTGTTGCAATCAAAAGAAAAATTTTCATTAATTATTATTATTTTTATATAGTTTTTCTTTAACTTGTTGAAGAAAATGTTTTCATTAGAACTTTGAAAATTTTCAATCTATTATAAGTCTTCTAAAGAGACTTTCATCAATTGAATACAGTAACAAATATTATTGACACGTAAATTAAAATCAATATCGAAATATTGATGTCGAGTTATAAAATTTACACTAAAACAATTCTAATTAAAATTAAATTTTCAACAAATTTGAATTCCTAAAGGATTATTTGTGATCGTTGTTAACTTAGAAATTTTACAACCATAATTTATTAAATGTGGTAACATATACTGGCTATAATTACACATACTGCATATTTTTGGGTCTCATTATTTAAATGATCTTAATCACCACCGTTGTTCAGTAAAATCTGACTAAATGTAATTATTGCAAAATTCTGTATAAATCTATAAAAATACTATCATGTACATTATTCAATTCAATAACGATTCCCTATAACAACCATTAACAACAAATAATAGGTCACTCGAGTCAAAGTCACTCAAGTGGTGCCAAAAAGGTTCAATTGAGTGCAAATTGGTTTTCCAGAAGCAACTGGAATAACCCATTCTTCTTACTTACCCACATTATACAGTATATGTCCCTTGCGCCTTAATTATTAGTTTGAAAATTATTGAATTCAACAATTGGACAATTCGAAAGATTTTCATATTTTTTCATCCAACAATCTTAGTTTTTTACCAATTACACTATTCAGGACGAAAATATTTTACGTTGGAGTTGAAATAGACGAAGAAACTGGAGAGACCACGGAAATAGAATGGTAGAAGGTCGGCTGGCGAAGGTAGTAATGAATGGTCAAATCAATATCAAACGTTTACCAGGAACACCTCCGAAAAGGTGGTATGAATGTTGGATGTCGTCATTACAAAATTGATTATATGCTGGATGTCGTCATCACAAAATTCAGATTGGGATGTGTGCATCATAATGCATTAATATTATTTTCTTACTACATTTTACTGTTACCTACACCACTTCCTTCCATAATACATTTAAAAAAATTGATTTATTCTCTCAATTTTTCTTCTATCTGCTCTTTTATTGTCCAAGTTTCTGCAGCATTGGTTGAATATGGTAACTATCGAATCTTCGACAGCCTTGACACTCAAGAGGGCATCGTGTTTATTCTCTGCGACAGCATAGGAGTAACAGAAACGAGTTTTAGAATGTTGAAAGGGTGAGGGAGAGCATATTTGACAACTTCAAAATTATTTCAAAAGTGAATTTTCGATATGTCCATAGTTTCGTCACACATACGGGTCTACTCGAAGAATGGGTAAAGTTCCGTTTGTATTTTGGTGTAGAGGATCGCTATGGACCTACGCATTGTCTAGTGATATAGATAAGTAAATACTGCTATCTCTTACCTACACTAACCAAAAAAATTTATTCTTGTTTTTGTTCTTACATTTTGATATTCATCCAGTTTATTATTGTGTTGTTTAAATTAATATATGTATGTATTTAAAAAAAGTCTCGATATGATTTTTGAATTTTAATGGAAGTTCATAATTTAAAATATTTAAACAAAATATAAACAAAAAAAAATATATGTTAAATATGAGTAGGGATTACTTAGCATATTTTGTTAATGTAATTCGCTAAAAAAAATATTTGCTTAGATCTTTATATTAAGCGAAAAATTTTAAAATATAGCTTAATCCAAAAAAATCTGCCATTAGAAACGGATAACCGAATTTGATTGGGTGTGGATATAGAAAAATATTTAGAAATAAAAAGCTAGTAAATTTTTTTTCTTTTCCAACAATATTCTGTGAAATGATTCTGTTTTGTTTTTTGCTGTACTGAACTCAAAGCAAAAAAAAATTAAATAAAAACAACAGAAAGAAAAAACAGCAGACAATAATAATGTTGGAATTTTTTGTTCTATTTTTTAATTCTCTACTTTAAAATAGAGAATTTCTGTACGAGACCTGAATATAAATTCTGTTTTTTTTTTCTTAAAATGTAATTCCTTCAATTTTCCTTTCCCTTTCCAAATTATTAATTTGTAGATATGTTTGAGAATTTTTATTTTCTCTGTTCGAGGTTTCTATTTTTTGTTTAAAGAAACATTCCATCGTTGCCAAAACTTTAAAATGAATTTTACAAAATGTTAATTGGAAAAACAAAAATAACAAAAAAAAATAATTTCAAATTTTAAAAATAAAGTACAAAATTAACTTGCATTTTATTTTGGGCGCTAATTAAAGTGGTTAAATTTAATGTTTATTTTTTTCTTTGTAATTACTTCATTTTTAAAATTTTCTTCTTATTATCAAATAAATTATATTACATTTTGGTTTTATCATTCATATTATTATATTTATTTGATTTGATGTGATGAATTTTGATTAGATATTTTGATTTTATTATGGAGTTTGTACGAGTATAATAGACGTGTTAGCTCTCCTGGAGTAAATTTTTGACCGACGTAGAGCCAAATGACTATTCAAGGAAACCTGCTGCTGCCAGCTTTTCTAAATAATATATCTTATGCTTTAAGGACGAAAAGGCCATTTGAAAAGATCTTTGTTGTTTTAACTTTTTTTGTATTTAATTCGTTATAACTGTTGATATATTACATATATGTATATTCTATTTCTTACCTGTCTTATATTTTAAAGTTTATTTGTTGATAATACGTGTTGTCGTTATGGAGATATTGTAGTTAATTTTAAAATTGGCAAATTTTTGATAAGATAAGATTTTTATAGATATCTATAGAAGGTATCTTTTTTTCTCCATAACTCATACATAAATATTGTACGTCTATATCGTACAGTTTAGAGGATAAAGGTATCACACGCTGCATGGGTTTTTTGACCTAGTCAAGTACCATTGCTATAAAATAAATGATAAAAAATAGTTGTAGTTTTGGTTATCACTGAAAGTAAAATGGAACTATGCTATTATGAAGCAAAGTTACTCTAAAATAGATATAGTTTTCTACATTTAAATTAGTAGATATATCATAAAAAAACTGTACAGTTTCAAACTATTGTATGCAATTGTGTATCTATGCCAATCTCTCTGTGCTAAAGCAGTTAGGGTGTTCACCCCATAACTTGGTTATATAAAAAAAACATTTGCTACATTTGTTACATTTGTTGTTAGAATATTAATTACTTTTAGGATATTGAGATCCTTTTTTAAATTTTTTCATACTGAATTTACTTTTGATTACTTACTTTTAAAATATTTCTATTTCTGAATTTAATTTAATTTTTATTTTATTTTATTTTTATTCTTCAAAAAACTCAAATATACACAATATTTGTCTTATAACAATATTTGTAAAAGACTTTTTTATAGAAAAATATTACAAAACACAATTATTTTTTATAAACGCTTATATGAGATATAGCTAAAAAAAGACCTTTTCAACAATGTACAAATATTGGGGCGGTCTTTTGTTAAAATCGTGAGTAATTTGGTTTTTAACGCAAAATTCGAAAGATTGTTTTTTTTTTTCAAAAATTTGCAACTTTTAACTACAATATCTTCACAACAACAACACTTATCATCATATGAACGTAAAATAAACGTTCACATAAAATGAACGTTCAAACGTTATGTATTTAAAGATCAGCAAATATAACGGCTTATATACAAAAACATTAAAACAATAAGGATATCCTTTTCGTCCTTAAAGGATAATATGCGTCATTAAAGATTATATATTTTTGCAAAGCTGGCATCTAGTCATTTGATTCTAAGCGGGTGCAACATTTATTTCAGTATCCCCCTAATTGTATATTATTACATTAATTTAGCTGTAAAGAATGTTTGTTATGTAAGCTTCAATCGTTCAATTGAAACCAATTATTTATTTATTTGTACTTTAACATGAGACGATAAGTCTCTACTCTAATTCAATATTAGAGTATATATTATAGAGTCCGAATAGAAAATTTTCCTAGAATCTAAGGTATATTAATCAAGAAGTCAGGAACAAATCAAAATGATATCAATAGTTATCGTCCAATTAGTTAGACTAATATTAATAAGGTATATGAAACCTTAATAAATGATATAATATTTGATTATTTATTTTATTTTATTAAGTATATCTCAAAAAGAGCTTATAATTTTGATAATGGAATTAAATTAAAATCAAATCTAATTAACTTTATCCTTTAAATTTTCAGTTTCAAGTTTGGTTACATTTTCATATGTGCATAATTATGTCTATAATATATTCTAGTATTCGTACACAATAAATTAAAAAAAAAAATTATTATCGCAGGTACAAAAAAAAGAGTTAGTTTAATGTAAAAATATTGAATTTGTTTTTTAACTAAAATATTTCCCAAATGTAAGAATATTAGCTATACAAGCTAATAGTTCTTTTGAGTCAAATAAATAATTTTCTTGATAAAAACATTAGATCTCTCACACCCAAAAAACTGCAAACAAACACTGCAAAAATGTTTTAAACAAATTAAAACTATGTAGTAAAAAAATTGGAATTTTCTCATGTTATATTAAAAAGAACTATAAAAACCACAAAATAGAATAATAATAATACTTTGAATACAAAATTATGTAAATTTAACATATTATATAGTATTACAGAATTTAAAAAAAAAAACAAATGTAATAATAATAAATTGAGTTTTTGATAGAAAGATTGAGAATATTTATTTAGTACATACGAGTACTAAAAGCATAAATTTTCTAAGAACTGAGGTTTATCATTAGTAACATCAGCAGATATTCAATTGAGTTTTCAGATGACATTATTACTTTTGTTAGGTATAATAAGAAGAAAGATACAGGAAATGATTCAAATTTTTACTGAAACAAGTTTTATTTCAAAGTTTTCTCGTCATTTAAATTAATTTAAACACCGGAACCTGTTTGTCTATATGCCATTAGGAAAAACCTAAAATATTGTTTACGAGAAATATTGTTGCTTAAGTTGTAATGTTATTGAGTATACTTGATATTGTTATCGTAGTTATTATTTTTTATTATTTTTGATATACCAATTTTTTTTAATTCGTTTCTTCAATCAAATTTTAATTAAGTAAATTTTATACATTTTGTGGTGGACGGTACAGCTTTATACCGGACAACGTCGGGTAACTTTGCTAGTATTTCATATAGCTTACATAGTAGATGTTTCTTCAATTTTTACAATAAACCAATAATAACTATAAATACCAAACTTGTCAAAGGTTTGGTTAATATCCCGAAAAGCTACAATACAGAAGTAATTTTTTTCAAAGCTTATTTCTTTTACAATATCTACGTTAAACTGTTGTGTTTGTGTTATTTTTCCGGCACTTTTTTTAGCTAATTATCCAGCTGCTGGTAATCAGCTAAAGTGTCAACTTAAAACCAAATGTAAGTCTGGCAGAGAAAATTGACACATATATGAATTGAGAAAATTTGGAAAATTAAAATATTCGCTTCTACTTTATTTTATTTTACATTTGTTAAGATGTATATATATATACTTTTACGTGCCTTTAAATTTCAAATTGAAATTGTTAATGGAAAATTGAAAGATTTTAAAAAACAATTTAATTTCAGTACGTCTTCTTTTGAATATCTATCATTTAAAAAAAATAATAATGAAAACGGGTTATGGAACGGATCAGATATTTGTACCCTACTTTTTACAATTTACAGATTAAATATTATAATATAAATAGTTTTATAAAAAAACATTAGAATAAAACCAAAGAACATATACATACATATTATATGTCCTTTGATAAAACATAACTTTAAGTAAACCTATAACAAAATAAACTACTTTAAATTGTGCTCATTTCAAAACTATCTATCAAACAGTAAATTCAATTGATCCTTATTTTAAGAAACAAAATATTTTTATATATATTTTTATTGTTATTTTCTTTAACTATTTCTCTATATTATAGATACTATATATTTTTTCATTTAATTTGTATTTATGTGTTGTGATACTCATATATTAAAAATATATTTTCAATATATTAAAAATAAATATTTCATATAAAACATTATAAATTAATAAATCAATAGAAAAGGACACCACAAAACAAAACAATAAAAAAAAAATTAAAAAAAATATCACAATATCGCCACAATAGAAATCCATTCATCTTTCTAAAGGAAACAAAACAAAATTTCTAGATGAAGCTGTAGATCAATAACAGATTGATAAATTCTAATAAAAAATAAATAAAAATTAAAAAAAAAAATTCAAACTCATAATTCAGTTAAAGAAAAATCTTATACACATACATATATAAATTTCCATGTTTTTTTTTTTTAATAATATTTTTGTAATATATTATATACTTATTTATTTTTAGTTTATAAAATACATTTATTATATATGATAATCCACAAGGATAATCTTCTTTTCTGCCTTATACAAAACGAAATCGAAAACGATGTAAAATAATTGATTTCGCACACAATATTACAATTTTTTTAAGTATTGCCATCTATTGTTAATTTTGCATAGATTTATTTGTCTATGTTTTATATATAATACACAAGAGGAACGAGGTGAGTAAAAAAGCAAGAATAGCTGAATAGTAAATTACACTACTAAAACATTAAAATTTTAGCAAGTTCTTTTTGAGGAATACTTAAAACATTTAAAATGGTTACACCAAATTGTGACGGTTATTTCCAAGTTGAACGACATCCATACTTTAAAATAAATTTCAATCTTATTTAAACTTATAAGAAAAGGTACAAAAACGAAAACACAAACAAAAATTGAAAACAAAACAGAAAAACAAAAATCAGATCATATTCTTCAAAAACGATATAATAATTAATAAATGATAGTTCATTTGCTTCTGGTATTTAAAAAAAAATATATACAGTAAAAAACGGTTATAGTCATTCGCTATATAATCATTTAAATTCAGAGACTATAGAGGTAGCCAACAAAAAAATTGCATCTTTATAAACAAAATTCAATAAAATATCCTTCGTATGTAATCACAAAATATACATTTTTGTAATAAAGAAACAAGACTATATATAAGAAGAAGACAATATATAAATCAGTTTTTTAATTAAATAATTCACCTTTGACTTATTTTTTTTGTTTTATTGAAAAAATTGGCGTTATATTTCAATGTGACTATAAATGACATCGATTGTATGAACATGAAGTTATGAAGTTTATTAATTTCTTTAAAAAAAATGTTTGCCTATAACAGAATTGTGACTACAAACGTTTTTGACTATAAACGAATTAAAATACATCGATCTACTACGTTGAAAGTAATGGGATTTTATTGTATAAAGTTATATTGAAATTAGTATTAATTTCGTCATAAAGTATTAAATATTATACTTATTTCATTATAAAGTATAAATATTCAAGAATCCAGAAATTCAGAAAACAACAACAAACATACAAAAACAAATTTTTTTTTTATATAAAGTTGTGCTTGAAAGAACAACTTCTGTGCAATTGCACAGGGGATTCACTAGTACTATATATAAAATTGAATGTATGTTTATGCCCCGAAAGTATTTTCTACTTCCAGTTCACCTGGAAATTTTAAATTTTCCACAATGGTAGGGTTTAGGGCTGTCATATAGGGAAAAATCGAAAAGTTCCAAAAAGCTATCAGGGGAGGAAGTTATTTAAGATTTTATTTTTTTCATGACGTCACTGTGTGTTCGTATGTTTATGATAGGCAAATTGAAAACAAAATTCGCAACAATTTTTTTATAACTTTTTATTTTTTAATTTTTTTTTGTACTGGCTTTGGTATTTAATACATATTCATATAATATACAATGTATCTCTGATACAATTTATATATGTATATAATATATGGTACATATTCATACATAAAATGTTACTCACATAGTCACATCATATCATAATGAAATTTGTTTTAATTTTTTTTTTTGTTTATAGTTTTTTTTTATATCCATATTTACACAAACTAATGGACTTTTTACTAGTATTTTTTATTTCTTTAAAATTATAATTCAATAACGAAAACCCTTAAATATTTAAAATAATAAAAACGTATTTAGAGGCCAGCACAAATCAATAAATTTAGGCATTTTAATTATCTATTAATGTCATTTCATCAAAGCCCGAACTGCTTTGAGAATTTTCTAAAAAAATATGGCAATTAAAAACTGTAAACATGCAACAGCCGAGCAAGTTCATCGTATTGTAAAAGACATACTTTTGTACTGCAGCTTTTCTATATATTAGCCAAGTCTTTGACAAAGTCAAGTCTTTCTTTTTTATCTATTATAGTCAAGTCTTTGGTCTATTGTCGGAGCACTTTTGTCTATTGTACAAATTGCAGAAAAATCTACTAAGTGAGTTATAGGAAATATTTAGGATGGAAAAAATTCGTCTTCCTCAAAGATACTTTATCTTATTTAACTCTGGTGAAGTGAAGCGAACCCCACAAAACAGTATCTTCTAGTCTAACGCTGTATCTACCATACATAAATGATATTGAAAAAAATTAAAAAGTTAAAGAATATTTAAAAAAAATTGTTTTTGTCCAGTCTTCACTTCAAAAATAAATTTTTTTAAATATTTTGCAAAATTCGGAAAACAATCCAAACATAGTTATTTTTTGCAGTGGTTCAGCGAGCAACTTACAGTTTTGTTGGAAAAAAATGCAGCATTTACTTTTTTGGAAGTGACTGGGACTATGCGGACAACATCAACTGCATTATTAGAGACTTTGCTTAAACTAACACCCCTTCATTTCTTTATACAAAAGGAACCAATAATGGTTCACACACAGGTACAAATGTATTACATTTTATGATCTGACAACTGTGGATAACACATATAAAAATAATTAGTTTACTTTAGTTTAATTTCTCAGAGCTAGAGACCTTGAAGGTCCTGGATCTGACTAATTAGTTTACTTCAGAAAAATGCAACGATAGCATTAACCAACTACTGCTTGGCAAGAAACAATTTTGAGAAACCTTTAAAAATAAACCACAAACAGGAAGCACACACGATTGAACTTTGTATGCGAATGAAATTAAGAACATAATAAAAAACAAAAGAACGTAAATTTTCTCAGATAGCAAAGCTAGTATGGCTGCTTAATAATTACACTTTACTGCTCTTAATACACAATGATGTCTTATAAGTATGGGATTGTGTAGAGATGGTAAAAACCCCAGACGAAAACAAAGAAACTCAATAATGTGGATACCAGGACACTGTCATAGGAAATAAAGCTGAAGAATAATAGAAAAATATTGGCTACACCTTTTATTGAGTCAAGTCCGTTTAGTGGGATTCCCCTATTCACAGTCAAATTGCAAATCAAAACTTGGCTAGAGAAATAAAGATTTCTAGAAAAATTCTCATGCCAACACTCTCGTTAAAGAAAACTAAAGTTCTTTTGCTGAAAGATGCGCAAAATGGTAAGGATAATATCCGGCCAGAGCCTATCCATAGTAAAAAAGTATCTACACAGATTTCGTCTAATCGACATGTAAAGTACAATCAGAATTTATATAACATCTACTCTGTGAGTGCGAAGGCCTGACTCGTAGTAGATTTCATCATGTGGGAACGGTGTACTATAAACACTAAAAAAAATCAAAAATTATAATGATTAAAAATGTTAAATGTTTATCAAATAAAATTAAAAAGTAGATCGAAGATGAAATTTTATCAATCTTTGTTAACTCGAAAAAAAAAACGATTAATTGAAAAAGTATGGCTACCTTGAACATAAAAAATAAACAAAAATCAAATAAAAAACTAAAACGCAAGAAAAAACCCAACATAAATTTTACATAATATAAAATTACATGAAAACATTATTTATTCTTCGATTTGCATAAAAAACGTTACGAAATAGAAAAAAAAACAAAATTCCAATGGGAAACAACTGATTTTTATATTGAATTTTCCCGCAAGGATATTTTCCAGATAGATTTCTTATAATTTTACACAAGAAAAGTTATCCTTTAATAAAAGAAAATAACAACTAAAACAAGAAAATCAAAAATATGAAAAAATAAACCAAGTTTATAATAAAATATACAAAAAATAGAAAATCAAAGGTAAAATGTAAATAAAAATATAACAAAAAATAATAAAAAAAAAAACCACAAGAAGGAAAATTTAAAAAAAAAATAAGTCAGACTATATTTCTGATAACGTTGTCTTATGTATGTTCATTTTAACTAGTTTACTTAATTTTTTGTTTTTCTTATTTTGTTACTCATTCTATAGAACTTATTTTATATAATATGTGTATGTTAAATATATTTAAATTTGATTTCAATTCAAATATATGTGAAACTGTGGTGTGTGTGTACAAACTGAATTGAAAAAACAAACAAACAAACAAAAAAAACAACAACAAAAGAACAACAAGACGATATTTCATCAACTGATGCATGACATTAGTATGTTAAAATATATATACAAAACCAACTTTGATTTTATCCCAACAGGAATAAAAATGATGATGATAATGATAATATTGATAATAATCATGATTTGTTACTATATATATATATGTTATATAACATTTTTTTTATTATTATAAATTTAGGTTTCTAAGTTTATGGGTCTTGATGATATTATCCTTCCATTGCAGATTTTTATTTTGTTTCTTATTCTTTAATAAAACTCATAAAAATAAAAATCACAAAAACAAAAATCTCGAATACAAAATTATCTTTTGAAAAGAAATCTTTCTTATACAAGTATTATGTAGGTATGGATGTAATTCGGTTAGGTTTGTTCGGATATGTAATATGTCATATTATATAAGAATAAACCTCCATAAAAAAAAATACATCTTATTGTATAGTAGTGTTGTAATAATGGTTTATTATTTTCTTCAAAGTTCAATGAATTTTAAATTATGTAAGTAATATTATGAAATAACAAATATAATATAATATTTGATACATAATAATATATATAATATATTTTTATGTTCTAATATACTTATGTTATATTGAATATATATGTATAAGTATATATTAAGAATTTTACTTATGAATTTCAATTGAAATATCAGTTATTGTTTATTGTTATTATGATCTTTTATCATAGATTTACTATTGGTTCAGTAATTTATTATTTATATACGAATAGGATTAATTTATTTTGTAATTGTTACAGCCCAGAGTATTAACCTTAAGTTGTTAGATTTATTTATTTTATTTTTTTTTTATTACATATTTAGAAATGTTGTAGTAATGAACCTTGTTTTCTTGCACACGCTTACTTAGAAGGTTTTAAATGAACTTATAGATTTGTATAATTTTTTTTGTGTTGTGATGCCAGAGGACTAAAAATCTGTTAGCTTCAAGTAACCTTTCTCTCTAGTAAAATCAATCGTTTAAGCTTTCAAAGTATTTAAAAACTCTTATAGTCTCTATTATGATTTTTAGAGTATACATATTTTGAAAATAAAATTTTTATAATATTTTGTTCTTGTACTGAAATCTCTTTACACCTGGTTAGTAAGACTTAATTTAGAATATGCCAGAAAGGGGTCCCTTTTACAATTTCTATATAAACAGAATTGAATTAGCCCAACAAAATTCTTTAGATTTGCTTTACGCAACCTCTTATGGGATGACCCATTAAGTTTACCTCCAGATGAACACAGATTGAATTTGCTACATCCTAATACAGTTTAAAAACTTGGAACTATTGCTGATATAGTATTCTTAACTGAACTAATAAAATACAACATCTTCTACCCCATTACTCGTTTAGTTCAACTTTTCTAATTCTAGACTGTACTATCTAATAATATGCTTAATTCACAATGTTATCGAACTGATTAAGGGAACTATGAACAATTAAATAGAATTATGCCTCCATGTAACTTATACAAATCTCATAACCTACTACTATCAAAACAGTCTTTAAACAATAGTCTATATTAGTGTCAATGAACTTACTTTAAATATTATCCCTTGGTCTCATTACACTATTTTTTGTTATAATAATTAAATTTTTATTATTTTTTTAACCAAATTACTACTTAAAAAATTAATTTACAAATTACTATTTAATTTTAATTTTTTGAAAATTTTATTATACCGGGTGTGCCAGAGCATGCGTATCAGCTTTTTAAGAAGAAAAGGAGCCGTTATTTTTAAATTTAAAAAAATGTATTCTATAAATCGAGGGGGCTCTATCGATTGGTAATTTTTTCAACTTCCGAAAAGGACCGGAAAAGAGTTTTTCAAAACCAAAAATCGCCAAAATTGACCGAAATCGAGATTTCCAAATGGGAAAAGGTACTTTTTTATGCAAATATGTATTTAAATACAAAAAATAAGATAAATATATAAATAATTTTTTTTTTGTTTTCTTAATTATTTTTCTTTATAATTAATAAAAACAAAAAAAAATCACGATTTCGGCCAATTTTGGCGATTTTTAGTCTTAAAAACCCTTTTCCGGTCCTTTCCGGACGTTGAAAATATCACCAATCGACAGAGCACCCTCGATTTAGTTAATAAAAAATTTATTTAATTTCAAAATAATGGCTCCTTTTCCTCTTAAAAAGCTGATACGCATGCTCTGGAACACCCGGTATAATTATTATCATTTTTTTTTTTTTTTTTTTGTTTAAATCAGTATTTTTTTTCTATAGTTTACCTGAATTTGTAATAAAAATATTATATTATAAGTTGCTTGAAATAAATAAATAAATAAAATGTTATCATATCCTGTGGCTTGACTAATAAAATTAAATATTGTTATATCTATTATTGTTTCAGATGCGCAAATATAACTGAAGATTTATAAGCTCCATGAACTACTGTAATTTTCAAAAATTTGTTGTTCAATCGTTGAATATGATTTCAATTCTTGCAATTTTTATTCCATATGTTATGTGCTGGATAAAGTTCACAGTTTTCTATGGCTTAGCTGACCGCACAAAAGTTATTTACTTTTTATAGAATAACGCAAAGTTAGCTGATATTGTCCGGAAAAAACACAAAAAATCAAAACGTCTAAATAAATTGTTAAAAGGTTACATTAACATGCAAAATTAGCGTATATGCAGTGAGAATACTCTTGAAGATGTTTACCAGGGTTTACAAAATTCTGGAATTATAAAAATTGATTTTTTTTCATTCTAATTTTTTACTAATTTGATTTAGTTTAAAAAAATCTTAGATATCGACATGCAAAAATTTTGGTTAGTGCCACGACTGTGCTATGTGCTATACAGGAACTCAAATCAATAATAAAATGTTCTAAGTAATTAGCCAGTGAATTGAATTGCTAGATCGTATAATCTTACTGATTATGCAGATAAACCAGATGGGTGTTAAAGAGTTGTATGGCTACTACCCGAACTAGTTCAAATTTTCAAAATCGGTAACAGATATATTTCTTTATCTTTAAAAATGTACCCAAGTGCAAATTTTCAGATCTGTAATACCTTTGGTTTTCGACATATTCTTGATGGGCACTAGGAATTGTGTGGGACCTATCTAAGGCTACCTAAATTTTGTAAAACTGTGAAATATACGTGTTTGTTTATTTTTAATACATACAAGTACTTATGTATACATTTTCATGTCTGTAACACAATTATTTCTTGAAATATACGTGATTGTGAGGTAACAACCTGAACCAGTCCGAATTTTGGAAAATGAAAAAAATAAATTTCATTTTTGTTTTTCATTTGCTTATTTACAAATTTTCAAGCCTGTAACACCTTTGGTTTTGAAATATTCCTGATGGCTGCTAGAACACCCAAATCAGTCCAAATTTGGGAAAATGATAAAATACATATTTGTTTATTTTTGAAAAATTACCTACAACTACAAATTTTCCGATCAAACTTTCAGAGATCAGAAGATCGACCCTTCTACAAAACATCGAACTTGCAATTTGATAGTTTTGTAAAGAACCGCGTCATTAGTTTTCGTTTTTGTTTAGTTTTCAGAACTCTTTTCTTTAAGGCTTTCTTCGCATCTTTAAGGGTGAAGTCGTTTAAAGTGTACAAACAAACAAATTTCCGTTTTTATAAATAGAGTAAATTTGATTCTACTTTAATCCTTAATTATTATACATTGTGTAATATACTATTAAATTGTAAGTTGTTTAAGCTAAATAGTAGAAATAAATAAATATCAGAATCATTAAAGCACTCCAAATTCAATGTTTTGTATTATAAACTAGGAAACGACGGCTTTACAAATATCAGAAGTAAAACGTAATTGAATTCTCACAAAAAATTAGAATACGATCAATTGCTTGGCAAAAACAGTCCAAAGTTGAACTAATGGAATGGAATTTATTAAAACTATTCGTGTTGCTCATAAGTATGCCAAAAATTAATTTCAAATAATAAATTAATATCATAAAATAATCCTTTTCCAATTAAACTTAAAAAAAAATTTGGATCCAAGTTTAATTTATTTGCCTTTTTTTTGTCAATTTAAACTTCTATAACTCTAAAAAAAAATCATCCTTCAGAATGCATTTCATAAATTTGGCCAAATAATTTTTATGCCATTAAAAGAAAATTTCACGTTCCATTAAATTGTGTAACAAGTGCTAATAATTACCAATATTTATTCAAATATGATGTTAAAAAAAAATTATCACAAAACTAATTTGGCAAAAATTTCGTTTTTTAAAATTTATTGTTCCAAACAATGCTTTAAGTAGATTGTATATTTGCACATAAAATCTATAATATGTAGGTATAGTACTCGTTGTACATAAGTACCTACATACTAATTTTCAAATACAATAAATTAGTTATATCAGAGATAGTTATAATAAACCTATTATATTATCAAATATACTTTATTATTAGTTTGTACAAAACACTATTTCTTTTAGAACCCATTATATGCAATACCAAAAGTTTTTTAAGACATAGTACTCTATCAGAGAGATTAAATATAGATAAATAATCAAACGGAAATAAAAATTTGGTAATTTAAAAGAATACAACTGTTAAACGACATACAAGATAACGGGTAAAGTATTTATAAATAAATACAAAAGAACAGGTTTTTATTTTTTGACGTAGAATCCGAATTTGTATAAAAAAGTACCCCTTCTCATTTGAAATATCGATAAAAAATCTCGGCCAATTTCTGCGTTTTTTGGTCTTAAAAAACCCCTTTCTGGTCCTTCCCGGAAATTGAAATTATCACCAATCGATAGATCACAGACACACCAGTACAGTAGTTACACTTTGGGAATGTTTTCACTAAAATTTATAATATTCCTAGAATTATTTGTTTCACAAAATAGAGCAAAGAGCTTGCGATTGAAGGAATTTGACCAATAAATTTTTTTAAAAGTATTTCTATGTTATTCTGTATATGTACAAAAAAAAATTAAAAATGTTCATTTAAATTTTTATGATTTGTTTTTAAATTTTGCAATAAATTAATTTATTTAGTAAAAATCCTTTTTCTTTTTCTCAGAAGTAATTGAATAAATTTTCATTTCATTTATTTATTTATTTGTATGTACATATAATAGAGTTGTCGTTTATTTTTATAACGTAGTGGCTTTATTACTTTAAATGTATAATGTGCTATTCATGACACAAAAGTGCATCCTTCTCATCTTCAGCTTATAATTATTTTGTTGTGATTTATTTATTTATGCACGCAATATAACTACCGTTTGTTGTGAGGGCTACCATCTTGATAGAAGATTTATATGATTTAAAGTTGTTGTTGATGATATAAGTTGTTTATGAGTTTGTTGTTGATCCTCAATGGAAAATTGATAATCTCTGCGATGTGAACTTTTTCGACCAGTATTTTTTCGATAAATCCATACTGGAAATAAAATAGCAATGCCTAAACTGACTTGTAATGTACCACAAATCCAAAATTGTGTTGGGGCATCTCTCACAATAAAATAAACAGTATTATACATTTCCTAAATTTCAGTAACTATAACCGTTTTGTGACTATAGGCGTAGTCAAAAAAAATTGCATCTTTATAAACAAAATCAAATTCAATAAAATATCTTTCGTATAACAATTTTAAACTTTATTTTATTCATAAATAGTAATTCTGTTATATAATCACAAAATTTATATATTTGTAATAAAGAATAGAAAAAGACAATACATAAACCAGTTTGTTAATAAAAATATTACTTCACTTTTGACTTATTTTTTTGTTTTATTGAAAAAATTGGCGTTATATTTTAATGTGACTACAAACGACATCGTATAAACGACAGTTATAAAGTTTCAAAACAATTTTCAACTATAACAGAATTGTGACTACATAAGTTTTTCACTATAAACAAATTAAAATACATACAAAAATATTAAAAATGATGATAACAGTAAAATTGTTGTCTAAAAGCGAATTG
The DNA here is from genome assembly GCA_963942445.1 of Argyra leucocephala. Classification (NCBI taxonomy): domain Eukaryota; kingdom Metazoa; phylum Arthropoda; class Insecta; order Diptera; family Dolichopodidae; genus Argyra; species Argyra leucocephala. The sequence goes on along the minus strand of OZ012679.1, from coordinate 48,607,433 downwards.
TGCCTATAACCAGTAGTGACTATAACCAATTTTTACTGTAATTGATGTCAAATTGATAGAGATAAGATTTTTTTTTCATTCACATATTAAGATTAAAGAGATATGTATAAGGATAGACTAATAGCAAAAAAAAATTTAAGCAATTCTAATACTAGGACAAAATACTAAAAACAGAAAAATACATTCATTTTTTACACTATTATATTTTATTTCATTTAAATCACTTTTTTAAAGCTTTTAATTAATTTTAATTTAAATTTACTTAATACTTATTTTAGAAAAAAAATTTTGTGATTAATCATGCAGAAACATAAGCACAATTTAATTTATGTAAAAAAACATATACTTTTTTTTTCTGAGAGGATGAATTTATTAGTCGATCTATCATGGATTTGTTATGTATGAAAGACAAGAAAAAGGTGGTTTTAGTGGATTTAAGACCCTCATTACCATTGTTGGTTTGCGAGCGCGTGACTGAAACCACTTGGTGTCCTTCGATGATTCTCACCTACCTACAGGAAAAAAAATAAATCTTAATTCATATAAAATATTGTTATCCAGGATTTTTTAAATAAAGTTAATACTGTGCAATTGCACAGGGGCCTACTACTTTATAAATTTTCTGTAAAAGTCAGCTATATACATCAGCTATAGCAGCTATGGAATCAACTATATACATAAATATCCCAACTATGATTAAAGGAGATATTTCGTTGTTTATATCCAACAGCGGTTACGCGTAAATAAAAATGCGACCCCAAACACCCGCTATTCATTGATTGAAAGCATATCTTTGCCTAACTTAAGGCATCCATTTGGGTTCGACTTGAATATAATTCGCATACAGTACCTAGATAAAGCATAAAAACGAGCCATCAAAATTATAAATGATGGAGATGTTACACAAAACGTAACGTCATTAGGTCATCGCCGTAATGTAGGAGTAGTCACTATGTTTTACAAATATCTGTTGTAATTGTTCTGACGAAATAAAAAGTATTATGCCCAAAATACAACCATTTCAGTGTAATACTCTTAGGGTGCCGTCGCTCACAAATTTGTAGTACAGCCTCTTCGAACCAGAGGCTGAAATATAAAAATTCTTTCATCAACCGAACCTCTAAACTATGGAACACCTTACCAACTTTTATGTTCTCACAAAAATAAAACTTAGAAGTCTTCAAGAGACGGGTAAATAAATATTTTTTAACCTGTCCGTAAATTTTGTACTAACTCTTCTATTCTATTCTATTCCAATTCTTTTATATTTCTTTCTAATTTTTGTTTATTATTCTTTACTATCCTTCTTTTTCTTTCCTTTATCTTTATACGGCTTAAATTCTGCGAACAGTTGATGTGCCTAATATAAAAATAAAAATAACATTGTACTTGAGTAAAAACTATGATACGATACTTTATGATTGCTGATAACACAAACAAGCAATTTTCAAGAGTTAACACATTAATTTACAAAGTCTATGCTAAATAAATATTTTTTTTAATTTTTTAATAAGAATGATTTTTTGATATTTGCGAATTGCAAATTTGTTAAGTCAGAAATTTGCCAATTGTTTTTACATAAGTACTGTTTGTCATCAGCATTTTGTCAAGGGTTACTTCCCCAATAACAGTTTATCTAAATTCTGCCAGAATATAATGTTTGTAGATCTAAAAAAAAGTTAAATATTCTTTAGATTTACAAACAGGAAACAGGAAAAATGTAAAATATCCTTCAGAGATCTTTAAATCTAAGGACATTGTATTGAAGGACTTCTTCCTAAAATCTGCCAAAAAAAAAACGAAGAAGAAATAGTAAAATAAAATCCGGGATCAATTTCAATTTTATTTCCACAAAACAATAAAAAAAATTTTAGGTAGGTAAAAATCTTCTTAAAAGACTTCCCACATTTCGTCCAGGATCCTTACCAACTAATCCCTACTCCTTAATTCAAATATAGTTTAAAAAATCTAAAAAACAAATTTTATTTTGGCTTTTATTATACTCTATAAATGGATTAAATTAAATAAATTTGTGTTGTCATCTCTATATGATCCCAATAATTTTATAAAATTTAAAAATCTGATTTATTACTACCCAAGGACTAAAACGACAAGATTAAATATATTGCAAATTTCAATGTTTTATCTATACAGAAATATTAAAGGAACCTTTTCAATGAATAGAATGAAAAACAAAAATAATAATAATAAAAAAAAATATTGCACCACAAAAACATAATAATATTGTTGCTAGTAAATTTTAAAATTATGCATAATTTTAGAAATATTTTCTTTTCTTTTCTTCTCTTTTTTTTTGTTCTTATTATTATTTTTTTGTTTTTATATAGCGAATAAAAAGTAAACAGAATTGCTAATGAATCCGTATGGTTGCGCTTCAGTTGTGCAACAATATTACTGTGTTAATAATATCCAATTTAAGAGTATTCATATATAGTATACATATACATATAATATAGTTAATAGCCACAATAAAACTGAATGTTGCAATACACTAGCGTTAGATAAAGACTAATTCTATAATTATACTATTCTATGTACAATTTTATGAATGAGAACTCTTCAATTCCCTAGCAATAAGTGTTTTATTTAACTTTTTCAATTTTTGCATACTGAATATATAAACACATTTAATTGGTCTTCTTTTAGTTAAAAAGATTTCGTTATATTTGGTAGATTGTTTTTATATTTTTTATTTTCGTTTGATTTTTTTTTAATAATATTAAAGTTTAATTTTTTTTCTTCTAATAAAATTCCAAAAATATTTTTGTAAAGAACCAACAAAAAGGGTTGGTTGCAAAATAAGCAGTTTAATTAAGCGGCTATGTTTTTGTTGTGTTATGCAAAAAAAGAATGTATTATTCGAAAAAATAATTTTCTAGAATGAAATCAAACCGTTTATTGACAATTCTTGGCTTAAATTTGGCTTAAATGTAAGAATGGGGCTCTTCTTGGCTTAAATTTGGCTTAAATGTAAGAATGGCTCCTCAAAGTTGCAAAAAGGTTGCAAACTCTAGGGCATACAAAAGGATATAGGATACAAATTTCACTTATGTTCCAGCAATTAATTTCAAACTAACAGAAGTAGATTTTTAAAATATATTTTAAGCTACAATTTAAAATTACTAGATACATTTTAATAAACTTTACATTTTTTCATGTAAGTCCAATCTACAATAGAATCCTGGCAATCCCAAAGTTGTCATAATCAATTATATTTATTCAAAAGTACCTCAAAGGATATTCTACCCAGTAACATTGTTGAGTTTCATGTCAAAAATAACGATTGCAGATAAAAATTTTAAAATAAAATTAAAATGAGAAAATAGAAAAAAGAAGAGAAACAAATATTTCTCACCAAAGATTTATGAAACTCAAGGGAAGATGAGTTATTATTGTATCACTGTAAAATAAAATTTAATATGTAAGTATGTTTTTGAATAGATATCAGTACAGTATACATACTGAATGTTTTTTATGCTAGTTTTTTAATTTGATAAATTTATTTCAAACTGTTAATTTAATTTTTCCTTTTGTTGCTCCCTAGATTTTCACCAAATTTAGTTTTTATTTTTCAAATTTTCTAATTCTTTTATAGGGAATTGAAATATTTAACTGTTCATTACTTATTTAATATTTTAATTTATTACATTTATATATTTTGAATAGTTTTTTTGTTATTATTTTTTATTTGTTAGAAGCATACACTTTAATTCAACTACAATTTTTGTTAATTTTATAAAGTTATACAATCTTTCCCTAACTGTGTTAATGTGAGTCTGTGTGTCTAATGAAAGACTAACTATTATTTGTCCATATTTTCTTATAAAAATAAGTTATTGAATTAAAACAGTTGAATAAATTGAAATTTGCAAACTTGTCTTGCAAATAATCAACTTAAACTGTCTTGCAAATAATCAACTTAAACTGTTTCTAATTGATGACAACTCGACTCTAATTGAAAAATATATAGGGTTTTCCAATAGGGATAATATGATTTTGAAGTGACATTGCGCGTATTTGTAATCTATAATTTTTTTTCCATTGAATTTAGTAATGTTTACAATTTCATTACAAACGTCGTGAATTTACTGATTTTGCCTTGGAACAACTTGAAAACGATAACGATTTTTTCAAAAAATCATCTTCTCCGATGAGGCTCATTTTCATCTGAGATGTGTGATAAATAAGCAAATCGATTCGATTCTGGTGCAAAAAAATCCACAAATTATTCATGAAAAACCATTACATTCACCTAAATTGACACTTTGATAACGTTTTTTGTCTGGTGGAAGCATCGGTCCGTACTTCTTTCGAAATGAAGCTGGTAACACTGTTACTGTCAATGGAGAGCGGTATAGATCGATGATAACCAACTTTTTATGGCCGAAAATTGGAAGAAGTTGATCTTGACAACATTTGGTTCCAACAAGACGGGGCTACGTGCCACACAGCAAGTGTAACAATTGAATTCTTGCGAGAAAAGTTTGGAGATTCGATTATTTCAAGAAATTGTGATATTGAATGGCCTCCAAGAAGTTGTGATTTAACACCATTAGACTATTTCTTGTGAGGTTATTTGAAATCATTGGTCTTTAGCAATAAACCAGACTCTCTTACAAATCAATATTGAGCGTGCTATTCATGACATACGACTGGATTTAGTGGAACAAGTGCTCGAAAATTGGGTTAATCGAATTCATCCTGCAGAAGAAGTCGTGGAGGCCATTTGAATGACGTTTTATTCAGAATTTAATTGTATCGATTGTACTTCACATTAAATAAAAAACATTTGGGCCCATATTTTGATAGTCATCTCATAAAAATGAAAATGACAAATGTCATATCATTTAAATGATTTTTTGAGATTTCGATAGTCGGGAAAAATGAAATGAAATTTGAAATTTAAATGAGATGATTTTTGTTTTGAAACGGGCAACACTTTTTGTTTTGACGTGTCTTGGATATAATTAATAAAGAAAAAAAATTTATTGCGAAGAAAAAAAGAAAAAAAATATGTCCAAAAGGTTTGTTTAATATGCAAATTAATATTGAATAGAGTAGAGCCAATGTGTGTGTATTCAACGGGATCGTGTCATATGAACTACATCTTCTAGGTGGTGACTGGTGGAAAGTGCCAAGTTCAAGAAATTGAGCAGCCTCTAGCCAAAATAGGTCCGGGTCCTACTTCACAAAGCCCCGAAATTTGTTTTTTTTTAACTTTTCTTCAATAAAATGGCTCATAGGCACGATGCAAACAAGCGGTCCCAAGTGTCGGGACCGAAGACCTTAATTTTTTTTTTTTTTTAATTTTTTTTGTCATCAGTACAATGAGCCTTAAATGTGATGAAGACAATAGGTCCGAGGTCCTAGGAATTGGGGCCGAAACTCTATATCACCAGTTTAAATTTTATTTTTCTGGGAAGAAGTTATTAATAATTATTATGAATAATTTTTGAAAAATTTTCAGATTGTTCCGCGGTTCAGAAGTCGGGACCATAGACCTTGAACAAAAAAATTGTCCAAAAACCAAAATGTCAATAATGTTCATTACGCATCAAGATAAGTATAAAAAAAAAATTTTTGTTTTTGTTCAAGGTCCTTTGGTTTCGACTTCCGAACTGTCGGACCAATCCGAAATTTTTTTAAAAATCATTTATAATATTTATTAATAACCTTTTCTCAGAAAAATACAATTTAAATCGGTGATATAGAGTTTCGGCCCCAATTCTTAGGACCTCGTACCTATTGTTTTCATCACATTTAAGGGTCATTGTACTGATGACAAAAAAAAATTTAAGGTCTTCGGTCTCGACACTTGGGACCGCTTGTTTGCATCGTGCCTATGAGCCATTTTGCTGAAGACAAGCTAAAAAAAAAAAAAAAAAAAAATTCGAGGGCTTTGTGAGGTGGAACCCGCACCTATTTTTGCTTGAGGCTGCTCAATTTCTTGAACTTGGCTTTTTCCACCAGTCACCATCTCGAAGATTTCTTTACTTTTTTCATGTCCACAAATTTAAAATAAAATACTTACGATTTTTTTTGTAAATCCATTTTTTTAATTTTAAACAACAAAAGTTTTCAAACACACATACCCGTCACTTAACAATTTCAAAATGACAAAATTTGTCATTTTATCCGAATATATTCATAAAACGCGACTATCAAAATAGGCTTGTTTTCATTTTTTATGATTTTTGTCATTTTTTCCGTCTATCGAAATCGCAAAATTTGTTTTTCATTAAAAATGAGTGTGAAATGACTATCAAAATATGGGCCTTGAATTTCCTTAACAATTAGTGTGTGTTTTTTTTTTAAAAGAAATCATATCACTCTTATTGGAAAAGCCTTTATAGATAAAAGAAAGTAATTTATAGATTTGTTTTTACCTACTTATTTAGATGGCCAATAGATAATGCAAGTCACAAGTCTGATTCCTCAGCGTCGTCCATTTTTGCTACTCTCCAGTTTGAGATACATTTTTTTTTAAATTAATTTATATATTTTTACTTGGTAATAATTTAATGTTTTGTATTTTCTCTACCATCTTTCAATTGTAGACAGCCGATATTTTAAATATACATGAAATAGAAAGTGTGGACCCTTTTGCATTCATATATTTAATGTTTTTTGCAATTTCTTCTTATATTCTCTCGCACACATTGTTCTATAGCATATATTTCAGTCTCGACAACTGAGTTTGTAGAATATAAGCTAAAATAAATATGGACTATGAGGCTTTTTTCATGTAATCACGATCCTACTCCATCCATTTTCTTGTTGAGTTGTCAGTATACCATACTAATGCTCCTTTGTCAAAAGAGGTAGGTCTGGTTTCCCACGTATGTCAGTTTAGTATTATTAAATTGAATGGTTTCTCAAAATTATTTCTCGGAAAGTAGTAGTGGGATAAAGCTATCGAAAACGTATCATCCTTCTGAGTACACGAATTAGTTCCGGGTGTACCACTTTTTTATAAGTGAATCATCACCATTTGTAAGTTGGAACCATTGCTTCTTTCTATTTAAAGAGATGAAGGGGGTTTACGTGAAGCCGAATTTCTAATGATGCGGTAGATGTTGTCCAGTCACCATCAAACAAGCTGAATGCTGTAGTTTGTTGAGTTTGTTTTGAGCTGTGATTTACGTTTTTGTTTCAATTTAGAAATTACAATGACCAAATGACTGTTTCATACTTATCGTACCATCTCTAGGCCTTATTTCATAAATTTCTCACGTATTATCATTAGATTGTTTTATGCTCTACCAAATCTATTATGAGCTATTAGTAATTGCAGTTGATACTGATTTATTCAGTTATTTAATTTTTTGGTACATCGTTGGCGCATTGTAATTGAACGCATGGTTAAAATAAAAAAAACAAATAAAATTTTCTTTGTTTACAAAATTTTATTTCACTAATATTAGGCAATTAAAAAATAAATTTCTAAAATTTAATAATTTAAAAACAAACACAAACTAAATGTTTACTATTTTCCCACCCTTCTTCCATTTAGCCATAAACTCAGTAATATATTTTGCAAATTTTGTATTATCTATTGCTTCTTTATCCTGATTTTCCAAATCAGCGACATCATGATCTTCTGGTTCATATTCTAGAGCTTGTGTATCATCAACCATTATGTCAGAGAATTCTTTATCAACATGTTCTAATAAAGCTTTTTCATATTTTTGTATAGAACTCAGACGTTTGGCTTCCTGTAAAATAAAATTTCGATAAATTAATAAAAAAAAAAAAAAATTAACTATTTATAATAAAATAAAAAATACATTACTTGTCTTGGTGTGAAATAATCATCTGTAATATTTGGTATCGCTTTGTAATAATCTAAACTATGTAGAAGATCTTCTGACTCCATATCGAAAAGTAAATAACTTACAACAGATTGTGCTCCTTTTTTAATTTCATTTACTTTAAAATTTATAATAGAAATTAATATAATTACTAAATTAACTGAAATAAAGCTTACCTTGATAATATGTGAATTGTAGGTAATGATATGCACTTTGAAACAGATTATCATATCGTCTACCATTGACATGTGTTAAATCAGCTGTACAATTTGCTTTACAACGAAGCACATAAACATAATGATCTAGAAATATAAAACACATAATTTTAGTAATATAGTGACATCAGTGAACTGAATTATAAGTTGAGCTAACTATACTAATAGTTATTCATGCCGATCAATTCGAAGGAATTAGAGGAATGAGAAAAATGGGTCAGAGGAATTCTATTGCTAGTATTGCTTTTAGTGCATTAATTATTGCTCTAATGCATTCATAAACATTTTCAATAAAAAAGAGACGAATTTAAGACGTACAATTCGACACGGCATTCTTCGCGTAAACGATTTCCGAAACCGTTCGTTTTTAACGTTGATGACCCACATTTAGTATCTATGTTATATCATCTGACTATTCACAAGAAGGTTCGAGGATCGAATCCCAATCTGGGGATGGATCTGAAATTTAATTTTTTATTATATTCATAAAATAATGAAATTTTAAAATTTATTTAGATAAAAATTTGGTATTCACTGAAATACAACTAAACTATGTACTCTATTTTAGAAGGCGTTGGTACTGATAATAATAATAATACTTTTCCACATTTAATTAGTTATATCATATATGATTTACCAGAAAATTCATATATTATAGATTAAAAAAATATATACTCGTTCCATTTTATGGTAGGTAGACAGGTAGGTAAGAGTGGCCATTCCAATTGCTTCTGGAAAATCAATTAGCACATAAATGTGCCTTTTTGATACCACGACACGAGTATCATATTTGTTGTAATTGGTTGTTTTAAGGGATCTCTCTCCCATTTTTACTCTCCCAACGAACTAAGTACTAGAGCCACCCTGTACGAGCGAGAAGATTAATCAGATCACCAACTTTGCTTTCCGCAATAAATTGTTGTTTTGTACTATTAAGTGCGAAAAGATATTCTTCCTAAGTTAATCTTATCTTATCTTATATATATTATAAAAGAAAGTTGTATGTTATGTAAGGGATCTCTCTCCCATTTTTACTCTCCCAACGAACTAAGTACTAGAGCCACCCTGTACGAGCGAGAAGATTAATCAGATCACCAACTTTGCTTTCCGCAATAAATTGTTGTTTTGTACTATTAAGTGCGAAAAGATATTCTTCCTAAGTTAATCTTATCTTATCTTATATATATTATAAAAGAAAGTTGTATGTTTGTAGCCATTTTTCGGAAGAAGTACTGCAGCAGTTTTGACAAAAAATTATATATAAGCTTTATGGCTTATGAGAATGGGAATGGTTTTTGCACCAGGATTTACTGAAAATACATACTTGATTTCCTTAATTTTGGCAACAATACAGTGACACAGCAATAAAGCATTGGCAATAGCCTGATTCTTCTGGAATTGCAGCTGATGGTGGAAGAACGACATACCCGCCATCAAAATGACCTTTTAATATCTATGCAAATAACAGAAACTCCAACATGCAATGTTTCTAGATCATCTTGAAAGGCGAAGATACTTCAGCAATATGAGATTATTATTTAAGATGAATGCCCAATAGCACATACAAAATCATTAGAGATAATATATCGTACACTGCAAGATTTACGACACAGCCAACAACCTTTTAGAGGTGCTCTTATATTATTAGCATTTCACACAAACTTTACCTCCTATCCCCTGATCAACACCAGCAGATGAATTACACGCATTTATAAAATCTTCACAATTGGGGAGAGATATGTAAAAAAATTATCCCTCAATGTAAACATGCGTATACAACTACAAAGTGATAATGCTGGCCATTTATTTGTCAGTTATTAGACATTGGAAATGTAAATATAGCAATCAACAATACAACAGAATTAATAACATTGCCTGACAATTTTTGTGTACTAAATGAATCAGAATAAGACTTAGGTGCCTATTATGTATTTCGATCGAAATTAATCGAATCGTTCATCGTTATCGTTAGAGTTATTCGACTGTGATCGTTAGTGTTATTATGTATTTCGATGAAATTTCGATCGAAAGAGTTTAAAAATGCTGCCATTGTAAAATTCAAATCTACGATGAAAATGACATATGTTTGATTCTTTGACTGTCAAATTCAAATTATTACACGAAAAAAAAAAACAAAATAATAGTGTTATATTTGAAAATTTTTAAGTTGAAAATAAGTTGAAAGTGTTTAAATAAAATATAATTACAAAATTATAAGTTTTTATAAATAAAATGATTTCTGCAGAGTTAAATTTTTCAATTTCTGATAGTGCTGAAAAACGCTATCAAATTGCAGAATTAAAAAACAATCGAACATATATTCGGGATTATTCTAATCCACTAGCTTTCGAAGATTATACGTATGTTATTTAAACATAAATTTGATGAGTCAATATTGAAACTATTAAATTAGGCCAAAAATTGAAATAGCCAATAAGTAATACGTCGATTCCAAATATAATCAAATTGGTTAGTGTATTAAGATTATGTGCGGTTGTTTTGATTTTCATTGTAGGAAATGATTTTCATGTCGGACTAGCACAGCTAATTTTTTTTTGTTCTTAAAGAAGTTTTATATGTATTTGCAGTTTATAATTATGTGCAAAATGAATCAAATTCCATTACGCACTAGAAGAAAAAAGTCAGGCAAACATTATTTTTATGATTAAAGCAGAATTACTGAAATAATTGTAGCAGTAGATGGAAAGCTTATTCAAATTAAATCACCGAAACAAAACGTACGACATTTATGTTATAGTAGAAAGGGATTTTTTAGCATTAATGAAACTCTGATAAGTTTATACTTTATTGTAATTAGCCTACATTATTATAACAGTTTTTGTTTTTAGATATGTGATCATAATCAGCTAATTGGTTTTGTGAGTGCAAGATATTCTGGTACCTCTTTGGAAAATTTATAATGGTGTCTCATTATTTACAAAATAATTATGAAGAATAAAGTAAAATACCTACTTTCATTTCAACTTTTAAATTTATTTTTATTTCAAAAAATATCATAAATATAAAACAAAACACCAAGTGTCCAAGCGCACTCTTTTATTTTATCCTTTCAATTCAAAATTGAAATAATTTGTACAAAATCTCTCTTTCGCTGTCTCTTTCGTGGTAAAATTTTACATCGATAAACTTTATCGATTTCGTCGACAATTTCTGAACGATATCGAAATACATAATGGCAATTTTGCATTTTGACATTTCATTCGATCAAATCGTAATCGTTATCGAAATACATAATAGGCACCTTAATATCAAGTGTATATCCTAATATTGTACGTAATTACACAAATTATCAATGGTTGAATGAACAAGCTACATTGGCAGTAAAAAATAAAGATGTTAATGAAATAAATATAGACATTTCAAACAAAATAAGTGGCCGAACAATTACATACAAGTCAACCGACTGCGTTATGGATAATGATGAAGCTGTGTGAATTATCTAATTGGATTTTTAAATGCATTTGATTTACCAGGAACTCCACTACATATTCTGCAATTAAAAGTTGGTATGCCCATAATTATGTTACACAATTTAAATCAACCACTGTTATAATAATGGCACAAGATTATCAGTGAAAAAATTAATAAAAAATATTAACTAAGCAATTACAATGGCAAATACAAAGGCGAAATTGTATTAATTCCACGAATACCATCAATCAATCCGTCAGATGAGACATTAAACAATTTAATCGTATTAAATTTCCAGTTCGTTTAGCATTTGCAATGACAATAAAAAAATCGCAAGGTCAATCGCTACATGTATGTGGGTTAAATCTTTAAAATGACTATTTCTCACATGACCAATTAGTTGGAAAACCTTCGGTATCATTTATTTTACACACGAAGGAAAAACAAAAAATGTAATTTCAAAATCAAAGAGAATTGCAATAGAATAGTAACATATTTTAAGATTTCAAATTTTGTAATCATTTAAAATTCAAAATATAATATTATTATTATGTATTTTAATAAAGAATTAGAATTAATTTGTACGATTTTTGTATTAGCAAATAAAGTTTACTTTAATCCACTTCCTACTTGACGGTGTCACTGTTCTGTGTGTAATACGAACATTTTTATCAACTGGGTGTAGCAAAGCGCACCGGGTCTGCTAGTTCTACAATTTTTTATCTTCATATCGCGCGATAAATGCTGTATGAATATAAGGTCCCAGTTTTAAACTGACCACGATAGAATATTAATTTGTTTTATTTAAAAAAAATTGATGCAAAAGAAGATAAACAGTGTAAAACATAAAGCGGTTTGTATAAGTATTTTAATGCAGGATTTTGAGTGAAACATTGTTTGATTAATTTAAAAAAAAAAAAAACAGTTCGCATGTAATTTTTTAATTAAAAATAAAAAAATTATACAAAAAAAAATATTTTTTATTCTTTTTATTTCTATTTTTTAAGAGAGAAGACTGATAAAGTCCCAAAAAAACAACAAAAAAAAATTAATGATTCAACATTTCAAACGTTTTTAATAAAACTTCTTTGTTTATCTTCTTTTTTTATAATTATTTGACAGTGTGAAAACTAAAAAAAAAATCTTTTCTTATCAGATACCCCTTCATTTGGGTTCAAAATATTATAACATACATTTTCTAACTTATATCAAAGTTTAGTCAGTGATAGTAAAAATCAGTATTTTGGTGCTTTAGTATGAAAATTATTGACCAATTATGGAATTAATTTAAATATATTTCCCAAAATAATTCCACGACTAAATACGAAGCATAAAAATTTACAATAAATTGAATTATTAATGTCAATAAAGTAATAACGATATCATACTTGACCGACATTTCTGGGAAAAAGTTACATAGATTTAATAAAAATGTATTTACTAACATATTGGGACATCAGAATCCGTTAGATCATCATTTGGTAAATTTTAAAGAAGAATGAGTTCTATGTCAAATGTTTGGTATAATTGATAAAACTAAATGATTATTTGTTTAGAAGGGTTCATTGGAAATGAGTTGAATTAGTTTTAAATTTTGCAATTATAAAATAATGAAAAAATTAAATTTATACCATACAACTAGACAAATAGGTAGCGAAAAATATAATGAAGTACAACTGTGATTAACACTAAAGAACCGTTAGTTTTTCAATTTTCAAAAATTATTTTGCTATATATTTTGTTAAATTATTCCTTAATTTAAAATTTTACAAAACTTACTTGCAACTGCTGTAGTAAAATCTGGTAACCATCCTTGTTGAAAATCATCTTCACAGAAAGCACGACATTTATCATAATCTTGTATCCAAAGTTCAATAAATTTTTCAAAATTTTCAATTGTTTCATTCCACTGTTTTGCTCTATATGCAACTACACCTTGGGCATAATATTTTGAGAATTCCTATATTAAATCAATATTAATTAATTTTGTTCCTAACTAATTAAATTATTTTAAATCATCCGTTTCTTCGAAAATGTTAAAAAAAAATTATTTGATTTTATTTTTAAAAATCGAAAAAATAGAATTTTCGATATTTTGCATCGAAAATTTTAGAATGTTTTATTGAAGATGTGACATGCAAGTTACTTGCTGCAAGTATGGTACACATACAATACGAGTAGATTGTCAAAAATGTGAATTTTACTACATACGACGTTGATGTCGCATTTACTAGCATGATAAATTGCAAAAAACTTCCAATTTCGATAACTAGATAAAAATAAATTTAATTATAAATATATTTTGAAATTATTAAAAATTAGTTAAGGATTTTACAATTTAATAAATGAAAAGGACATGTCCAAATTATTTATTTACACAGATGCATGGATATAAAGATTATATCAACTTGCTTATCATAAGTTTTTTGATTTAATTAATTTAACATTTGTTATACGGCCGGAATTAATTCGGACCGCCAATATAAGTTGTTTATAATGATAATAATTATTTTTAGGTTTGTTTCGTTCATTAATAACTCTATACTTGAACTTATCAGTAGGTTTTTATAGTATTTTAAATGTAAATAAGTTATATTTAAAAAATGTGTTTTTTTTTAAAGAATTTGAAAATTATTTTAAAATCAAATTTTTATTTTTTAAAAGAAATCAAAAGAGCAAAAAAAAACAAGAAATCAATTTACTTCTGTTTGTTTTTTTATATTCAACCCATATGCACTTTATCAATAATGAGCTCTACTGACACTGGCATGAATTTTTTCAAGCCAGTAAAATTGCAACTAATTTGACATTTCGTATAAAACAAGATGTGTCAAATTATTTTCAATGATAAAAGAAATCATTCCAGAAGAGCTGATATAGTTCAGAAAGTGTATAGTTATGTTTGTAAAAATAATTGAATTTGATTGCACTTTCAGCAAATAAATTGCATGTCGAGACACTAGGTAATCAATTTTCGAACATAAAAACATTTTAATTGACATTTATTATATACCTTATTTTCAAGATCAACCATAGTTTCATAATCAAAGTCCTTTAACGAAGCATAATATTTAATATTTTTTAATAACATTTCATCTTCAGTATCTCCAATTAATGCAGTGAAAGCAGCATTAATCGCTTTCTTAATATCCTTATCCTAATTGTTTACAACAACAATAATAAAAATAATAATAAGGAAATTAGAAAATTTAATTCAATTTAAAAATAAATTTCATTATTGACCCACTCTATAATAGCATATTTGAAGATAATCATATGGTTTCCTTTTTTTAAATATCATTTTTTCATTATAACTGACAGTAAAGAATTTTGATAAATTGCTTAAATGACTTCTTCGACATTTCTCTAAACATAATGTTTTATGTAATAATCCTTCATAAAAATGATAATGATCATAATCTACTTCAAACATCGGTTTTATCGTTGATCTTTCATGATCACATGAAACACGACAATAGGTCAAAGTATTATAGTAATCTTGATAAAGAACAATTGAACGTTCTAATAAACTAATGCAACCTAACCAATCACGTTTTAAATATGCTGCAACACCTTCTTGAAATAAATCAAGAAAATTTTGTTGGTATTGTGGTTCTTCTTGTTCTATAATAATATCTGTGGTATGATTATATTCATTTAATTCATTTTTTTGATTATTTTTTATCACTTCCGGTTCTCTAATCTCACTATATTCAATTGGTAAAAATGATCCTACTAAAATATGTTTGAAAATATAATCATTTTTTGTTGTTACTAAACTATTCACTTTTTTATTAGATCTTAATTTGGATGGAATGTGTTTAGCTGATATCACTAATGACAACATAAAATAAAATGCATATATTTGCAACTTCATTTCAATTTATTTCTTAATTTGCACAATATTATTAATTAACTTCTCAGTTCTCAGTTATAAATGCTGAGAATGGTATCAATTCAGTCAACAATAAAAAAAATATGTAAAACAAAAAAAAACAAAAATCAAAAAATAAATTTCACAAATAAAATAAAATGTATATGATAATATTGTGTTAACCGACGACCGGGTATTAAATACTCACATCTATATTGAAGAGATACAAATAAATGACTACTGAACCTATAATAAAAAATGATAAATGAGAGCAAGCAAGCAACATTGGATTCATTCAATATTGAAAGTCTGGTTTTCAATTAGTTTAGTTTTTTTTACTTTTTTAAAGAAGAACAATAAAACAAAGGAGAACCGAAATGTTTCCTCTATAATCTAAATAAAAAAAAATATTGTTACAGGCAAATTTGTAATCTTCAGCAAATGGTCAAAAATAATTTTTTTTTCTGTTATTTTTGTTTTAAATAACAAAAGCGCAAGTTTCAGAAATTATTCATGTTGTCATATCGTTGGTTTAAAAAAGATGAACAAATAATAAATATCAAATGTAGTAAAAAAACATAGGTTATGTCAAGATGAGTGACATTTCTTAAATGTTCATTTCAAATTTTACTAAATTAATATTAAAATACAATCAATAATTTCCTTCTTCAAGAATTACTTGGCACTATTTCATATTGTAAATATTTTACTACAAACAAGTTTATATATCAACAACCTTATATCTTTTCTATTTCGATACGGTACGAATGCCCCGCAAAACCTAAAAAAATCTATCCCATCACTACCATTTACCACCAGCATTTTTCATACTATCTAACAAAGTACATTTCTAAATATAACCGTGAACAAACTACACTAAAACAATTTGAATTTGGTGTTTCTCATGAAAGTTTCGTAGACCTTCGACCTGTTATATTGGAATTCAGACCCCCACGAACGGCGTCCTCATTTCTACCTTTACAGCTGTCCTAGCGTTCGATTTTAATCCACTTTTAGCTTCTCAATAACTTCAGAATAACTTGCAAATGAAAAATTTACTTCACGCTTTTCCTTTAATTTTTTATGTTTAATTCAAACATATTAGTTAGTTATTTAGTTAGTTAATTAACTTTAAATATAGCAACAACAAAGCAATTCGGCGCTGTTACAAGAAAAGGATACATATGAGAACATAATGATCCTCTTCAACTCAAAATGCATCGTTATCTAACCGGCGAGGAAGCCCATGAACATGACAAATCTATAATATATAATTTTGAAATGTATCATAGGTTGTTCAACATATATTTATATAAACCAAACCATCTGAGCCTAGTACTCGCTAGGTCCGGAAAATAACAGAAAATATATTTGATATGTTTTTGAGTATCAAGATCCGCCAGCTATCAGTACTGACTAATATATGGAGTAAATCAAATATATTATATTTATATAGGGCATCAGGCTTACTTATAATTAATATAAAGAGAATGACTCGTTTTTGTACTATTTAAGGGAAGTTAACAGTTCACCATACTTTTTTATTACACTTTATCTTACCTTGTGTTATGTTGATGAAAGCTAAGCCTATGTTTCCGTATATCAGAAAATCAAATTTTATAAAATCCCAAAGACTATAATGGACAAACTAAAGCCATCATTGTATCATCGGAGAAATATTACTCAATAATCCCGATGGTAAAAGAAACGTAAAACAAAACGTAAAAGAACAGAGATGAAAAGCTAGATGTTTGGATGGCTTAAAGACAAGACCGACCTGATGAAAATACGAGTAAGTATACATAACTAGGGAGAATAGGAATAGAGAAGATTGGAAAATTATTGTACCAAGGCTAATATTGAGTTGTAACACCACGAAAAAAAACGAAGCAGAATGGCTATTCTTCAATTTTTCTCTTTTCTATACTCGAACCTAATAAATAAAATAATTCAAAATTTCCTTAAATTATTTCTGAGCATTTCACTAAATTTTTACTATTATAACCCTTCAACTATTTGCTTGTAACATTCTTATCATTTTCCTACATTAATTTTTGTTTATAAACATTTAATTTTTTTCTTCGTTTTTTTTTTTTTTTTTTTAATCTTCCGTTCTCATATTTTCATTCCGCATTTCATTCTTAAAACATCAAAATCAGAGGATTTTTTAATCTTTTGCACATTATACTTTCTCAGTATGTGGGTTTAGTTTCTATTAAATTTCTAAAAATAACTTCAATTCTTCTTTAAAGTTCTAGAACATCTGTATGACTACACAAACATAACAAAAGCAAAGAATCTAAATGAAATAACATGTGCTATTCTATTGATGTATGGATATGGAGCATGGACTGTAATAATATAAATAGCTAAAATAAGAAAACAATTGCTACAGAAAAACAATCAACACAGTTCAATTGATTAAAATAAAGTCAAATTTCTTATTAAACGGAGTTCTAAATTTTTAGATTAGTGTAAAAAAAATTGAGAATTGAGAAAATTAATCATCATGTTGACAAAATTTAAGCATTGTTTCGTTACATAGAATTTAATGATTTACTCTTATTACTTACTCATATGATAACCTAATAACCTTCTACAGGCTAACATACAATAACTTTGCATAACATGTTCATTAGGAAGTTTATTAGTGGTATGCATGTAAAGTTCGGACATTATCAGATCAGTAAACATTAAAGTAGTCAGGTCGTTAATACCCTCTACACACTTTTTTTTAATTATCATTTAATTTATGAATTGAAAATTATCTCTAGGAATACTACTACATTAGACTAGGTGGTACTTAAAATTATTTTTAAACTTCTAGATACACGCATCCAGAATTAGTTTGGATGCCTCAGAAAAATTAAAATATATCGATTGAATTAACCGACTATTGCTTGCGAAAAAAAACAGATAAAGATACAGATGACTGAATTTTGAGATGCAGATAAAGAACCCATATTGACTTATCTCGAGATTTTGCAAATACAAAAATTAATAACAAATTATAAAAAATGTAAAATCTACTTTCTCTCAAACAACGAAGTAGCTATGCCAACAAACACAGCCAAGAGGATGCTTTGCTAACAAACACAGCCATATGTGTTGTATTTCTTTTTGCAGAATATTCAGCATAGTTTCTAACAATTTTGCGTCGTTGTTTTTGTAGTGCCAATGATGCCTATACAACATTGACGTTGTATCTACATAAGGGCTTTTATGTGTTTCTTTTTGCCCAAAGCTATCCACCAGACAATCGGCCGTATGTGATCATTGGTCTTATCACCCAAGTGTATATCGAGTAAACCACCTGTGGAGAAATGCACGGTGTTTTCCTAATGGCATTTCTATTGATGTTGTCAATGCTTTACTTTTCCATTATTGTTGGTGTTCGTTCCATTTTAGCTTTGTGTCTAAAATTATTCTTAGGTACTTTACCTTCTGTGTGAATTTAAGTAACGTTTCTCCTATGTTTTGAGGATTTACTGATCCTTCCTCTCTTTTCCTATTGAAGAGACACAATTCCCGTTTTTCTTTCCTTTCACTTATTAATATAACAGGTTTATCCGCATAGCACGTACCATGGATTTTGTCCAGCTTACAATGAAATATTCGATCCGCTTCATAATCAAGTTACGTAATCATTTTTTCCGTTTATGAGTATTAGTACTTAACTTCAAATTGTACAAATACAGATTTTAACAATAAATTACAAAAAACATAATATCATTTTTCTCTCAGACAATAAATCGGCTGTACTAGTTCCAAATGAAAAATAGTATGGGAATGCGTAGAATTAACGGAAACCATTGCAAAAATATAAATAAAATCACATCAAGAAATGAAGCTTGGGACTGCTTTGCGAGAAAAACCTTGTCTGAAACAAAAAGATGAGAATTTTTAACAAACATACTTGATAATCGACAAACAAAAGTGTTTCAACATTGGCTCAAGAAAACCAAATTTTTTCCAGGTTTTAACAGAAAACTGGTGCCCTTTACTATAGGAATAATAACTGGTCACTCTAATATGTGAATTTCATAAAGGATCTATTGAACATCTGTTATTTATTTATTTATTTTTATCAAAAAGATCAATTTACTCATATAGAGTATACATATGTTAATGTGATCTAAAGGGTTACACTCATAGTAAACTATGGAATCTGAGAACGATTTGAGTTGACAACTTCAGCATGGTCTTGAAGAATATTCTGAAACTAATTGTGACAAAAAACAAGTCTGATAGTTAATTGCAGTGCCACGAAAGGAAAATAAGATTCGCCTAATTCTGAAATTGACATCAAAGCAATAATAGCATTCATCAAGGACATAGACCAGCAATTCTCAGATAATAAACAAGGCAGTAAAAAAAGATTTAAAGAGGTCGCGTCTACATAGAACGTCCCATAAAAACAAAACATCATTAAATCAGGCATTCTTACGCAAATTTCGATGCATGATTGTATTGCTACAAAATTCTGTAAAATTCTGTAACCCTCCAACAAATAAACAACAACAACAGATAGGTCATATTGGTATAACAAAGGCATAACTTACCTATTTAGAGATTCCCTTCAATTTTCCTACCTAAAATTTACAAATATTGGAACTCTCATTAACTCTGACATACAAATTTTGTGATTTCTTGCAAAATAAATCAAATCCGAAAATTCCAATATATGACATGTATTAGTGTCCTGGAAAACCTTTCAAACAAAAATTTGGTTATTTTTCTGCAAGAATTTTGTGATTAAATAATTTAATAATAATACGGTGAACTTAAATTCAGGCAATGAAAGCAAAAAAATCATATAAACTTTTATTTTTTTATTTTTTATTTTTTATGAATTTTTCTATTCAGTAATGTCCATCCCAATTTCCGTCACATCTGCTATGAAAGTTTTATAAACAAACTTTTTTTTAATGTTAACATTCTAGAAATTTCCTTTAACTTTTTCATAGTCATAATTATATTATTATCCACCATCAGTTGGCTTTTTTTTATATTATTTGAGAATTATCAAAATTAATAATAAATGTGTATATTCGTATGTCAATGCTTTAATTTTATAAACATTTTTGCATAATTAATCTGAAGATGAAATACTACTTGTATGTCTGAAAATTGATTATTTTACTTCCTAAATAAAGATGTAGTTCAATGTCGATCATTAGTCTTAAAAAAAACATTGCTTATTCAAAATTTATTATTAATTTTTGATATACATATGTATACATTAGATTCTACAAAAAGTTGAGAGATTGCTTAATTGATTCGTAGAAATACATATAAACAAGCATTTATTTCAAATAGGAAAATCACCTACAGATCGGTGCGAATTCTGTTATTGTGAAATAAAAACATTGGTAAACACTGATTTTTAAATTCAATGCAATCATTCATAAAATATGGAAATATTGCGAGTCTTCATAGAGGAAGCTTCTTGCTTTTTTAATCTTTTTTAGGGCATACCCTATCGTATTTTACATTTCACACTAGCATTAATATTGTTTTCTTCCTATTTATTAAACATCACTCCATTTGACTTTTCCTCAGTAACTTAAACCAATAATTGATATGATACAATTTGTTCCTCTTTTTATTTTAACAAATCTATTCCATTTCTCGAAATTATAAATTGACAATAAAGCTAAAAGAAAAGTTACAAAAAATCTGAAAAGACCACAGAAGCAAGTGTGGAGATTAGGCTAAAAGCGACAGTGAGAAAACTAAAGCATTCGCTGAGTATCTAGGAATAAACTTTCAAGTGATATAGCATAACATGAATAGAAGCTATGTGTATAATGGAGCTATGGTACTTAAGAAAGGCGTAGTTTCTAATGATAGTGGTTGTTTTCCACATTTAATTATTTAATATACCAGAATACAACAACAAATACTCGTTGATAAAAATTTGCATAATGCATATACATAACACTTATTTACATACAAATTTCCACCATCAAATAATGATTCAATTTGAGAGTGATCGAACTGAAATAACCAGATTTTATATATAGAGATTTCGTTCACTTCTGATGTGAATTGGTAGTCTATTAAAAATTCGTGGTGTCATATTAATAAAGCAATGCGTAAATTGTGTTGTTCTGGCCATTGGAACAGCAACATAATTCAAATAATTAATACATAGGTTATAAGTTGGAGTTAATCTTTGATCGAGGTAGCTAGATCTAATGAAAAAAATGTTCATAGTTTTATAGATATAGAGATGTCTGAGTGGCAAAATACAGACTCTTTTGAAAAGTGGGAAACTAGATGATACTCGATTAACATTAAGCATGGTTCTTAAGTAATGTTTTTCGGCTAGGAGAAGTGGGCGAATTCTGTTATTGTAAGAACCACCCCAACAAGCTAAACCATAATTCAACTTAGAATTGAAAAAGGCGTAGTAATATATAATTTAAATTTCTAACGTACTACATTTTCTCAAATGGTAGTCGTAACGAACAATTCTATTTAAATATTTTTTTAAGTTATGAGTATGTTCAGACAAATTTAATTTATGATAAAGATAAGGCTTATAGTTAAATCATGAACAAAAAACCAGTTCCTAAAAAGCTGCAAATCGTAGTTAATTTTACTTACAACATCCATCAAATTAGAGCCACTATAAAAAAAGCAGTGTCATCTGCAAAAGCAGTCGACAGCCCATTATAATTTTGATTTAAGAGAGAGTTAATATAAATAAGAAATAATATCGGCCCCAACACTGAACCTTGAGGAACACCTTTGCTAATAAAAATAGCTTCACTAACTTTAGATTCAACTCTGACTTTTTGTTTTCTATCTCTTATATACGACTCGAGCCATTTGAGAATAAAGCCTCGGAAACCATTATACATTTTCTTCAACAGTAAGTTGTGGGATACTGTATCAAATGCTTTTGTGATATCAATGAAAAGAGCAGCACAACTACTGTTCTTATTCAAACTATTATAAATTTCATTAGTAAATTTTAGCAAAGCATCTTCTGTGCTCCTATTCTTCAAAAAGCCAAATTGACTAGAACTAAAAAATTTTTACTTTAAATATATAAGAAATATAATATAAACTAGGCTAAAATCAAAATTATAAACTTAAAGAGGAAAAAAAAAAACTGAATTTGAAATTGCAATACAAAAAAAGAAGCAAAAAGTAAATCAAAAATCTAAATTTAAAACAACATTATGTTAAAATAATAATGAAATAAACTTAAGATATTTATGTAAAAAACTTTAAAGAATGAAGGCTTGACAAAACCCACATGGTTGATAAGCCCATAATAAAGATCTTATAAATAAATAAATAAAATGTCTTTAATTTGGTATTTCTCTGAACTACGGAAAATATGGACCAGTTTAATAGAATGTTTATGGCAGTTAATTAATATAAAGATTATATTGATTTAACAAATTTAAGTTAAAGAAATCTTTATATTCACAGTTACTCTAACAATACCAAACAGATAAGGACTCAACAAAAAACACATTCTTATATACCTAATAGTCTTTTAGCAATACTAGATAAAATGTTTGAAAAGTGTTAATATACAAATTAATGCCTCGATTCCAAAACAAAAAGATTAATCTTACTATATAAATTTAGATCGCAAACCAAACACAAGAGAGCATCAGGTGCACAAAATAGTTCACCTTAAATAGCGTAGTTATGAACTATATTTTACTTAAGTTGTTTCTAGATAGTACTTTCAATTATTTTTTTGTTATTTATTTCATCCCAATGACAAAGGCTACTGGACCAGGTCGAAAAATCCTTTTGTTTGCTTCATCGAGAATTGAAACTGGGACCTTTCTGTAAAAAGTACGTGGCTTTTAATGAAGTCTATTATGATGGTCTAGTTTTAAGGCACAAGCGAAGCTACCGCCATCAAATTTCATTCATCAAATAATCAGATCAGATCGTACCTGACTGATAGTTGATTCAAAGTAAAATACAATAATTATTTAACAGAAAAATGTTATCATAGCCTAGTTACCGCAAGATAGCGATTTTATATTTATTCTATACCACCCATCTACGATCTCGATAATACTCTACACCCTGTGTCGTACAAATTATTCTTAGATTACAATAATATAATTTAAATTTAAAATGCATCGATTGTAATAACCATAAGGAAACAATTAACAAATTTAACAATAAATTAATTTTAACAATCGTTTAATTTATTAAAATTAGATAATTTTTTAAGTCAAATTATTTGCAATAAAAAAATAAAAATTAAAAAATAAATTTTAAATAAAAATTCTGCTAATAGCTTTAACATTGCTTATAAAATCATACATGACACCTAATATTATCCACTGAAATTTCTTCCTTTTTTAATAATCTTTAAGTAAAGTCCTTTCATTGTATACGTCATTAGTTAGAGGAGTATATGAAGTACACACATCCACATATACACTTAGTTATATACAAAATAAAGTCATAAGAAATCTTAACACCAAAATTCTGTGCAAATAAGTGCTATATATATGTATTAGAAGTATAAAAATATACTATAGATTTTTTTAATAGTGTTGTCTAGTTTGAATTCATAGCTTCCACAATAACATTTCAATCAACAATAGTAGATAAATGTGACTTTCTCATGTTATCCAGGATTACGAAAGAAAAATAGTTTTTCCAACCTTAACACTAAGGTATTCAACAACAAACGCCTTATAAACACAGCACAGTAAATTTGCTTTAATTTTTTTGTTTTTTTTTTTTGTTTTTTTTTTTTTTGTTTTTGTTTTCAACTTTTGAAATTCACTTTAGCTATACTGAAAATATTCTCAATTCATATTGTATATGAAAAGGACATGTGTCGTATAAGAAAATTAAAGAATTAATATGAACTTTCTAAAATGTGGTGGTTTTGTTACAGAAAATATAATGTTCACTTCGCAATTTAATTTGTTTTTAAGAATTTTTAAGTTAGTTTGGAAAAAAATGTTTCTTCTATTACCGTTAAATGTGAAGGTCGTTAATTAGTACCATAACTTAAAACTCAATAAGCAACTTAACCAAAAACTCAATCAACAAACCAACCAACTTAAGTGGCAATAGGTTTCTTTTAAACCAACTTAATAGAAGGCAATAGTTTTATTAAGTGGTTATAGGTCTCTACTAACTGACTTTAGTAAGCCTCTAACTATACCTAAAACTTAATTAAGTTACTCCGGCGAGGGGTATTCTTTATGTAGTTGAATATCTTTTATACCATTTTTGCTTAACTTATAAATAAATTTTAATTATTGAAAATTCGTGATAATTGTTGAAAATAGTTGAATATTTTACTATACTCTACAGATACTAGCTACTAGCAAACTTCTTCAGTGTTTTGTGTACTCGACTGAGGAAAGAAATCTAAAGTTTTTAGTGGACAGATCGCAATTTGATCTTTTTCGCAGTTGGTTGGCTGCTTGCTTCCCTAAGTACTAATTTTTTTGTTTATCTTTCAAATAAATCATTTATAGATAAACCTATCCAAGTTTAAAACCCTTTATGGAAAACTATATATTTAATACACGAACCAAATATCAAAACATCATAAAATAAAATCAATAAAATATGAAGCCTTTTCAATTTAGAAATATTTTTGAAGATCATCAAAACAATTAAAATTATCTAAAAAATAAAGTAGATATATTTTTTTTTTAACTTCCCTAAGTTTTTGTCTTTGAATTAGCCACCTAGAAATGTTTCTAATTTCCCATTAAATGCAGGTGCATCTCTAAGTTCAAATGAATGTTTATTTTTGTAAAGTAAACTTTTGAGAAGCAAAAAAAAAATATTGCTATTGTTGCCATGGTTGTAAATTTTACTTCGCCACCTTTAAGTATTCTACCCTTATAATATATTCTGTATTCTACTACCCAAACACTAGGAAAAGATTCCTTTATACAAAATTATTGTAGGTGTGGGTAAGGAAAAAAGGATTAGGAGGGAAAAAGTATGATAGAGGAGAATTGGAATATTACCCTTGGGGTATAATTATTCAATTGAAGCTGAAATTACAAAATTCGGTGACTCCATGGAATAACAAAAAAGAGATAGCTAAGAAAAATTAATTTATTTGCGAAAATATAAAACTTTGTTTTGAGTTAAATATGCAAAGGAAAAGGGAAAAAATATTTTTTCAATGCTAGACCGGCGCATGTTATTTCGGGAATAGCTAGTGATATTATTATCATTCGTAATATTTTTATTATTTATTATATTGTTAATATTTAAAACAGAGTTTTACACGATATTAGTGATATGTAAAGATTGCATTGGTTATATCACAGTTTTCTATAAATTTAAATAATAAAGAATATCGATTGCGGCCTTTATTTATGAGTGAATCGTTTTTGGTTTTATATATTTCGATGGTTTTAGCTGAGTCTCGAATCTCTTATGTATAATTTAATATTATTATGTATTCTATGGATATCTCAGGTGTTCCTTGTATCGGATTTTCATGTTTCTTTTACTATGCTCTACATAAACTTTGTTGCAATTCTATACCTGCAATTCCCAATAAACCTGCAATTCCCGATTCGATGCTTAGTTGATCTTAATTACTGCAGAGACAATAGCAAAACTAATCAGTTCAAAATTCTTCAATCTGATTAGTTCTGCCACTGTCTATGCAGTAATTATGTCTAAGCCGTACTCTTTCAATTTCGTTCTGAGAGGAAGGGAAATCAAATAAGTAATTAGTTTTTTTCTGCATATGTGTTTAATCTCGTAATCTGAAATATGTGTTTAGTCTCTCAAAAGAAAAAAGAAGTTGTCAGGTTTCCGTTTACTAATAATAATTTTAATATTTGATTGCAAATATCCATATAATGGAACCAACATACTACTTTCATCAGTGCTTATGACAAACCTTGGAAACCTGACAACAATTAAATTAATTAGTGTTGTAAATTATTATTAAATCTGATTAATAAATTAGATAATTTACTGATTATTTGGTCGTAATTCTGAGTTATCAATACAAAATAAAATTCCAATAATATATAAGATATTAAGACCTGTACGGTATCCAATTGAGGCTGTGCAAAGAAACACCGAAATGCTGCAAAAATTTTAAATAAATTGCTCCGTAACGCACCATAGATGGTACGTACGCAACAAAGTCACTGTTTCAATGTGCAAGTCACCACGGTGGAGATCGTGACTTTCACACTGAAACAGTAACGAATAAAGTTATCAAACATATTTAAATAATATTTATAAAATGTGGATTAAATTATGAATTTTTTTATACTACAACTTTAATGACATAACTGTGAGTTTGATTTTCTAATACGATAAAAAATAAATGAACCCAAAATACTTCATCGCTGAATTGCAATACATATATTTACTACACATTCCATTATGTATTTTTAACAATTTACTTCTTTTCTATTGCAACTAAATTTTGAGCTAACTAGTCGTTAACAGATATACAAATATATATTATTTAAAAACTAAAAAAAAATATATATTCACAATACAATATAGGTATTTGATCGCAAAAAGATGAATGAATTCAGGCAGTCAGGTGTGATGTTTATATCCTTTCCAGGTTCGAATAGAAAAAAAATTCAAAATTTTATTTTAGATGGGCAATCACAATAAAGATTTGGAAAATTTTTAAAGGCTAGAATTAAATTATATTTTTTTTTCCTCAAAACAACTCATTTAAGATCTAGTTGTTATATTTGTCCAAAATTAAATTGGTAAAAATCGAGTATACGAAAAAATTGAAGCTAAGAAAAAAAAAATTTTAACTGTTAAACTCAATAGGTTAGAGGTTAAGTTTGAAATTCTGTGATAGATAGATAAGTAGATAAGAGTAGCAGGTACGTTAGCACACTTAGATTAAGGAGGTGATACCACGGATGGAAGTACAAACGTTGGAAGTACTTAATTTTCGTACTATACCGGCTTTTCTTTTGTGAATTAATGCGAAGCAAATACAAAGAATATGTATCTTCTTCATCTTTGCAGTATCTACAAAAATAATTTTAGTAAAGTCCAAGCCTTCTGGTATGTCTGCATATAAGGCAATGTTCATGATAACCCCTTATATATAGTACAGATATCTAACCTCGTTAATGATATTAAGTGGTTCATTTATGGCCAAATATTCGATATGTAAGTTTCGCTGTCCTTTAGAATAACACAAGTCGACAAGCCGACCAATATAGTGTAGTGGTTATTTCATTTGATTACTAATCAAAAAAACTTCAGGTTGGAATCCCGACCAAAGCATAGATGTTGTAAAATGTTTTTTTCAATTATTTGATTTCAACTTGATGAATCATATGATTGAAAGATGCCATTTTATGCTGATAAAGGGGATTCAAGGGGATTCATTAGCTTCTCTTTCTAAAACTGTATATTTTTCAGAAGTCTGTTAGTACTCAGTGTTGGATTTAAGTTAAATTTTGTTAATTAAATAGACTAATAATAATTTGTTGGGTACAAGGATTTTAAATAATTATTTTATGTATAAGTTTAATGCATTAGTGTTGATGATCCGCAAACTAAAAAAGTGGTATATCCAGAACTAATTCGTATACTTCAGAAGGATGATTCAATGGCAGTATCCGACTATTGGCAAGAAATCATTTTGAGAATTCTTTCAATATAATATTGCAAAACAGAGAGATCATTAATATGGTATACTGACGGCTCCAAGAAAATGAATGGAGTAGGATCGGGTGTATATGGGAAAAGCCTCAAGGCCCATATTTATTCAAGTCTAAACTCTACAAACACAGTTTTCCAAGCCAAAATACATGCTATAGAACTATGTGTGCGAAAGAATTTAAGAAGAAATTACAAAAAACGTAAAATCTACATTCTCGGACAGCAAAGCAGCCATACTAGCTATTAATTAATATATCATCACATCAAAGTTACTATGGAATTATTTGGAAATACTTAAAACCCTGGCAAAACAAATAATGTCACAATAATATGGGTACCAGGACATTCTGGCATTGCAGGAAACGAAGCTAGAGATTATCTAGTAATAAAAGCATCGGATACTCCTTTCATAGAGCCAAGACCGATCTGTGGGATTCCCCTGAGTACAGCGAAAATGTAATTAAAACCATAAGTAGAGAAAACAGCTAAGGAATTCTGGTCAATGTTCCACCGTACGTATCTTGGCAGGAATAATAACAAGCCACTGCTTAATAAAGTAACATCATTATGAAATGGGATTAACCGAAATCAACTTTTGCAGAATATGCAAAATAGAGGAAGAATCTATTCTGCTCTGTAAATACGAAGGGCTCACACGTAGTAAACTTCGTTACTTGGGAACAGCGTTCCCTGAACAATGGAAGCTATCCAGCATACTACTGAAGAATATCCTGAGGATTATCACAAAATCAGGTATTCTTAATTACTCAGACACTAGTTGTCGTGATAACTAATACACACGGATTATCACAATAAGGCAATTTGCGTCTGCGATGATACAGGGGACAGATTCCCGCCCAAAATTTAAAATCTAATCAAATCTAATGTATAAGTTTCACTATTTCTACTGTATAATCAACTAATGCAGCGGAATATTGCAAACGAAGATGCAGGCATGATCTTCAAGTGCAGTCAGGCTTCTAATTTAAAGTGAAGAAGTTTAAAAAAATTAAAAGAGGCTTTGCACTTTGCAGTCTTTCAAAAGCTGTACAAAATTGTATTTAATATAAGGAAATCATAAAGTATAGTTATACAGAATAAAAGGATACAGTGTAAGTCTTTAACTTCTCCGACATCCCCGAGAGGTAATGATAAAAAGAATATATTGAAAATTGATTCGAATCCATTTCAAAATCCAAATTTCATAACTCTTCGGAATCCTTATCCTAAAATAAAATATTCAATTATTTTGATATTTCCACAGGATATTCCAAAATCATAAT
Organism: Argyra leucocephala; assembly: GCA_963942445.1. Lineage (NCBI taxonomy): Eukaryota > Metazoa > Arthropoda > Insecta > Diptera > Dolichopodidae > Argyra > Argyra leucocephala. The sequence goes on along the minus strand of OZ012679.1, from coordinate 48,578,155 downwards.
TTTATTATTCTCATACATTTTTAGGAAATTCTAAAATCAAAGATTCATAATTTTGGTATTTCAAAATTCCAAAAATTTAATTTCCGTAACACTATTTTTAAAATAAATTTGCTTTGCAATTAAACTCTTAAAAAACGTTTATGTATTTCTAGAGTTTGCCCATTTAAGGCACAACAAAAATATTTTCTACTAAATGTACCTAGTTGTACAAATGCATGGAAAAATGTTGATGCAGATTAGCTTTTCATTTTATAAAAGTATTAGTCGTCATTTCATGTTTTTTTTTCTTTTTCTTTTCTTATTTTTATTTTATTTGTTTTTTTTTGCGCCTTTATATTGACTTAATATAATGTTCACGACAGACATTAAAATAGAATTTGAATGGAAGCGGAGGGTGGTAATATACAGCTCACTTGATTTTTTTAGTTAGTTCTTTAAATACATATGAATATATACATATATATGTATATATAAGAAAAGTCAGTTAAAATTTTTTTTAAATTAATATTTTTATATTTTATTTTTCGGCAAACAGGATAAACATATATTTTATACCGGGCATGGAGTATTTATAAATTCTTCAAAAAAAATAAATAAATGAAAAAATAGCAACAACAAAAAATTTGGTAAATACCTTGAAAAATTTTCATATCCGGGTTATTTATTTCAATTTGAATTTTTTTTTTGTTTTGTTTTTTTGTTCTTAGTTTTTTATTTTCTATAAAATTTTACATTTAATGTAAAAATTTAAAGTAAAATTTGTAAAGTTATCCTGTAATGTTAAATAGGATATTTATTTAAAATTATTTAATTATTATAACAAAAAATGGTTAAGATTTAACTAATATAAAAATGGAAAACTGTTATTTTTAAAACTTAGTTACTACCTAGTTTAAATAACAAAGAAGAATCACTACAAACTACTACTTTTCACTATTCAATATTTTAACAAAAGAGACTGGTTCTTAATCCAGTTGCTAATTTTGTAAGAAGCTTAAACAAACAAAGCTACATATTCGGTTTCTATCTAGTAAAATAATAGTCTGGCAAATATTTTGGCTTTCAGTCGATAAGAATATGCCTTTTAAAGAAGTAACAGTCTTCTGAAGTAAATATTAGACCAGCGTATTACCAAATCACCAACGTATAACCAAGGATAATTGGTGTTGCCGCCTTTTTAAAAATATAATATATCCTAATAGTGCATTTAGTCGGATTACTATTTGATGTGAGAGGAATGCCGACTTTTCCAAATTATCGTTTTTTAAAATCCTGCTTTTCTTAAGTGTATTTATATCAAGAATATTTATTTTTATTTATTGTATGAATAGCCGCTGTATACAATAAATATATATATACAATATACAATATATTTACTCAATGAATATACATACAAAATAAATAATTCATAAAATTCTTAAACACATCGAAAGCGAACAGTGAGTAAGAAAGCCAACAAAGAGTTTTTTTTCTTTTGATTTTACGTTTTTCTTTTTTCTTAAGTCAATACAAAATTTTAATTTTGATTCTTCCACTAGCCCATTTTTATTATTATTAGTATTCATTGGTTATAGTAAACTTCTATTTCAAGGTTTAATTTAATTTAAAAAAAATTTTTTTAGGTTTCCTGAACTAAAAATTTAAGTTAAATTTTTATTATTAATATATATTAAAAAAAAAAATTCATAAATACTTTTTTTTTTTTTTTGCTACAGCAATTTCTAATTAACAGCTTTATTAATTTCCAAACATAACTCTTAAAAGTTTTACGGGATCTAATCTTCTGCCAGTCACCTATCCAATGCCATTTATTTCTTTTAATTTACATTCAGATTCGATCCTGTTAGATCCATATTAGAAACTCTTTGTCGTCAGAATATTCTACACATGATTTCAAGACATAGTAAACACAAATGTCTATAGTTGTTGTAACACAAAAAATAAATTTAAAAAAAACATTGATCTCTGTGTATGGTGTGAATGATTAGTTTATTCAAATTGCTAAGTCCACTGAAAGAAATTCTCTACACATAGAGATAACCTATACTCCCATTTAATTTTTAAAAAAATGAAAAAAAACTTCTTATAACATGCATTTCTTGAGTAGTATTCAAACCCTAAGACCTTTTGATTACAAGTATGCAGTCAAATATTAATATACCGACACCATATCGGTTAATAGACTAATTCATCATTACTAACTATTCCCGGCGTAATATTCGCCAGTCCAGCATTAAAAAAATACCTCTTTCCTCTTCATTTAAATATTTAACTCAAAACAAAGAAGTTCCGCAAAACAATTGGTTTTGCACAATTAAATCAATACATTTTTGTTACATAGAATATTTATTTCTTTCTCCAATATCCTTGTGGTTACCTAAGTCTCCGTGAAGTCACCGACTGTCCATTCTGATTTCAAATTTTGTTTTGTATACAACGGAGACAACGCGGGCATATGAAGAAGACGGTAGTTTTGTAATTTAAGCATCAATTTATGAAATAGTCCATATTGCCCATGTTATGTTCGCTGAAATATCTTGTTTCAGGTGTTTTCCCATAAGAACGATTTTTAGCAAATCTAGTGAATTTTTAAAGGTGACAAAGAAAAATTAACCACCATGACAATAATATGAATATTTTTTTTCTGCTTGTCAATATTCCTACATTGGTCAACTAGCAACATTTCGAGGTGACTAATTCAAAGACACAAACCAGAGTAATTTAATTTTTTAAATTAAATTTAATTTTTAATAGGTACTTTATCTTTTAAGTAATTATAATTGTTTTGATGACTTTAAAAAATACTTCCAATTTGAAAAAGCTGCATATTTTATTGATTTTATAATGTTTTGCTATTTGGTTCTTGTATTAAATATATATAGTTTTCCTGAAAGATGAGCACAAAAATTGATACTATCCTTAATCGGTAATTTTTTGCGGTAATTATTTGAAAAAGGGTCACATAGACATGCCTATCCTACAAAACGCAAACTTGATTGCGGCTGGAATAAATCAAATCCGCAAGTACTCCAGCCGCAATATTTTTGGGTTCATTGAAAACGCTAAACAAAAACGGAGTCAAAAAATTTTACCGCATATTTTATTTACAGATGTTTTAAGTATTTTAGAATTCAAAAAAAATTGTTTCTGGTGTTGTGTGGTTTATATTTTTAAATTGTTATAAAAAAAAGAGGTTTGTTGAAATTAGTTCAATAAAAAATTGAATAAAGGATTAGCTATTCAAACAATACTGAAATAACTAAAGAAAAATAATTGTCATTTTGCATTAAAAAATAATAATAATAATTTGAATTATCTGATGCATAAAACAAAATTAAAATTTTATTGAATCAAATAGATAAAAAAAATTATTTTATTAGAATCCATATATTAAATATAAGAGAATATAACTAAATGTAATTCAATTTAAAAGTAACAAAAAAAATAGTTTAATTTTCAAATAACTAACGATATTCAAACAAATTAAAAATAAAAAAATACTTAAATAAATTTTATACTGCTTTGTTTTCGAAAATATAAAGTTTTCTCTTTGTAATATGCATCTTTTTTAATTTCATTTATTTTAGTTCTAATTTAAATTTATTGTTTTGTAATTTTTCTTCTAACTCTTTCTGCTGCAGACCACAAAGTCTATTTAAAGCTAATTTTATTGCATTGCAATTCTCATTTATAGACTGTAGCGTTTGAGAAACATTTTCCACTAATTTTTGTTGGATATTTATTTGTTGTTTAAGTAAGTTCTCATATTAATTTTTTTTTTGGTACTCTATTTTTCCTCAAAGACTGCAATGGTGTTTCAGTAGAAGTAACAGGTAGATTTGGAATACCTGTAACTGTAAGATCCTCAACACATCAATTGTTTCATTAAGTACTATATTAGGCACTCCAAAATTACGTGTTTCTTGAACTCCTTCAACACAGTCTTTAAGGGATGATAGCTCAATCACCTCCTCTTCCGAATTTGTAAAAAATATTTTCTTATTCGGTCCACCACCCGTTTTTTTGAGATCAATCCAAAAATCTCTTGAATCAAATTTTGAATTCTTTGCAATATCTGGATTTTTTTAAGGCCGAAATTAAACACTTCTACTGCTTCTGATTTGTTGTTTTTTTTCTATAATAATTTTTAAAATTTTAATTATTAGATAGTGAACAATATATTTTTATTACTTACAAAGTTTTGTTTTCCATTTAATTTTTTTTTTAAATTCAACCACAGAATCAATGAAATACAGATGTTCATTCCAATCACTCGGAGTATATGCACTGCACTATTTTTCAGTACTACTAAAATTTATGAATCCGCAATAAAATTATTGCGGATAGAAAATGTAAAAATGTTCATACAAATATATGATTCGCATTCAATTGCGTTTTCAATGATATCTCGAAAAATTTACCGCTCCGTAATTATCCGCAACGTTTTCAAGGATAGTTATTTTTGATAAAAGTAAATATTTCCCCGCCACAATCCTATTTGGGTTTTGTAGGATAGGCATTATGTTCGTGTCACTTTGTTTTCTATAATTCACCGAAGTGGAAAATTTTACAGACATTATTAGCGTTTAATATCTTTAGATTATATCATTTACTTAATATTTATTCCTAATATAATCAAAAACATATAATAAATTATTTTCTTTTTACATTTGAATTTCTTGGCACTAAATTCTAAACACAAATTTAATTTTGAAAAAAAGAGGACCTGTTATCTCAATTTTTATTTACTTTTTATTAATGTTTTTATATGCTAAGATATTTTCATTTTATAACGAGAAAGAAAAAAAAATAACTTCAACTATTAAAATCTCCCATGATTATAAATCTTGGCACAGTTGAAGTTACAATTTTTACAATTAACAAAAATTAAATTTATTTTGTTTTTTTTTTTCTTATTTTGTAATAATTATGTTGTATATGCTTGTTTTTTTTATTATGTGGTGTATCCTTTTTTTCATTTGGTTTTATTGGTTAACCGAAGGTATGGAGCTAATGTTTATTTTAATACTAATTGGAAAGCAGCTATGTTATGTACGAGTATGAGCATCAAAAGTGAAAATTGGTATGAAACATAATATTATACATTCATATTATTATGTTTTATTTTTTCATACATTTAGATACAATTTTTGGATACAATTCCATAAGAAATAAAAAAACAAAAAGACGATCAAAAAAGGAATATTTGAAAAATTAAAATGAAGCCATATTCATTTAATATAAATATTTCATAGATAAATTTTGTTAATTTACAAAACACGATAATTAACTCTTTATCTTCTTGGCAATTATTTTGGGTGCTAGTTTTTTTTTCTTGTTTGTTTGTTAATATTTGGTAATTTAAATATACAAAATAAAGAAAAGAAACTATTTGAAATAATTGGTGGATTAGTGTTATTATAAGTAGCATAGAAGATTAAAATTTTTATTTTCAATAAAAAATGTTTGCCAAAAATTTCTGATTTATTTTTGCAATTTTTTTTATAAAAATAAATAGACGTTAAACTAATTAGTTTTAAAGATTAGTAGTTTTAAAAATAACTAGAAAACTATTTATGGAAATCAAATTTCTTTTTACTGATTTTTATTATTATTATTGCCTTAATGTATTTGTACAATATGTTTATTTCATATATTTTAATTCAGTATTTTAAAAGCTTATATCCTAGAATATTTTACACCTTTGATTTGTACTTTTATTTAAACAAGCCTAATTATTTAGAATATAATTTAATTTGTAAAGAAAAGAAGTAAAACCTTTAAGTGATAATTAAATTTTGAAATTTAAAGTCGAATTTTCTTTCACTAATTAATTAATTTTTATTTTGCATCGATATTTCGGAAGCAATTTACTTCTTTCTTCAGAGCTTCGACTAATTTCGATTAATTAGATTAGTCATAAGTACTGATGAACCAAGTAATAGATTTTCTCATAACCCACTTAAGTGCTTGTCATTTAAGTGATTTGATTTTTTAAGAGCTCCGAATGATAAATACAAAATATTTAGAACAACAGCAAATAGAATTTCAAATAAAAAGGACCACATTTCGAAAGGGAAAAGGCACTAAAGTTGGCCTGCCGAGTTATCTGTAGGACCAACTGTTAAAATAAATAAATAAATTAGAAGAACAGTAAATAGAATTTTTCGAAATGAAAATAAAAGTTTTTAACAATCGCACTTAAAAATTAAACATCCTAATATTGAAGAAGCTCTTTTAGAATAATTTTGCCAAAATGAAGAGTAGTAATTCAATTATTTCTGGAGCTATTTTACTAATTTAAGTAAAAGATTCTGCTCAAATTTTAAAAGCTGATTTGAAACCAAGTCATAATAGAGAAAAGAAGTTTGTGTAGTTGACGATAGCTAAGGATGTTTACCAAGCAAAATCGTCATTAATTCTCAAATTATACAAGTTGAAGAACCATTTCTAATTAACAATGTTCAAAAAATACAAAAGTCACACATAAGGTAAAATGTTTTAAATTTTTAAATAGTTCAATTGTGTTGCAATAACGGTTTTTATTGCAATTTTTTCCAATTACATATTTCTAATTCAATTACATACTGCTAATATTAATTGAAGGATTAATAACGGCTGTAAAATGATAGATTTTAATTTACTTCTATATTCATACGCAAGGGATTAGAGCTGGTGTATGTGAATGCATGACCATCAGCAAACCCTTTCAAACTACCTTAAAAATAACGAGTACTCTTGTACTCAATTACTCTTGTATAAATAACGAGTTAATGTATATTAAAAAATAGTAATGGACCTAGTGCTGAACCTTCAGTACGCCCATCTTTGATTACTTAAATTGACGGAAATTTTTTTTCATATAGAAGAAAATCATCAAAAGATCCTTCTACTTCTGTTCTATGTGAAGGACTGTGTCGACTTTAACGCACTAAAAACTCTCATCCTTTTGTTAAAATTAAAACAAGTCTTTAAGATAAGACTAACCATTAATACAATTTTGGCTCTTTTATTTCAGATATCTTTGATCAAACCAAATTCCATTAGGAATTACTGTGAGATAAAAGATTTTATTGTAACACAGTTCGAACGGTTTCGTCCGTTCAAGTCTTCTAACAAAGTTTTGACTGTCAGCTAAACGCGAAACTTCGACATTGACATGTTGAGAGAGACAACTTTTATGGCGTACAGCCAATTTTTGTATTTCGTTTTTTATGAGAGGAACCCTGAGATCCCTATGAATATCAGCACTGCGAACAAACCATGGGGCATTAACAATGTTTCACAATACATTGTTCTAAAACATTTCGATAGTTTGAATATGTAGTTGTTTATTTGAATATATAGCATATGCATAGTCTGACTTTAATATCTGATAGTAGATCAAAACTTTGTTATACGTCGAAAGCGTAGATGTTCGTCCAATTACAAATATTTGTATTTCAGATCCAGTTCTAGTTTTTTTCTTCTTGACGTGTTCTTTCCATTCTTTCATTTTCTTCTTGACATGTTCAGTTCATATCAAATTTTTACATTTTGAGCTCTATTTTGTCTATTCCCATAATTTTTACAAACTTAACCTATACTAGGGTACAAAAATTATTAAAAAAAGAGCTTTTTTTTCTTTACCTCGTTTAAATATCTAAACTTCTAAACAAATTTAATGATTCTTATGTTAATTTAATTTATATCCACTAATTTTATTTAACATTTTAAATTTCCATGTTATTATAAATTAAAAAAAAGATTTTTAATATAGGAAAAGGGAATAAAAAATCAATACTGATTATTGATAATAAAAATAAAAAAACTTAGCTTAACTAACTTAATCTAACTAAAATCTAATACTACTTAACCTAACTAACACACAATGTACTATAGTACTTAGAGCTAATTAATGTCAGAGCTATCCAGCCACCAATATTTTATTTTAATTATTTTGCCCTTATCAGGTATGGACATATCGAATTCCAAGTTTTCTTCGTTTATATTGCACGGGTTATAAACAATAGAATTACATCCCGACCCTTCTTTTATAATATAAAGACATGGTTTTGGCTATAAATAGAACCATTTTTGTCCAGAAAAATGAAAGGCTCAGGAGCTATGAAGCTCGTGAGCAAAAGGTATTTTCGGTATACTCCTCATTTTGATAAATATATGCGATATTAAACCATTGTTTTGCGGTTAATGATAATATTTTCGAATTATATGATAAAATTATCTAATCTATCTATGTTTGCCTATACAAGCATTTATTAGAATAGTAATGCTTGCATTTGGAATCGGACTTTCTATATATACATAGTACAGACTTTTATGCACTTTCGTTCAAATTTACGAAGAGTTTCAATCAAGCTTGCACTGATGTTGCACCATATACAAGTGTTGGTCTTATTAATGTTTGGTAACATATTATTTTAACGCTTTTACTAATGATTTTGTTGCAGAAAAAGTTTTTTTGAAGTCATGAATGTTGTTACTGTTAGTAGTCTAGTTAGCATGTTACCTTTTGGTATACACTGCATTTGATGTGTTCGTCTGATTTCAATTACAGTAATTTTTCCCAAAGAATGTCATACTGCCGACATACTACTATACTGTGAAATCAAACATCTAATATTTAACTTAACGTATTTTATTTTATTAAAAAAAGTAAATAGTGTTTATTTCATTACCAATTAATTTATATTTAAATAATATTTTCTATTTTAAATTTCAAAGTAATATATAAAAAATGCAATTTTAAATCAATTAAATTTAACATATATTTATATAAATATGTATACATTAATATATTTGTATATTTAATGTATACTACCAATACTACATAATAAATATGAATGCTATTTTGCAAAATCGATTCCTTGTCATTTCTTTTTTTTTTGTTTATTTGATTCACTACTATGGTGTATTCTTTTAAGTTTTAATTTTCCAATAAACATTTTCCAATTCAAACAGAAATATATATAAATAAACAATAACAACAATAAAAATAACAACAGCATCAGTAACGTCAACCAACCAGTAAGGTAATGTTAATATCCTCGTAAACAAATTTTTGTTTAACTTCGTGTTTATTCACTTGTTTTGGATATTTTTACTATTTACCGTACATGACAATTTCATTTTATCCGTATCCTTGCAATTTCAATTGCATATTTTTTTGGCTTAAATGGATTTTCATCCGTTTTTTTTTATGCATAATATCTACAAGAGAATTAAATAGTTATACATATATACATAATATAATACAAATTCTTAAACTGAAAATAATACAATTAAATATCATGTATTGAAGCAATTCTATTTAATTGAAAAAAAAGATAAAATAAAATAAAAACACTTTTTAAACGTCTTAATAAAAAACTGTTTTATTTCATTGTAAAACAATATTCCTACCAACTATAGTTTTTTAATTAGTTAATAAAACAAAAAGGTCAACTTCATTGAATGTTTTGTTGTTGTAAATTTTTTAAATTTAAAATCGATTTTCCAATTCTTTGGATTAACCTAGTTATCAAATACCTTTGTTTCTGATCTTAGTAGACCTAAAAATATTAAAAAAAAAAAAAAAAGTTTCTTAAAAAGCGTCTGAGGCTGTTTGGGACCGAATTGCGTGGTACATTCTGAATAAAATAATATAGAATATAAATATATCATTAAATGATGTTTAGTAGAGATTATTTATTTATTTATTTCAATCTACTGGACAATCCCTTACAGTTTTTGCTTATAAAATATTAAAAACTAAAATAAAATAAAATTAGAAATAGGAAACAAAAACTGTAAATATAAAAACTGTAAATATAAAAATAATTTCAAATATAAAATAACATTAATAATAAGGTACATTAACAAATTTCAAGATAAAAATAACATTATTATACAAAAACATCAAAACAACAAGGATACTTTCAAATGTCCTTTTACTCCTTAAAGGATAAGATGCGCCACTAAAGATACATATTTTTGAAAAGCTAGCAATTCCAGCTATCCTTGAGATATGATCATTACGTCCTGCGCCGATACAACATCTCCCTCAGAAGAGCCAATCATATATTCTAAAAACGAACCTACTGTAGTTGTAGTCAATTAGTGGAAAACTGTTATTAAATAAACGCTGAGAGTTTGCTATAGGTTCGGGAAAACCATAGTTCGTTCTATGACTATGAATATATAAAAATCTTTAGTTTCTGAAATCGCGCACTGGAGCATAGATATTATAAAGACGAAGAATAGATGGACATTTTACTCTGTCAGATAAGATATCATAGGAAAACATCACGGAAGCAGCATTTCGCCTAGCCTCAAGAGTAGAAAGAGCTTAATAAATTGACATTTGGCTAGATATCCAGTAATATAAGGTTGCCAGTTGAATTTACGTAGACAAAATCTAATCATATTCTTTTGAACAGAATCTTAATATGTTTATCATAATAAGGCATCCAAATTGGACAAGCATATTCGCGGTGTGGACGAACGAGTGCAGTATATAAGTTTTTGAATGTACAAGGATCATAAAATTGCTGTGAGTTTCAATATATGAAACCCAGCATGGAAAAACTTTAGAAATAATTCAATCTGTGTGAGCATTAAAAGTTAATTTATTATCGTGAATGATACCCAGGTCTTTTGTTTCATAAACATGTTCAATAATAGAACCATTAATATTATAATAAAATTCAATTAGAGTTTGCCTCCTAGAAAATGACATGTAATTGCACTTATTAATATTTATGGTAAGGCCAATAATGTTACACCAAGTGTAGAATTTGTCGACATCCTGCTGCAGGAGATGGCAATCCTCATCCGACTTAGAAAATAGGCATAGTTACTATACTATTTACTTTTTTTTACTTAACAAGTAAAAACGAATTTTTTTAATTTTACGAAATCAGTTTTCTCATTTTTCATCTTCTACTGCGATTTCCACTTTTGGATCGTAAGCAATCAATTAATCAATAACAGCGGCAAAATTTTGTAGAGCTTGTACTATTTTTGCTTGCATTGCCTTGCATACACAGTCGAAATAATATGGCATCGACAGTAGACCTGTTTTATTTCAATTCTAATTTTATATTCTCTTAGAATTTTTTTTCCATCTTATACGTTTGAGTCTATTATTTATAATATTGTAGAATGTCTTGTAACACCATACTTAATAGTGTGACTGCTCTATGCACAATCAAGTTTATTTCCATTTTTGTGAATGGAGAAAATTACTTTTTCCCATTATTTTGTTATATCCTTTTTTCAAGGATACTTACTTCATCATATCCTTGTATTTCTTCATGTCCAGAAATCCACATAACAGTTTTTCTCTTAGATAGCAGTAAATTATCGAAGGATCGGGGAGAGCAGTTTATAAAGGACATCTTATTTAACTTTTAGAGGCGAATATTATAAAACTACAAGAAGAACTGCCATGGGTAACTCACTTTCGCCATTTTTATGTGAAATATTCATGAGTAAATGATATTATCGCAGCAGTAGCAAAGGATGAAATAAGCATCATATTATATTAACTGAACAAAATATGTGGAAACATAACATGCACTATGGAGGGGAGAAAAAAACAACCAAATATCGTTTCTTCACATAAAAATAATACATAAAGATGGAACCATAAAATTTGGTATTTTTTTATCTACAAAACAGACACTGCTATCCAACTAACCATCTCCATTGAGTCAAATCCTTACATGGACAAAAAATGGCAACATACCACACAATGATCAACAGATGAGTAACTATACCATTATCAAATTTGAAACAGAAAAAAGCTACATAAAAGACACGGCAAGAAAAAAAATGGATATACTGAATAAATCATAGACCTAATGATAAGAGAGAAACTGCACCATATCGAACTGAATAATATGACGAGCTTGTTTAAAAAAAATAAGGAAGTAGAAAAACCTAGAAGGATTTACGTAACGTTCTCAATATTCACTGAGAAGTTGAAAAAATGTTAAAAAAATATAATTTGGAACTACTGACAACTACCAGAAATAAAAAAATGGCAGCATACTTGGATCAGCATAAGACAAAAAGAAGATGGAAGAAGTTAACGGCTTATATGAAATATTATGGCAAGACTGTTCAAACTTATATATTGAAAAAGGCTAATTACGGGAAAGGCTAAATAAGGGAAGCCAAATTAGATAGAATAAGAGATACAAGGTACGACCAATTTTAGGTTGGAAATTGCTAAACATATAAACGAAGAACATTATAAAATTGATAAAACCAATTTATCATCAACAAAGGAGGTACATAAAATAAGTAAATTAGACATACGAAAGTTTAGCAACTTCGAGAAAACAGGTAGATAACAAATTGAACAGTGATTTAGGGAATGGATACTCACAGCTATTTATCAATTAATATAAACTAATTTGCTAAAGTAGAGGGATTATGATATAAAAATGGAAAAAAGAATTAAGAAAATTAGTTAGTCACAAGAAGCACTGATGAAGAAAGTACGTTGCTTCCGAAATATCGATATTTCCAATCAAAATTGGTGAATGAAATCCTGGAAACAATTAAATTATTTAATTTAAATTATCACTAAAGATAAAAAATCCGATTAATAAATTAAAAATACATATTATGTAAATTAAAGAAAAAAAAATAATGAGAAGAAACAAATACCAAAAGATAGTTTTGGTTAAAAGTAAAATAACGATTCAATAACACTTAAATTAAAATAATTATATAAAATTAAATTGCTCAATATTGATCTAAGTACAGATGTTTTAGATTTATTTTTAATTTTGAAGTATACATATTTTTTATAGAATCTAGTAATTTATTGAAAGCAGGAGAAGCTACATTAAGTTTAGGTTCTAATACTTTCAAATTGTGACCAGCGATAAATAACCCCCTTTTAACCCACTAAAAAATTTCTATAATTATTACAAAATTAAAAGTAGTCTTACGCACTAACCATTAATTTACTTTTGCTGACTAAAATCCCATAACATTTTGATAGATAAAAGATTTTAACCTAACACAAGTGGTTTTATTAATTTTACTTAAATAAAACCGTTTGCAATAATTGACAACAAAGCATTTGGTTGTCAATTAAGTTAGAAGTTTCCTCATTGAAATGTTGGATCAAACGAATTTGATGTCGTACAGCGCATTTCATTTTTTTGTTTTTTTAGTTAAAAAGATCTCAAATAGTTCACAACTTAAAAATGGAGCATTGACTATATTGCGCAGTACTTTGTTTTAGAACGTCGCGACCGTAGAATTCCGCTCTATCAACAAATATATGTCTATATTTTAACTGAAATTCTCGTTTTTTGCATTTTAATATATCTCTTTCCATTACATTTCGATTTTAACTTAGAGAAGAGTTATTATTTTTGTATAAGTTAAGCCTAGATGAGTGGATAGTTAGCTTAATTTCATTTAATTTCCCATTTTTTGCACCAGTTGGAAATTTCGTCATTAGCTCTAGACTCTCTGTACTGTAATTTGTTTTTAAATTAAGGTTTTTTTTGTTTATTTATTTATTTACTTATAAATTTAATTATAAAGGGCTTATTACCACATTAGGGTTTATCAAGCACAGATTTTTACTTTTGTTCATTAATTTTTATGGTGTACCAAACCAAATCATAACAAAACATTTGATCTGAAATTTGAGCACCCTATACTTATCTATTAATTTACTGTATTAAATACAAAGTCTTCTTATTGGTAACATAACTTTTGTTTAATTAAGAATTCAATAAGATTTAATTTAATTCAACGGTTGTTATTTTAATAGGAATTTAATTTTTAAATAATTTAAATACAAATATCTACCTACTAATCACTAGAATTGTTTTTTTTTTTTTATCAAATAAATAATATCTAATAAAATGCATAATATTTATAAAATATAAATTAATTTAAATCTTAAAATGTTGCGCTTTTATCAAATCTTTGCTGCTGCATTTAATATTTTTCGTTGTCCTTGTCCAATAGAGTTACATATATACGTTTTACACTTATAGCATAAATATATATAAAAAAAATCCTTTACTTGTTCAAAAGAAATCCTCAAATACGAAAATATGGTTTCCGTTTTTGTTTATTTTAAAAATATACATATTATATTTATGTCATATACAGAGTGTTTCATTACGATGATATTATATCTATTTTGGGGTAGGTGGTTGTCGAACTAGAAAAGAATTATTTTGTTCGTAAGCTACTGTAATGAAAGTATCTCAAAAAAAACTTAAATAAAAAAGCTTGTAGGGTTATTATTACAAAATAAGTAATTCAAGTGCATTTTTCTTGAATTACTAACTAGGTATTCTAATTCTAATTATAATTTTAATTATAGTTCTAGTTCTAATTCTAATTCTAATTTTAATACTAATGCATAATAACTATATCTATACCTACAACAATAACAACACCAGTCAACACCAACATTGGTATAACTACACAAGCAGTCAGAGTCGCTTCCCAAAACATGCTAAATACCTAAAAAAATTCACACACAACATAAATTCGCAAAAAATTCACTAATATACGCCGATGCATCATGAATCGCATTAAATTTCCTTAACAACGTCCAAATTGAATTATTCATCTTATCGAGAACCCTAATGTGACATCCTCCTCCACCCTTATATCACTTGAAAATCGTCGTATTGTTTGAGAACTTTTCTATTTCATATCTCGCTCCATTTTTGGCGAAGAACAAGAGAAGCATTAAGTGCCCATATTTACACAATGGGAATTGGTACTGTAGCGTGAGTTATATGTTCCGTACACTCTAGTTGAAGTATAGCCAGGATTAAAAAAAACGTTTTAGGAACTTTATAAAAATAAAATTTAAGAAAGTATTTTTTAAATTCCTGAATAAAATAAAATTTGAATTCTACGGTTAACTTTACAAATAATACGAATATAGCATGTTTTTGTTTGATAAGCAATGATTCAATTTCATACCAATCCAGCAACAAACCACCGTAATTCAATTTAAACTTAAACTTAAATAAACCATTATAAATCAATTTTTTACAGTAAAGATTGAGGCGATAGAGTTGCTTAACTACATTATTCAAATAATTGATTGAATTAGATGGGTGGGAAAGCATAAGTTAGTAATTAGTGGAAAAATCAGTTTTTTTATAATCTTAGGGGGAACAGTTTATGAAGATTTCTTTTTTATGTCTCTCTTTCTCTACTTCTTGTTTAAAACTACCTCTTGAATAATTGTGTAAATATGATGTGTCTATACCTATGAGTGTACCTCAGGATGGCTACTCCTACATTACGGCGATGACTTAATGATGTTAGGTGTTGTGCAACATCTCCATCATTTATAATTTTGATGGTTCTCTTTTGTATCTTATCTGGGAACTGTAGGCTGATACTAGGTGCACCTCCCCCAATATGCGAGTTATATGCTAGTCACAGCCGAATGTATGCCTTATATATTAATAGAAGGTTGGAAGATGTAAAATATTTTCTACTTCTGCTTGAGAATCCTTAAACATTTCGTAGCATCTTTCGCGGCAAAAAAAATGTGATCGTGCCACGAAAGTTTGCTGTTTATTTCCATTCCAAGAATACTTAGAGTTTCAAAGTTTTCGATATTTACACTTCCGAATAGAATATTTGGTATTAATGGGTTCTGCTTTGTTGTTGGGTCTCTGATTTGTGGCAACTTTGGGTTTTTGAAGCATTAAATTTTACCCTATATACACTTCCTTAGTCATATATTTTTTGAAGGTCGTTCTTTAGAGAACAAGATATGCTGTTTCGTTTTCTGTTAACTGAAGTCTGGGTCACTTCAACAGCATTTTCAAAGAAATACAAGGAATCAAGGGTACTATCATCAGTAAAGTTGTGAATCTGGCTAAAAGTCGTGAAATAGGAGATGATTTATAGATATTGTAAGTAATGTTGGAGAAAGAGCTGAGCCTTGAGGGACACCAGCGTTGATATTGAATTCTTGAGATATAAAACCATCCAATACAACAATTTGTATTGAACGGTTTGAAAGGAAATTTTCAATCCACGTATTGAAAATGTTTCCTAGTCCAATTGTTTCTAGTTTTTTCAGTAATGAAGCATACCAGGCACGATCAAAAGCTTTGGATATACCTAGGGCTATAGTTTTTGCTTCGCCGTATTTTTCTATGCATCGGTGCAATTTTTCCGTCATAAAAGTCAAAAGATCACCAGTTGACCTCTTTTCCCTACAGTCATATTGGCAGTCATTTATAAAACTGTTGCTCTCTAGATATTTTTTGAGTCGAAAGTTAATGATCGTTTCTATTGCTGTACTGTCCTTTTTTTAAATTTACAAATTGAATGTAATGTCATATTCATAGATATTAAACCAAAAATAAAAATTATTATTCAAACAATAATAATAAATAAAAATTTCTTAAAACTCAAATTTACCCGAATTATTTGCTTAATTCGATCGCAACACTTAGTAATACCAATTGTGTGAAAAACTATACTATATTCTCTCTTACCTTTTTCCATTTATTGGATTTTCACTTTACCAGTGTTGGATGCGTGAAATTATTATGTTTTAGAGTACTTAATTATCGAAATCTGATTTTCTTAAATTTTTTTGGTGAACTTTTTGGCCTTTCCGGATTTCATCTTAGTATAACAGCAATAATGGTAAGTAATACCATCATAATGAAATACCTTGTACATTATTTTTGTAAAATATCCATGATACTCGTTATATGTACATATAGATCATTTTTATTTCTGCAAAGAACACTATGTTTATTTCATTCGAATTCTGAAAATGAACCATTTTGAATCATCTAAAGAGAAAATAAAAACAAAATAAATAAAAACAACAAAAAAGTAATAACAACAAAAAAAAACTGAAAATAGAATAACTAAAACCATTTTAGTTTTTCTTTTTCTATTTCAGAGAAAACTAAAAATTTTCATATTTTTGAATATAATGAAATTTAACCATAACGTCACGTGATGAAATAAAAATCACGTGAACACAGCACATGACTAATTTACCTTTATGTATTTTAAAAACAAAACCCAAAAACATTCATAAAAATATAAAATAAAAACTTTTTCCATTGGAAAATCTTTTTATATAATAATAATAATAACAATAATCAAAAGAAAAAACTAAAACAACAACAATATTTTTAAATTGTCAAATTTGTATTTATTTGATAGGTAAAATTGATCAATCTGAAATAATGATGTTATACTATCACAAAATGTCTCTCTGGTTCAGACATATTTGAAACAGCTTGTCACAGTTATATATATATATTATGCAACTGACACTTCGATTAAATAAATTAAAACAATTAAATTAACAAAGGAAATACATCACAGCTTCCTCAGTTGCTCCCTCAGTACTAATACTAACCAAAATTTTGAGAAAATTAATTCTCAACATTTTTATTTTTCTTAAAATTCTGAGAAATTGAGTTAACAGGAATTTTCATTATTTAATTGGAAATCAATCATAACAAAAAAATATTTTTTTTTTTGTTTATAAGAATAAAGACTACACTTAAAATTTGTCATATTGTTACACAATTTTTTATTATTACACATATTGTTACATTTCAACGTATTGTTTTGTTACACTTACGTTCTTGCATTGTTGTTTACATAAAGAAATTACATAATTTAACAACATTTATTTTAAAAATTAGAAAAAATAATAAATAGATTAACTTTGTTAGGAGGGTTGAAAAAAATAAACATCTCCGGCTTCAAGTTACATTATCAAATACCAGTGTCAGGAACCCAAAAATTCAAATGTGAAGCTTTTTCAAAATATTACCGCAAAAAATTACCGATTGAGAAATAAATAAATTAAAAAGCACTAATTTTTGTGTTCATCTTTCAAATAAATCATTGATGGAAAAACATATCAAAGTTCTAAAACCATATAAGAAAATTATGTATTTAGTATTTAATAGAAGAACCACAAAGCAAAATATTATTAACTCAATAAAATATGAAGCTTTTTCAAATTAAAAGTACTTTTTAAAATCAATAATTAAAATTACCCAAAAATAAAGTGCCTAAAAAATTTTAAATTTTCCTGATTTGTGTTTTTGAACTAACCACCTCAAAATGTTTCTAATTGTGAAATAAATAAATAAATAAATAAATAAAAAAAATGCAGGCACATCTTTAAGTTCAAACGAATGGTTATTTTGTAAAGCAAAATGTTGACAGGCAGAAAAAAATATTTCTATTGTTGTTATGATTGTAAATTACTTCGCCACGTTTAAAAATTCCGTATTAGCTATATATCCTTCTTTAAGAAATAACACCAGAAGCAAGATATTATAGAGAACATAATATTATCAAGGGCAATATAGACTATTTCTTCATTTGGTGCTTAAATTGCAAAACTACCGTATTTTTTATCTGCACATGGTGTCTCCGTTGTAAAACAAAATGGAAAATATGGACTCCACATATGTAATAACAATGAGATTAGAGAAAGAAGAAAATACTATGTAACAAATTTGTTTCTTAAATTAATTTCAAATTTTCTTCTTTAATTAGTCATTTACTTCCTGTTTTTTTCTATATACATATGCCATCCTCCATTTTGTGATGACTATGTCCAGCGCTTATACCTTTTTTCGTAGGTATTCATGGTAGACGTGATATTGATTTGGCCATTCACTACTACCTTCGCCAATCGCCCTTCTACCTTTTCTTACCACTTTTAGCATGGTCTCTACAGTTTCTTTGTCTATTTCAACTTTAACGGACAATATTTTGAATGTTGCATGCGTCCCTGATTTCGTTACTACTTTTCATATCTTCTAGTTTTTTCTTATCTAGACTAGACTAGACTTATCATTTTTACTTATCTATCAACAGCGTGTAGCTGGTTTAGTATATTTACTAACATTTTTTTTATTAATTCTACTATCGATTGTAGCATGTTTCGAAATTCAAAATAATGAAGCAATTTCGATTTTAATATTTATATATACTTTTTTTACTGCCTCTATTATGCAGTTAAGATTAAACAAAACTTTATATAAACATATAAATTGGAAAGATTGTGAAATGAAGTTCTTTATAGAATTTCGCCTAATTCTAACTATGTAATAGAAAGCTAGATATTAGTAGAGTATATAAAATTTACTGTCAGTAAACTACAAAAATTTAAATGTATTAAAAAAACTAAGTTAACACTTAGTAGTAAAGTACATTTAGATAAAAGAAAAAAAATAATTAAAAATGGAGAAAGAAAAACATTTTAGCTAATTAGCTCTAGCGTACATTTTTACGCAATCTATTTTAAACAGTCAAAACAATTAAATGAAGGTAAATAAATTTTTAATTAGAACTGATTTCGCAAAGCATTGTAATAATTAGCTCAAATCTGCCATCTTCTGTAGGGTGAAATGAAAAGTGGAACATCTCAACGATCGTGAGACTATATTTCAATTGGTTCTTTCAAACAGAAAAATTTAAATTTCAGGGTTTAACGTTTTATCCGAGAGTATATGGTGAATAAAAGTGGTATCTGCAATTATTCAACGAGCAGATAACTGCAAGTCAATAAATTTAAAACGGTGGGAATAAGGTAGCAGTTTCAGTGGATCATTCCACAATACAAATTGTATCGTGGAAACCAACCAAAATAAAGCTATAAAAATATAATTAAGCCAAATTATTGACTTTAAAGTTAAGAAAATTTCAAAAACAAAAATCTACCTATCATTTTAAATTGTTTTTAACATTAAAATCCATGAACATAATTTAAATGCTTTTTCAAGTTATCCTATTAAAAAATCTCTCTAAAAGTAAAATGTGAGAAAACTTATAGAGAATAATTAAAATTATTTTTGTTTTGTATTGATGTATTTTTTTTTTATAATATGTATTGTATGTGTGTATTTAGGTATATGTTATGTATATGAAATGTTGCATATTTATTGTGTTTTGTAAAGTTTTTATGTTTATTGTTAAAATTTGCAATAAAATGCTTTAATCTGGTAGGTAGACCAATGAATTAAGACCAAACATAAAAATATAAAAACAATCCCCTCAATTCCAATATAAAAATTCATTTGAATTGAAATTTTTATTTTTAAGACAAGAATAACTACATTGTGTATCTAACTTTAGTGTTTGTATCCTTACAAGTACCAATTATAAGTTAATTTCATATATGTACGCATTTAATTGGATAGCAAAATAACAAAAATTTAATATAAAAAATAGAATAGAAATATTTTTAAAATATAAAGTGCTTCTTAGTATAATGTTCCACTCCCACACGCATTTACTTTCATTTTGAACACAATAACAATACATTATGTATAAAATTTGTATTGTAAGTAAATTTAAATCTAAATTCAAATTGCATCGAAAACTAACAACAGTTTTTTAAATTAATTCTTCTCAAATCATTTATTAGTTGATTTTATAAATACCGATACTTCGTCAATTACATATTGTCTTCTTCTGTGTTTGCGATGTGATTATCAGTGTATGATATATAATTTACTGCTGTGGTTCTTATTTGAATAAAATTTAATGCATTATTATTTGTCTCAGCAAATTGTATTAATTACGAAATCAATTTAAAAATATAATTTGGAGCAATTATAGGAGAATGCCGAAAAATCCCCGAATTCAAAATTTTAAAATCAAAATACGCAAATTTTTATTAAATCTACGCGTTGTTTTAGTTTTTTTTAATCCTAGAAAAGAGCTGCAATAAATGAATGTAGATAAGCTGTTGAAGAATAAACTATATATGTATAATAGACCTCAATCACAACATGGATTAAGAAATCTTAACAACTCTTCTACATAATACACTAGAGAGCTCCATAGACGGATCATTCGTACAGTTAAAAAAGTTTTGACTTAATCTTAGACTTTAGTAGATTAAGCCAATAAATGTGCAAAAGAAAAAAATATGTATTAATAAAGTAAATTTTAAAATTAAAAATTAAAAAAATTTAACAACTCTTTTTAACAAAATGTTTCCATCATAAAATTTATCTAAATAAAATCGTCATTAATTGAATCATATTAAAAATATTTACTAAAAATTCCAAATTGACCAGTTTTAAATAATCACAATATTCTTGAAATAAATCATTAACTTTTTTTCTCAAATTTTTTTACAAATTTATGAAGTTAACGTCATCATCATCCTCCTCTAATGAAATAATATGACTACCTTTAGAAGAGTTAACAACAGGTTAATTAGAATGTCATATTGATGTCAAATATTTCATTAACTTATTAATTAGATACAAAAAATAAATGACAAGTTTTTTTTATTTTCGTTGTAATTTTGTCATTTTGTTGGTCTTTGTTTTTAAATAGTTTTCAGAATAATAAAACAAGAAATAAAAATATTATATTACAGGAGTATAAATTAAATTTATATCAGTTTTTATATAATATTACTATTGATATGACTTATTAGTACACTTGAATTGAGTTATTTAACTTACTTACAGAGTGGTACAAAATTACTTATTTTGTTATTTTTTATGTTATCAGATTAATTCTTAGTTCAAGTATTAAAGTCACTAAACACAATTGTGCTATAAAAATCAAAACAAGTTAATCATTAAACAATCAATATGTGTATATGCATAAATTTGATTGAAAATAAATAAATTACAGCCTGATATTTCAAAAATCTAGAATTAATAGTTCATACGAATTGAGTTTCATGACAATGATGATGATGAAGCAATATATCAGCATCATTGTCTTGAAAACTAATTAATGTGACGATACGAGTATATTATAACATAAAAATATTGTAATCGAAAGATAATTAGTGCATGTTCTTGTAGTTAAACTTTTTTTTATTTGATTAAATAGTTCAAATATCTTTTCTCTCTTTATTTTGTTTTAGATTATAATTAACTAAGACCAATTTTCTAATACAAATTTTTCTATACATGGCTCCTTATAATTTTATGAACGTTAATGATTTTGTCAAATAAAGTCCCAATTATATAAATTTCACATGTTTCGGGGAATCCCATTATCAGACATGTGCTCCAAATGTCAAATGTCCATTGTAGTTTGATGAGCTTTATATACTTCGATAGTTTTGGTTGTTCCTTATTCTCCATTAATTATTTTCATTAATCGAATCATAGTTGTGACTACCGATATGTATACCGACACATTTAGATTATAATGATGGATTGTGAGGCATTATACGCATTTTACAAATTTTCTATTGAACCTGTTTAGTTTTTTGTTTGTTATCTGAAAGAGTGTTTAATTTGTAGTAGGTACCATAAGTTAGTACTGAGGGGATAAGTATTTTGATCTAGTTGAATTTGAGTATCCTGTGTACATATCTTAATCTTGAAATTTTTCTGATTAGAAAATAGATTTTATTTGCTTTTGGAATTTGGGGGTTAATTTTCTCTATTTCCTCATTTTTGTTGGTGATCGTGAAGCTTATTCGAATCTATTAATTCTCTTTATTAATTATTTATTTCCGTTATTACTGTAATCATTCTAAATCACAGCCATTTTTGTTTTTTATTTCAAATAAGATTCTCAGATTATATTTGGACTTTTACTTGAACAGTTGTGCCATTCATGATGTCTTAGTTATTATAAATATTTTACTTAGGTATTCCTAGCTGTGTTAGAATTTAGTACAATTTCTTTTTTCTACTGAGTCCTATGCTTGTTTGAAATCAAAGTAAAATAAAATAGGTTGACAAAATTCTCTAAAAAAACAGTCCGAGCACAAAATCCCCATTAATACGAAAAGTAAAAATCTCCAAAAGCATGGAGATATTTTTTTTTGTATCCAACACACAAACCAAAACTTGGGCGATTTTTTCTTTTATCTTGGCGATTTTTTGTCCTCCGTGATGTTGTTTTGGAAGGGGTTTTGCGCACCTCCCTAATTAAATATTAACTTACAACAAATATATGAAAAAAAAACTTCTTTAATGCCAGAATTTTTTCTTGGTTTACTTAGTTAAAAAATTTAATTCAGTGTTATTTGGGTGTTATCTATACTTATAAAAGGGATAGGTTTGCTTGCTTCTTTGTTTGTTTGTTTGTTCGCTATGCACAGTTTAAAAGATAGAGTTCAGAAATTTTGCACAGTTATTCATGATCAAAAAAGGAACCGCACGAGGTACTTTCAAGTGACCGGTTTGGGTAGCTGCCGGGTTGTATGGATCTAGCATCTATTAGGAATGTTTCAAAAAACAATTGTGTTACAGACTTGAAAATTTATACATAGGTATTCTATGAAAAATAAACAAACACGCATTTTCCTGAAAAAGTATTTCCGAATTTTAGGAATCAGTATAAAAATTGTACATGGCTATGTGTAATGTCTATTGTGAATTAGCTACAAAAAATGTGACAATTCATTTTATTAATCAGAGAATACTGCAAAGTATTCCAGGGGGCCCATGTATAGAAATCAATAGATACAGTTCTCAATGAAGATGATGCTGTTAACTACCGAACAGAGTTTTTTATTCGTTGGGTTTGACACGGTTTCCTCCTTACCAATTGCAATTAAAAGTAGCAACTCCAATATTGGTTCTACGAAATTTGAAACAGCCAAAACTATGGTTCTAGATTAATAATAAGAACTTTGCATCCTAATTTCATTGAAGCATAAAATCAAATTGATTATGGAAAAGATGGACATGTCTTTATTTCAAGAACACAGCAATAGCAAGGAACGTGTTTCTTTATACTCCATCAGAAAAACATGAAATATTGTTTACAAAAAAATAATTTTAATTGTATGTAGTTATAGTTTAAGTTGTAGTATTGTTGATTTTGTGAGTGTAGTGAAAAAAAAAACATTAGAATATTTTTGATAAACCAATTTTTTCAATTCGATTCGTAAATCACACTTCATTGAAGTAAATTCTATACATCTTGTGTTCGACCCGGACAACGTCGGGTAACTTTGGTAGTTAAACACAAATTATCTATAATAATAGCTAAAAGATTTATACAGCAGGCACTTACATACATATACACTATACAGTATTAAATATTGGGGCAACTCAAAGTTCATCAATTTATAAATATATGTATATACATATATACACTTTAAAATGAGTAATTTTTTCTTTTGAATAAATTGTAAATTATTATGTTTCTATTACTTTCATCTATTTTTTTTTTAATTACATATTTTAAATTCGTTTTCATTCTAAATTTGTTTTTTTTTCTATATTTTAATAGATATTAATTTGAATCTAGGTCAAATTTAATCTAAGAATATTTAATTTAAAGTATTTTGATACTTAAAATATAATAAAATAATTTGCTATTATGAATAATTTTGAAAAACATAGATTATAAAATTTATATTCAAATTTAATAATTTAGGAATTTGTTAATATTTTCATATTTGTTTCATATTTCAGAACCACGCTAGATGCTAAATAAAAGTGGAGGGAAGGTATAAAAAAGATGTTAACATCTCTTAAGTTTAATTCTGAGATATCAGTACAAAATAAAACTCTAATATCTATTTACACTTATGGTATATAATTATGGGACTGTTCATAAAGAAAAATAATATTTAATTACAAATATTTCGAAATAAAATGCACAATGGTACATACACAATAAATATCTCCATCATCGTTACTGGCACATTATAATTCAGCCAGAAAATAAATTAACAAATATCCAGCCCAATTGTAATAAACAAGCAACAACTATAGCATCGCACGAGCTAGTTATTATCTACGCTTTACTTCACAGAATTTATTGTAACATTATGTTTTGTGCAAAATTAAGATTTTAGATAAATAACGTGCCTACGTCAATTTGTAGTCGACCTATATGATGTAATGGTTTAGTGGTTGATTAGTGGGCAAGCAAAAGCAGATTATTTGTAAGTCAAAATGTTATCAAATTTTATTTGTGATTTAGATTTTGATGAAATCTTTTTTTAATTGCAAAAACTATATTTTTTTAAAATGTTTTTAATGTTCATTTTTGATTTATGAAGTACGAAAATATAAATAAGGAAATAAAGTTTGATTGAATGAAAATATTTTATGTTTTTTTTTTTCTTGAATTTTCTAATTTTTTTCTTAACCAATTTTATACTTCTATTTTTATAGGTTATAAAAAGAAACTTGAAAAAACTAAGCTTTATGACTTATTTTAATTAAAAGGACATATTTTAAGTTTTTGAGGGCATATTTGAATTGCATATTTGCAATTTTTAAGGGCATATTATAAGCGTTTAAAATGAATTTTTTATGGCATGTTTTGTATTGCCCTTTTTATATTGAAAAATATTTTAGCTTCTATTCATTTATTTACATTAAAACCTCTAGTTTAAAAGTTCTTTATTTCGTTTTTGTATTTTATGTCAAAGTTGTTTTTAGATAGGTACTTAAATCAACGCTTAGAATTGAATTGAAAGCCCACAGTTAATATTTTGAATTTAGTAGTAATACCTATATTATATCTTCCGAATGTAAGGCGAACCAAAGCGACAATTGGTTTTTAAAGACATTTTTGATTAACCTATTATATACTTACTTAACCACCTATTTAACAAGATTTTTTTTCCAGTGTTATAATTCCAGCTTTATAATAAAATAAACTCCTTAACATTACTAGCCAACTCGGCTAGGTTATCCGGGTCCAACATGAAATGTATAAAATTTACTTCAATAAAATTTAATTTGTAAACCGAATTTAAAAAAATTGATTTTGAAAAATATTCTAGAAGTTGCATAACAGATGTTTGAACACAAGCTGGGTACAATGAAAAATCTGTAGTGGATTTGAATTTGTGCTTCGATAACGTGGGGATGCAATACTATTATTATTAATCATAGTTCGAGGTAGTGAGGAATAAATCCTGTGAAATATCAAAAATTTAAAAATTCCGTGGCACAGGTAACGGCTTAATTTCTTTTTTTCAAAAAATTTTCTTTCACTAATCTATATAGTAAGTACAAATATAACATTTGATGAACCGACAGTAAGCCAAATTATGGGCAGAAAATGGAAATGGATAGATGACTCTGAGAAAACCATCAACCATCAAAAATATAACCAGAATGGCCCTAGACCATAATAGTTGGATTAACTTGTTATGGACGAACTTGGGAAGAAATCAAAATTACTAAACAGAGAACAGTGGAGGAGGCAAGTTGATGCCCTATGCTTTCACAAGGAATAATCATCCAGCTACGTCCGAAAAATTTGAAAAAAAAGTGTTGACAAAAGACAACAAGTAAGGCTAGTTCCAATTAGAATTTTAGGATTGTAATTAGAAGTATTTTTTGGCATCTGTTATTGTTTGTTTCTGTACGTTATTGTCCAATTTATGTTAAACATTTTTATTTCAATTACATTAATTAAATTCTTAATTCTATGTTAGTATAAAACTGATGCTAGATATGTTTTGTTAGTTAACGTTTTAAATTTATTACTTAATCAAATTTTATGTACATGGTTATATTTTTCCAATCGTTCTTCAAGAAATACCAGTACAAAATCTTATATAGAAAGCAATAACAAATTTATACAAAACGATAAAAATGTAAAAAAGCCGGACAAAGAAGAAGAAAAATCAACATGATAAAAAGCAGACAGCCGAAAAAGCTCAAAAAGATAAATCAATTAAATTGACCTATGCGTAACACAAAATTTGATTATAAACTAAATTTTTAGTTTCCCTTTCAAGAGCAAGAATACTTTGGTGAACCCACCCTTGAGCTAGAAAAATAAAATTGTTCGCCGGTGAAACATAATGAGCTCAAATCCACTCCGCGATACATAATAAAAACTTTCTATTTGCATTGTTAATTGTGATTGAGAACCAAGTTCTAGCAGTTGTATGCCAGCTACCAGAATCAGTCGCAAGAAGAACGCTAATTATTTATATAATACGAATTTGTTTATTTTTGAGAATATACCTGACTATCAATTTTCAGATCTGTAGCACGTTTTATTTTTCAAATATTATTGGCGGGGGATAAAAAATGTAAAAGAACTACCGAAAGTAGTCACAATTTTAGAAAACGCTAAAATAGATATCTATTTATTTTCGATAGAGTAACTATGTATCAGAATATAAATTTTCAAGTTTGCAACCTTTTTGATTTTTAAATTAATCTTGAGGGATGCTAGGATGCATTCTATGGTATCGCAGATATCGGAACCAGTCATAATTTTTTAAATCAACATATCACGGGTTAGATTCCATGTAACAAAGTACCATCATATTGTAAAATGGTACCCCGTTCCTTGGTTGATATTGTTTGATATGCATTTTAGAGAAGTTGGGAAACAAACATCAATTTTTATATACTCTTGCATAAATAGATGTTGTATACCTTCTTCAAACTTCAGAAAAAATGTTCAAAATATATTGAACTTAAAGGAAAATTGCGATCTAGGTGCGTTACTGTTTTTTCATGCAAATTTAATAAACAAAAAATTAAAAAAAACGGTATAAAATACATATTTTTATAATATTTCGACACATATCCTATCAACTATACTTATTTAATGTTTTTATGGTGAAATTTCCTCTAGGTACCCAAGAAGAACTATTTTCCGAAAATTTATAAAAGAAATGTAAAAGAATTCAAAAATAAAAACAAGCATTTCTATACTAAAATAAAAAAAAAATCATATTCTCTGTTTTCTTCAAGGGCGTTGTCAGACCCCTTACTTTTATAGTTTCAACAATTGATGCTCCTAAAGTGAGACCTTCTTCTAAACGTTTTAGTTTTGCAGACGACTCAAAGCTTTGTATTCATATCTTTGGACATCGGAACAATTCCACTTCTTGGTGTTCAAATAAGGGCTGCAATTGAATATATTTAAATTGCAAGTCATCACCTTTTCTATAAGAAATTGTACTTGAACAGTTTTAGTTCGTAACTATCAATTAAATGTCTCTTCAAAAATAAATTCTACTACAGATAACACTTGAGTACTCGAGATTACACTTGATACACTAGACTACTCGAGATAACACTTTAGGTCAAGACCATTGTAATTTTTCGTGGAATGATTCATTTAAATTTCAACCGTAGTAAACCCAATTAAATTGCAGTCATTGTCTGAGCGTCGAGTAATTTTAGATTTACTTTTATTCACTAGATCCTTTTGGTCAACATGTAAGCCTCTGAAATTTCAAATTATTTGGTTGAAAGAACCAATCAGAATAATCTTAGAATGGTTGAGATGTTCCATATTCCTTCATCCGACCGAATATGGCAGATTCAATCATTAGAATTCTCATTCTTTTATCGTTAACTCCCTTTTAATCGTTAACTAAATGTTTTAAAAAAATGTGTAAAATTGCAGTACGGCACTTAATTAAGCACGAAAAGGTGATTCTACCTAAGTTACTGTCAAGAGTGTAAAAAAAAATATTACGTTACAATGTACGTATAGCTGAAACTAACAAACAATTTTTTTTTTTTTAGCTTTAATATTTATTAGTACAGGCCTGGCTTTCTAAAGTATTTTAATTTAAATGTATAATTAATGACATATGTATTAAATTAACATTTATTTCCATACTAACAGCATGTATCTGGTTAATTTTATTTTAACATTTTTTCCAATCAAAGGTGGCAATCCTATTGGATGATGATAAGATATTGCACAATCAAATGTAGCGAACTTTTATCTAGTAATACACGTCTGATGTTCTTGCTCTAAGCATTAATCGGGTTAATGGTTTTGAGATCCATAAAAACAAATTCCATAAATTAAAATCCCTAATTTCAAAATACGTAAAAACAAAATCCATAAAAATCAAAATCCGTAATAACAAAATCCGTACAAATCTAAATCCGTGAACATTAAAATCCATACATACAAAATCCATAAAAAATCCATCAAAAACCCGTTAAAAATCCGCGCGAAAAACTACTTATGTACTTTAAACTTTCAAGAATAGTAAGATTAACATAAGGTTGTCAGAACTTCGGTAAAATCTTTGTCAGCACTTAATATGGAAAATCCCCAAAAACAGCTTTTGAGTGGAATAGCTACGAAATGCCTAATGTGAAAAGCCAAGTGGACTAAATCCAAACAACAAGATCCAGAATTCCAAAATCCAAATAAACAAAATACGATAAAATACCATTTTTCAAAATCCAAATGCAACAATATTCAAATGCGACCAAATCCAAATTTTAGTAAAATAGCAAGGTTAGCAAAAACTTACAAAAAAAAGAAAAAAAGTTATTTTTAAAGTCGGGTGCTACCGCTCCCAAACTCATGCTACTTATTTATTGAAACACTGTTTAGTAAAAAATATAAAAAAATAAACAAAATGTCCCCAAGCCCTTCGACCTTCTATATTTTTCCAAGTAAAACTTCTTTACAACTTCCAAATAACAATAAGTAACAACACTTATCTTTCGTTTTCAAATAATATAAATGACACATGTTGTTCCCTTAAAAAGGGAAAAATCCCGAAATATGCCAGAAACAGGCATAACAATATACAAATTATGTGAAAGTACTGGAAATACTATAATAAATATTCACTGCGATCTGTTGTCTTATTTTACGGCATTTGTGATTTACAGATTTTGAAATTAAGGATTTCAATTTTTACTGATTTTTTTATTACAGATTTAAATATTTATGGATTTTTAATTTGTTATGGATTTTGTGTATTATGGATTTCGTTGTGCTCCCGCATTAATAGACGACGTAAAAACAAAAATGACCGGCTTAACCTCCAATTATTTTTTTTTAATTCAATAAAAGTGTTAAAATATAAAATTGGTTGAAAAATTTAATTCTCACAAAGGATCAAGTCTCTAAGTCAATTTGTATCGAACGACGATATATTCACAAAATAAAACGCAAAAGTTACTTTTCAGGTGAAAAAAAAAAACAAAATAACTGAAAAAAATTCTAACAAACGCATATAAATTTAAAATACACTCATGATTTGAAATCAATTTACATTTCAAATTAAATAAATTAATTCCATGTTATTATATTTTCGAATTACCCTTTTTCCTTTTGCACCAAAAAAAAAACACCTCAACTTACGCACTACTCATCAGCAGTTTATAACACGCAAATAACAACAAAAACAATTAAAATTTGAAGAAGAAAAACAAACAAAAAACTTAATATCCTTTCAGTATACCTAATATGCATAAACGCCTAGTTAATATACGAATACAATATTATAATAATAGAAAACAAAAACAAAATAAAAAAAAAAAGTAAAAGAATAATGACAAAAACAAAAATAAGAACAACAAAAAAAAAGTAAAGAAAATCTCATCAAACCGTGACAAAAGTTTCTTATTACAAATTACAAATAACTTAACCTTTCGATATTATGTGATGAATAAGAACCATAACAACCCATCATCATTATCATCATCATCATCATCATCATTATAATGTTATCATGAAAATCGTTTGTACATCTATCCCCCATATACCGATATCATCATATTGAATGGATAAAGAACATTATTAAGATCAAAATGAAAAACAAAAACAAGAAAAAAGTAGAAATCCATTAAGTAATACATACCATTATTGTCATTATACCGTATCAGTCTATTTTCTTGATTTTTTTTCGTCTTTTTCAAGCTTTTGCTCCTCTTTTCCCGACCTTTTAAAAAGAGTTCTTTTGATTTAATTTTTTTTTTTTGTTTTTCTCATATTTCTATGGTATTGCTTTTTTTATTTGATTTTATTTATTTGTTTTTATTATTGTAGTATTTCAATCACTTGAATTTTTATTTGGTATCACATCAGGTCTACTGTAAAAATGAATTTACTTGTTTTGTTTGTACTCAATTCCAAATGGACAAATTTCAATTAAGTTTGGCGTAATTAATCGAATCCCTTCAATCTTAATACATATAGTATGTATGTATGTACTATAGAGAAAAGTAAAAAATATATATAATATAATATTATATTGAATAGAATATGTACATGTATTTAATATTAAAAGAAGAATAGATAAAAATCAAGAATAAGGATAATTATATATGTGCATAATATTTATATTGGTTTATTAATGTTTGTATGGATGTGTATGTATAAGAAGGATATACGCTTATTTAACTGAATAAAACACAATAATTTCATGTCGAATTATTTTTTATTTATTTATTTTTTTATATTTTTATTTTTTATTTGGATACTACAATAGCTAACAGGAAAATTTTTTTGAACTTCATTTTAATGAGAATGAAGAATTTGTGTTTCATTTAATCAAATTTATTTATTTATTTATTTATTTATTTATTGATTATTCAGACCAACTTCAGGTCCTTTTCCCTGTAAGCCTTTTTAATCAAAGTTTTTTTAATTGTCAAAAAAAATGAAATAAAATTATTTTTTAATAAATATTGTTGTGCTCCCTAGCACAACTTCACATAATTTGTGACGGCATGTAACTACAAGATGGTTGGCTTCATTATACCTGCCATCGATAGAGTTATATTAACATGGCCAACTTTAAAGTCATATTTTATTAATGAAGAATTGCAATTTTGGAATAAAAAATAACAAAATATGCCCAAAAATTGAAATTTACATTCTGTTCGCATATCCTGAAAATGTATTCAGAAACTACAAAAAAACTTCAGTCCAACGCTTGCACAGCTATTGAATTATTTCATATTTTTGAGGATTTTAAATGCAAACTTAATGACAGAATAGAAAAAAGATATTTTGGTTACGAAGTACGGCAATTGATATCAATTGATATCAACCTTGACAATTTAATAATCAATAAATCTGCTACAAATCTGCAATAAATCTAAACAAATTAATAAATCTGCTATGAAAAATTCAGTTTTGCCAACTTCACTTAAAGTGGCTAATGTTATTCTAATATGTACATAAAGGAGGTGATACAACAGGCTTATCTAATAATAGACCTATTTCTGTACTAAACTCGTTTTCAAAAACCTTTTTTTGGTTTTATTAGAAACAATGGTGTGTTAAATAAAGAACAATATGGTTTTGAAAAAAGATCAAATACGACGGCTGCCTGTCTAGTGCTCACTGATTTTATCTCTAAAAGCATAGATAAAAAACAATATATTGGATGTTTATTTACCGACCTACAAAAGGCATTTGACTGTGTTGATCATAATGTACTGCTGTTTAAATTATCGCTACTAAAGTTCAATGAGAGTCAATTAAAATTTTTTAAATCTTACCTTACCAATAGGAAACAACAGGTTCATTGCAACAACGTATATAGTAGTTTAGAAACGATAAAACAAGGGGTACCACACCACAGGGATCCATCTTGGGGCCTGATATATTTAAAATTTATATCAATGACATCACCATGCTGAACCTTAATGGAATCATTCAACTTTATGCGGATGATGCTGTTATTAAGTACTATTGCACTACGGAGGAAGATCTAAAAAACTCGATCGTAAATGACTTAATTTTAATTGATGAATGGCTACAAAAAAATAGGATGAGTTTAAATGTTAGGCAAACTAAAATATTGCTTTTCAGTAATAAACACTATAATTTCGTTAATATAGCACATAAAAATTAAACCATAGAAATAGTAAAAATTTTCAATTACCTAGGATTAATTATTGACAATAGAATGAAATGGCGACAACATATTGATTATGTAATTAAAAAAAATCACTCCTTACATTTTTATTTTAAGAATGTTGAAGAAATCTAATATTATATACCTAAATCCCATTTGGAGTAACGGTCCACAAATATATCTCGAACAGTTGGATGTCATACATAAAAAAGGTATTAACATTATTAATTTCTTTCCACCAAGATATCCTACGGAGTTATTATATAGTAAACGATACATAAGTTTGAATAACATGTGTAAACGTGAAATGTACAATCGTGCATACAAAATTACAAACAATATGATTAAACACACATTTTTACCCAATCGGAATATAGACATACATAGCCATAACACTAGAAATCGCACAAATTTTTATCTTTCATTTTCAAATCAGATATGCAAAAAGCAAACTGCGTATACAACAGTTTAAGCATTTTTAACACTCTACCGAACGACCTAAATAATATTAATTCATATAGTTTATTTAAAAGGAAAATCGAAAACTTACTTGCGGCATAAAAGTTAAAAATGAAACAATAAATATTATAAATAAAGTGTGAAAGGAAAGAAAAAAAATGAAAACTAATCAGAGCACAAACTTTAAAAACTTAATTCAGATAAAATGAATAATATAAATAATAAAAAATGGTATTATAATTATTGAATAATTAGGAAACGCTTTTTTGGAATAATTTGATAAATTCTACTTTTTTAATTATAACTATACGACCGTACAGCTTAGGCTAAACTCTGAATCATTCTATATATTAATATTTTCTCCAATAATGAATAATTCAATGGATAAAATTTTGTTATACAAATATGTACATAATATAAACATGATTTTTTGTTAATAAAGAAAAAACAAAAAAAACAAACCCCTGAAGTATATTAATGAACGTCTCGAATTTTCCGAAATAGCTGGCTATTTCAAATCGCTTAATTATCATTAAATACAGAGTTTTTCAAATTTGAAGATATACTAGCAGTTGAGCTTGATTTCAAAAAAATAATAACTGATCTTAACATGGATAGTCTATTTGAAGAAGTATGCTTAATTGAAAAAATATATACATGTATTAAAGCTTGAAGAGCTATCAAACATCAACGAAAAATATATAAAAATATTAAACTATTTTCCGGATGTATGTAGTGCGTTTACGGAAAGAGTGTTTTCTGTTATGAGTGCTAAATGGAATGAAGAAAGAGCAAAGAGCTCAACTGAGTTAATTAAGAGTTAATTATAATATATTTTAACAAAAAAGAAACTTGACAGGAACTTTATGAGAATATTAAGTCTGATAATAAGATAATCAATTTAGCAAAAACTAATGAAAAATACACCTACAAAAATAATTAATATTAATTAGTCAATACTTCATTATTATTAAAATTAATTTATATTTATAGACAAAATTTCTAGTCTAGAAGAATATAGTTTTTATATATTTAGTTGTTTTGTTATTTTTTTTTATATTAATCTTAATCATAATTTTTATAAATATTTATTATACTCACGAAATAAAAGCATTTGGTTAATTTTAAATACTTAATAAAATTTTGTTTTTTTTTTTTTGGATGGCCTCCCCTGGCATTATTAAAAGGTGGCAAGCCTATGTACAATAGTAATTCTTTAATAGTGTTACCTGTTCTACAATGTTTTTTTTTTTGTATAATTATTATTTATTAAATTTTATCTAGTCTATAATTAAGTAGGGGCCCCTGTTGAGTAATTATATTTCAAGTTGAAGTCAAATTTAAAGTTTTTAAAAAAACAGTAATTTACGTGCTGACATAGACTTCGCACGATATAGCAGAAACCACTCGTGTTTAATAAAAAGTTTTGTGGTTAGTAAGTTTTATTTATTTTCATAATGTATTTGCTGAATAATAAAATCGGATGTGTACAAAATGTTCAACTGTGTGCGCATTTTTGTTTTATATATAATCTTATATATTATATATATTAGAAGTTCATTAAGGAGTAGGGGAATCGAAATAAAATAAAAAGGTGTCTACTGCGCAGGACCTTAAATGCTTGTCAATTATAATCTATATTTAATTACGTAATAACCCTTATGCTAATATTTATGATCTTAACCTTTTGAACCTTAAGATCATTGTATTTTTTTGATCTTAACGATTATGATCGACCTGAACCTGATTTTAATTTTGAAGTAATCTAAATAATAGTGAAAATCCACTACCTACATCGCTTTATTAAATCTGTTGTTCACGTGTTCTCTAGATAGAAACTTTCAAACATTTCTAATTTATTATTTTTATGGACCTCATTTATTAATTTTAAAGTATTCTTGTTTATATGATGTTCTTAACCAACTATATGTATTTTAAAATCAGGATATTATTGTAGAAAATATAGCGAAATATGATATTTTATGTATGTTAAGACTGTGTATTATTTGCAATGAAGTGAAATGATCCCAAAATAACTTGTCAATTTTTAGCTATCTACAATAGCTGATCAAAATCTACTGAAATTTTTTTTTGTATTTTTATAGACTTCTTCATTACAGTTGATTTTTTATTTTTATATAATTCCAAGTTTATCGGATGAACAATTGTTTTAACATAGAGATTTGACATACATAACTACAGACAATAATTTAATGTGGAAGACTATATCTATTGTAGAGTAACATCGTCGTTAACATAGCATTAGCACACTACACAATGTTTGTTAATAAATTGTATAAAATTATATATTTTTTAGTCCTTTATTGTACTAGTTTTAACTGAATTGAAAACAAAAACAAATCTTGTGAATATTAATGTATTTAAATATAATTCATTTCAGAATGAGTTTTTTTTTTTGCATTATTATTATTTTATTGTTTGTTACAATTTGACTGGTCGTTATTTTCTTGTTTATTTTCTTTTCTGGATATCAGTTATGCTCCATAAAGATCCCTGTATAGTCATGCTGAGTGACATACTGACATTTTCAGAATAAGATCTCTAGTAAATCCTATACACATACAGTATATGGTCATTTTATTACCATACTGTATAATACAAAAATGTTCATTATTATTATTTTAAAATTTAATCGTAATTTTTAACTACCTTTGAATATATTATTTCATTTTGTTATAAATGCAAGTGTATATTATTGTTATAATCATACATATATCTTATACTTATATAATTTGTTGATATGTATATAATTTGGGATTAAAATTTATATTTGATATATATGAATGTATGTAAAAATTAATTTACAAAATAACAATTAATACAAAATATTATTTATATACATGTAGGTACATACTATAAAATTTGTGTTCTAGGTTATATATTTCAGCCTGATTAAATTGGAAATATAAAATTCACTTTTATGCTTGAATATAATACTTAAATAATTTTGAAAGTTATTGAAAATTAGGGATACCAATTAATGTTTTATAAATTCAATCTACTTTAAACTTTAAAACATTTCTTTTAGCGTAAAGTGTATTGTTTGATTTTCTTTTTTAAAATGTTAAAGCCTACTAGTGTTAGAAAGAGAGATCCATCTTTCTTTCCATTTTGGTGAAAGTCATTCTGATGGTAGTCAGTAACCAAACCACTATCTTTGCAAATCTATGTGATCCCATTCTTTCTATAATATGGCCTCTCCAGTCGATTTTACTAATTCTCACCAAACAAACTACACAGTACCTGTTAACACAGATATTTTTAATGTTCGTGTCGAACTACTGACACGGAGATCGGTCTCAAATATTTTATTTTGGAAGTAGGAACGTCTTTTTTTTTTAGTTTTGCCGTGTCAGCGATAAATATACACTGCCGTAAAAAAAATGGGACAGTTTAAATTTCTGCCTGTAGTTTCTGTGTGCAATTATTGCAATGAATGCAATTATTGCGAAATTTATCATGGGTTGACTTTTTTGTTCTCCAAGTATATTTATCTATCCAATATCTACCTGTATTGGAAATATAAAGGACCAACATTTTAAATATTGATTAGTTGTGAATATAAAGTGTTAAGTGTAATACTAATTAGAATAATAATGGGAAAAATAAGTAATGAGTTAAAGAGCAATATGATTGTACTATCACCCGAAAATTTGTCAACAAGATAAATTGTTGAAAGATTGTGTTGCTCTAAAGGCCAGAGTGGATTATATTTTGAAAAAATATCGTGAAATCGGGAGTTTTTATATTAGGACTACCTGGTCAGACAAAGCAGGTACTTCATGAAAATTTACAGCTTGAGAAATTATTTCAAATCGTCTACAAATTATCGAAACGCTCTGTATAGAGCAAGCGGAACCACATTTCATCTATTTCGGATTATTAAACGAACGATTAAATGGACATCGTCCTAGTAAAGAAGCCCGAATACAAAAGGCTTATATGGGTAAAAGAAGACGATTCTTGGATAGAGGATATGTGGGAGCAGATAATATTTTCAAACGAAAGCCAATTCAAAGGGTATGACAATGATGGCAGACTGTTGATTCGGCGAAGAGTAAGAGAACGATTAAGCAATTAATACATGTAAATGTTGCCACCAAAATATTTGGTCAATACTTAAGCTATAGGTTACAAAGAATCGCCCAGGAACAACGGACGACCTCAAAACTTTAATTAGAACCACATGGAGCTCAATACTATTTTCAACATTGAAAAACTTGTCCGACTCCATGAAGCAAAAATGTGAAGCAGTAATTACCGCTAACGGAGGACCTATAAACTATTAATTTTTTTTAAAATATTTGAAATACTGCTTCTTATAATATAAGAGAATGAAAAAAATGTATAATTAAATTTTTGTGATAATAATTTATAAGATAACAGAGTATGTCTTTTAATTAATATTTTTTTCAATTATACCCAATTTTTAATCGTCACGAATTTTCGTTCCAATATTTTCTAACGACACAAAAATTACTCAAAAAATTAATCGAAAATTAAAATGTGTCCCATAATTATTAAGTTTTTTTTTAGATATGGAAATAAATAGTTAAAAAAATAATAGTATAAATAAAATATTTCTTAAAATTTGCAACTGTCCCATTTTTTTCTCACAACAGTCTCGATTTTAAGGTTTCTTTATGATGTTATCAACACAGAAATTTTTAATACCCGAACTTCTGACACATCACCTTTTACAAATTTAAAATTACAATTTTTTCAATATAATGATCATATAAATATAAGGCATTGTATTAAGTGCAAGCATTTAAACCACTGGGATATATGATTTATTGGAGCTAATAAATTTAAAAAATAAATAATTAATTAGAGTTAACTAGCGTTGATGGGGTCAAATTGTATATTATAATAATAATAATTATAATATAATAATATAATTTAAATTAAATTATAACTTATAATTTAAATTTATAAGTGTTAAAATAAAATTTTAGAATTATTTTTTAAATCTTTTCCGGAAATCGGTCTGAAATATCTCATTGGTACGTACATTTACATATATCCTAGTCATTGGTATAAAAATTCAGCTCATCTCCCCAATCAAAAAGATTACAAATTACCTTTTCTCGTTTTAATTATATTTTTTTCGTTACTGTATAAGAGTTATAACAACTACGTTAGAACTTCCAATTAGGGCATTCAATTTATTAATTGAATGTGTATATAAGTAGGTGAATTCGCTGTCATACGACCATGATAGCGAAGCGAACGTAATACATTTGACAATTTGTCGAATGAAAAATGTTAAGTGACAACCATTAAACAAAATTTTAAAAAAATAATTTTGTTGTTTTTCGAGAGAAAATCTAGGGTACATTCAAAATAATGTGAAATTCTATACTTATAAAAGAGAAAATGTGTTTGTTTGTTTGTTCGCTATCCACGCCCACAGTTTTAAAGATAGAGTGCTGAAATTTTGCACAGTTGTTCATGGTAAAAAAGTGACCATCAAATGCAAAATCCATCAAATGACCGGTTTTGGTAGCTGCCGTACAACTCCTAGCACGTCTCAGGAAAATTTCAAAAACCAATAGTGTTACAGGCATACAAATGAACACTCTTACAGACATTTTAATTTAGAAATTACTCTTTTACAAATAAAGAAATACGACTATTACCGATTTTGAAAATTTGTACTGTTTCGGGTTGCTGCAGCACAACTCCGTGTTACAGGCATGATTTTTACACTTAGATATTCTTTCACATTTACACTTAGATATTCTTTCACAAATAAAAAAATAAAACTGTTACCGATTTCGAAAATTTGTACTGTTTCGGATCGCTGTCGTACAACTCTTACCACCTATCAGGAATATTTCAAAAAACCAATTGTGTTAAAAATCGTAAATAAATACGACTGTTACTGATTTCGTACAAATAACATTTGTAATGGGCTAATGAATTTAACACAGCTTGGTGAAGGCTAAATGTCAGAAGACTTAATGTTAAAATTGAAATTGCAACGATCAGTACAATTATACAAAGTATTGAAGAATTGACTGAAAAAGTATTTTCGAATTTTAGGAATCAGTATAAAAATTTTACATGGCTGTGTGTAATGTCTATGTGAATTAACTACAAAAGATATGGCAATTCGTTTTATTAACTTTTATTTTATTCGCAATCTGTATGTTTTAAATTATACAATAATCGAATATAAATTGTTGGAACTGATATTGGCAGGATAAACGTATGAAATTAACCTCCACTGAGTTTAATTTCCTTGTTATAGGTGTTGGTTGGCGTTATACGCTGCAGCCTAGTATGTGTTATGCCTTTTGTCATCAGTGTACTTGCCATTATATTTGGGTGAGTATCCAATCTTTCTCGATAATTCCTAAAATAGTGCTGAATTACTTCTTGAACCATCTCAATTTTTAAATCTTTATAAATTAAATTATTTGTCACATACCATACAAGGCGCATCAACTATTGATCTTACTACTTTATTCTGGAATCGTTAAATGATTTCAATATTGGACTTTTTCGCTGTTCCTCAAAGTTGGATACCATATATCCAAACAAGCTTAAGTATATGGCCTTATAAATTAATATGTTGTTATCTAGACCCATCTGGGATTTCTTGCTAATCCGCCAATACATTTTCCTGAACAGCATGTTTAAATGTATTCTTTTTGTATATATGACGTGTTTTTGCAGGTTAGGCGTCGTTCCGGGTGTATACCAAGATATTTGACATCATTGGATTGTGGTATGATGTTGTTGTTCATAAAAACAGGAGGACAAGTCCCTCGTCTCAAGGTGTACTTTATGTGTTGCGACTTTGTTTCATTTGCTCTGATTTTCCATTTATTTAGCCATCCAGATATTTCATCTAAGTGGTTTCCGATGCTCTGTTGATCAATGAACAAAATATTAATCCAGAGTATTGAACTGTCTCACGGGTCCTAAGTGTTGTTACAGATTTAAATACACTCAAATGAAAAGTCGCAGTAAATGTATTCTAAACAATCGAAACCTGAATTAAGATCATTTCCAATGATAATTTCCTTCAGTGAAAAATCGTGCTGCACAGGCTAATTTTATTATTGGTAATATTCCATTTGTTTTATTTTGCAACTTCAGTTTATCTTTTATTAAATTCCAGAATATAAAGGAATTATTCAATCGAAAGTTTTTTATAAATCTAAAAATATATTTGGTAAAATATATCACAATATATTTAGCACTATGTTTCTTTTGATAAAACTAACTAATTGGCCGTTATTTTTTTTAGACTATTATGAGCTCATGTTCTTAAGCTGGTTGGGCAATTTAGTAAAGAGATTTATACAATTTTAACAACATTGATTCAGTTGGTTCTTTGTACATATATCAGTTCTAAATAATGTTATAGGTAAAAATTAGTTTTATTCCTCGTATTATGGCTGTGCAGTGTGCAGTATGATTGCGTATATCTAAATTACGATTCAGTAAGAAATTAATATGTTGAATTATATTATTATTAATTATTTTATAGCCAAGAAGTACATTTAACGTGTTCTGATGTTTACTAAGCTTATATAACGATCAGAGCGTATCAGAGTATAATATGTAATTCTGTAGTATGTCGTGGGGAAAATAATATATTATTTTGATAATCAGTTTTCCAATATGTATATACATATATGTGAAGTATTGCTCCAAATTGGGTTTCAATACTCTCTATATTAGATATAAAATATTTCTAAATATATGTATATAAAAAAAAATTTATGAAAATAAAATTATCAGTTCTATAGAGTTATTTTTTTTTATTATAAACTCTATATGATCATTCCATTTAAATTTATTGTTTATGATAAGTCCTAAATTGCTAAGTAATTTATTTATAATTTCAATAGAATTATTCTAATATGAGATATTACTGAAATTTAAATCTTTATTGTTATAAATCCACCACACATAATCTACCATTTAATAAAATAAATGATACAGTAAAGTAAATAAAACACCCTGCAATATACCAAGACTGCAATTAACAATAACACAAAATTACATAAGAATTTAAAAACTATTTTTTTAATCATAAAACTATTCAACTTTGTGCGCACACATATAAAAGTAAACATACAGATCTATTATTCAGTTGTTTAATTGTTAATTGAAGTCTTGGTATAATACAATACAGTCCTATGGAGTATCAAGTCATATCTAAATTAGCTTTGATCAAATTACCTTATTAAATTTATAACCCAACTTCATAATATCCAAAATGTATCATTTTAAAAAGAAAACAACTTTTGGTAGCTCTAATTTTACATTTGTCCTTAAAATATTAATAATAATAAATTAAATACAAAATTATAAAGTCAATTTTCTTTTTAATAAAGTTATAAAAGAAAAATGTATTTTTAATTATTCCCATATTTTAATATTTTGGGTTTGCAAAATATACTTTATTATAGTGTGTACATACATATGTATATTTATATATAGTTACAGTTGATTTGGAAATTATTGGAATTTTGTTTAATAAATTTAATTATAAATATTCTGATTATAATTTTATTTTATGAATAAATAACATACAAATCTATGAGTTACTTAAAAGGTTATAAAAATATGTATATACATATAATAATATTTGATTGAAATAGTTCATTTTACTTTAGATATTAGATGCATACGTATGTACATATTTTTTAGAAAATTGTTTAATGATAATTATTTTGATTTCACACAATATTTCAAATTAAAAATTAGAAAGATTTAAATTATAATAATCGTCTGCTGAATGCCGCATTCGGATACACGACATCAACATAGTTTTGAACAAATTGAGTTTGAAGTTTAAGTCTAAATACCCAGCCAGCACAGAATGCGTTCAAAATATATTCAGAATACATTCAGAGGCAAATAATTTTTCTCATTTGTTCTTCAAATTCCGAAATTCCAAAATGTTAACTTTTTATAGCATCTAAACAAATAAATCAAATCATGTAAGATATATCCATGAACCAGTTCAATTTAAAAATCTTACCATAAATCCCATTACTCAGACGTTTTAGATTGATGAAGGATTTTTTCTCCTTGGATCCATTTCACTTAAACTCCAATAGAAAATTATCTCCAATTATTTTATTAAAAATTTGTCCTAAATATTGCCCATTCAATGACCCCATTACTGTTTTAACACATGTTTTCTAAAAAAAAATATTAATTAAGTATACTGGTTTTGAACATTTTGATATACTATCTGTACTTACTGAAATAAGTAAAAATAAAACTAACAATATGTTATATCTTTTTATTATTAAAATATGTCATAATTTTTATCCCTGGCGATTTGCGTAGCACCTTTAAGTAACCTTTGAGAATCATCCTAGAAAACGGTCAGAAAATAGGCTTCTAACTTTGGATTGAATATTCAAGACTGAATTATTCCTATATACAAAACATAGAGAATACTTAAATTTAACTTACCTCAGTTAGAGAACCGTATACTGCCTTTCACGTACCGTTAAATATCTACATATATGTATGTAGGTATCATTATCATACTTGATTTCAAGCTAAAGTAGAATCTAAAATAAATATATTACCATTATATTTATTTAGTTTGTGACATTACATATAGGAAAGCCTGAAAAAAGCAACGATAACTATTTTCCTGTAAAAGAGTACTGAAAAAACTTTCGACATGAACCAAAAATAAAGCTTACTGGATGTACACTTGTCTGACCAAATTTCCGTCTGGTGGATAGTACTTTAAAAGAAAATTATAATTCATAAATGTGAAAATATTCAGATAATGGGCTGCATGGTCATCTGCGTATTTATACGGTCAACACTCACTCTAAGCATGTTAAAGACATAAGGAGAAAGTGGGTTTCTGAATACTTAAAGATCAATTTGGTGGTAAGCTGTGATACGTACGAATTAAACTACACCCAATCTTAGTTTACCCTAACAGCCAAAATTTATCCTTCTTTATACCATCTCGATCAGATTTAATAGTTAATTCGGTAGTTAACAATCATAAACAAGCAATTTACACAAATGAATAAAAAATGTAGACCGTCATAGTTGAAACTTACAAACAAATCGAAAAAAGGTTTAAAGTCCTTAAGATCTTAAATAATATAGGACCTGCTAACATCCCCACAATTCAAAGACATGGCCATAGATTTAACTGATTTAACACGAGATATAGATACAATTCAAAGACATGGCCATAGATTTAACTGATTTAACACGAGATATAGATACGATATTAGAATTTAAGCAAGCCGATCAATACAAACAACTCCAATAATTTAAATTTTAGGATCAAGGCTGTATAACACCCTACCCATGAAGATAAAGAACTTACTTAATATTGACATAAAAAATAATTTAAATGTCGTCTGGTTTCTTGGAAATTATTACATATAAGATCAAATTGAATTACATAATCTTTGCCTATTAAACATTTTTGGTAAACTTTGTAATTCATTTTTTTTTTTTTTAATTTTCATATACCTTTCATTTTAACGCATCTTTCTTATTTGAAACTTTTTTTTTTGCTTTATTTAAATTTTTTTACATTATTCTTTGATTTTAATTAATTTTTTTGTATACACAGTTCAGTCTATTTTGAAATAGCATCTGTGCTTATTCAAAAATAATTTACAAAATTAGGTTCTGACAAAAATAGCGAATGCTCGCAATGAAAACTTAAATAGGAAAATTGCGATATCAAAACATTGAATTAGGTAAATTAGGAGTCTGGAAAGAATTAAATTGTTCATACTATTAATCAATGGTATTAATTACAAAAGTGTAAAAAAAATATTTCGCTTGATCAGTATTACGTCCCCTTGATTACTCAAGGCTCACACGAATTTTCAAGTTAAAAATTATCATCACTTAAGCGAAAACTAGCAATAGAATTGAACTTTTATAATATTTATTATTCATATATGAATAATTTAGTTACTGTGAGTTATAAAAACTCTAAGAAAAATCATCATAAAACAATTGTAATAGATTTTGTTTACATTTCAAGGTCATTATTTGTTTATTACTAGAATGTCAGAATCATATGTATTGATTTTGTTTTTGTGATTCATTTCATAAAAACTTGAAGCCATTAAACGTGCATTTTAAGTTAAAAGAAAAAATAAATAAATAATTATTAAATTTAAAAGATGTCACGATGCAATTTGGAAATTGTTTTAGA
This sequence comes from Argyra leucocephala, assembly GCA_963942445.1. Lineage (NCBI taxonomy): Eukaryota > Metazoa > Arthropoda > Insecta > Diptera > Dolichopodidae > Argyra > Argyra leucocephala. Next base: position 48,533,933 of record OZ012679.1, on the reverse strand, counting down.
ATTTAGGTAAACTATATATTATTAAATTTATTCTAAAAACTTCATAAATTTACATATAATATTTTAGTGGTGGAGCAGAAACTTTATTTGAAGGAATTAAAAAAAGAACTTTATCGTTAGATGGAACCAAAAAATGTGAGATTCCGTAATATTTCAATTATCATATACTTTAAGAGCCTACACGGTTCAAAAATATTCTTGAAGTTTGAAAAAGAAAATGTACTTAACGCATCCTTTTATTTCAGGGACCATAAAAGATCTACTAATATTTATTAAAGACAATTTACTGAAAGGAAAAGAGGAACTTTTTCTTCAAGGAAACACTGTGTAAGTTATCTTTTGCTCTTAAATAATACTTAAACACATATTATAATAAATATTACATTTTTATTCTAAATACCTATTATAATAAATATTACATTTTTAGGCGACCGGGAATCTTAGTTTTAGTTAATGATACTGATTGGGAATTAGTGGTATGATTTTTTTAATAAAATTTGTATGTTTTATTTTAAAAATATTTTAATTTTTCTAATAGAATGAATTAGATTATGAATTGCAGCAGAAAGACAACATTATGTTTATTTCTACTTTACATGGAGGATAAAAATGATAATTTTATTTTGTTAATTTAAAAATAAATTCCAATTTTGCTTTTAAAAAAATCACAAAACATTTTATTGTTTATAACATTTTATGAAGCTGTACTAACACTAACTCCTTTTTCAGTCAATGTATTGTCCTCGTATATTTCCAAAACATCAGCCAAATGTTCATTATCTCTAGGTTTCTTAAATTGTCTCTTTTTATTAGCTGGTTTCTTTCTTTTAGGTATTAATGGTTTCTTAGGCCCATGATCCTGCATTGATCTAATACCCTGTTTTTCTAAATATTCATCAATTTTAGCATCATCCATAGCATCCACCGCTACTGATCTCCATTGTTTTGTAAACTCTTCATCAATCTAATAAAAAAAATAGATTATTAATTTGAATTAAAACTATTTCATAACAATTTTTAATTAATTTACCTGAAAATTTGCTGTTCTATCATTATAAAATAAAATTTTTTTCTTATCAATGGGTCTAATAATATATATTATTTCAGATGCTCTATTTTTAAGAACTTTTTCAGCATGTGGTAATGATTCAATAACATCATCCATTAAAATTCCACCAAGTCCTTTAAGATCATGTTGTTTTAACAATCGCATTAAGCTTTTTCCATCTTTAATTTTGTATACTGGTTTAAATGAAAATTTATTTTCATTATGTACTTCAATCTTAGGATTATTAACTAATGCTTCTGTTTGTAACCACTAAAAATAAATTAAAATAAAAATTAAATACACTTCTTAAAACTTTCAATATAGACGCAAATCGAATTAATTAGTAAAACATACATTTTTAACACCTGATCCTATATCAAGTTGATTTGTTTCATCTAAAATTTCTTCTAAACCTAATGGATGATCATCACCGTCTTGATGTCGTGTTTTCATATGCTTAACTATTTTCGCTAAAACACCGAACCTATATTGAGAGCTTCCAGCCATTGTTTTATATCTAAAATATTACAAATAATAAGACATTGTTATTTGAAAATAGGGTTGAGATTTTACGTGCTAGAATCCAATTTAGGGCCTGATGGTCGAAAAACTTTTCTTTTAGAAGGATCATCCATTTTAGGTGGAGGCATTTCAATTTTTTGTTTTTTTTCAATTCTAAAATAAAAAGCATTTCAGATAGAAAATAAACTTTACAGCACCAACTGTTTCAAAATTTGGTCTTACGTAGGGGTGGCCATTGCCCTTTTTTTGAAGGCCTCACGTTCTCTTAGAAGCGCTGGATCCATTTTTAAAATAAATTTGTTCGTCTACAGATATTACAGTTTCTAATTTGAATAAAAAACAAACTTATCAAAACTGCTTTTATTATTTATAAACAAGAATCTTCACCAATGATACTTAAATATAAATTGTAAATAACACGAATGGCGAAGCTATGAAAATAATTGACAGTTCTCTAAATGTAAAAATGTACTAGATTAAGTTTCATTTAAATACTAGATAAATTTTTCTTATCGTTTTTGTCCAGACAAAATTTATTTACAATATTTTTTCCAAAAGTTTTTTATTTTTCTTCTTCTATTTGAATCAACTTTTATCCATTCTGTTGATAAATAACTGATCATTTTAGTCGGAAAAAGTTAATTTCTGGTGTAAAATTGTCAAGTTTTTAATTTTATTTTATAAATGATTTTTGCGGATACAACTTTGTTCTATTACAATTTTAGTACTTTTTATATCAATAATTTTTTGCAATTGATATACACTGCTAGATAGTAGATGAGACTTCAACTTTATTATCACTACACAACTACAGTTTTTCGTATAGAAAAAAAACAAGTGAATTTATAAAAGAAAATCTTCTCATAGTAAACATCTGAGAATACCGGCTCCAGTTTTATTTGAATAATATTAAAAAAAGAATTAGATAAGTTAATAATAATGACGGCTATAGAAGAAATTAAAGATGATGAAGTGCCTTCAAATGTTCTCGAAAATTTCGCGGAATTGGAAGAAGTTTTAACTATGATCGATGATCTCAAGGAGTGTCACTCTGAAAATTTTGAAAAGAAATATGAAAAGTTTACAGAAATTTTGTCAAGGTATGTTTCGAGCTTAAATTAATTATAAATACAATATGCAGTATGTGTATAAAATGAAAAACAAAAAAAAAACACCATTTAACTTTAGATACCAAGAACAACCACATCTTTTGGATCATCATTTGACAACATTATTGAATAAATTATTACTATTTATAAGAAATACAGATAGTTCTGAATCCTTAGTTCATGCAAGTTTTAAGTATATGTATACAATATCAAAAGTTAGAACATCTAAAGCTTTGGTTAAATTCTTGCCACATGAATTAAGTGATTTAGAATTTGCTCTTGATTTATTAGAAAAACAAGATCTGAAAGATTCTGCAAACTGGGAAACACGATATATCTTATTATTATGGATGTCAATTCTAGTATTAAATCCATTTCATATGTCAAGATTAGATGGTTATATTGATGCAGGTGACGGTACAAACCAAAAAACAAAAATGGAAAGAATTTATGATTTATGTATTAAAAATACTGAATACAATGATACCTGTTCAAGTATAGCTGCATTCCTATGTGGAAAATATATCATTCGAATTGATATTAAAGAATTGTACATGAAGAAATTCTTTGACCATGTTATGAATGATCACAATTCTGAAACAGAGGAAGCCAAATTTGGTCAGTTAGCTGCAATTGCATCAATATTAAAAAATGGAAAACGTGATGATTTATTGGAATACACTGATGGCTTATTAAAATGGATATTATCTTGTAATTACAAAAACGATTCGGCATTTTTGAAATATAAATATTATATTAAAATAATTCAAAGAATTGGTTTAGTATTCTTAAAACCAAGAGTTGCTTCATGGAGATATAAAAGAGGTGTAAGAAGTTTGACAATAACACTTCAAAGTTCTAACGAGAATCAAAACAAAAAATCATCAATGCAAATGGATGAAAATGAGACCCGAGATGAAGACGATGAAGAAATGATTGTCCCGGAAGGTATAGAAGATGTTATAGAAGAATTACTTCAAGGGCTGAGAAGTGCTAGTAGTGTTATTAGGTAGTAGAACCAAAAAGTTTTTGATTTACATTTTTTTTAATATTATTAAATTTTAGATGGAGTGCCGCTAAAGGTATTGGCAGAGTAACAAATAGATTATTAAAATCTTTTGGTGATGAAGTTGTAGGATCAGTCATTGAAATTTTAAATCCATTAGAACCAAATGAAGCATGGCATGGAGCTTGTTTAGCTATTGCTGAACTTTCAAAACGTGGCCTTCTTTTACCATATCGTTTGAAAACTATGGTCCCATTACTTTTGCAAGCCTTATTTTATGATGAAATTAAAGGATATATGTCTGTTGGACAACATATTCGAGATGCAGCTTGTTATATGAGTTGGGCTTTTGCTAGAGCTTATGATCCAGAAGATTTACAACCATTTGTAACACAAATTGCTGCTGGATTACTATCAGCAGCAATTTTTGATAGAGAAATCAATTGTAGAAGAGCAGCTTCAGCTGCATTTCAAGAAAGTGTTGGACGTCTTGGTAATTTTCCCCATGGTATTGATATATTAACTGTGGCTGATTTTTATTCTGTCGGAATGCGATCTAATTCATTTTTAAATATAAGTTGTTATATCGCTCAATTTGATGAATATAAACAACCTTTAATTGATCATTTAGTTCATAAGAAAATGTGTCATTGGGATATTAGTATACGCGATTTAACAGCTAAAGCATTACATAAATTAACTTGGGAAGCACCACAGTATATAGCAAACGAAATTTTACCAAAATTATTTAATAAAACTACTTCAATAGATGTAACTGTAAGACACGGAACAGTTCTTACAATTGGAGAAATAATTTTGGCTTTAAAACTAATTGAAAAAGAAAATAAAGATGAAACGGGTTCACAACTATTAAGTAATCAAGTTGTAAATGATCTTAACGAAATGATATCAAAATTCTTAAAAAAAGATTCATTCAGAGGTATCAAAATTATTATTGAATTTTGCAAATCAAATAAAATGACTAAATTTCAGGTGTAAGTGGTGAAATTATGAAGGAATGTTGTACTAGTTTCATAAGCAATTGTAGTAAGGCTAATGTTGAGGTCAATCGTCAATGCATAGGTATTTTTTTACAATAATAATTATTTTAAACTAATTAATTTCTTTTTCTTATAATTACTTTTAGAATCATGGCAAGAAGTTGTCGATAAATGTTTAATAAATAAAAATCCCCAAATAAGAGAAAATGCTTCGTTGGCTCTTAAGGAACTTTGCAAAGCTTATTATGACAAACCCGAAGAACAAAATAATAACATTCATATAGTAGACTTTTATTTAAAAGGATCCGATAATGATTTAGAAGAAGAAATACGAATGGGATATTTAAATGCATTAGGAGCACTGCCAAAATTTATGATAATATTAAAACTAAATGAAATTATTAACAATTTGATTAAGCATTCTTTGCCACCACATGGGTCCCTTCAAAGAGTCATTTCTAATGAACCAAATATAAGACTTACAACTGAAAATCCGATAACGTATAATTGGTCTGAAGCTCGAAAAGAAAGTGTCAAAGCTTTAGCTAATATTGTTCAGACAGTTGGATTTGAATTGAATAATGATAATTCTATTGCAAATCCAAAATTATTTTCAAAGATATCTGAATGTTATTTGAAAGCATTAGAAGAATATACACTCGATAATCGTGGAGATATTGGTGCTTGGGTTCGTGAAGCTACAATGACTGCTTTATTTCAACTTTTAACTAAATGCCCAATTGAGCTTTTAAATTCAAATTTAATTCTTCAAGTAATGACCGGATTAACACAACAAGCAGTAGAAAAAATTGATCGAACCAGAGGTTTAGCTGGTAGATTATTTTGTAATTTAATTTATCATGAACCAAAAATTCCTTATATTGTTCATCATGAGGAATTGAAACAAATATTTCCAGAAGATAGTTCCAAAGTTCTTTGGTTATTTGCTGATCATACTTTCCCTTATTTTTGTTCTATGTTACAATTTTGTGAATATTCTCCAAGAATAATATTAGGTTTAAGTGCAAGTATTGGTCAATTAACTGAAAGTTTGGTAAATTATTTATACATATTTTATTAAAAAATATTTAGTTCAAACAATTTTTTATTTTTAGATTAAATATTCTTCGACATCATTTTTTGATTTTCTTCGGGCTTATCCAGAAAATATTCCAAGAATTTGTAATGAAATTATTAAAGTATTTGAACAAAATTCAATGAATGAAAGAGTTACTTATCCCATGTTAAACTTTTTGGATATATTAATTAGTTCAGGTAAATTGAAAGATCTTTGATAAATATTTTAAAAATATTTATTTAAAAATTTACTACATTCAGGTGTTGTTGAAGATATATTAACAGATGAAAAAACAAATTTTGCAAATGAAATTTATCGTTTAGTAAATATAGAAATAAAAGGTCATAAGAAACTTTATAAATTAGCATCAAGTATTAATGTATTTTCACAATTAATACAAGTTCCTCATTTAATGAATAAAATTTTTTCGAAAATGGCAATATTTTTGGGATTAACTCATGTTCATATTCGTAAGACTACATCAACAAAATTTTATGAAGCATTAGCATTATATGGGGAAAATTGTAATATTGAGGAAACAAAATTAGAAGAAATTTTGGAGTTATTATCTGAAACTGATTGGGGAATGCCATTAAATGATGTCAGGCCTATAAGAAATCAAATATGTGATCTTTTAGGTATAAAACCACCAATAAGTGCTGCAGTAACCAAGTAATACTGCTAAACTCACAATAAAAATTTAGCATTAAGAGAATATTTTATTAAAAACTATGATTTTTAATTTTGTTTTGGCATTCCAAAATTGAATAACTAATTAGTTAATACTACAAATGCAATATATATGTAACTAAAATTTCACTAATGCTACAATGTATAATTTTGAATTTTAAATCTCACAACGTAACACACAAATATATATAACTTTTTTAATAACACCAATTTATTCTGAATACTTTTTTTTAAATAATTTTATTTTGCTTATACACATAGTATTTGATAGTATATATAAAAATTTAAGGATCTCACCTAAAGCATTTGGAGTTTCAATTTAAAAATCTTTAAATTGAAACATTAACTTTTTGTCCCAAAATTCTATTTAAATTATTATTTTAAACAATATACTTAAAATAAAATTTTCAAATTTTTTTTTTTGCCTTTTAGGCGTTTTCTTTATTTTCATTTTTTGAATTGTAAGGTAGTTTTTTAATCATCTACCATCTTTTTTAACTTTATTTTTTTACATTTAATTTCACAAATAACGTTGTTTTAAGTTTTTTTTATAGCTGAACATAAAAGAAAATGTTTGTAATAATTATGTGAAAATAAAATATTCTTAACCCAGAAAGTTTTTGTTTTTTTTTTTTTTATATAAATCAATATAATTTAAATTATACAAATAAGGTTTTACGAAATAGTTAACATAAGTGAAATTAAATAATTATATTTCATTTTAATTTCAAAATTCAATTTCCACTGAAGCTCATTCCTGTTGAAAAAAGTAAAGTTTTTTTACCTTTCTTACCTTTTTTACCATTGTTTCCGTTCACTCCAATATTATCCAAACCAGTTTGTTTTTTCTTCATTTCAAAAGCTTCTGCTAAAACATCACTTAAATTATTATTACGTGCAAGTGGTGACGTATCAGATAATTCACTCTCAGAAATGCGCGTTTCACGCGATAATAGATTTGCTTTCGAAGAAGAATTTGGTGTGACAGAATTTAACTTATTCCATATATCATTTTGAACAGGAACATTATTCCCTAATGTTGGCCACAATTCTCGTTTGGGTGATGATAGAATTGTTGCAAAAGATGTTGGCTTACCCCAATTTGAATTTGAACTTGATTTTGTTAATAAAGGAGCAGGAGGAGAATCAGCTAAATCAGATTGATAACCTCTTATTGATTCATAAGAATTGGAATTTAAAGATTCTTCAAAGCCACACTAAAATTTTGATGAGTTAAGTTTATTGAAAATAAATCAATATTTTTAGATACTTACGGTTGGAAACTGTTGTACAGATCCAATATCAATATTTGCCGATCTTGCTACCAATTTACCCATTTGACGATCATTAAATTCATCTATTTGTTTATCTCTTTTCTTTTCTTCACGATCTCGGCGATTTCTGGCCTTCTGACGTGATGAAATATCATCTGAAAAATATTTCAAAGATTATTTACATTAATTATTATTATTTACATTATTAACTAATAACGGGCTAATTATAGTATTTTTTTTTTTTTGTCAATTTAAACCAACCTTTAAAAACCTTCAATACATAATCGGAAACAATTGGCGGTTGAAAATTGATTTCAACAACTTCAAATTGACATGTTAGAGGTAAATGTCCCAAACAAGTAAATTTTTTACGAAGATCTTCATCCATAGAATAAAATTCCTTTTGTAAAATTTTTGATTCAACAATTTTGGGTCCTTTGTTTAATGAACTATACATGGCTTGTAGCATTTTAACATTTAATGGATGTAAAAATATATTCTGCCCATCAATAGATTGATAAAAATAATGATATCTTTCTTTTTTTATTGCTCCCAATTCATTATTTGTTTCTTTTCCATTCGCATTTTCTTTTGAATTTTCTTCTGGTGGATGGATAATTTCAATTAATTCAAATTCATCACTTTCATCAATTGTTAAATGCTTAGCTTTTCCTTGAAAATTAGAATCATTTTTATTTTCGTTTTGGTGATCTTCGATTTCCTCTAATTCACCAACATCTAATCCGTACTCTTGAGCAATGATGGTTTTTCTTTCTTTAAGTAAGTCTAGGGCTTGTTGAACGAAAATTGATTCTGGACAATCAGTTTCATTTTCATTTTGCAATTCATTGTATTCTCGATCCAAAAGTAAAATAATTTCTGGTAAATCAGCAATCAAAAACTTAGAAAATAAATTCCTTATTATATTGTCTTTCATGTATGGTATACTTTTAATACAAGGCTCATTTTCATTTTCTGGACACTTTTCAGCAAATATTGAACCTCTTTTACGACGCATTAACTGAAAAGTTATGATGTCAGATGTTTTAAAATTTTTTTGTTGAATGATGGATGTGCTTTTCAAGTCTTTGATATGAATCGCTTCATAACATATTGGACACTTTCGCCATGTTTTCTCACTTAATGCCAAATAATGAAGAATACATGGCCAACAATAGACATGACCACATCGAGTTAATTTTGCAGCTAGAAAAATATGTGCAAATATTAATCAAATACTACAAAAAGTTTTGATTCGAAGTTTACCAATTGGAGGATATAAGCAAATTGGACATTGTGGCTCTTCTGTTGTTTGAACATTTATTTGCTCAATCAGTTCCCAATCAATCAAAATATCTGGATTTGAATTATCGATGAACGATTCAGCAGATTTTTTAACAACAAATTGAAAACTAAAATTAAAGAAAATTATTAAAGTACATTATTAATGAATTACTTATTTTTTGGAAATTTAATTTCAAAATTTATTATTTTTAATTCATTATCTTACTTAGCTTGCAAATATTGTTCTTTATTGTATTTTTGTCGCCTTACATATCCTCTATTATTATTGCAACGTCTACCAAAAACATTTACACCATTTCCACCGTTTCCATTTTCATATGGAACATAATGAAAATTGAGTAAATGATTTAAGTTTTGCTTCTTACTTCCAGACGAATAAACTGAATTCAATTCCACAGTATTATCATTGGGAAATAGTCTATTTTCATTTTCAAAATCATCACCATTTTCAATGGTTCCTTCAAAAGTTTCAACTAGTCCGGAGCCGCCAGTAAATTCTGCCAATGCATTGGGTGAATTGACATTGAATATTCGAGGCTGAGGCCTCTTGTCAGCATTTGATTTAAACTTATTGCAGTTGTTATTGTTGTGTTTATTAATACGTTGATCGTTTTTAAATAAATTATTAGTATTTGAATTTTCTCGTCGTTTATTGTTTTTTGGCCAAGGTTTACTTTGATTAATATCTTGAGAAAATTTTAAATAAAATTATAGTTTTACAAGCAATTATATTTTTAATTACCTGATTTTCTCGACTCAGAAATCAAAGCCTTGTTGGAACCTTGACGTGAATAAGAATTTTGTTTTTTGTCCATTTTGATTTAACTTAAGACTAATAGATTTATTATTTTGATGTTGTTGGCGGATTTTCCCCCAAAATGGTTGGATATTATCATTAGATTCTTTAATTAGAGACATTTTATTGGGCCATGATTAATACTTTACTAATACAAAAAGAAAATTTTCTGTAGAAATTTTCAATCCAATAAATGCGTAATAAGGAAAGGAAAAACTTGACTTTTTTTGGTTTTTTGATAAAAATTTACGAGATATATTCCCGCAAACTATTCACAATCAACAAAAATAAACAAAATCCAAAATATTAAAGTCTTTTTTATGTAAAAAAAAAACTAATTTTCAATCGCAGAATGCAAATTGAAAAAAAATGGCCGAACTTTTAGACACGAAAGTTAATTTTTTTTAAATGCAGTAGTACTAGATTTGAATCTTCTGACATTTTTTATTTGACATTTTTATTGCAACGTCCAGACGTCAAAGTTTCAAATTAGAATCGATTCCAGCGCTAAAAAGTGTCGTAGAGTCCAGTTGATTAATTAAGAAAATATACATAAAATAAACTCAAGAACAAAATTTTATTTGCAAATGCATACATTTGACAAACGAAGGTAATTGACAGTAGAGCTAGAACATAGAGTTCTGCACTTTTGACTTTGCTGTTTGCTTTGTATTTTGCAAAATATCTTAAACAAAAGGATTAATTTGCTTTAATAAAAAAAATATCAAAATAAAATTATTTTGCTTAAATAATATACTGATTTTTATATATATTCTTTACAAATCAAAAAAATTGTGTAAGATTTAAAATGGCAATGATAGAAAATATTAAAGAATGGTTTACAGGCGAAAATGCCAAAAACAAAAATTCCTCAATTGTAGCTGGATTATTGGTATGTATTTCATGAGTCATCTTTATAGCTATATATATTAAAATAATATAATTTATTTTAAATATGGATATAAATAAATGAACTCCAATTTTTCATAACAACATTTTTCCAATAATTTTAAACAATACTCTAATTTGGTTAGCACAAATTTTCAGTTAGTACATTGATGTTACTTTTAAACTATCTTTTCTAGTTTTTCACGGCTTGGTGGTTCTTAATTGATGTTCTGGCATGTACTCCAAAAAATCAAATCAATACAGGTCAAGCTTTCATTGGAGTATTTGGTACACTCAGTTTTATAATGGTTAACTCAGTTCGAAAAAGCCATATTAATGATAATCCATCTGTCTCAAGAGGTCGCTTAGCAATGCTTTGGTTACTGGTTGGATTTATTTTAGGTATTGTATTTTATTTCGTTTTTCAATAGTATTCTGTAGAAATAGATCCTTATAATTTCCTCAGTATTTAAGACCAAACTGAAAATCTTGAATGGTGAAAACACTGAGAAAATAGTACATACATTAGTTAACATTTATTAGCAACCAACCCTACCTCTATATAATAAACTAACTATCTATTTTTCTGAATTTTTAAGGTTTTGCCTCAGTGATTGCAAGTGCATGGGTAATGATTTATGATACAACACATAGTAAGTTCTTATCAATATATATTTACTTAAAAAATTAACGTACTATATAGTTTTATTGATAATTTTAAAATTTCGTTATGTACTAACATGCAAGTTAAAATTTTCGTTATATATTTTTAGAACGAGAAAATGTTTGGCCAGGCGTTGCAATTTTAATTCAAAATTTGCTCATTTTAGTTGCAACTTTAATCTATAAATTTGGTCGTGATGAAGAAGATAGCTTTTAAGCTATATATAAAATATATATATTAAAATGTAATATAAGGACTAATATTATCATTCACAAAGTTATATATTTATTTGTATTTTCTATAAATTACAATTACTTATCTACTTTATCTCATATTTTGTGTTTATAAATTGATTTAATTTTTTTTAATGAAGCATATGAAAATCAAAATACTTTTCACTCATTAAGTAACTTTAAGTGTAATAATGTGAAAAAAATTCATATGAACTCTAATGTTATGATTTTATAGATTTATACATAGAAGTAGCATTAGAAATTTTTAGAAAATAAATGCTAAAATCAACTGAAATCAAAGACTAATTATTTTAAACATGAAAAGTCTATTAAAATATTTTTACTCGTTTTTGTTGGACTTAAAGGTTTCTCGAAAATAAATAATCAGATTTTAAACGATTTATTAAAAAAAAATTGTATTTTACAATATGGAAAAATATACAAAAAAAAATGCTTTACTTTACAAATTTTGAAAAATAGATTATTTTATTTTTATTCTCAACTTCTTATAATAGGACATTCTCCCTCATTTTGTAAACACCATTGAGGTTGTACGGCCTCAGCTCTGACACCATTGTCAGTTAAACGTTTTCTATTTAATAATAAACGAGACTCAGCTTTTCTCCAACTATCATCTGGATCACTCCACAAACGTTCAGCAAGTGCACTTGCTCTAGGCCAAAATCTCGAATCGAGAGTATTATCATCAATTTGTTCTGACCAAATTGCAGCTTCACTACCTAATATTTGATCTACATAATCTCCGGCTATTTTTTTAGGTCGATTTTCATAAACTTTTTGCCATCCAATATATGGTGAACACCAATTATTTCCATCGTTTACCCATCCAGCTCCACCACAATCAAAGTATAAGGCATCGTAATTACTTAAAATTAAACGGTAACCAAGTTTTAATAAAGTTTTAACTCTATCATCACTGCCAGTAGTCCATACTTGAATAATATAACGATTTTTATCTAAATATTTTTCAACATATTGTTTCTCGGTAAGGCCACTTGTCCACATAATAATAGGTAATTTTTTATTTGATACACGATCAACGCGTTTTAAAGCATTATCTTGAAAATGATTCCATAATTTTATAAATCCATCGCTATTCAATTCCCATTTACGTTGTTTCATCCAGTTTTGAATATCTTCACTTGAATTCCAGCAAGCATTAGATACTTCATCACCACCCATATGAAATACATCAGGATTTTGAAACATATCTAACATTTCTCTGTAAATATCTTCAAGTACATCATATAACTGATCAACAGTTGGATTCAATTGTCCGCATGGTGGTTCAACACAATATTGATTCCACGGTTGAATTCCAAAACAAACAGTCATATTTGTTTTTTGCCAACCTTCACCAACATGAGCTGGTGCATCAAATTCTGGTATTATACGAACACCACGATTTCTGGCATATTCAACGATTTCTTTGATATTTTCTGGAGTATAAATTTCACGTGACGAATATGCTCCTAATTTATATAGATCTGATTGTGATTTGATTACCAAAGGAAAACTATGAGAATCAGTTATATGCCAATGGAATGTATTTAATTTTGTCATCGCCATTCCATCTAAAAATGTACAAAATATTTTTAGAAAAAAATTAATTTATCATTTTAAATAAATAAAATTGAATTAAAAATTTATATTTATTTACCAATAGTTTTTTTAATAGAATCAACGGTAAAATAATTTCTAGAAGTATCTAATAATAATCCTCGATGTTTATATGCTGGTTTATCATGAATTTCACCTTCAGCTACAACTTGTACTTGTCTACGAATATCATCATATACAATCATTTGTGATAAAGTTTCTAATCCATGTCTGGCACCAAAATATGTTAGAGCAGTAATTTCAGCAAAAACTTCATTATTACCAACACTTAATTTTAAATTATAACTTTCATCTGTTTCCATTGTTAAATCCATTGAATCATCTTCTACTAAAATTTTTATATTTAATATTCTTCCTTCATCTTTCAATAACGTAATATCGGGTACTTGGGCATAAATTTGTTCAAGTAAACGATCTTTATTCTTATACCACATTTCTAAATGACTCTCAATTCTCGGATAATCAAATATTATTTTTTTCGTATTTATGTGAGCCATATAAGTACCCAATTTCATTGGTCCTGATGGTTTTGGCCATAGTGTACCAATATCTTCTCCACAAAATATTCTACAAACAGAATGACTTACAGCTTTATCAAAATTAGTTTCATCTAACTCAACTTTTACGCATTTGTTTTCTTTACACTGATATCCCCATACTAGACTGTAATGAAATATGAGAAAAAAATATTTATAAATAATTTAATTATAGATTTTTTCCAATTAAAATTAACTATTTTTATTATTTACAATTCATAATCAGGATTTTTTGAATTAACATATTGTACCACGATTATGTTTACCGTTATCACAGCAATTACTAATAATAACATAAAACAATTTAAACTAATTATACTTGCTAATTTTTTTAAATCCATTGTATTACTAAAATTTAATGTTTATTTTCATTTTATTTTTAGCATATGATATAATCATGTCTGCACTCTTTCCTATTCTGTACCGTAATGTAACTAAAAAAATTTTCATTTCATACAAAATTAACAGTACTTATAATAAATATATTTTTGTATATTTATTAGCAAATTGAATATTATTTGTATATCAATCTCTACATTTGTAAAATGAAAGTTCTAATTTAATTGCACCTATTATGGATATGGATAGATTTCCGTATACTTACTATTTTTATGTAAGAAATATGAGCTTTTCATTATTGAAAATTTTTTCAGTGTCAATATGCTCTCAAAATAAAAGGGTTACATTTTCTTAAAGCTCAGTTAAACTAAAAGTAGATTTTTTTTGTACTTTCTTAATAAAATTTAAAGAAAATAAAGATTAAATAGAAAAGGGAATGTAGAATATTAAAAGTTATAAGTAAATAATTAATCTTGTTTTTGAATACACAAAGGCTGTTGTTTACTGTTCTTTACTAAGAAATTAAGCGGTAGGAATTATAAAAAGGTTTTCCATCTACGCTTTAAACCGAAATACAATTCAAGGAAATCGAAATTTCATTACACTTATTTTATTAGGTTTTTTAAAATTAATAGCTAAAGCTTAAGTTAAGAAAAATTTTTATACTTTCGGATCGTTGGCTAGGAAAGGTTGAAGGGATAGCTATAGAAAAAAGAGAAGGAAGTAAGAGGTACATTTAATTACCTATATTCAAATAATATTTAATAAATCATTATTTCTCCAATATTATAAATTATATTTCTAAAAAACTAAATTTCAAAAAACGTTACATCCCTGATAATATCGATTTTTGAAATCAACAAACATTTTTTTTAAATTGCAACGATGTTTTATTAAAAAACAAACTAAAGATATTAGTAATGACGAATTGTGATTAAATTTTTCAATAGATTAACAATTGAAACAATTTAACACTTCATTAATTTCTTAAATATTAATTAATGAATCAGCTATGAGAAATACTTTGTTTTAATCTGGCTCAAAATTTTAAATTAAAACAAATTACATCATTTTATATAAAATATTTCATTTAAAAATATTAAATTTATTTTTAACACCTATACTAAACAATATTTAATTTATCTTTATGATTTTTATAGTTTTTCAATAATTCTAAAAATTCGTTTAATTCTAATAAATGTGAATTCACGTCTGAAATTCCTTTTAATTGAATTATTTCAATTTTTGAGATTTCATTTAAATATTTTGAACCTATAACACAAATAATTGGATAACCCATTTTCTTTGCATCTAATATTCTTTTTCCAATAGTTAAATTTTTCCGATCGTCAATTAAAATAGAATCATCATCATATACATTTTTAATTTCTTTTAAAAATGATTCAAATTTTTCATTTATTACTTGAGCTTCTTTGCTTCCTTCTTTTGGTGGAATAATACAAATATCATAAGGAACTAATAATGAAGGCCATCTTAATTCAGTTTCACTTGAAAGTGCTTCTAAACATCCAGCTATTAAACGACTAATACCAATACCATAACATCCCATAATTAAATTTTCTACTTTACCATTAGCATTTAAAAAATTTGCCCCGAGTGGTTTTGAATATTTATCATTAAGAAGAAATGTATGACCTATTTCAATACCTTTTGTAATATTCAATTCTGTTGAATTACATTTAAGACAATTTGTCTTTGAATTTTTATATAATTCTGCATTAGCTGAAAATTGACATTTTAAACAATTAACAATATTATCTTCACCTATTTCAGACAATATATGATATTCATGCGATGACTGACCTCCCATCATTCCAGAATCTGCTTCAATTCTCACCCATGGTATTTCAAGATTATTAAAAAATTTCTCATATTGTATGCTAATGGTTTCATAAGTTTTTTCAGCATCTTTTAAATTTTTATCAAAACTATATAGATCTTTCATTAAAAATTCTTTAGCACGAATTAAACCAAAACGAGGTTTAAGTTCATCTCGAAATTTTGCTCCAATTTGATATAATTTAATGGGAAGTTGTTTATAGCTTATTGGATGTGATTGTGCTAATAAAAATGTAATTGATTCCTCATGTGTTGGACTTAAAAGATGTAAAGGTTTATTTTGTTGATCACTAATTAAAAATAATTCATTTGTTGAGGTTAAGCGTCCAGTTTTTTCCCATAAATTTGGTGGTGTTAAAAATGAAAGTGTTACCTTTTGCCCATCAATTTTATTCATGTGTTTTGTTATTAAAGTTGTACATTTATCTAAAGATCTTTGAGCAATTGGTGTTATTTGATAAATTCCATTTCCAATTGGTTTTATTAATCCTAAATCTAGCATTAATTTTTGACTTTTTGATAAAATATTTTGTGATTTAATATTAAAAGCATCTTTAGGTACAACAGAACGAGGCCAAAATATTTTTGATAGTCTATGATACATATTTTTTTTATTTATTTAATTTTCATTTAGCTTATGAATAATAATATTTAAAAAAAATTGTCTTGTTTATCACGTATGTAGCACCTGTCCATATATAACTAATAAAATAAAACGAACTGTCACAATCGTATGGTTAAAAAATAAAAATATTACTTATTTTTGCAGAAAAATTAAATTGATTTCACCACACCACTATCAAAAAAACTGAAATCGAGGTACAAGTACAAGTACAATTGTTACTGTGGTGTATTTTAAGCGAAATAAAATTCTGCAAGAAAAAATTATATACAAATTTCATTACCGTTAAATTTTTTAGTAAAAAAAAAAACAAAATCCAAATTTTAAATTTCTCAAATTAAAATTAGAAATATTTAACATAACAGAACATTAAGATTAAACACATGTGTAAAAAAAACAAAGAAATATTTTTAAAAACTTTTTGTTTTTATCGATTTTTCGATTTTGCTTCATTTCGGTCAAGTTCAAGTTTGTTTATAGACTTTGGGAATAAATAAATTGAAAAATGAAAAGGAATTGAAATGTGCAATATAAACAATAATGTAAAAAAAGATTAAATTTTTTTTAATTCTTGCCATAAATTATTTAGAGACAGAAAGTTAAGTATAATATATATTGAAAAATGTAGTAAAAAATTGAGTTGAATTTAGTGCAACTGTAGTAGGTGAGTTAAATTTCAGAAAGTATCAGAAAATCAGAAAATAGTATACCTTGCATATCTAATATTCGTCAAAATAAGGTCCAAAATTATTAAACTTAAAAACTACCAAATATTTTCTACAGAAATGTGAATTTCGTTTAGTTCTTATGATTGCAGATTGGAAAAGCATTGATTCTGTAAGCCGAAAGAACGGATGTATATTTACAAGACTGAGGATAGAACACTCGCGACTGATGCATAAGTACTTATTTGACGGACCGATCAGAAGTCTACCTACATGTTACTACATTTTCGAGGCCTGCCCACGCTACAGAAATGCAAGGAGTATACATTGTATCGGGGGGTTAAATATTCTCGTTGAGGACACTGAGCAGTCATTGGAACGTATTATTTAATTCACCAAATATATCAACATCTTCGGTGAAATCTAAATGTTTTTGTTATTTATTTTTTTTCTTTCTCTCTATTTTAGTGTACATAATTAACTATATTTGTTTATATTTACATTTATTTTTTGTTTATTCTCATTGTTACTTTCATATTTGTTTTAAGCTTCTGCAATTTATGTTTATAAGTAATTTTTGTTTAAGATTAAATTTAGTACATATTTATTTAAAAAAAAATAGTATATGGCCCGAAAAACCTATTAAGGTTCAGCGGCCTGAAATAAAGTTTATTAAAAATTCAATTCTTATGACTCACATAAGGATTATATAAAGTTTTGAAAATGAAACTAATCAAAATTATATTAGGAGAGGAGTTGATGAAGGAGTAATCCAACACTAAAATACTACTGATGAGTTTCAGTAGTGGCGTTGGTAAACGAAACATTTATTTAACAATTTAACTAAAGTTATTTTCACAATTCACACATTTCATTTGTATTTCTTATACAGTATTAGTAATTTTTCCTCTTTATGTAATTTCTCTGATAATTTATTTATAATATTAATATTTATTTATAAACAGCTGGTCTATAAAATAATTTTGAAACCAGTTAGAAACCTTTTGAACTTTCGGGACTCTAGACTAATTTTTGCATTTCACTTGTAGATGGACACATATAACCGATGAATTTTTTCGTTTTCAATTCTAAAAGAATAATAGATATGCAAGTCATAAAAGTTGATCCAATTTAGTAAACATTAAAAAAATTTTATATTTACTATTTATATTTATGAATTCATATACTTATATGTATACTTATACGTAATATTGTGCAATATTTTTAATTGTTTATTTAATTAATTTTAAGTTGTTTTAGTCGTTTTCAAGTTGTTAAATTTATTAATTTATAACTTATTGATATTGCGATAATTAATTTCTAATAAGATATTTTACGTAATGTTACCAATATGAATATCAAATTTCCAATGTTCAGAAGTGAAGAAGAAAATATTGAAAAACTATTAAAATGTTATCCTTATCTGACCGATGGTTCTAAATAGCGATTCTAACCGACTAACGATAGTATAAAAAAAAATATTTGTTTAAAATAATGTCTTTGTAACTTTAATTTACATTTATAAAATATACCAACATTTTGATTTTAAAGGAAAAGTATGGGTACCTTAATTTTGAATTTTTCAATGTATGACAATGTATGACAATGTATGACAATGTATCACGATCAAGTGAGTGCGATACTCAAATCGACTGCAATTATTATAATCACCGTTCAAACTAAAGACGCGTCACATCACAACGCGTCGTTATTTTAATGCCACAAAAAATTAAGCACAATTTTATATTCACCAGAATAAGGGACCTACATTTTTACACACCTGGTAGATCAATTTCTTATGTTAAGAATGCATGATGAATCAGCTGCAGCTCCTAAAGCTGGAATCATCTAAATGTGTCTTTCAGCTAATTTTCATACTGCACTTTTTTTCACTTATAGTAGTTTTAATTGTGGTAAATAAAAAATAATAATAATTGAGATAAATTCAATAATAATTATTTAAATTTATTTATTATGGAATAGAAACTACTTTACGAACCCTTCTTTTCTTTTCTATTTTTCAATGTTTTCCTTAATATAATATTCACATTTTGTAATGAAACACTTGTTATTGATAAAACAATGTAGTTAAATAAAATAAAATAAAATACCTAAATGAAATAGAAATTAGTTTATTTTGATTTTTTGAAAAATATGGAAAAACCTAGTCGGTATACAAAATTCAATATAGATTCAAAAATTATTAAATTTTGAAAATACATAAATTAATTGTTATTTTTTTTATTTATTTTAGAAATTTTCATAAATACCTACATTGTATATTTAATTAATATTTACAACTATAAAAAAAAAAGAAAAACTAATATTTTATATGGATTGTTTTCCAATAAAAATTTATTTAATTCAAAATTCTCAAACATATTTAAAAATAACAATAAAAATATGCTGTTGTTATTTTTCAATGAATTGCAATTGGATAAAAAAAATCAAAGAATGTAAATTATTTAAAAGACAAAAATTAGAAACAAAACCAAATATTGATTATGAATGTAACAATATTGGCAAATATTGTAAAAATTTACAAAATGATAAATATATAGAATTACCTTCCACAAAAATACAATATGAATTAAATTTAATATTAAAACGACCTTCAATTTATGATTTAACAAAAGATGAAAAGCATTTAATTTGGAAATTTCGAAATTATTTAAAATATCGTAGAAATACAATAACAAAATTTTTAAAATCAATCAATTGGAATAATAAATATTATAGTGCAGAAGCTATAAATCTATTATACAAATGGAAATCAATAAATTTGGCAGAATGTACAGAATTATTAAATTATAATTTTAAAAAATCTGAAATAAAATTTTATTTAATAAAAAAATTAAATAAATATTCTGAAAATGATATATTATTATATTTACCACAATTAATACAAGCATTAAAATATGATGAATGTGAAAAAGGAATAAATGTTGGATTAATGAATTTTTTAATTGAAAAATCTATTAATAATAATATATTGGCAAATTATTTCTATTGGTATTTAATAGTTGAAACAAAAAATATTCAAAATAAAAATAATATAATATTTGAATTTGTTTTGGAAAAGTTTTTAGTACAACTTGAATGTGGCAAATTAAAGGAAAATTTAATTTTGAAAAATTTATTTATGCAAAAAAAAGTAATTAATTATTTAGAAATAATATTTGGAAATTTATTAAATGATTATAAAAATCGTTATAATAAACATGAAACATTTAAATGCTTATTAAATCATTATAATTTAAATAATTTTGAAGAAATATCAAATCCATTAGATCCAAAAATTTTAATAAATGGAATTGATGAAAATATTAAAATATATAAAAGTACATCAATGCCAATTAGATTAGTTTTTAAAACAAAATCATCTATACCAAATAAAAAATATATGATAATATTTAAAAAAGATGATGATTTTCGACAAGATCAATTAATATTACATTTAATAAAATTTATGAATATAATTTTATTAAATAATAATTTAGATTTAAAATTAACTCCATATAAAATATTAGCAACAAATATAAATTATGGTTTTTTAGAATATATTGATGCATTAACAATAGCAGAAGTTCTAACATACAATAATAATATACAAAATTATTTACGTCATTATAATCCATCTAAATATGGTCCATTTGGTATAGAATTAAATGTTATAGAAAATTTTGTTAAAAGTTGTGCTGGTTATTGTGTTATAACATATCTATTAGGTATTGGTGATCGTCATTTTGATAATTTATTATTAACCAAAGATGGAAAAATATTTCATATTGATTTTACTTATATATTGGGTAAAGATCCAAAACCAATGGCACCACCAATTAAATTTACAAAAGAAATGATTGAAGCTATGGGCGGTATTGAATCAAAATTTTATTATAAATTTAAAAAATATTGTTTTTTAAGCTTATTATGTTTAAGATGTCATTCCAATGAAATTTTAAATATTTTTCAACAATTATCTGAATCACATTTAACAAATTGTCCATTTGATGAACGTAAAAATAGTGTATATATTTTAGCAAAAAATTTCAAATTGTTTTTATCAGATAATGAAGTTATTGAAGAATTTGAAAAATTATTAAATATATCAGTAAGTGCTGTTTTTCCAGCATTATTTGAATCAGTTCATAAATTAGCGCAATATTTAAGACGATATAAAGAATAATGAGAAAATTAAAAAAAAATTGATGAAATATCAAATACATTACATTCAAAAATGTTAATAAATAGAATTGATGATATAATATAAAGAATAATAAGAAATTTAATAAAGTTAAATTTGAAAATCAATTACAATATCATGAAAATGTACACCTAATTACGGTATAAAAAATAAATTACTTACTTACTTGAAACACCCCCTCTCCTGTTGGGATATAGGATTGGGGTATGGAATAAAAAAAAAATTAAGAAATTTTATAAATTTGAAAACCAATTGGAATGTTCAATCAATCAATCAATTATAAAAACTCGGAAATCAATTAGTATCTATAAATAAAGAATTAAAACTAAGAAATTATTACTTCAGAAATTTGTTTAATAAAAATATAAATTTTACTTAATACATACAATAATTTATGGGTTTTATTTCAAATATTACAGTTTAGTTGTAAATTATTATCTACTGAATACAACTAATTTTATTATGAAGTATTTTCTAATATCTTTATATTTATGTTAATAATATCTTTTCAAAGACAAATAGATTAATCTTTTTTTTTTAAATTTTTTCTATCTTTAAAAAAGTGAAAATTGCGATATGCTAATTTATGATTGGTGCACTCAGCTAAGAAGACAACTGAAAATGTCACTATGCATCACGATAATAAAAGGTTTAACAAAATACTGAAACAACATACTGATAGATTTGGGTAATTAGCAACAACTTGATTACAATTAAAAATTAAATTTTTTTCAATCGAGATAAGCTAATTTTATTTTTGAATAACTTTAGCTCTACTGAAATGTACTTAACTATAAATACTTGAAGAATTTAAATTTTTGATTAATTTTTATTGCACCTTAGATTAAAACAAAATTGAATAATATTAATTATCAATAAACAAATTAATAAATTTTCACATTTTATCATTTTGATAATTAAAATTATTTTAATCATACGATCATTGCGGGTTTTCTTTGATCTTTGAATTAAGATTATTATATTATTGGTAGTTTAAGCCAAGTGTTAATTTTTGTTACAATATTCTAAATTTAGTTTACAATAAATATTTAAATTTAAATATAAAGAGTTAGATACTTAAATTAAAAATTCAATTGTTTTTTTTTGGCACAATTGATGGCGTTTGTTTTTTCCGAAGATAAATATTGGGTTAGGTTAAATTACATTTTATTTAAGCCAAGATTAAGGAATATAGTGGAATAGAATTATTGACTAGAGCTCTCTATATAATTCTTAATTGAAGAAAATACATATAATATTATTTTTTCATACATATAACGGTTTTTTTAGTTCAATATTGATAGAATATTGACAGAATATTGATAAATAACAAGAAATAATATTACTTTATGTATGTATACGATTTAAAAAACTAATCCCCAAGATCTAAATATATTTGAGATACAACAAATATTTTACTTTGTTCGAAAAAAATTCATAAAATTTTTATAAAGTTTCATGAAAACTAACAACAAACTTTTGACTTCCAAAAAAGCAACAAAAAATTCATAAAATTTGTGAACAAATTAATTTAACAAACACATTGTAAAGAGTCGAAAGAGGTCACTTACCCTATTTCAGGTAATAGATCGATCAATAAAAAAAAAAAAGACCACCATACCAAAGTATGAACAATAATTGGCGTACAAAAATTTGAAAAAAAAGCAAAACAAATGCAAGTCTATGTATCAAAGGAAATAAATTTTCAGTAAAATATAAAAGTGAAAACCAACGAAATTGCGATACAACAATGTGTAATGCACTTATAACAAGCCTACAAACATATCATTCAACTACATATATTGCAATTGTTTCTCAACTATATTTTGATAACAAATATTTTTTTTTTATTACAAACTCGTGCGGAATTTGTTCTTGCAATATTATCATGATTTGTTTTGGAATAATTTGCTTTTAAATTTGTTAAAGATCCTAATAAATAATAACTGCCCCTAATAAAAAATTAATAATGTATTCTAAGTAATTGTTTTGAAATTTGAAATTAAATGTGATATTAAAATTTTGTTTTTAAATATGGATTATGAATGAAATATTATTTAAATTTAATATTAATTATCAATAATAAAATAATAAATTTTTTTGAATGCATCAAAGTACATTTTTTTTTTATATAGAGTTAGAATGTACCAATGTAAATTAAGTGCACATTTTTTTATATAGAGTTAGATAGCATCAATGAAAATCAATTTTTTTTATATAGCCCATAAGAAACAATGTAAAATTTTAATATAAATAAGATGAAAATTATAGAATAAAAACATACATTTATTTATATTGTCATAGGCCTTGTGGCCATACACAATATTTTAGGAACTTTTAAGAGCGGCCTAATGACCTATTAAATTAGCATCTCTTGCCTTAATCTTGTAGGCTATGTATATATATATATGTATATATATATATCTAAACATCAATTAAACGCAAAACATTACAAATGATATATTTTACAACATTTGAATATGATGTTATATATAGATAAAAATATTTTAATAATAAATTGAATGCTTTAAATTAGTTATGAAGTTAATTTCTGTTTTTTTTTTTTTTGCGAATTTGAGATAAGATGTGAAAATAAAGAATAAAAGAATGAAGTATCTAAAAAATTACACCATCACGAAAGTATAACAATGCGCTGTACCAAAAAGTTGTGTAAATATTGCTACGAAAAGATATTCGCATTAAGTCGATGTAACAACGCGTTAGATAGTTTCAAATATTAAAATAGAAAATCGTTTAGCAAAAATAACTGAAGGCATGCACACTTTTTTATACTAAGATGTGAGCTTTAACTGAAACATATAAAGAAAAAAATAAAACAAACTTATTGTCTATTATATACTAGACATTATTACAGACATTTTTATAAACAAACAGTACTGCTAATACTGCTAAAGCATTTTTTTCATAAAAAAAATTACAAATTTCAAAACGTTTGGTCATTCGTTACTTATTTTACATAAAAACTGCAATATTATACTTGAAAGCACAGTAAAATCAATTGTACTTACTACTTTTACAAGTTTTTAATCAGTTAAATAAACCTGATTCAATTAAAGTAACAGTACTGCGATGTATATGTATTAGCAGCAATTTTATTACCTATAATTATATATATATATAATGGGTTAGTCCCTAAATCCACAAAAAATAAAAAACAAAATGGTTCTTGCCACAAAAAAAAAATTTAAAAAAAGAATGATCTTTTTTATTGCTATTACGCATTTCACTTTATTATGTACGACTCTTTATGCGAAATTCTGAGTTAGAAAAAAATTTAGAGTTTGATTAAAAATCAAAGTTCTACGCCTTTTACAGAATATTTATATAATTTATTTTTATGCATAGCCGCTGTTGGATACAGCGAGGATATCTCCTTTTTCCAGGATTAATTTGGGACAATTTTATAGATTTTGAATTTTTTTTGTGAATTTTTTTTGTGGATTTTTTTTTGTAACCCATATATAATTTCTGGTATTAGTGTATTACCACTGTATATACGCATGTTTTGCCTTTACAGTACTGTGTATAAGAAAACCTCTTTTTTATTAATTGGAAATCGATCAACATAATAAACTATACTGCTATTATATTTTATTTAATAAAATAAAAATACCTCGTTATCCCTGAATTTTTACAATATATGCCCTTTCGATATTGTATGTCAAAAATATTTTACAATGTTACAAATTCCGAATTGTATAAAATGGGTTTTTTAAAAAGTAATCGTACAGTTAAAAAAATTTTGGATGCTTTGCGTAATTTTTATATAATGTAATTTATTTTTTGATTTAATGTGTTCAATAAATTGTTTAAAATTATATTCGAAAACATGTCAATTCTTACGAAAAATTTTTTTTTTATATTATGAAAAAATTTTATATTTTTCATACATATAAAAATCTTTATATATATATATTTCTTTATAGGAAATAATAATTAATTATATATAATATACGCATGTAATCTTTGTATTTGTATTGCAATGGTTTAAAAATTTAAATTTAAGTTTGGTTTTTAAAAGGTTCGTTTTAAAAATATTTCTTCTTACAATATGGAACTCACCATATGTATATCAGAAGACTGGTATAATTATTATTTCAAAATATTTCACCTAGAGCCCTCAGCATATTCGATAAAATTATTTTATATCTCAACTACCAACTTCATCATCATCGTCATTGTCCTGTAACCCCATCCGTGGGGCATAGGACGGAACAACAAATTGATAAATTTCAATAGCACATAGTGCATAGTTATTTATTACTTAAAAATAAAACAAATAAATATAAGTTTAAATAAATAAATTTTCTTTCTCTTTCCTCCAAAATAATAAAATAAATAGTATAAAAAAAAATCTATTTTCAAAAGAAAAAGTTAAATAGTCAGAGATAAAATAATAGATGATAAAGCAAAAAAAAAACCAGTAACGAAATTACATATTATTAGCCTGTGTAAACTAGTAAACCAAAGTAACACTAGTAAAATTAAGATGTGAAAACAAATTAATTAATTATGACAATAATAATAAAAAGTATAAATATTTATTTATATTAATAAATATAATTATAAATGAAAAAAAAACACGAATATAATAACAGGTACCTAACCGAAACTTAATTAAAAAAAAAATAAGTTAAAAAAATTAAACTTTAAGTTTTAAGGCTACAGCTATAAAGGTACGTAAAGTTTTTGTTTTTTTAAAATTTAAATATAAAGTTGTAGGAATGGTAACATTTTATTTTTGTTTTAGATTATTAAAGCGAATAACATCAAATATTTCAATTGATAGTAAAAAATAAATTCAGTTTCTAATTTTTTACAATTTACGTTCAATATCTATATTTTATTATTTTACTACTGCTAAAATATATTTTTTATAAAATTATTAACTAAAAATGTGAACATTTGAAACAGAACTTATTTTTTTGAACATTATCTCGTAAATTATCATTATGTAAGGTACTGCAATTTATTACACGAAGTGGAGAAAGAAATTTGTCAACGAATATTTGTATTTTATTTATTCTGATATATTAAATAATTAAATGTAGAAACCTACTACTATCATTAGAAACTAAATCTTTTTAAATAGCTTAGTTCCATTTTTTTTTTTAAATTAATACTAATTATTACCATTATTACTTTCAAAAACTCTCATATTAAAATTTCATATCCACCGCTACAATTAAAACTGAAAATAATTTTTTATTACATATTCATTTTACCTATCGTTATAACTGCATCCTAATAACAAATATAATACTTATATGACTGCATACATTATACATTAAAAGTCCCATTTTATAACTACTAATTAATCAAATTATACATATATATATTTAGTATTTACAATTATGTACTTACTCAAAATCAGCACAATCACTTAAACCAACAAAAATTCCAATTGAAATTAAAATTAAATATTTCATTTTAATCGGTAAGTATTAATAATCTAAAACAAAAATAAAAATTAAGAATTAAATTTTACAAATTATTAATAAACAATAATAATAATCAATTAATATAAAATTAAAATTATTTACTTTTATAAACTAAAATTATTAAATTTCATTCAGTCAATAATTATATTTATTTTAATCTTAATTCTCCAAAGTAAATATAACAACTGAATTTGAAAATATTTATGAGAGTTACTTTAAAACCCAAAACAAAATAACACACCCTCCTGAAGCTTTAATTTAATGAATCAAACCCAGGTATACTCAATTTGTGTGTGTTTTTTGTTTTAATAATATTCAATAAACGTTAAAAAAATTGACATTTTTATGTTATCTCTATAACAAAAACAAAATCCAAAAGTTTTGAAATTAATACAAATAAGCCTAGAAAATTTCATATTCAATATGAGCATATCCAATCCATATTAAAAAAAAATATTGATGAGAAATTTTGCTCACCAATCCACTTCCTAAAAACAAATAAATTCAAACCAATTTCATTTTTCATTTTTTTTTGCTTTTTTTTACATTATAAATGATAATAACAACAGTAAATAAACTCGTATAACTCGAAAAGGAATTAACTTAAAAGCATTTAAAATCTACGTTTTAAGTATCAAATTTTGTTTTCACTAAAAATTATTATTTCTGAATAAAGTTTTAGTTTTAAAGTTATCGGCATGAACAAGTCCTAAATGATTCCAAATTAAATTTTAATTGTTTTTAATTATCAAAATAATTGAATAAACAAACTAACTGCTAGCGCAGAATAGCATATAGTTATTATACCTAGTTAGTTTTATTTTTATAGGTTAACAATCTTTTTTTAATTTTTTTTTTTTATTAATTTATTTCATATTCAAGGCCAAAATGTAAGTGATTTAGTTCATGTTACTTTCATCACAAGAAGGAAAAACTGTTAATTTAATAATGACCAACCATTATCCAGGTAAAGAAGAGAATTAACCATTATCCAGGTAAAGAAGAGGCTATAATCGATATCAGCTTAGCGACCATGTATATATACTCATAAAATAGATTTATTACAACACGGACACGATCACCAGAATATAGATGAACTCTGATTGGAGTAAAATTTGGTATTAACTTAAATAAAATGGAACCCTGACAAAAACAAATAAAGTCACAATAATGTGGATACCAGGGCATTCTGGCATAGTAGAAAACGAAGCTGCAGATTATCTAGCAAGAAAAGTATCTGATACGCCTTTCATGGGGCCAAGTACGTTCTGCGAGATTCCCCTGAGCATAGCTAAGATGCAATTAAAAGCTGGATAGAACAAAAAGCTAAACATTTCTTTGCCAATGTTCCTGAAAATCATCAAGCAGAAATGCTGATGCCTAAAAGCTCGCTCAAGAAAACCAAAACTCTTTTCAGTCTCAATAGGAAACAGATATGTATCTTGACAGAGATAATAACAGGCTACTGCCTAATAAAGAAACACCTTAACAAAATGGGTCTAACCGAAAACAACTTATGCAGAATATGTGAAATAGAAGAAGAATCTATTGAGCATCTGCTCTGTGAATGCGAAGGGCTCACTCGTAGTAGACTTCGCCATTTAGGAACAGCGTTCCCTGAACAATGGGAGCTATCCAGCATACTATTGAAGAAAATCCTGAGTGTGATCACAAAATCAGGTATCCTTAAGGACATAGAGAAACACGGGTTATCACAATATACCAATTTGCGGCTGCGGTGATATAGGGAACAGATTCCCTCTCGAAATTCACAATCTATCTCTAAATAAAATGGAACAATTTAAGAAGACTTAGTTCCCGATAATAATAGTAGTAGCTTTCCAAATTTAATTAGATTCGTTGACAAAAATTTCTTGATCCACTTTGTGTAATAATCACCAAAAATCGCCGAAATTTGCCGAAATCAAGTTTTTCAAATGGGAAGAGGTACTTTTTTATTGCAAATTTGGGTTCTACCACAAAAAATATGAAACTTATGTTAAATGATTTTTTTTAAATTAATAAAAATAAATCAAATATCCACCATATTTTCCTTTGGTAAACCAAAATAATAATAATAATTTTTATAAATAAATTTGTTTTTCATATTACCATATTTTTTATCTCAATTTTGGGTACCTACAAAGTTTAAATTACAAAAAAAAAAAAACAAAAAAAATTACTTTACAAAAGTTTCTTATTTTTTGACGTAGAATCCGAATTTTAATAAAAAAAAGTACGCCTTCCCATTTGAAAATCTACATTTCGGGCAATTTTTGGTGATTTTTGGTCTTAAAAAAACCTTTTCCGGTCCTTCCCGGAAATTGAAAATATCACCAATCGATAGAGCACCCTCGATTTAACAATTTTTTTTTTTAAATTTTAAAATAACGGCTCCTTTTCCTCTTAAAAAGCTGATACTCATGCTCTGGAACACCCGCTACACTGATTTATCAAAACTTCGGATCTGCTCGAAGAATAAGTGATGGTAAGTATCAGATAAAAGTAAAGGTAAATAATTCTCAATAAAACTTTTCTCTATTAAGAGTATCTCTATCTAAATTCTAGATAATGAAAGGTTATTCGCAACTATTAATGAAATCTAAGATCCTGATGCTTTACTAGTTTGTATTCAAATTTATCTGACATTATGCTACCATGAACATTGAAATAATAGAAAGGTTAAAATTTAAAGTGTTAACAGCGAATGCAACATTGTTCGACAGAAATTATGGAATCAGAAAAGACTTAAAATATACAATCAGTCGAATTAATCAAGAAGCTGATGTAAGCAAAAAGAAGTTCAAAATATTTTTCATGTTAGAAAACACAACTGTTACATTTAAATAAACAACTACGAAGGTTAGGGTCATCTATCAAATTTATAATCCCACTATAGGTAGATACTGATAGATAGGTACCAGTTGCTGCCTCAGTCAGCACAGACTATTCTGATACTACATAATCTCAATTCTCCCCTTGAATCCTAAGTACTTATCAAAAACAATTTGGATTTTTACAAGGTTACGGAAACACTTAATTTTGCTCTCCACTAAACTTGTTAAACAAAAATTTCAAAATTTTATCATTAAACTATTACTTTTATTAGATTATAAAATAGATTGTAAAAATTTATCATAAATTTGAAAACAAATAAATTAGATATAATTTAAATTACATATTAATTATGTCAATATTATAATGACTTTTTTATTATTATTTTTTCTACTTACAACAATTAAAACTTAAATTGTGAAGTAATAAAAACACTAACGTCTAGGGGTATCGGCTTATATTGATAATGATAGTTAATTATCGCTGAAGTATAGTAGATTAATTAGAACACTGACGACATACTATCTTAATATTTGCGCTGATACATTTAAAATGGGTGAAAGAATGAAAGGTAATCTGAAAATCTAAATGTCAGCTTATCTTTCAATCTACCAAAACATTGCAGTGTTTTTTAGGTGCAAGTAATGATCATAAAAGAATACTTAAACTAATTGATATTTAGCGTGTATGCCAGAATTATTTGGATTTTCACATATAGTCAGGCGTTAACAGTGGTCAGCTCAAAGACTGTAATAGAATGCCAATTTTTTCAACAAGATGATGGATCGGGTCAAGATTCGTCTATGGCTTGTGTAGATCGTGGTAACATTCTAGAAAACTGGAATATGAACTTGCTAAAGGTGAAACAGCTTTGAAGTTCCTTCCAGAGAGGAGCAATCTGGGCATACGTCTCACTACATGCAATCTACTACTTCACAAAAAAGTAATCAGAGCTTCCAATTTTACGTGGTACAATAGACCTGATTGCAGAATAGCTAAATTTATCAAGCCCATAAAGGATTTCTGAACCTACTATCATTAGCTAAATTAGATATCAGTACGATTGTAGGCTTATCACACACTTTGCTTTATAAAGAAGCATGCCAAAAGGCTTGGATTCGGTTCAAATAATTTCTGCAGAATCTGCAATGATTAAGAAGACGACCCAATATTTCTACACCTTCTTTACAATTGCTGAGCTTCGCACCAATCCCCCCCATTAATTCACAAAACAAAAACTCATATGAGGACCTACTTTCTAGACTCACTGGGTGATCTTGCAGTTACCAAAATTAAGTGCCTTCATCGCTTTGTAAAATGCTCGATTTGGTTTAAAAAGTAGGACCCAAGCGAAGAAAAATTTTGTGATATCACAATGAACCTCTTTGGTCTAAGTATACCGATTTTAGCAGCCACATATACATATCTAGTCTAATGTTTTAAAAATTTGTTATTAATTTTTTTTTTTATTAAATTGTATATTATATACACATTTTGAATATCCACATTTATTAGTTAGTTTATCAAATTTCGATAAAATTTTATCAAATTTATTAACACCTGTACGTAAAGTATATGATAAAATGTAAAAATAAACAAAAAATATGGTTCTTATCTAAATAAAATATGTAAAACAATCAATATATTTTTTAAAGAGAGCACATGATGAGTAAAATGAGCCCATCTATCCTAATATCAGTTTTACTTTTATTAAATTTTTAAAATGATAACAAATTAATATTAAATTTATCCACAATGTACAAAATAAACCGGAAAATAGCACAAATGCGTACAATTAATACAAAATCAATTTTATTCTTTTAAGCCCAATATTTTGATACAAAAAATCATTTGTTACTGTCTTTTAAAGGAGTGCCCTCAAATTGGTGAAATTATTTGTTGAAACATTTATTGTTGTCAATATGAAGAGTTTTGTCGCACTTATTGCATATTTAGATGCCTGTTTTATAAATCACATTATCCATCACGTTTCTGTTAACGTTTTGTGGAGAATGTCTAATTTGATCAAAAGCCAATCCTTGTATAGTAATTCGATAGTTTGATAGTGATTAATCATACAAATCAACTTCACCTAATTCTTACTTACAATTTTTTAACAATAACGGATTTGGGCTTAACAAATTCCATTGATTTACAATTTGTTGGTTCGTTGCACAGGTGCCTATTATGTATTTCGATCGACTTTAATCGAATCGTTCATCGTTATCGTTAGAGTTATTCGATTGTAATCGTTAGTGTCCTTATGTATTTCGATGAAAATTTGATCGAAAGTGTTTAAAAATGCTGCCATTGTAAAATTCAAATCTGCGATGAAAATGACATATGTTTGATTCTTTAACTGTCAAATTCAAATTATTATACGAAAAAAAACCAAACAATAGTGTTATATTTAAAATTTTTAAGTTGAAAATAAGTTGAAGTGTTTAAATAAAATATAATTATAAAATTATAAGTTTTATAAATAAAATGATTTCAGCAGAGTTTAAATTTTCAATTTGTGATAGTGCTGAAAAACGCTGAAAGAATCAATCAAAGTGCTGAAAAAATCAATCAAATTTAAGAATTAAAAAACGAGGGAACATAATATATTCGGGATTATTCTAATCCACTAGATTTGGAAGATTATACGTATGTTATTTACACATGAATTTGATGAGTTATTATCTACATTATTAAAACAATTAAATTACGGCAAAAATTGAAATAGCCAATAAGTAACACGTCGATTCCAAATATAATTAAATTGGCCAGTGTATTAAGATTCTGTGCGGTTTGTACCAAGGAAATGATTTTCATGTCCGACTAGCACAGCTAACTTTTTCTGTTGTGCTTAAAGAAGTTTTATATGTATTTGCAGTTTATAATTATGTGCAAAATGGATCAAATTCCATTGCCCACTAGAAGAAAAAAGTCAAAGAAATTTTTATGATTAAAGTAGAGCTAAAATAATTAGAGCAGTAGTGGAAAGCTTATTCAAATTAAATCACTGAAGCAAAACGTACAATATTTATGTTATAGTAGAAAGGGATTTTTTTAGCATTAATGCAATCTTGATGAGTTTATACTTTATTGTAATTAGTTTACATTATTATAACAGTTTTTGTTTTTAGATATGTGATATCAGGTGATTCGTTTTGTGAGTGCGAGATATCCTGGTACCCCTTTGGAAAATTTATAATGGTTTCTCATTATTTACACTAACTTTTTATATTGCAGCTTATTTGTAACTGGCCTTTCATTTCTATTAAAATTTATTTTAATAAAAAATAATTATGAAGAATAAAGTAAAATACCTACTTTCATTTCAACTTTTAAATCTATAAATATCAAAAATAATCAAAAAATATCATAAATATAAAACAAAACACCAAGTGTCCAAGCGCACTCTTTTATTTTATCCGTTCAATTCAAAATTAAAATAATTTGTTCAAAATCTCTCTTTCGATGTCTCTTTCGTGGTAAAATTTTACATCGATAAACTTTATCGATTTTGTCGACCATTTCTGAACGATATCGATATACATAATGGCAATTTTGCATTTTGACATTTCGTTCGATCAAATCGTAAACGTTATCGAAATACATAATAGGCACCACAATCTCCTCAATTTATCGAACTACACTGGGAAATATCCAACTCAATGGAAAATTGCGAAAGTTAATCCAAACCTTTAAAAAGGAGACAAATGCAATACCTCAAACGTCCAGCAATGACGTCGAATTTCTTTAAGGTTATGGAGATTATTATCAGCTATGGTAAGAAGGTACTTACAACAAACAAGAACTAAGTAAAAAACAAAAAAAAAAACTGAAAACTGTCATAAAAAAATTGCACAATTGCCCAAAAGAACATGCTAAAAATGATTTTAAAACTTCCTTGGTCTCACAGTAGAATGTGGAATGTAGAATGAAAGCATATTATATCTACTTACTTACTTGTTGGGCGCTACAGACCTTGAAGGTCCTGGGCCTGGCGCAAAATTGTCCTCCACTGATTTCGGTCACGAGCGGAATCTCTCCAGTTGGTGATTTGTAGTTTTTTCATATCTGCCGATACTTCATCTCTCCAACGAAGGTGTGGCCTCCCTCGACGAAGAGTTTCCTAGCCGGAGCATTTTCATCCATACGCTCTACATGGCCTAGCCAATGAAGCCGTCTTATTCTGACTTTTTTAGCTAGGTCCATGTCGTTGTACAGCTGGTATAGTTCGGCATTGTATCTTCTTCTCCAAACCTATTCGTCAGACACAGGACCATAAATGCGACGAAGAATTTTTCTCTCAAAGATACCAAGTGCATGCTCGCTTGCTTTTGGTAATGTCCACGATTCAGAACCATATAGCAGCACCGGAAGGATGAGCGTTTTGTATAATTGTGCCTTGGTATTTTGGGATAGGAGTTTTGAACCCAGTTGTTTCGAAAAACCGAAGTAGCAACGGTTTGCAAGGGTAATTCTTCGTCTTACTTCAGCATCGATGTTATTGATGGAGTTGATGTTGGTTCCAAGGTAGATAAACTCCTGAACTACCTCAAAATTATATGAGCCGACAGTGATGTTGTGTCCTATATGATGTTGTGAGGACATTTTATTTGTCGACATCATATATTTTGTTTTGTTCTCATTTATGAAAAGACCCGCTTTACCTGCTTCCTCTTCAATCTGTGTAAAGGCTTCGATGACTGCTCGTCGTGATGTTCCGATAATATCGACGTCATCAGCGAAACCCAGGAGCTGCACCGATTTGTAAAATATAGTGCCCTGCGTGTTCACACCGGAACGTCGCACTATATGCTCCAACACCAGATTAAAGAAATTACATGACAGCGCATCGCCTTGTCGAAATCCGGAGCACGTTCGAAATGAATCAGAAATGTGCCTCCCAATCACCACAGCACACCGGGTGTTTTCCAGGGTCATTTTTGACAAACGGATAAGCTTGGCTGGGAAACCAAATTCCGACATTGATTCGTAAAGCACTGATCGATGTATGCTGTCATAGGCAGATTTAAAATCGATAAAAAGATGGTGCGTATCGATTTGAAATTCGAGGGCCTTCTCCAGGATCTGCCTTAATGCGAACACCTGGTCGGTGGTTGATTTACCAGGACGGAAGCCGCACTGATAGTTTCCTATCACAGCGTTACAATGGGGCTTCAATCGTTCGCACAGAATATTGGAAAGGATCTTATACGCAACGTTTAATAGGGATATTCCTCTATAGTTGGCGCAGCACATGGAATCGCCCTTTTTGAATATTGGAGATATTGAACTTAAACTCCAGTCATCAGGCATGCTCTCCTCGATCCAGATTTGTTTGATAATTTGGTGCATGAATTCAATCATCACTTCACCTCCTGCCTTAAAAAGTTCAGCTGGCAGGTTATCTTGTCCAGCAGCTTTGTTGTTCTTTAATTTTCGGATGGCTGCTTCCACTTCTGCAGGACTGGGTGTATCTGTATCTTCGGAGTTGACTGGGTTAGGGCGAGGCGTATCTGTGTTTTCTATGTTTGCGCCATTCAGCAGGTTCTTAAAATGCTGTTTCCATGTCTCTAATATCCCTTGCGTATCGGTTACCAAATTTCCCGAATCATCCCTCAGCGCGTGTGTACGGGGCTTGAAACCAGCTGCAAGCTGCTTGGCTTTTTTATAAAAGCTCCGTACTTCGCCTCTGTCTCGGTTTAATTCTATATCCAAAAGTTGAGACTTTTCGAATAAACGTTTTTTGCGCCTTAAAATTTTCTTCTCGTCTCTTCTTTTCGCTCTATACTCTTCTTGAGCTGCTCTTGTTTTACGTTGCAGCGCTTTCCTGTAGGCCTCATTTTTCTCTACCGTCTTTGCTAAACATTCATCGTCGTACCATGGGTTTCTCACGCGAGGTGTTTCAAAACCCACGGTATGTGTAGCAGCCATCGTGATGATGTTTGCGCATTGTTTCCATTTTCCATTGACGGAGAGATTATGTTGTAGAGGTGTGGTATTGAGTATATCACTTAATCGCTCCTTGTATGCTAAGGCTATCTCAGGTGTTTGGAGTCTTCCAATGTTAAACTTCCTATTTTGGCTGGTGCATCCTTTTTTAACATTGGAAATTCGTGCTCTGAACTGGGCGACAACTAGGAAGTGGTCAGAGTCGATGTTAGCTCCTGGATAGGTACGTACATCCGACACACTGGTAGCATGTCGGGCGTCAATCATAATGTGGTCAATTTGATTCGCTGTACGTCCATCCGGAGATAGCCAGGTAGCTTTGTGGATATTTTAATGGGGGAAATTTGTGCTACTTATAACCATATTACGAGCTGCTGCAAAATCGATTGTTCGGTATCCATTATCTGTGGTTACCAATGATGACTATGGTTACAAATGATGACTATGGTTACCAACAGTTTTGCCGAAAATTCCTTCCTTACCGATTTTAGCATTGAAGTCTCCAAGCACGATCTACATATAAGCAAAAATATTATAAATTAAAGCTGGATTTTTATTGACCAATATTTTAAAATCTTAAAAAATTTATTATCCTCTAAAAATGGAGATAACATGAAATAATATAAAATAATGATATGAGAGCTCAACGCTACGACAAGAACACAAAATATCATTTACCGGGGATATTTCAACAAAAATTGAGGATATTTTTTTACAAAAATTGGGGATATTTTCAAAAAATTTGGGATATTTGATGAAGTATATTTTTAAAATATCGGTGATAGTTTCTTTATCAAAAAACCTTTTTTTAGCAATTTTTTTAAAAATAATTTTTTCCATCAGATGGTTTTGACGATTGAATTGTGGTTTTTTTGTGTATAAAATAAATGTTCCAAATATAAATTTAGAGAATTCTTTGCAGCGGTGTACTTTTTTCTAAATACATAAAAATTCAATAAGCTATCTCCCTTTTTAGAGCCAATAATATTTTTCAGATTTTAAAATATTGGTCAATAAAAATCCACCTTAACTACAGTTTATATTATTTTTGGTATAAGTCACTTATCAAAGCCAAACTGTTCTGTTGCTATATAATTATAGGTCATCATTTCTTTTCATTGTTTTTTTCTAGTTTCTTTAAATTTTTTAGTTCATTTTTAGAAAAAAGAAAAAACAAAAAAATAATCGAAAGCACCAATTTTAATTTTGTTTATACATTTTTTAAAATTATTATAAGAAATCTGGAAATTTCAAATATATAAACAA
This sequence comes from Argyra leucocephala, assembly GCA_963942445.1. NCBI lineage: Eukaryota > Metazoa > Arthropoda > Insecta > Diptera > Dolichopodidae > Argyra > Argyra leucocephala. The sequence continues at coordinate 48,496,940 of OZ012679.1, read as the reverse complement.
ATTCAAAATCATATTTGATAAGATAGTACATAATCTAAGCTCTAAAATAATTAATTCAATAATATTTGTATGTGGCCCGTGTTGTATGGATGGTCCGGCTTGGGATTGACAGGGCAACATCTGACCGGTCGCTGACCCAGATGCGCAACTGTCAAGTTCCTGAGCAAGTGCTTACATTACCTCCACGTGGTGACCTCCGGAAACTATCCTATACAGCATCCGCTTATACGATAGGCCAAAATTGTAAGTGCGCAAAAACAACCCTTCAGATTGAAGGTTGGCGTTAGGTTAACTACCTAACCCATAAAAAAAAAATAGTTATGAAAGACTTAAAACAAGCCTCGGATATGGATGGATTAATTGGAAACAGACCCGGAACTCGTAAGGATTTTGATTTTAGAATTTGTACCTGGAACGTTCGAACACTATACAGCCCAGGTGCATCTAACATATTGGAAAATGTCCTCACGCAGTATAAAGCTGACATCACTGCGTTACAGGAATTGCGTTGGACAGGAACCGGAATAATAAGGAAACAAAAATGCGATATATACTATAGCTGCCACGAAAAACACCACATATTTGGATGCAATCGGAGACAGGCTAAGACGAAATGTTATTGATTTCAAACCAATTAACGAGCGTCTAGCCATAATCCGCATTAAAGGCACCTTCTACAACATCAGCCTAATATGTGTGCATGCTCCTACTGATGAAAAAGAAGAAACAGAGAAAGAAGACTTCTATGACGCGTTAGAAAAAGCATACGAAGCTTGCCCGCAACATGATTCAAAAGTTGTGCTAGGGGATTTCAATGCTAAACTTGGTAGAGAGCAAATTTTCGGCAGAACAATCGGTAAACATAGTCTCCATCAACACACCACCGATAATGGTTACCGATTGATCAGTTTTACAGCGGCGCATAATACGGTTATAAGCAGCACCAAATTTCCCCATAGAGATATTCATAAAGCCACCTGGCTATCTCCAGATGGCCGTACAACCAATCAAATTGATCACCTTATGATTGACGCACGCCACTCATCGTGCGTGCTGGACGTACGGTCATACAGAGGGGCTAACATCGACTCTGATTATTTTTTGGTTATAGCACTTTTCAGAGCCAGAATATCTAATGTTAAAAAAGTGCAGTCACATCATAATCCCAAATTTAACATTAGTAGCCTGCAGTCGCCCGAAATAGCCAGAAGCTTCAAAGAGTAAATTAGCCTAAATTTAACAGCCACACCTCCTTCAAACCATTCTTCGATTGATGATCAATGGAAAAACTGTGCCAGTATCATCAAAGAGGTAGCCGCAAACACAATTGGCTTCAAACCACGAAACACCAGAAATCCATGGTATGACGAGGAATGTGCATCAAAAACGTTGAAGAAGAACGAGGCGTATAAAAAAGCGCTGCAACGGAAAACAAGAGCAGCGAAGGAAGAATATAAGGCTAAAAGAAGAGATGAGAAGAAACTCATCAGGCGGAAAAAACGGGACTTCGAAAAATCTCTGCTCATAAATATCGAATCTCATAAAAATAGAGGCGAAGTGCGGAACTTCTACAAAAAAGCCAAGCAACTGGCAGCTGGCTATAAACCCGCTACACACGCGCTAAGAGATAATATGGGAAATTTCGTTACCGAAACGCAAGGGATATTGGAGACATGGAAGCAGCACTTTCAGCAGCTGCTAAATGGAGAGCAACAACAACAACAAGAGCTAGCAACACCAGCACCAGTCGTTACCAGCAACCCCCCGCCACCCACTGTAGAGGTTGTTGGCCAAGCCATCAGCAAGCTGAAAAACAACAAAGCTGCTGGACCTGATGGACTCCCAGCTGAATTATTTAAAGCTGGAGGCGATGTTTTGGTTAACTGCATTCACCAAATCATTGGCAACATCTGGAAGGAAGAAAGCATGCCTAATGACTGGAGTACCAGCTCTATATGCCCCATTTTCAAAAAGGGCGACGCCATGTCCTGTAAAAACTATAGAGGAATATCCCTCTTAAATATTGCATATAAGATCCTGTCCAACATTTTGTGCGAATGTCTGAAGCCCTATTGTGACGCTGTTATTGGCAGTTATCAATGCGGCTTTCGCCCCGGAAATTCAACAAGCGACCAGATGTTCGTACTTAGACAAATCCTGGAGAAGACCCATGAGTTTCAAATCGATACACACCACCTATTCATCGATTTCAAGTCTGCGTACGATTGCATATACCGCAGCGAGCTATATGCTGCTATGTCGGAATTCGGTGTACCAGCCAAGCTCATCCGATTGTCAAAAATGACACTGGAAAACATAAGATGTGCTGTGGTGATTGGAAATAACACTTCTGACTATTTCCAGACGTGTACCGGATTTCGACAAGGAGATGCACTATCATGCGACTTCTTCAATCTAGTACTGGAACGTATAGTGCGACGAGCGAAAGTAAACACGGCCGGTACTATATTTTTCAGATCTGTTCAACTACTAGGGTATGCCGACGACATTGACATCATCGCCAGATCACAACGGGCGGTCGTCGAGGCCTTTACCCAGATTGAAGAAAAAGCGAAACGAATGGGTCTCAAAGTAAATGAGGATAAGACAAAATATATGTTGTCGACAAATAAAAAGACCTCTCAACATCATATTGGTCAAAACATCACTGTCGGCACATATAATTTCGAGGTAGTTCAGGAGTTTACCTACCTTGGAACCAGTGTTAATCCCACAAACGACATCAATGTGGAGGTACGGCGAAGAATAACCCTTGCAAACCGTTGCTGCTTCGGTTTGTCAAAACATCTCGGGTCAAAGCTCCTCTCTCGAAACACCAAAGTACAAATCTACAAAACTCTCATACTCCCGGTTTTGCTTTACGGATCAGAATCATGGACACTGCCTAAGGCAAGTGAGCATGCACTTGGTGTCTTCGAGAAGAAAATTCTTCGTCGGATATATGGTCCTGAAAACGACGATGGGGTCTGGAGGAGAAGATATAATGCCGAACTCTATGAGCTGTTCAATGAGGTGGACGTAGTCACAAAAATTAAAGTCAAGAGACTACAGTGGCTCGGACACCTAGAGCGGATGGACGAAAATGCTCCAGCCAAGAGAATCTTCGATTCCAGACCCGAAGGTACAAGACGTCGGGGCAGACCAAACCTTCGTTGGAGAGACGAAATATCGGCGGATTTAAAGCAATTTCGAATCTTCAACTGGAGAGAATCCGCCCGTGACCGGCAAAAATGGAGGATGTTGACGAGTCAGGCCCAGGACCTACATGGTTGTTGGCCACCTAAGTAAGTAAGTAATATTTGTATGTACATATGTATATACATATTGTAAGTTAAATTTTAAAATGAAAACAAAAACTTCAAATCATCTGTATATGAAAGGTAAAAATTTTAAACTGTCACCACATAACAAAATATAATATAAAATTTAGTACGATTAATAGTCTATTTTAAATAAAAATTGGCTATATAAAGAATTTATACTGTAAAAAAGTTATAGAGCTTCTGATTTCGCCCACTTAAATACATTTTTCTTGATGCCGACGACTAGGGTACCTGTATCCGACCTATTGAATTGTATGGTAATATTTTGCTACTAAAAAAATAATTGCGATGTATATAGGGTTGCCAGAATATCTCTTTTAAAGAGAACATGTACTCTTTTTTGAACAAGATATTTTTGTTCACTCTCTTTCTTCGTTCGGATCTTTTGTATCTCTTAGAGAGCAACTCTTTTTCTCTTAAACTGAATTTTTCTTATTTTTGTAAAGAAAAAGAGAAAAAATGTCAAAAATCTTCGTTGAAAAAAATATTTCCTCCGATGAATTTAAAGAAACACCTTTAAATCTGAAAAGAATTAAATATTTCAAAGGCAAAAATGTAGAATTCATCTAAATATAGACAGTGTTAGATCGTCACATGCAATTATGTATAAATATACAAACTGCAAAGAATTTTACAATAAAATAAAATGTGGTAATACAATTTTTAATAGAAGTAATGAACTCAAATGAAATAGAGGCTTGTAAATTTGAAATATTGTGATTTGTTGTTGAAATAAATTTATATTATGTTTAATGTAAAGTATATTATATTAATATAAAACATAATTAATTTATATAAAATATTTTTAATGTTATGTGTTCTGGGTTTATAAAGAAAAAAACTGATGAAATAAAGTCTTATTTATTAATTTATTTTAACAGGATCAACTGTACAATACAGATAAATCTGCAGGTCAGCTTTATAGGTGCTTTTGAAATGTGGGCCTTTTTTATTAAATTATTTTAATTATTTGGTATATATTTTTTTTATACATATATATTTTAATTTTACATTATACCCTTCTCTTTTTGTCCTCTTTTTTTTCTTAAAAAACTCTCTTTTTAAACTTTCCCCTTCTGGCAACCTTAGATGTATATAAATTAGAATCAGAATTTTTATTAATAATTTATAAATAAATTAAATAAATAATAACTATAAATTCTTTAAATTTTAAATTGAAACATATAAAGTAAATATATTTGAAGTGATAATAAAGTAAAAATTGCAGGCCAAATAAATCCAATTCAGTAAATCTAGTTTTGATGAAATTTGAAGGTTTTAAGCTCTGCTCTAATGCTATGTTCACATTATAAATTATGGTAAATTTATAGGATGTAAATTTATATAGTAAATTTGAAGGTGAATACTCTACAACAAGGCCAATTAGATCAGGAGTACCGTAAGGGAGTGTGCTGGGGCCTGTACTTTATTTAATATCTACCAACAACAGAAAAGACTACCACCGCTACATTTGCATGATACAGCTACACTGGGATCACACACAAATCCTTCCATAGCATCAAAGATGTTACAAGATAGACTATTCACCATCGTAAAATGGTTAAAGGTTTGGCAAATTAAGGCCAATGTAGGAAAGTCGATACACGTGGCTTTTACTACCAGGAAAGAGAACTGCCCCGCTGTAACCATAAACAATTTGACATTAACGCATGCTGGGAGGCTAAGGTTGATATAGGCCCTAGGCAGAGTGTACCCCTAACGTATAGCTCTGATAAAACCTAGGAAAAGCCTTCTGGTTTAACAACTACAGCTCTGTCAACAAATCCGACTCTCACCTCCCCGAAGGTAGGTAACATAGTTATCTGTCGGGTGCCTCCTGGAAACTTACTTTGTGAGGCGGACGAGAGCGGGTGAATGCGTGAACTTAGCGCAATAACTAAGTAAACCGGTTAGGCTGGATCAATCCGCGCAAACGAGGACGTATGTTTTCGACGGGCGCGAACAATCGGTTAGTTAGGCGGAGACGGAAACTCCGTCGTCAAATGACCTGGCCCTCCTGGTAGGGGGTTTGTGTGTAGTTTTATCTGCCCTACCACAATAAAATTAATGCAGTAATCAAAAATGTAATGGACAAAACAAAATATTCTATTACCCCAGGTGGCAGACCAGTTGCACTGGAAAATCCACCCTTTTCGGAGGTCGGTCCCACGGATTCTGGGGGGGACCAACTATTACATACAAAAGGAAATTTCAACAGGAGTTCGTTAACATCAAGAACTCCCCCTAAATCAATAAACAAAGAGAGTAAAACAACAAGAACTCCTTTGAAAAACGTGCCAGTAGAAAAGGAAACAAGAGTCGAAAGCGTTGGCGATAACAAGATCCATCTAGACTCTGTAGGTGTAAATTTCTACAACGAATGGAAAAAAGAAGTAAAGGCACGGAAAGAAATGGAACAGATAGTGATCAGTCTACAGGATCACATTAAAGAACTAGAAAAAAAGGTTACCTTATTAGATAGAGGTAATTCACCAGCGCCAAGTAATTGCAACATCTTCAATTACTTCACGGATGAAGAAGAACTCACGAGAGAAACGGATTGGATTCTTAAAAAAACAAAAAGACCATCCAAAAAAAGGAAAGCAGAGGGTAGCCCCGAAACTGCCCAACAGAAAAAAGAATCCCCAAAAACAAAACAAGCAGCACTTGGAAACAATACTGCGGATAAAAAAGCTAAAAAAGAGGAACATAAACCACCACCTATTATGGTTCATGGGTTAGGTACCTTTGGTGAGCTAAATAATTTAATAAAGCAAACCACTAAAAATGAATGCAAGTACACATCTTACAATAATAACGTCTGGAAGATCAATGTTACTGATAGTGACACATACAGATGTATAACAAACGATTTAACATCGAAGAAAGTTCAGTGGCACTCCTATGAGGACAAATCTACCAGACCAACAAAAGTTATGGCCAGGGGATTACATCCTTCATGCGATGAAAATGAAATAGTTCAAGACCTGAGAGATAACGGTTTCCAGATACTAGAAGCCAAAAACATAATTATTAAAGATAAAATCGAAAAGAATGATGGTAGCTTTATCACTCAAAGAAGAGGATTACCATTGTTTATGTTAACATTCGATAATAGAGAAAATATAGAAAAAATTTTTTCTATTAAAACAATAATGAAAATAGTCGTTAAAATTGAACCACTAAGAAAAAACAAAAAGTTAATCCCACAGTGCAAGAGATACCAAGCTTTTGGGCATACACAAAGTTTTTGTAATAGAGACTGTGCTTGCGTTAAGTGTGGCGGTAAGCATTTCACAAAAAGCTGCATTTTAAAGTTGGGAGAAAAAGCCAAATGTATTAATTGTCGTGGTGATCATCCGGCAAACTACAGGGGATGCCCAATTGCAAAAGAACAGCAAGCCAGAAGAAACAAACAAGCAAAACTACCCCAAATTCAAAAGATTAATACTTTTAAAAATGAAAAATTTGTTGACACGAATAGAAAACCTACAGTAATAAATGCTGTACGTAATGTAAATGCTAAATCATATGCCCAAATTGTGAAAAACTCCCGTAAGGAAGATGATTACTCAGTCAAGGATATATTAAGTCTTATCCTACAGAGACTAACAAACCAAGACGAATTTATTAAAACATTATCTGACGAGATTACAACGATAAAAAACCATAGCAGAAAACCACCGCAGTCACATAAAAAATAAGCCACACCCTTAGAGTTGCTACATGGAACGCAAATGGACTCTTCCAACACATTTTACAACTCGAAATTTTTCTGAAGGATCAAAACATAGATATATGTCTAATTTCTGAAACACACTTCACAAAGAAATTCAGTATTAAAATTCCTAATTACGTTTGTTATCATACTTCCCATCCAGATGACAAAGCAAGAGGAGGAACAGCAATACTGATAAAAGGCAACATTCAACACCATGAGGAGCAGAAAATAGAAAATGCAATGATGCAAGTTACAACAATTAACATTAAGGTCAAAAATAAGGACTTCAAAATCTCGGCTATCTATTGCCCACCAAGACACTCACCTACTAGAGTCGACTTCATAAATCTCTTTAAAATACTTGGAAACAATTTTATCATCGGAGGAGATTTCAATGCGAAACATACCCACTGGGGTTCAAGATTAACCACAACAAAAGGGAGAGAGCTATACCAAGCTGGAAGAAATCATAAGTGTGAATTTATTTCTTCCGGTGCCCCAACCTATTGGCCCACTGACCCAGCGAAAATACCTGATTTGATTGATTTCTTTATAACAAAGGGAATAAATAGAAACCACACATATGCCGTGAGCAATGATGACCTATCGTCTGACCATACTCCAGTGATCATGGTTCTAAGTGAAAAAGTTGAACACAAAAATTGCCTCCCAAGACTTACAAACAAGAAAACTGATTGGGATATGTTTAGAGAAAAACTTGAGCAATTCATTACTCTAGGATCCGTGGAATCAAGGAACCAAATTGATGCAGAAGTCGAGCAATTCATTGTAGACGTGCAGCAAGCAGCAAAGGAGAGCACGCCATGTTTTGACTCGAAACATCACTCGAGAGTGAGCTATCCTCCAGAAATAAGAGCACTGGTTATGGAGAAGAGAAGGGCACGACGAAAATGGCAATCAACGAGGTACCCAGGTGATAAAATTATATTCAATCGTTTAAATAATCAACTAAAACAGCAAATCAGAAATATAAAAAATAACTCATTTAATAAATTCTTAAACAATTTATCAGCCGATGCTTATACTGACTACTCGCTTTGGAAAGCAGCTAAACGAATAAATAGACCACAGGTGCAAGATCCACCTTTGAAAACACAGGCTGGTAGCTGGGTCGGTAACCCAAAAGAAAAAGCTAAGATTTTTGCTGACCACTTGGCAGAGGTCTTCACAGCACCAACACAAAATCTTGCAAATGAAAATATAACTCTCGAAGTTAAAATAGATGAAGCGGAAATTTCGCATGTCACTCTAAGAGAAATTAAACAAATATGCAGACACAACCTGAGTGTCAAAAAAGCACCAGGTTACGTTTGTTGCAATTACGTTTGTTATCATACTTCCCATCCAGATGACAAAGCAAGAGGAGGAACAGCAATACTGATAAAAGGCAACATTCAACACCATGAGGAGCAGAAAATAGAAAATGCAATGATGCAAGTTACAACAATTAACATTAAGGTCAAAAATAAGGACTTCAAAATCTCGGCTATCTATTGCCCACCAAGACACTCACCTACTAGAGTCGACTTCATAAATCTCTTTAAAATACTTGGAAACAATTTTATCATCGGAGGAGATTTCAATGCGAAACATACCCACTGGGGTTCAAGATTAACCACAACAAAAGGGAGAGAGCTATACCAAGCTGGAAGAAATCATAAGTGTGAATTTATTTCTTCCGGTGCCCCAACCTATTGGCCCACTGACCCAGCGAAAATACCTGATTTGATTGATTTCTTTATAACAAAGGGAATAAATAGAAACCACACATATGCCGTGAGCAATGATGACCTATCGTCTGACCATACTCCAGTGATCATGGTTCTAAGTGAAAAAGTTGAACACAAAAATTGCCTCCCAAGACTTACAAACAAGAAAACTGATTGGGATATGTTTAGAGAAAAACTTGAGCAATTCATTACTCTAGGATCCGTGGAATCAAGGAACCAAATTGATGCAGAAGTCGAGCAATTCATTGTAGACGTGCAGCAAGCAGCAAAGGAGAGCACGCCATGTTTTGACTCGAAACATCACTCGAGAGTGAGCTATCCTCCAGAAATAAGAGCACTGGTTATGGAGAAGAGAAGGGCACGACGAAAATGGCAATCAACGAGGTACCCAGGTGATAAAATTATATTCAATCGTTTAAATAATCAACTAAAACAGCAAATCAGAAATATAAAAAATAACTCATTTAATAAATTCTTAAACAATTTATCAGCCGATGCTTATACTGACTACTCGCTTTGGAAAGCAGCTAAACGAATAAATAGACCACAGGTGCAAGATCCACCTTTGAAAACACAGGCTGGTAGCTGGGTCGGTAACCCAAAAGAAAAAGCTAAGATTTTTGCTGACCACTTGGCAGAGGTCTTCACAGCACCAACACAAAATCTTGCAAATGAAAATATAACTCTCGAAGTTAAAATAGATGAAGCGGAAATTTCGCATGTCACTCTAAGAGAAATTAAACAAATATGCAGACACAACCTGAGTGTCAAAAAAGCACCAGGTTACGATCTCATCAATGGCCAAATCATGCGGGAACTACCAGATCTAGCTTTGTTAAAGCTACAACATATATTTAATGCATGTTTTAAGTTCACATATGTTCCGAGACAATGGAAAATTGCAGAAGTAATTGTAATACCGAAGCAAGGAAAACCGCCTTCAGAGGTAACATCATATCGACCAATATCGTTGTTACCTATTATATCAAAAATATTTGAGAAACTGCTCCTCAAAAGACTTGCCCCGATTATTGAAGAAAGAGATCTGATCCCGAACCATCAATTTGGATTCAGAAACAAACATTCTACAATTGATCAAGTGCATCGGATCACAAATATAGTGGAAAAAGCGTTCGAAGAAAAAAAAGTCTGCTCAGCAATCTTCTTAGATGTTGCTCAGGCTTTCGACAAAGTGTGGCACCAAGGCCTTGAATTTAAACTACATCGTGATTTACCAAGACAATTCTATGAAATATTAAAATCATATATGAACAATAGATGCTTTCGTGTACGTTATGCCAAAGAATATTCAGAAGTAAAAGAAATATCTGCTGGAGTCCCACAGGGAAGTGTTCTTGGTCCAATACTTTACCTGCTATATACAAGAGATATCCCACAAATTGACAACATTTTTATGGCTACCTTTGCAGACGACACTGCGATTCTTGCAGTTGACGTATCTGTCGAAAACTCCACAGCAAAACTTCAAAATGCAATGAATAAAATAAGATTATGGACCCAACGTTGGCGCATTAAACTTAATGAAAGCAAATCAACTCATATAAATTTTACATACAAAAAGATTGCAACCATTCCTATCTCAATCAATAACAAAATAGTACCATATGCCAATACAGCAAAGTATCTGGGAATGACACTCGATGCTAAGCTAAGATGGAAGGAACATATAAGAAAGAAAAAAGAAGAGCTAAACATTAGACTCAAAAAATTTTACTGGTTACTTGGGCGTGGTTCTGAGTTATCAGTACAGAACAAAATATTAATATATAAGCAGATATTAAAACCTGTGTGGACGTACGGTATCCAATTATGGGGCTGTGCAAAGAAAACCAACATTGAAATGTTGCAAAAATTTCAAAATAAAGTGCTCCGTGGTATAGTAAATGCACCATGGTACATACGTAACAAAGATCTCCACCGTGACTTGCGCATTGAAACAGTCACGGAAGAGATCAAGAAACATGCAGTCAAACACGAGCAGAGACTGCAAACTCATGTGAACTCGGAAATGGCAGCAGTTCTTCATATCGACAGCAGTATCCGTCGACTCAAGAGAACGAAACCCCACGAGCTGGTCACGACCTAAAATGGAAAATTCTACGATAATAGTTTCCTTTACGGAAATTTTTATTTCAATAATTTTCCTTTGCGAAAAAATCTAAAAAATCTTCCCACGCGGAGCTATTGCTGTGACTATCTCCTTCACGGGAAATATCATAGTGATAAAGTTCCTACACGGTAATTATTATGATGTTAGCGATCCTCCACGGAAACTATCACTATAATAATTTCCTAAAGACGCGACCGAAAATTTACGAAAAAAAAAGTCATTAGTCGATCTTACGTAGATTGGTTATAACGGAAAAAGATAGGTGGGCTTTAGTGGGTTCGATTCCTACACTATCAAGATGCACACTACAAGAAGCTCTTGATGTCCTTCGGGGATTACCTCCTATCTTTCGCAAAAAAAAAAAAAAAAAAAAAAAAAAAAATTAACGCATGTTGATTCAGAAAAATATCTAAGAATGCATCTAGATAGATGTTTACTTTGGAGAGCCCATCTCGTGAATAAAAATAAACAGCTGAGAATAAAATTCAACAGATTATATTGGCTAATAGGACATACTTAATATAAGACTGTACTAAAACCCATAAGGACATACGACTTGGAGTTATCGGGGTCAACTTGCAATATAAACATAGATAATATAATAGAAAGATTTCAGTCCAAAGTCTTAAGATCACTCGTGCACCATGGTACATGCGAAACTATCAAATAAGAGCAGAAATGTCTGTCAGGGAGACAATAACAACAAGGAGCACAAATTATTTTGAAAGACGACAACATCACCCAAACGAACTGGCTACTAAAACTACTAGACACAAATAGAGAAATCCGCAAGCTGAAAAGGTATAATAGCATTCAGACTTAAGACATAGATTTCAAAATGAATAATTGTTAATTTGTATCTATACAAAAAGTAGTTCAAGACAATAGAAGAAGATGGATCAAAGCATCCACTTCCCAAATGTCAAGATTCATAAGGCCAAAAATAATTACTTAATATCGTTAATTAAATTAGTATTAGTAAAATAGTTATAAGAAAAATTAAAATAAAAAAATAAAAAAATTACACCCTTCAATCATCTTTAACGCTTAAGGCTCATAAAATATTTTCTAAGTATGTTTAAAAAATTTATTATTGTCATATAAGCATATTCATAATTTTATTAACAAAGTTAATTAACGCAAACATACTTAGAAAATATTTTAGAAAAAAATGTATGACCTATCAGTGTAGCTTAGATAATAAACCTCACTTGGCTGGATCGCCTTCTATTAGTCACTACTAATATAATAATCTTACTAACCACTACCACCTTTGATATATCAATACAGAACCTAGTCTCAAGTTGGTTTGTTTCGTTGATAACAGAAATAAATGTTTTATTGACGGCTCCCAGTGGAAAGTAAATGCACTTCTCAAGAAGCCATTCTCATAAACCTTGACAATATTACTACAAGGACATCAATATATAAAAAAATGTATGATTTCTGCCACTTACGTCAATAGTATTAAGCAATTTATTAATTTGAAAATGTCTTTTTCCTGTCTGAAAAATTTTAATATTATGACGAATTTATTGAAGGGGTAAGATATCAAGAGAGTGTGTATTTTTAAATAAACTTGTTAATAATGCTGCATTTTGACGATTAGTACCATTTCGAACCATGTAAGATATAGGTATCACATAATAAAATGTATACTGTATCCGATCGCATTTGTTTTGAAGTACTATTCTCATATTTCAAATATGAGTTTTTCTTTTTAATCAATTGCTAAGAAGGTAGGATAATATACAATTATGATAAAGGGCAACGTTCTAAGAACGACGTACATATAGATTTGCAATTAAAAAGTTAAAAAGTTAATTTATTAAGAAATTTCATGTAAATTTTAAATTTTCTAAGTTGATTAGCGTTGTTGCAGGTAGGGTAGGTCGTATACAGATTTTGGAAATTTCAATATTACAGGTAATAATAGTCCAAATTTTCGTTCATGTGGAAGGAATCAGGCACTTCAGTAATTAAACAGTTTCCTGATTCCGTCCACTTTTATATTGCTAATACAATCTAAGTTTTCAAAATAATTGAGTGGAAAAGTGCATTTTAAAAAATACTATTATAATTGCCCGTACCTTCTAGTTCCTTAGAACATAGAAAGAAATATTTTTTTTACTTTTGAGCTATTTTTGCATTAAAAATTTAGCAAAAAAAAACCCTGCTGTCATAAAATCTCAGACTACAAATAAACTATTAAGTATAGTCGTAAAATTCTATTTTTTAACGAGAGATGAGAAATAATATTATTTATTGAAAAAAGTTTTATTTGAGCGATAAAAACTAATAATACAACGAATTTATTAAGTGTTCGGAATCAGGAGGAGGGATAAAGAACGATGTCATTGCGTTATTGTATGTGATTGTGTATGCTAAGTCTCTAATACTTAAAGGAAGTTAGTTTTTTCATTTCATCATTTTCATTAATCTTGGAATAATGAAAACAATGTTATGTAACTTTCCTATCGAGTATCAGAGTACAAATTTTCAAATTTGCAACACTTTTATTTTTCAAAAATAGTTTTAACGGATGCTAAGAGTTAAATGATAACTAACCGAAACAGTCCCAATTTTGAAAAACGGTAAGACATATTTTTTTCCATTGTATTGGTATTTGATTGTACTTCCCAGATTTGATTGAAATTGCTCGATGTGTTTCGGAAGAGTTCTGGAACAAACATACATACATACAAATATTCTTTTTTTGTATTGGTACATTCATATAAAATATAGATAGATAGATTTATTTGTCTAGAGTAAACAACAGATTCAGGATAAACGAAAATGCATATATCGTCGTCATTCTGTGAAAATTTAGTCATTTTTTTTTGCAAATATGGTATAGTATAGTCCAAAAACTTATATATATATCAACAATTCATTAGTCTCATTTTTGAGAAGATTAATTTAGAAGTTGTTGAATGCGTTCATTTCTACAAAATATTTTAAGAATTTTTATTTTTCCTTTTTTTATTCTATCTTTCTTTTATATAGAAACTAACAATTTGTTTTTAAATCTTATAATCTAACTTTAATTAATGATCATTGCTAGATCATTAGTTTTTTATTACAATTTTACGGTTTAATTTGATTGTTTAGCACATTTTTACTCTTTAATCGATGGTGATCTCAAATAGTAGATTTCTTGCTAGTGAGTTGGGATGGTTTCCCAGCTTTTAGATGTATTATCTTGACAGAATGTGTAAATGTTATGTGGGAACTTTTCGTTTCGTTAACTTTGAATTTCCATAGATTTAGCCATTTTTTTATTTCTTCTAAATGATTAGAAACATATGTTGAAGCAATTTCGGGACACGCGTTAGAACTTAAAATTTATGTATCGTTTGCAAAGGTAGAAGCTACCACCTTGAGGTACTCCACCTTGAATTGATATTGTTTTGCAGTATTGTTTTTGCTAATTTGACTGACTATTCGATGTATTTGTTCTGAGGTGTTATGTTTTTCTTTGAAGCCAAATTGATGGTCAGGTACTGTTCGATTTATTGTGAGTGTTTGTTGCAATTGTTTTATTTTTTTTTTTCTATGATCTTGACAGTAGGACTGTAGGACTTAGGTAGAACTTAGGTAGAATCACCTTTTCGTGCTTAATTAAATACGGTACTGCAATTTTACACCACAATATCTACAAGAATTTGAGTATTTATTTTAACAAATTACTGGCTTACCTACTCATTAAATGTGGAAAACTACTACTATTGTCAGGAACTAAGCCTTCTTAAATAGAATAGTTTCATTTTATTTAATTTGTTACCAGATTATATTATATACTCTCAATTATTTTTTGTCATTTATTATATCCCAATGACAAAGGATACTAAACCAGCTCGAAAAACCAATGAAGCATTTTTTTTTTTTTTGCTTCATCGGGAATCGAACCCGTGACCTTTCGGTTGAAAGGCAGACGCTCTACCTACTGCGCCACCTAGCGTGTGGCGCAACTTCTCAAATAGTTTAGAGAGAGTTCGTAACAAACTGATAGATCTGTATGAAGCTGCCTGAGTGATGTCTTTTCCTTGTTTTGGTATCATCGTGATCTGGAGCAGTTTTCATTTTAAGAATGAAAATATACTAATGTGATATCAAACTCTTTTAAAAAAGTAAGTTAGTGAGTTTTAGAAAAACGACGATGATATGTAAGTAAATACATAACGTATACATACACTAAATAACTGGATTTGTGACACTTAAGTCTAAACAGTTGACAAAAAAATCTTTAGTAAAATGCCGATTTTCAAAACAAGAAACAATTTTTTCAAAACTCTTTCCGGACAGACATTTGGCGAACATTGACAATTAATAGCATTCATAAGAATATAGATTTGATTTGCAATTCTAAGATATTAATCGGGGACGTACAATAGATCTAAAAATATATTTACGAGATCGTCTACAATAATCGAATATGCTGACGACATTACAAAATATCTAGATAATCTATCAATCAAAATATCTAAAATAAGCTGTTATTGTGGAATCAAAAATTAACAAGACTAAGACCAAATATATAACAGAAACAAGAGAATCCACCCAAAATATAACAATAAATGACTACAATTTCGGAAGAAGTAAATAATTTTATATTTCTTTGTGCCTTACTAAATAATAAAAAGAGCATGCACTTGACATTTAATAAAAGAGCTCAAACAGCACAAAAATGTTTCTATGAACACAAAGGCCTTTTCAAATATAAACGGGATTTTAAATATGACAATTAAGTTAAGAATGTAAAATACCGTAATGCAACCGGCCTGAACCTATTATTGCGAAGCCTGAATAATGATAATTTGTGACGAAAATAAAGTGTTCAAAAGATAAATACTGAAGCGCAAATTTATGGATTGTAAAATTTATTAAAACTCAAAGACTAAGATGACTAAGACATATAATGAGGATGAATGATCAAAGGATACCAAAAAGAATATTAGATACAGGGCCGTAGAAATGCTACACCCTGAGGTAAGCCAAGATTAATATGGTTGAAGGAAGTCAAGAGCAACTGTTGAAAGATTGGAGTTAACGGATGATGAGATAGAGTAGAATATAGCCTGAGATGTAGAACTAACAGATGACAATGAATTAAGCTGCACCATGCTATAAATACTATTAAGTTGTTTTGTTAAATAACATTTACCAAAATATGATATTATGCGAAATTGCAGACTTTTTGTCAAGTATAGATTGTTAAATAGATTTTACTCATCTGAACTGCTACAAAATAAGTTTTATATTATAAAGATTAAGGTATATGGAATTTTAAAGAAACTTTTGCTTTTGTCCAAAAACCTTAACGGCATAAAAAGTGTAGGTCAATAAATATTTTTGTAAAATAATTTTATCGCTCTTGTTTTATTATGAATTAATTAACTGTGATTTGTATCAAAATAAAACAAGAATATCATTAAAGTAAAAAATATAATTTCTACCGCCACACAAAGAAAATTATATATATATATACATTACATATATGCATATATACTTATGTGCCTTATTAAAAATTATTTTTAGAATATTATAATCCAAGTTTGTTACAAACGAGTTTTAAATTAAATTGAAAAGTTTATTGAACTTCATAATATTGTATATATTTGAGTATTATTCTTGAATTTTAAATTAACTTAAAAAAAGAAAAAACAAAATAATAAATTTAATTTGAGCTTTACAAAAAACAAAATATTACAAACTATTAAAATTTTTGTTTGATACCAAGTTTTATTTGTTTTAATATGGAATATAGATGTTAATTATTATTGATTAAATAATATGATTAAAATAAATTTTTTTGACCTTCAACATGCAAGTAAAATATTTATTTATATTATGTTAAATAAAAAAAAAAAACAAATGAAAATTAAAAAAATACTATCTTTCTCCTTTAACTATTCACTTAATTTACATTGGTTTATTAAAGTATCTATTAAAGTAAAAGAAATAATATGTTATAAAAATAGAACAATTGGCATTAGTTCCGAAAAGCTGTCGTGTTCGTTTTTTTTTTTAAATTTTGCTCAACTGTTTACAAGACTTAATTAAACAAGTTTGGGAAACTGGAGTATCCCGGTATTTGAATTTAGGATTTTTATAAAAACTTAAAACTTGTTTAAAAAAGAATATAACAATGAATCAACAAAAACAAATATATCGTAGAAAAAACTGAAAAATATTTTGTTAAAGAAATAAAACAATTCCTCTCACAATTAAACTTAAAAAGTTTATTTTTTGATCAATTTATGGAACGTTCAAAGTTCATTCGAAAATTACCTCAAAAGAAAAAGTATAGTTGCTCCAGAAGTATAACCCAAAGATATCAAAGATTTTAATAATGCTATCTATACTATAGCATTATATTATAATCTTTGGTATATAACACATAGTTATTTAGGGAAGATAAAGTGACTACTGAGTTTCTCCTGAATTATAAAATGTTGTATCTATACTCAAGAAAAATTAATCGATTGCACAGGCAACTATGTACAAAACGTTTAATTTTATATAATAATATAGAATTATAAAACTTTTATCTTTAATATTTGAATTATCTTTGCTGCTGCTACAGACATTTATCTTTAATGCTGCTACATTGCTAAGTCATTGAACACAGCTCAACATAGTTTATGGATAGATATACTTAAATCAATTGCACTACAATGTCAGTTTTTGAAAATGTCATAAAACAACGAAACCGGATCTTATAATTTATAATTAAAATTAAATTTATAAAAGGAAAGCACGTTAAATTTATAAAAAAAAATTATCAAACATTTTTAATATTTTCTGTAAACCTCAAAACTTCGGATAAAATGCTATGACAGTGGAGTTGTACTCAAAACAAGTCTTAACGTGCGGGTTGAAATTTCTTATTGCAATGTTGAAAGTTAATTTACCTTATATTTATATGCAGATATATTTTTCATAAACATGTTTTGAATATGATTTTTTAATCTTAATTTATAATTTTGTAATTAGTTTATTGTTCATAAAATTGATTTGAAAAAAAAAAAACAAAACAAGTTTTACGATACGTAAAATAGGATAAGTAATTCTTTTTTTAATTCGAAAATGTACATATTTATCCAATTACAAGTCTTTTACTTCCAAATACGCTTGTAGTGAACTTCAAACATGTTCATTACCTAGGTACATATTATATCCTTAGCAGTTAGTTTTTGTAAAATTTGGTAAAAATTTATAGTTTTTTCGGAACTATTGCCGAATAATTAAAATGATCTATTTATTAAAACAAAAAAAAGTAATGTAAAAAAATAAACATTCGGTTTAAAAATATATTTGACATTATTTCACTGTTAAAGAGATGTTTCAATATATTACATACTGAAATGCAATTTCCACAATTGAAAAAAAGTGAAAGTTACAATTTACAATATATACACAAACATACATAGTTGTTACGGCTAGATGAATTATTTTATAGGGTATACAATATATACAGATTAATTATAATAGCCTTTATTCTAGTTTTTATCTAACCCTTATTAAAAATAATTCCCAATTTTGAAAAATATTATTAAAATACAAGATTTAAGTTAATTTATAAATTTTCGATTATGAAATTTGAAGTGCTCAGAAATAACATGTATGAGGTATAAATAATAAAAATTTTATTATCAATATAAAAACTTTACTTAATCAATTTCCTTATACTTATTACCAAAAACATAATTGAAATTAAACTGAATTTAAGCTTATAAATTTCAATAAACTTTCATTTACTTTATAACACCCTTTAATAAATAACGTAGGCGGAAAACTAACTACTCAATGTATAATATCATATAATATATAATACATATAGATAATATGCAATTTTTCTATAATATAATATATTAATTTAAATACTTACCCTATTTTATGTAGTTTAAATTTATAAATTAAAACACCAATATAAAAACTATATTTAAAAAACAATTCAAATAAATATGGAGGGCATTTGCAATAAATTTAATAACGGTTCTTTTTTTACTTTCATGAGATATATTATTTTTATAATTTAACACTTATAACTTTGTTTATTATATATGTATAACATATTTAAAAGTTTTTTTGCTATTTAAATTTATTAGATAAATTAAAAATTAAATTTATACATAAATCAGATGTTTTCATTCCCATTCCCAATTACGAATCTAAATAATAAATATTGAACAGCTGATTCTACATCGCATACACAACACTAAGTCACTAACTAACTAAATAAGGTGGTGAATATGTCAAGATCAGATTTCAATTCAAGTTGTTCCAGTTGTACCGTGTATCTACTCTGTATATAACAACTTTGCAGAATTTCTACACATTTTTATGTTTTGTGAAAGCTCAATTTAAAACTAAATGGAGAGTTTGATTGGAGAATTTGAATATAGCGGGGATAAAAGACAACTATTGTGAAAATTTTGAGTTGAAAAATTTCAGTTATTTATAATTTAAAAATTATTTACCGTATATAGGTAATAGGATCATTCTGTCATATGAAGTGAGGCAGTAAAAATTATACACCACATAAGATTGTATAAGGTAATTTCAAATTTTTAACTAAGTACCTACCTATACAACTTTTTATTATTTGCAAAATTAACGGCTAAATTATACAACTAAAAATACAGCTAAAAAATACAAATCAAATATGAAAATTAATAGAGTGGAAATTTTTGAAAAAAGAAGAATAATAGAATGTTCTGCCGATTACAGAACAAATTTTGAATAGACATGGGGAAATAATATGTCATGATTTTTGTATTATAGGCTGTCTTATATACTATTTTTATAGATTTCAAGCTTAAAGAACAACAGCGGCTATCATCGATAATTAATTTTGAAAATAAGCTTGCTATATATAATGGCTAAGATATAACCATATCTATATACCATATCAACTATGAACAAATCTCAAAGTAAAAATTTGATTAAAAATATAATGTTCAAGTAAACTTAACGTTGAAACAGATATGATATACATACGACTTAATATTGGATCTATTTGTTAATGGAAAAATACTGGTAAAAGCATCTCACAAGATCATCTTCATTTATCTCATGCTTAAATCATAGCTTACAAAGCACCGTTACAAAATAATATCAAGAAAATATAGAATGACAGAAACATTGCTTGAAACCGAAACATGCTAAAATAAACGAACAACAAAAAATACATCTATAAAAATAAGCGAAATAAAATTAAGAAGAATAACCACAAAACATAAAACGTGTTTTATTTCCACAAAATAGTAGAATACAATATATAAAATTTGTTACTAAATTTTATCGAATTTTACCAGAACATTTTAAAATGATAAAATTAAAAAAAAAAAGTCGAAGTTCTGTTGTATCAACACATGCTATTATTCAGAAAATTGCAATTATGTAAATTGTTATCATTATTGTTTTTTATACAAACCCAAAACATTAGAGAAGAGGAAGTTAGAAAAGAATGAAATTGAAAGGAAAGGAGCACAATTACAAAGGAATGTGGTTCATTGTTATTATTCATGTTTGAGGAACACATAAGATGGAATTTAATTCCATATTCGCAATTTTTTGGTTATAAACAAATTTCAATAACTTGCTATCTGCCATCAAGGGATTTCAACGGTGTAGAGATGACCACATCTTTCTGTTTAACGAGAGAACCGGTTGAGTAGAGGTAATACATATTTTATTTCCAGTATGTAGCGACTAAAAAAATATTCCAAATCATTTCCCGATGGTATCTAATTCCATATTACTTATAGTGAACAATACCTTGAATCTTTAAGTATTTTGTTGGCTTTTGTTTATTAAAATCTCTTTCACTTTGGAAAAGATCAATATTTTAGCTAGAGAGGTCTTACAATGGAAAAATCGATCGTTCTTTTTCTACTGGTTAATGAATTTTTTACATTTATCCTGACAGTTTTATAATTCTTCCTGGATTCCTCTGAATCATTGGTTTTGAGATTTCTAAATTCTAAATTCCACTTCTTTTTTCTTTAATAGCTTTGCTACAGACATCATTGAATCACGATGTGAATGATTGATTTATAATTTTCACCAAGTTAGGGATGAAAATTTTCATATCTAACTTGACCGTTTTACTAACAATGTTTGTAGCCAAAGTCAACATTTGTATATTGGAAGCACAAAGTCAAATAATTTTTTTTTCAAAAAATTTTAACTATTATCCTTTATAATAATTATAATAAAAACACTTTTAATATTTTATTTCATATTTAACGTATATTTTTATTGTAATATACAGTTTTTTTTATTTATTTTTTTCTTCCACCAAATACAATATTCAATAATCGTGATTAATTAATATAATTAATATTATATTTAAAAAAAAAATTTCTTTCTTTTTGTTTGTTTTTTTTTTTTTTTTTTAATTTAATTAATACATGTGTTTTGTTAATTTTTTTCATTTCATATACCTTTTTTTATTTTATATAATTTTTTTAAATATATAATTTATTTTATTAATTTTCTTGCTTTGTATATTTATTTTTTTTTTTATTTATTTTTGTTTTTGTTCATTTTGCTTTATCAAAATGCTGGATTTTAGTTTTTAAAGTGATAAATTTTATCTTTTTTTTTTTAATTTAACATTATTAATTAAAATTAAAAATGATTTATAAGGAAATGGCCTAAGATTTTACTTTTTTTTTAAATTTAATTTTGAAATATACATATTTTATGTATATATATATGTATTATAAATAAATATATATATTATATTAATTATGTACTCGTAGCTGAGTTTCATTTTTATATTTCTGTAATTTATAATTTTAATGATAAGATTTGGTATTATGTTTTTTTTTTAAATATTTTGAAAATGTAAAAATATTTTATTAATAAAAAAAAAATATTCAATAAACCAGAAAAACAGAAAAAAACCTGTATTTCCAAATCTAAGTTTTCATTTTACAACTGAGTAATTTAATGCATTGTGTAGGTGTGATAAAGGATAATAATTATAATTTGCTCCTGTAAATTAATTCTAATTAAATTTGCTACAACTAGTCAGATGTAAGTGTAAAACATGACTGATAATGTTTTTTTAACTTAAATAAAATGTTAAATACTACCGTAAATTGAATCAGTGGATAGTTAGAATGCAATTTGGAATTATGTTAAAGAATGAATCCTTTTGGTATTTTATAAACATTTCGAAGTTGGTTAAAACCACAAAGTTTGTTTTTTACACTCTTGACAGTAACTTAGGTAGAATCACCTTTTCGTGCTTAATTCAGTACGGTACTGCAATTTTACACTACAATATTTCGAGTATTTATTAACAAATTACTGGCTTATCTACTCATTAAATGTGGAAAACTACTACTATTGCCAGGAGCTAAGCCTTCTTAAATAGAAGAGTTTTATTTTATTTAATTCGTTACCAGATTATACTTTCAATTATTTGTGATGAAGACTCATAGAGACTTAGATCGAAATTGACAGCCTTTCTATAGGGACTCTAACCTACCCTACCAAGGACTTCAGAGTATCATTCCATTCACAACTAAACTTTTAGTTAAACTATAATCATTTAATTTTCAATCATTCTTATTTTAATTTTACAAAGATAATCTTTATTTAAGGATTTTTATAGTTATAGGATTTGTACTTTAAATATACATTATGTTTCATTCCTATAACCAAAAAATTTACATACCATTTACCAACTACTCTAACTACTTTAAACTAATATTTTCATATGCAAAACACTTTATAATAATATTATGAATAAATCAAACGCTAAAGAAAGAGCTGATTAAAAGCTATGGCACCTAAATAAAAATATAACAGTCTCGTCTTATACCCTCATTACTAGAATTCACAAAAGTAAAATTCAGTTAGTTGAAAAAATTGTATATGTTTCATTCTCCACCAAACAACACAACAGTTTCTATATGTTTCACTTTCGCCATTTAGCCGAATTTGTATTTTTTGTCACCATATACAGTCTTAAACTATATAATACAATTTTAAACATTTTAGAAACTAGAAAAATCTACGTAAATATCTAATTTTATATGTAAAGTATTTTTTAGTTTAATAATTTCGAAAAATATTAAAAGAATGAACAGTTTTTTACCTAAAAATATATTTTATAGAATATGGTGTAGGTGAAATATTTTTAATGACAAAAATTAAAAACTCTAGGTATGTTTCACTAAATTTAATTAACATCGTAAAAAAGATTTCGGTTATTACATCATTATTATCAGAAGACTTTCAAATATATCAGTCTTCTGATAATGGTATAATCGAACCGAAGTTTTCATTTTGTTTAACAAACTATATTTCTTTTCACTTCCACAAATCCAATTACGGTAAGTTTGAACTATTAAACAGAGTTTGTTCCCAATTATAAAACATATGTTTTTATTGATTTATTTTTGACTATTTATAACTTAACTCTTTTTAACTGACTTGGCCCAGATTAAACTTCATTTAAATTCAATTATTAACTGACTATATTAGAAATACCTACTTTTAAAATTGTCATAACTTTTGTGGTCTTTCTTTCACTTGTAGTTACATATAGTTTTAGTTTTTTTTTATTTTTTTTTTTAATTATTAGTATTGTTTTTTAACGTAAAATTGATGTACACATATTAATTATTAAATTGCTCAATTTCATTTGATTTAAACATAAAAAAAAACATGTTTACATTACAAATATTATAACACAGTCAAGTGTTTAAATTGTTTGAAATAAAAAAATGTTTGAAGATCAGTTTTAGATAATTTTTTATAAAATCTGTAAAAAATTTCGGTAAAAGATTATAAAAAGAGAAGTTAAATACAGGGCCAAGATGAGTGATTATTTACAAAGAATGTTCATTAAGGTCGTTTAACCATCAAAGAAGATGAATTTAATTCTGTTGTAGTAAATAATGGTTATAATTTTTAATTTAAAAAAAAAATTATAAATTTATAGAAATAATACAGTCAAACTCTCATAACACGAACTCCTTAAATAATATTATAAAAGTAATTTTATAAAATTATTTATCTGTGATCGAAGTGTGAAGTTGTTAAATAAATATAAATAAAAGTTCGAGTTGTGAAGATCACATTGTATAGTAATTTTAATTTTTTGTGTTTTTCTAAAAACTTAGTTTTAAAATTTGGAGTTTCTTCAAAAAAATTTGCAATAACTTATTTTATTTAGATATAATATTAAAACCTTTATAATGGTTATATAAAATAAAATCAAAACACTCATGTATATATACTCATTACTCATTTATAATATAAAAATTTAATATATTAAAATAAATTATTAATTGTTTACATAAAATTATTTTAATTATTTTATTTAATACAAACACTTTTAATTAAAAATATATTTTGTGTTTTTGTTTTTATTTTTATTAATTTTATTTTTATTCAATTTAAGAAATTATATTCAATTATTGAGTTAACCATTTTTTAAGTGTAATTTTTTTCTAAATTTTATTATCTATTTTTTTTTGTTATTATATAATTTAATTTAATTATTTAGAATTTTATTCTATAATATTGCATTACAAGTATAATCTAACCATTTAGTGGTGTAATACAGTTTTAAAATGTTTTTTTTGTTTTTTTTTTTTTTCAAATAAATTAGTGGAAAATAAATAAAAAATAAAGATTTAACTTGAAAATTATTTAAGTTTTCTATTCTTTTTTATTTAAGTTTTTATTTATAATATAATATTTTAGAAATATAATTTATTTAATTTATTTTTTATTTTATTTAATTTTTGTTTTTGTTTATTATTTTGTTACATCAGTGGGATTTTACTATAATTTAAAATTTATATAATGTTAATAATCATGTCTGTTATTGTTTGTTTTTATTTTATATATTATATTATATATATATAAAAAAAATTACTTATAAAATATATAAAAATGAAATCAAATTAGTACATATTATATTTAGTTTTAGTATTATTTTTTTGGGATTTTTATTCAAAGTTTTATTTATTCAAATTAAAAAAATTTTAATAAATTCTTATAATTTTTTTTTGTTTTTTTTTTGTTTTGTTTAATTTTAATTGTTTTTGTTTTTTGTTAATTTACAAAAATTTGAACATAAAATATCGTTGTAACATTTATGATGATGGTTTGTTTTGGTTTAAAAAAAATTCTTATGGAATTTTCTTATTTTTATTTCTAAAATACTATGACTTTAAGTGTTGTTTTATAAATTATGGTAATATGTAGCGAATGTGAATTTTAAATTAAAAATTAAAAGGAATATTTAAATGTTATAAATAAGAAATTATAAAAAAAAAATAATTAAATGTACTAGTAAGTTATAAGTTAATAAAAAAGATACTCAACCTTTTTATAAAATTAAAAAAAATAGTATTACGACCGCCCCTCGAAATTCGAAAATGTTTGATAAAAAATCGTTGTCAATTTTTTTTGGAAAAGATGGTAAAGCTAATAGAAGCTAGAAGCAATGGAAAAACCTTCACAGAGTCAACACATATTGCACAAAGCAGGTCAACTTGAAAACACCATATAAAAAGCTTCAAGTTATAGATAAAAAAAAATTATTGCTCATATCCAATTTGAATTATCAAAGAATTGTCAATTCGGTGTCTAAGGGAATTAAAATTAGATTTACTGTTTGATTAGGCCAGACCCTAATTGCATTGGCGGTTATATAAAATTTTAATATTTGATAAATGCGTCATCAAATGGCCAAATACAGTTTTTTTTTTAACAACAACCGCACGTGTAACTTCCTTTTTGAAAAAGGAAAAATGAATTTATATTTGATGTGATGAAGAAAAAAATAAAATAGATATGTCAATATCGTCCTAATTTTTCTTCTATTCAACTAAAACATTTTCCTAGCTTTCTCTAGTTTCAATTTCCTTTCCTTTCAACAACTTCCGTTTGTATTTGTTAAGATATACGTTTGCAATGGCTTAAAATTTAAAATGGAAAATTCCAAATAAATTGGAAAATTTTTCAAAAATATCTACTTTTGAGCCACTTCGCTGTGTGTATTTGTGTGTGTGTAAGGGTGAGCAATTAATACTTTTCTTTTCTTTCTCGTCGGAAATATTAAAAGGTAGCTTAAAGTTTTTATTTCATCTAAGGTATCTAAACTTACGAAATATCTATAAAAAAGGGAAAGTGGTACTTCAAAGCGCCATGGTGGAAATGAGTTACGACGTCAGAAAAAAAGAATTACTATAAAATAAATATAATAATATTTAATGTAATTATAGATTATTTATTATAAACAAACAAAGGCAGATTTAATGGATTTAAAGTCTTTGTTATACAATGAAATGCTTAACTCAAAGCCCTCAGGGTATTCTTGGAAAATTCACACCTACTTATAGGGAACAATTTTTTTTTTATATAATTTGAGTACCTTATTTATTTGTGTAAACAGGAGTTATTGTGGATTATTATAATTAAAGAAATAAATTACTATAATAAAGATCATAACTTAATTTTATTCTTTAATTAATTCCTAAGTATGTTAAAGTTTGAATAATATATAGTTCTATTTATTTTTTAATATATATGTATATATGTATGTATGTATATAAGTTAAGTTCTTATAAAGAACATAAATTAAATATTGTGAAAAGAAAAAAATGATTATTATATATTATATAAACATCAAAATTTATTTTGAAAATATTTTTGATATAAGGAAATATTATGTTGTTTGTTTTTTTTTTAATACTAATTTAATTTTTTTAATATTAATGTGTAATTTTGTTTTTGTTTTTTTTTATTCCATTTTAGTGGTGAATTTGTTTTGGACTGATTGTCTTTATGTTTTTATGTTAAGTTGAAATATTTCAATTTCAATTTGTTTTATTCTTTTTTATCGAATTTCATTTAATATTAAATTTTAATTAAATTATATATATATATATATATATTTGTATGTATTTTTCATTATAAAGGGTTTTGTTTTTTTAAGATGTGTTTATTTAAATTTTAAATAAACCTATTTATTTTTGTTAATGATTTAGAGCACTTCAAAATAATGCATGTATATTAGGTTTTTTGTTTAAAATGAATTTTGTTATTTCATGCTTTTTCATTTATATTTTCTTGTCAGAAAGGAACTTTTTTTATACATATATATATATAAATATATAATATATATATACTTATATATATTTTTTATTTATTTGATATTTTTATATTCTGATATATTTTTTTTATAATTGTTAATTACTTTTATTTTACTATTTCTGTTTCTGTGTTTTGCTTTTTTATTTATTCAGCTCAGCTATATCTTTTTTATTTCAATATTTTTATTAATATAATATTGTTTTTTTTTTATTTTATTATGATTAATTTTTTATACATCAAAAGCTTGTCTTAATTTTTTTTTATATATATATATACATATATATATGTATAGTGTAAATTAAGTTTGTTTAATATTTTTCTTTTATTTTGTTTTCTATATAGTTTGTCTTTATTTAAACTTTTTTTTTAAATATTTTTAGTTAATTCAACAAATTTAAAATTAAAAAAATAAAACAGAAAAATTATTAATTACATATGTATATGTAATAATAAGTATGTATTAATATTATAATTTGTAAATAAATATAAATACATAGTTTATATGAATATGAATTTGGAGTAAATTTCGAATTTGAATTTTGCAAATATAATTTTTATTAAAAAATTTAAATTTTGTTTTATATTAAATAAAAAACATGCCTACAAACATAAGTACAACCGCAAGGGCCACCATCGTCACTCACATTTTTCAGCAGGATAGTCAATCTCATAGTTGAAAATAAAAAAAAGACGTATTCCTAAATATATTTAAAAAAAAATTCAGCTTTCAGCAGTGAATTTGCCTTTGACAGTCTTTATTATTTTGATTCAAGTTCTTATATTACAACTAATAATACAAAGTACAATCAGTTTCATAAATTTTTTGCTTATTTGTTTTTTTAATAAAAACTGAGGCGTTGAGAGCGTTGGAAACCGTTATATTATAATAAAAAAAATTTAAAGAATAGAATATAGAACATTTTTTCATCAAAACACATTCTTTTTTAACTTAGAATGTTATTCACTACACTACTATCATTTAATTTTTTAAATGAATTATCATCAGCCGCAGTTGTTGTACAAACAGAATTAGATCTACGTTTCAAAATGCATTATTCAAATAAATAAGAAATTAAAATAAGTAATTCTACAAATAATATATTTCTAAATTTACGAAATGCATATACTTATATAAATTATATTAAAAATTATTATGTATTCATTTAAAGAACTATACTGGATTATTTAATTATAAAAATTTATTATTAATTCAATATAGTTTTTCTGAAATATACAGTTATATATTTAACTATTTATTTATTATATATTATATTTATTTTTTATATTATATATATATTTAAATATTTATTATCGAATCAAAAGAAGAACAAAAAATAACTTAAATTAAAATAATTATTTTAAAAACTTTTTTTTAACTCATCAGTTTTTAAAGAATTACAGATACAATTAAATATGTATTTATAATTCAAAATGTTTAAGAAACTAAACATAAAGTATCATCTTTTATTGAAATCCAAAATTTATATTTATTTAAATTTTATATCATTTTAATTCTTATTAAATTCATTTTAGATTTAAGTTTTTTTTTTTTTTTTTGGTATTTTTATTTTATTTTATATTATTTTTTTTTGTTTTAGTTTTTATTTATTTTATTATTAATTATTATATTAGTTGAATGTATATAATTACATTTTATGTATACAAACAGCCAGAGAAAATCTAAAAAATGTTAACTGATCTTTGTCATATATATATATATATATTTGTATTTATATATATACATATTTTTTTATGTTATTTATTTTAAGCTAATTGAAGCTATTTAATTAATAATACCCATATAAATGTACATATACATACTTATACACAAAATGTTTCAAGGATACGATACAAATTTTCATGGATGGCTTTATAATATTGGTAAGGAGTAGAATCGAATTGAGTAAAAAAAATCTGAAATTAAGTTTTAGATGGTTGTAGATACATCATTGACCGTATACACTGACTGCAAATTTATTTGTTTATATATTTACATATACCTATGTATATTTACATACATATTTAAAAAAAATTCATCATCTTGTTTATTTTACTTGAATTTTTTTGTTTTTTTGAATTATTTAAAACTTCTATAAATTAATTTATCATGTTATAGGCTTCTATAAATTAATTTATCAATTTATCATGCACATAAAAATAATTGCTTACAACTAAGTATTTAAAATCCAAATTCAAAATATGCCTAAATTATGTTATATAGTACAGAAAATATAAAATATTTAATGTAAAATATGATCTAAATGTAAAATATCTATTTCGGAAAATCCCAGTTCAGAATTAATATTAGAAATGATTATTAGATTAATAGAAGATATATCGGGCAATAAAAAATATTGTTAGTAAAAATTATATAAAAACATATAAAATAGAATTTAATATTATTTATATCAATCAAACATTTTCCATAAATCATGTAGAGTTAATTTGTGTTTTCGATTTAAAAAATACTCTGTACATGTTGTTGTCTCTCTGGGATTTGCTTGGAAAAAAAAAAAAAACCGACTTTTTGGTTTTTCACGATATTGATACTTGGACAATCGTAACCAACCCAGCATTTATATACAACCCAGTATTTTCACTTAACTTATTTTTTATATAAAGTCATGAAGTGATATTTTTCAAACGACTTCTGAGTTCTGGATATACTGGGAACGTCAACAATTGGCAGGCATCATCTCTGTGGTATAATAAAAAATAGTAAAAAAAAAAATTTAAGATAAAACAAATAAGAATACTCCAAGCCAATGATAATTTTTCAATGAAAACAAAAATCAACTCCTAACTGTGAACCCAAGCTAAATTCATCCAAAATAATCTTCAAGAATTCTGATAGTTTATTTTTTTTTTGCTTTATTTAACCTTTGCTAACTGTTCTTTGAAAAAAAAGTGCCGTATACACACTAGAAACACCCTGTGTATAAATACATATGTATAAAACAAAAATAAAATTATGATTTTTATTTTATGCATTTTATATCTTAGTAATTTAGTAATTTCAATTTATTTTATCCAATAAACATACATATATTACATTTATATATATATATATATTTATTTAATAATTAAAATTTACATATATTTATTTATGTTAAATTATTGCAAAGTTGTTTATACTAATTATATAAGTATTTTATAAATAAATTTAATTTTCTTTTTTCTTTCTTTATTTTAAATTAGTGATCTTCCAGGTTGTATATAACGATAGAACTTACACAATTCTAACAATTTTTGAAAATACTTTTCATTAAATAATATTAAGTAATTTTTATAAATTGTGTTAAACAATAGTAACATATATATGTACATAGAAAATCTGAAATATGCCACCTTAAAAATGGTTTGATCTGTATGATTTGAAATTTGAAAACGAAATCTATTCTATTTATACTTCTTTACATCATCATTTCCCTAAAATTCTATCAGTGTCGTATAGGGTAAATATCCTTCTAAACTTCTGTTAAATATCCCATTAACTTGAAGATGATCCTTGTTTTTCATTAAATTCCAAAAAAATGTTATAAAATTAAAACTAAGATCAAAATACAGACCCTGTGCTCAAACGAAATGAAAAGCTCAATTACACTATACGTATTAACTCAGAATATTTGAAAAACTGTTGTTTTGTCCACATGGCTTTTGATTTCTTATATTCTCTCTAGATGGATTCAAGAATTTTTTTCATTGTTAAATATTTATATTTCAATTGATGATGCCTAATTGTTTGTACAATACAATATAAATGATGAAATAAACCTTTAAATTATCCTTTAACGATTTACTTAATCGGCCTTTAACCCAATACTTGGTTGATAACCGACATCTAAAAGAGTTTACAAAAAATTTCTCAAAACGAAAAAAAAATCAAGTTTAGTTCACCTAACCGTATATCCGTATATCCAATATTGTTGGTTAGAAATTGAGAATATGTTTTTCCAAATTGAAAACAATCAATATACATATCAAAACATACAAAAATTAAGAATGTAATTTTAATTTAATTTTGATTTTGATTTTACCTTTTTTTATAGACAGAAAATAAAAAAATTTCCTTTATAGACCTTGATTGAGCTCTTGGAAAAAATAATAAAATATAAAAAGATAAATCAAGTATCAAATACAAAGTTACTAGATTAGACTAATAGAAAAAAGTAATTGCAAGTAAATATCTGTGAAAATAGTCCAACACGAATATTTCTGTGAGTTACTCAAAAATCTAAATGCTTAATTTATTCATCAAAGATATTATTTATGAAGAAGCTTCTAAATCAAATGAAGACGATGAATTGTGCAATATTCTTTTTATATAATAATTGAATTAATTGGTTTTGGTGAATTAAAAGGTTTGAACATAATTATTATATTAATTATATATATACTTATGTAAATATAAAATTAAAAATAAAATATTGGTATTCGCATTTACATAAAAATCGTGTTTTTTTCTGAATAGATAAATTTGATTTTGAAATACATTGAAATTGGGATGTTTTGGACTGAAAACTGTCTGGTTTTAATCTACAGCACCATTCAGTAATTTGAAAATTCCAATCACATATTAAATTCTAAGAACTACACTATTTTTTCATGTTTTACTTAAAATAGTATTGTTTTACTGAAATACGTTTTGAACTCATACACTATACAATCTTAACTGCAAATTAAAAAAATATATGTATACGTTATAGACTGATTCTAACTAGGAAAAAAAAATAACAATAGGTTTCTCCAAATAATATGAGGTTTTAAATCCATCAGTTAAAGAATTTTAAATTAATATTCCAAGATATTATTTCAAAACTTAATAGTAAAGTAAATTATATAATGATTAAATTGTTTTGATACTATCTAGGAGAAAATTGAACAGAAATAAATACATCGGTATTCGTAAAGATCCATCATGTTGTATACCTACCCTAAATTTTTTGTCATCATAGGTTTCTAAAAATTAATTAAAAACTTTTCTTCTTTTCAATATCAAACAGAACCTTCAGTGTGGCATGGGGAAATATTTATTATTATTTAAATCCAAATTTGTATTTATATACAAAATTGTAAGAATTTTATTCAAAAAAAAATTATTTTTTTTTGAATTGTTCAATAAAATTCGTCAAATAAGAAAATCACTAATTTATTGCATTCAATTTTTTTTTGGTTTTTTTTTTTTAAGGATAATTAATATGAATTTTATGATAAATTATGAATATATGTATAATAAATTTTATTTGAAATATTTTTATATATATACATACATAATATATATCTGGATTAAAACTCAATTTTAATAATCAAGATTTTACGTAATATATTTATGTTGTATAGGTATATACATATAGGTATATTTTATAATATATAAGTTCTTAATTTTTTTTAGTAATATAATATTTATATATATGTATGTATATATGGGTTTGTGTTGTTGCTGTTGTATTTTAATGGTTTTGTTTTTTTTTATTTTAATTTTTTTTTTTTGTTTTTTTTTTAATAAAGATTTATAGCATTATTTTATTATTTATAAAATAATAATAATAATAAATATGCCATTTTTATGAACCTCCATGGAACTGGAGAAAAAATTTTATTTGTGTTTTTTTTTTTAATTTTTCATATTAATTTTATTTTTGTTTCGTTTTTGTTAACTCTAAATTTCACATCACAAGTTGAAGAAGTTTGGAAAAAAAAATGAATTTTTTTTATGTAATATAAGTTGTATAATAAAATAAAAATTAAAAATTATTTAAAATTTAATTTTTATTTTGAAAAATTGTGGTATGATTTAATTCAGTTTCTTAAAGTAAAATTAAAGTAGGTAATTAATTTTCAAAAAAGTAATTTAATTTTTAATTTAAAATTTTTAAGTTTGTTGAATTAATTTTTTATACGTACATATTAGGAAAGTAAAAAAAAATTATTTCAAATCAATTTCCATCTAGCATTAATTGTTAAACAAATTCAAAATTAAATTATTGCTATTAAAATATTAATGCATGATTTTATTGAATTACTTTTGAAATATTGAATTATTTGTTAACATCGCTTTAAATTACTATCATTACAATTTTGTTTATTTTTTGTTTGTGACTTTATATTATAATATAGTATATGACATATGTATAATTGAAGAACATACTATTTTGGAATGACAGTTATACCAGTTTAAAACCCTTAGTTAATAATTAAAAATTAAATAATAAAACTGTTTGTCACTGTTTTATAAACAAAAAAGAAAAATATATCGTTTTTTAAAAAGAAGGCTTTTTGAAAAAATTTGTTCATTTCAGTTAGATAATAGTTTATCGTTTAATTTAACTCAACTGTTTCAGAAAATTTATTATGTACTTTAAGATTGTCAAAATAGTTCTTTGTAATGTTCAAAGTAATGCTAACCAATAACTAATACTTTAAAAAAAGAATTTAAAAAGATTATGAATTATTTTTTTTTGGTTTTAATACTCGTATATAAGTAATTTATTTATTGAATCTTTCCATTAGTAATTAGCAATAATTTGAGTATTTTGACCAATTCATAATCACTTTAATGAATTTAGTATGTACATATATTTTGCAACAACAAAATAGTGCTATTTCTAATTAAATTATTTTGTATTATTTGTAAAACTATAATATTTTTGGTAAATGCCATATAAAAAATACATTAATTGAATAAAATAATGAATTATTTTAATGGTAATATACATACACATTTCATAATAATGCTGATGGTAATTTGTAAATTGTAATTCAATTATATTTTAATTAAAAATCTAATTTCCTTTCACTATCAATTTTATCAGACTTACAAATTAGCTATGTCATAACTCATCAGTACTGTTTATATTATAATGATGAAGAGAACATGTAAATTACATATCATTGTTTATCATGTGGTAACATCATTTCACTACTAGCACGTAAAACGTGGATTGGAATTCAGCAAAAAAAAAAAATAGAATTCTATTATAAAAGTGAAATTATTTTAAATATTTTAAGCTTTTCATTATTTAGATTATGATTTTTTCATTTCAATTAATTAATAGCTATATATCGAAAATTCAAGAAAACACATTTTTTGTGATTGTTAGTATATCAACTTTTTATTACGCCACTGGTGATTTTTATTTCATTGTTTTGGGATATACAACTAGCAAAACAAATTAAGAAAAAAATATTAGTGAAAGGAAATCTAATTTTAATTTGAATATAAATTAAAAATTTGATGAATTTTATATGATTAAATTCTATAAGTTTGAGAAAAAATAATTTTACATCTTTGTAATTGAAACAGAAAAAATTTTCAGTACCTACAATCAAAAATAATCTAAACTATTATAAACTAAAGTTTATATTATTTTTGGTACAATACAAGTTTTTAACATAATGTTTTAGTCAAAAAGTTAAAATTAATTAAAAAGAATGAATAGGTACAATGTGCAATTTTTCTTTGACCACAAGGTAAACTTAGTTTTCGGAGTTGACATATATTTAACATGTAAATAAAAAGTCGTATTGATATAACCAATTTTGAAAATCAAACATATAAAATATACTAAGTTTGAGTCAATTCATTAGGACAAATTTTAATTCATTAATTGACTGAAATCTTAATTCCAATTTAAATAGTCAAAGAATTGTCCATTTGGTGTCTGAGGAATTAGAATTAAAATTGGTGTTTCATGCATTAGACACACACCCTCAATACAATTATTACATATTATAATAGGAAAAAAATGCATATGGATTTATAAATAATATAATTAAAACATCTTTTGAAATAAATTGTTATTTAAAATTTTATTTACATTTCAAAATTTTTGATAAAAAAGTTAATTATTAAAAATAAGAGTAAAAAAAATAAATTAACCAAAACAAAAAAAAATCTAAATGAAAATGTAAAAATGCAAAAAAGTCAAACTTTAAAAATTCAAATTCATAAAAAGCCAAACTTATTCTTAGCGTTTTGGGCTTTTAATGTTGAATTCTAAATTAGGGTTGCCCTTTTTCCAGAATACATATATATTACACATGCACATAGTTGGATTTTGAAAGTTTGGATTTTAAAATTTAAATTATAAGTTTTGAATTGTTTTTTTTTTTTTAATTTTGAGATAGATCGAAAATCAATACATATGTTGTTCAGATTTGTTATTTTTAATTTATAATTTATTTTTATTTTATAACAATACAATTTTCATTTTTGAAATAAAATTGTTTTTATTTAAAATTAACTGAATTTTAAATTCATACCAACAATTTTTGTATTTTTTATTTTTTTTTAAATCCATGTGTTTTAATATTTAAGTATATATATATATATATATATATATAAACAATATGTATATATTTCTTTTGATATATTATTATATAATATAATTTTATTTATTATATAAATAAGGAATAAGAAAATCAGAAAATCAAAAAAAAAAATGTTTTCAGTAGGATGTTTTATTAATTATTATATAAATATTTAAGTATGATAAAAAAATTTTTAATATATTTTCTAATCAATAATAGAAAATAAATATATTAATTATTTCAATTATATGTATATTAGTCTATTAAAGTAAGTTTGTTTTTTATTTTATTTCATTTTATTTTTTTATTTTATTTTATTATAATATGTGTATATTTGTTTTTTTTTTAGTATGTAACTTAAGAAAAAAGCTTTGTATAACAAATAACGACACAGTCGCCAAAAGTTTAAAAAAATTTGAATATTTTTTTTATATATTTATATTTTTGAAAATTAATTAAAAAATTTTCATTGTACATATAATTTATATATTATAATAATAATAATGTATTTATTTCATTTATTTATTATGCATGTATTATTTATAATGTATGTATATATTTTTTTGAGTTTTCTATTTTATGGTTTTTTAGATATATATATATATATATCTATATATACATATATATAATATATATATATATACATAAATATTTTTTTTAGAATGCTTCATTTTTACATTAATTATTAATTAATATAATAATGTATATTGTATGTATATAATTTAATTTATATTTTAATTTTAAATATATTTCTATATATACACATGTATATAATATATATATATATATTAGTATGTATGTTGATATGCATACCTTTTTAATGTACTACTTTTACTATACATTAAGAACATTTTTTAATGCTACTTTTATACATTAAAAACATATACATTACATGTATATATATATATATATATATATTTTTGTTTTTAAATTTAATGATTTTTAAATTTATGTAAATTTTGTTTGAAAATTAAATGAGTGGATGTTGTTATTATACATATATTTGTATTTTAGAAGGTAGTTTCTTTGATCATTTAGTTTTATTAATTTATTTTGCAAATTTATTTTACACATAAATATTTAGAAACAACATCAATATTCCATTTAGAGAATTTCCCTTTTTAGATTATTTTTTTTTAATTTATTTTATTTTTTTTAATAAAGGTTTGTTTATTCAAATATCTATCGTTAATAAAATTTTACCACTCAATAATTTACTCAATAGTTTCTAATACATTTTATTATTTTTTTTTTGTTAGCTAGAAAATAGTTTTAGGTGGTTTAAGTTACAATGTTTTTTTTTTTCTTTTTTTTTTGGGTATTCATTTATATTTATCTATTTCATATTTGCTAATGTAATGTATATTATATACAATTAGTAAATATGGTTGTTGCGTTATATCTAAATTTAGACATAATCATTATAGAACCGCGGAAATAAAAAACAATAAAAAAAAATCAGTAAATAAAGGCAATTTTTCAAATGTATAGATGTATATAAATAATTTGTATTTAGTTTTTTTAATAGTTTAATTTTTTTTATTTTATTGTTAGTACAAATATAATTTTTTTAAATAAAAAAAATATTTAAATATAAATTATAAATTAATTTAAACATTAAAATCAAAATATTGTACAAAATATTCAATTTCTTTAAATTTTATAAATTAACATTTTAACATAATAAAGCTTCGAAATAACGATATTTGCTTAAAAATCCAAATATCAATATTATTTATAAGAAGATTGTGAAAGGAAATTCAACTTCAATTCAAATATACATACCAAGCATATGTAGTTGTTTTTAGAGAGATGAATTATATAACTTTTTTTCCCGTTAATTGTCGGTGTATTCCCTCATTTGGTTCGAGTTCGATATTGTAAAAAATAATGTTTTTAAACCGTCCTTTAAAATAAACTTAATTTTAAGCAATTGCAATACAAATAGAAAATTATATTATATAAAAAATAATGATTTGACAAAATTTTCGTAAGAATGGATGTGTTTTCAAATATAATTTTGAACAGTTTATTAGATATTTTGGTAATCAAAAAGTAACATTTTTTGGCTATACAATTTACCTTTTTCTGCACTTCAAAAACCCATTTTATACAATTCGAAATTTGTGATTTATAAAATATTTTTAGATAGATACTATCCTTATATGTTTACATATCTTGAATTTTAGTATGTAGTATAACTATTATTTTTGTAGAATAATAGTTTATATGATTTTGATCTATTAATTTTCAAGCTCCCTAGTTCAAGTGTTCAATATCTATATAGTTCAAATCTCGTGATATTGTGTGGTATGTTAATTTAAAAAAAATAGTTATTTTGTGAATTTTTATTTCTTGTAAATTAAATAATTTTATTAAATTTAATTTTATTGATTTTTTATTGAATCAATTCCGACTGCATTGGTAATTTTATTTAATTTATTTTTTTAAATTCCAGTTAATTAACTAATATAATTAAATAAACCATTTTAATTATGTATATAAAAATATGTATTGATTTTAAGAAGGGTATGGATATTTACTTAATTGAAGCCAAATTTTTAAAAAAATTCTAATTTTTAATGTTTTTTTTCAATTTTTTCTTTTAATTTAAATTAAATCAAAGAAATTTATTTGTTTGTATGTTTTGATTTTGTTTTAAATTAAAATTGAATGAGAATTTAAATTAAAAAACAATGCGACATAGACAATAAAAATTAATATAAGATAAATATAAGGATAAGATAAATAAAGTTTGATTCTAATAAAAAGAAATTTCATTTTTAAATAAGTGTAAATCGAACAAAAGAACTGAAAAAAGAAATGTAAAATAAAATGTTGAAAAAAAAAATTAAAAACAAAAATACAATTTTTATGTTTTCTTTTTATTTATATAATTATTTTAAATAATTTGTTTCAAAAAAGTCTAGAATTTAAACATCTAAATTAATAATTTTTTTTTTTTATTTCAATATTATTCACATTATATGCATACATAATGTAAATATCGATATATATTTATATATGTGTATAAGATATTGTAATATAATTTTATATGTTAACTTTTCATTTTAAAATTAATTTATTTTATTTTTAATTAATCTTTTTGTTTAATTTAATATTATATAATATTCTAAATTTTTTGTTTCTCAAAACTAATTTCATATAATAATTCAAATTTTATTTTTTTTTTTTCTATTTTTTTATTTTAATAGTTTTCGATAATTATATAATATATATTTTTTTTAACTTTTAAATTTTTCAAATTATAGATAGAATCATTTCTGAAATGTTGTACACGTAAGAAATATTTGATTTTGTTTTTATATATATATTTATTTTCTTTTTGTTTAAATTAATAATTTATTAATCATATCATATATATATAATTTTTAAATATTTTTAAAAATATTTAAAAACAGTATGTTTTTTTCTTATTTTTGCTATGAACCCATTGGGTTTAAATTAAAACTGTACCACTTATGCCCATCACTTTAATATTTTTTATTTTGTTTTAGTTTTAATATTGTGATTAAGAAATTAAAGGAGTCGTAATTAAAAATTGAATATATTTATTATGAATATTTATGTACATGAATGTAAAGCATTTGACAGTATTGAAATATATTGTTATTGATAATGATTATGATATGTAAAATGTTGAAAAAATTAAAAAAATAAAACTAATTACAAAGTTAAAATGTATGCCTTGTTTACAAATTACGAACTAATAATAAAGTAAAAATGTACTCTTTTAATGAATTCACGCTAATTTTCAAGACGAAATTTGAAAAATTTCAAATAGATGTGTAGTTTTTGTTTTTACTGTTAGAAAAATTTTATTATATTTTGCTATTTAATATTAAATTGGGATGAAACTGATGATACTTCTGCATATAAGTAATTTCGACTTACTTTGAAATTCTTATATTAGATAAGTATGAAGTTCATTAAATTTAGTGAACATGATTTCGAAACGAAATTTAAAGGAAAAAAAAATAAAGTTTGGTTTCTCCTATTACTTATCCATTTACGTTATACGTACACCCTTTAAACACTTAGATATTTTTTTACAGTATTTTGTATTTTAAATTTAAGCATATTTATGCTGCCGTGATACCAAAGTAAGAAATTTCTATTTTCAATCATTTTGATTAGCACTAGCTAAAACTTTTTAATAGATAGGTATATGTGAACGTATTACACTCTTAGAGAAGACTAAATAAAATTTGATTTGAATTTTAACACCATTATAAGAGAAATCTTAGTATACTTTATCAGTAATAAATTTATCAGTAGAAACATTGTCATAAACTAGGCCATAAAAATTTAGTGCATACTACTAAAATAATTCTGAAAATCATTCACCATAATATTTTTATGATCTATTAATTTAAATTTTAAGGAAGAATTAATTTTAAAAAAAAAAGTGTTTGTGCTTCAAATGAATTAATTGCACAAAATATGTATATAGTATCTACAAAAATAAAATGTTTCAAAACAAATTTGCTTTACAATAAATAATCTTTAATAAAAATGTTTTCTTTTCTTTAAATATGAAGAAATCTCGAAGAATATTGATACAATATATATATATATCAAGAATATTACAGTTTAATATTATTAAAATAATAAAACACAATAGAAAACAATATATTTTTTTTTTCTAAAACAAATCAATTGAATTGAAGAGTAAATAAAAAGTATGTATGTAGTATATATATTATTACAAAGTAATGGACACTTCGCGATTTAACAGCCTAGTAAAAAAATGTATTGATTTCTTTTCATATACATATTCATTATTTCATTTTTATTTTCATTACTTATCATATCCATGTATTTTTATTTTCGTTTGATAGCATTTATAATGATCATGAATATTTTATTTTTCATATATTATTACAAATTTTCTATTTACTAATATGAAATTTTGATAAGAAATAAAATAAAAATATATATTTATATTAATTATAATAACTTTTTTTTTTGTTATATTAATATTTCCTTGAAATATTTTGATATTCCAAAGTACATATATAATTTACAAAACAAAATATTTGTTTTGTTTGTTTTAATTTTTTATTATTACATATTAATGTCCTTCTTTTTTATAATTTTGAATTATATTTTATTTAATTTGATTTTTGTTTGTTCTTGTTTTTTCATCTTGATTTCAATTTAATTTAATTTTAAACAATTTACATATAAACTAAAAAATAAAAAATTCATTAAAAACAACAAAGAATAATTGATTAAAGTTGTTTAACGATTTAATTTTTATAAATTAATTTTCAATCATCAAATTTTTTTTTACAATAATGTTTATTTACTTTTAATTAAAACTTAAAAGAAAAAAACTTTTAAGAATATAACAATTAATTAATTTAAATATTTTGTTTTTGTTTTTACAAAAAAAAAAGGCAATTAATGCTCAGTATATAATTTATTTATATAAATTTAATTAAATACATAATTTAATATAAAAAAAAAGTAATAATTATAATAATAATATTAGTAGAAAGAAAGGCAATTATATAAATATACATATATATATATGTATGTATCTAGCATGTATATATCCAAAAGATATATATTTTACATTTAAGATTTAAAATTCATTTTTTTTTTTTAACTTTAACTGAAACTATTTTCTTTTTTATTTAAAATATCTTTTTTTTAAATAAAATTATTTTTTAGATTTTTAAATTAAATTTTTGTTTTTTAACTTATAAATTGAAAAAATTTCAGCTCAAGTTAAAAATATTTATATATGATTGTTGAAAATAATCGAACATTTTCCTTTTAATTTAATTTTACTCAATATACTTATAATACAAATACGCGTATTTCGTCTACTATACATAGACATTTTCAGTGATTTGTATTCGGATACAAAAAAACAAGGAGAATATTCGACAATTTTCAACAATTATGCAAATTTTAATCTAACGCTAAAGAATAAGTTTTTTTTAAAACCAATTAATTATATATAATATGTACATATATATTTCAATAAAAATTTCCAAAATTATCTTTAATAGAAATAAAATACGAATTAAAATTTAATTTATATTTAAATAGCTTGAATATAATATAAAAACATAAAATTGAAAAATGTATTAATTTTATTAATTTTTTTATAATATATTATATATGTATTAGTTATACAAAAATAAATGTTCATAAAAATATCAAAAACTTAACTTAATTATTACAATTTTTTTTCATTTTTTAAATTACTTTAATTATAATACAATAAGATTAATATTTATATTCTTTGAATTTTGAATAGAAAATTTTCATGTGCATAATTTTTATTTTCATAATTTTCCAAATGAGATTCTTTGAAATAACAAAAAATCGTAACATTTTTTTTTTGTGTTCAGTTTATATTTTTTATTTTATGCGTAATTAACGTTCTTTAAAAAAAAAAATAGCTTACATTAAAAACTTTATTCTGTAAAAGCTTAAAAAAGATTTAAAAAAAAAAACATTTTGTGTAACAAAAAATAACATATACATATATTTTGATAAATTGAAATTTAAATTTTTTTTTATTGATTTAATATTTTAAAATTTAAAAGATATTTTTAGTTATCGTAAGTTAACATAATTTATATAAAATTGGTTGGTCTTATAATAAAGACTACAATATTTATTACATATATAATATAATATTTAATTTGATTGATTCAAAATATTCTAATTCTATTATTTTCTACTTTATTTATTGTTTCATAATAAATAATAAGAAAATATATTTAAACGTGTTACATACAAAATTCAAAAAATCTTATAAAACCAATTATATAAAAACATCACTCTTGCCGAAAAAAAAAACAAATTAAATAAACAATACATAGGAAAAAATAAAATACAAATAACTTTTAAAATAATACAATCACATTAAATAGAAATAGAAAAAAAACAAAACACTATATAAATCTTTAATTATGTATAAGTGTTGAAAACTAATTTGCACCTACCAAAAATGAATTTACATTATTACCGAAAATTATCAAAATTAAAAAAAATTAAACTATATTTGACTTAAACTCGTACATATATATTTTTCAAAGGTTTTGAAAAAAGCAAATGATTTTAAAATTGTTACCACTTTGTTTTATTACAAACTAGATGCATGTCACAACTTTTTTACTTTAACAGAAAGATTTTTCACTTTAATTTTTATCAAATTTGTCTTTTAAATATACCCCAATATTTTATTTTTATCATTTGAGATAATAAGGCTAAATTTCATATTGGTGATGTGCAAATCATTTTTCAATTCATTTGAATACAAATATTATAAATAAATAAAATGTATTAGTAATAAAATTAAAAAAAAAAAAACAAATATAATTAATTATTCTACCATTATTTCATAATTTTTTTGCTCTTTCTTTATAAAAAAAAACATATGTACAACAATTAAAAGAATCTTTTCAATTAAATACACAATATAATCTAAACAATAATCTATGTTTAAATAAAAATACATTTCAATTTTAGCTATTTTTTAGAATTAATATAATTGTTAGTACTATTATTTTTGTCTTTGTAAAATAAAACAATTTTTTTTAAAATAAAAATATGATTTCAATATATTACTTTTAATTTTTTTTCATTTATTGATTGCTCTTTAAAATAAATACCCGAATAAAGCAATTTACCAATAGTTGAGTAGCAAAATTCTATTATACTATAATATTTTTAAAATGTTAAAAACAAATAAAAATGCTAGCTGACAAATATATATATATATATCTGCTGACAAATATATATATATTTAAATATTAATAAATATAAACCTTAAAAATCTAGGTTTATGATAATAAAATTACAGCTAAGTATAATAAAATGATACTAAGAGTAACTAAATTTTATTGTAAATGGGAGGAAGAAATATTTATCATAAATTAAAATGAATGTGACCTAATATTAGATGCTCCAGTAACAGTCTTTGACTCTAATTATGGATTATCAAAACGGCTAATGAACATGTTCCATGAGTTTCAAATTAGTAGTCCCGAGGAGACATTATATGGAGAAAGAGTACGAATACCCAAGTGATTTGTTCAATAATCATCCTAATTTGAGGCCGGAAATAGTATCATATAGACTAGCTCACGAATCTGATAAAGCAAAATTGTATTCATGTGTAAAATTTCACGAAAACTAAGACAAAAAAAGATTTATAAGAAAGTAACAATCATGAGCATCAGAAGATTCGGAAGTGCTGAACCTATCGTAGCTAAGGCTATTAAAACCACAAAGGAAATAGAAAATCCTATTGATTGATTTACTGCAAACCCAGGAGGAAAACCCACTGCTTATATCTATAAAATTGATGAAGAGAAGAAGAGAATTAAACTATGCAAAGATATAGCATCAGGAGTACAAACTTTAACACTTACCCCACACTTAGCCTATACCTATTTATATCATCATCTTAAATCTGTAATTGAAATCTGCCAATCTGGCTGGAAGTCATTTGGGACGATAATATGTATGGAGAATGATAGGTGTAATCCCTTTAGTCCTCTAAAAATTATAGACGAAGGAGAGGCGCCGTTCATGTCCCCGATGGTCGCTTATAAACCAGAAAATGATAGATTCTTCTGCTTGTACATCCTGAGAATTTATAGATTGATAAGAGCTTCAAACCCAGATCATAGAAAACTTCTCCAGCAAAAAATAAAGTCGCAGATTGAAGCCTCGATCAGGACCATACCCTTCAACCTCAATTTAGATGTTATCCACAACACTTACCAATCATGGACAATAAATCCAATCTACTTTCAATAAAATGGTTGCGTCGATTGACATGTTCTTTACCAAATT
Source organism: Argyra leucocephala (assembly GCA_963942445.1). NCBI lineage: Eukaryota > Metazoa > Arthropoda > Insecta > Diptera > Dolichopodidae > Argyra > Argyra leucocephala. The sequence goes on along the minus strand of OZ012679.1, from coordinate 48,452,702 downwards.
TTTAAGAAATGAAAGTGCCAATGTGAAAATCGGAACAATAGGATCAAGATTCAGAGACTGTGCCGCTCTTTTTAGCGCATGTTACTAAAGTAATAGGATTTGAGAGAGTGGAAGAGTTACTTCTCTGGATGTTTACACCCCAATTGGTGGAAGATGCGACTCAAGTATTTAATAAGAGTGATGAGATGGATTATGAAGATTAATATTTGCCCTATTTAGTAGATTTGGAATTGTCACATAAATCACCATACTCCGCGACTGCAAACCCCAGACTTTACTTTTTTTGTATGTCTGTGACGGTCTTTTTGACGGATAAGAGAGGCTATAATGCAAGGATGCTTCTGGATTCAAATATAACTGGTAATGTGATAAACGCAAAAATCCTCGGAAATGTATATTCGAGTAAATCTGCACTTTCTAAACAATTTTTAACAAACGAAGAAAATGAATCTGATTATATGGTACAGGAGGAAACAGGACAAACAATTAATGTGTCTAGAGAGGATATGGACGAAGATACAGAAGAATCAGAATCTTTAATAAACATAGAAGACGCTGTTCAAGAGCCAAAAGGAACCTCACTCTCGGAGTGGTATCACTTCATGAGTTCGAGAAACTTTCAACTGATACAGCAAATGAAAGATCATTATGCGAGAGTAAAAGAAAACATTCCTCTTTGTCGACTTGACACAATCGGAATGTACTACAAACAAAATTTGTGATACAAAAACAATAACCAAATGGAGAACTCAACAATTATCATCTTTTCTAACTATCAACTCAAAAACATGAAAAAAACCAACCAAAATCACAACAAAATCAGAAATCACACCAAATATAAAAATCTTGTACACTGGAACGAACAAAAGGAAAATCCAAAACCAAAAAGCAAGACCGCAGACCCCCGAAAAGGAAACGAGATCGGATTCGAGAACGAAGACCATCTTCTCGATTGGCTCTTTACACCCCAGTTGTGTGAGGAAGCCTCCAGATTGCTTACATCGCAAGAAGAAATTGATCTTAAATATGCGTACTTTCCGTATATTACGAAAGAACCAGAAATCCTAGAAGAATCTGCAATGGCAGGAGAACCAACAAACTTACAGGCAAGTGATTTGTTCTTTTATTTAAAGGAGTCAGATTTCAAATTGACTCAGTCTATGAAGGATGCCGATGGCGCAGTCGAAAAATGGACTACAAGATTCAAGAAAGGGATATATTGGAGCATACTTTTTATAATTCTGAGACTGGAGCATACTTTTTATACTAAGGAGACTGGAGTGTCTGCTCAATTGTTTTACTACATCTTTCTATTTTTTACATGTATGTATATCAATATTTTTTTTTTATTCTTCCTAAACTAAATTATTTCACTAAAAAATTATATATTTAAATAAAAAAAAAATAATTAATTTGTATAAATTTAAAATGTATTGAAATGATTAAAATAGTAGTAAATCTAGATAAATATAAAATTTTCATTTTACAGAAGCACCCATTTAATTAGTATGGAAAATAATTAGCACTTATCAAAAAATTGATTTTCATCAAAATAATAGTTATTATATGGATTATTTTTAGCTCAATTTTTTTTAAAAGTAATTTATAAAAATGTTTTATTAAATATAAGCAGAATTTTCTTTCATTAATATACATATATTTTTTTATTTTGCAAAAAAGTATCAAAATAAATAAGTCACATTAACTGATAAAAGTATTTTGCTTCCGAAATATCTATATTTCCAAATATATTATTGAAAGGAAATTTGTTTTTAAACAACATGAAATTAGTTAAAATAAATCCAATTATTAAAAATAATTATACAAATATATATTAATATTATTTATTTTTAAAATGAATTTAATATTCTGATTTTATTGAAATCACAAATTTATTTTAATTGTTTTTATTGATGACCTATTTAAAATTATAGCACATAAAAATTTTAATTTCAAAGAATATTATATTCATATACATAATATAAATTTATTATAAATATATAAGAAATATGTATAAATTTATATTTTTGTTTTGAGTTTTATAAAATCTCATTTTTTCGTCTTAATAAATGTTATTAATTTTTTTTAAATAGAATTTAACTAATATTAGATAGTTTCTTTTAAACATTAAATAATTATAAAACTTTAAATAACAAAGCACTTTAAATATTTATTTATAATTAATTTAAATTCTTGTGTTCTCTAATTAAATCAATAAAATTAAAAAAAAAAAATATTATATTTTTTTTTTTTGTAATTAAAGTGCAAGAGTACTCATTATATTTTATTTTGTTACATTTTCTAGTATCGTACATAAATGTCCTAATATAATTTTTATTTTATTATTCTTCATTTTATTATTTATATATTATACATAAATGAAAAAATATTAAATATTATTTTTACCTTTTTTAAGTATGTCCTATTCCGCTATCTTCTAATTCCAGTTCTGTTTTAAGACGCATTTCAAGTTCACGCATATCGTTTGCAATACCAGCTTCATAAGTATCTTCAGGAACTTTTAATTTTGTTGGTGTTTTTTCTTTTGTTGATGATTCAGTAGACCAAAAATTATTATTTGGATGTTGATGTTGTTGTTGTGGTTGTTGTGGCTGTTGTTGTGATTGGTTTTGTTGTTGTTGATGATGTTGTTGTGATAAGCGTGATGGAGATATTTTTGGATCAGTGTTCATTTGTTTGTTTATAACAGATGAATTATTCCATAGAGATGGTGAAAATGTTTGTAGCTGGTAAATAAAAAGAAAGAATGCATTAACAATATACAAAATATTTTTTTCGACATATTGATTTTAAATTGAATAAATAATTATATATAATAATTAATATTATTTAAAAATTGCTTTTAATATGAGTTGGTTCACATTGTAAGATATGTAAAACTTTATATTTACAAAAAAAAAAAAAAATCTTCAATTGAGTACTTTGTTTTTATTTCTAACCTTTTCACGTTTTTGTTGTGTAGAAGCTTGTGTTGTATTAGATAAATGTAAATCAATTAAATCAAAATCAAAATCTGTTGTTTGCTGTTGCGAAGGATGTGTTATAAAATTTCTCATTTGTGGTGATAATTTAAAATCCTTGTATTTTGGCTCAACATCATTAATATCGCTCAAACCAGTTTGTTTTTTAATAAATGGCATAAGTTCATTTGCAATACTATAATCTTTTATAAAATCATTTCCGAATATCCACGATTCAATATTATTATCATTATCAACATTTTCTAAAAATCGTGAACAAGTTTGATTATCAAAAGATTTAGGCATTCTTGATATTGGACCAAATTTATTACTAGCAACATTATCAACATCAAATGGAATATTATATTCATCATCTAAAATTGAATCTGATCGTATAAAACCAGTTGAGCTAGTTGATCCAATATTATTGGCTAATGAATTTTGATTTAAAGCATTGGTTGGCGAGGTGTCTTGTGAATAATTTGAAGAAACACCGGTATTTTGTAAACCACCGCCAGTAGAAGAAAAAATCCAGCTAGATATAATATCTTCTTTAGTTATACCAGAAGCTAAACTAGAATTTTGATTATTATTTAGAGATGCAGCAGCAGCAGCAGCAGCAGCTAACATTTGTTTTGTATAAATATTATCTAAAATTTAAAATAATTTTATTTATTCAATAATAACTTCCATAATAGACAAAAAAATTAAAATCATTTAACTTACTATTTATTCTTGGAGAAATTCGATTATTAATAGGATTAAATTCCATATCCTTAAACATTTCATTTATTTGGCTGTTATTATTTACAATATTTAAATTATTTACATTATTGAATGTATTACTATTGCTATTGTTTACTGAATTTAAGTAATTCGAATTTATAATGGGCGGATTTTTAAGATTTATATTGGTTGATGATAATGAAGTTGTATTTTGTGCTTGCGATGATGGTTGTTGTTGCATTGTTCTGCCCTGTTGATCCCAAAAAGTTGACTGTCTCGGAATTTCTGATACTTTTTGTTGATGAAAATCATTTTGTTGATGTTGCTGGAAATTATTCAAATTGTTATTATTCAGGAAAAAATTTTGTTGATTATTCGGTGGTATTAATTGTTGCGGTTGTTGTTGTTGTTGTAAGCTTGGTGGAGGTCCAGCTGTTAATTGAGTATTTTGCGACTGCATAGACGGAGGTGGTAGTTGAGTTGATATTACTGAACCATTGGCACCTCCTACAGTTGAACTGTTACCGAACAATTCTGATGGTCCAAAGTTATTACCTAAATTATTCAATGGTGGTCCAAACATTTGTTGCGATGAATTCGGATGTTTTGGTCCACCACCAGTCTGTAAGGATGGTGAATTAAAATTTCCATTTCCAGGACCGTTGACCCGTTGATTATTTGGTCTAGGCGATCGTAGTGGGGGAATCATCCCACCACTATTAGTCGGTCTTACAGAATTTCCAAAATTAAAATGGCCTTGTTCATATTGATGTCTTGGTGGTGGTTGATTCATTTGCTGATGTACATTTGTAAGCATTCCTGATAATATTGGACTGGAATTATGATGTTGATTCGGATGATGATGTTGATTATGAGGGTGATGATGATGTTGATGAGAACCACCTTGTTGTGTCTGGTGATGCATCGAATGTTGTTGGTTTGAATGATGCGAAGTCGAAACCATGTCCATATAACTAGTTGGATGTAAAAGATTTTGAGAAGAATGGTGGTGTGAAGGAGGACCACCAGGTATATTTGATTTTCCGCCGAAACGCAGCGGCGATGTTTCTTCTGATGATGATAACCCAATCGATTGAGAGTGGTGTGATGCATCTAAGTAATCTAATATTCCAATATCTTTAGGGTTTATAATTGGCGTTTTAGTACTATTTTTACGATTTTTCGCACGATATTTTTCTAATTCTTCTTCTGAATGTGCGAATGTACAACTTGTTCCTCGGGGACATATACGACGCAGTGTTAAATCACGACAAAGACTAATTTTATATTTGGCATTTGGATTAGCTTGAGAAGACTCTTGCAACTTACGATTTCCGTGATGTTGAACAAATTCCACTAAACCTATAACAACTTCTTTAACTGCATCTAGCGCCTTTGAAACTTCTTGCCACGTTGGAATGCTGTTCTCCAAATTAGGATCAATACTGGCTAAATGCTTTAAATGTACACGTAAACCTGACAAGTTTGCTGGATCTCCAGTCCTCTGCAAAGCAATTACCAATTCTTGTACTGACTGAGCAAATGATTGTGGTGTTTGCAATTTATCAATAATACTTTGCATATGAGACTTGTGTATAGTATCACCATATAATAGTGCAGACCATTGGTCTGGAGCAATTCTTAAACCGGCTTCGGTTGCAATTTGTACGATTTGTGCATCATGTTCACGTCTTAATGCATCATAAGTTCGAAATTCTTCTTTTAATTGCATAAGTGAGGAATTACCTTCTCTTTTCGATACTTTAAAGCAACTTGCACGATAAAGTAATTGTACAACATGACCAATGCTAGTTTTAGAGGCTTGCGAAAATACTGGTTCGAGTCGCTGAACAACAAACATTACCAAAACCTTTCTCGACAGAGCAGAACCATCTTCTAAGGCCAAAAGAACTAATTTAAGTACTTCTTCTTGCATAGCTGGCCCAAGAAATTGACAACCTCTCGCACGCACAGCTGCCCATAAATTTGAATTTAGTTGTTGAGGATTTTGATGTTGTAGAATCAATTCAGTTACAACACGTTCACCTAAAGAACGGGCTGCTCGTAAGGCTCTTGATCTACCTTCTTCTTCAACCAACTGACAGTTAACAAGTGTGACTAATTTTCTTTGCATTGGTCGCGATAATAAACTTCCAGCACTGCCATTCGAAAATGGTTTTAAATACAAGGCTAAATCTTCTATACATTTTTTACCGTGATTGTAGCATTGTATTTCTTCTGTCGATAAGCTTTGAATTAAACTGGGTGTTGTATTTGCTGTATCAGGAGATATTCCTGCTGCTAATCCTATAGCAACTTCTGACGTACTCGAAGTGCTAGAGGATTGCAGATTATTATTTACATTACTAACTCCATTATTATTTGTAGATGTTGTATTTGTCGTAGTTGAACTGGTGCTGACTAGTTGTAATAGGGCATAATTTATTGGTAAATTTTCTAACTCGGTCGTTATTGGTGTCTAAAAATAATTTAAATTATGTTTACACATACATTTTTCAATATATAATACTAGGATATGTTAATAAAAAAACATTGCTAGTTACCTGATCAAATGGACATTGCTTATTGTGTAAAGTGGCTAAACATGTACGACAAATTGTATGGCCACAACCTAAACTAATTGGAGGACGTTGAACTGCTGCAAATTCATGGCAGCAAACGGGACAGGATAAAAATTCTGTCCATTGGGGCGCCTGTATCGGCATTCTGAAATGATATAATATAAACAAACAGTATTTTAGTTTTTACTTAATTTTGTTAATAATAAAATAAACTTTGATTGTGAAATTATAAAACAACAATGTCAATAAAAAAGTAAGCTTTTAAATACATACATAGCTAACAATTTTTTTTTAAATACATAAAATTAGATGTACATTTTGCCAATTGAATTAGAAAATCTTACTTTTATAAAAAATAAAATAAATACGGGAATATTCCATTTTTCTTAATATGTATTTATTACAGCAAAAAGCATCGGTAATTAATTTCAAAATATCTTTATGTAAAATCAAAACACGTATGATGACTAATAACTCTGAAATTCTGAACTTAGGTTAATTTTTTTTTATAAAACTATGTTATTTCATATTGTGCGTTGAATTAAATATTTTGAACATATTTGGATATATACCTTGAAAACAAATTCTATTTGGAATTTTAAAATAAACCAACTATGTTTTACTGTAAAATGAATTTAAAATTAAAGTGTATATGACCTAAAAATGAATTTAAATCCATATAATGTATAGTATATTATAAAAGTTAGGGATAAATATGCATATATAAGTTAGTAATATCTGGCTGAAACAAGCATTATTTATTAACATTAAATCAGGTGTTTTATTTTAGTTTAATTTTACATAAATATTGATTAAGTATTCATAATAGATTAAAACTGGTTAGTTTTCAGTTATCACATTAATTATTAAATCTAATTTATATTTTAAATAGACACATATTTATACGATTGAGATTAGCTTGAAATATTAGTTGCTTCATATTTAAATTAGAATATAAGGATCAACCATTGTATATTTCAATTAAAATAAATGCGCAACAATCCACAACAAAGACACATCTATATCTTATATTTACAATTAGTAATATATTTAAAAAAAGGATATTTATTTTATTTATATGTACATATATATTATATTAATATTATCCATATATATGTAATATATATATTTTAAGTTCCTTGAAACAATTCTTTATTAAGTTCATTGCACTATATTATTAGAAATAACTTATATTTAATATTAATTGAACATTTAGTTTAAAATGAGGCACTACTATTAATTAAATATTTATTTTAAACAAATTACTTCATTTAGTTTTAATTACCTATTGTAATAACTTTAATAGGCGTACCATTACCAAAAACGTCATCAATTAACTTCACACATAATTATTAAAAATTTGTATAAATTTTTCAAAATTAATGTATAAATAATTAACTCGTTATATTTTCTTCAAGTTTATAAAGATTTTTTTTAAATAGATATACAAAAATATGACTTAGCGTAAATGGAAAATTTTTTTAAATGAAAAAATTTGTCATAATTTTCTATAAGAAAAATGCCAACTAGACATACTCTATCTCATTTACACTTATGAAAAAAATCATATATTTTGTCATTGAATACATAGGAAGAATAGGATGGAAAATTTTAGAAATTTACAAGTTTTTAGAGCAGCTGTGATGGAATTTATTTCATTTTTTCTTGAAGAATTTATCTAAACTTTAATAACTATTTTGTTAGAATAGTAATTCACAAAATACACTTTTAATTTTTTCAATTATTTTTACGAATTTACCTTGTTTTATTAAGGAAATAATCATCACATTTTAAAACTTCAAAAAACAGCAATCATTTTTTGTAATTTTCACTTTTGACTTTGATTTGATTTTGGTTTGGTTGATTTTATAACTTGAATTTTGAAAGTTTGATGACGTTTGGTTGAGTGCCCCTCTCAAAACAACACAAAATCAAAATACAAAATTATTCACAATAGTACTGAGATTTGGGATAAATTTGACAATCATTTTATTGAGGGTGTGTGACTGTGTTCGTGCTGTGCCTAATGAAATGGCTAATTCTAATACTCGCAGATATAATTCATATATAAATTAGAATTTTAATTAGAATTAACTCATTTAAAATTTTCTTGGTTTGCGTTTTAGAATTAGTCAACTCGAAATGTTTCTAATTGATGACAGTTTAAGTATAATTGAAAGAAACATATATATCAAAGATAAAAATTGTCAAAAAATGGTCTATTTGATGTCTAGGAAATTAGAATTAGGTCTTTTAAATTCAATTTCTCAAATATAAAGCGATGCTCGGTGCCCAAACCCAATATACCTTATTGAACTTGAAATATGCTTGAACCAACTTAAACATTCTGAGTTGAAAAAAATGTATTCGTGGGAGATATAATTGATGAACAAATAGATAGATATAGTAACATATAACTTAGTTTAAAATACTTAGTTTAAAATACTTAGAATATTAGTAACATACTTAGAAAATCTAAAATTGGTTAATGTAATATTTTGTAAAATTTCCTTCTACAAAAACAATATTTTTTATTTCAATTTTCAGGCCCTATTAAACATCAATCATTCGTCAATGTATTGTCAATCATTGACCGTTGATTGACCGTTGATTGATGGTGGTTCTATTCTCATCAATCATGCAGGCAAAATTCCCATCAATCATGCTGTCAATCATCCCATCAATCAGCGGAATTAAAAAAATGGCATTTTGGGGAATATTATTTTTTGGGAATATTCAGATATTATTTTTTGGGAATGTTCAGATAAGGTTATAATATTAATTTGTGATGTAATTCTAAAAAGAATAATTTTTATATTAATTTTAATATTTATAGCAATTATTGTAAAAAAAACAATTGATATATTATTCAAAAGTGCAAAAAAATAATTTGTTGTTTTTTATACACAACATTTACTTTAAAAATTCAATTTAAACCGAAGTCAAAAACATTCCTCCAGAAATTATATTTTCCATATTCATATATCATATATGTTTCGAAATTATCAATATATTCAGAACACTTCCGCAGTATGTCCTTGCAAAATGGATAAAAAGATTGACGTGTCATCGGTCAATTCTTTTCATCGATTGAAGTGTCATCGGTCATCATTCTTTTCATCGATATATTGTCAATATACGGACGAAATGATTGATGAAAAGAATATACTTAATAGGCACCGAACAATGAGATAAATTTTCGAAAATGTTATGATAAAGAGCTGTTTGATAAGTTAAAATGATATATAAACTGAGTTAATTGAATCCTTAAACATGACAATATTCAATCAGCTGCGAACTTTTATTATATTTTACTTAAGGACTTAAGTATATACGATAACGATAAAGCTGAAGACACAATCAGCACGAACTATTCGCTACTGTTTTTTGACACAACTATTAAAACAAAAACAGAATAAATAAATTTTTGAGTTTTTGAAATTTCAAAATTTGCTTATAAAAAAAATGGAGGAAAAATTTGAAAAAACAATTTTGTAACTTAATTTATTTATATTTTGAGTTGACAACAACAAAAACAAACAAATGACATCAAATAAAACTAATTAATGTTGGTACCAATGAATGTTATTCACAATAGAAATAGATCTATTTTTTTAATGCGAAAAATTCGTCATTCGTCGGGACGGGAATACGGGATTGTGTTTTCAGCAAGAAATATATATAAAAATAATAAAATATATAAAAAATTTAAAAAGTATTTAAAAATATATAATTTACACAAAGTTATTTTAAATTCATACAAATAATAGAAAGTTATCGTTGTCGCAGTACCTGAACTATGAAATAGTAGCATTTTATAATCATGGATTTTTTTTTCAATGATTTACCTTCACTTGAACGAAATTCAGTTTTATGTTTTCTTGTTGCATCTGATTTAAGGTAAAATAAAAGTAAATAATAATATAATTTGAATATTTTATGAACTAATAATTTTAGTCAATCTGAAAGGTTTCAATTATGGCGAAAATTAATAAAACCAACAATGCTGAATTGTTTTCTTCCATCTCTAGAAATTGATTTGCGTAATATGGGCATAATATGGTTTCCTCAATTTAGATGTAGATTATGTTCAGGTTAAATTTAAAGATAAATATTTTTAATGTAAAGAATCAAGTAATTAAAAAATACTTAATTTTAACTTTAAAGGAATTCTTAAATGGATTGAAAACTACAACGATACAGAAAATGATCATCCAATATCAAGTATACTATTTGCGTTTTTAGATTGCACTGAATGTTATAGATGTAGTCCAATTATGAAATGTAATATTGTAAAGGCAATGGACTTTTTTACAGAAACTTTAACGTTAAAAAACTCGCAATTGTTAATATCGGCTTTACATCTATTGATGATAAGCGCTTATTGGTTAAATTCAATTTCACCGCCATCTTTAGATCTCGTTGAGGATCCTTTTCATATTTTGAGAATTATTTATAATAAAAATCCAAATGAATTAAAATATGGTGGAGGAAAAAGCAAAAATTCAATATTATTAGTTGATGTTTATGAATGTGATAAGTATCCAGAATATCCAATATTATATTTTTGTGATACAATTACAGTTCCATGCCGTTTTTATTTTTATCCATTAAAATTTAAATCGAATCAATATAATCCACCACCAAAAAATTTAAGTTGTTATAGATCAAGAAAAAGAAAACATCCTGATTGCTTATATGAGGGTGAAACGAAATTTAATTTATATGAAAATTCTTTAAAGCACAAATATAACGAAGGAATTTATATACCAAAATATCAAGAAGACTATTTAATAGAAGAATTAACAGAAATCGGTAACATGTGTATCAAACCAGGAAGTGATGTTGTTTTGGGTCAATCTATAAAAAAATATGTATCAAAAGAAAATTTGAAAAATATTAAAAATATTAAAGTTTTAGTTCCAGATTCTGAAATCCGAATTCGTGAAATTGTTAAACCAGCTGAAAATATTTGTAAATTATGTTTAAAAATTGCATTTTTAAAAGATGCAACATTCAATGAAAGTAATGCCAATGTTCCAGAAAACAGTGATAACAGAAATTATAGTGTTAACAAAACTATGATTTCTGATAAAAAATATAATTTATTATCAATTCATTTAATATCAGCTGTTTTGCTTTTACTTTTTGCAAATACACCTTTTGAAACAATATTGTTTCATATTGTTTGTTTAGGTGTGTATGATAAAATTTAATTTATTATGTGAAAAAAATATAAAGTTTATTTTTTAATATTTATCATAATGGTTTTATTTAACAATGAAGACGAAGGTTTTCTGGATCTTTCGACCTGGCCCAGTACATTTTATCATTGGGATAAAATAATGATACATAGTTGAGTAAAGAATTTTGGTTGTCACTAAAAATAAAATGGAACTATACTATTATGAAAGCGAAATACTCTCTCTCTCTCTACAGTAGATATAAGTTTTCTACATTTAAGATATATCATAAAAATTCTATAGAAAAGCTATTTGGGTTGTGTATTCCAAAATCTCTGTGAAAACAGTTCATTCCATAACTTGGAATTATATAAAAAACAAAAAAACTTCATAAATTTTTTTTCTAAATAAATATACATCCTAATTTTTATTTATTAAGCAATTAAGTTTTCCATTACAAAAGCAAACCATGTACATTTATACTTTATATTAGCATTTTATAAAAAATTTTTCCAATCAATTGCCTAAAATTTTAAATATATGTACATAATTACATTATTTATAATATTTAAAAAAAAAGTAATAATACCCATTTTGTCCTCATAATATCAGCCGAAATTGTTTCCATTAGCTGTTGATTCTCTGTTGTAAGTTCTGATTTTTTCAAGACTATAAATGTAAAATATTAAATTAAAAGTGCATTTGAAATAAATGTTAATTAACCTTTCATAAAACTGATCAGTGTATCATTTTCGTCTTCATAACTTTGTTTTTCTTCTTTATAAAAGTCTGAAATAGATTTTATAGTTTTTTTTAAACGTTGATCTTCCAAAAATTTAGTTCTTCGAATATTAGCTGCTTTTCGAATTTTAAAAAATTCATAGTATGTTAAATGAGTCAAATATTTAACTCTTTCAGATCTTAAACTAGATTTCATTAATGAAGAGTTGGGCCTTTTCATTTCCAAATCTATAAATTCATGTGATTCTGTTTCATTTTTCTTTTCATTTGCTGATGAATTTTTATTGAATGCTATATGATTTTCTAATTTATTAACATCTGCATTTAATGTAGATTGTTCCAATTCTTCCTTTTCATTACAATTTTCATCGATATTAGCTGTATCATTTCTCACATTACCATTGTTGCTATCTTCCGCATCATCAAGGTCAATTGTATCCGCAATATGAAAAGAAATATCAGAAGTATTTAACGAACTTTCTGATATTTTGAGCAGCTTAATGAGATCCATTTCATTCTTTGAATAATCCTCTTCCTCTATTTGATATTTTGTCAAACATTCTAAATCATTAACCGGTCTGCCATCTAAATCAAAATATTTGTAATCTAATAAACCCATTGCTAAAAAGTTTATTGATTAAGAGTTTGAAACAATTAAATTATAAGATACAAATATATAATCACATGATACTTACCTACTTCAGTTAGTAGGAATCCTACTTTTCTTGTTGGTGATTCTTTAGCAGACATTATAATATATAAATTATAATTCTTTAAGAACGCTTTCTATTTATTTTATTGAACAGAACGACTAAATCAACAATCCTATTTAAAATACATAATATATCAATTGAAGTTCATGCTGAAATTCATCTATTTGTATAAATGTTCAATCGATTTATGTTTGCGAAATGCTAACAACTTATCTAACGTGTTGCGTTGTGGTTCGTAGAGCCAGAATAGCTTAAGCTTAACCAAGAGAATTACCTAGCTTTTCAAATTTTTTAACTTGTTTTATTTTTGCTTAGATTTGACAGTTTTAAACATATCAAGGCCTCCTAAATGGACAGACTACAACATCAATTCAAGATGGCGTCACAGAGGCCACAGAAAAATGTAAACAAAGATATTTCTTATATGAAATTTTTCGGTTCATATAAGAGTTTTGGAGTGATTAGAAATTTATTTTAAACTTTTAATTCAAGAATATAATTGATTTACTTTAAAAGACTAAATTGAAAATGAAGTGTGTTTAATTCATTTACGTTTAGGTCACACTCACGCTCACGCACAACACAACGGCAACGACATGACAGCTTCTTTCTACAGAAAACAAAAGCAAATAATTGTTGTTGTTGAATTAAATTAAACTTTATTTAAAAAATTGTGTTTTTCAGTTGGCAGTTGGCAGTTGGGAACACTGATTTAATTTTTCATTAAAAATTTAAAGAATCAATATCAAAAAAAACATATAAATAGCCTAAATGGTAAATCATAAAAAGTGAACTATGAAAATATAAAAACGAAATAGTATTTTGACTTAACAGCACATTTTTTTTTTCTTTCCTATCCTTTTATTTCTTTAACTAGAGCTGCCGATAAATTTCAATAATTAAATTTTTTCTTATTTGCAGCTATTTTTTGTTTTAAAGTTGAATTTTTCTTCTAAAAAATTTGTATGAGATTTAAAAAGAAAAATAATATTTATTTTTATTTTTTCTGACAACTTTATTTTAAAAATAATGAGTATCCTACATTATTTGTGTGCGTGAAAAGAAATGACAATTAAAATTATTGACAAATGAAATGACAAAGCAACACCTTGAATTTGCTTAACTAACTAGTATCGTGTTAACTGTTAATAAATTTTCATAAATTGGTTTTTTTTAATTTGTTAAAAATTTATATATTTTAATGTTATAAACTAATGTTATTTGCTTAATTAAAATGACATATTATTATTACTCGTTGGTTATTTGTATTTTTATAATTCCTGAAATAAATGGTAAGTAGAAGAATTTTGTAAAAATTTTGTTTATTATGAAGGACCCACCCTTTTGGTAATTTGACAAAAATTTAAACTGAAATTAATCACATATAACATAAGAGCATTTTATTTAACAATACAAACCTCATCAAAGTGTATATAAAATTTTGTCACTTGATGTGAATCAACAGATGACGACATAGCAACTAAATTATTGTATTCTCAAATTATTAATATATTTTAACAATTTTTTATTTTATATGAAATTTTAGGACAATATTCATTTAATGAGCACAAAATTGACCATATGATATGGTGCACGAAATCGGAACCTGAACAATACAAATGTCAAAATTTAACAAAAGCTTTGGAATATGATCGCCAACAGTTTGATGAAAATTTTCTTAATTTAACATGTTTTATGGCTTATAATACTGATGAATGTATACATCATATTGATAGAGAGAGAGCTCATATAACAACGCTTGACGCTGGTGATATGTTTACTGCTGGACGTTATAATTCATTAGTACCTATAATGCAAGAAATAGTCAAAGGTGGTTTTAAGCATTATTACGCAGTTGCTGTTGTTAAAAGTGATACATTAATGAGTGTAAATAGTTTAAGAGATTTAAAAAATAAAAAAGCATGTTTTCCTTGGGTAGGCAGTATGGCTGGATGGACTGTACCTCTTTATACGGTAAAATACTATATTATAGCATCAACAAATATCGTTAATTTATCTTCTTTCACCTTATAGTTACAAAAACATGGTGGTATGGAAATAGTAGATTGCAATAATCAAGTGAAGAATACTGCAAATTTTTTTAATGATTCATGTGCAGTCAATTCTTTGATTGATAAGTATAATCCTTTAGGTGATAATTCAGACAAGTATGCACCTAAATTTTTGTTTATTTGTTTTGTTTGTTTTCATTTTTTTAATTTTTTTTTAGATTATGTTCTTTGTGCTCAGGAAAAGTTCAAAGTGGAAGGTGCTCTCCATCTGATCCATATTACGGATTCGATGGAGCATTTAGATGTCTTATAGAATCCGGAGATGTTGCTTTTCTGCGACATACTACTGTTGATGAAATGTTACAGGGCAAAGAATTTCGTGAGTATTTAATAAATAATAACATTTACCAATAGTTGTTAACCTTATTTTGTTTTTAGAGGGGCAGAAAATTGATAATTTTCAATTACTTTGCAAAGATGGAAAGCGTTTGCCTCTAAGTGAATATTTACAATGTAATTGGGGAGAAGTACCAACAGATGTAGTCGTTGTGTCTTCAGCACGTTTAGATACTGAACGTAAACAATTTCAGAAATTTCTGACGAAACTCGTACAACGATATGGTAATCAAAATGATATGTTCCACAATTCATCTTATACTGATACTAGAAACCGTGGAATTTATAATAGTAATTCTTTAAATCAATATGATACAAGTTACAATAGGAACAATAGATTCGACTATGACGCATACAATGATAGAAATAATAATAGGAATAATGCTCGTTATAATAACAATGATTCAAGATTTGGAAAATTGGATAATTCATTTACTACTGAGTCAAATAATGATAACTCTACATTAATAGAATATTTTAGTTTATTTGAATCTAAACTACATGGAAAACAGAATTTAATGTTTCAAGTAATTTGTTTTGGTCATTGCATTAGGTAAACAACTAAAAATTAAATTTATATAGGATTCCTCTATTGGATTGGAAGAAATAAAAGACGAAGAACAACAATATGCTAATTATTTAGGTTCAGCGATTGATTTTATTTATGGAATTAGAAGTTGTCCAATTGGTGTAATGAAATTATGTGTAACATCAGATGCGGAATATGAAAAATGCCGTGAAATGAAAGCAAGCTTACACATATTATAAAATTTTGTAATTATTGCAAAAACTAAAGAATTTTTTTTTAGATTGCTTTGAAAGCTCAACTTTTAAAACCTGAGTTAAGCTGTTTTAAAGGTCATTCTCATATATATTGCATGCAGTCAATACAACAAGGTGCTGCTGATGTGGCTGTATTTGATGCAGGAGATGTATATACAGGTGGTTGGTTGTATCAATTAATACCCTTCATGTCAGAAGTTTATAATTTGGGCGAACCTGAGTATTATGTGGTTGCCGTAGGGAAGGAAGAAGATCCAGATACTGAATTGACTTATTTAAAAGGAAAATATACTTGTCATACGGGGCTAAATACAGCTGCAGGATGGACTTATCCTATGGCTTATTTAATTTCAAATGGTTGGATTCGTCCATATGGTTGTAATAGCGTACGAGCAGCAGCTGAGTATTTTACAAAATCATGCATTCCTGGTGCCATTAGTAATCAATATAATAAAGATATTCCATATGATTCAATGTGTGGTCTTTGCCATGGTTCAAGTTTTAGTTATTGCCGACGAGATGCTTCTGAAGATTATTATGGATATACAGGTGCATTTAGATGTTTAGTAGAAGGTGGTGGACATGTTGCTTTTGTAAAACACACTACAGTTTCTGAAAATACAAATGGAAAACGTAAAGAATGGTGGGCACGAAATACATTAGAAGATGAATTTGAACTTTTGTGTCCAGATGGTAAAATTAAGAGTTTATTAAATTATGTATTTATTTATTTATTTTATTTTTAATTGAAGGTACTCGTGCTGAAATGTCTGAATATAGAAAATGTAATTTGGGTAAAGTAAAAGCTAATGCTATTGTCACTCGAGGTGGATATGGATATAATGAAACCGAATTAAATGCTTTTATTAATTTATTTCAATATGCTCAACAACTATATGGCAGAAAATATGTGGATGAATTTAGTTTTAGTATGTTCTCTTCATCAAATTCATATGATTTGATATTTCAAGACGCTACACGTCAACTTCAAGTAATTGAAAAAAATCAAAGAAGTTTCGACACTTATTTAGGAAGTGATTTTTTGAGAGCACGTCGAATTACTGATTGTTTTGCATCAGCTCCAAAAACTATAAATACAAATTTCCTTTATATAATAATTAGTTTAATAATTTTAAGGTGTAACTTTTTATTGTAAAAAATTAAATTAAAAGAATCTTTTACTCTTAATGTCGATAAAACCAAAAGTAAACAAATCCGTCCAAAAAATGTTTACCAACAAAGCACAATTTATAAATTTAACGAATAGAAATTAGAAAACTTATATTTTAATAGTACCGTCGTTCATTTTAATGTAGATTAAGTAAAAATATGAAATGTATCTATTTTAAAATTTTTAAGTCAATATTTGGTCATAAGAATAGATCTAATTTATTTTATAATTGCTTCTTAAAATAAAGTTTTTTATTTTACGATTAATAGTTTTATGCTTTCCTTTTTATATAATTATATATGCATTTTTTCCAGATCATTTCGAAATATCTCACTGTATTTTAATTGTGAAAATATGTTTTTACAAACAATTTTACTCTACATCAAATAAATACTATAAATTAAACAAAAATAAGTAATAATAAAATAAATTAAAATTTATTTTGTTATAAAAAGTAATAAAAAAATATACAAAACAAATTATACAAAAATATATTTATAAAAATAGTTTTTAAATTAAAAATAATTAAGAAAAATCATTTTGTTAGCATTATTTAACAAATTGTTATTTTTATTACACTATTAACTTTCTATCTATATAATTAAATTTTTCGTTTAGTTAGAAAAATAAATAATTTTTGTTTTCAAATTTATTCAATGCTACTGGCAATGAAATAAATTGCAATATTTGATGAGTTTATTAAAATTATTTTTTTTAAAATGGCTAAGAACAAATATGATTTTCTCTTTTGAACTTAAAAGTAATTTCTTAATCAAACATTAATAAACAATCCGTATATTATTTTATGGTTAACAAATTTTATAAATATATATATTTTTTCAAATTTTAAATAGTCTAAATATTTAAAAAAAAAAAATAATTATAATTAAATAATTGTTTTAAGACAATTGCTTTATATATTGATACATTATAATATGTAAATTTAAATATGTGAGTTATAAATTGTTTCGGGTAGAGTTGGTTCTGTTCCGACACCTCCTGCCATCTTATATACAACTTGACTAACTTCATAAGCCAATTGATCTACATCCTATAATTTTTAAAAATTTTATTTTTCAATATTTTAAATCAAATGTTTTTTTTCAAATATTAACTTACGTGTTTAGTAGCAGCTTCAGCATATACTCTTACTACATCTTCTGTTCCAGATGGTCTTACAAAAGATCTACCCCTCTTATAATTTGCTGTTATTTTTTCTATTTCATCTTGCAAGCCATCGGGTTTGATACAAATTCTTTCTGCATCAGCTGTTTTAATTAAAGTTCGATCTTGAACTTTGATTTTTAATAACTTGTTAGGCAAATCTATATATGTGCCAAGCCAATCAGTAACATCCCATCCTTTTGCATGTAAGATGGTTTCGACTAAAAGCATGTCAGAAATAGCATCCCCAACTGTTTCATTTATTAAATTTATTACGTCTATGAAATTGTTTGCAGCATTTTTTTGTTCTGGTTTTTGCGATAATAGTGAAATATTTTTTATCATTTCTTTAGCTTCATCACTAAATACTATAGTACCATGACCATTAGCTTCAAAATAAATGCCAATATCATATTCTAATGCTTTATGATGTAAATGCTTTACACCAGTTGGAACACAGCTAACTGGAACTTTCAATTGATTTACAATATAATCTGTTGAAGCGCCATTTGCATAGGCAGTTTGTACTAATCCCATTTTAAGACGTAAACCACATTTGATCACCAAACTCATTAAGTAATCAGCTACTAGTGTAGCAATTCGATCACCATCAAGTAATTGAAATTTGCCATTTGAGTCTGTAAAAAAATAAACAACTCTATCTGCATCCCCATCCACACTTACGCAACGCACATTTGCTTCCATTCCCTCTGGCATTCCTATAGGTATCTTTTGTTGCACTTTAACAAAATCTGCTCCACAATTTTCATTAATTTTTCCCTCGCCTTTATTGAAGATTTCACAATTTAAAGATCCTTTCATTCTTTTTAAAAATTGTATCATTTTTCTTGCACCAACTCCATTAGCACCATCGAACATTATTTGATTTTTATAATTACCATTTTCTAATTGATTGCCTCTTATGCTTTCAAAGGCGCTAATAATTTTTTTATAATAACCTTCTTCGGTTGGTAAGCCATAAGAAGCTTTTGTATTAGCACAGACAACGAAATAGTGCATCATAGGAGTAGTTATAATACCAAACTCTCTTACATTACCTTTTAAAGCTATAACACCATCTGCAACTGCTTTGAGCAAAATAGGGCTATGATAACGGTTATCCATTCCAACGTAAACATTGGAATGAGTACCAATATCAATATTTTCTTCTTTGATTATACTAGCTACTTGAGCTTCCAGGTCTTGATCGCTTACATTTACTAAGTCAGTAGCAATTTGCTCCCATTTCGACTCTAACATTTCACCCATTGGATCAACAAGTTTAACTCCATTATCAGGTTCTGGATTGTGAGAGGCTGTAATCATCACTCCAATAACTTGACCATTTTTAATGCGAGACCTCAATGTTGCTAATAATCCCATTCTATACATAACATATTCTAATTTTTTTGCACTAAAAATTAAGAGAAAATTCTACTGAAGTCATTTTAATTATTAAATATTTATTTTAAGTATAGAAAATGACGGTTGAATATGTAAGCAATATGCAAATTTTCATTAATTGAACATCCGGTGATAAATTAATATTTTTAGAATAATAAATACATATATTATATCTTATGTATATCAGAATTTTAATCTAAGGGCAAAATTAATGTTCTTTAACATTTTTTCAAAGAAAACTTTAAGTTCAATGACATTTTTAAGAAATTATATCTAGCCTAATTTATCGGTTAATTAATTTAATTGATTTTTAAAGTACTGTCTGAATGAGAATTGAAATAATTTTCTTAGTCATCAACTACCACCACACCAAAGATTTCCTTTCTTTCCACTTGTCATGTCATTTCATATTATATTTTATTATAGTAAATTAGAACAGATATATGTATGTACATATTGATATTTTTTTAGATATAAAAATTAGCAATAGATAAATTTAGATAAGATAGAAACAATTTATCAAAAAATAAATCACTTACTCGCCACGAAAACCTGCAGTCCCATAATTAATATTTTCATTAATTTTTTTTGGATACATTTCCCTTGCAAATGCATAAACCTGCAATTCAAGTTTTATTAAATAATTAAGTTTTATTATGCGAAATCATGGTCATTTCTTGCAAAAATTGGCGTTTACTTACAGTTCGTAGATTGACGGACATAATCAAAATTTAGATTTAATTTCGAATTTTCAATTTAAAAATTATTCTAATAATGTTTTTTTTAAATATGTTTCTAATTTTTGCAATTTTTTTATAAATAAAGTAAAAAAATTAATTAAATCCCAACACGTAAACCAAACCAAGAACCAACATCAACCAGAAGAGAGAAGTGTCACACTCAATTCAAACGTCACTTTATTCAATTGTTTTCGGAATTCGAAAAAGGAACTTCAAAACAAACACATCGATACGATAACGATTCCTCTAGTTGGCATTTGGTAAAGTGCTTCCCAAACTAGTTCATTTTTGTTTTTTACATGTTTCTATTAACGAAAAATAACTAAAAGGTGGTTTTATTTAAATTTCAAAAATCTCGAAAAGGTTTTGGCAAATATTTGATCGAAATGATACAATAAAAATCGGATTTTAAAATGTAATATGTATTCTGTTCTGTTAAAAAAATATATTTAGTTTGCAATGTTTAATGTATTTTTCCCGAAATTGCTTCTTTTATCGGTTTTTTTTTAATTTAAATTGTTCGTTGATTGTAAATCGTTACTAATTTATATAAAAAATAGCTCAAATTATATGCTTTTACTAAATTGAATTTGCACTTGCTTTTATTACAAAATTATATAGAGGTTTAAGAAATTTATATATGTACATTTCTTTTAATGGAAATTAAAAAAAAAAACAATTCATACATAATATTAAATTTATTTAATATTTACCATTTACTTTGTTTTTGTATTTTATAAAAATATCATTATTAACTTTTATGTTATGAAATTTGTATTGATGAGAAATTAGCGCATAAAACTTATCGAAACTTGATCTTGGACATAAATAGCAAGTAATTTTATCTATATTAGAACATTCACGCCATTTATTTTCTAAGTTTCTATGTTCATAGGAATTGAAATGTTCTAAAGAAACGGCAGAAGAGAGCTGTAATTTGCAGATTTTGCAATAGAATGTACGTTTAATAAAATACTCTTCTTGTGGAATTAAGTTATTATTTCCTTTACTTTGAAGGCTACTTTTAATATTTTCATTTTGTACTTCCTCATTTGAAATATTATTTATAAATTTTTCGTTATTTAAATTTGTACTTTGATCATTTATTGACTCATTTTTTGCATGATTTATTAATAGTGGAATACTAGTATTAATACATGTAGTTTTATCCGAAAAAAATTCAGGCTGATTATTTACGTTTTCATTTTGAAGATTTTCATTATTGCTTGCTTTTGCATTAAGTTTTTCCTTAATTGGTGTTGTGCTTTCGCTTTGAAATGTTTTCGGACAGTAATCTGGAAAAATACGTCCCTCGATAGCACAACCTTGTGTTTTAAAGTGAAAAATAAAAGATTCATAATGTTGGAATTTTGTATTACAAGAGCAGATATAAGGTAAAATCTTGTTATGCATATTCATATGATCAAAATAATGAATTCTTTTGATAAAGGTTTTATTACAAATTTCACAATGTTTCGTTTGTTTTTCAAAGTTGTTATAAAATAATTTATTTATTTTATGATTATGTTCATCAATTTCATGCTTTATTAATGAAGCTATGTTTTCGCAACTACTTTTACAAATTTTGCAAATAAATTTTTGTACATGATATTTTTCAATCCATTCATATTCTTTTAGTAAATGTTTGTCTGCAGTAAAGTGAGTTTGAATTTCATTTCTATCAAAATTCGAATTACATATTTTACAAAAATGCAAAGGTTTTCCTTTTCTTTGCTTTTTTGTTTTTATCATAAAATTACAGTATTTGGGTATTATTATACCATTTAATGAACATTTAAATTTTTTTAAATGCACTAGAAAACTTATGTAAAATGCCATTTTTTTTCCACATGAACATAAGTAAGGCTTTTCTCGAGTATGAATTGTCATGTGATCAAATGCAGATATGGCTTTTGCAAATTTTTTGAAACATATAGGACATGTTTTATTTTTTTGTATATCTTCATATTGAATGCAGTCATTATACTTAATGTTCATACTATGAAAATTTTTATTTTCAATAAAATTTTCGTTCGTAGTACACCTATATGAGTGCAACCTGGCTTTTTTATGATCACTAAAAATTTTCCCACAATAAAAACATAAGCTTGATTTTTCCAAATGGGAATCAAGATGTGCTATGACGGCTGGTTTATTTTGAAATAGTTTTTTACAATTTTCGCACTCATATCCCTGGGATACTTTAGTAAATTTATCATTCCTCTTAGTTTTTGGTTTATCAAAAAACTTTTCATTATAATCATCAAAATCTGATTCGCTATCTGACTTCCACTTAAAATCAAAACTATTATTTTCAATATCAGTATTTTCACAAGTTTCATGTACTCCATTTTTGTCATCAGTTTGTTGATCATCAGTTTGTTGATCATTTAAAAATTCTATATTGGAATAAAAGTATGGATTCTTTGTCTCCAAAGTTTCTACTAATTCTATTTGTAAAGAATTACTGTTACTGTATTCCTCCGTATTAGGAGTATTTGCTTTTTTAATTAATGAAATTAAATCTAAAAACTTTTCAGAGCACAAACAAGTATTTGTTGACTCAAGTGTATCTGACCACAATTCTAATAAAAGATCACATTGAACTTCAACATTTTTATATTTTTTTTCTGTAACACTTTCCCGTTCTATATTTTCGAAGGATTGAAATTCATCTGCAACATCTTCTGAATCAGAAGTTTCGATAGAATTCACGTATACCAACTCTGGTTCCCATTTAAGCATTTTTTTATTTGTCAACACTTTTGATTTTAATGGTGAAGAATAAAATAGTTTGTTACCAAGTATAAATTTTTTATTTTTGTTTAATTCTTTTGAAGTTTCGAAAACTGACATTAGCTGTGTTCACCATATACAAATTTCTTTTGATAGTTAAGTTAACACAGCCGTCACTTTTATTCTGTTTACACAGCCAGCCCAGCCTACCAGCAAGGTCTCCTAAATAGACAGGCTGCAACATTTAATTCAAGATGGTGTCATGAAGGCCACATGAAAATGTAAACAAAGAAATTTCTTATATGAGATTTTTCAGTTCATATAAGAATTTTAGAGTGATTCGAAGTTTTTTTTTTTAAATTTATTTATTGTCAATTAATATATAATAATATAATGAAACAGAATTTATTTCATCAAAACCAAAAGCTAATTTACATAAAATATTGAAGACTTATCTTAAAAATTTATAAAAACAAAAAATATTAAATATAGTAAAATAAAAATTTAAAACTAGCCTAGGTAGTTGTTTAAAAAATTAGGTTCAATTTGTTAATCAAAGATAAGTGAAGAAAAAACCTTTAAAAGAAATAACACATTTAATAAAATGGGGAAAATTAAAAATAAAACAAAATAGAATAATTATAAAGAAAAAATAATGCTTATATAGTAAAATATAAATGAAAATGATGAAAAAATTCGACAGTAAAACAAATTAAAAAAAATCAATGAGAAAAGCAGATTATACATTTAAAAAACAAAAATTCAAATTAATGGATTTAAAAGGTTTTCAATAACGTGATGATCAAAAGAAAGAAGCCATTGATTTGAGAAATTT
Source organism: Argyra leucocephala (assembly GCA_963942445.1). Classification (NCBI taxonomy): domain Eukaryota; kingdom Metazoa; phylum Arthropoda; class Insecta; order Diptera; family Dolichopodidae; genus Argyra; species Argyra leucocephala. The sequence continues at coordinate 48,428,535 of OZ012679.1, read as the reverse complement.
GATTTCAACTCTTTCGCAGCGAAGATAATCTGGTAATTTATTGAATAAACGAGGTGCAGTAACATTATAGAAATGACAAAAGTGTGGTTTTTAAATCATAGGAATAAAAGCTAAATTTCTGGTGTTGACACTAAATTGTATGTTCGATATACTTTTGTAGTATTATACCCAGAATTGTTAAAAAATGTTTTAAGAACTTTGTCAAAATTTAAATGTCTTAGAGGAAGTAAAACTATTTATTAACAAAATTTGTTTCAAAAAAATTTATTTATTCTATTATCAAATAAATGCTTACTCTAAAATGTGGCTTAATAAATATTGTTAAATTATTGTTACTTATATTATATGTAAGCATATCATATTATACATCCTAAATTCTAAAATTCATCTATTTGGGATGCCTTGATTACATACCTATAATTTACTTCTTAAAAATAAAAAAGACACCGGTCTTAAATCAAAAAATACAGAAGTAAAATCAAAATGTAGGTGAAGAATAGAAAAGAGCAAATAAAAAATATATAATTTAAATATATATCTTAAAGACTATATTATATTTCAAAATATATTTTAAATAGCAAATTTGTTTATGCTTAGATTAATAGAAAAAAAATAAAACATATGAAAAGTTAAGAAATGAATGTATAATTTAAAGTTTTTAATGGATTTAGATGAATTTGATGTGACAAAATTTTTTTGATAAATTCTTTTATCATTATTTTTATTTTTGCAATAATTATTCATCAAAATATTTCACCAAGTTTTTATACATTTTTTAAATATATCACATAAGAAATTTTTTTGTTTATATTTTCCTATGGCCTTTAAAGCGCCATCTTAACAAAAAAAAGTACGAAGTGTTATGCTTGTATATTTAGAATGCCTTGCTCCCAGTTAGAAAATGTCAAAAACGCAGCTATCACTTAGTTCAAAATGGGTGAGTTCAGTGGCATTAATCGGTGGATCTGGAATACATTTTTGATCCATATATCTTAGGGCCCTATTACACATCAATCATTCGTCAATCTTTCATCCATATATTGTCAATATATGGATGAATGATTGATGAGAAATGATTGATGGCGGTTCTATTCTCATCAATCATTCGTCAATCATGCAAGCAAAATTCCCATCAATCATGTCATCAATCATTTTTGACAAGTTCAGCTGAGGCAAAAAAAATTGCTTTTTGGGGAATGTTCAGATAAGGCTATAATATTAATTTGTGATGTAATTCAAAAAGAATAATTTTTATATTAATTTTAATAATTATAGCAATTATTGTAAAAAAAAACGATTGATATATTATTCAAATGTGCAAAAAAATAATTTGTTGTTTCTTATACCCTTTACCAACGAATTAGAATTAAATGGAAGTGGCTATCCATACAAAAAAGTGTCCAATGTTTTGGGTATATTCCTCTCTTTCTTTGGTATTTCTTATTGTCAAAAAACAGAAATAGACGAATATATTCGTTCAATATATTTTCTCTCTTTTAAAAATTCAAAAGATGTAAAATATAATACTTACATATGTAAAGACACGTAATTTTCTTTTTCCAAATGAGACTTACAGCCTGGAATGATACAAATCTTCTTTTTACGTTCCATTTTTCCTTAAAATTTGTAATTTTTTAACAATTTATAATAAAAATCAAAAATTTTATTGACTTTTTTTAATATTTATTTGACAATAACAAATTTTATTTTTGCCTACTTCATTGCTAGTGTTCGTACTTTTTGGAAATTTCATATATCCATATATTACACACTACTGCTAGATTTTCAATATTTCAGAAACATGAATGATTTTTTTTTTCAAATAATTTAACAGCAATACTTTTCTGTGTAATAATAGAATACGGTAATAAAGTAAAAGAAAGTTTAAATTGAAAAAACGTTGTTATTTTTATTAAGATTATATTTTGATACCTTTTATTTTATTCATACTCAAAGATTTTACTAATTTTCTATTTAAAAAAACTATATTGGCCTAATACTGAAAAAAATTTTTTTTTGACAAAAGGAAACCCAAACAAACCAAACAGAAAGAGAAGTACTAAAAAAATATGGACAAAATGTTTGTATTTTTGTATGGGATAGTCACTTCCATTTAATTCTAATTCGTTGCCCTTTACTTTACTTTAAAAATTCAATTTAAATTGAAGTTAAAAACATTCCCCTAAAAATTATATTTTCAATATTCATATATGTTTCGAAATTATCAATATATTTAGAACACTTCCACAATATGTCATTGCAAAATGTCAAAATATGAGTAAAAAGATTGATGAGTGCATGATTGATGTGTAATCGGTCATCATTCTTTTCATCCATATATTTACAATATATGGATGAATGATTGATGAAAAGAATGATGTGTAATAGGCACCTTAGGGCCCTATTACACATCAATCATTGGTCAATTTTTCATCCATATATTGTCAATATATGGATGAATGATTGATGAGAAATGATTGATGGCGGTTCTATTCTCATCAATCATTCGTCAATCATGCAAGCAAAATTCCCATCAATCATGTCATCAATCATTTTTGACAAGTTCAGCTGAGGCAAAAAAAATTGCTTTTTGGGGAATGTTCAGATAAGGCTATAATATTAATTTGTGATGTAATTCAAAAAGAATAATTTTTATATTAATTTTAATAATTATAGCAATTATTGTAAAAAAAACGATTGATATATTATTCAAATGTGCAAAAAAATAATTTGTTGTTTCTTATACCCTTTACCAACGAATTAGAATTAAATGGAAGTGGCTATCCATACAAAAAAGTGTCCAATGTTTTGGGTATATTCCTCTCTTTCTTTGGTATTTCTTATTGTCAAAAAACAGAAATAGACGAATATATTCGTTCAATATATTTTCTCTCTTTTAAAAATTCAAAAGATGTAAAATATAATACTTACATATGTAAAGACACGTAATTTTCTTTTTCCAAATGAGACTTACAGCCTGGAATGATACTAATCTTCTTTTTACGTTCCATTTTTCCTTAAAATTTGTAATTTTTTAACAATTTATAATAAAAATCAAAAATTTTATTGACTTTTTTTAATATTTATTTGACAATAACAAATTTTATTTTTGCCTACTTCATTGCTAGTGTTCGTACTTTTTGGAAATTTCATATATCCATATATTACACACTACTGCTACATTTTCAATATTTCAGAAACATAAATGATTTTTTTTTTTCAAATAATTTAACAGCAATACTTTTCTGTGTAATAATAGAATACGGTAATAAAGTAAAAGAAAGTTTAAATTGAAAAAACGTTGTTATTTTTATTAAGATTATATTTTGATACCTTTTATTTTATTCATACTCAAAGATTTTACTAATTTTCTATTTAAAAAAACTATATTGGCCTAACACTGAAAAAAATTTTTTTTGACAAAAGGAAACCCAAACAAACCAAACAGAAAGAGAAGTACTAAAAAAATATGGACAAAATGTTTGTATTTTTGTATGGGATAGTCACTTCCATTTAATTCTAATTCGTTGCCCTTTACTTTACTTTAAAAATTAAATTTAAATTGAAGTTAAAAGCATTCCCCTAAAAATTATATTTTCAATATTCATATATGTTTCGAAATTATCAATATATTCAGAACACTTCCACAATATGTCATTGCAAAATGTCAAAATATGAGTAAAAAGATTGATGAGTGCATGATTGATGTGTAATCGGTCATCATTCTTTTCATCCATATATTGACAATATATGGATGAATGATTGATGAAAGGAATGATGTGTAATAGGCACCTTAGATCTATTCACTGAATGTAATTCACTACAAAAATTTACCACAATATTATCGCCATCATCGGAAAATGTAATAAGTACTTTTAAAAATAAATTAAATTTTAATGAAATAATATTTATTATGCCTGAAACTTTGTGCAGAACTATGCATGCATCGCAGCAAAAATAAATTAGAATGTATGGTTTTGTATGGAACCAATTACATGTAATTCTGCACGCAGTGCGTTTTGATGCAAGATATCTCTATTTCTAATTTTTGCTGCGCAGCGGCAGAGCTACCTACGAAAGATTGACAAATTGTCATTTTACTCATACTAATTAAAAAATAAGGACAAACGTCATAAAAGTTATTTGATATTTACATATTTATTATTGTTTTTTGTGGTAAATAGGTTATAACCAATTTTGCAAAAAATTATTTTAAATTAGAATACCTTTGACAGACTATACTTCATTATGAAATTCAACTTAATTATGAAGTAAAGTTTACTGAAGTGGTTACAGATTAGTTACTTAATTATTATTTTCAACGATATAAAAAAATACAATTAAACTTAAGAGAAAACAGATTTATCATTTATTTAGAATTATTTTGTTGCAAAAAAATAAATTTTTTGGGAAATATTCTTTGTGTGAAAAAATCTAATAGGCAAAATGTTAATATAAAAAAAAATTTTTTTTAAATACTCTATACTATACGTTGATTATTTGGTTTAATACGTGCTCATTTAAATCAACTTTCTAAACACTTAGGCCGCTCTGATGAATAATTAGGCCCTGATAAGATTATTTTCTATCAGAATCATAACTCAAAATAATGTAATGGAGTTTTTTTTAGGATAGAACATTATCCTTTTGAAAATTAAATGTTACCCGGATGGTCTTAAGGCATTTCATTATGTATATTATATTATTATGAAAGTTTACTTTCAATTATTTTAACTTATTTTTAATTATTTTTATTTTTTTTTTCAAAAATAACACTATCCCCTTAACTACTTGACCAAAACAAAATAGAAAAATGATAATTCGAATTATAATTCAAAACAAAATATTAAAATATCAATTCGAATTGTTATTTTCAATAAAAATTTAGTTTTAAAATTTCCAGCAGATGGCTTTTTTCTTAATTTAATGCTAAATGAAGTAGATTTTAATTCATTAATGTACTTCATTATGAAGATTTTCTTCATAATGAAGTATTTTAGTTTAATGAAGTAAAGTCTGTCAAGGGTATTAATGGAAGAAAAACTAATTAATTTGAAATGAATGAAAATTTCTCTAGTCCATAGTCTAGATTTTCTTTCTTTTTTGTTGCAATATTCATCATAAATTTTTAAAATATTTAGATATTACAAAATATATGTCGTTGTGCATTTGACTAGCATTTATTAATATAATTATATTTTGTTACAATCATGATAGTGACAGATAACAAAATATGTGATTAATATTTTTTCAAAAATTATTAAATTAAAACTTTTATTAAACACTTTTAATAACTTTTAACTTTAAAATTTTTCAAAAATTATTTTATTTTGTATTTTATTACTATACAAACAAATTGTATGTTTTTTTTTTTTTTTTTTGCGTGGATTGGTGGGAATCTTCATAGACACAATGAGCCCCGTAGCTTCCATTGTGTGCCAGATTTTTACTGACCAAACCACACCCCTCCCACTAATACTAGTCCAACGGACTAACCATTAATTTATTGCTATTTTGATTTTCTTAAAGAAAAAGTTTACGAAATTCTATCGTATTAAATCTAGTGGCTTAGTTCTTTTAAGCCTTCTGACATCATTTTGATTATGTAGCAGTTGAGTGGCCTCAACGTTAACATGTCCCTCCAGACGAGCTATATGCTTTGTTGCATATCTTTTTATTTCATTTTCTATGCAAGGAATTTTTAGATCTCTGTGCAAATCACTGTTGCGAACATACCAGGGGGCATTTACCATGTTGCGCAAGACTTTATTTTGGAATTTTTGTATACAAAGTACATGTGTTTGTTTGGCACATCCCCATATTTGTATGCCGTACAACCATATCGGTTTGAGTATCTGATTATATAACAAAATCTTGTTATGTATAGGTAATTTAGAATTACGACCTAAGAGCCAGTACATTTCTCTATACTTATTTTCAAGCTCAAATTTTTTCTTTTTAACGTGCTCTTTCCATCTAAGTTTGACATCTAATGTCATTCCTAGGTATTTAGCATTGTTTTCTTGGGGTATATTGACCCCATTCAGATTTACCAATGGTGGTTGATTTTCTAATTTTTTATTTGTAAAATTTACATGTACTGATTTTAACTCATTGAGTTTAATTTTCCATTTCTTTGTCCAGAGGTATAGCTTGTCGCTTGCTCTTTGCAATTTAATTGTAGCCTCGTCAATATTTGATCCTACTGCCATCAACGCAGTATCGTCAGCGAATGTAGCTACAGTTATATTTTCCATTTCTGGTAAATCATTGGTGTAGAGCAAATACAGTATGGGACCCAGAATACTACCTTGAGGCACACCCGTTTTAATATCTCTAATAGTAGAATACTCTTCGTCTTGTTTTATTCTGAATAGTCTGTTTTCTAGATATGATGAGAGTATATCTACGTATTGTTTAGGTAACATATTGTTTAGTTTATTTATTAAGCCTCGATGCCATACTTTATCAAAAGCTTGGGCTACATCTAGAAATATGGTAGAGCATACTTTCTTTTCCTCTAAAGCTTTTTCTATTATGTCTGTTATTCTATGAATTTGATCGATTGTCGAGTGCTTAGATCTAAAGCCAAATTGATAATTTGGAATCAGATTACTATTTTCTATGATCGGTCTCATTCGAATTGTATGTGTATATATATTTGGCGGCATTTATCTGTGTACATTATTTCAAAATAAAACAATTTTTGACACATAAAATATACACATGTGTCTGGTACGCAGATATGCATGGATATCGATTTAAATTTAACACTTTCCATAAAAAATATAAACATTTAATTTTTCTTACAGTAGATGTCACCACACTCAACATAAAAATTGTTGTTGTTGTTTCTACATATCCATAAAATGTATCTAGAATTTTTTCAGATCAATTTTCATTAACCGGTACATTTACTCGTTCAGTGAACAGATCCATGGGTTAATTTAACTGAACGCTACTATTACTTTTTCTGGAATCTCAAAGATTAAAATGTTTTGTTTTATATGCCATGCCATGTCATGCCATATGACATACGGCCGTCTGCCACGGGTTTTGTTATTATTCGCTAAATGGTATATATATCGTTAAGTTTTTATATAAATACATGAGTTAAATTTATATTCTCTTACCAAAGATAATATGCAAGTAGATTTCCGAAGCAATGGGAATTTTTCATTCAAAAATTGGTGTCTAATCGCAGCTGATGGGTGTCTAATCACAGCTGACTGAGTATCAGAGCAGCTTTGAAATTTTTGAAAATCTGAAATTAGAAAATAATATATGTGCTCAATGTAAATAAAGGCTCAATAATTTTTCATATACGCCAGTATTTCGATACGATAAATACATTGATACTTAGAAAAAAAATAATAATTGTATAATGGAATCATTTTGATTATAATTTTACACTGCTTTGTTAAAAATATATTTATTCAATATGTTTCTTAAACCAATGTATTACAAATATGTACAATGGCACCCTATATTTCTATTGCTATTTCTTCTAAAATTTTATCTTCAAATTTACCATTTCTATGTTTATCAATAGTTTTCTTCCACAAATATTCACTACTTGAAACTAATTCCATCCATTTTTCATCACATAGTTAAAAATAACAATAAAAAGTAATAAACTCAAAACTATTTCAAAAATACTGTATAGTTACGTTATAAAAGTTAAATAAATAAAATTTCGAATTTCAAAAAGTTTATTTATTATTTATGATTAAACAAAGGCAATTAAAAACATTTGCAATTAACTTAATTAAGTATTTTTTTTGTACACTGTTCAAAGTTGAAATTTTAAATGTTAAGCTTACATTACGTGTACATCGCGTATTTCGGAATATTCAAAATATTTTGACAGAAAATAGACTCAAAAAATAAACTCTTTTATCTAATTTGAGTATTACATTTCAAAACTACTTTCGTTTTTTATTCTTTTAAATTAAAATAACGGAACAAAATCTGTTTTTTTAGAACATCTTTTAACATTCCCATTATTAATCGCGTAAATTTCGAGTCTATAGATGAAATAAAATTGTAAATTAAAATTTTTACATATTATTTTACGTATCGCTACTGCAGTATAAATAAAAATAATATCTTATACAATTTTTATACAAAAACAAAAACGTTCTGAACTAGTTCAAGCTAAAAAAAAAGTTCAAGCGAAAAAAAAACCAAAAATAAATTTAAAGGGGTATACTTAAATTTAATTTAACTCAAGCGAAAAAAAAGCAAATAAAGAAATAAAACCAAAACAGAAAATTTTTCATAAATCTACAACTGCAAATAAACCATTTCAAATATTTTTTTTTTTTTTTTTTTGTCTTTATTCTATACAACTATCTACATAAAATATAAAAGATATTGAGTATAATGTTGGAATTAAAATTGACGTGATGTAACTGACATGTAATCTAAGTCAAAAATCCATTGATTCTTGACTTAATATTCAAATTTATATTTATGGAGTCTCAGGTAAAGTGAATCTAGTAGATAAATCCAGCGGTCTGAAGCGTCTTAATCTGCGCTCGCTTGTTCGTTCATTATTGATGAGTTGAGGAGCAAGTAAATTTGGATGGTTTTCCAGTCGAACATAGTATTTTTCAGCTTTCTTTTTAATGAATTTCTTAACAGATGGGATATTTAAATCTGATCTAATTGTGTCATTTCGGACATACCAAGGCGCGTTAACTATAGACCTTAATACTTTGGACTGGAAGCGTTCTATTATTTCGATGTTGGAGTTACTAGTTGTTCCCCATAGTTCCAACCCGTAGCTCCAGATTGGCCTGATGATAGCTTTGTACACTGCAACTTTACATTCTAGGGATAAATTGGAGAAACGACCTATTAGCCAAATTAATTGGTTGAATTTTAATCGTAGTTGTTTATTTTTGCTGATGATGTGACTTTTCCAAGTGAGGCGTCTATCCAAGTGCATACCTAAGTACTTAACCGAGTCTTGGTGAGTCAATTCCATGTCGTTAAGGTGAAGAGCGGGGCAATTTCCCTTGCGATTAGTAAAGGTGATATGAAGGGATTTCGATTCATTGGCCTTTATTCTCCACTTTTTCAGCCAGTTTTGTATATCCAATAAGTAGTTCTGAAGAACTTCTGAAGCTAATCTCGGATTAGTATGAGACACTAAGACCGCTGTGTCGTCAGCAAAGGTAGCAGTGAGTACCCTCGGCGATGTTGGAAGAGGAGCAACTTTTGTCAACCTATTTGATAAATACCTATTTGATAAATAAGTTGACAAAAGTTGCTGGTAGTGGTGAGGAAGTAGTTTTTTAAGCTTGCTTGTAAAGGAGACCTTTGTGCCAAACTTTGTCGAAGGCTTGCGAAATGTCCAGAAAAGCTGCAGAACAGTATTTTTTCTTGTCAAGTGAATTATTTATATGGTTCACTACTCTATGTATTTGCTCAATTGTTCCATGATTGTGACGAAAGCCAAACTGATGAGCTGGTACGATATCTCGTTCATTATTTATTTTAATCAATCTTTTGGCTATTAGTTTTTCGATTAATTTTGATATTACTGGCAGAAGACTTATTGGTCTATATGAACTAGTCTCATTTGGCTCTTTCCCCGGTTTAGCTAACATTATGATATGAGCAGTTTTCCAGATATCTCTGGGAAGTAGCTAGTTCTTAATATAGCATTAAAAATGTGGGTTAAGAATTTTATACTGCAATACGGAAGTTCCTTTACCTATTTGCCTGTGATACCATCATACCCAGGAGCCTTCTTGTCTGACACAGAGTTTTTTATGATTTCCTGTACTTCCTTTATCCGGACTTTCTTTATCGGTAAATCCATTTGATAAGGCACTTCAAGGTAGTTTTCAATCTTGTTGTTTTCGTCGGTTGAAATTACTGGTGGATACGGTACAAACACTTTTTGTAAATGTGATGCAAAAAGCTCTGCTTTCTCACCATCGCTTCTGGCCCAATTACCATTTGATTTCCTTAGTGGAGGTATAATTTGTTGTGGCCGTTTCAGTTTTCTTGTTGCTTTCCACAGTGAGTAGTCATTAAGATCGGTATATGTTAGTCTTTCAAGGTAATTCTTCAACGAACTTTCTCTGCTTTTATTTAACAAAAATTTAAGTTCTTTGATTGCACGGTTTAACCTGGCTTTGATTTCAGGGGATCTAGTTTGTTGCCAATATTTCCTAAGGTTTCTTTTTTCCATGATTTTGGATTTTATTTCAGGTGGAGAAATAACATATTTTCGGATGTTACCTTGCGTCGGAGTTGATGACATTGCTGCTTCAATCAAGGTTATATTTAGGTTTATTTCAAATATGATGCCCATTTGTATTAAACGATCTTTGGCAATTACCATATTATATTTGTAATAAAAAATATGCATAGAAATAACAGCGACAAAACAAACATCTTCATCGTCGTAACTCAATTACACAACTCGTAGTAGCAGTAGCTATGGTTGAAGTTGAATTATTCAAAAAGTAGTTTACAGTAAAATAAAAATTTGGTAGAAATGTGTGGTTTTTTTTGCTTTTTGTTAATAAATAAATTTAGTTTTTTTAGTTTCCAGTGGGCATAATCTTGTAATTCTTTATTTATTTATTTACTTATTTCTTCAACAACTATCTAATAACTTATACATTATCTATTGGATATGGAAAGGTTATTTTTGTTATTTTTTTATTATTTTGTCTTACGAGGGGATGGTGGAAATCTCGAAAGACTTTAATTTTAATTCTTTTTTCTAATTTAGTAACTAAATTTTTACAAGATGCCAATTTTTTATCTCTTATAAGGCACTGTGGGCAACTTTCAGTTTGATCATCATTTTTAAATTCAATGGCATTATTAGAGTAAATAATGTTTTTGTGCTTATTAGGATCTTCTAAAAACAATGAAGGAACCGCATCCGCATACAATTTTTTGGAACCTATATATCTATCTTTAAAATGACGTTGACATATAAAGGGATAAATTAAAGCTTTAATATGGCCAGAAGATTGCCAACAAATATTGAGCCATTTTTCATATTTGACTGTGTTACGATGAGGAAAATTGAAAAATTTAACAGATTCAGAATGGGAATTGCACCGGACTATGCAACAACACCGTTTTTTTAATGCATTTTTAATAATGTAGTATATATTTTATTTGATAAAATTTAATATAATTTATTTAAGAAAAAATAAAAAGAATTTTTTACTTTCACCAAAGACAAAGCAAATTGCCTTAGCTCCCAATAAAAATTTAAATTTTAAAATTACTTCACTTCACTTTGAGTTTTATTGAATAAAAATGACTGCAGACTTAATACAAGTCCAAAGTAAGAATGGTGTGTTCTTTAACTTTAGTAAAATAAATTCACATATGTTAAACCAATTTTTTTCAAAATAACTATATTTTAACGTTTGCTAATTTTCTCTTGTAGCCATATACCACATCACACACAATTAAAAAAAAACTAAGTACCTAAATATTGAAAATGGAAAAAAAACACAATTTTTACTAAATTCTTTTCATATAATACTTATTTATTTTTAGAAAAAGTATGTGTTGGTTGGAAACTGCTTATCGGCATCTAAAAGATTTTTTTTATTCTCTCATTGGGAATACTTGATACAAAATATAGTGTGAAAGCGAGGATTTCGTTAGGTAGAAACGAAAGGAATACAGATGTGAAAACCCTGATTTATTTTAACCAATACCAACTAATCCATACAAATTTTTTTTTTTCTTTTTAAAAAAAAATATTTTGGTATTGATTGATATTGAGTTGGCATTGATAGTAAATCTGTAATAGTGCGACCCATGAGAAAACTTTATTATTAGAAATTAGGTTAATAACAAAAATCCCGATAATAATATGGATGAAATTTCTATGCAAAAATATTTATTTGTATGAAAAATTTGGGAAATTCCTTATTAAAATATTTGGATCTACTTGGAACCGACTCGAAGAGAATATTTTTGCATGTTAGACATTAAGAAAAACTTGCAATCTTGATATTAAACAATTATTATATCATAAGTAGCAAGAAATTTCATACAAATACTGTATAATAACAACATTTAACTTAGATTTTTGGTTATTTTTGCTTTATGTATTTATGACGCCCGCGTTAAATGACGAGAGATTCTAACATTACCTAAGGAGTTAAATATTAAAATTTGTAAAAAAATATTCAAATAACTCAGATCCAATAACCTGCGATTTTAGCTTCAAACTATTTTAATTATGACCCACCACGAAAAAAAGGTTTGTACTCGCTGGAATAGAGTATGTAAAAATAAATAAAAAACATAGCAAAAAAAGAATGCAAATATACATTTCTCAATTAAAAATTTCAAGAGAAAATGCAATTCAAAAATAGCTTTAAAATAGCTTTTAAGTTTCTGGTTTTTATTTTTTTAGGCGATCGGATATCTACTTGTAAATTATCTTTGCTCTTACTATATAATAATTGTACGTACTTGTACGTACTTAGTTGTTTTTATTATAAAATTATATAGAGGTTTAAGAAATTTATACTTTCCTTTTAATGGAATTGAAAAAAAAAAAAACAATTCATACATATTAAATTTATTTAATATTTACCATTTACTTTGTTTTTGTATTTTACAAAAATATCATTATTAACTTTTATGTTATGAAATTTGTATCGATGAGAAATTAGCGCATAAAACTTATCGAAACTTGATCTTGGACATAAATAGCAAGTAATTTTGTCTATATTAGAACATTCACGCCATTTATTTTCTAAATTTCTATGTTCATAGGAATTGAAATGTTCTAAAGAAACGGCAGAAGATAGCTGTAATTTGCAGATTTTGCAATAGAATGTACGTTTAATAAAATAATCTTCTTGTGGAATTATGTTTTTATTTCCTTTACTTTGAAGGCTAATTTGATTAAATGAAAAATTATTTTGAACATTTTCATTTTGTACTTCCTCTTTTGCAATATTATTTTTGATAAATTCTTCGTTATTTAAATTTATACTTTGATCATTTATTAACTCATTTTCGTTATGATTTATACATATTGGAATGCTAGTATTAATAGGAATAGATTTATCCGAAAAAAATTCAGGCTTTTGATTATTTACGTTTTCATTATTGCTTGCTTTTGAATTAAGTTTTTCCTTAATTGGTATTGTGCTTTCGCTTTGAAATGTTTTCGGACAGTAATCTGGAAATATACGTCCTTCGATAGCACAACCTTGAGTTTTAAAATGAGAAATAATAGACTCATAATGTTGGAATTTTGTATTACAAGAGCAGATATAAGGTAAAATCTTGTTATGCATATTCATATGATCAAAATAATGAATTCTTTTGATAAAGGTTTTATTACAAATTTCACAATGTTTCGTTTGTTTTTCAAAGTTGTTATAAAATAATTTATTTATTTTATGATTATGTTCATCAATTTCATGCTTTATTAATGAAGCTATGTTTTCGCAACTACTTTTACAAATTTTGCAAATAAATTTTTGTACTTGATATTTTTCAATCCATTCATATTCTTTTTGTAAATGTTTTTCTGCAGTAAAGTGATTTTGAACTTCATTTCTATCAAAATATGAATTACATATTTTGCAGAAATGCAAAGGTTGTACTTTTCTTTGTTTATTTTTTCTTATCATGAAGTTACAGTATTTGGGTATAGTTATACCATTTAGTGAACATTTAAATTTTTTTAAGTGAACAGTAAAATTCCTGTAAAATGCCATGTTTTTTCCACATGAACATACGTAAGGCTTTTCTCGAGTGTGAACTGTCATGTGATCAAATGCATATATTTGTTTTGTAAATTTTTTGGAACATATAGGACATGTTTTATTTTTTTTTATATTTTCATATTGTAAGTCGTTATACTGTATGTCCATAATATGAACATTTTTATTTTCACTCAAATTTTCATTCTTAGTACACGTATTCGAGTGCATCCTAGCTTTTTTATGATCACTAAAAATTTTTCCACAGTAAAAACATAAACGCGATTTTTCCAAATGGGAATCAAGATGTGCAATGACTGCTGGTCTATTTTGAAATACTTTTTTACACTTTTCACACTCATATCCCTGGGATACTCTAGTAAACTGATCATACCTTTTAGTTTTTGGTTTATCAAAAAACTTTTCATTATAATCATCAAAATCTGATTCGCTATCTGACTTCCACTTAAAATCAAAACTATTATTTTCAATATCAGTATTTTCACAAGTTTCATGAACTCCATTTTTGAGATCAGTTTGTTGTTCATCAGTTTGCTGATTATTTAAAAAATCTATATTAGAATAAAAGTATGGATTGTTTGGGTCCAAAGTTCCTACTAATCCTATTTGTAAAGAATTACTGTTACTGTATTCCTCCTTAATAGTATTTGCTTTTTTGATTAATGAAATTAAACCTAAAAACTTTTCAGAACACAAACAAGTATTTGCTGACTCAAATGTATCTGACCACAATTCTAATAAAAGATCACATTGAACTTCAGCATTTTTATATTTTGTTTCTGTAACACTTTCGAAGGATTGAAATTCATCTGCAACCTCTTCTGAATCAGAAATTTCAGTAAAATTCATGTACATCATCTCTGGTTCTCATTTATTTATTTTTCTATTTCTAAACATTTTTGAGCATGTTAATTTTAATGAGTCGGTTTTGAATAAAATATCTTGCAAGCAAATAATTATAAACTTTTTTTAATTTCTTTAAATTTCTTGTTTAAACTTTCGTAAACTGACATTTATTTATTTTTTGTATGTGTATGTATAAATGGGTTCGTTCAGTAGCATTAACCGGTAGATTTGGAATCCATTTTGGATCCATGTACCATATATCTGGCCACTGAACGCAACTCACCACAAAAATTTACCGCAATACTAGCGTTATCACCGAAAAATATAATGAGTACTTTTAAAAATAAATTAAATTTGAATGGAATAATATTTATTAGAGTGCATATAATTTATTTTTTATAACTCTTAACTTAAGTTTTATGTACATAAATCTTCCTTAAGAATTTAAATTTTCACACTAATTCAAAAAAATTAAATTTAACAACTTTCATAAGAAATATAAACATTTAATTTTTCTTACAATAGATGTCACAACACTCAACATGAAAATTGTTGTTGTTGTTTTTACATATTAAAAGTCAGATCCATGAAATGTATCTACAATTTTTTCAGATAGATTCTTTTTTATTAACCGCGATACATTAACCGGTACATTTACCACACCGTTCAGTAAACAGATCCATGGATCTGTATTAGATCCATTGGTTAATTTCACTGAACGCTACCAATGATAAATCTTATGTCACATCACACTTTACATAGAGCGTCCTCTGAACAGAGCATTATTGAGACTCCTTAACGTGACACCTAGCGGATTTTCACAAAAACTGAATGCAGTCAGCGTTTCTTTGAGAAACAAATTCACAATTACGCTGAAAACACAGTCACAACGATTGACGAATGACCAAAATTCGGCATTAGAGACACAATCACGACGAATATTCGTGACGAACAAATTTTTGTGTTTTGAAATTTCAAAATTTGTTACATTTAGAACATTATAGAAGTTAGACTTTGTATGTGAACTTAAAAATCGTTGTTTTATTTAGAAATTTAAATATTTAAATATTTAATCAAAAAATAGCAAATAAAAAAAATTAAAAATATAATATATAATACATAAAGTTATATATTAATTTTTGTACTGAATTGG
Organism: Argyra leucocephala; assembly: GCA_963942445.1. Lineage (NCBI taxonomy): Eukaryota > Metazoa > Arthropoda > Insecta > Diptera > Dolichopodidae > Argyra > Argyra leucocephala. Next base: position 48,412,794 of record OZ012679.1, on the reverse strand, counting down.
AGTACGATTTGGAATATTTTCCAGTAAGGAAAATAAATATTTTCTTTTATTTTTTTTTATAACATTGTGTGTGTAGAATTAATGTTTTTTTGTACACTTTCTATTTAAATGTAATATAAAAAGTAAAAAAGTGAAACAAATAAAATAATACATAAATTAAAATGTTTGAATATTTCTACAAAATTAAATATATGTAAAATAAAAATAAAGTAAGATATGTATTTTCCTTACCTGAAAATATTTTAATTTAATCGTACTCCAATCCAATACAAAAATGACCATAATATAACATTATTTTCATATATTATATTTTTTTCTAAATTTGCTATACTTAGGTTAAATGCTTAAATATCTACATTTCTAAATAAAACCAAAGAATATCCATAATAAGAAGGTTCACTGGAATAAAATTTTATAATTTGTAAATGTGTTGGTCACCATTTTTCCAGTCGATTTCCAATATTGTAAGAAATAGATAGTCATAAGAATTTAATTTGTGAGAGAGAGATAAAAATTCAAAATACAAAGTGGAAAAAAAATGAACGAACAATTTTTTTGTATGAAAAAAATATTGTCTTTATTTTTAGTTAGTTACTTTAATTTCAAATTAAAATTTGTTTCAGCACCGCACACAAAACACTTACAAGATGATGTTTTCTCAATTTCGAAACATTTTTAAAAAATTGTGTATAGAATAGTTTTTATAAAAACTTTTTTTAAGCGTTAGAGGTTATTTATTTTTAAATATAACATACACTGCTTAATTTTCATATATAATCTGCATTTTTTTTTTCTAAGTACTTTCTTATATACTAATTTTGTTTTTAAAAATGCATATCAATAAAAAATATTATTTATTCAAATGTTCATATTATTAATATTCAACTTTGTTACCTATTTATAAAATTAACAGGTACCTAAATTCATTATATTACTTATAATATAATATGTATTATTAGTTCAATGATGATTAAAATGCACAATTTAATTTTTCAGAAACTAAAAAGGCATCGGATTATTCATAAAAAAACAAACCATTTGATATTCTTTTTAACTATCTATTTCAATACCCAAAAAACTGTGTATATTGAAAATACATGAATGATAAAAAATGTACTTCCCTTATCAGCCAATAAAATAAAATAATATGATATTTAAGAAATAACATATGTTTTTGAAACGAATATTATTTTATATAGGGATCTGCAAAAAATCAATCATTCAAAATTTATTTATTCTCATATTCTTATAAATTTAATACGTTTATTTTAAAAAAAATTCGTACACAAAATTTCAGACGACTGTACACATGAAAAATCTCTAGTGGGCTAAATAAATAAACAAAAATCTCCCGTGGGCTATTTAAAATTACATTGCAAAAATGAAGTGGTTTTTTAAATGGTTTATATCGCACTCTTTCTTTCTCACAACTTCTTACATAAGAAAATATTTACAATAATTCTTTGCTTCTTTAACTAATGGTTTTTTTTTTGTAAATGAGTTTGTGAAAATATCTTTGACTTCCAGTGAACCTTCAAATTAGTATATAAGAAATTACTTAGAAAAAAATAAATAAAGAATACATATATGAAAATTAAGCAGTGTATGTTATATTTAATAACAAATCAACTCTAACGCTTAAAAAAAGTTTTTGTAAAAACTATTCTATATACAATTTTTTAAAAACGTTTTGAAAATGAGAAAACATCATCGTGTTAAGTGTTTGGTGTGCGGTGCTGAGAGAAATCATAATTTGGAAATAAACTAACTAACTAAAAATAAATACGATATTTCTTTCATACAAAAAAATCGTTCGTTCATTTTTTTTCCACTTTGTATTTTGAATTTTTATCTCTCTCACACAAATTAAATTCTTATGACTATCTATTTCTTACAATATTGGAAAGCGACTGGAAAAATGGTAACCAACACATTGATAAATTATAAAATTTTATTCCAGTGAACCTTCTTTTAATGGATATTCTTTGGTTGTAACTACCATTTGTTACTCGTGTATTTTTGCACACATTTTTTATTTACATTTTTAAATCACGATTTTAGAGAAAAAAATATAATAAACGTTACAAAACCTTAATATACGTTTTAAAGCTACATATATCATCTTTTCATTCCTGGAAAAATATTGGCAAAATCTCTTTTGGTTTTTTAGAAATTTAAATGAAAATTAACCTGGTATGTTTTGTTGTTGTTAACTTCCATTTAAAACCAATGTAAATTTTTTTTATACGATTAACTGTTCGACATTCTCTACTCATTACATTTAGAGTTAAAAATTTCCGTAGAGCGGCGCGGATATCACTTTACCGAAGGTCAATTTGGTTTTTCTTTTTAGGGAACGTCTACTGGGAAAAAGTAATACCTTTTAAAAGATTTTTTTACGTTATGCCTATTTGCCGGAAAGAATTTCTTTTTAGTCCAGATTTGTTATGGAGGACGTTTTTGCTATTGCAAATATTTAGAAATAGAAAAAGAGTATTTTAAAGTGAAAAATGGTAATTTTTTGTATTTACATTGTTAAATAAGTACACAACTTATTAAATACAATAAACTTTTTATAATAAACTTTGTATTTAGAAAATTTTGAAAAAATTAAATATTACACGTGTTTAGAATCTTCATAAATATGTAGTTTTTTTTTTCAAATTGGTTAATTTGAATTTTGTATTCATTTTTATTTCAGAGCTTAGCAACGGCACGCCCGTTAGTCACAATATATTCAGAGAAAAATGAAGCTGTAAAGGATAGCAACGTCTGTCTTCCAGCAGTTTTTAAAGCTCCAATTAGACCAGATGTTGTCAATGAAATACATCAATTAATGCGTCGCAATCATCGTCAACCCTATGCTGTTAGTGAACAAGCAGGTAAGACAAGTGTTGACATAGTTGTAGAAATTAAGTACTTGCTTGGTCGGACATAAAACGAAGATCAGTTAGTTTATATCTTACGCATTTAGGCCTTACAGCCCTTTTTACACCAAATAAATAATTACTGTTTAATTTAAGGTCATCAAACTTCTGCGGAATCATGGGGTACTGGTCGGGCTGTGGCACGTATTCCTCGTGTACGTGGAGGCGGCACTCATCGATCAGGTCAAGGAGCATTTGGTAACATGTGTCGTGGAGGTCGTATGTTTGCTCCAACAAAACCATGGAGAAGATGGCATCGTAAAATAAGTGTAAATCAAAGACGTTATGCGTTAGTTTCGGCGATTGCAGCTTCTGGTGTACCAGCGCTTGTTCAATCAAAGGGACATGTCATTGACGGGGTTTCCGAATTTCCTCTTGTTGTGTCAGACGATGTTCAAAAATTGCAGAAAACTAAGCAGGCAGTAATTTTTCTTAGAAGAATGAAAATTTGGGCTGATATTCAAAAGGTATTGTATATTTCGATATTCATTATTGTTTCGGCATTGGCAATAAATTTTTTGTGCAATTAGTTTGTGTCTCAAACTAATTTTAGGGTTTGTTGCTAAAGAATTTTGATTTTTCAGGCGTTCGACTGCAAAGTTAATTAAACTTTTCAGTCGGTGCAGAAAACTCGGACATAAAAAAAAGTTTATTAATTAAAATTGTTTTAAACTAAATATTTTATAAAGATATTTTAAAAATTTTTAGGTCTATAAATCTCAACGTTTTCGTGCTGGACGTGGCAAAATGCGTAATCGTCGTCGCATTCAACGTTGTGGTCCTTTGATTGTTTATTCAAAAGATGAAGGTTTAAAACGTGCTTTCCGTAATATTCCAGGGATTGAAACTATGCGTGTTGAAAAAATGAATTTGTTAAAATTAGCTCCAGGTGGTCATGTTGGACGTTTCGTTATATGGACTGAGTCTGCTTTTAAACGTCTCAATAATTTATTTGGATCATGGAAAGAAGCATCGAAATTGAAGAAAGGTTACAATTTACCACAACCAAAAATGGCAAATACAGATCTCTCCCGTTTGCTTAAGTCTGAAGAAATCAGAAAAGTTTTGAGAGATCCTAAGAAGAAGGTGTTTCGTCGTGTACGTCGTCTTAATCCTTTGACTAATACACGCCAATTAATAAAATTAAATCCTTATGCCGAAGTCTTGAAACGTCGGGCTGTTATGGCTTCAGAGAAAAGAAAAGCAGCCCGTGCTATTGAAAATGCTAGACGTCGTAAAATTGAGTTGCCTAAATCCCATTTTGCCGTTAGATTAACAAAACAAGAACAATTTCGTAAAAAAATGTTGGCTGCAAAATTTGAAGAAAAAAAAAAAAAAATAGTTGCCAAAAAAGCAGCTAAAAAAACAGCTAAAGCAGGTGCACCTACAGCAGCTCCATTGAAAAAAGTAGCGCAGAAAAAAAAATAAAATAATGCAGTAATTTTTTTGTTAACTTAAGGTTATATTTACTGCAAAAATAAATGATAAAAAAATAAATTAAGGTTATTTTTTTTTTAAATGGAAATAAACTACTTCTATCAGTAAAGTTGTAAGGGTGAATAAAAAAACAGTTATAAATATGCAAATAAGCAAATTGTTTTTATCATACTATAAGCTGTGAGCTTAGCTATATAAATTTTAAATGTGTAAATTTTTATATAAATAATGTATGTGCCATTGTAATTGTATACATTACATGATGTTAATATAGCGAAGCTTAAAACAAATTTAACCAAATTATGAAACGAAGCGGTTGAAAGAAAGCAGTGTGAGATGTGGGAGTTTTTGTTACTTACATACTTTTAAATATTTTATATATTAAACTTTAATAAAATTTTTGTCAAAAAATATTCACAACTTTATCAAAATTAAGCAAAAATTAAAATTTAAAAATCAGTCGAAAACTTTTTCAAATAGGTAATACTTTTACTTAAAAAATAAAGATCATAAAATTAGCTAGTTAGGTATGTAGGTATGGGTGGCTGCCTATATCGGCACAAATAGACCGAGGAAGTTCATAGTAATATCATAGACTTTCGATTCTCCTTGTGGGTTCTACTTGTCAAAACCACTTTAAGCTTTCCAAAACGATGGAGACCCTTTATTTTGTACCTTCAAGGTCACCAAGGCAATCTATAACAACAGCTTCGTACAGGGGTGTTGTCAAGGCTTTTGCCACCAAGCTAGGCCATCTCAAGCCCTGTCATTTTAATATTCCTCGTTTCTTCAGTGCATAACGTATTTGAATTTATGTACTATGCAAAATTTAACGATTAATATTAATAAAAATAGTAGTGGTGTAGTTTAATAAAAATTATTGCTATTAAAATCGTCCAATCAAAACAACTTTTAATTTCGATTTTTTTCTTTCATGACTAAGTTACGTAGAATAACCTTTTCGTGCTGAATTAAGTACGGCATTGCAAGTTTATACTACAATACACACCTTTGCTTTGTTCATTAAATGTGGAAAACTTTTGTTATTGCCAGAAACAAGTCTTCTTAAAATTTCCTATCAAAGACTTTGAAGATTCTTTTTTTTCTTTTGCTATATTTTTGTATGAACTAAATCTTTGTGAGCTTAAATATGAGGAGATGGTACAGTCCAAGGATTTCCTCATGGATGCCGAATTTGCAGTTATGTTAGACTTGAATATTAAAGCAATACCAACGCACGTGACTGAAGTTGTAACTTGGTTGCCGAAGCCTTGATGGCGCCCGCGGTCAAAGCTGTTTGTGTTTATTAATAACAATTAATATATAACATATTTAGATTCACAGCTTTTTATTTTTCAATTCAACTAACACAAAACGAAATTTTTAAAAGAATTATGAATTGAAAAGAACAAGAAAATTCCATTTGTAACTAACTACATAAGTAATATTATGTATTACATAATATACATACTATTTTTGTATAGTTCTGCAATAACTGTTTTTATTTTATTTTTAATATTTCTACATGGGTATGTCAGGTATAGTTGTTTTTGTTTATGTTTTTATTATATCAACTATTATTTCTCGATCATAACATAATATTCAGAGTACCTTATATATTTATTTTATGTTTTTGGTTTGAATTTCGAAAAAATTTCTGGAATTTAAAAAACAATTTTAAATAATATATAATTAATTTATTTTAATAGCATCGGCTTTTTAACGCTTCGACTAGTTTTAAATTTTAAAAGTAGAATTTAACAATTGAAATATAAAATTATTTGGAAAATTAATAACATTGTAATAAATAAATTATATGATTTAACACAAATTGTTTTTTTTTTTCGTTTATTTACACATATAATCTTATTTACTGTTATTATCATGATAGTTGGTAGTTTGATAATTCATTGAACTAAAATCTCCAGTATTACATGATATTGAAGGTATATCAAAATTTGAAAATCCTTTATAATCTGATGTTGTCGGTTTTATTGGCGATGGTAATAAAATTTGACTTGGTGAATCACTTTCAATTAAATTTTGTGAATTGTCTTCTACTGAAGAATTTATAACTAAATTCATAGCACCAGTTTCATGAAAAACATTAGTCTGATCTTCATAATTATTGCATGATCCATTTTTCACTGTAGAGTCTTTTTTTAGTAATGGATCAAATTCTTGAAGATCAAGTTTTAGTGATGCTTCATCAGGTAGTTCTGCTTGAATAATTTTATTTTCTATTTGGACGTCTTCTGTTAAGCTATTTTCCCCGCTATAATCGGATAAATCAAAATCATAGTTTATATTAGAAATTCCACCAGTAAAATCTGTAACATTTAATGGATCGTCAGGAGTGTTATCAAAAGGAGTATAATTAAAAATTGGAGAAGAAAATATTAAATCTGCAGAGTTACTATTGGATATATGTCCGGTTCCAGGAGATAAAGTGTTAGATAGACCAAGTGAATCTTTACTATTATCAAGTAAATCTACATTAGAAATGGTTCTTTCAACTATTCTAGGTGTCGGAGTTATAGGAGAAGGTAGATTTTTTTCTTTATTTTTATTATCAATTAAAATTGACTGGTCATTTTCATATATTTTCGCTGCTGATAATAAATTAGATTGAAAATGTCCGTGTTCACCTTGAAAAGCATTCTTTTTAGGTGGTAAAGTTGGTGGTGTTATATCAACATTAGTTCCTCTAATTTTTTCTCGTACAAATTCTGGCGTTTTTATTGGTAGAATAGTCAAAGGAGCTCTACTAATGGTTGCATCAATTTTTTGTGTAATATCATTCTAAAAATAAAATTTCAAAATTTAGAAATTTAAACTTAGAAAAACTAATAAACCATGAAATTAAATCTTACTTCAAATTTCTTCAAACTAAGACTTAAAGATGCGATTTCATCTAAAATCGTGCTATTTTTCTTCTTTAAAGTTTCCATTGTTTTCATGTTTTCCGATATTAAATGTAAACTTTCACAAGCCATTAATGCACTTTCCCATGGAGTACTGTATGACCTTTCACCAGACATTAAAGAATCAAATTCATCAGCGGGGAGTGATAAGCTTTCATTATTTAAATTTTCAACAAAGGATATAGCACAGCACTAAAAGTTATATGTTAAACGAAAAAATATTTTTGATTTTTATTTTGGAATCAAACAATTTAATACTTCTACACTTACTAAATTTGTAAAGTAATAGCCACCTTCACCACTCATTAATCTTGAAGCGTTACTAAATCGAGTAATATAATTTAAATTACTGTGCAGTCGAACAGGATTGGCTTTCAGAACAACAAATATTAATGCTGGTAGAAATTCATCAGCACTTGCTGGTCCATCAATAGAATGTTTTAGCAAAGCAAATATATTACGACAACATCGGATAATACATTCTAGCTTTTGTTGTGGGGCATAATAAGAATCCATTGCTACTAATTCTAAGAAAAAATATCAATTTAATTTTTAATTTAAACAAAAAATTTTTTTAATTTAAAATTTATTTTGTTTACCTGTAATAGCATTATAAACCAAGTCTCTAGACTCTGAATTCACTTCATCGATACTACAAGCTAAGTGCTTCGCTGTAATCCAACTCAATTGCCTGATTCTTTTTTGAATTTTTGTATCAGATTCCTCATCGTTAGTGAAAAATGGAGAAAATAATTCTCTAAAAACATTGCATCTTTAATAAACAATAATTGTTTTGGTATTTACGTAATTCTTACTTATGATTTTTAGTCATTACTATTTTCTCAAAAAAATCCAAACATTCCTCTTTGATTTCTTGTGGAACTATTGCAAATCTTTGATCATTACTAAGAACGTCTAACATCTTAGTGTAAGTATTTTGAACCAATTCAGATATTTCATCAATACTTGTGTGACTACTTGTAATTTGCCCACAAATTCCTAAATCTAAAGCTCTGATTTCATTTTTTAATAAACGTTTAGCGTCATCAGGAATTTTTAAAGATTTTAAAATTATATTAAATTCATTTTCAATTGGATCTGGAACTCTTATTTTATGCTGCTCAGTTATATATTGATGCTGAGATGATTTTAATGTAGAAGCTAATAAACAATAAAAAAAATGCAATTACATAATAAATTTAGTTATTTCTTAGATAAATAAATATACCTTTTGGGCTATTTGAAGATATTTGAAAAACTGATAATAATGGTTTTTTTTTTAAAGAACCCGTATAACCATCTTTATTACCAGTTTTATGTGGCGATTCACGATGTGAACGACGTAATGGAGACTCATGACCCTTCAATTGTTGCGAATCTTTAGGATCTCGTTCTTTACGATAATGTGGTTGACGATTTGGATACTGCTGCTGCTGCTGCTGATGAGAACTTTGCTTTGATTTTGGAAACGATGGATCTATTTTAGAAGTTCCAACAAAAGTTTTTTCTGTAATTTGTTTTTTTATTATTACTTTTACCATTAATTAAATTTGACTTACGCTTGCGATATTTTTCATTTTTTTCACGAAAACACTTTGAGCAAAGACCATCAAATTGTGTCCAATTCCCATAGTATCCACACCCTCTTCTGCACTTTAAATCTATTAAAAAAATTGTTATACATAAATTACATTACCATTTGTTTCTTTCTTATTAAAAATCAAATATAATAAATTCTAAATATTTAATTTTTGGTTTATTACCCTGCTGTTCGATTCGAAGACTTGTTAATTTAGCCGAATGCATTTCAATTATTTTTCATTTCTTAATTATTCTAAGCTAAAACTTTGTATGTAAAATATAACTAAAATTTATGTGATGCAAATATTTGACAGACGTGTCTACAAAAAAAAATGTATGTATATTCATTCATTTATGTTCACAAATCACAATACAACCCATAAACCCAACGAATTAGAATTAAATGGAAGTGGCTATCCATACAAAAAAGTGTCCAATGTTTTGGGTATATTCCTCTCTTTCTTTGGTATTTCCGATTGTCAAAAAACAGAAATAGACGAATATATTCGTTCAATATATTTTCTCTCTTTTTAATGGAAATTATTTTGATAAATAAACAGGATAGTGCTCAGAATTTAATATGCCTCAATTTGTATGTATTTTGACTTAAATTTTTTTTAAAAATATGATGAGTAAAAATATCTAACAATAATGGATAAATTAATCAAAATTTATTATTAATACATATATGAAAAAAATATGAGAAATACAGCGCTTTCTAGTTTTGAATTTTAAAATATTTATTCTTTTTTTTAGATTTTAAATTCTTTTCTATAAGTTTTTTCAACAGATTGATTATAAAATTTTTTACATATTTGATATTTATTATATAAAATTATATAAACTTATTATTGCCGATTGTCTATCCTATACTTATAAATATGTAAATAATATGTTATTAATATATTTGTATCAAAACATTTTCTTTTTTCCACACCACCATTGAGGTAAAGAAATAGGAGCGTTTTTTTTTAAAATGGTTTCCCCAAGAGGCTTATTCCACTTCATTTTACAATATGGACTATGTGCAATCATTTTTTACACTTTTAAAGTTTCTTTTAGAAAATATAGATTAGTGCCCTTTGAAATGGATTAATTTTGTTAGTTTATTTCTTACACTGTTTCTTTCATTATGTAGTTTTAAGGAATAATGTATTCGTGTATTAAAATAAATTTCTGCAATACTTTTTATTAATAAACAAGCAGTTTGAATTCCTTCAATCCATCGTTGTTTCAAACCATCGTCTTTTGGGAAACTAAAACATATATATACATTTTTTAAAATTATATCAAATATATTCAAATATATATATAGTCCAATATATTCAAAATAAATATTTAAAATGATATTCAAAAAAAAAATTTCTTTGTCCGGATATTTAAATTATCCTAATACTACACTGTTTTGTTTAGAAGTTTTTAAAAATTCAAAAGATGTAAAATATAATACTTAAATATGTAAAGACACGTAATTTTCTTTTTCCAAATGAGACTTACAGCCTGGAATGATACAAATCTTCCTTTTACGTTCCATTTTTCCTTAAAATTTGTAATTTTTTAACAATTTATAATAAAAATCAAAAATTTTATTGACTTTTTTTAATATTTATTTGACAATAACAAATTTTATTTTTGCCTACTTCATTGCTAGTGTTCGTACTTTTTGAAAATTTCATATATCCATATATTACACACTACTGCTACATTTTCAATATTTCAGAAACATGAATGATTTTTTTTTTTTCAAATAATTTAACAGCAATACTTTTCTGTGTAATAATAGAATACGGTAATAAAGTAAAAGAAAGTTTAAATTGAAAAAACGTTGTTATTTTTATTAAGATTATATTTTGATACCTTTTATTTTATTCATACTCAAAGATTTTACTAATTTTCTACTTAAAAAAACTATATTGGCCTAACACTGAAAAAATTTTTTTTTTGACAATTGGAAACCAAACAGAAAGAGAAGTACTAAAAAAATATGGACAAAATGTTTGTATTTTTGTATGGGATAGCCACTTCCATTTAATTCTAATTCGTTGTAAAAAAATATGGACAAAATGTTTGTATTTTTGTATGGGATAGCCACTTCCATTTAATTCTAATTCGTTGCATAAACCCAAAATAAAAATTTGACATAACTGATATGTCACTGCACTGTTACGTCAATAACTGTGTCACTTTTCAGAAAAAATCGCAAATAGAGAGGGTAGAGGAATTATTAATAGCTAACATAATGTTGTGTTCAGTAAACTGTTCTGAACATATAGTTTTATAAGATTTTTTACTCTTCTAGATAAATTTCTTTTTATTAAAATCGTAGATACAATCATATAATTATTATTATGTATAGCGCAGTCTAATTTCATTATAAAGGTAATATAAAATTAATTTAACCAGAAAGGTATATGTATATTATTATATGGAATGGAACCCGTGATGTTTCGATTTCAAATATTCTGATTAGCTTACCTTGCCATACAACTCCCATCAAGAATATTAAACTCAAGACGTTACAGAGCTGAAACAGACGCTTTGGTATTCTATTAAAGATAAACATAAATATTTTCCAAAATTAGTACTTGTTCGGTCAACTGTCATATAACTCTAAGCACCAATCTAGAACATATTAAAAACAAAAGGCCTTACAGATCTGAAAGTTTGCACTCTGGTACTAAATAAACACTAAAAATATAGTTATTTTACCGTTTTCCAAAAGTGGGACTAGTTCGGGTAGTTTTAAAATCTAAAAGCTTTACGAACCTAAAAATTTGTACTCTAGTACTTTATTAGAATCAAATATGCAATCGTACTATACGTGACGTTGTCAACAGTCTTATTTCCGACAACTATGTAATAAATGCTGGTGTCCCAAAAGGCTCCACCTTATAATCTACTTTTGATTTTTATCAACGACTTGGTCATCTATCGTTGATTTTTATCAACGACTTAGTCTCTTCAACCTTCAATCCAATCCATAGTTCTGGTGAAGACAGCACCTTCGTGGCATCCTATGACTTTTTAAGGAAATCTAACGCCACATATACCGCAATCAGCTTGAAGAGAAACATGATGACTAGCTCACTTAACCATGAGCTAGTAAAAATAGGTGATTGGGAAACAGAGTTGAGTTTAATACGTCCAAAACTCAAAGTTATGAGATCAACCCTTCTCAACCCTGCAATTTAAAGAACAAAATCTACAACGGTCTAAAAGTCTTAATATTTTAGCAGCTAAACCATAAAATGCAGTGGAATGAGCATATTTTTAATATAGCTAAGAATTCTGTCAAATGTTTAGGTTTTCTTGCACGATGTAAAGCCTACTTTTCTCCAAGAGATCTGTTCAATATCTCCGCTAAAGCTGACACCCGACTTAAGATGGAGTACAATTCTCACATATGGACTGGCGCACTCCAAACTTCACTAGATTACATTGACAAATCCAAAATCATGCTCTACGCCTAATTGGCGACTCTACTGTTCAGCTAACCCTTACTCCTCTAAACACACGTGGAAAAGTTGGAGTTCTTTCTCCCACTTATATAAATACTTATTGTAAATTACACTTGCTCTATTGGAAAGAAAACCAATAATGCTTCACTTCAAACAATTACAGGACAACACTAGGGTGGACTCAAGTGTCCATTTCGATACCGGGGAAATACCTAGTTGCTTCAAAACTGGTTTCGGAAATTCATTTATTGTAAAACTTCTAAGATATGGAACATGCTTTCATCTCATGTGCTACCCTCAGTCTGAAACGAATATTACATTATACAATTTGCAACTTTTCAAAAAAAACCTATTCAAGTTCGTCTCCAACTTATATACCAATTCTCCTCCATCCCCTTATTTCACTCCAAATCTTCATTCAAAAAAATTACTTACTTGGTTTGAAAATTTTAAGCGAATACGCAGCTTGAGAGTTGGGAGCTTTGACATTTAATTTTAAAAATTTACGGATTTTTGATCATATTTGCAGTGAATTTAAACGATAGAAGATTTAAAAGAGTAAATAAATATCACCTAGGTGATCTTTTAGTGCAAAAGTTTTTTATTTTTCATATGAAAATCTATCACTGAAAATTTTCTCGCGATAGTTAAGAAATTTGAAATTTTCTGTATTATTTTTGTAAGTATTTGTTGAAGTATTTAATTTAAAATAAAGTTTTGAAATAATGATTTAAAAATTAATTTAAAATAAGTAAATTAGAAGATAGTCAATTTAAGGGAGTGTATCATATGCCTATATTTAATTTGCCTGTTTTTAATATGACTGGATATGATAAATATTCATAATAAAAATTGATTGATATAATATATATTTTTATTAATTCTATATATTTAGTAATTCTTTAATTATAAAACAAGTGGAAAATTAATATATATTACATTCTTTTTATTATACTAATTATCTTATTTTTGAGGATAATATTCAGAGTGTTAAGGTGAGCACATTCGAACGGGAATAGGATACACTTACTATGTGGCAATGGACAATCTACTTTTGTGTGTTCTAATTTTCGGCACCAAATGCACTGGCACTTCATGTATCAATTTACGAACGAACGCAATTGACCGCAAAAATTCATAAAAAAATATAAACATTTTTGTCAGTACATATCAACATCATTCAACATAAAAATTGTTGTTGTTGTTTTTGCATATAAAAATCAGATCCATTTAAATGTATTTAGAATTTTTCAGATCCATTTTCATTAACCGCGGTACATTAACCGGTACATTTACTGCACTGTCCTGTAAACAGATCCATGAATCTGTGGATTTCACATCCACCGGGTAATGCCACTGAACTCTACGATAAATTTACTTGATCGTGTCAAGAGGAGGGGAACTGGAAATTATATTGATTGACAAATGTCAACATCGTGCTAGTCCTAGACTGCTAGTGCTAAATTAATTGTGTGTTTATAAATTTTATTTGGTATTGTTTGTTAAAGCTGAAAAAATATGATTTACAGATCGAAAAACTTGCAATTATTTTTTAAAAATGTGAAATTTTGGAAAAAGTAATAATGTTCTTAAATTATATTTTATTTGACAAATTACCTAAAATTATTTTGATCAAATTATGTTCATTTTAGAGACTTGGGGAACTGTAGTATTGTAGAGATAGGATCGGTTTCGTCAGAAAGGCATGTTCCGGATCATATTCCAAAGCCAGCATATTTTTTTGAATTAATGGAGCCTGGAAATACTTTGGGATTTCCAGAAGTAAAGAATGCCGAACAAATAAAACGTATGCGAGGTAGGGAAATTCTTATTTGTAAAAATATAAGTTAACGATTCCTTAATGTATGAGACAAATGTGTAATATATAACTAATATTTTTGTTTTAGAAAGTTGTAAAATGGCTGCAAATATATTAAAATCTTGCGAAGACATTCTTCATGTAAGAATAAAAAATTGAGAACATTAAAATAAAACGTTAAAAAATAAAAGAAATTACAATATAGTTTTTAGGTAGGAATAACAACAGATGACATTGATGCTTACGTACATGATAAAATTATATCAGGGGGAGCTTATCCATCGCCATTAAGATATGCAGGTTTTCCAAAATCTGTTTGTACATCTGTTAACAATGTTGCATGTCATGGTGTAAGTTAACATGAAATTTTGAACAACTTTTATATATATAATAATATAATTTTAATAGATTCCTGATGATAGAAAATTACTTGATGGAGATATTATCAATATAGATGTTACCGTATATTATAATGGTTATCATGGAGATTGCTCAAAAACATTCTTAGTTGGAAATGTTGATGAAAGGGGAAAATTTTTAGTAGAATCAACAGAAAAGTGTCTTAATAAATCAATTGATATTTGTGCCAAAGGTGTACCATATAATCATATAGGGAAATTTATTGATAAATATGCGAAATCTAAAGGCCTACAATCAATTCCAGCGTTTGTAGGCCATGGAATTGGTTGTTATTTTCATGGTCCGCCAGAAATATTACACTATAGTAAGTTTTATTTTTTAAAAGAGGAAAAACAAAAATATGTTAAAACTTATCAATTGTAGATAACAATGTTGACGGAATAATGGAATCTGGAATAACATTTACTATAGAACCTATTTTAACATTGGGTGATCGTAATGTAGAATTAAATGAAGATGGATGGACTGCTACTACTGTTGATAATGCTAGAACAGCTCAATTTGAACATACATTACTAATAACTGAGGATGGCAGTGAAATTTTAACTCTGCCTGATTAATAGTTGTACCAACTATTATAATCAAAATGGAACTTTAAATACTTTGTTAAAAATTATTTATTATTTAGTGCATTGCATTTATATTTTTAAAGACCACTCAAAAAATATTAATAAAAATATTGATGTTTAAAAAGAAAAGACAACTAGAATTTTTAATAATTTAATTGAATATTTCTAAATTTTAATTTTCACATTTAATTTAGTTATACTAAAGTGTCTGAATATACAGGTAGATTTATTAAAGTTTTCGATTTTTTTTTTAAGCATTTCATATAAATTCTTTTTAAAATTTTAAAATATAATGAAAAGATTGTTTTAAATTAGTTTTTATTCTCCAACTCAGAAACATTTTATTTAATTTTTATTTATAACATATATAAATCATAAATTACAAAATTTTAAACAATAATTATTAAAATTATTTTTCAATTTTATTTAAATTTCATATAATTAAATATTAGTTTAATGAAAAGTTGAAATAATTTAAAATTGAATAGTTTACATAAAAGAATTTCTTCATATCTATACTTTAATTAATGTATGTACATTTACAGTATGTACGTACATCCACTCATGTACAAAAAATTATATGTATCTATAAATTCTATTTTGTAAATATATGGTAATTATAACAATTATATTATGTATGTATGTATGACAATTATATTTTGTAAACAATTTAAGAAAATTAATTTTAAAATTTTTGAACAATTTAAATTGTTTTGAAATAGAGTTCAATATAATATATTACTGGCTGAATGAAGTTATTCTGTGATTTTAGCTGAATGACCTGATCTGATCATATTCACAGGGCTTCTACTGAAGGGTATGCGTTTCGAAATTACAAAATTTATCATAAATTTTTTGTAGTTAAATTGAATCATAATTAAACTCTTATCTGACTTTAGTATAACTCTATTGAGCACTTGTATGATTTTATACGGACTATGCGTCACGGAACCCTATGTGCAATGAGCATGGTCAACTTTTCGGTAAATAGTTGCTAAACTTTTTAAGTGTGAAAATATTTTGTTGGCTCTATAGAGATCGCTGCAAAACATTTCCTAAATTTATTTATTAAGGTGGGTTTTAGCTGGCAAATACATACTTAAGTGCTATTAGCTTATTTTATAAATTTATATAAATTTAGACCAATAATTTTATTGACTCTAAGAGGGAGATCAAATTAATGAAATGACTTTATTAAATATGAGAACTCACTGCTCGACAACAATGGTAAATATCATTTACATATTTTGGATATTTGAAACGATATATTTTTTTCTTGTGTAAAAATTCGACAAGCTACCTCCTTTAAAGCCAACAAATTACTATCACACTTAAAATGTTTATAAGTAATAATAAGTATGCTGATGCATCCCAAACAAATAGTTTCTTCTTCGAAAGTATTTCTGCATTAGAATTTCTTAAAATAATAAATTCTCCTGACAGTTTGAATTCTTGTGGAGCCGATGATATGTAAATAATATAATGTATCAAACCGTATTTTAAAAAATATTGCATTTAATATTGTTGATGTTCTGGCACACTTTTGGTTTGTCTTCCAAAATGTATTGAAATATGCAAATGTACTACATCTGTTTCAAGAAAAATAATCCAAAAGATATAGTGAATTACAGACCTATATATTATTTACTTTCTTCTATATCCAAAATGTTTGAATAAGCTGTTAAATGTAGAATGTTACTATTTGGATAAAATATTGGATATAAATATACTATTTTTACTTTTAGTTCTAAACAGTTTGGTTTCAAAAAAGAAATGTCTACAGAAGAAGCTTTAATAAATTTTTGCTCAAATGTATGTAAGGGTCTAGACAACAAAATTATTTGCGGGGCTTTATGTGATGACCATGGCTACTCTTGTGCTTCAATTATACCATTGAATATCATTGTGAAAATAAATCAAGATATAAGCATATTAACTTGTTTGATGAACATAAGTTAAGCTTTAGCAGTAAAATTTAAATTATGTACACACTGGCTGCAATAGTAGATAGAGCGCCTACCTTTCAACAGAAAGGTTTCAGGTTCAATTCAGGTTACTGTTAAGAGCATGAAAATTTAGAATGATAAATAATAACTGATGCACATCGCACTTCTATTGTTGTGATAATACCTGCAGCACAAAACTGCTTTAAAATTGAAACAGTTAAAAGTTAAGCAACTGAACTGGGTTGAACACACCTCCTCCCTGAAGTTGTATTTACGTTCTACCCTTCGTAGTTTCTACCCGTTAAATAAACTTTTCTCAATATCCGTTTTGAAAACGTTTTATTATAGTATATTTCATTCTAAAGTGCAATATGTTATAAGCTGTTGGGGAGGGGAATACCAAAATAAAATGAATCCTCTAACTACTCGTTTTGGAAAAGACTATTGCTAAGAAAATTTTGTACAAGCCGTTAAAAATATTAGCGGTACATAATTTGTATTATAAGGTTTTACAAATATTTTTTACTAGCAAAGTTACCCGACGTTGTCCGAGTCGACCATAATTTGCCTGTAACACAATTGGTTTTTGAAATCTTCCTGAAACGTGCTACGAGTTGTGTGGCAGCTACCCAAACCTGTCATTTGATGGCTTTGTAAATACCGCCATTTGACCATGAATAACTGTCAAAACTAACAAAATTTCAGAACTCTATTTTTAAAACTGTGGGCGTGTATAGTGAATAAACAAACAAACTTCCCCTTTTCTAAGTATAGATTAGAGGCGGTTATCTAAACCGCAGGAGTTCTTCGACTCATAACCTAAGAATCAATGATAAGTTTCTTGTTAATATTCTATAATTTTTTATATTAGTGATTTCTGTTGATGGTCTTGTAAAATTACTGTCTATTTGTTTTTCGTTTAATTCATTTTCGAATAACTTTTTCTTTTTTTGGTTTTTTATATTTTTGATTTCTTTCATATTTCACATAATTTTTTCATTAGCTACTTCGCTTGCTCTTGAAACATATGTCGAACTGATCTCGTCATATTTATCAAAACGAGTATTTCAAATTAAACAAGGGAGAAGATTACATTGTTCGAGTATACTGCGCCCCATACTATATTTACTATATACAATAGTAATATTCCAGAGTTAGCAAATGCGACGGTAGCTACTTTTGCAGATGACACGGCTATATAAGCAGTCGGTAAAAATATAAATGAAGCTACAAATAAATTGCAACAAGACAATAACAAAATCTGCATTTGGTGCAAAGGGTGGAGAATTAAACTGAATGAAGCGAAATCCACGCACGTTATTGAGTCGCACATTCCAGTAAGATTAAACAATGTCATTATAGCATATCAAAATTCTGCAAAATATCTTGGTGTGACGCTTGACGCAAAGCTTAGATGGAAAGAACACGTCGGAAGAATAGTCCTTCACTTCTTCGTTCTTCTCCGGTACTTAGAACAGAAGTAGAAGTCTCTGTTGATGATTTTTCCCTATCTGAAAAAAAACTTTTGAAAAATTGTTTTAAATTTTTTGTTTTTTCTTTGATTCTATATACATAATAACTCTATAGCAATTGTTGTATAGATAAATTTTTGCATTGTTTTATAATTGTTGTAACTTTATTTTAAAATTTTGCGTCACAACAAAACCAATAAGTTCAATAAGGATAATTATATATACTCCAACTCTACTATATAAAAATAAATTTGCTCGTCATATGAACAATTCAACTGATTTTTTTTGTTTTTGCTTTTTTATATTTTTTATTTGAGATGAATTTGTTTCTTTGTTTTTTTTGGCATATGTACATAAATTCATTTGCAAGTACATAATATAAAATATAATAACTGATTTGTTTACTTTTGTTTATTATTTTCATAATATCTCACTTATGCATAATGTATTTGCTGAATAATAAAATCATACCTATGAGTACAAAATTTTCAACTGTGTGCGCATTTTTGTTTTATATATACATCTTATATATTATATCAGAAGTTCATTATGGAGTAGGAGAATCGAAATAAAATGAAAAGGTGTCTACTGCGCAGGACCTTAAATGCTTGTCAATTATAATTATAGATACTACACAATAAGTATGTACATACCTGATTTAATTGAAAAATAATTAATTTCTTAAATTATTTTATGTACGTATGCATGTAATCGCAAAATAAGCCATTTCAATATTGTGGTAAGTGTATCCATATTCATCATTTTATATAAATTATTTCCATTCAAAGTTTTTGTAATTGGTTTTTTACATTAAATATTATGTATGGTAGGTATAGGTATGTATATTTTAAAATATAATAAATAATTTAAATAATTTTTTTTTATATCAATTCATTTTCTCTATTCAATATAAATAATGCCCTATATATATATTTTTTAATTATTTTATTTTTTCTTTTACTTTATTAAAGTAAAAACTTCTCATATACATAATATAATATATAAACTCCAACATATTATTTACAAATCTTGCTTACTTTTTAATATCTAAAAAAATTATATTTCCAACATATGGTTTTATATATTTTAATTTCATTATTTTTGATTTTTTAACATTTGCTATAAAAATTATAATATTAATTTTTATAATAATATATTTTTTTTGTTTTTTAATTTAATAATTAAAATCTAATGATGTGATATCTACTTGTAGTAATTAAAATTGACAATATATTTTTTTTCGTTTTATTTATTTTATTTTATTTTTTTAATAATAAATAATTTACGTTATCTTGATTTTGGCATGGATTTGTTTTGTTATAAATATGTATATTATAAATTGAAATTGAAATGAACATTTTTTGTTTTTTGTAAAGTAAATAAAATTTTTAACACAAAAATTTAGTAGATAAGATTAAAAAATAAAAAAAATGATAAAATAACCGTTGTAACTTTTTTAACTTTGAAATGAAACAACGCTGCAAAATTTTCTCTGTAAAAATAAATGGTGAAATAAATTTTAAATAAATAAAAAATGTGAAATTTAATGCAAAAAAATGCAAAAATTGGAGCGTTATTTCATTTAATTTCTGTTCGGCGTTATTTCATTTTTTTTAAGCATTATTTCATTATTTCGCGGTAAAAATATTTTTTTCAACACCTTATCAAATATTTTATTAATCATTTTATTAATTTTAATTTATTATTATTGTTGTTTAATTTTATTTTACAATGTAATATTAACCGTAAAGTGGTAATTATTTAAAAATTTTTAGATTTAGATGTTTGTTTGTTAGATTTTATAAATAAAAAGTGTTGTTGTAATAGATGCAGGATACAATGCAATGTACTATGTAGTGTACTGTTGAAAAATAAAATAAAAATATAAAATTTAAAAGATTTTATTCAATTTTTCAATTATCTTAGTCTAACTTATAATTTATAATTTAGCAAGTTATTTTTTTTGGGGGGTTATTTAATTTTAAAATTCAAGAATGAAATAACATTGCAATTCAATGAAATAATGCCACAAAAAAAAAGTTGATCTATCTGGCTATTATCTTAGCCACATATCCTTATTCATATAGCCACATATTCTTTCGCAATCATCTTGTAGGTTTAAAGAGATCTCCTGCAACAGGAAACTAGAACCATTACTTAATTCTCGACTAAACTCCATATTTTAAATTCCAAAATAGTAAAAAGATATCTAAAACTGAAAATTCTATATGATTTCTTCTACATCAGTGCTATACGTTATTTAACATACTATTATATACTTGCTTAAATGTACCAAATCTTATAGTACAAGTAGGCCCTTGAAATCTCAGAGTATAATATATGAATATTGCACATGAGTGTGAAACCTGAAAGTTCACAAAATACACATAAGTACATGATATCATACCTGGCATGATTTTGGATAACAAAATAAAATAACAAAAATCGTTTGTTGGGATTAAATTTAGTAAATATGGATGCATCATTCATAATTATTGCGCTAACCTTTAGACGAAATAGATTGGAACACTCAAGGTCAAGAAAAACATTATTTTGTCATAACTATAACGTATTTCACAACTTGCCTTCAGCATTTATTTTATTCTCTTGCACACTTTTTTTACGTTCTTGACAGTTATTTAAGGTAGAATTACTTTTTCGTACATTCGAACAAGGCTTTTCAGTGTTTATTTATCAAGTTTATGGCTTGTTAACTGATTAAATGTGAAAAAGTACTACTATATACTATTGTCAGGGGCTAAGTCTTCTTAAATAGCGTATATTTTCATGCTTATTTATCCATCTTGTTCTTTGATCACCTCCCTTGTCCTCTTGATCCGTTTAATCTTACCTTAATAATATATAAAGAGATTCTGACAACAACTTTTATATACCTACTTAACTATACTTCTTTCTATTTATATTTTCCTTTATAAGTAAGTATATTTCATTATAATACCTTACTACATATCTTATAAAATTGACAATTTCCTCGAAATAGTTTTGGGCTACCTTATTTTGCGCAGAATTTTTCCTTTAAAGTTTCTTAGCTGGTTTATTATAGTGTGATTTGTTACGAATCTATATGTTTCAGCAATGTATATGTGACAACTAGACGTATACTAAATTTTTGTACATTTTCTTCTTACATTATTTCTTTCCATTGTCACAAAAGATGTTTTTTTTTTCTCCTATTACTCCGCGTGGGAGCATAGAGCTTCGATAGTGAACCTCCATTCCTGTCTGTTGAATACTGTTTCCTCAATATCGTCCCAGGTATAATTGTTGATTGTTAATTCTTGATCAATTGTGCGTCTCCATGTGTTGTATGGTCTGCCGGGTCTCCTTTGTCCTTGTGGATTCCACTCTAGAGCTCTTCTTGCTATATCACTTTCTGATTTTCTTAGTGCATGACCTATCCATTTCCAGTTTTTCCTATTTATCTGTCTGTTGATCGGTTCTTCTCCAGTTATCATCCATAAGTCCTCGTTGCTAATTTTTGCCGGCCAGAATATTCTGCAGATAATTCTCAAGCACTTGTTGATGAATACTTGTTGCTTTTGTTTGATTCTGACCGAAGTGAGCCATGTTTCACTGCCATATATTAATGTTGACTTTACACATGCTCTGAATATTGTTATTTTTGTTGTTCTCGATATTTGGTTACCCCGCCATATCTTCATTAGGCTCCCAAATGTTCTTCTCGCCTTATTTATACGGCTGTTGACATCTTCTGTTGTACCTCCTCTTGATGTTATGATGCTCCCCAGGTTGTTGAATTCTTCTATGTATTCTATCTGTTGTTCACTCACTGTTATTGGCTCACTATCACTGTTGTTTGTCCTCATTGCCTTGGTTTTCTCGATAATTAATTCCAGTCCCGATTTTTTTGCTTCTTCCTGTAATCTGTTGACTTTGTTCTGTAGATCCCTTTGATTTCTTGATATGAGGCATACATCATCTGCGTAATTTAAGTCTTCTAAGTTGCCGAAGAGATCCCATTCTATTCCGTTTATTCCAGTGCAGCTAACTTTTCTTAGAATGTCGTCTAGTATTGTGTTGAAGAGAAGTGGTGATAGTGGACATCCTTGTCTAACTACTATATTGGTGTAGAATGGATCACTGATGTTACCTCTGTGCTGAACCGTTGTCTCTGCATCTTTATACATCGCTTTGATGATGTTGTTGATTTTTTCAGGAACTCCCTTCTTTGTAAGTGCTCTCCATATTGCGCATCTCTTGACTGTGTCGAATGCTTTCTTTTTTTATTTATGAATAGTAGATATAGTGAGGCATTCCATTTTATTGTTTGTTCAACTATGATCCGTAAAATATTTGACTGGTCAACACAGCTTCAGTTTGGTCTGAAACCTGCCTGCTCTTTCCGTAGTATTGGTTCTAGTACTTCTTCTAATCTTTTCCTTATTGCTATTATCTTATGAATAGTATTTAGAACCGTGATTCCTCTCCAGTTGCTGCAATTTGCCAAGTCTCCTTTCTTTGGTATCTTGACAATCATTCCTTTCTTCCATGATGGTGGTGTATTCTCTTCTATTCATGCTTTTCTGATGTGGGGTTCAATTGTTTTTGCGAATAGCTCTGGGTCCAGTTTGGCTATTTCTGCTGGAATGCCATCTTCACCTGTTGCTTTGTTGTGTTTCAAAATATTGATTGTAGCTTTGATTTCTTCTATATTTGGAGCTTGGGTAGATTATTGGCAGTCCCTCAGTTGGGTAGATATTTGCATCGTATCTGTTTCTTATGTCTGCTTCATTATTTGTACTTTCTTCGTTGCTCAGTTCTTGGAAATGTTCTCTCCATCTCTTTAATTGGTCCTCTAAATTTGTGAGGAGCGCACCATTTTTGTCTTTAATTGGTTTGTTTTGTTGCTCCGACTGGTTTGTTAAGTTCTTGACTATGCGATGCAATTCTCTTAGGTTATGTTGCTGTGCTGCTCTTTCTGCTTCTTATCTCTTCTTGCTGCTCTTTTCACTGTTTTCGCTATTTCTTCATATTCTCTTCTTGATGCCGTCCTGTTGCTTATCATTTTCTTCATTTCACCTCTTCTTTTAATCAAGGCCCATGTGTTGTCGGTTATTCAGATTTTTCTTTGTGATTGCGAAATTCCAAGATTTTGTTCGCTTGTTTGGTTGTAAATTTCCAGAATCTCTTCCCAAGTGGGTTCTCTGTTATTTCTAATATTCTCTCAAAACGCCGTAACCATGTCAGTTCTTACTTGCGGATTTTTTAAGTTGTTTATATTTATTTTCTTCTTTCTATTTCTTCTGCCTTGTTGACTTAGTTTCATTCTGAAGTCCCCAGTCATGATCGCTGTGTATATCTGCTCTCCTTCTATTTCTCACATCTAACATTGATTGTTTCCATTTCTTGCTGATGCATATGTGAGCTATCTGATTTCTTGATATGCCGTTTGGTGTTGTCCATGTGTATTTGTGGATATCTTTGTGTGGGAATAGACTTCCTCCGATTGTTAGGTCGAAAGTCTGACACAATTCTATCAATTTCTCCCCGTTGTTGTTTCTTTCTCTCCCTAACCCATGTTTGTCATTATCTCCTCAAGTCCATTGTTGTTAGTATTTTCGCATTCCAGTCACCCATTAATATTATGATATCTCCCATATTTATGACTGCGTTGTCTCTATTTGTTCGTAGAAGTCATTCTTAACATGGTTCTCAGCGACCTCTGTTGGTGCATAGCATTGAATTATTGTTACATGTCTTGTCATATTTCGAAATCGCCCTATAATAATTCTATCCGAGACTGCCTTCCAAGAAACTAATGTTTGTCTCAATTTCTTTGATATTAGTATTCCAACTCCACTTTCACCCCCTGTTTCCCTTCTACTGTAAATTACCATGTTTCCATTCTCCGTGTTGATTTTTCCGGTGTTGTTCCATCGCATTTCACTTATACCTTGGATGTCTATGTTGTAAGTAGTCATTTGAACTTCCAATTACGAGAGTTTGAAGCTTCTCTAAGTGTTCTTACATTCCATTGTGCAATTCGGGTCCTTATTTGTGTGCCAAAGGTCGTTATCAGGTATTCATTCGTGTATCCGAGGCTTCTTCTTCTATTATTTCGAATCCATTGATTTACCGATTATGCAGGTGATTGGTCTACAGTAACCGATCCTAGGAGATGGAATAACCATCTAACGCTGCCTAGAAACAACCTGGCGCTACCTTATTAGTGGTTCGATCGATTTTCAATTAACAAAGTCCTTCTAATCGTTGTACGAATACAAGTACACGTACAGAAATTAAATATTTATTTTTTTTATTAGTCGCCACCAACCAGGTTCGAACCCGGGTACCCTCGGTCGTGTATCCTGTTACATAACCACTGCGACACCGAGGGTATGTTGAAAAGATGTTAGCGATTTAAAACCAATTGCTTTCGAACGGTTGTTACGGAAGCAAGCTGAGTGAAGAAAGCCATGGACCGAATTGAAAAAATTATAATATACGAAAGATTTTTGCATAATTTAAATATGGAATTATCGATTAATGGAAAGATCAGCATTTTAATTTTATTTTATATGAGGTCAAAGTAATGGGTTAAGCATGGTTAAGCATGGGTTAAGCAGTTAAGCTCTCCATCTAGTAGAGAGACAAAAAAGAAGGATATGAGAGAAATATGTATTGTATTTGTAATTGAAGCTGTCTTTACCTTATGAGTGTTTATTAACTACTTAATCTTATTTTATTCATTAACTTATATAAAAATTATACACTATTTAATTTGTTATTTAATATAACCTCATAATTGGTTTTGTTTTGACCCAAGATTACATTAGATCTCAGCAAATCTCTATTGTCTAATATGGTTTTTACAACTAGAAAAAAAAATTAGTAATAAAAATTTACGAATATAGTTTAATAGGACTCCTTCCTAAGATGTATCTTTGTGAGAATAAATAAAACGGTGACGTGTTCTATAGTTTAGAGATTAGTTTGTTTATTTTTTTTTTATATTTTAGTACAGTTTTGACTCCGAGTATTGCAATTGGAATAGTTAGTTGTATTTTGGGCATAATTCTGTTGACTTCATCAGATCAATTATTCAATAGGTATTTATAAAACCGGGTACGTTGACTTCTCCTACATTTGCAACAGTAACAATGTAATTGTGTCACGAAAGTATTGCTATTCATTTCAATTCCAAGAAATTATAAATTTTCAAAGTTTTCAATACTTATATAGATTTTTTTGAATAGGATATTATTTGTATTGAAATAGGATATGATATTTGGCTCTGAAATGTTATTTCGTTCTCTAAATATGTTATTTCGTTCTCTATGAACTGAATTCCGGGTCTTTTCTGTACAGTTACAAAAAAAAAATACAAAAAATCAAGGGTACTACCAACAGCAAAGCTTTGAATATGGTTTGAAGTTGTGGAAAGGAGATAATTTATAAATATTATTATAAATAATATTGGAGAAAGAACTGAGACTTGAGAGATAACAGTATATTGATATTACATTTCGGTGATGTAAAGCCATCGAACACAACTTGTAAATTTAGGTTTCATCGATAATATTTTTTCATCGTAGATTTTTTTAAAATTTGGATCTTTTGGAGCTTGGATGAAAATAAACTTTTTTCGAAGAGCAATCCTTTTGTTTTGTAGACAGGTGTTGTGGTCAGGTATCTTAAGTTCAGGATCTGTAATAATGTGTGTTTGATGCTGATAATGAAACATTTTCTTTTAACAAATGATCAGCATTTTTAGCTTTCTTTTGGGAAGCGAATTTTTTTTTTGTCTTATACGACATAAAATTGGCATTTTTGTTGTTTCAGTACCAGTTGACAGGCATTACTAGTTTTCTTGGAGTATATTATGATCAGTGTTTTATTAAATTGTGATTATATCATGAAATATATGTAAATAAAGTACAATAAGAATTAAAGTGAATTCAATTAAAGTTTCAAATATACAAAATGGAATTGAAAATGAAATTTATTATAAAAGAATATTGAGCCGTGTAACGCTTTTCGGGCGTAACTACTTGTTGTATATTACAAATACAAAATAAAAATAAAATTCAAGTTTAAGTATAAAAAAATTAAATGAATAAAATAGAAATAAAAAACTTAATTAAAGTAAGAAAATGAAATTATTTCTAACAAAAAAAAAACCATTTAATAAATTTTATCTATTATAAAAGTAATTTAAATTTAAATTTCTTATACTTATTCATTTTTCTTTGTTTTGTCTTTAATTACTCTATGTTATATTATATTATAATTTCTATTTAGAACAATAATATTCTCAATTGTTATTTTATTCTGAAAACAATAAAGATTTTACTTTAAATATTAATATTATGTAATATCATTGATTAAGAATAATATTATTTATTATTAATCAATGGTAATAATAATATATAAATATATAATATGTGTTAATTTATATTTAATTTAATACTATTATACATTTTGAATTATATTTATATGGTATATGTGTAGGTATCTAGTTTTATTTTATGTATTTTTTGCAAGCTTTTCTAAATTTTTTTAAATAAAAATTTTGTGCTCCAAGATATTTTTATTTTCGTTATTTTTTTTTTACTTTTTATTTTTATGTAAAACATGTAAAAAGATTTATTTATATTTAATAATTAATTATAATCTACAATTAATAACTCTTACAAAATATTAACTACATTTCTTTTAAACTACTAATTAAATATAAATAAATAAATTAATAAATGAATTACATAAATACATTGCGATGAATTGATTTCTTTGCAATATAATTTTCCTTTTTATTTATTACATTGAATTTTCACAGCATTAACTATTTAATATTGATTATGTATATACATACATATATATATGTATGTACATGCATAATCCTTATCATAATCTAATTTTTGATAGAGTTATTTAAAAGTTTATTTAATTAAATTAATTTAATTGTAAAATTCTTTAATGTATAAATTAAAATAACTAAATTGAATCAACACCGATTTAACCCATTAATAGCTAATGTTGCATAATTTGTAAAAATGTTTTTACTTTTTTTTTGTTTTTATTCCCGTAATTCATAGATACTTAGTTTGTGTAAGTTTATTAAAAAATAAATACATAAAAATTAATTTTATTTTTGATTTAACTACTTATATATTTTCAATTAGAATTAAGCTGTCATCGAGTAGGCTAATTCAAAGACACAAACCAGGGAAATTAGTCAATAATTCTTATTAAATTGTAATTTATATCTGTCACAATTATAAATAGTCAGCTCATTAGGCACATACCGTTAGTTCCTGTGCATTAGTTTATTTTGTATTTAATCAATGAGCGATGTTAAAAAAACAAAAAATAAAAACGTGTTGCAAATACTCTAATTAGAATTAGATATTATGGCTTGAAGAAATATTTGGAGTGGAAATTAAAGTTAAAATTTTCGTTATATTGTTGGTTTTTTTTTTGTTAAATTTTTGCAATTTTCTGAAAAAGCATATTTTATAATATAATTTTATTTTAAACGCTCTCTGCATAACGCACATAATAATTCCTTCATTATGCATTTTTAAATTTTCTAGTCAAAAAATGAAATATACACCATTATGTATATCATCACTTTATGTTATTTCAGTCTGGATTTTATGATATACAACTGGTATAGCTGTACCACAAAGAGCTGTATAAATTATGTATAAATATTTCAAAAGAAAGAACACTGCGAGATATCATTAATATCCCTATATTTATACATATATATATATAGCGGGTGTTCCAAAGTATCAGCTTTTTAAGAGGGGAAGGAGCCGTTATTTTGAAAATAAAAACAATTTAATAACTAAATTGAGGGTGCTCTATCGATTGGTGATATTTTACACTTTCGGGAAGGACCAAAAAATGGTTCTTTAAGTCGGAAATTTACCAAAACTCGACGAAATCGAGATTTTCAAATGGGAAGAGGTACTTTTTTTTATTAAAATTCGAATTCTAAATTATAAGTAAATAATACATGAGAAAATAAATAAGTAGCACTAACTACGTTGTATTTGGCTCGTTAATTATTATAATATTTACTAGGGGCCCCTGTTGAGTAATTATATTTCAAGTTGAAGTCAAATTTAAAGTTTTTAAAAAATCAGTAATTTACGTACTGACATAGACTTCGCACGATATAGCAGAAACCACTCGTGTTTAATAAAAAGCTTTGTGGTTAGTAAGTTTTATTTAGGACACATATAAATACATGTCCCTCATATACTGCTTCGTTTCCGATATATTCCTTATAGTAAATGGCATTTAGTGGATAAAATTCCTCAAAATAAAAAATTTTGTCATTAAAGAGGTATGTTTATATATACATACATAATACATAATTTTAATAAAAACTATATTATTACTACAAATAACCAAAATTTAGAAACAGTTACTTAAAAAGATAAAAATGAAGAATTCAAGTGATTTGTTTTTTTGTTGTTTTTATATTTTTTATTTTAGATGAATTTGTTTTTTTGTTTTTTTTTTTGCATATGTACATAGATTCATTTGCAAGTATATAATGTAAATTATAAAAACTGAATTGTTTGCTTTTGTTTATTCTTTTCATAATATCTCACTTATGCATAATGTATTTGCTGAATAATAAAATCATATGAGTACAAAATGTTCAACTGTGTGCGCATTTTTGTTTTATATATAATCTTCTATATTATGTATATTAGAAGTTCATTAAGGAGTAGGAGAATCGAAATAAAATGAAAAGGTGTCTACTGCGCAGGACCTTAATTGCTTGTCAATTATAATTATAGATAGTAATAATCTAAAAAGAGTAAAATAAAATTATAATCGCTTATTCTATATTGAAAGATAAAAAAATTGGACACAATCGCTTGAGTCAATTTTAGAAAAGTGGTAGGTATATAGCAGAACAAAATTAAATATAACCGTTAAACTCAATAAGTATATCTAAGGTGATAGTTTTTCTATAAAATATTTGGCATGTATAGATAATAATTGAATATATATTGATGACTTCAGTTGGTATATATAAACTATATCATGTGCTATCCTAATATATAGTTTAGCTGAGTTAGTCGAATAAATTAATACGATTTTCTTCTACTTTGAAAATTCATAAAAGCCTCGGAGTTTTTGTGGAAGATATATTTTTGCAAGTAGAAAGTGATGGTAATAAATTTCATGTTTATATTTATGTAAACTAAAGCAGTAATATTTCATTGCCATACTTACCTATGTACAATAATTAAAATAAAATATTTAAATTAACTTTATATTACAAATTAAAATAAAATAACTTACACGTATATGTACATATTATATATTTTTCTCAACATCTCTATATTTATCTAAATTTTATCTATATGCGTCACCCCACGGATGGAGTTACAGGACAGTGATGTTTTTAAATACAGTTATATTTCCTAATTATTTAATTCTCGTTTTAACTACCAATGTTGATAGCTACTACTTTTGTTGTTAGAAGTTTTCAATTATGAATTTCGTAATTTCTACTACCAATTTTATTAAATTCAATGATTTTTTTTTCGATGTAAGTAAAAACTAAAATTTCTAAAAGTAAAAATACAATTTGTGAAGTGTTTGATTACAGCAAATGTTGACTATTTTAGTATTTTACAATTCGAATTATTATTAAAAATAGCAAAATGACAATCTATGAAAGTTTAATTGTTTAATAAATAGTACGAGGCGAAAGAAAAGTTTGCAAAATAGAATTTTATAACATGGTTAAATGTATGCCAACATTGTTAAACGTTTTCTTTTTTTTACAAAAATTCACATTAATAAAACTAAAAATATAATATACATAAACGTACATAAGTATATAACTATATTTTAATAGTGTTATATATTTATACATTGATTAAAAATTAATATTTTAATTTAATTAAACTAATTTTATACTACATTGAAATTTCTTATTAAATATCATAATTTTTTAAATTTAAAAATTTTTAGACTGTTTTTTCTAAATTTTTTTAATTTGTAAAATATTTTCTAAAAAAAATTTTGATTTTAATAAAAAATCTGAGTTAATTATTTTATATTTGATTTAAATTTGATTTTGTTTTTTACTTTGATTTGAAATTAATCAATATTATATAATTTTATTTCTTTTTATTTAATTTAAAATTTTTTTTCTTCTTTTTTTTTTTTAATAATAAAAAATATTATATTTTTGTATAACTTATACTGTGTCTTTTTTGAAACTTCTAGAATTTATTTTCTAACATATTCAAAAGAAGTTTCGTATCTTAATTTTTAAAATAATAAACTTTAATTTCAAATATTGTAATTTGAAGTGTTTTTTTTTTTTATTAACGGATTCAGTTTATTTATTTTTTTTTTTAAATTAATTTTTAATAATATTTTTATAATAAATTTAAATGTATAATATAGATTCAGTCTTAATATATTTTACTTTAAAAATTATTATAAAATATTGTATAATGTAAGAAAAATATTTAAAGAGATAAATTGAGAAAAAAAAGAGAAAATGCGAATTTAATATTTTTTATTTTTTTTTTCTTTTTATTATAAACTATTGCTAGTAATTATTTAAATAGCGCAGTGTTAAAAAATTTTTTTATTAATTTTCTATTTTAATTGATGTAATAAGAAAATTAATCAAATCTCGTTTATACTCCACTACCTATATGTGTTTACATAAATGTGTATATTCTTCAATAGTTAGTTACTTCTTGTGTAACATAGTACCGTTAAGGTGGATTTTAATTGAGCAATATTTAAAATCTTAAACATTTTAATGGCTCTAAAAAGGAAGATAGCTTATTGAATTTTTATGTAAGAAAAAAGTAGACTGCTGCAAATAATTCTCTAAATTTCTATTTTGGAAATATATTTTATACACAAAAAAATAACAATTCAACCGTCAAAACCATCTGTTGCAAAAAATTATTTTTTTTATATACATTTACTTAAAAAATGCTAAAAACAGTGTTGCCGACATAAAGGAACTATCACCGAAATTTTCAAAATATACTTCATCAGAGTATAATATCCCAAATTTTTTGAAAATATCCCCAATTTTTGTAAAAATATCATAACTTTTTGTGAAAATACCCCCGCGGTAAATGATATTTTCTGTTCTTGTCGTACACATTGAGCTCTCATATAAAATAATGTCATACCATGTTAGCTCCCTTTTTAGAGCCAATACATTTTTTAAGATTTTAAATATTGGTCAATGAAAATCCAGCTTAAGTAGAACACTAATCCTGTATATAATAAAACATAATATTAGGGCATAAATGCAAATTTTTAACGTTAGATATGCAATTTGATTTTTGTTTTTTTTTGTTAATTGTATCTAAATGTTAAATTGATAAATTATGTATGATGGCTGTATTGTTCAAAAATGTTGAAATTGGTGAAATTAGAAAAAAAAATTTTCTGTAATAAATTATTAAAAAAATAATTAGGTTTTAAAGCTTTGTTGTTGACAACGATTGAAGTTGTCATAGAGGCTTTTAGGCTGGTAGATAAAATCTTGGAATTGAAATGATGAGGAATCTTTTATTGAAAATCAGAAAATTAATAAGTAAAAATCATTGCTTTTTAAAGTTGTTTTTTTTAGTATAACATCACGCTTAGATACGGTGCAAGGAAGAGTTCCGGTGTCATAAGATACACGATCTTGGTCCCTAAAAAAATTCTTAACCTTTAATATAATTAACATGATAATTTAAAATTTTTTTTGAAGTCCTCGGTTTTGATTCTGTGAAACTTAAATCTTCCTGACAATTTTTAAAATTTATTTTACTAAAAAAATATTTAGAAATGCTGAATCAGAGAAATTAAATTTAAATAAGTAAGTAAGAGTAAGTAAGAGTAAGTAAGAGTTTCGGCTCAGACTCCTTCCTTGGCTTATTTTTTTTTTCATTACGTTTAAGTGCCATTATGTTGATGAGACATAAAAAAAAAATATTTTCAAGTATTTCGGTACAGAATTTTGGTACGGTACGCTGGATTTCTTGTGTACCAGGCAGCATTATGATACAGATCAATTATGAGAAAATCTAAAAGCTTCTTGAATTTCATTCTATAAGACAGTACAATTTCTGATATTTTAGATTCAATTCCTCTTTTTTCATTTTAATCACATGAGTTTTCAACTTAAGTTTTACGTTTATTATGTTTCATATCTTAGCTGGGTTCTCTATCCTTATATCTTTATCATTAATGGTAACAGTTGATTGGATCTTTGAGATTTTTATAGGTATTATAAGAATTGTTTTTCTTCATTCAGATTTTTAGGCCAAGTCTTTTGCCCATTTAACGATTTTATCGATTCATCTTTGAACAGTGTTTGTTTCATTTATATCTTTACCTATACAGTCAGAATAGCAGTGGTATTTGTTATATAATTGAGGCAGATCAAACGTATACATTAAATAAAGTGCAGGACTACTGGACTCCTATTTTTTCAATTCCATAAAACTCATCATAATTCTTTTGTTTTTATTTGTATATCAATTAAGAACAATAGTATAATTGTCGTTCAGTATTTAATTTCAAGGTTAATTGTAATTTTTGTTATAACAAAATTTCTAGCGGAACTAGTTGAGTTTTTTTTTAAATATCAATCGGCTTACATAACGTTGCATTTCACGCTACCACTTGGATTATTTAAGCAGAATTTTGATTACAAAATAATGTAGATTGGGATTTGGGAATACTGAAAAAAAATTTAAAATAATCATCCATATTCTTTTAAACTTCTCTTGGACGCATCACTTAAACTCACGCGATAAAAAATCAGCTTAACTGTGTATGTGTATTTTCTAATGCCTCAATACTTTTTGGCCCAGCCTCTGAGAGAGCAATTTTAAAAATGGGACAATATTTTCATATAAATTTTGTCGGTCGTATAGGGACCATATTTTGCTATATGAATAACCTGTTATTATGAGTGTTGTTTTTAAAAAAATATTCAATATTTTTGATCTACATTGGTAAAATTTACAAAAAAATTTTCCTTAATAATTTTAAATTTAAATTAAAAAACATTTCTTATTATACGGAGTGGAAGTTATTCCTATCAAATTATAATGGACACTGAAAATAAAATAATATTTTTTTAATAGATACACTGGTGGATGGATACAGTAAAATTTTTAAGATGAAATTAAAATCCATGTAAATTGTTGTTTATTATTTTTTATCTGAACCAAACTTTTGATGGTGTTTGTTTGTATTTAATTTTTGGTATTACATTTTACAGAATATTCATGTTTGTGTTTGTTTTTCTTAAATTTTATTTTTATCAAAAAAAATTTATACACAAAAAAAAAAACTAAATTTAAAACGAAATAATAGCTTAGTGAATTCCGAAAAAAAAATCGTGTTACTTGGCTAGAAAGTATAAGAGACATTGGTATTTCCGAAAGATGTAGACCTTGTAAAATGACTGATAGAAAGTTTTACTATGTATGGTAAAACTGGTAATTTGTTTTGTCATAATCATCTTAATTGAAAACACTGTCCGGCCGGCGTTTAACAGAATAAAAAAATATCACTTCAGTTATATTTTCATACGATACATCTGAGAGAATATGGGTGAACGGTTTTTTAACTCTTTTAATCTTATGACCTTTATAAAATAAACAAAATAAATAAGTGAACTTAATATTTAAATTAAAAATTTTAATTTATTAATTATAAATATTATATATAACAATAATAAAATTTAGATTAAAAAATTAAAATAATTAATTAAATAAAATCTTTAAATATTAGAAATTGGAAATAAAATGCAAAAAAAAAAAATAAAACAAAAACAAATATTTAAATTTAAAATTACAAAAATAATTTTTATATGGCAGTAGTACCATTAAATGTAACGTATACATATATATATATATATATATATATTTAATCCACATTTATAATTAAATATTTCTTTTATTTAAATCTGATCTGGTTTTTTTTTATGTATGTATGTTAAGTTAAGTCAAAAAAAACAAAGGCAGTGAATTTAAATGATAGAAACTTTATAATAATTAAAAACAAAAGAATATTTTTAATTTAATTTAATTTAATTTTTTTTTAATTAATTAATATATTATATGGTAATTAAAATTATCAACAATTTAAAATTAATTGTTCCATTTTTTTTTGGTTTTTTTTTCAATTTCGTTTAAATTTTTTACTTGTAAAATTTATGTTTTCTAATTTTTAATTTTTTTTTTCTGTTTTTATTTTTATTTTATTTTTTATTTAATTTTTTATTCATCACTATATTATATAGGAAAATTCTTAAATAAATATTTATATAATATTAAAAAAGTAATAAAAGTTTATGGTTAATTTCAGCTAGCTGAAATATTTTAAACCAGCAACTAATAAAAATTTCTCAATAAATAGCTCCGAGTCTAAAACAGCAATATGTGCAGCACGTCCAATTAATGAGTTAGCTGTATGTGGTAGAGCATGATGTACATCAAATCTAGCTAAAGTAAGTTCTGGTCTAGCTAACATTGGAGCCATAATATTGTGTACCATTTCCCTAATAAATAAAATAATAAAAAAAAGAAGTAAAATATGAGATTAATCAGGTATAAAAATTTTAAAAAAGTAAATTTCAATTTTAAAACGAAACCGGAAATTATAATATAACTAGATATTTTTATTATTATACTTTTATATTTATTTAAGTATATTATAATTTCTGACAAAACTTAGAATTTTATAAGAATATGAATTTTTTATTTCGTTCGACTGTTAAATAAATTTATTTGATGTTATTTATACTAGGGACCCCTGTTGGTTAATTATAATTCAAGTTAAAGCCAAATTTAAAGTTTTAAAAAATAGTAAATCAAGTACATTTATAACATAGTAAAATACCCTTTAAAGGACTGTTTTACCGATCCTTCTTTCGGACGATTTTCTTAGAAAATTAAACTACATAATCATTCATTCATTTTGAAAAACCACATCTGTAGATATTTATGTTTATAAAAACTTATAATTATTATGAAGGAAATTTTATTAATACAAAATTATTTTATGAAAAATTACGATTAAAGTGTTTTTTTTACTTAATTCCTTTCAGTTGGTAGCTATTTCTATAAGTAGATATGAGTTAAAATTATATTCGAACTATTAGTTTTATAACTTATTAGGAAGTTTTCGTTTAGGGCAGAATGAAATTATAATATATTTTGACAAGCGATCTGATACGACTTTAATAAGAACATTTTTTTGGTTTATAGCTTCTTGTTTTAACATTCACGAACTATGAGTTATTTATGATTTTTTTGAAACAAATTCTAATTACAATATAGTTTTTTACTTTATTGTCCTGAATTTATATCTATAAACCAACTATAAGTGTAAGTTAAAATCTGAATTATTAGTTTAATAAGTGAAACATTGTATTTTAACAGAAGAAAAAACAAAACGTGGCTCAAAAAAGATTTTGTACTTTTCTCAGAATTTTACTCAAAAAACACTGCAGTTAGTCTGTTAAAAGCTACAAGAGGGAGGTTCGAAGTTTTGAACAGCTAAAAAAATTTGTCCAATAAATAATAATACTTATCTACTTTCATTAAATATATGCAATAAATATCCAGTTAAAGTGGAAACTAATATATTATTTACTAACAATTATTATATATTTATTTATTAATTATATTTACTAATACATAATAAATAAAAAAATTAAATATAGAAAATAAAAATTATGATAACAATCATTAAAACAGTTCGATTTATTGAAGTTCTTGTTCTTATTAAACAAGTTCAAGTTATATAGGTTCGACTGTATAGAAAAATAAACCAAAATTAAAATCAAAAGTCAGACCTCAAATTTATAAAATTTAATTTAATATCCACTTCACCAATCACCATAATGTATGACAAACAAACAAATACATTTGAATTGCTTTAAATAGACAATAGAAATTGATAAAAGAATTTTACTCGTAAGACAACACAGTACATAAAAAAACAAGAAACAACTTTTCGGAATTATCATTACTAATTTTTTCAATAATGTCTATATACAAAGTGTTCATAACTATACCATATTTGAAGTTATAAAAAAATATGAAAAAATAAGAACCCGCGTAGGACCTAAGGACTATATCCCAAGGATACCTTGTGTTCCTAGCTTTCCAAAAATGTATATCTTTAATGGTGCATTTTATCCTTTAAGAACGAAAAGGACATTTGGAAGTATCTTTGTTGTTTTGATGTTTTTGTATATAAACCGTTATATCTGATGATCTTTTAGACACATATATATGTATTCATTTTATCTAGTAAGTAAGGTCTGGAGCATATTTTACCATTTCGTTTTGATAATGATAGGTACTGCCGTTTTGGAGATCTTGTAGTTCAAAGTACCAAATTAATGAAAAAAAACAATCTTTATTATCTTTCTTTAAAAACGAAATATCTCAAGATTTTACCATAAAACCCCCCAATATTTATATACTGTTGGAAAAGTTTTTTTCTATAACTCAACATAAAGTATGTATGTTTATATCATAGAGTTTAGGTACATTCCATAAATCATTATAGTTAGCGTATAATAAAATAATAATATAAAAATAAAAATTTTTAAAATATACTTTTATCGAAACCAAACTAGCCCCCTAAAAGGTAGAAAATAAAACTAGTGGTGCATGTTGAGCATCTAGAACTACTATAAGATAAACTTAAAAAGTTAGCTTTTTTCATCGTGAGTAACTATGCAAAGTTTCAGAATCCATCTAGTAAGTTTCTATCTTTAAATTTTTTAAACAAAATTATTCTTTTACTTTTTGCGTTTGAATATTAACAAAAAAAAATTCCAACCTACCTACCAAACATATATACATATATATAAACAGACACTGGCAAGTTAATATAAAAGTATATAAAATATATAAATAAAAAAGATGTATTTATCATGGAAAAAATCGTTAAAGATATCGCATAAGGTATGTTCAACGATGTTCATGTAACATGTTGAATCCGATATTGTTGTTATACGACATGAGTTAAATTGATGAATAAAAAAAAAAGAGTAATTTATTTTGACAATTATAAGAATCAGAACATACCTGTAAACACTTCCTAAATTCGAATTATCACGTATAGCAGCTTTACATAGTTCTAATCTAGCTGAATGTGGTGGCACATAGCGATCTTGACTAGATCCACATAATAAAATATTTTTAAAATGATGTAATGTGCTTCGTTGACTTAATCGATATAAGAAACTTTGTCTTAAATCAGATGAATCTCTTAAACATAATTGTAATAAACTACCAGATTTTTTCCATTTTTGCATAAACCACATACCTACATTCATATATGATAAAATTTTTATAAAATTAAATTAAATTTGCTTACACAATAAAAATATTATAAATATTTAATTTATTACATACCCATATTTACTAAACCACTAGAATTATATAAAGTTCCTAAATGTGGACCCGAAAGTGATAAAAATGTATGAAGTCTTGGTAAAAGTGGTCTCATTTGTGGTCTTGCTAAAGCTGATCTTACAATAATTGTACCTAATGAATGTGCTACAAATGATATTTTTGTTGGATTTAGGCCGCATGTTTCGATGTGATATAAAATTTCAGCCACCAATCTAGAAATTTTTATCATAGAATTTTTTTTTTAAATAATTTATAAATTTTAAAATTAATATTTTTTGTTATGTATATAATTATTTTTTTTTGTATACATATTATGTATATTTAAATAAAATATTATATATTATTTATAAACACTTACCTATCAGTCATTGTATCAAAATCTGAAAATGTATCACCTTGATTTCTTTCTGACATTATAAATTCTAAATTAGCTCCTGGTAAACCTAATTCAAGATAAGTTCGAACTAATCTTAAATCAGCTGAATTACCATCTAAACCATGAACACATATTATTAAATGCATACCAGCTGGTGAAAATGCTCTATATTCATCACTAATATGAAAATATGGCATTTCAGATGCTAATTTTTGATAATCTGAATAAATAGCACCATTATATTTGATTTGTTTACGAAATTCTTCACGATATTTTTCAAATTCCATTAATGAAAATACGGAATCTTGTTGTTGTTGTTGATTTTTACGTTTTGAATATTTATTATTCAGTTTTTGACTATCATTACGTTCAATACGATAGTCTTCAGTACCACGACCGCTATCATCTTCTTCATCTAATTCAGCACGATCACTAAAACCATTTGAATTTTGACCATTATTATTACCATTACCATTACTATTATAATGACTACTACTTTGTCCACCACTTAAACTATGTCCATTTAAACTACTTTGACTATTATATCCACTTTGACAACTTATACCACCACCAGTTAATTCATTATCTAAGCTAACAGTTAATTCTGTACTGCTTTGGGATTTTAAAAATGGTCTTGGATGTGAATTTGTATTATTGTTATTATTATTTGGTGTTGTTATTGTTGTTGCTGTTGTTGCTGTTGTTGTTGTTGTTTGTTGTTGATTTGGTTTAAGAGCTTCATAAATATGATAAACTGGATTATCAATAGCTCCAACTGGTTTACGTGCCGGTGTTGTTGGCGTAATATCTTTTCTTATTTGTGTTTGTTGTTGTAATTGTTGTTGCTGCTGTTGTTGATGTTGTTGTTGCTGCTGCTGGTGCTGTATTTGTTGTTGTTGTTGCTGTTGTTGTAGCTGTTGTTGACGATGATGATGATGATGTGATTGTTGTTCTTCTTTTTTCGTTGGAATATGATCATCATTTCGATAATCTTGAAAATTCGGTATATCCTTTTTGTAAAGTTGAAAATCTTCTTTTTTTGAATTAGAATTGTTGGTATTACAATTCTGATCATATTCTTTTTTATTATGGGTATGATCTTCTCTCTTGTAATGTTTATGTATTATTAATTCATCTTTTTTATGATGTTTATGATCATGATCTTCTTTACCTTGATGAATGCTATGATCATCTTTTTTTTTTAATGAATTCGAATTTTCTTCCTTTTTTTGATTATGGTTTATATCTTCTTTTCTATGGGAAATAATATCATCTCTTTTTTGATTAATAATATTATGTTCTTTCTTTTTTTGTAATGTTGTATCTAAATTATTCTTTTTAATTTCATCTTTTTGATGAATATTACAATTGAAACTTTTATCTAAAGTATGATGATTTCTGTATTTATCCTTTAAAGAATTTGATTTCGAACGTAATTTTTCCGATTCAATTATTTTCTCTAATAAAGGATCTTCTTTGTCTGATGTTGGTGAGTTACCAGATGGTGGATCACGAAATTCATCTGGTGGTAATAATGTATCCTGAAATTGTTTGGGTGGTGGAACTCTAACATTTGCAAATGGATTTTCATTATCATTAATACTTGTGATATCAAATTCTGATTTAGATTTTTCACATTGTTTTAGTATTTGTGTATTTTTCGAAATTGAAGTATTAAAAACTTTTGCATTATTATTCGCTGGAACACCTTCCAATCCATCTAATGCATATAATTTTCCATTTGGTATTGGTGGAATATTAATCCATTCTGGTTTTGATTTTGTTTTGAAATCTTTTGATATATCATTGCGTTCTGAAATTTTGGATGCAGTTGATGATGGTTTTATTGTTACAGTTGATATTTTTTTATGCGATGATTCATTTTTCATTTGATGTTTATGCATAGATTTGGGTGGTAATCGATTTTTTTTCGCTTCTTGTTCATCAAATAATTTCTGTAATTTACGTCTTAATTGTTCACCATTTAACATTTTATTTTGATTTAAATATTGATCATCTTGTATAGTTTCAGGACTAGATGGACCAGAACTTTTACGGCTTGAAACCCAACCACTTTGTTCACTCATTGATGATGTTGAATTACTGTTACTGCTAGTTTTACGTCGATGTATTGGTGAGGTATCAAATTGTGGTGGTGGTGCTAAATTTGGTAAACTTTCACTGAAACCTGAATTTGGATCACTTTGATTTGTATTCATATTTAAATTTGATGTTGATTTATCAAGCGATTCTAATTTAAATGGTACACTTGCTGATGATAACATTCTTTGTTCTTTAGATTTGCGAACTTTTGATGGTATATCACTTTCTGAACTACTAGAATCTTTGCCAAGGGTACCATTTCGTAGCATTTCTTTTAAATCAGACATACGAACACGAGCAATTTCAACTGATCTGGGAATTGTTTGAGAATTCGTACAAGGATTTATATTTTGTTTATTATGATTTTGTAAGGTCGATGAAGAACTACTACGTGGTATTATTTTATCTGGTAATTGTGAATTGAAATTTTGAGAATATTTATTTATATTTTCAATTCCATTTAAATTATTATGATTATTATTAATTAATTTTTTACTTCTTATTGGCGGATATGAATTACGAGGTGGTACACTTGAGCCGGTACTTTTTGGTAATGAATTATAATAAGCACAATGACTTTTATTATTATTATTGTTATTTTTGGAATTATTTCCATGACGAGGTTGATTAAGCATTTTTATTTCATGTAAATAATCATATTTTCCTAATTTACGATTTTCATCTATAATACGATTTAATGTTCCACCAATGTCATCACGTCGATATCTCTCACATGATTCTATATTATATCCGTTTGGTAGTAATGGTTCACGATTTAAAAATTGTTGAATACGTTTTGTTGGATCACCAGGATTTTTATATTTTTCTCGAAATTCATTAATATTTTTCATTAAATCTTCAGCTTGTAATTTAGCTTTATATTCACGGTTTAGAGTATTTTGTGGTGTTGCAGTTATAGAATATTTACTAATATGATTTAAATTACCATGACTTTGAACAGTATTTAAAGAAATTTGTGAACGTTGTGATGATGGTTGATTTTGATGCTGGTATCTAGTTAATGATGTTGTGCTATGTATATTAGGAAGATTATTTCCTGTATTTGTATTAATTCGTTTATTTATTCTATCATCTGGATCAATGATACCACCTCCAACACCATTACCACCAGCAAGAACACCATTTCTAATTATACTATTAGTACCACTACCATCTAATTGATCTAATGATTTACTATGTCGTGTTGGAAATGAATTGTTGTTATTGTTGTTATTATTGTTATTGTTACCAATTGTATAAAATTCATTTTGATTTTCAGTTGTACAACATTCAGATAAATTTCTACATTCACCATGACACATATTACCATTACCATTTTCTAGCATTGATACTGAATATCTGGATAATGTTTTTTGTCGCATACCAATACAATTTACTGTTGATGCAGATGCTGCAGCAGGTGTTATTGTTAAACTTGCCTGCAATATATCACCACCCAATGCAAAACGTGGAGTCATAACACCTAAGTAATTGTTTGGTTTTTGATATTCGAAATTTATTCCGCATGAGCATTCCTTTTGTCGCTGTTGTTGCTGTTGTTGTTGTTGTTGCTGCTGCTGCTGCTGATGTTGTTCTGTTGTTGGTGTTGTTCCACCATTTATTACAGTCCCAATGTAACCAGCTGCAATACATGAACCAGTAACTGCTGCATTATTCATTCTATTTGATGTTATTGTATTCATTGATGAATTCATTTTATCTGATGGGGTTTTTATACTACCCATTGGTGTTGTATTTGCATTTGTATTTATATTTGTATTTGCATTATTATTGTTATTATTATTATTGTTACTTGATTTTGTAATCGATATTGTTGTATCATGACCATTATTTAAATGTGGATCACTACCAGTTCTACGTCTAGAATATTTTGGTGGATCTTGATATCTATCTTCGAATATTAATGGTAATGAATTTGCATCACCATCTAATGGTGTACAATGTACTGGTAATGGTGGTATTGATGGCATATATTTACTGCGTCTTGCCATTTCACATACAGCAACATAATTTTGATAGTTATTATCATAACATCCAGCTGCTGAATGACGTGGATTTTCCATAACAAAAAAACCTTCAGCAAAACGACGAACTCTTAGTATATGATGTTTTTTAGCTAATAATGAATGTATACATGGTTGAGTTGATACAGCAACAATACGACGCCAATACATTATACTTTCAGCACATAATTGAGCTATATCAGAATTAGCTCGAATAGCAAAATCATCTTCGCTATCATGTAGCTGTAAATTGTGTAAAATATAAATTTTTTAACTAGAAAATATTTAATATTTATTAAATATTTTTTAATAATGAAGTGGAACGAGTAAGGTTTTGCGAGTATTTATTAATTTATTAATAAATTAAAACTACTTCTATTGTTTGAAACTAGGTGTTAAATAGTATACTTGCACTTTTGTTTCCATCAATTTCTAATTTTATAAAATTTCATTATTTTATGAAAGAAAAATTTAATTATATAGCGGTTATTCCCCCTGAGCAAGATTCGATTCCAGAACTTTCTTATTAACAGTCATATGAATTAACCACTAGTTATATCATGTAGGTCTGCGAATTTGATTGCAAATATGGATATTTCACAACCCCGATATTTCCCCTTCCTTTATTAGTTCTTGCGAGTTTTCCATTGAAATTGGATTTTAATTTAAATAAAAACGGAGTAAGAGGGCCTCCTTTATTAATTGATTATTATAAATAATGCAGTATTGAAAACAAAAATCTATTAATTCAAATATGAAAATAAAAATGTTAACATACTTTTGCCCATAGTACCTCAACCAAGCGCAAAATAGGGGAAGGGTTAATGGATAATTAATTACGCACTCTATCACCCAAAGGAACAACAAATATATTATATTTTAAGACAAGTAAAATTTCTCTTTCATTCATAATAATTTTATCATCATTATGTGTATTATCTGAGTTGTTGGCAATTCTACTGCAATCAGTAAATTTCTTTAAAACAAGTCCAATAAAAATTCATTAAGAAGATATCATAAAAACATTAAAAAATGTGTACATAATCCTTTGCTAACATATATTTTATCTGATATGGCAGCCAGGATTAAATAAAAAATATTTCACAATTTTACACAATATACGCTTTTTGGCATAGTTCAATCTTGAGAAGCTAAAACAGTTAATTGTAAATATTGCAAATATTGCAATTTTATTTAATTTTTGTGAAGTTTCCTTTGTTTCCTTTGTTGATGTTGTTTGTCTAAATGACAAACGAAGATAATTTCAGAAGAGATTAAGTAAAAATTTTGGATGTTAGGGTGATGGTGTTATATTTAATTACACTATGTAGAATGTTAATAATTATAATGTTGACGTTAATATTATATGTAGGTTTTTTTAGCTAGTATCGCTAGCACATAATGCAGTTACTGCAATTAAAAACGTTGCTGTGATCTACAATGGAATTGAAAAAAGTAAACCGTAAACAAGGTGATCTTTGATGGCCTTATGCCATAAAAAATAAAAAATGTTAGACAATGATGTTTCTGTTGATAGGTATAACAGTTAATAACTATGTATATATATATTATATATATAGGTATCAATTGTTATACCTTGTTATATATTATATATATATATATATATATAAATATATATATATAAGAATAAATTTTAAGTTACCTTCGCTTGATCTGCTAATTTTTTTAATCTTTCTGTTGTGTCATTTGTTTTATAAACTGGTGATCCAATTATGTTATTCCATTGTGGTGGTAAAACTGAACTAAATTCATTTAATGTTAATTTTAATGATTCAACAACACCCAAAAGCAAGGCACATATTTCTCTATGAATGTTACGAGC
Organism: Argyra leucocephala; assembly: GCA_963942445.1. Classification (NCBI taxonomy): domain Eukaryota; kingdom Metazoa; phylum Arthropoda; class Insecta; order Diptera; family Dolichopodidae; genus Argyra; species Argyra leucocephala. The sequence goes on along the minus strand of OZ012679.1, from coordinate 48,368,462 downwards.
TTGTAATAAACGTCCATTTGGACCACCACTACATTTTGTTGTGCCAGCTATATTTGGTCCAAAGAATACAGCTTCCAATGGTCCTGGTGAAGTACTACCACGACAACTTAATTTACCGCCACTTAACCATGGTTTGGAAGTGCGTGGTGCACTAGAATATTAGAAAATAAATTATTATATTTAAAAGTAATTGAAAAAATTCATAATTAAAAAAAAATTATTTAATAATAAAATTAAAAATTATGATAATTTTACTTCTAGGTGTATTGGTATTAACTACTTATTTGTTTTAATTTAATTAATAAATAAATAAATATTTTTATTAAATATATTATAATTAATAATATAATTAAAAACGTTTAATTAAATTTATATATAATATTTTGCAAATATTGTATATAAAACATCAGGTATTGAGAATTAACAGTAAAATTTCGGCTTACAAATTTTTGATTTTCAGAACGAATGATATTGTGAAGGGTATCTGTTTATATTTAGATAGTTTAAATATATAAATTCTAATCTCCTAATTGAAATTTATACTCTTAAATAAATTTCCATAACTAACGAAATTTGGGTAAAGAATTTCTGCATTAGACTTTAAAAATATTTAAACAAAAGAACTGTAGAGCATTTAATGGAACAATTATCCGAAAGTTGTGTCTGATATTATTTTATTTTAATTCTAGTCCAGTAATTCATATTAGTCATATTGATTATTACAATCTTGAATACATCAACACTAGGTTTGGTTAGCATTTTATTTGTCAAATTTTTATTATACAAGTAATATTAATTTAAAAATTAAAATATTAATGTTATAATCTAAATTTATGGAATGGAAACGTAGAAGTCCTTAAAAATTAACTTACTTAATTAAAATTTTAACCAAATAATTGATTTCAAAAGAGTTTCGTAATTCTATATAAAAAATCTATAAGTCACCCCTGTTTCGTTTGATGACTAAACATTACATTGAATTTTAGGAAGTGTGTCATATTTCTTGCAATTTGTCTGCATTTGCATGTATTTAATTTGCCTGTATTTTTTTTGACTGGATATGCTGGATACTGGATATGACATATATTATACATATATATATATATATATATATATGTAATGTAATGCACCTATATATATATGCGAGATTCTGAATTCGGAGAGATTTTGGAGTTGGATTAAACATCGAAGTTCTACGCTTTTTAGAGAATATTTACCAAAATCAATTTTATGCGTAGTCGCTGATGTTGGATACAAAAAAAGGAATATCGCTTTTTTCTAGCATATTTATTTCAATAATTTTTATGCTTAGCTGCTATTGGAGATAAAAAAATTATTAAATTCGAAAACACTAAATGAATTAAAATCGGGTTTTGGAATTTTGAGCAATGGGATTTTGGTATTTTTATATTTTGTGTTTGGGATTTCGTAATCCCACAAACGATATCAATGTGAACGTATGGGGAAGAATGATCCTTGAAAAGCGTTGCTGCTTCTTCTTTGTCACAGGATCAAAGCTACTATTCCGCAGCACCAAAGTACAAATCTACCAAACGATCATTTTCTGGTTCTGTTCTATGAATCAGAATCATGGACATTGCCCAAGGCAAGTAATCATGCACTTGGTGTCCGCGAGCAGTAAATTCTTCGCCGACTATATGATCCTAAAACGACGATGAGGTCTGAAAGTGAATATATAATTCCGAACTCTATGAAGTGTGTAATGAAATGAACTTAGTCACGAAAATTGAATTCAAGAGACTGCACTGGCTCGGATACCTGGGGGCAGCGAATGAATCAAAATGAGCCAACATAATCTTCAAATTTAAATCTGAAGGTACAAGATGTCGGGGCAAGCAAAATCTTCGTTCGAGAGATGAAGTATCGCAGATATGAAATAATTTTATATGTTTAATTGAAGAGAAGCCGCTCGTGACCGATAAAAATGGAGAACATTGATGATTCAGGTCCAAGATTTACATGGTCTATTACAGTGGTCTGTTTGAACTGCTTGAATAATTGTTTAAAGCGCCGTTGACCAATGCAACACAATCAATACATATAACGGTTTATATACAAAAAGTATTGAAACAACAAGGATGCTTTCAAATGTTTTTTTCGTCCTTAAACGATAAGATCGAATATATTAAGTATATATATTTTCGGAAAGCTAGAGGTATCTCCAAAATATAGCCATTACCTGGGTACAACATTTATTTCGAAAGAGCCCTTCTGTTAATCTAAAAAAAATTCTACGTGCTTACTAGAATAATAAATAATAAAATTATTGTATATGTATATGTATATTAAGGTTATTTATTGCAAAATCAGAAAAAAACTACTATAATAAAAATTAAATTTGTTTTATAATACCTAAATTAATAATATGTAAAAAATGTTACTACAAAAAATCGTCATCATCAAAACTCATTAACAAAAAAAAAAAAAAATTAAATTTTACTACAGGCTTACCAACTTTTAATAAAATTCAAAACAGTTTTCCTTTTTGTTATTATTGTTTATGACGGTTTTCCATCGAAAGGATTAAGTGTTTTTAGAGTTAATAAATAAAAAAATTTAATTGCCGTGCATTAACATCGGATTTCAAAAATAATAAAAAAAATAAAAACAAGAAAATAAATTTAATTTAAGAAAAATATGTTTTTTTTTGTTGTAAGATAAATGTATGTGTGTGTAACAAAAATTTGATTTTTATTTGTCCCATCATGATTGTTATAAAGTTAAAACGATGACATGCAAGAAAGAGGGCATATGAAGGAAAAAAGAGAGAAAAAAAGAAATTAAAATTAAAAAAGTCGTTTTAACATTATAATATATGTATTTGTAGGTAAATAAATATGTACAGTGAAACTTTTTATAACGAACTTAATAATATGTAAACGAGCAAATCCTGTATATGGTGAAATTCATTTTAGTATATATAATCCATGTATTAATGTTAGATAAACTTTTTAAAGCTGCTTTAACATTAACACGTAGATGTTAGATATACAGGACAACAAAAATTACAACTTAATTTCAATAAGAGAAAGTAATTTTGGTGAAGGGTAGTAAGTATCATTCATATTGAATCAGTACTTACATTATTACCTAGTATTCTAACTTATTACTCTAAGGTTACATCCCAATTGTTCATTAATAACAGTTAATTGTGAGAATAAGAGAATGATTATAGTAATAATGAACTAAACTATATTTACAACAAATATTATAATAAAAATTATTGCCATTTGATTTCTATACCCTGTACCCTGGAGAACTAATTCAATATTCTTTAAAAATCTTTAATTAAATAGAATTATTAATTTTTAACTGATATTAGTAGTAAATATTTTTTTATAACTTCGTCATATATAATAAATGTGCATTCTTTTCTTGTGCAAATTGCACATATGATAACAGTAAAAACTGCTGACAACTACCACTTTTATAAAATGCATTTTTATTCAGATTTTGATCACCTTAAACGAATATTGCTTATACAATTTGCTTTAGAATAAATTGCTTCAAAATTGATCCTGATAGAAATATTTTTCGGATAATTTCAACTTACTTAAATGTTACTTTATTAATGTTGTCCTTTTCAGACCCCTTAATCTTAAGTTATTGTGTGGTGTGAATCTTTTATACTTCGTAATAATTGATATTTCGATATAAAACCCAAAATCATCGATCCATAGCTTTGCAAAAAAAAATAATTAAGTGAACTGGTTACGTAAGTAATTTTAGTAAAAGCAAATGAACTGAATTTTTTTCTTGAGTTTGAAAAGATTAACATAACAAAATGGTTATGTTATTTATTTGATGGCTAATGTAAAATAGTTAATATTGTTGTACTACAAGTACGAAGCACCCTTGATAAAATAAATTCCTTATACCTAAATATAAGTAAAACGGTTCGTGAAATCGGCCATCCATCCGTCCGACCCATCTAACGAACAATATATCTAAAATTTCTACAAAATATAATTTCTTCAGGTTTGTTCAATCTAATATTTATATCATTTATTTTTTTATCAATAAATTATTCATTATAAAGAAGTTCGTTATAAAGATATTCCACTGTACGTATATATTTTGGTTTTTATAGCATTAATTTACAATTATACGTTTATTATTTCAAATGAAAAAGTAAAAATTAAAAACAAAAAAAAAAAAATAATAATTAATGAATGTATGTATTGTGAATCAGGAGATGAAAGTTAATTGGAAATGATTATGTCGTTTCTACATTTATTTAATATAATAATATGTAGATGTAATTTTAAAATAATTACTGAATTTAAATTTACAAGATAATTATTTAAAAAAACAACATATTATCATGTAAGGGTGTAAAGCTCACAATAGTTAATAGTGAGTAAATAAAAGCTGAGGTAAAATTAAAAAACAATCGAATGGAATGTTCATGTTTTTAGGAGCTATGGAATGATTAAATATCTTTCAAAATTACTTTTTTTAGTTTAGCAATTAAAAACCGAATTTCACTTCACTAATAAATTAATGAAAAAACTACGGTACAAATATCTGAACAATTTCACAACCGATTTTCATTATTATTCTTTTAAATGATATATATTTAAAAGTAGACTTAGCGAAGTTAAATATTTCTTAAATTTTTTTTTCATTTTCAATTAGAAATTTTAATTTAAAATTTCACACCCATGTGTTTAACAACCCAAATCATTTTAACAAGCAAAAATTTTAATTTATCTAATCCAACTCACCCATCGCCACAATGTAATTACAAAAATATTTTTTTAAATAAATGATTGCGTATGCGGTTGTTGTCCAAGTTAAATCAATAAAAAATGAAATATAGTAGTATAGTACCTACCAAAGATAACTTGAAATGATTGGAAATAATTCAATTAACATGCTACTTACTTACAAAACATCAAAAACTCTATCCCGAAACATTATTTTATTCCGAAATTCAAACTTTTTCAAAACATTCGCACTCTCAGTTCTGCTCTACGAATCAAATTCATGGACCTTACCCAAAATAAGTTAGCATGTACTTGGTGTCTTCGAGAATAAAATTCTTCGTCTAACATATCTGACATATGGCCCTAAAAACGATAGCGATGGGTTATAAAGTAGAAAATGTAATGCCGAACTCTATTAGTTGTATAACGAAGTGGACGTAGCCATGAAAATTAATGTGAGGGAATAGACAAAAATGCTCCGGCCAGCTGTGCATCCAAATTCAGAGAAAATACATGACGTTGGATGAGCGTGAAATCGGCAAACATATTTGTATCTTTAACTTGAGGGAAGCCGCCCGTGACCGGAAAAAATGGAGGATACTGATCCGTCAAGATCAGAACTTGCATGATCTTTGGTCACCTAAATTAAATAAGTATAGTTTGAGCATAAAGATCCTTCCTTTTTATACAATTCTTCATTCAAGAGGCTTCGCCCTGTATATATAAAAAAATGATTTTCCAAGAAAAATTGTATAAAATTACAAATTCATAATTTTTTATTTCCCTTATAATTTATTGAGAGAAAATTATTTTATTATTATGAAAATTTTTACATTTTGGTACTTCTGCATTTTTGAAATGTAATCAATATTACAGTGAGGAAATTTACATTTAAAAATTATCTTTAAATTATAAAAATGTACTAAAAGTTATTAGCTTAATAGTTATAGGCTTAGATTAATCAACTTAATAAAGCTTATTATACTTGTTTTTTTGTAAATTGAGGAGTTCTATGTAACTGCGACCTCTTAAGATCTATTGTACTTCCCCGTTTATGTCAGAATTGCAAGTCTAGGTCCATGATAAACGGTATTATTGCTTTGATGTCAATTTCAGAATCAGGCGATTTGTATCCCTGAAAGTATTTGTATCTTTTACGAGCTCGAGAGTCGCAATCAAATAGAATATGAGAGGAGGATTCCTCCTCTTCTAAGCAGAATCTGCATCTGCCTGTGCTATTAGACTGCTACTTTATAAAAAGTTTAATGATTTAAAATTGGGTCTAAAACAAAGCAAAAAAGAAAAGAAATCCGATCAATCGGTACAACATAAATAGATGGGGGTTTATTAATATTTTTTTTAAATTTATTTAGCTAATATTTTATTTTAATATCAATCTGCATATATTTGATAATTTAATAATCAGATATCTACTTTTTCTTTTATATTAACGAAATTTAGTTTGTAGAGGTAAATCAGTATTAAATGTATACTTATAATGAACAGAAGACTAGTGTAGGCGGGCACAATTAGATTTAAAAAAAAGTGCCTAGTTCGATCATATGACTGCTTATACAACAGTAACGGTACTTATTACTACCCAAAAACTACTATGTCGATATGTCGTCTGATTAGTAGTTTTGGTTTATTCAATTGGAATTATCAGATATTCATATTGTTTTTGATGCATCACAAGTAGTTATCGACATTCGTCTTGCATTTTCTGGATAACACTATTCTATATTTTCCTAAACGGTTTAAATTCAATAGTATTTGTAATAATATAAAGTCTGTAAAACTTTCCACCTTGGTAAATTAAAGCAAAAACCAGGAATACAAAAAAATCAAATGTGAAGCTTTTTCAAAATATTACCGCAAAAAAATAACCAATCGTCATCAATCATCTTTCAAATAAATTATTTATAGAAAAACATAATATTCAAGTTCTAAGTCCATCATATAGGAAAACTATATAATATATTTAATATAAGAACCAAATCAGATTATGTGAATAATAGCAAAACATAATAAAATCAATAAAATGTGAAGCTGAAAGAAATTTTCAAAAACAAAAATAAATATAACTTTTTAATTATCTTAACTGTAATAATGTCTAATCAGAGATAAATTCATTATATTGTAAATTATATTTTAAAACATATCATAATATTATGTCATGAATAGAAAAAAAATTAGAAGTTATTTTTAAAGTCATAAAAACAATTACAATTACCCAAAAAAGTACCTAATAAATATTTTTAAATTTCTTGGGTTTGTGTCGTTGAATTAGCCACCTTTAAGTGTTTTTAATTAATCAATGCAGGTACATCATTAAGTTTAAATGAATGTTTATTTTGTAAAGCAAAATATTGACAAGCAGAAAAAAAATATTCCTATTGTTGTCATGCTGGTAAATTTTGCTATGACATCTTTAATAATTCACTAGATACGCTAAAAATCTTTCTTATAGGAAAAACACCAGAAGCAAGATATTATTGAGAACATATCAATGGAAAACTTGACTATTTCTTCAATTGCTACTGAAATTATAAAATTACCATCTTCCTCATTTCTGCATGGTAAATTATAAATCAGAATGGACTGTTGTACATCAGTGACATCACGGACGTAACAACAAGGAGATAAGAGAAAGAAAAAAATACCTTGTGTCGTTAAAAATTTTAGGCTTTAATTGAACGGTATTCTAAGAAAATATATTGTTTTGCGGAAATAGAAAACTTTATTTTGAATTAAATATTTAAATGAAGAGGTAAGAAATATTTTTTCAATGCTTGACCGGCGAATGTTACGCCCGCTGGGAAATAGCTAGTAGATTGACACATTGTAAACGATATGTTGGAAACAAAACAATTTTTGGTAATTCAACTATGTATAGTCAAAATGAATAAATTTTATTTTAAATTTGTCATTTTATTATTGAAATTTAAAGATATTTAATGTCCGTTAGAAATATCAGTCTATACAATTATAGATCTAGTATGTAGGACCTTGAGTACGATAGTCTACTAATTTAAAATACTTTTCTTTCTTAATCTTTTCATTATATTTTGTTGTTTTTTTTTTTTTTTTTAATTTTAATCATTTCATTTTTAAGTATAAGTTAAACATTAATTTCTTTTTTGTTCACATTATTTTTCCAAGACACATGGGCTATTTTGTTAATACAATTAAATTTCTTTTTGTTTCTCAATTGAATACAAATATTTTTAATAAATTTGTACATATATATAATCAAATATAATTGCTTAAGTTTTCTTTTTTTGTTTTTATATAAAATTAATTATAACATTAAGAGGAGCTGTTTTACAAAAATCAACTTTTACAAAAAACTTAAAAATGGTTTTAATTTGAAAATTTATATATCGTACGTCATGGTTTCTTTGATAAATTTTTTTAATATATGGATTATAAAACATGCTTTCATTTTAAAAATTAACAACTTTAAATAAGAAAGGAAAATAAAAAGAAAAAAAAAGAAGAAAATTTCTTTTAAGTTTTTGAAATATTTTTCTTTTATATTTGTATATAAAACTGGTACATTTGTATGTACATTTAATGTACATTTGTATGAACGTATATATTGTATGGAAAGAAAATTGCATACATTTAGATTAAATATTAATTACAAACCACGTGTTTACTTTAAGATTTTCAAGTAATTAAATCCAACAACCATATTTTGTAGAAAATTTGTATGACATGTACGAGGGTTATTTAAAAAATATTAGAGAAAAAGTGATCACTTCAAAAGTTTTATTTTTTTTTTAGTTCGTATTTTAGTTAAAACCTACTATTCGCCCGCTTCTCAAAACTCGAGGAAGTTTGATAAAAAATCGTCTTCAATATTTCATTATGAACTGCTTTGAAAAAATTAGAAGTTGTACATTATTTGTTAAAACAATGTCGAATTTCTCTGTACGAGCAATTGGGCTCTTTTGAGATAAATAAATATTAATAATAGATAGTTCGTTTATTTCCAAAATTTGTTAATACACAATTTATAATGACAGAGTCTTCTTATAGTTAAGTTAGAGTTTAGATTATTATTATTTTAACAGCTGCGAGTTTTTATTTTATTATATTTTTAATTAGAGATAAATAAAAATAAACAAATAAATAAAAAAAATAAATAAAATTATTTCAATTTCCTAATTTTTCTTTTTTTATTAAATTTATCTTAGACAACAACCGCATACGTAATCTAATCCTTAAAACAAAAATTAAATTTAATACTGGCGATGGGTGTGTTGAGGCAATTGACAATTGGCAATTAAAAAGAAAATATATATATTTGATTTCGCGACGTACCCTTTTAAATATAAGTCATTTAAAAAAATAATAATAATGAAAATCGGTTGTGAAATGGTCCAGATATTTATTTATTTAGTTTTTGTTTTCAAATGAGCTCAATCGCTCGTACAGATGCATGCTTAAATCCAGCATAGCATATTGATATCTTTGAGATAGACATTTCCCCATATCTGAATATCTTACGTAATTGAACTATGGAACATACTGTGGTAAATTGATCTTTTTGGCTGATTTATCAGTCTAAAAATGACAGCATTTCTTCTCCCTTGTTTTATTTGTTCAGCAATTTGTGGTTCCCAACTTAAGTTACTATCGATTATAACACCTAAATATTTATATTGATCAACCAATTCAATATTGCAATTGTCTTATTTAATGTTTATTCTGTTTTCTGTTTTATTTTTTAACAATATTTGGTTTTATTTATGTTAATTGTTAATTTATGTTTATTCATCTAATTATTTATAACAAATCATAATTAATATTATCTTGTAGTTTACCCAGTGTGTCTTCCGAAATAACTATGACTTAATCATCAATTAAGTAGGTACTACCATATAAAATAATATCCAGTAAACTACTAATGTAATACGATAATATTGTTGAAACTAAACAGCTTCCTTGAACAACACCATAGTTTACACTTGTTGTTTTGCTTTTAAAATTTTCACATTCCGCATATTGTGACCTATCCGAAAGAACACAGTTGAAACACAGTTGATTTCGATACCTGTAACTCCATAGAGTATCCGAAGTAGTATTTTACAAATAATTTGTTAACTGTTCATTTACAAAAGTTTCTATTATTTTACAAATTGGAGCGATTAGATTGAGATAGGTCTGAAATTGTTGAGATCTCCTATGTCTTCGTTTTTGTATATTGGGGTAAATCTATTTGATTTTAAAACTGTATATAGGCATTTCACCTTGTTTAAAAGATGCATTGATAAGTTTTGTTATAATTTACGATAATTCACTTCAGCACGCTTCACGACTTTAGCACTCTAGTGGAAATTTCATCAGGTCCTACAGAGTTTGAGTTGGATAATTTTGCTATAAACTTCATAGTTTTATAATTATCGCTAAGCCCAAATTTTAATTTCGAAGTAGTTCTTACTTTGGGGCATACATTGAATCCAATATTTTCGCTATATTTTTTCCAACTTTACTGTAAAATTAATTGAACAAAAAATAGATCACTGCAAAGAATTTCCTAAATTTTTATTTGTGAGTAAACTTTTTATCTCATGTCAAAAAGAAAGAAAAAAAATTGAGGGTCCAAATAGAAAGATATTTTTTTATACATTTTAAAAATTAAAATTTTCTATTTAATGAAATGATTTAGTTTTTAATGGTGCTGGTAGATCAGATCTGGAAAAAAATTAGCATTTAATTGTGTTTTTTTTATGCCCAGATCAATCAGGTTTTTGTTATTATTTGTTTTTAGAAGCCAAATTGCCCCATAAGGGTTACAATCAGATCAATAATTTTACTCCCCTTTATATTTCCTAATTTGTTTGAAAAGGCTTTACTTAAAGCTCTGGATCTTACTCCAACTGCAAAATAATAATATTAGACTCTCTATTTCATTTAAATTCTTGTAAGTGTGAAAACTAAAATTAAAATACCTAATTTGGCTGCGCGAATATCTATTAGTGGGTGACCATGATCAATACTATCTTTGTGGATGGATTTTTTTTTGTTTAGTTGATAATATATGGGCTACGAACATTGCGTCTGTACATCGTGTATTGATTATATGTATTGATTCGATATCGTTTAAAATTACATGTCTAAGCCCCGGTTAATGTTATTATCGCGTTAATGTCGGACCATAAACCGAATTAATAATGTAGTTAAATTTTAGTTTTTGAAATTTGAAATTCAATGATCTTATTTTTATATTCACACTTTACAGTTTTGGTATATGGAATAAAATATTTTGAAATCATTTATATTTTATAAAAAAAGTAATTAAGCTTATTAATAGTAAACATGAATCGTAATAATTAAATTAAATCACTTAACTTTTATGTATTATACATGTTTAATTTGATTTTTATTAAGGAATTTACAACTACATATTCGAATACAAGTTTATATAAAAACATAAACATTTTGTATAAGTCAACATACATTTACTTATAGTAAACGATCATATTTACTTAATAAACGATCTGTAAAGGTATAGTTAGCTATAAGTTTACATAAATATTAGTATTTACTATATTCTGTAACATTATTTTGTTTAAGTTGGATGTACATTTCCATTTTTTGCCTACAGTAAACGATTTGTAAATGTACAACAAAAATTGTGCCTATGAGTTATATACGAACATTTTGTATATAACTTGGGGCTAATCAATCTGATGAATCGAATCGTTGAAAGATGTTGCTATCAAGTATTTGAAAATGATCTTTTAATAAATAATTTTTTGTGTCGATAAATATGATATCAGTCAGTACAGTACTTTTTTGATTTATTTAATTAGATTAACTTTCATACCATCAACTTTTTGAAAGATATTCGTAAATAAAATATTTATTACTTCATTTTTGAAATACATAATAAATGTATTATGTAAGTAAGTAGATATTGGTAAATATATACATATGTACATATATATATAGTAATTTGTAAACAAATTTTTCATTCTAGCGAACACATAACAAGAAAAATAATATAGAAGAAAATATTTTTTCTCTTCATATACAGCATTGAACGTGAGCCATATTTTTATACCTTTTTGTATTTTATCCAAAATCCATTCACATACATTCGTTATTTGTATATATTATAATAATTTTATGTACCTATATACTATATGCAATTTGATGATTATGTATACTATTGTATATACCTAAGATTTAATACAATTATAATAGGCATGGTTCTTTGCTTTAAAGAATATTTTAACATGTTTACCTTATAATATGCACAGTAAACGTGAAACAATGAAATCATGTTGTTCGTGCAGAAATTTCATTTTTCATGTATACGTAATAATATAAGACATGTACATAATATATGATGAAATTTTATAAGGTATATTTTCATTATATTCATATTATAAATACATTTAAATATAGTATAATCTACTATATAGAAGATCGTCCTTTTCCCATATACACTACAGTTAGGTATAAAAGTTTTTATATACTACAGTATGTGGAAATTTGAAAAGTAATCGTTCTGATTAACTTTAGTAGTTGATTTTCCTGAAATTTAACATGAAGAAAACCTTGAAAATTTGGCTTATTTTAAAATTGGTATAATTTTTAGTAAGTATAACATTGACTACCTGAGTATTGTAATTTGTAAATTTAATATAATTATATATATAGTTTTCTGCATTTATCTGGATGGATGTTCGACGGAACGCTCAGATGACAGATGACAGTTGACAGTTGACAATTGACAGTTGACAGATGACAGTTGATTGATGGCAGATGAGAGATGACAGATAACACAGATGGCAGTTGACAGTTGACAGACGACAGATGATAAATGACGAATAACCGATGACAGATGACAGATGACAGCGATGGTTTCTTGTCTTTATTAAAGCATGTTCGACATTTTAGAAATTATTACGATAAATGAATTTCCAAAACCAGTGCGCATTTCAACGGTGTAGAAATGAACAAATAAAGCCTACCTAGTGTTACATTGGAATTTTTTTGAAGAGAGGAATCATTCAATAAGATAGCTATTAAAGAGAGGGAGAGAGCTTCAACGTTTTGACGTATCTTAAGGGGAGTAAAGGTTATCGAGCCAGTGAAATTTGTAATTAAGCGTTGGGCGCGATTTTAGATTATGTAAATGTATTTTATTCAATTTTGGGGTTTCATCACTCTTGATTGTAACTTTCACTCTTGATAGTAACTAAGATAGGATCACCTTTTCGTGCTTAATTAAGTACGGTACTGCAATCTTAATATATACAATATTTCGAGTATTTATTTAACAAATTACTGGGTTAACTCATTAAATGTGGAAAACTACTGCTATTGTCAGGCACTAAGCCTTCTTAAATAGAATAGCTCCATTTTATTTAATTTGTTACCAGATTACTCTCAATTATTTTTTGTCATTTATTGTATCCCAATGCCAAAGAGTACTAGACCAGGTTTAAAAATTAATATAGCATTTTTTTTTACTTCATCGGAATCGAACCTTATACCTTTCGGTTGAAAGGCAGGCGCTCTACCTACTATACGCCACCCAGCGTGGGATCTATGAAGGGTGAAAATTAGCCCATATGTGATTATTGTACTGCTTCAAAGGTTGTATGTAGGTCTCATAAAAGCAGATCTTTAGATAAAAAGTATGTACTATAGCGATTTAGGAAGCTCAAACATTTGGCAGCACTTTCCACAATATCGGAAATATGATAATTCCAAACCACATTTTAATTTACTTGCATTTCAAAAATATTTAGGTCTTCTTTTCTAGTCATTTTAAGTTTTCATCTTGAAACTTAAGGGTAATTCATTCAATTGCATATCTTTTGAATATAACAGAAAATATGGGATTATGCATGCCCTAGCCCTTTATTGTAATTATTAACCTTATTTTCAGTTGTGAATCTTCATTAAAAAATACGTCTACATACTTTGCTAGCTTCACAAGCAAGTCGTATAAGTTCTTAATTTAAGCTTATGTATATAATTATATTATGGTTTTATTTTATCATTTAATTTTATTGTTTATTATTTTCTTTCAAATAGAAGGGTTTTATTTACTGCCTTACGCCTGCTGTTGTTTCAAGCGATATATAACTATATGCATATTTATCATTGATTAAAGAGACTTGTTTAATATAAACAAAATAAAATTTAGTGCTCAGAAAATTTCAAAATTTCAAAAGTATTTCTAGACTTTTAATTATCAGTGTATGTGTTTATTTGAATAAAAATAATAAAAGAAATTTTTTATGATTTGGATGTGAACGGTTCTGATTGAGATTACTAAGAAATTTTAACCGAAATTGAAAAATTTCAAGTTAAAAAGTTGAAAGAAAATTTAATTTTATTAAAATGGTTTAAGTTGAATTAGAAGAATGTCTAAGCTAATTTTTAAAAGTTTTCAAATTTCATCAATAATATGTTTAGTTTTTCTATCAGTTCGAAATTTATTAAAATTTAACCAGTTTTAACATTAGTAAGAATAGTTCTAGTTTTGTTTATTGTTAAGGCTAAAAATAAATTTGAATTCACCTTCACTGTGTTAATGTCGATGCATATTGATTTCTAATTTTATTCCAACTTGAATCTGTTTTATAATATAATCCATGTAAATTTGTAGTTTTTCAGTTTTATAATCACTTATATAAATATCATGAATGATTATAAATGATTAATATATGTGCATATAAACAATTTTAATAATTTACTACAGTTTTTATTTTGTTTTATTTTATTTTAGTTAATTTTGTTTATTAATTTCAGTACATTTATTAACTTGTTTTATTAAAGTCTGAAATTGCTCTGGGCTTGATGAAATTTTTTAAAGAGATATCAGATCACTCTAAAATGTATCTATTTTATATGTATGATTTCTATAATATTTCAAAGAATCATAAATGACAGTTGAATATTGTCGTTATACATTAAATTTGAATAAATATTTAATAACAGTAAAATAAAAAATCTTCGTCACAGTGTCAGTATATAGTAATTAATACAAGTTTGTGGTAACTTTTGCATATCGACCATACCTCATCGGTAAATTTATTAGAAAATAAGTCATTGGGTGATGATCTACTAATTAAAAAGTGGTACATCCAGAACTAATTTGTGTGCTGCAGAAGTATGATACGGTTTTGATAGCACTGCTTGTCAAGAAATAATTTTGAGAAACCATTAGTAGTACTCTCATATTATATTTGCTATTTAGCTAATAAATCTTTAAATATATTTCCCGCTGCTAAGATTAAATAGGTAGGTATATGTATATAGGTATATGATCACTTTCAAGAACCATCTACATACAATTGGTTTGAACGCAAACAACTTACAACGGTAGAATATGTTAAGTAGGGGATGAATATATTGAATATCTACTCTGTGAAAATGAGGGTCTTATTCGTAGAAGACTTCAATATTTTGAAACAGCACTCTACGAACGAAGGAAGTTACCCAAGATACCATTCAACAATGTCCTGAGCGTATTAACTAAATCAGATATCTTTAAGAAGTCATGTGCATGATTGTGGGTAATCTGCAGTGATATGGGGTCGGAATTCAATCCAAACTATAATATAATGTCTAATCTAAATCTAAAAATGGCTGATTTTAATTATTATTATTTTTCGAAAATTTTTTGTCAATAAGGTTCTCAATATATTAAGCGTGTGATACAATAATTTTGCTAGAAATTGTATAGAGAGAGGAAAATATGAGAAATTTAAATCCCTGTAATGGTTCGATTCTTTGACTCCAAGAAGATTGCTTTACTTTGGGTCCCCTGCTAGTTTTAAATAATTTCACCAACTTCAACGACGTTTTACTTAATTATTTTAGATTGATATGTCTTCGATGATGTTAACTGTACGTTTTTTATAATATTAATTGGATTCATAACAAATTGGCTTTAAGATGTTTGTGTTCTGTTAATAATATTTGAACTGCATCCTAAATCTAACTTGAATTAATAATAAATATGTATGGGCATACATATTATATATTTATGTAATATTTATTTGTATCTCCTACTTTTAACATAGTCTTATTTTTTCATCTCATATTAAATTTTTTTTTTTTTGGATAGGTTGCATCAATACCTGTCTATCTATGTTATGTTGTTTACAAGAAATGTGCTAGATACACCTTTGACATTTTACAAAGAATTTAATTTGCATTTATTTTGTTAATAGAAAAGCAAATGTATGCATATATACATTATATGTGTATAATGTATTTATGGAGGTTTCAAGAAATTAGAATTATTAAGAGTAATGGAGTTTCATAAGAAAATAATAATGAAAAACGAAAAATTAAAATAAAATTTTTTGTATAAAATGATTTTAGAAAAGTGTAGGTGAAAATCACCTACTGATTTTCGATATTTCATTTTTGAACTTTTTGATATTATTTTGAATTTTATCTATATACATATAATTAAAGATTTTAAATTTTTTTCTGGAAATGAAAACATTTCCTAATGATAGGTACAACTAAGGAAATAGGTACAACTATGGAAATTACACAGGCAAGCGAATGCATAGATAGATGTATATTTTTGTTAATGCATCTGTGATTGAGGTAGTTTGAGGTAGTTTTATTGGTTTCTAAAAATATCTATAAGCCATCAGGTATCAGTTAAAGTCATCTTTAACTTCTGAAAGTAATATAGAATTAGGTGAATGAATTGAAGAATCAAAATCAATGAATACTTCTCATATTAATTTTTATAAAAACTAGTTTTTTTTAGTATTAGAGTAAAATTTGTATAATTGTTGAAAATAGTTGAATATTTTGTTTTAATTTGACTAAATATTCCAATTTGTAAAGTTAGATAGTTCCAGTCTTAAACTTTTCGGTGAAGGCTATTAAAAGTCATAGGAAACTTAAGTAGTAAAGAAGCATGAAAAGTTAGTGGTACGACCTCTAGGAATCATTACTAAATATCTGTTATTGATTCTTAAGTTATAATTTAACACTATGCGTTGATTTAAATAAGCCGAACTAACAAAAAATAATATAGAAGCCTTGTAGGAAATATAACCTGATGAAAAGGTAGAATATAATACTTTTTATTAATAACAGAGGAAAGCTAGGCAAATGTTTTTTTCTGAATATAATTATAACTATACATCTTTTTATGAAATCAGGAGAAGATGAATTTTATTGTAAAAAGCATGACTCCAGAAAATTATGCCTTATTGTAGCTTTGAGTTGGTAGAGCAAAGTAAACCATTCTCAAGGCTCTAGCTGAACAGTATCGATTTAAATCATACATATATCTTGTAACTTTTGCAAGATAATTTCTCAAGTATACCTTGAATGATCACAACAGTTTAATCTATGATCGCGAATAATGTCCAAATATTTAAACGAATTAACAATTTCAAGTTGAAAGCAAGAGTTTTCTGTCACAAATCAAAGAAGAAAAAGTAAAATTATTTAAGTTTAAGTTAAGAGGAAATTTCATACATATTGGAAAGTGATATAATATTTCGCAGTTATGAAGAGCATTTCTAGTCAAGTTGGACAATATGGATTTAGTTTTGTGAAACACAACAAGCTTTTTTTTTTTTTTTTTTTTTTTTTTTTTTTCAGATAGTAGTAAATCATCGAAAGAGGCTTCAGGGACTACCTATTACCGGGGAAGGCAGTTTGAAGGACTGTGGGACTTTAACCCACTAAAAACTCCTATCATTATTGCAACATTAAAACTAGTCTTATAGACTAACCATTAATTTACATTTAACTCAAAGAAACATAGATACCTTTGATCTACCAAAATCCAATAGGGTTTTAATAGATAAAAGGTTTTAACCTAACTCAAGAGGTCTTGTTCGTTTTAGTCGCTTCACAAAGTTTTGATTGTCAATTAAGCTAGAAGCTTCGGTATTGACATGTTGGATCAGACGAGTTTTATGCCGTGCAGCGCATTTAATTATTTCGTCTTTTATAGATGAGATCTTCAGATCTCGATGAATATCGGCATTGCGAACATACCATGGAGCATTGACTATGTTGCGCAGTACCTTATTTTGGAATGTTTGGATAGTTTGAATATGGATTTGTTTAGCACATCCCCATATTTGAATACCGTATGCCCAGACTGGCTTCAATATTTGATTATACATCAAAACTTTGTTATAGGTCGAGACCGTAGAATTCCGCCCAATCAGCCAGTATATTTCTCTATATTTGAACTGGAGTTCTTGTTTTTTGATTTTTACATGCTCTTTCCATTTCAGTTTTGCATCCAAGGTCATGTCAAGATATTTAGCTTTATTCTCGTATGGAATCACGACATCATTAATTTTAACTGAGAGAGGAGTTACTATGTTTTTATAGGTGAAGTTTACATGACTAGATTTGGCTTCATTTAATTTAATTTTCCATTTTTTGCACCAGTTGAAAATTTCGTCATTAGCTTTTTGCAGTTTGTTTGTAGCTTCTTCTATAGTAGAACCAACTGCCATCAACGCTGTGTCATCTGCAAAGGTTGCTATTTTTATATTTTCTACATCGGGTATATCACAGGTGTATAACAAATATAAAATTGGACCCAGTATACTACCTTGCGGTACTCCAGCTTTTATATCTCTTAGAGAGGAGTATTCATTCTCATTTTTAACTCGAAAAACTCTATTTGAGAGATATGATGAAAATAATTGAACATAATTTTTAGGGAGCAAACAACTTAGCTTTTTGATGAGTCCTTCATGCCAAACTTTATCAAAAGCTTGGGCTACATCTAGAAATACTGAAGAACAAATTTGTTTATTTTCCAGTGCCCTTTCTATAATGTCTGTTATTCGATGTACTTGATCTATTGTTGAGTGTTTTTGCCTAAACCCAAATTGGTGATTAGGTATTATATTCCTGTTTTCTATGAGGGGTTGAATCCTTCTCAATAGTAACTTTTCAAACAACTTCGATATTGTAGGAAGCAAAGATATCGGCCTGTAGGATTTGGTGTCGATAGCAGGCTTTCCTGGTTTTTGGATCATTATTATCTCGGCAACTTTCCATATACTAGGTACGTGTTTAAGCTTAATACAGGCATTCATTATATATACCAAGAGTGTGAGAACTTTGTTGGGTATATTTTTTAGCACATTTGAAGTTATTAAATCAAAACCTGGGGCTTTATTTAATTTTAGGTTTTTTATTTCCTTAATTACTTCTTTTCGACTTATTAAGGGAATATTTATATCTTCATGGTTATATATTTCAGTTAGATCAATAACAGTGTTCATTTCATTGGGCTTAAAAATTTCAGCGAGATGATCTGCAAAAGTGTCAGCTTTTTCTTTATCGCTTCTTGCCCATGAGCCATCATTTTTCCTCAGTGGTGCAGAATGCACAATAGACTTCTTCATTTTACTCGTAGCTTTCCATAAAGAATAATTTGTTTCTTTAGTAGCTGTTAAATTTTGTAGGTAATAATTCAGAGATCTATCATTTAATTTCTTTATTTCTCTCTTTAGCTCCTGACTTTTATTATTAAGATCCGTTTTGCTGGATGGGTCACGCGTTTGTTGCCACCTCCTTCTCGCTTTTCGTTTCTCTTTTACCATGTTAAGGATATACACCGGATATCTAGGGCTGATTTTTTTTGATTTTTTTGTCTTAGTACTACTCCAAGCTGCAAACTGGACAGCTTGCATAAGTTTTTCAGTAGCAGTTTCTAGTTGTTCCTCATTGTCTAATGTTACTCTTAAGTTAATTTTTTCTAGCAGAATCTTTTTGAAGCTTAACCAATCTGTAGATGAGTTGGTTAAAAATGGTTTACAAGATTTTTTCACTATTGTTGTATTTAATTTTAGGACGACAGCAGAATGGTCGGAATTGAGGTCATAGTTATCTTCTATAGATGTGAAATTAGTTGATACTTTTTTCATTATAAAAAAGTCTAACACATCAGGAGTTTTGTTTATATCTGCAGGCCAATATGTTGGTTTTCCTGTTGAAAGAAATAAACAACCTGTTTCTCTCAGCGCCTCTCTCAGTTCTTTACCTCGAGTAAGGGTCATCCTGGAGCCCCATTCTAGATGTTTAGCATTGTAGTCACCTCCAAGAATAAATCTTTCACCTAATTTCATTAATAAGCTCTTGAACATATGTTTTTTAATAGCGTGATTGGGCGGGCAGTACAGCGCTCCTACGTTGATATTTTGCTTTGTGCACCTTATTTGTACGGCTGTGAGTTTCATTTCTGTACTTTGTATGTTACAATGTTCATGATGGGTAATAAGATCATTTACTATGACCGCACTACCTCCTTTTGGTAGATTGTCAGGGTGCATTGTATGATATACTTTGTATCCACGAATTACTAAATTGTGCCCCTTTGTTAGATGGGTTTCTGACACGAGACAGACATCTATGTTTCGTAAGTTTAGGAACATTTCCAATTCTTGTTTTTTGTTGTTAATGCCATTCGCATTCCAAGTACATATAGTGATTTTGTCCTTATTCATTATCTAATTGAGTTATGTGGCATATCAGGATACTTAACAGTATACCTACTTTCCAAGTTATCTAATCTTAGTGAGATTCTATCTACCAGACTCATTAGTTTTTCCATTGTTTTTAATATAGTTCCGTTCTGTTCTTTTTCTGCAATCAATTTCGTATTTGTTGAACGAGCTCTTCTCGGAATTTGATTGTTTGACGAACGAGTTCTTCTCGGCGTTTGATTATTTGCATTTGATGAATAAGCTATTCTAGGTGTTTCATCAGCAGTGAAATCTCGATTTTTTTTCATATTTTTATTGCTTTGGTAGACATCTTCATTGAGTTTGCCTTTTGCTATGGCAGAATAAGTTACTCCCTTTATTACTTTCTTTGATATAAATTTTCTTGGTTGTTGCCTTTGAACTAATTTTGGGTAAACAGAGTTTCTCCTTTTCTGAAGTTCTTTGGCAATTAGACATCCTCTGTAATTTGCTGGATGAGACTCTTGGCAGTTGGAGCATTTTGGCTGTGAAGTTTTCAGCTTATCGCATTCTGCTGTTAAATGTTTACCAGCACATTTCACACATATAGGCTCCCTATTACAAAATTTTTGCGTATGATTATAACGCTGACATCTTTTGCACTGAGGAATATCTTTGCTTTTTCTCAGAGGTTCAATATAAACTATCATGTTTTGAATATGATTGATTTCGTAAATTTTTTTCATGTCTTCCTTACTATCAAAGATAAGCATGAAAATTGGGAGTTTAACAGTTACCTGTTTATCATTTTCCTTGACTTTCTTTATCATATTTACTGCATTGATGATATTGAATTGCCTATTATGAAGCTCACTTATTATATCTTCTGGCATGCAAGATTGGTGCAAGCCGCGTGCCATGACTTTTATTGGTCTATTTATTTTGCTTTCATAAGTATGCCATTCGTATTTGGTATCATTGAGATCTTTAGCTAGATTTCTATAATCCATTTCCGTCTCCAGATTTATTTTCAGCTGCTTATTGTTTAGCAATTTTATTTCATATTTTATATTTTTAGCTTGCATCATTTTATTTAATGGTTTGAAATCATTTATGTTACTTATGATTAGAGGTGGAATTTTGGTTTTCCTTTTGCTCACAAATTCAGTTGTTTTGGAGTTTTTTTCTTGATAGGTTTTTGTTAAACCAGATGGTGACGATTCAACTTCAGGTGCTACACAACAAGCTTATGACAAAAAAACCATTTCCTATAATTAGAATCAAATCAAAAGATTAACTAAGCTATTTTTGCTATACGAGAAGGCGTTATCATCAGCAAAAACAGTCTAATTGCCTTTGAAATTTGATTGAAACAGAAAATTCATGTAAATAAGAAACAATAGGGGCTGAGGGACACCTATGTTAATATTATTAGTAGAACTGCAAATACTATTTAATCTAACGAGTTGTTTTGCCATGATTTTTAAGTTTGATAGTTAGATGAACAAGCAAGATATTTTAGAGATTATACTAATTTAAATAAAATTCAAATGTTAAATTGGAATGAAGATATCTTGACTGGGAAGTCTTAAATTTAAATAATCGTATAGAGTTGACTAGGCTTTAAACCTTACTTCAAATACTGCACAAACTCTACTATTTTAGGTTTTCGCTCGTTTATCTGATCGAATGACTGATGGTTTTGATTAGGATTAATTTTGCGACGCACATTACCAGAATTCGTACAATATTTTTCAAGATCTTCTAATTTGTCTTTTAGCTCCTGGTTTCTCGAACATATAATTTAATATATATCTCGTAGGTTTACGCACTTGTTCAGACGAAACAAAAATCTTAATGCCACCCCTGTAACATTTCTGTCGAAAAATAAAAGAGGAATCAAGTGCCTAGTACCCTTTGTCATTGGGATATAATAAATGACAAAAAATAATTGAGAGTATATAATATAATCTGGTAACAAATTAAATAAAATGAAACTATTCTATTTAAGAAGGCTTAGTTCCTGACAATAGTAGTAGTTTTCCACATTTAATGAGTAGATAAGCCAGTAATTTGTTAAAATAAATACTCGAGTTATTGTAGATATTGTAGTGTAAAATTGCAGTACCGTACTTACTTCAGCACGAAAAGGTGATTCTACCTAAGTTACTGACAAGATCATAAAAAAAAAAAAAAAAAATAAACTGGCTATAGAAATTCATTTGTAGTCAACTTTATGCAAATGTGGAACCATATTCTAACAAACGTGTTTCCCCAATGTATGCAAAATATATATCTACAAACAATCTACAAAAAATTATTCAAAACGTGCCTACTGATGAAATGGACATTTTTATTTCCCTAATCTTCGACTATTTCAAGCTGTTAATTCGTATATAAAGGTTTTGTGTTAAACCATTGATTAATAATACTATAAAGATAGACATTTTCATACAACAGAAAATGTTCAGCTCAATTTTTCCAACTTCTCTTCATTATATATATTTTCTGGGGTATATTCAATGTGTTGGTGCATTTTCTATATTCAATTTGAATTTTTAAATTTTTGAGCGTTTTATACGACTTTATTCTCTAAATAATTTGTATGTGTTTAGTTTCTCTATACTGTTCTTGAATATTATTGTTTTTAACTTTTTGTTATTTGAATTTGTATAGGTAATTTGTATGGCAGTTTGACACTTTTTATGTGCAAAATCCAGCAAAATATCTAATTGCTAATTCTTCAAAATTACTAAATGATTTACTATGTGATTGAACTGTATTTGAAGTTGAAGCTAAAACATTTTCCTTCTCATTTCTTCAGGACAATTTTCAATAATAAAATCTTCATGTGCCAAATCAGTGGCATCAATGTCCAAATAATTGTTGTGATCTGTTTCACAATTTGAGGATGTATTTTCGTTATAAATACTCGCCTCGTCTTAGCAAAAATATTCCCAATTTGTTGTGCAGATGGATTTCTGCAATAATCTCCAGCAGATCTTATATGAGAAAACATATTTTCTAACGGATCTTGATTCAGTCTGCGCGTCATCAAGAAATTAATATTCTATCAATTTGATCTTTCGAAGATAATACAGCAGTTATTGTTTGGGCCATTCCATTAATGGAAACATTTTTTTTGGTACTTTTAATTTTTGATTTTTTAAGATATTCTAGCCTTTCCTCTAAGAATAAAAACGGAGAATTTTTAACGGTTGGGAATTCAAAATTTTTAATTTTTTGTGTTAAAATTTGAAGAATTTGAGTAATGAATTAACTAGTTAACTCTTAAAACAAAATCAACAGTCAGATTGGCTTTATTACTCAATAAATTAAAAAAAATTCGATCAGTGTTATTTATTGCTTTTATGGCTGCATATGTACTATGACTAAATAATTGAAAAGCTGATTTTACTGACATTTTTTCAAATGTGTTAGAATTAATATGGGTGCTACGAACTTTAGGTAAAATTGTTGAAAGCTAATAATATCATTATTCCAGTTTTCAAAATCGGGTTTTATAAAAGAATTTCTGACAGATTTTATAAGATGCCATATCAAACTAAGCATAAATTTTATTTCCATTCCAATCATAAAAAAAGAGTCTACCTTATTGACACCAAGTAATTCATAAGTATTTCGATTTGTACTGCATTAGTCACAAGCAGGTGCAACAGTTTTAGAACCAATCTTTGTTAGCTCCTTAAGATATTTTAGTAGTAAATTGATAAAAAAATGAAAGGTTTTAAAGTTACTCTTTTCAAATTATTTTTGGATAAATTGTAACCCTATGCGTACTTATAACTTTCATGTAAACTTTGAATCATAAAGAAATGTGCTTCTGTTGCTAGTTTTTGTTTTCTATCCCCATCTAAATCTTCCACACCATCTATACAATCCCTTTTTATATGATTTTTATAGATGTTTCTTTTTCTTTATAAATTATTTCCTTTAGAAATTCATTTATATAAAAAATGATTTTGATAACTGGTACATTTTATGAAATTATTAACTGAGATATAATTAAGAAAATTGTTTCCAAAGAGAAAAGTTCTCATCAAAAATATTGCCCAAAACTGGAAATACTCATATCAGTCCCAGTACTTTGCAAAAAATCTTAGCTGTTTTAGCTTTTCAATTAATTACATATGCAAATATGCAGCTACGAAAACAAAATAATTATAATTTTAATTTTTCCATATAATAATGAGTAATAAAGTAAACCTGCTGTTGTGAGTCATATGTAAACTGCTGGTCTTTCTTTAAATTCTTCAAATATTTATACTAAAAATACGTACAAACTATTAAAAATTGTCCATATTTGTTCGTAGAGAAAATGTTAGATTATCTTAAAAAATTAAAAGCTCTAAACATGATGAATTTCATTTACAACAACAATATATTTTCAAAGCTGGAGTAAATCATGACAAGCCTTTGAATATTGATATTTAATGCTCTTGTTATGAAAATAATGACAAAGTAGAAAATTCTGAATTTGAAAAATACCATTGTAAAATTGTGCGTTGCAAGCTTAAATTATCTTAAATTTAAATTGTGTGCTTACTGCAACAAAAAAGCATTTTAAATATACTTTTCAATTTACTCTACCGTTAAGATTTTTTATAAATTTTACAAAAATTAATGATGAGTTTTTCAAATATTTTTAAATTCTGTTATAATTTTAAAATCCATGCGTACATACATATCCACATATTGAAAAAACCAAAAAGAAAGCCTTTAAAAATAAAAATTTGATTCTATTTGTAAATTTATACATATATGTCTACATATAAATCATTACGTGGATGAATGTTCACTATTATTTGAATTTTTTGAAATTGTTTTATTTTTGAAAATTATTCAATTAAAACAAGAAAAATATTTTCGTTTCCTAAACATTATAAAATTATATTATAATTTTATAATTTATTATTACAAATAATATACATGCACAATATCAACAATTATAAAAATCCTTTTATTACAATGTATATTGAGAGAAAAATAAAAAAAAAATATTCTTAAAAGACTACTCGATAAAAATGCTATCCAAATTGAAATTCTTGTACCTATCAATTAAAAAAAAATTCAAATTACCTATACAAATTCAAATAACAAAAAGTTAAAAACAATAATATTCAAGAACAGTATAGAGAAACTAAACACATACAAATTATTTAGAGAATAAAGTCGTATAAAACGCTCAAAAATTTAAAAATTCAAATTGAATATAGAAAATGCACCAACACATTGAATATACCCCAGAAAATATATATAATGAAGAGAAGTTGGAAAAATTGAGCTGAACATTTTCTGTTGTATGAAAATGTCTATCTTTATAGTATTATTAATCAATGGTTTAACTTAGAACAGAAATAATTTCTTTTCAGTTAACTGGATCTCATTCTGGAAGCATCTCTATTAATTTGATTTTGAGCGAGTCCAGTATACATATTTGTTTTGCAATTGAGACATTTGTCTAACATTTTATGTAAGAAGAGGGTAGTTACATATTTGTCAGACTATTTTTAGTTCTGTAAATTTCAATTATTGTTTATTTTAAGGGATATTTTTTCTGTTTTCATTAGCAGTTAAAAAGCAGTTGTCATATTTATTTAATATAAATAGTTTAATATTAGCTTGATACTTTCCTGCGATGCGTTTTCAATTGCCATTTCAAGTATTGAGGCACATTGAGGTAAGGAGGCTTCGAATGGAAAACTTAATAGAATTAGTCAAATAATATGCCAAATTTGGATAAATTTTTAATTGAACTTTACCTAACACATAAATTTATGGTACAGCGTACACTTCTTTATTTGCAATAAATTGCCTTTAAATTTGTTATGTGTACCAACAATAAATTCTGGTGCGAATAATTTTACTTGAATTTTCATACTTAAAAATAAATTGAAAAGATAATTTTATTTCTTTCATTATTCACAACTATAAAAAACGGTAAAAAATTACTCAATTACAAAATCTTTATTTAATCTTAATTTATTTTTTTAATTTAAGAATATTCATTCAATGACAACAAAATTTGCAAAAAAAAAAGTAAATGATAATTTACAGAAGTAGTAACAGATTTCAAAGGATTTTAATATTAGAGTGCTTATTTTATAATTTTCCTATCATACATACAATGCTTTTCCATGTGACTTATACTATCAACATCCTTTAACTTAATATTAATAATAATATCCTACGTAATAGAATATCCTTTACAAATGATAAAAAAGTATCTGTCTGCTTAGTTTATTGCACAAGAGGATTATTTGAAAAAAAAAAACAAAAAAACAAAAGAAATTGTATTAAAACGAGCAATCATAACGAACCTATCCTTATATGCAATTTTTTTTTATAGCATTATTATATTTCCTCAGTTCCATAAAGTTTATGAAATGATAGTAGTTTTCGATATTATCTTTTCATTCTACAGGGTGGTACGCTCAGTTGTAAAAATCATTTAATTGGATTATTCTTGGAGTGTTTTATGTAAAATATTGTTTTCGACCTGGGCTACAGTGAATTAGAGAAAATCGGATTAGGAACGGATAATGTCTAACAAATATCCACTACAGCTCCGGAAATATGCAAATATGCAAATGTGTTCTTCACAAAATTTCTTTTTAAAATTGATATATCTAACGGTATGAAGCTGGATTTTTATTGACCAATATTTAAAATCTTAAAAATTTGATCGGCTCTAAAAAGGGAGAAAACATCAAATGCCATTATTTTATATGAGAGCTCAATACGTACGACAAGAACTGAAAATATCATTTACCGGGAATATTTTCACAAAAATCGGGAATGTCTTCAAAAAATTTGGGATCTTATATTTTTAAAATATCGGGGGTAGTTTCTTTATACTGGCAACAGTTTTTTAACAATTTTTTGAGTAAATGTATGTAAAAAGGTTGAATTGTTGTTTTTTGTGTATAAAATCAATTTCTCAAATAAAATTTAGAGAATTCTTTGCAGTGGTCTATTTTTTTCTTACAAAAAAGCTTATTGAATTTTGGAATCAAGTCAGTTGATCTAACTTCAATTGGAGATCAAGAAAGGTAAAAACTGCGGGCCAAAACCCATCACCATCGAGGAGTACAGAAAGAGGAACAATATAAACAGAGTCCAACTTCCAATGCACAACAGTTTGAAACCAAAATGAAAAGGATCAGAGCTGACAAACAAGTAATAAATTGACAACAAAGGGCTGAACGTAGGCGAATCATCACCATAAAAAGTGACTCCAAACAAAACTATAGACTGAAATTACAACTTGAACAACTAAACAAATGGGGAGACATCAATCAAAAGAGGAAATAATTGCCCTCAACAATAACGCAAACAGTTAACAGTTTAACAGTTTTTTTATTTATTTATTTCATTATGTACATATACATGAGACGGTAAGTCTCTACAAGAGTATATGATAAGAAAGAATGTAAGTTCATTACGTACTTAAACTAACTTAATCTAAAGAATAAAAAAAATAAAAAATAATAATGATAAAAAAAAAAAGAAAACTTAAAATGTATATAAAAATTTTTGAATGCAAAATTTCTTCTCCTAACAAAAACACCTTCTAAACATAACAAACATTATTTCAAATAATAATTCTCACTATTGAAATTAAAATTAAGGTTAATAATAGCTAAAACTTTTCTATAAAGTACACCCAACAAAGCTCGTAAAATTTAGAATTACATAACTCACACCTGAGAACGTTCGGCAAAGAATTCCATAACGCCACTGCCCTTATACAAAGAAGGATTGATTTCTTAATCTTCCTGTGTGCCTTGGAATAATTAAGTTTGGACTTCTAAGTGATCT
This sequence comes from Argyra leucocephala, assembly GCA_963942445.1. Taxonomy (NCBI): domain Eukaryota; kingdom Metazoa; phylum Arthropoda; class Insecta; order Diptera; family Dolichopodidae; genus Argyra; species Argyra leucocephala. The sequence continues at coordinate 48,340,438 of OZ012679.1, read as the reverse complement.
ACCATGGGTTATTTTCTCATTGAGATATTTTGGCGTATTTTTAGATATAATTTTTCTGATAAAGCATGTATATATATATTTCAGATAGTTTTCAAAGGTACAATCAAGTATGAGACTTGATTGTACCAGCAGACTGTAAATCAGCAACAAACATTAAAATATATAATCCTGACTGTAATATAATACTATTAATGTTAAAACTAAATTCCTATTATAAAAAATGTACATAAAAATGTTGTACTTATTCAATATACTTTTGTACTAGTTTAATATACCATTAACTATATAAAATTTAAAAAAAAAACATGCCTATCTTATGGAATTTAACATATTAATAAAAATATTAAAGAATTTAAAGAAAAATCCAAATAGAGAATATTCAAGACAATATATATAGAAATAAAGACTAAGGAAATTAACAATATATGACACTCTCTAGAATTAAAACTCTCAAAAACTCAGGTAATAGAAGTTACAGCAAAAAATTCAATGCAATAAAGAAAAACATACTAAAGCGGCTAAAATCAAAAGAGACAAATACAATAATGGCAAAGTTTAAACTTTTAACCTATTCATACCAATCTTTGAAGGGGACCATAAACACCTACAGAATTTCCTCAACTTGATAGATTTCTATGAGCAAACTCTAGAAAACGCTGAAGAAAGAAGTAAGCTACTAAAATTCGTTCTAGCCGCAAAGTTATCTGAAAAATCACGAATAGATTGCTAACTGAAACAACTCCAACAGTAACTTTATTGCTCAGCAAAAACATTACAAAAGTAATCAAAACCCCTTAAACATTCTAAATTAACTGTCAAACATCCAAAATAGAATCTCTAATAGCAAACCTCAAACAGTTGCAAATAACGTAGCAAGGTGAAACAACCATAGAAATAATAGTTAAATTAAATGACCAACTGGGTTTTAGTACCTTTAAAAATGAACTAAATAAACCATTCAAAGCTACACTTCAAGCAGCGAGACCCTTTAAACTCAACGAAGCTATACAAATAGCAACTGAGATGGACGACAACAATAAGAGAAATAACATTATGTATTTCAGAACAAATAGAAACAGTTTCAAAAGGAACTGATCTCAAAATAGAAGCAACTTCTTCAACAACAATAACAACCGAAATTTCAACAATAATAGAATGTTGTAATTTGTCTTTTTTTATACAGAGTATAAATGAGTTCCAGAAAAGAAGTGATGTTTTATTTTTTTATAAATAGAAAGAATCATTGCATTGTTTTATTCAACTATATTTGGCAATCAATATTTGACAAATCTTCCAATCAAATTATATTCCTCGATATATATTCAGCATAATTGATATGGTTCCATGCATATAATAACATTAAATAATGCATAGTTAGAGATTGGGACCTACTGCCTTCAAAACTGACAATATTCTTTGCCCGTCCATCGTTGTTTAGGCTCTCAATAAAATGAAATATATGGGCCAAAAAATCATCACATACAAAATACAAATATTACATTAGTTTTGAATTAATATATTAAAATCAATGAAATTTATTCTTGAAACATTCTGTACTTTCTTATATCGAAATTAATTTTTAATAAAAAAAAATAAAATTATCGATAATCAGGTAATTATGTAGTTACATATATATATGTGTATGTATTAATATGTAATAATTTTCTCGCTTTTGACGAACTTTCATTTATATTTATTATTACATCATTATAGTCTAGCAGCCAGACTAGTACATATTCATGTATACTATCTGGGATATTATGTTTTATAACAGCAGACATTATTAAAACTCTTACTACAAATTTATATAAATAGATATGTATGCATTTGCATATGTAGAGATTATAAAATTTGTAAAACAACGCCACTCCATGGTTAATAAATAACAATAATTTTTATATAATAAACTATTGTATAAAAGTTAATTAAAGTTTGCACATAGAACAGAGAGTTATTTGGTAGATTATATTGCATGTCATGATGTTGTTGTTGTAGTTGTAAGTGGTACTTTTATTTATGAAGTTCATGTTAAAAAATTATCATATACTTGTACATAATAATGTACATATTTATAAAATTAACATGAAAAATAATATTTAAATAAAGATTATAACATATTTTAAAAATGGAAATTTTCATAGGCGCATAGCTTAATTCTAATTGAATAATAAAAAAAAAACTAAATTAAATAAAGTTAATTTCAATCCCCTTTTAAATCAAAGAAAAATATTTTAGATATAATTTAAATTTTAGTCGGTGCAATCTAAAAATTAAATATTGACAAATTATATATATATGACCCATGACATGATGGTCCGAGTTACGAATTGAATAAAGAAAGAACTATTTGCTATAGTTGACCTAGTACAGATACTATTAAATTCATGGTGAAATTCCACCTCCACAGGATTAGAACTGACTGGACTAGACAATGGTCCTTATATCTACTGTTATACGAAGAATGTGCAAAATTTATTTGGATGATAGAATAGAAAAATAAGTTCTGTAGAAAAGAGCTCAAATAATATTTCAAAACACAAAATTAGAATTTAACAAAAAGAAATTGTAACACAAGGAGTAAAGAAGATTAATTGAGAAGCATCAATTGAGGCATGCTTGCCAATAGACCTGTAATGACCCCTACTATATAGTACTGATGTCACACCTGTTCAACGACAGTAGGTTAAGAGCGGATCTGAAATTTGCAGCTTTGATTGCTTCTTTGCAAAACAGTAAATTACAAGTAGCAAGAGGTTTACCCAGATTGTTACTTAACGGAAAGGTTTTCAGGACTATACCTTCTCTAGCGAGTTGATCTGTTTTATTGCAGTTTCCCGGAATTTCACTATGTCCTGGTACCCAACATAGCCGTATATGTTGAACCGATCCGCTTTCTCGTTAAGAGAATTGCGACAGTCAATCACGGTCTTAGAGAAAATGTTTTTCGATTTTAGTATTTTTATCTTTAATTGCAGCCTGACTGTTAGAAGCATACTATCTGTTAGAAATACAGATATTTCTAACAGATAGTATGCTTAATTTCTGCGAGTATGAGGTTTCCGTTATGACCATTACCTCCGCATGAAACCCACTGCATTTTTTTGGCAGCCTCTCAAGATAAACTTATATTTAGGTTTTCTGAGAAAAGTTCACCTCCCACAATGCCATTCAATTCGGAACCAATAGTGTAAAGATGCACATAATCTTTCGTCAGAACCATATTATTCTTCCAGTTTTCCCTGGATGGAATATCGGTCGGCATCAATTTTCTTTCAAAGAAGTAAATTGTAAGAGTATGGTCTAGGTTTCCTGAAAGAAATTTTTTGTATTCCATGTTAGAAGAGTGGCGGTTTCATTGTGGTTTGTATTGCGAATTGGCATGCAATCTCCTTGCCATTAGATATCTATTAGTTAGAGATGAAAGTGCTCCACTTATGCAAATCTTTAAACTTTTGCTAGGTAGTTGAAGTTTGTACCAATATTAAATACCATCCACCATACTATGACACCACACATTACAGTACAAACCTGATAATTGCTGTATATAGCCAGTGGATAATGGATCCAATACCCATTTTTTTTTTCAATTCATAATTGAACTTAATAATTATTTCATATTACCTATATGTATTTATATCTGCTCTTGGGTTCAGAATCATATCGTTATCAAACAAACGTTCAAATATTTTTAAGACCGTTATCTTACTACTTGAAGTAAAAAAGTCGAATATGTTCATATGTGTATCTAATATTAACAGATATGATAGTTTATATACAAAAACATCGGTCCGGAAACGAATGACGACTTTTTCAAATACCGCTTTTTTAAAAACCCAGTTTTTAAAATCCCGCTTTAAGTGTATTTATACCAAAAATATTTATTTTAATTTATTCATTAAGCGGTATGTATATCCTCTGTTGGACCCAAAAAGTGAATATCTGCCTTGTACAGAATATTTATTTTAATTTATTTTGGATACAAAAAAGTGAAAAAACAAATAAAAAAGCGGTATTTGGAAAAGTCGGCATTCGGGCAGACCCCAAAAACATTAAAACAACAAGAATGTTTCAAATGTCCTTTTTGTCCTTAAAGGATAAAATTCGTCATTAAGAATATATATTTTTGTATAGTTGGAAAAATTAGGTATCCTTGACTAAATAGTCACTTGGTCCAAGGCGAGTACAATATTTGCTTCAGAATCCCTTTTTTTACGTATTGAATTTTACTGATCGCTACAACCCTACGATCAAGACTCTTGTCTCAATTTATTGAAATCTTACTTTTCCCAACAGCAGAAAAATAAATATATAACTATTATTTAATTAATACTATTTTTGTTTGTAGATATTTAATAAAAAAACATTCAACTGTAGACAAGGTGCATTGTGTGGTTACATTAATAGAACGGGCTTTTGAAGAAAAAAAATACTGTACGGTAGTATTTCTTGATGCTTCACAAGCATTCGATAGTGTACGACGGCATGAAGGTCTCATACATAAAATGCGCAAAACCATACCAGGAAATGTTTGTAAGATCATGGGGCCTTACATTTCAAATAGGGAATTCAGAGTTAGAGCACTAGCAGAAGTTGCTCAAGGAAGTATTCTGGGACCCATTCTATACTAATTGTTATATACCGCCGACATCCCAATAACACCACAGGTCGATTGCAGTATTTGCAGATGATACGGCTCTAATGACTATGAGGGGTTCGTAAAGACAAGTAACAGAGAAAGTTCAGGAAAGGCTGGATAAAGTAAACTAATGGAGCCAAAACTGCAAAATTATACAGAGCGAAAATCGGTTCACATTACTTACGCATTTAGACGAAAAGCCACACACCACATTGTATATATATAAATAATATTCAGGTACCAAAAAACTGGAAATAGTAAAATATCTTGGACTATACCTTATCTCGCGTCTTAACTGAAAACATTATGTCAACCAAAAAGCATTGCAAAATCAAACAGTAAATCGGATATATGAACTGACTAATAAGGAGACAATCTGAACTCAGCTTATACTCGAAGTTGCAAGTATATAAAATTATAATTAAACCTATATGGACTTACGGTATCTAATTTCGGGGATGCACAAAAAAGCGCTGCCAAAATATCTTAGAAATATCACGAATGTATATCACAAATATAACAAATAGGTATAAAACAAATGGGTGACGTAGTTAATGACTCTGCCATTAAACACGAAAATCGATTGACTCAACATAGCAACCTTAAAGCGATTGAGCTATTAGACTGATCTTATGATATATGAAGGCTGAAAAGCATAAATCCGCACGATCTAGTGTAATAGAATAAAATATAGGGGAGCAGAAATACAGATTTTTGTAATTTCACACAGGTTCTGCTTATAAGCACATTTTGAAAGTACATAGTTGAATAATTTACTTAAATAAAATAAATAAGATTGTATTATTTAACCTTAAAAGAAAAAATATTTTACAAAATAATTATTAAAATGTAATAAAGTCAAATTGATTTTATATTTTCATTTCAAATTGGAAGTAAAAACAATTTGATTTTACTTCAAGTCACTTACGTAAAGATTTATACAATTATTATGTAAGAGTACTTTAACATAGAGAATGTCCTGTTTAAGACTGTATTATGAAACTTAAATATCCATATTCAGAAAATAACGAGAATTGGATTACTGATATAATCCTTTTCTAACAATAATTATATAAGATTATTTAATTTCATTAAAAAAAATCTCATAATTCTAATAAACCCTTACGATAAATAAAGACACAAAAAAAAACGTATAGATTATAAATATTTAGAAAATAAATAAAAAAAAGATAAAACATAACAAAAAAAAATTTATTTGTAAATTTTAAGTTATTTTTCAATTTACTTACTTAATATACGGTTGATGAAGTGCCACAAGGCTTGCATGTATTCCTAAACTGATAGCTGCCAAATGAAAATAATCAAATAAAACTGGTAAATGATAATGTAATCCTCTTCCAGGATAAAAATTCAATTGTAATGTTCGTGTTGATGCCAATGATAAACTGGAACCATTGTTTGATACTTGTTCGCCAAACCATAATTCAAGTATTAAACTAAATTCAGCACGTTCAATTGATTCTTTTAGATGTCGGCTATCAACTGTAAATATAAAATATGAAGAAAAATCGTGAATCAATTGTCATAATTCAAAATAAATTAATTAATATAAAAAAATGTAGTCATAGTAGTAGATTGTACCGGATGTTACAGAGCATGCGTATCAGATTTTAAATTGGAGAAGGAGTCGTTATTTTAAAATTTAAAAAAAAGTTTGTTAACTAAATCGAGGGTGCTCTTTCGATTGGTGGTATTTTCAGCTTCCGGAAAGGACCGCAAATTAGTTTTTTAAGACTAAAAATCACCGAAACTGGCTGAAATCGAGATTTTCATATGGGAAGGGGTACTTTTTAATGCCAATTCAGATTCTACGGCCTGAAATTTGGCTGGCATATACAGTATGACATAAATAGAGAATACTTAATAGTTAATTAAAATAATAAACATTTTTTTATAACTTTGTAATTAACCATTAAATCGTAAGGAAGCCGCTGGGTGACCTTAAGCTTATTATTTTCTATTAAAAAAAATAGTATAAAATTATTGGTTGGTACATTATACCAGTTTTAATATAAGCGAAAAAAAAAGAAAAATTTTCAAAAACTTTCTTTGATTTCAAATTTATTTTTAAAATAAAAGTTGTAAATATCTTATAGGTCTATCCTTATATATAACACATGTATTTCAATTATTTACATTCATTTACTTAATTATTGAAAACTTTAATTAACATTAAATATTTAAATTTAATAAAAATAATTTTTTTAAAAATACAAATTTATTTACCAGTTTGTGGATTATATGTCCAGTATATTTATTCTTTAAAATAAATCAAATAATTTAAATTTATTTAAATACTCAACACAATAATTATTTATTATGTCAATATAAATATAATATTCTATTTAATTTCAATAAATTTTATTTCTCATAATTCTATTTACCAAATAAACTATATGTATACAAATTATTCAATTTATATTATGGATTATCTACATACATATATCGATAAATACATAATAATATATACTATAGTAGTATGTGTATTTAAAAAAGGATAATAATAAATTGCTCCTTGTAATTATTTTCTACACTCATAATATCTCTTTAGTATCATTTTGAGTTGGAAAATAATTATGTTGATTTACCTAAGTATTATAATAATACGAGTATAAAAATTGAATCTATTGGAATCAATAATATAAAAAAAGCAAATTTAAATCTTGAAAATTATCTATAAGTTTAAAACAGCAATCTTTCGAATTTTTTTTTTTTAAGTATTTCAAGGTACCATCAGGTAAGATATCCACTTGTTGGACTTTGTTGATTATTATTTTTGTTTTAAATTTTATACATTGAAGCACAAATAAATGAGTGTTCTTGGCATAATGTCATTTTTATTTTTAAATATTAAATCGATTCCTATTTAATTATATTGAATGTCTGAGGGTACTCATAAAGAAATTATTTGCCTTAAAGAAATTTTTTAATTACCTAATCATTTGTGGCTGATAATGAGAAAATATTTTATTTAAGAATAAAATAATTGTGTATATATAAAATAAGATCTTGAATTAATTTTTAAATAATATAATACGATGATTGAATAGAAGTATAGTTGACGTATTTGGAATAGAGAAATGTATAAAAAATCAATTAAAATCAATTAAAAATTTAATAATTTTTTTTAATTTTTAATTTTTTTTTATTAATAATTTTTTTTAATTTAGTTAAGAATTTTAATTCTGTTAAAAGTAAAAAATTGTAATGCAATTTACATTTAGTTTTTCAGCACTGCTTTCTTCGGTTATGTCGTTTGCGCGGCAACGTGTAAAAATATCAACTGCCAACTCGCCTGAATATGCAGTTGATGACGATTGACGATCGTTATGATTTCGATTATGTAAAATGGCAGTCAAATTTGAGCATACAAAGCAGCAATAACTTTTATGATTAGTTGTTGATTTGATCATCATTTATTCTATGTTGGGAAAACCGGTAAAAAATTATTTTGTGATGGATTGTGAAATAGACTTGTAAAATAACGTTTTTTATTTTAAATAATACTTTTTCGTTATATGAAACATAAAAAAGTAATATTAAATAAAATACAATACACATATTATGTAAATTACGGTTATCAAAAACATGGTCAACTACGAAACTTGAACATGGGTCTTATTTAAATATTTTTGCAAATACATATAGTAATAATTGAATTAATTAAACGAGATTAAATTTATTTTTAAATCACCAGCTATCACCATAACTAAATTAACTGACGATCAAAAAAATTAAAATATATGAGTATGAAGAATCGGTCAGAGACAATAATTTAATATCACTTTTAAAATAAGGATTTTCTTTTCCATTCGTCATACATTGGAGCAGACCCAGTACAGAATTGTCAAAGATGGTTTAAAGAAAATTAAAGTAAAATCTCATTGTCTCAGCCGGTAATTGTTAATATTTATAATAAATATGTGGGAGGAGTAGACTTCACTTAAGTGATAGGTATATGTCTCTTTAGCTTAGTTACATCATAAGAAGAGTTCAACCATTTTAGTGATTTAATAATAGTCAATTTGTGGATTATGTTTAACAGAAATAGAATATCGGAAAGAATTAAAACTATTTGGCTTCTAAATTTCAAAATCTATATAGCTAAAGTGTTAATAAGTTTTAGCTGTAAAGCAAAAGAAGCCCAAAATAAAAGCCGTCGGTTTGTTGATAATTTAAGTGCTATACCGACTAACGATGACTATTCAATCGTTTTACCGACTTTTTCTAAAAGAAGAGTGGTTGTTGTTTGCCCCGTGTCTGAGGAAAAGTATGATGATTTTCAGTATTATCCTGATATATATGAATATATTCAGTATTAAGTTTGTGGAAGATAAATGTGAATCCAAGTGTCGATTAGGAGACCTGGAACCTTATGCACTAAGTTTGTTTTTGATAATTTTATTTTTATTTGATATTGAACTTAGTAAAGAAGAAATAAAAATTCTATTCCAAAAATTTTTTTAAATTTTTTTTTTTACAGAATTGTCTTATTTTGATATGTTTTAGTTAAAAACATTCAAAATACATACATATATTAGTTTTTTTTTCGATCTAACCGTTGCACTGATGGGGATCTCATGATTGACTTTCTTAAAGCTGACCTGCCCTTAAGAAAGGCTAAAATCAGTCATTATTTTCACAAAATAGTTGATTTTTTATACTGTTTCTATTTCACTTAGTGTCGGTTACAGTCTATCTTCTATAGTATTACAGACGAAATTTTCTCCCAAAGAATTTTATCTTATGCTTGCCACATCGTTAAATTGTATTTTTCTGCCATACTAACAGCGATTAGGCTATATACTTAGATATTTTTAAATGACAAACTGCATTCTTTCGCTATATAGCAACATGTTAAATCAGATGAAATAATGACGATTTTTCTATTAGGGCTTTAAGATGTTAATTATTATAAAATTAACGTTTCGTTGTAAGGACAAACTCAATTCGCTAAGCATTTTAATATTATTCCTAATTTAATTTCTGTTTATTAATATTATCAGATTGAAATCGAATTTAACTTTTGCATTTAATTCAACTAAACAAATTATATGATACAATGAAGATTGGAATATTTAAATCATTTTATATATATAGATATATATATAAATTAAATCGATTATTGAATAAAGAATCAAAGAGTGCCTATAGACTTGGAATACCTAAATGTTGCTCAAAAACAAAAATGTTCCTTTACTAAACAACCACATACACACACTCAAATTTCTTTATTAAATTTTTTTGAAAACATTTTTTATTTTTAGTTTTTTTTTTGTTATTTTCTCCTCTTTCAATACGATTCTATATAATTTCTTCATTGATGTGTAAAGTACAAAAATGTAATAAAAATAAAATAGGATAGAATTTTATAATAGGATTTATCCTATACCATCCCATCATACTTTTTTATAATGTCCTTGGATTTTGATACAATTTAATTTGAGATAATAGTATGTTTGAGACACAACACATAAAAAACAATAGCAACAATAACAACAATAAAAACAACAATAACAAAAAAAAATATAACAACAATAACAATGACAAGAAAACAACAAAAAAACAAGTAAAATAGCATCCTAATGAATTTTTTTGTTATTGTTATTGTTGTTGTTTTTTTTTGTTACTTCCATTTCCTTTAAGAACACTTCAAGAGCCACTTAATTTCTAAAAGAAATTTAGCAATATATGAGTCATTTCTTAAGAAATTGTTATTCTTGAAATAAAGCTCGGATATTTCCTGGAATTGTTATTATTTAGATGGAAAAAATGAAAAATATATCACTATGGTTTTTCAGAGTGAATATTTTTTTTTTATATAAAAATAAAAAATTTTCATTAAGGAAAATAATAAAAAAAATATATATATATATATTTTCAAAAACGAAAATGTCGTAGGACAGTTTTTTTGAAGAATTTTCGAAAAATTAATTTAGTCTCTATTTTGTCTTAAGTGGTTTTTATTTAAATTTTAAAATGAGTGAATTAATTTTAAAATGAGTAAATTAATAAGAATAAACAATTTGTTGTTTATGAATGAATATTTAGAGTAGGTGTTTAGGTCTTTTTAATAAAAGCATAAGTAATGGTTTTATATTTTTATCATTATTTTTCTATAGAATTTATCTTAATATAAAACAAATAAACTTAACTAATTTAAAAAATAACGCTCACAACCTTAACTTCCAAGTTATTTTATAATGAACAAACGACCATGAAACATATTAACTTCACAGATGGAATGGAATTCAATCTAATTACTCTTCAGGTTGTGCCATTAAATATGGAAATGTGCAGAGATAGTATAATTTGCCTGATTACACTGGCGTATGTACAGTAGTACTATAAATTATGCCCTCAGCTTATATGATATCAATATTCTTATATAGTCAATTTTTTAAACTCTCTCCACATTTTGGACAAAAAGGATTCTAAATGTCCAATTGCCTTTAAAACCAAAAATATTTTTATTTTATTTTTAATTTCCAAACCAGAAAATGTGGGCTATAAAAAAATAATAAAAATTTTAGGTTTATATATATGGATTCCTACTTATTTGGAAGTTAATGAAAACAATAGAGTTGACCAATTCGTAAATATGAAGCACATACCATTTTTATTTTAATAACCGGATGTTTTTAGTGATTTTTTAAACTGACATTTTGGTTTTATTTTGTTCTTGACAGTAACTTAGGTAGAATCACCTATTCGTGCTTAATTAAGTACGGTACTGCAAGTTTATACTGCAATATCTACAATATTTCGAGCATTTATTTATCAAATTACTGGCTTATAACATAATCCATTAAATATAGAAAACTACTGCTATTGTCCGAAACTAAGCCTTCTTAAATAGATAAGCTCCATTTTATTTAAGTTGTTACTACAATATACTCTCAATGATTTTTTGTTATTTATTTTATTCCAATGACAAAGGGTACTGGACCAGGTGGAAAAACCCATAACACATTTTTTTGTTTTATCGAAAATCGAACCTGGCACATTTCAGTTGAAAGGCAAGCGTTCTACCAATGCGCCACCTATGGTCTCCTTCCCATTTAATATTTAAAATTTTAACAATTCAATTAGTTAAATACTTCTGTATATTATACTGGTTTGAAGAAGAGTATCATTTGATATCACTTCATTACTTATTATATAATTTTACAGGTCGCATTTAATTTCACTTTCGTCCCATATCAGATTAAAAAATTGAAAAAGCAAAATAATTCCAGATCATCAATTCGGCTTCAGAAATGAATATGAAACTATTGAACAAATACACAGAATAGCAAATGTAATAAAATTAAGCCTACAGCAAAATAAATATTGCTCAGCGGTTTTTTTTGGATATTAGTCAAGCTTTTGATAAGGTATGGCATGAAGCACTACTGTACAAACTCAAACAATTTCTTCCACAGAACTATTATTTATTACTGCGGTCATACCTTATCGGGAAGCATTTTTTATAGTGAAGCATCAAGATGCCTAAACTTGTTGGTCGCAAAAGTGCTAGTCGACTTAAGCGGTACATCATTCTAGAATTAACCTATCAGATACTAACAGAGAATAATTATTATGAATAACTTACAATTGGGTTTTTCATCTGCAAGTCATTACATGTTGCTTACATACAAATATCATACAAACTACTAATTGTCTGCATTAGAGACGGATTGTACAGTTTACAAGAGAAATAAAAAAAAAGATTAAATTTCAAACGTCACTTGATCTAGTGAAATTCTACATCCTACATTCAGCCATTCTATAGATGCCGCCAATTCATTGTAATCTGCTGCGTCTGCTGTGGTAGGTTTAAGCACATTGAATCTGTCTGGTTTTCGCTAAAGAATCGTGTTCTCTTAACTACCACTAAGTCCCCTACTTTGTAGTTGTCCGCTGGCTTTCTTTTTTGTTGCCATTTTGAATTATCCTCTACTTTATTTATTAGCATCCTTTGTCTCGCCATCTGGGTTTGTTTTTTTTTTATAGCTTTGTCTTGTTACTTAATTATGTTTTTCGTTTTATTATTATATAATACTTTTAATCATATAGATTTATGTGAAATATATTTCTAACTTCGTTTTTTCTTTATTTTGTTTAGTTCGCAAAATTGTGGATAATTGAAATATTTATTTGAAAATAACGGCTCTTTTCCTTCTTAAAGCTGATACGAATGCTCTGGAACTCTCGTATAATCCAAGTCTATTGGATTAACCCCCTAACTGCAAACAGAGGTTTGTCATACACAATTACATAATATGTACATGATATACATATCTACTAATTTAAATGTGGAAAACTAATATCTATTGTAGAATGGCTTCGCCTTCACAATACTATATAGTTCTATTTTATTTTTAATGATCAGATAACCAATTATTTTTTATCATTTATTTGGTCCCAATGACAAAGGCTACTGAACCAAGACGAAAAACTAATAAAGATTTTTTTCCTTCGTCGGGAATCAAACCTGTGACCTTTCAATTGGTAAAGGCAGATACCTACTGCGCCCCCCAGCGTGTAGAGCACTATATGATTTAGGTTAGCTAAAACACAATTAAGTAATGTGAGTGCTACAACTCTTGGAATTCATTTCATATATTATATCTTATTACAATCTTTAAAATACAAATTTCAAACTTTTTAAGGTGTTTCTAACAAAAAATAACTCTAAATATCCAAATGAACCGAAATTGCTTATGATCGCTAAAATATAGGTAAGCTAAATATAGTCACTCTCATTTTTACTCACATCACGAATCTTATTCTATTATTTAAAACCTACATCTTTTGTATTGTTTGTTTCATTATTTCACAATTCTGTCATCGATGAACAAAGAAATAAATGTTTTATTCTTTTACCAGTATCTTTCCGGCATGACACTTAATCGACAACTAAAATCAAAACAAAACTGCACCATAGCAAAGAAAGTGTCATTTTATTGAAGTATTAATGTTTTATTTTTTCTTTATTCTCTTGTTATTGTTTTTGTATTTGTATTTTTCTTCTTTTTTTTTGGTACTGTTAACTTCCGGTTATTATGTTGATTGTTCTTTTATGTACATATATCCCTGCCTATACGACAAGACAAGTTGTATTTAAAAGAAAAGAAAACAAAAGGAAAATTCGCAACCATCATTACAAAAATATTATTCTTCTTAACAGCAGTCAGTCAGTCAGTAGTATATGCGTTGATAATTTTTACTCATAAAATATCATTTTCATATCTTCATATCATCATCATATTCTTTGATACTATAACACATTCATACAAACATTCATACATAGAGAATTACGAATGCGTAGACATTTATGGTGACCATATGTAGAAGAAGAAACAAACGCATAATTTATCAATTTCTATAATATAAATTTCATATTTCTACAAGCCGAGTTTTTCCTCATCTTAGTCTTAGCAGTCATGTAGTTATTTGTTTTCCTTAGTCGTCTTCAAAGTAACTTGACTTGACTGAACTTGACATTATTTATGTGCAAATGTTATGTTTGCTTCCTCTCAGATGATTTGGCATTTGACTAATTTCTGGTATATCGAACTCGATCAAATTATATTCGGTCTATCACATTTTTATATAGGTATATCGTTTGCTGGTTTTCTGAGTCTGTCTACCTTAATGTCAAAAATCCTTTACGAATTAGTATCAAGATTTCTTTGTTGCTAATTATTCTTGGCTAAGCATATTACTCTAAGATATTTATTAATACGAACTTATAATCTCAATAGTTGAAGCTGTTGAATGTTAAACCACGTTTCAGTGACAGAATCAAATGATCTTTAAGCTTTAACTTTTGGATAACTTCTTCTTTTTTGTAATTCTAAGACTATTGGATTATTCGCCTAACTAGTTTTACATACTAGTTTTAGTTAGCATTCACAATTAGAGAATTGAGCTTTTGATATAATCAATTATAATTTGAATGTAGAAAACTACATCTCTTGTACTTCATATTCATAATTAATACCAAAGTTCCATTTTATTTTAAGTGATAACGAAATTGTATTCCAGATTTATATCAACGAATAATTGAAAAACTTTTTTTTTGTATAGATGTAAATTCTTATCGGGATTCGATCTCCAAACCTTCTGGTTAGTAAGTAGGCAAATAACATAACTATATCATTACACCGGTTGGCTAAGTTCATATACACCAGCTTCTATTTCATTATTTGCTTTAGTTCATATAGTTAAAAAAGGGGTAACAGCCACAATAATCTGTTGCTGCACAATACGTGTGGGTCTATAGCATTGAAAATGTTATGCTATTGAATTGAATTGAATTAAATAATTACTTTTAATTATAAACACTCTGTACGAGATTTGCTGGATCTAGACACTTTGCGAGATTTGCTAAAAAAAGTCCAAATCCACTTTTAATCGCAGGTTCTTGGATACTATTTCATAAAATAAAAATTAAATAGAAAAGCAGTGTAGGAAACATGAAAAAAAATATAGAACTGTTTTTCTTCATTTGTGAAAAGAGTGCAGAATTCTGTTAAAGACAGAATTTTAAAAATGTTGAATTTGAAAATACAGATTTTTTTTTGAGAAACGAATTAGAGTTCGTGCCAACTTTAACTGATCGGAAATATTTACCTTGAATCGGATACGAAACAAAAAACAATATAGAAAAAGAGATTGCTCTTTCAAAAAGAGAATCACTGGTCACCATATATGAATATATATATATATTTTATTATATATTATATATAATATACCCTTGAATTGAAAATGACTGTGTTTGTAGCTATCCTTAAGAACTTCGAAGGATGTACATTTTTTGTTGCCATTATAATGATTATTTAGTTCCTTTGTTATCATTTTTTTATTGCCTTGTTGTCTTCTCTATTTTATTTTTTTTTTTGTTTGTTTTCCGTTTTGGGGCAATGTTAAAATGATATTTTTTTATTATTTTTTACATACATATAAAAAAAAAACAAAAACAAAAAAAAATTGGAACAAGAAGGCTACTATTTTTTTATGCTGAAAATGCAAATAAATTGTTTTTTCATTTCATTTGAAGAAAATTTCACTAAAAATATAAACAAAGACAACAAAAATGAAAATAAAAAGAAAAAACTTTGAAGCGAAGAAAATTAAAAGAAAGTATGCTAATTGAAAAATCAATTCTGTAGAAAATTTTTTCTTTTGTTTTTTTTTTTTTTAATATTTAAGATCTGAGATCTTAAAATCGGTGTAAAAAAATTCATTTATCAAATTGTAATAGGTTTGTTTTTGATCAATTTTCTTTTTATCTTTTTCTAAAAGTCTTCTCAAGCAATTTTCAATCTTATATTCTACGAGTATGTATATATATATATATATATAAATATATATACATAATGCAGAATATAAAGACATTAATTTAGAATTAATTTTCAATTGTTTTTGTTGTACATAATAGCTTATAAATCTCGTAAAAAATATAAATTTTTTAATGATTTTAATTGTAATTAGAACAACAGGCAATTGAATAGTATACAATATAGTCTGTTCCAGTAATTTTATGACCATTGAAGTAATTATTTTTTTCCTTTTTTTTTATTGTTTTTGTTCTTTTTTTTTATGTTTATTGTATTTGAAAGTGACGAAGGTACCTACTTACAAAATAAATTTGAATGAAAGAAAATGAAAATGTTTGAATTTTTTTAAGAAAATTTTTTGAATAATGTTGAATAATTTTGGATGATGGTGTGAAAATCATTAAATAAATTATGTCTCAAGATTATTGTTATTGTTATTACTAGTCTAGTAATACATGAAATTTAATCTTATATAGATGTAATTAATATTATTATTTTTTTTTTAAATTTATGCAGCGTGTTTTGAGGATAATTTGTCATAACTTTAATAGGGGTGGATCAGATTTACTATTCCCCCCTCGTTTTTAAGTCTCTTGTTTTGGTTAATGTTTCAAGCTGAACATGAATGTGATCCATGAATTTTAGATTAGATTTAGATTAGATTAGTTAATTTCAGGAGACGATCTGACCCCTATATCACCGCAGTCGCGAAGGCTTATTGTGATCCATAAGTCTTATCTCTTAAGTACTTTCTAAAAATTTTATAAAATCAAATCGAATATAATTAAAATTTGGGTCTTCGTTTTTTGGTTTGGTCCTATTCAATATGACCTGCTGATTGAAAAATATTTTTTTTTCAAACTATTTTTGATTAATATTAAATATAAAATTTCTTATAAACTAATAATTTTTGTTGAATATTTGCAAATGTATATTATTGTTGGGTTATCTTAATTAAGTTATATTCGATTTATATGATAAGATGTTTCAGATCTTCCATCATCTTGATTATCTTCTTGAAAAGGGAAGTTTGTTTGTTTGTTCGTTACATACGTCCACAACTTTAAATATACATTTCTGCAATTTGCACAATTATTCATGATAAATAAATATCATAAGCGGTACTTTACAAAGCTATCCAACTAGCATTTAAAGTGACAGAATACTTTGTTTTTTTGGGTGAATAAAAAGTCCCAAATTACGTTTTTGGGACCAAATAAATTACTACGAGGTTTTCGTTACGGTATAGTAACTCGAAAAGTAACTTTTTCGTAACAATTACTATATTTATATATTTTATTGTAACGAAAACTATAAAGAATTTTTTCAAGTTATAAAAACGTACCCAAAACTCCTGAAATACCACTAACCAGTTGTAGTGTTTACATGTTAACTTCCATAGTTCCAAGAGTAGTAGCGAATACTTGAAATATTTGTACACGGTTACGTTTTTGTAAAAGTGAAAAAAACATTCCTGGAACTTTAGTTTGGAACTTCAAAGACTCATGGTAACTACATGGTAACTTCTATAGTTCCAAAAATGGTAGCGAATACTTGAAATTTTTGTACACGGTTACGTTTTTGTGAAAATGAAAAAAACGTTCCTGGAACTTTAGTTTAGAATACGAACGCTGTACCAAAAAACTAACTGAAAGAGGTAATTTTGTTGGATCGAAGCTACTCTGAGGAAACCTGATAACAACATCGTGAAAAAATATTTCGAATAGCATCATTAGGAGAACATAAGTCTTAGCTGAAATTGAAGAATAGAATAGGTAATTGCGCTTAACGCAATTGATATTTGGAACGATGGAAGGATTTTATTTCCGCCCTATGCCACACTAATGGAGTTGTAGGATGATAAAATGATGATGATAAAAAGTTGATATTTGATAGCAATGGTGATCCTATGGCTCAAATTATCAAATTTTTCCTACCTTATAGTTGAATTTTAAATTTTTTCTTCATCAATTCACAAATCTCCTTCACTTTTATGTCTCTGATGTTATTTGACATTCCAATTCAATTTTATGAAATTTCATTGAAATAATTCATTTGAAAATGGATTTTATTTCAAAAATTTTGTTTCAATGTCATCCGTACCGAATGAAAAGCAAAATGAATTCCAGAGCATAAAAATTAAATGGCACAGAAACAAAGATATTTGCAATATGTATATGTAGTTATTTTGTATCCTTAAACCACAAAATTATGCTTTGGTAATATTTAAATTTTTCATGAAGTGCTTTTAATTATTCTATTTTAGAAGATTTTTCTTTTTTGGTTTTTTATTTAAATTGAGAATCATGTCAAAGAATTTAAAATCGAAATTTAAATAATACTCGTATAGTATAATTAATTTTATAATATACAAAAAAAAAAAAAATGGATGTATATTTCACTTTGTGTTAATTTGACTGTAAGATTATGTCATGATGTCTGAGAAAATTGTACATGTATTGAATTGTATGATTTATTGAAGTCTTGCACATAAGTATTAATTTTGGCATTTATAAGAAACTATAAAAATGCTTGATCAATGTAGGATTGAATTAATTGAGTATCAATTTAAATTCAATGGTAAAAATAAAACAAATCTGGTTCTATGATAAGCTAAGATGGAAGGAAAATGTAAAATAGAAAAACGAAGAGTTAAATATCAGATCCAAAAAATTTTATCGGTTATTTTGGGGTAATTGTGAGTTATCAATACAAAATAAAATACTAATATATAAGCAGTTATTAAAACTTGTGTGAATGTACGGTATCCAATTATGGGACTGTGCAAAGAAAACCAACATCGAAATACATACTCTAAAACTTTTAAAATAAAGTGCGCTGCGTCAAAGTTAATGAATCATGGTACGAACGTAAAAAAGATCTCTACCAAGACTTGCACATTGAACCAATCACGGATGAAATCAAGAAACATGCAGTAAAACACGTTTTCTTTTGCACGAGAAGGTGGTTGGAACTTATACTTATTGGCTTAGCCGGAAAGGGTGTGCAACTTACTGACCTTTGTGTGTGTCTTATGCCTTTAAGGCAACCCTTCTTGTGCTAAATTTAGTTTAACGTAAATCGGTTATAACGGAAAAGGATAGGTGGGCTTTAGAGGGTTCAATTTGCACACTAGCAAGAGGCACACGCGATCAGAGCTACTGATGTACTTTGCGGATTATCTTCTATCTTTCGAAAAAACTGTCTCTAAATATGTTGACAGAAGACATAAAGAATAAACCGAACTGAAAACTCAAAACAACTTACTCTTGGTATAGAACTTTAGTTTCCATTCCCAATTAGGGTACTCTTTATATACATGATTTTCAATCCTTTTGCGATCTAGTTTGGTTGTTATTTCTTCATTTCAATTTTGGGCAGTTAGTCTATTTCCAAAAGTTCTAAAATAATAGAAGGAGTGACTTATAATTAACAGTCTCAAACTAAAGGTGATCCAAATTTCTAAACAGACTAATTAAGAATATTTTTCAGGATTATTTAGAAAAATATAGTTAGTTAGAGAGAGAGAGTAAAGTAAGAGACTAAAATATGAGAAACTGTATTTTATTTTTGTGAATGGATATTATGACAATTTGGCAAAAAATTTAAGACGCAAGTTAATTTTCCAATAGAATATAGAAAAATATATTTGAGCAAAAATTAGAAAGATACGTGAATTAAAGATACTCAGAGTTATATTATTATTTCTATCTTCATATTTGTAGTAGGTGCATATCAGAGAATATTGAAAATAGTAAATTTAAATTATTGTAGTTGAAGCTAATACATGAAGCTATTCTTGAATTTTCAACTAAATAAACCCTTTCCAATTTAATAAGATGAGTTTTTTTATAAAATATTTTATGAAAATTTGGTGTTGATGTTAATTTTAATATGATTATTTTGACAAAAAACTGTTCAACTTCGATAGATCGAATTAAAAATAATTTAAAAATTAAAAGAAAAAAAAACAACCCAAAACATTTACTAAAAGATTAATGACAATGAACACTTGACTGAATTTGATTTGATTAAATAAATATGATGTTGTAATTGTGACCTACGGTTACCAACAAAATTCATCGATTTGATTTTCTCATCATACCTCACCTAGTACCTAATAAAATTTTATATAATCTATGTATATGTAGGTCGATATTTGTGTTTTGTGATGCATGCATGATGGGACACATTTTATTGTCAGTTTTTTTTTTAGTTTGGACACTTTTAATATCACCTACATACATACATATTTTGTTTTCAGAATAGAGGATAAAATAAAGGTTATTCATTTGAAAAACAGCTAACAGATCGTTTATAGGTTTACCTTCAATAATAAACTAGGTTATAAATATATATATAATATATATATTTGTATAGGTATATTATGTATTTACATTTTTAGAATAAACTATATATATATATATTGTGTGGTTTTAAGAATTCAGTGTGAAAACTAATTAGGAAAAATACCACAATATAACATTCTATATATGTAGATTTTGATAGTTTTTGTATTTTATTTTGTATATATATGTAGATATTTAATAAATGGAAATTTGGATTATGTAACTTGAAGATTAAATTGGTTTAACTCAATTACTAATCAATAAAAAGAATAATCCTCTGTTTGCTGCTTCGGTTTTTCAAAACATTTCGAGTCAAAAACTTGAAGGTATAAGTCATTGAAGTACATCAAGCCTTGGTGAGATGAAATATCGGCAGACATGAAACAACTTCAATATGCAGCAAATAAAATATCAACAGCCTTCACATATTTCAGGCAAAAGTGAAAAATAGTATTCATCTCATGGTACGTCGGTAATTGATCTATAACACGATACTATTTATCTTACTCGTTAAATCACTTCAAGTTTTATACAAAGCTACGAAGCCACTTAATATCGGTACCTGTAAAATCATTCAATGAGATTAGATTTTGCACATATTTGTAAAATAATATCTTTGCAAATTTGCATTGCTTAAAATACAACTTAAATTACAATGACTACATTACTATGTATTGTACTATAGTTATCTTTTTTTCTCAGTTTCATTTCACCTATCATCTATTGGTATCCAATACCATTGCGAGAAACATCATTTTTATAATACTAGGTAGGTAGATATGAGTAGATTCAACACACTTAGGACAAGGATGTTCATTGTGAGCTAATGCGGGCCAGGTGCACAGAAGGAGTTGGTTTGTTTCATCATCTTATTTATTTTTTCAGGCTCTGCTAAAATTATTTGAGTAAAGCCTCTGACATGTTTGTCCATACTCCTATCATCGTACAGATATCTTATATTAGTGTTAGAAAGTTACAGGGACCTATGTGGTGCAGTATTGGCCAGGTAAGTTTGGCAACAACGTTTGGTTTTTGTAAGAAAATTAATAGCTGAGAGTTGAATATTGTGTAAGAATTTTATTTTTTAGTTAAAATTACTGCAATTAGTTAAGGTTACTGAAATTTGACTTTACCTGAAAAGCGGCAAGTCTGATATGAAAGTTGTGTATGAAAAAGTAGTATAGGATGATGTAACGCATCAATACATTGAAAAAAACGTAACGTTTTTTATAAAATTTTCAGTTGTTAAAAGCAAATTTTAAGTTTGTGCAGTTATTATTCAAAAGCGGTAATTCTGATACTAATCCGACGCATACCGTTAATCAGGGGTATTAATTTAAAAAAAAATTGTTGAGATGTTGCTCTAGTTTCAATTTCTTCGGAGCTGCAGTGGATATTGTTTAGATATAATTTTTCTAATCCGATTTTCTTTAATCATCTGTAACCCAGGTTAAATTTAAGGATAGAGTGCTCGTCTAGAACAGTTTTTTTCCTAAACAACTCCAAGGAATCACCTCTTAAAATATTTTTGCTCTAAGCTGGACCACCCTGTATAATAACCGTACCACATTTTGACATGATTGGTCATCATCTGTGCTGTTCTGTTGCAATCCAATCCAATCCCAAGCATAGGTTAGAGACATGATTGGTATTTAAAAAAAATAAAAATATATGTTAAAATATGTATAGTGTTAATTATTTTCAAAACATGTTCAAACATTTTTCAGTGTCGCAGATTACTACACTGTAATTTTTGTATGTTTTTTGTTTTTAAATACTTTAAACTTACAATTTTAGACTTTTGATTCGTTAGTACCAGTAATTTAGAATTTTCTATATCCTTTGATTAAATTATCACTGAAAATTGGGTTATGTATCTTTACCTTGATTCGAATTATTTCAGTACACCAGACAACACGATTTCTAATTTAATAATTATCAAAAAGAACTTTTCTTTTACGAGTATTATCTCAGAAACATTAAAACAAAATATCGGTTGTTTTTCATTTAATCATAATAACATACCATCCATGTCTACAAAAACATTATGTACATACCCTCTTATAAATGGCCCACATATCATAAGGTAAAGGGCCCAAAAATTAGTTGTATATGTATATATTTATGTGCGTATATGTATATTAATAAATAAACAAACCTCTTTTGAATTTTATATTTGAGTCGTTCATATATAAGCAAATTAAATATTCTGTTTATATTCCATATAACCAAGTTGAGATGTAATCTAATTTCTTTTTTTTTTATTTTAAATGGAGTTACACTATTTTCATTTTAAACTGGTACATATACGTCTATATAGTTTAGGTGTTGAATTAATTTGTGTGGTATGAAATATGACCAAGCAAATATTTTCTTTAATCTTATTTTAGATGACAAAATATTTGACTTTCAAATATACTACATATATATTTGTATGGATGTGTGCATGAAATTTGAATATTATATACTTGCACTTAAATAATAATATGAGTATATATGTTTATACATAGCTGTGTATATATAAGGGTATATAAATATGGCATGAGTAAATTTTTTAGGATGAAATAATACACACCGGGTTTATATAAAAGTGAATATTGAGTAGATAATTAAGGTGAAAAACTATAGATAAGAAATCTAGAAAATCAAATACGAAAATGGGTGTTTTTAGGTTTTATTGAAATGTGGTTTTTAATTTAAAGTTATTTTGGTTATATAATATTTCTGTAGATGGGTGGATAGTATGATAATATGATTAATGTTTTTCTTTTTAAAAAACAGCATTGTCAATTTATTTTTAAAATTGGAAATAAATAAATGCGTACAAAATGTGTTTTTTATATTTAATTTATTTAACATTGTTAGTTATGGATGTGTTGAATAAATTAAACAAATGAAATGAATAACTTTTTAAGACGGTTTTTTTAAAAATGATTTGTTATGATTTTTTATCATAAAATTACATCAATTGTTTATCATGATAGAAAAACAGTGTTCATGGTAAAATTTAATTTATTTCGACAACTAATTACTGACAAAATATCACAAAAATATTTATCTTATATAGAATAACGTTTGTATTGTATATGCATATGTATTCTCGGATTAATGCCGGGCCGGTATTAAAGAATATTTATTTCCTCTTCATTTAAATATTTCACTCAAAACAAAGTTTCCTATTTCCGCAAAACAAAAGTTTTTCGTCCAATTTAAGCCTAATATTTTTGTTACATAGAGTATTTGTTTCTTTCTCTAATCTCCTTGTAGTTACCACCGTGAAGTAACCGATGTACAACTGTTCTTTCTGTTTTGAAATTTTCATACAACTTTTGCATAAAACAAAAACACCATGTGTAGCTGAAGAAAATGGTAGTTTTGTAATTGCATCACCAATTGTAGAAATGGTCAATATTGTCCTTGATATGTTCTGTATAATATCTTGCTTTTTTCGTTTTTCGTACAAAAATAATTTTTGAAAAATCTAGTGAATTTTTAAAGGTGGCGAAGCAAGATTTACCATCTTATATAATATTTTACTTTACAAAATAAACATTCATTTGAACTTGAAGATATTGCTGCATTGGTCAATTACAAACATTTCGGGGTGGCTAATGCAAAGACACAAACCAGGGAAATTTAAAAAATTTTAATAGGTACTTAATGTTTTGGGTAATTTTAATTGTTTTGATCACTTTTAAAAATACTTCTACTTTGGAAAAGCTTTATATTTCATAGATTTTATAATGTTTTGCTATTTGGTTCTTATATTAAATATAAAGTTTTCAGGGGTTTAAAACTTAGATATGTCTTTCTATAAATGATTTATTTGAAAGATGGGCATACAAATAAGTACTGAAATTTTTTTTCAATTCTTAATCGGTAATATTTTGAAAAAGCTTCACATTTAAATTTTTGGGTTCCTGTCACTGCTTTTTGCTTTAATTTAATGTAGTGGTAATTTTTGTAGACATTATTAGCGTAATTAGAAACTATTAAATAATATAGTTTGTATGTATGTATATTTGTTTGCATATTATAGAATTCACCCTAAACGCATTTACCGATTCCAACTAAATTTTATATATATTTTGTGACGTGGGGAGGAGCACAGACTTGATTTCGAAAGTTATAATGGATTCCAGTAGCTGTCATACAACTCCTGGTATCCATCAACCGTATTTCAAAAATGAAAATGAAAAACAGATCTGAAAATTGGTACTCTAGTATTCTGTCGCTGTGGTCACACTCTGTCATCCAGTCATCGTCAACAAATTCTTATTTCTCTTGCGCGCCCTAAAAACACCTTTAAAAAGAGTGTTGCGACCTGACTGTGAAACCAGATTATCAAAAACAATTAAATATGTCTTTTACCGTTTTTCAAAGTCGGAACTGATTTGCGTTGCTGTCATATAACTCTAAGCACCAAGAATATTTAAAAAAATCAAATATGTTGCAGGTCTAAAATTTTATAGTCAGGTAAACTCTACAAAATAAATAAACACGTCTATTAGTTTTTTTCAAAATTGTGACTGATAGGTGCCATATAACTCTTAGAATCCGAAATATTTTTTTAGCTTCAAGCGGTTGCAGTTTACAGTAAGATTTGCGTTCTCGATCACAACAAAAAACACTTATTATTACAATCCTAAAATTCTTATTGGAACTAAGCATTCTTGCTATTACCTTTCGAACAAATATTGATATCAATTTCACATCCCGTATATCGTTTGGCTATTGTAAATGATTAGAATAAAATAAAACAAAAACAAGCAAACAAAGTATTAGTATTAGGAAATAAGAAAAAATGTTTGAGTAAAAAAACGGAAAATATATTTTCTTTCAAAGTGATAAGATGGCAACCTTAATAAGAATACTACTTTTAAAAGCAAACTTCAAAAAAGAAAATAATATTATATTAAAGACACCGAAACGCAACGAAAAATGGATATCAAAAAGAAAATACATATAAAAACAAAAACAAAACAAAAAAAAATAATAAGAAAAAAAATATTTACATAGAAGAGAAATGGAAAATATGTCAACATTATTTAAAGAAAAATAAGGAAATTGAGAAGCCAAGAAATAATTGCGTAACATACTCAGAAGCTGTATTTTCTTAAGTTGTATACATATTTTTTAATTTTATTGTACTTCACTTAAATTTTATTCATTTTATAAAAAAAAATTAAAATATTTAAAAACCTAAAACTAAAATTTAGTAAAATGTACCTAGTAAACGGTAGCAAATGGTAATCATTGCAATTGTAAGGGTTAGAAGGCGTTCACGATTCGTGCTTATTATTATGTACTGGTAGCATGTACAAGTTTTTGAGTTTTTTCTTGATTTTAGATTGTAGCTTGTTATATGTTTTTAATTTATGCTTTTTCTTGATCGTATTTTGCCCCAATAGACAAACTGAATTTTCTGTTTAGTATAGTATTTTATGTTATCATGGATTTGTCGATAAATTCAAAGTTGTGTATGTGAGAAAATCAGTTATTGGAAATGTAAAAATGTATTATATATATAATTTTCTGCATTTATCTGGATGTTTGTAAGTTCGACGGAATAATCCAACATATATACAAATTGTAGCATCATGTAATTGTCATAAACATAGTATCTGTTTTTTATTGCTTATATATGCCATCTGTCATCTGTCATTGGTCATCTGTTATCTGTGTCATTTGCCCATCATTTCATAATGATTGTCATGTCATTCAAGTCTTAAATTTAGATGGCGACATAGAACTTTTTACTTTTATTATGTTTTAATTAATTTAATTTTACAATTTCAATTTTACAGTAGATCGCTGCTATGATTATAAAAATATAAAATTATTGTAAGTTTATATTATTTAGTTAGATTTTGTTTTCATTAAAAATATTATTTGTATTTAGTATTTTTATATTAATTTAAATTAAAATTATCTTTTTGACTAACTTATATTATAATTAATTGAATACAATAGAATGTCTAAGAATAATGATTATTTAGAATTATTCAGGTCTTAGGATAATATATGTTTGAATTTTCAATGATGGCAAATAAGATGTCGTCAAAATGATCGAGTAAATAACCCTTAGGGAATTGAAAATTGTGCACCTTACTACAAATATTCTGTTTATATGGCAATTAAAAGCATTCTAATAATTCTAATAAAGGTATGATAATGATAAATTAGTAAGCAAATACATATTTTTCTTAAACTTGAAATGGAAACTCTAATGAAGGAAGAAATGCTAGAATTTATTTTGCTTCCGTCATTTATGGCGGGTTACAAAACTAGTTTCAAATAATCATATATAATGGAGGAAGAAAATCATTGTTTTGAAAATACAAAATGTCGCAACAAATAAGAAATTCTGATTTTAATTCTTTCCACAGAGCCAATATTATCACAAGAACAAGAATTTGGAATTCACCCCACGGATAGGGTTATACAGGACATGATGAAAAAGTACACGTAATTCTGTTTTTACACGATAGATACGTTCCCAAAAAATCCATCTAAAAAAAAATATTGGCTAAATGGAAAAATGGTAGATTGGTTCCAGTTCCAGAACAATGAACAATGAACAAAATAAAAAAAATCTTGTTAG
Source organism: Argyra leucocephala (assembly GCA_963942445.1). Taxonomy (NCBI): domain Eukaryota; kingdom Metazoa; phylum Arthropoda; class Insecta; order Diptera; family Dolichopodidae; genus Argyra; species Argyra leucocephala. The sequence continues at coordinate 48,313,501 of OZ012679.1, read as the reverse complement.
AGTTCACAAAAGAATTTATTTCATTTTAATTCATTAAATATATTATAAAAAATAAATTATGATTTGGAAAAAGGAAAATAATATCAGAAATTCACTAATATAAAAAAAGTAAAAATAACAAAATTTTATTCATTTTTACTTTCTGATAGACGTAAGATTGCAATATCATTGCTATTATTTTGGAAAATTATTTCTGTATTATCACTAGTCTTCTGTGTTGATATTTTAGTAGTTTTAAGAACGAAAACAGTTATTAAAAACTGTGTTTAGTTTTATGTTAAATCATTATAAAGTTCTCTGTAAGATGCCAATAATGAAATCAGTTCACGTTTAAATTTTTTAGCTCGTTCATCGCCAAGATTAGGTTGTACAAAATGGTAAGATCAGAATCTTCTTTAATTAGAGTTGCATTTAAAACACAAAGATCTTCTTCGTTATGTTCTTTGTCATGATTAGTCTTAAGGGTGAGGTCTATAATTTCTTTCAAGCTTTTATCAACTGTATAACTTTTATGACTTTTGAAATATTACACTTGATATTTTGATATTTGACTTGTTACATTTGCAACGATTTGAATTACAATTAAATTTACAATTATGACAGTATTGAAATCCTTGACCAATTGGATTTGAATTCATTGCTTTTTAAAGTCGGGGGTTGCCGCACCCAAGCTCCCGCTATTTATTTGTGAGATAAGTGAGAATAAAAATTAATAGAACATAAAAAAAATGATAGAATAATTGAAAATCGTGTTAAAACATATTAATTCTTGTAAAAACAGAATTAAGTAGGTGTATTCGTAATATTTTCAAAATTTATTTTTCATCAATTTAAAATTAATAAAAACGTAATAATTTTACCAAATTTGTTTTATTGATATTTGCAATTCAAAGTATTTGATATTTCTTTTCATAATATTTTGAATATGCCTTCTACTATATTTTTTAGATTAAATTTGTTAAAATGCTTTTTTGTGCAATACTTTACTAATTTATAGAATAGTAATAGTTTATTATCCATTTTAAACATCTCAGCATTGAACTACAATATCCAACTGACAAAAAAAAAAACAAAATATGTACATTTGAAGCCCATTTTGATTTACAGGCAACAATTTCTTATAAGCTTGTACACGCTACAAACGAACGTATACAAGCCTAAATTGAACAGATGACAATGGATTACGTTTCACATAACCCCGATTTAATATATAATATCTTCATTTATTTCGTATTACATATATTATATTCTAGGATATATTCATATCCTATATATATATATATATTGTATTTCAAGTGTATATATAGATACTTTAATTTCGTTTTTACAAAAAAATGTCTTCTATTAAAAATATTCTTATATTTTCTTAAATTCAAAATTTTAACAGCTTATACCTATTAATTACACCTATACTGATTTTAATTAACTTTAACTATTCAGAAATTTTATTTATTTATAGGAGAGAAAAAATACATAGTCTATAAATTGGATATATAACTTAAAAATGTTATTATTATATAAGATTAATATATTTTTACTAAATTTAATAATTTTAGTCTTAACCCTAATTATAACGGTTGTTAAACAGTGTTAAATTATAAAAGTTTGTTGTTTTTTACTTTTTTATACTAATTTCAATAACTATACAAATTCACCTTTTTTTACATTGTTAAGTGTATTAGAATTTATTAAATACAAGTAGTATGTTTTTAATCAATTCTCTAGTACATCAATAATGGATGATCAATTTTTCTATTTTTATTTATTCTACGTTTATTTATAATTTTTAATAATAACTATTTTACAAATTTAACAAACAAAAATTCCAATTGATATGCGGTTACAATGTATATAATTTTAAATGAGTATATATTGGCTGGTGAGGGTTGTATACCCATATACCTAGTATACTCCTTCTGAGACAGCAAAACTCGGTGAAGATTTTGTTTTTGATTAAGCCTTAGAACTTATTGAATCCTTCTTTGTTCTCTGCTTGAAATTAACAATAATGTTTCGTAAGGTAAAAAGCGCCGTTGTACTAACTGTCTTACTTTTGTAATAAGTCATTTTTTTTTTCTGTTAGACATCTAAGGTCTTCTTTTTTAGTTTGATGCTAGTTGGAATATTTTGCAGGTTTCTTGACGATGAATTAGGATGATGCGTGAGTCTGATGGCGTTGTTGTTATTTGTGACCTTTTTAAACTCTTATTTTACTGTTGATATGTTTAACTCTTTGTGCAAGTTTCTATTTTTTACATACCATTGGCATTTGTTATAACACTTAAGATTTTCTTTAAGATATGCAAAGATTATTATTCAGATTTAGCGAAACTGCCAAATCGTACAAAATGGAGGTAGCTACAACAAAAATCAAATCCATGAAACTTTCGAAGGATCACATCAGATGTAAGTTATTCATTAATAATGAAATAACTGAATAAGTGCTCAATTTTAAATATTTGGGCGTAAATATCACCAGCTCTCGCAACGCAGAAAAAGAAACAAGAACCCAAGTAGGAAAAGCCGCAGCCATTTGAGAGATGTTATATGGAGAAACAAATACATGCTAATAGAAAATAAAACTGTAGAATGTAGAAATCAAAACAATCAAGCAGTCGCTTAAGGTAGTAATGAATGCCAAATTAATTCCAAATAAAGTTGATGAAGAATGTTACATTCTATTTTATAGGATTAACTGGTAAGCCTTAACTGCAAACTCCCTATTAAGATTAGTCTTAATCTTCTAGGTTGACCATTTAGTTATTCAAGTAATTGTTCACCAATGAATTTGAATTGGGTAACCAACCAAACGGGGCCAAATATCTTTTACTTAAAGAAAGTGTTTCTTCACTGGTAAATCATTTCTGATTATTGAGTTTGGAACATACCAAGGAGCGTTGATATGGACGATGACAAAGGCGTTCTATGATTTTTATATTTGGATTTTTTATTGAACCCTACAGAACGATACTGTAAAACCATATTAGTTTCAGTATATTTTTGAAGACAAGGATCTTGCTTTCTACGAAGAGTTGAGATTTTCTGTTAATTTGCTAGTATGATTTTGTTAACTTAGTTTAGTTAATTTTTTTGGTTTGATAGTTAACTTTTGGTTGCAATATTTGAATTTTCTGGATTTTATAATGTAAACGATTTTTTTTCTTTATTATCCGCATACTATACGCGTTCATTAGCTACACTCTTCACCCTACCTAATTTTCAGTCTTCTTCGGTATTGCCACATTTCGAAGGTCTATAATTTTTTCAAGGAGGCTTCCAAAGGTGTTCATGCCTTCGACCCGTTATGAAAGTGTTGAAAATATGAAGCATTCTAGAACTCCGGTTCGTTTTTTAATATTATATCGTGAGTCCAGATCACTTTTTTTTTATTCTTATAAGGAATGGTCCCACTTCTCCAAATATGATATTCTATCAAATCTTTTTATGTTTATTCCGTCTGCAACCAGAATCGTATAGAATATACGTATTTTGCTTACAACCATATATTTCGTTGTTTTTTCGCATTTAGTTTTAGCCTATAATCGTTGTAGAATTAAACAGTTTAAGAATCATTGCAGAATTAAACAGTTCAACCATAACCGCTGCAGAATTAAACAGTTTTCAAAAATTCTGCTTGTGTGTTTGCTACGAGAACTATATCATCAGCATGGCGTAAGTTATTAATTGGACATCAACTATTTTTACTCTTCCTAGTGTATTTTTTAATGATTCACGAAATATGAATTCGGAGTACGCATTAAAACAGAGTGGGTAAAGAATACCACCATTAGGTACATTTCAATTTCATTCCCAATTTCTATCTTTTTCATCGACTTGAGTGTTTTTTAGAATCTAGATCGTGGTACGGTACGATTATTAAAAATTAAGGTACGATTATTAAAAATTTTTTCGAAGTCAATGAAACACAAACAAGCATATTAGCTTACCGCAACGCTGTATGAGCACTTGGATTTCATATAAAGCTTCTCAGGTTCGTAGTCATTTACGAAAACCGAATTATGTATAATTAACTTGTTCATCTGGTTTGTTGTGTATTTTCTGGTGAATAATGCGTATAAAGATTTTTAGAACGTAGCTCATTAACCTAATTGTTCTCAAATCATTGGATGTTTTATTATGTCATTTCTTTAGAGTAGTCACAAACGCTGGCTTTTCCAAAGAAACTGAATGGAAAAACATAAAGTGATCTAAGATCATTTTCATTTTAATTGGCTTGATGAGTATAATTTATTTATATAGAATAGACGTAGATCAAATATGGTTGGATAGATTTTATGGACTAAAATATCATATGTGCGTTATGAATGCATTTTGAAATTTAACTTCGTTAAACAACAACAAAAAAATGTTTTAAATAGAACTGATATAAATTAAATTATAAATACGTTCATCTCATTTCAATATTCAATTGTTTAGCATTTATCTTTGTGAAATAATCAACAAGATCATTTGCCACATGACAAAATTTACTGAATGAAGAGCATTCTTACTTCCAAGTTACAATTATTATTCTTTTCTACTCTATAAAACTAGAGTACAACTGTGTTTTGTCTTTTATTCAGAATCATTTGTTTTTAATACCCTTTTGAAATATTTTATTTTTATTAAAAATACTTTACGATGTAAGTATATAGTTTAAAAATTTCTTTAATAATTATTGTTATGATAATACTTTTATATGCAATAATTTTATATTTAAATAAAGTTCTTTGAAAAATTCCATTATTTTTCGTCATTTGTTATTTTAAAAGGCTTTGTTTTATCTTTAGCTATTTAAAAAACTGAATAAATATTCAAACTTTAATTATTGTTAATAATGTATAATAAATTGTGAATATCAATTAAAAATATTTTCTTTGAATTCAAAATACTTTAATAATTTTCAAAATGGTTTTTATAATTTATAAAAGTTGTTATTTTATTGTTGTTTTCAGATTGAAGAAAATAAAAGAAAAGGAAAGCCTGCTTTTAAATACTGACAGCCTCTTCTTTAGAATACTGTAGAGATTTTGCCTATAATCAGAAATTTCATTTGCACACCAAATGAAAAAGTAAATATTTGATGCTAACAAATGCAAAATTTATATGCCAAATACTCTGGACCAGAATAATTAGAAACAATGAACTCGTGTAATGGCCAAACAAGAACCAATAAGGTTTCAAATAAAGAACAGACAATGAAGGTAAATAGAGTAAACCTTCCGAAGACCTACATTGTATTATGGGTTATTGTGTTCTGTGAGATATATGAATATTGATATATGTAGGTAAGTTTTTAATAATGTATATTTTTTTATATTTAGTTATAAAGTATTTATTGATTATAAGTTTTATATTGATTATTAAGATAAATTTTTTATGTATATTATTTTGATATTCTTTAAGTTATGTATATTTTTATTCTATAAAATTGAAACACATATCTGTGCTCCTACTGATTAGGCCACGCAAGCGATTAAATAAGATATGAACGAGTACATTTTTAAAATTGACATTTAAAAAAATTTGGGGCTATAATGCGTAATGCGTAAAAATGTTCTCTATAACGTGTGGTATACAAATGCTAAACTAAGATCACATGGTAAAACATTTCAGAATCTATAATGTTAATAAAAATGTTTTTGTCGCAATTCCCCTGTTCAGTTAAAGCAACGTAAATCACATGGTACAATACCACCTAATGATACTAAACGTATAACTAATGATATCACGGAAACGAATTTAAAATACAAGCAATGTATGGGCCAACTTATTTGAAATAGAGTAGTATAAATCATACATACAACCCCAATTGGAATACAATTCACTTAATATGGACTGGTACATCACGAGTTCAAATAAATTTTCTTGTAAAATATCAAAAGGGTGCCATTCGTATTATCGACAACCCTACTGTGGCGTCCTCCCTTGTACCACTTGAAAATCGTTGTAATTTGGATCACTGTCCCTATTTTATAGATATCTCGTGAGGTTAGGCACTTGTTCACATGAAATAAAAGCCTTGATGATGAAATAAATCATGAAATAAAATGAAATAAACTCCTTAAACATTTTCGCCGACGAACAAGAGAGACATTAAGAGATTACTCCTGCACACTGCAAATTCCTAAGTGACTTAAAACTGGCTATGGAAATTCATTTGTAGTAAAATTTTCTCGAATGTAGAACGCCAATCAAAATGTAAAAATATATCTTCATACAATCTAAATAAGTTCAAGAGTAATATACAAATTTATTTAATTTCTTATGAAAGAAACATTTTTCTTTCCCCAATATCCTCAACTAGTTCAAGCTGTACATTCGTGTATAAGAGTATAGTTTGAAATCTAATGTCTTAATCCTAATCCTAATCGTAAACTTTTTGGCTAAAAAAAAGTGGTTATTGTAATTATTTCAATTCTTTCATTTGACATTAAGTTGTCATAATATTCTTTATTTTATATTTTATATTTATTTTACATAATCCTGATCATTATTTTCCAATTTTAACATAAAACTACATCTAAAAATAATTTTTGATTAAATTGCAATATGTATAATGTTAAGATCGTTCATGTAAAATTGCCATAAAAAATTACATGACTTAACATTTATTTTTGCAATCCGATTTTCTTTAACCCCACTGTAACTCAATTGTCTGGAACAATTTTTTTTTCTTAAAATATTACGCCGGTCACCGATAAAGAGAAATAGCAATAAGAAAAAAAGTAGAAAATCTCTTGTAGGATTATTTGCAAATAATCTAGGTAAAATGTAAATATATAGGACAAATTTAGAAAAAGCTTCAGTTTTCAATATATGTATGGCCTCGCTAAGTTGCTAAGGGAGTCTTCGGTGTCGATTAAGCAAATAATATATTTAACAAAAAGAAAATATGGTAAACATGGGAGATTGAATCTCCAGGGAGATAAAATTAGTGTCTTCAGTTAAACAGTAGGTGGCGAAAACAATACTGATTAGATTAGTAATAGTAGTAGCCACGTAATCAAGTACCTTGTTAAAGTACTAATTATTCACACTGAAGCCAAAATAACAATGACAAAGCTATATTGAAGCCTTACAGTCCTAAAGAGAGTGAAGAAGATAATTATGAATTTCTTAATACTTTAACTAAAAAATTATGTTCTAATAAATAAAATTACTTTTAGACTAATTACTGCTAGTTTAACTCAAATTTATTTTTTATACAGGTATGTCATCTGAAAATTCTTTAACGAAGTATTTTAGAAAAAAAATTTCAAAAAGAGGGTTAATTAAAGAATACAAAAAATATAGTCGTAGATCAATGGTGAACCCAACTAGCAACAACAACTACTGTAAAGTTACTTGATAATCGTACGTTTATAATGGCAAAAGTAAAAAAAAAATAAACAAATACATCACTATAAGTTTGCCATGTAGGTTACAGAAAATGCATGGAGACGCTATGATTTCAAAGAGAGTAAAAGTGGAATAAAATAGTAATAGAACTGGAGTACCGATATTAACGCTTTAGGTAGAAAAATGTATGATACATAGAAGATTTTTTACCCGATATTTACTAAATACGATATGTATATGTTACTGAAATAAAAACTCTATCAGTAAATTATGACATGTAACGATATAACCATTTGTAATAGTTTTATGCCTAATATTCCATTTAAATTCTAAACTATTATAATTTTTTTTTATTCTTATAATTTATTCAGTTTATGCCTACTAATGTCTACTATAATAAATTAAGGATGCAATTCTTTGAATTCAGGTTAAGTACCAATATTTTATTTAGGTTTTTTTTTTTTAATCTTTTAGTCTAGATATTTCATTTAAAATCGAAATCCTTTGTTTTGGGTAGGATTTCAAGTAGTATAATTTATTGAAGATTAAAAAACCAAATACATTTTTGCGTTTCATTGTTGTTATATTTTTTTTTTGTTTTTTTTCTTTCTATACATTTTTTTTATTCAGATCTATATCTTTTTGTATCTATAGATTTGTAAATTTGAATTCAATTACACAGCATATCTAGAAAATATTTAAATATATTGTAAATCTATTTTCTGAAAAAATATATACATATATAATATATATATATATGTATTTTTTTTTCAAAACAGCTTTTCATTTAAACTATAGTAAATTTTAAATTTGAATCATCGAATATAAAAATGGACCAGTTTTTGATAAAATAATAATAATAATAAGGTCACATGTACATACAATAAAAGAATACTGCATAAATATGTAGAAGAATAAAAATCTGCAATATTTAATATTTTAATTGTATGGGTTTTGTAATATTTACATATTTGAATTTTGTAGGAAGTTTATTTAGAATTAACACTACCCAAATTGAAATGAATAGAATTGGATTCAAATCCATAATTTCAATTTTGATGAAATTGTTTTATTAATTAGAATTGATTTGATAACTGTAATATAACATAATCAAAAAGATTATGCAAGTCCCGTCGTGATACTAAACACAAGACATTACAACTTACAATATTCCAGAAGTTAACTACAAAAATCCCCTAGAAAAATCATCCAAGAACGAAATCCCGATATTTTTGTTTTTTGTACAATTTGATATTTCAGATATTGAAAATAAAGTTTTAATGTTTGTATTTAAAAATATATAGAACATGACCCGGGCAACAATACTGGAGAAAATTTACGATTTGACATTTCTTTACCGGACAAAAATAAATTTATAAAAAGAGACAAGTGTTCATGGTTCAAAAACACGTATAATTATTGTTTATTATTATATTACAAATACATATTTCTTATTCGTTTTAGCTAGCTTAAGCAGTTTTAGTTAGGTTTAGTTAGGTTAGTAGGCTTAGGTAGGTTAAGTTTTATCTTTAGTGATACGAGAATATATTAGTTAGGTTTTTTCCAATACATTTATATAAGGATTCGAATAAATTGAAGCTAATAACAGTAATAGCGAACTAATAACAATAATAATAATAAAAACCAGATAACATAAATTAACATAAAAAGCACACTATTATTTTACATGTTAATTTGAATATCACAAAAACAACTTTATCTAGGTTAATTTAATAAAAAAAAAATTTTTTTTTGTATCGAATTTCTGTAGATTGTATGTGAAAAAATTGCATACTTTCAGGGATCCATAATTGTGAGATAGAATAATTATTGTTTAAAATTTTCTCCATTTTTGAATTATTTAGAAATTTTTACTGTGCAACGGTGTGCTTTTTTGTTATTTTTATTTTTGTTTCTTGACGCTCCTGTTTGAGAAGCATTGTAAATGCACCTATAAGATATTCAGAAAATAATATATATGCTCTATAAATACAACTATTTTCTGAAGTGCAATAATAAATAACCAAAAATTTGGCTGTAGACAAAACAAGTAATATGTTTTTACATGTGATGGATAGGCCACACTCTAAGAAAACAATCAAATAATATAACCAGAATAGCCCTAGAATGGAACCACCAAGGTAGGCAGAAGACGAGAAAGATCTAACAATACCTGGCGTCGAACTAAGACTTCCGAACTAACAAGATATGGATGAACAGAGAAAAATGACAAGAGGAGGCAGTTGACGCCCTATGCTCCGATGAGGAGTAACAGGAAAATAAAAAGTTTTGACAACCTTGTGAAGAAAGTTTAATTTGTTCTGCCCATATATATAGTTTTGGGTCATATAAATCATGTTTATTTATTGATATTTTTAAGTTTCTCAAAATCAGTATATCTTGGATAATAGAAAGTTTCGGTCGACATTACCAGGAAGCTTTAAGCAAATAGATGCATCCGGTGCATCTTCGTTAAACTAAACTATATCTAACAGAATGTAGTGACAGAAAATGAACGAAAATAGTTAACAGAGGGTCTAATGTTCTAAATGTCAATTCTCCTAAAAAAAAAGTCAAAAGTCCTACAACATTTTCTTTACAAATTCAGAAATTATAAAATTTTGACGTAATTTCCAAGTATTAGGTGATATGTCACAATTTTTAAGAATTTTGTAATTTCTTTTAAAATTTTTTGTTTTGTTATGTTAGAAGTTTTGTTATTTCTTAAAAATGTAAAATTTTGTAATTTTTGAAGCTTTTCTGAATGATTTTGATAATGTTAAACTGTTTCTAATTTCAAAGTGGACGCTTTCATCAACTATTAATAATTTATGTGGAATATTTTGAAACGGTAAGTTTGAAAAATAGCCATTGCATGTGGTATTATGACGCATGGTTATTTTTACCTAGTGGAGTTATGACCGAACCCTCGTGAGTCCCCTGCACCACATCGAATACAAAATGCAGCAAGTGGTCATGGTAAAATATTTGAAAGAACTTTTTACTTTATACAAAATTAGTGTTATACGCTTTTTCCAAAATATATTACATTATAACGTATTCATAATACAAAACTATTTGCGGAGCGGATATTCTTTTTTTTATATTTTTTATTTTTTATTTGAGTTTTCTCAGTTTGAATTTTTGTTATTTCTAAAAATTACATCATTCGTCATTACATAACATAAAAATAAACATTTAGAGCTTTGACGTTAACCCATTTGACATTTAGGAGATTTGACGTAGAGCCGTTAATAGAGATTAACCGAAAAATTAAAAGCTGATATAAAACAATAAAAGTAGTTTATTTCTGCTGATAAAATTAAAGAACAACGATGATGATTATAATCATTTTTAAAATTTTGCAATTTATGCAATGACCCAGAAATAACATCTACCATAATAATATAAAAAAAATTATTTAAACTACCTTACTTAATGTAAAGTTTCGCTTTGCTGGTAGACGACTTGAAATATTTCATACACTATTCGAAATATCACGTAAAATAAAAAAATAAATAAGATCAACAACAAATGAAATGCAACATATAAGCCTATTCTAATTAACTTGACTAGTATACGTATAATACATTTTACTGTATGTTTGGATGTATGTTTATGTAATTGAAATATAACAAGTAAAAGTACAATGTGCCAGTTCACAGCAATTTTAACAGCATCACAAGAACTTGCTGTTATAGATAAAAACAAAACTATATATCAACATAAAGATCCAAGTATTCGTATATATATATATTTGTATATATCTATAAATTTATATTTGTTTGTAGGTATGCTATACAGAAAGAATATGTTCATTTCATAAGAATTAATTTATGAACCGATTAAACTTAGTCTCACAAACACACATATTGTATCCATATACAATTTATTTATCTATTGTATTTATTTAAATTTTGTATCCTTTTTTGTTATTATTTTTTTTTTGTATTTAGAAAAGAAAAGGAGTCTTATTTATTTTTTGAAACGTTATGAAGTTGTCCTAGTTGCATAATTTTCTAACTAATTGTAATGACAGTAAAATCAATAAACAGGATTCATTCATACTTTTTATATCTACTTACATACACATATATGTATTATTATATATGGATATATATGGATCTATCGGGATAAGTACATATCCTTTAACGGTTATTCGTTTTTTTTATGTTTACCGTAAGGGATTTATTTTAGTGAAAACAATTTTTCTTTTTTTATTTGCAGGATAATTATAATTTCCTTGTCTGTTGTTGTTTGTTTTATATATTTTTGTTTTTTTTTTGTTTTTTTTTTGTGGTGCATACCTATATTTTAATAAGGTCGGAACGTATTTTTTCACTATATTATATTATATGAGAGAGGAAATATAAGGATGTAACAAAGAAAGGATATAGAAGGATGGTAAAAAATTTAATTGTGAACATGATACAATATAATGAGGTGAATATAAAAAAATAAAAAAAATGTCTGCTTCATTGTTTCTAACTTATCGTAGTATAAAAAATTGGAAAAATTAAGTTTTATAAAGTTGTGGAATTCGAAACGGAAATAATTAATGTAGAGTTGTTGTAGGAGAAAATATAAAAAAAGTGATTTATAATTAAAAATAATTTAAAAAAAAAGATATTGTGTGTACTATCGTTATTGTCTTAAATTTCATAATTATACTCCCAATAGCCCAGCACTGGTCGGCAAACCAAGGCTCGCGAGCCTTGATAGGCTCTTTAGCTTTTAAAGTAGGGCTCTTTCATAAAAAAATTTTTGGATAAAAATTATGAATTTTTGAAAAATTTTATTTTTGAATAAAAATATTTTATGTTGTTTTTTAGAACTTTAAAATTGTTTTAATTGCTGATAAACAAAAAAATAGTTTATTTAAATTAAAAATTAACTAATTTTATACAAAAGCACCACGCACAGAATTATATATGGCTTGGGTTAAAAATTCAATACAAACGTAAAATCGTTTTTTGTTTTTTCATCAGTCGTCGCAGCAGTCACTGCATTTTTTGTGATTTCAAAATAAAGAAAATAAGTGTTTAATTTCGTTCGTGAAAACTGTGCTTTTTAAATTCATCTGTAAATATTTATCATCAGTTTAAGGACTGTAAGTATTTTATATGGTTGCATTATTATTATAAAATTATACATTCTTTAGGTACCTTTTTAACATGGCTACAAACAAAAAAAAAAAGGAAAACGGACGACAATTACCGTGAGTTTCAAAATGAATGGACTGAGACTTACGCATTTATTAAAAATGTAAATGGACTTATTTGTCTTATTTGTCAGGAAAAATTATCTTAAAATAAAAAATCAAATTTGGAGAGACATTTTACCACCAAGCACATATTATTTAGCACGAAGTATCCTGTTGGTGATACAAGACAAAAAGCTGTTGAAGAACTTCAGAAACAACAAGAAAAAACAAGTACTGTATTTAACCATTGGATGCAATCTTCTAATAATGTTAATGCTGCAAGTTTTGTGATTAGCCAGGAGATTGCTATGAGAGGAAAACCTTTTACGGACGGCGAATACATAGAAGAGGATTATCACCACTTAAAGGTCACACCCGTGGGGAGGATATTACAAATGCAGTAATTAAACGCTTTAAAAAGCACCACATTCCACTTGATAAAATTATTTCAGTGTCAAGAGATGGTATGACCGGCACGAGAAACGGTTTTATTGCTATTTTAAAAAAGAAAATTAACCATGAAATACTTACTTATCACTGTATAATACACCAAGAAGCGCTTTGTGCGCAAACATTCCCAGAGGAAAGTGAATACGAAACGGTGATCTTTTGTTGCATAATAAAGTACGTTGGCTGTCAAGAGGAAACATCCTGAAACGTTTCGCTTCCATACTAATGGAAATAAAAAGTTTTCTACTCGAGAAAGATGTTGATTATCCAGAATTAACAAATGATCAGTGGATACAAAAGTTTTACTTTATGGTAGATGTAACAGCCCATCTTAACCAGCTTAATCGCAACTTAAAAGGGAAAGGAAATATGGTTTTTTCAATGTTAGAGGAAGTTACTTTGTTTGAAAAAAAGTTATCTCTTTTTAAGCAGGATTTTGAAGAAAAAGCTTTTATTCACTTTCCAAGTGTTTTAAAACATTACCAAAAAACCAATTGTGATATTGACATTTGCTATTTTAAAACAACGCTTTTGAATATGAGGAAAGCTTTTCTCAATAGCTTTGAACAATTCAGAAACAGCAAGCCTATTTTAGCTTTTGTTAAAATGCTTCTTAATGCTGATGCAACTAAATTGAATTTTTCACCGTTCAATATTGATGTTGGCAAATTTCAAATGGAATTATTGGATTTAAAAAACAAAGAATTATGGAGCTCGAAATTTGAAAGCCTTTGTGCTGATTTGAAAGAATTAGAAAAAAACAAATGTGAACTTGCTTCCTAGCATAAATGGTCTGCTCTAAAAGATCTGGAGAATGAGGATTTATTAATTTTTAACACTTGGAACGGTATTCCTGACTCATATAATGAATTGAAAAAATTAGCTTTTGCAGTTCTTTCCATTTTCGGTTCTACATACATATGTGAAAAAACCTTTTCCAGTATGAACTTCATCAAAAGTAAATTGAGGAGTCGTCTTACTGATGGGAATCTAGAGTCGTGTCTAAAGTTAAAAACAACTACATATAAACCGGACTTACACAAAATTTCTAAAGATATGCAAGGAGATTGTTCACATTAATCTTCTTTATTAAATCTATAATTAAAATTTATGAATGTTAAATATGTTGTGTGGAAAAGAATCAAATTATGATAAGAATTTAATACATGTTTAATAATATATTAATTTAATAATATTTGAAAATAATAAATAAAAATGAAATTTGAACTAAAAAGTTGTAATTTAATTTTGTCAGTTAATATTAGAACTAGAAAATTAGTCTGGATGGGAAGGGGTAGATCTACTCCAACGTACCTAAGGCTCTCAAAACATTTTAAATATTGTACTGCTGAAATTTGGCTCTTTTGACTAATGAGTTTGCCGACCACTGCCCTAGCTAGTAAATTGGTGTGATGAATAGAAAAATGAAAAGTACAAGCGATATGATGTAAGTTTGATTCTCATCCTGTTGTATTGTAATAATTTCATTATTGTTCATAATTTCCTGGTCGATTATGATAATAATAAGAATTAGGTACTGAAAAATATATTTTATAACACAACAAGTGGAATAACAAGAAAACATGTTCAAGGTCATTAAAGTTATTTACAAAAAAAACAAAAGTTATATAAACAAATAAATCGTATATTTTTAAACGATGTTAAATAAAAAATAAAAAAACAATTAAGAAATTAACAAATTACTTGTAATTTGGTGATTGCTATGATTGTTCAACAGGAATTGGGTGTCGTGTTGGAATTAAAATACGATATATATGAATATAAAATTAATATAGCATGCTCGTTATGATTAATAATTAGAGAATTCTTACGATTGCGATTCATTGCTTCCGAATATTGTGTTAAAAGCTAAACAAATTTAAACAACTGAAATTGACATTTGATTCAACTGAACAATTGAAATTGATATTTGAAATAATTTTTAAAGTTTTTTTTATTTCAATCTGGTAAATTTTTAATTATTTAAAAATCAATTATTTCAAAATTAAAACAAAAAAAATATTTTTATACCTGAATGATTTTTTAAATGTGAGGAATGCCAAAAAAAATAAGAATTACAACAAAAAAAAAATTGTTCCGAACACAAAAGTTAAAGTTTAATCAACATTTGTTCCTAAGAGAAAAGAATGTTCTGAATATTTTGGAAAATTGAGAGAATTCAAATTTTTCTGAAGTAGTGAATCAGGCATTATATATTTTTTAAAAAATTATTAAATGTCATGTGTGAAATGTAACCGCCTGCAAATCTCTCTTAACAGTTTTTTGTGTATGCATACATTTTTTTATGTTAATATTGAAAATTTCGACGATAATTATGGGAAAGATATCTATGCAAATATTTTTTTTTATATATTCTCTGATTTTTGTGGCGATTCTCTCGATTATTTCTCCCAATATTTATGGTCATTCTGCGATATTTTATCATTGTTTCTCTATCACACTTATGATTTTTTTGTATCTTGTACCTATATGCTTTAATAATTTCCCCGATATATCGGCTAAATAAAAACTGGGCAGTATACAAGATATTTTTCAGCCTTCCCATCCTTTTTAAATTTTCTTACTTTACACGTGATCTCAGAATTTATGTCAGTCACAAGTCTAAATTTTAGATTGTTATGCATTCAACAAAGATTGGGTGTCATGTCAAAGCAAGTATTAACTAATGAGCTGTAATAAGGAAATTGATATATGTTCACTCAAGGTATAGGTTATAATAAAGGCAATTTTCAGCCTTCACGTCCGTTTTAAATTTATTTACTTAACAAATGATCACAGAAATTTAAATTTTTTATTAGTTAAATTATTAAATACATATTTTTCTTGAATAGTCACAACATTAACTATTTTAAAATTTGAAATACATATGCAAAGATTTCTAAAGTTTATTTTGTCCACTCGCACTTAAATTACTACACTTTAAAAAAAAATTAAATAATCATCCTGAGGTTGGGAATTTGTTCTGGTTATCCTTGTTTCGTAGGTTCAAGTTCAAATCCAGTGAGAGTGCAATCCAGCGAAATTAATTTATTTTGGTTCATATTAAGTTTCCTGACCGAAGAGATTGGTAACAGTAGAATAATCATTAGCTTTGTGATAGTTTGATGAGTCAAGAAAAAGTCCTGGAAGCAAATATTCATAAGTTGAACAATAACAAAAAAAAAAGAAAATGAATGTTGATTTGTTTCTTGTTTCTTATAACATATTTGGAATTATAGTTTATGCTCGATATTTGCCGATTTTTTATTTCAATATTTGATTATTGGTTTTTTTTTCTTTGAATATGCAAATACATTGTAAAACCAGACAGCTAAAGCTAAGGTCGTAAGCAAATTGTACTTTAACAAGAAAAAAAATATATGTATATTTGGATTTTAATCTTCTGATCAGTTAAATTTTTTTTTTTATTTAAATCATAATTTTTATTTAGATAAATCATAAATGTATACGATGTGTGTATTTTTGTTATACAAACCATAATAAAAAAAGTAAAAAAATAATAACAAAAAATTTAAAATCTATTTTGAGAATAATAATTTACTAAGTTTTTCGAAAACCGAATTAAACGAATATTGGACAACAAGTTTATTCTAAAAATGTCTTCTGGATCTCTTGCTCTACATTATGTAAGCTATATTTAAAGTATGATTATCATAAGAATACCTAATTGGTATCTATTAAAATTATTTGTTTTCCTCTGTATATTCGATCCCAGAACTTGTTGGGTAATTATTGTTGTTTATTCTACCAGCCCTTGCATTTGCTTATTTTAATATGATCTACAGATTCTATTTAGAAGTATTATTATTATTGTTATTGAATTTACCATAATTTAAATTATGGCAAATTTTATAAGCACTAGCTGGAGAGACTTCAATATTTCGGAAGTAACCATTTGGTTTATATTTGTACTGCGACTAGACTATACTTATCCGTAGTAAATTTTTTTTTTAAAGTAAATTTAAAAAGCAAGTTTTTGTTTTTAATATTCTTGACAGTGTAACTTTGATAGAATTACATTTTCGTGGTCAAAATACGATACTAAATTACAAATACATAATTGCATCTTGTTCTTGTTGTGTAACAAAAATTATATTTTGTTTCTATAGCGGAAAATACTGAATGCAGAAGTGGAATATGGGAGCGTATTGAAATCTCGCGAATTAAAATTGTGAGGCACAAAATCTCGCGTTTTTCTAAGTCTCGTTTTTTAAAAATTTCGTTTTTTAAAACTTCGGGATATTTTTAAAAATATCAGCGGAAAAGTAGAAATGGAAAAAATACAATAATTATTGGGTTGATCATGACGTTATATTGAAAAAAATCTTAAATGGATAAAATCTTGAAGTAGGGAGCGTATCGAAAGCCGGTTTATTATAATCCTGTTTAATGAAAATTCTGTTTTTCAAAACCCTTTTTAACAAAAGCCGCTGAGGGATACACAACAGAACATAAATTCCCTTTTTCCACAATATTTACCTATATCTGGTTTTTCAAACGCGAGATTTTGTGACACAAGATTTTGCAACGCGAGATTTTGTAGCCAACCCGTTGAATATTCTTATTTTAATACCTTTGGACTAATGTCATTCCCAATTTTTTTTCCGGTTTATTCTCTTACAATAGTTATACAATAGAAGCTTAGTTGCAGTTCGATACATTTTAGATGTCGATGTTATTTATGCTAAAATTAAGTTTTTTTCCGCATTTCCTTAATCGGAACACTTTCACGGATAACTACTGTGATTTTCACGGACACCTTGTGATTGTGGACACCTACAATTGCAGTGATCAGGCAGCTTCCTTGAGGGACTGTACATACTTTACATTCTTGTTTCTTATATTTAATAAAAATAAAAATTTTGGTTGAGTGTAATTATATAAAACGTTTAAATAATTAATTTATTAGTATGCATATTTCGAATGATTTCTTGGAATCTAATAATTTGTTAATTTATTAATTATAAGTACTACATTATGTAAATAATATTTGAAATAAATGGATTATTTTAATAAAAAAATAATAATACTGCTATGGCAGTTGTATTTTTTTTTCATTTTTTATACTCCTTTTATTTTATTTCTGATACTGATTTTATTGTTTGAGTTCTGCTCACAGCTTAGGGTGACTCATACCAAATTGTTGAATATACTATAAATGTATGCCAATGATTTTGGTTTGTTTATAAAGATAAAAAAATATATTTGTGCCTTTGTTTGTTTGTACAGTACTACACATGATACCACTGCTATTGCCATTGTTCATAGGTCCTGGGCCTGAGTCATCAAGGTCCTGCATTTTTGCCGGTCACGGGTGGATTCTCTCCAATTGAAGATGCGAAATTGTTTTAAATCCGCCGATACCTCGTCTCTCCAACGAAGGTTTGGTCTGCCCCAACGTCTTGTACCTTCGGATTTGGATTCGAAGATTCTCTTGGCTGGAGCATTTATGTTCATCCGCTCTAGCTGTCCGAGCAACTGTAGTCTTTTGGTTTTAATTTTCTTGACTTCATTGTACAGCTCACTAGTTCGGAATTATATCTTCTCCTCCCCATCATCGTTTTCAGGATCATATATCCGACACCAAGTGCATGCTTTTTCATGCCAATAACAGCGTCACAATAGGGCTTCGTACATTCGCACAAAATGTTAGACAGGATCTTTAATGCTATATTTAACAGGGATATTCCTCTATAGTTTTTAAAAGGACATGTCGTCGTCTTTTTTTTGTAAATGAAGCATATAGAGCTGGTACTCCAGTCATTAGGCATGCTTTCTTCCGAAAACAGAATAATATTATAAAATGAGTGATGAAAAGATAATTTTAGGTTTTTTGAACAACATTGACAGTAAATTTTATTATTTTAATTGAACTGCAAAGGCAGTCATGGCTTTATTATGATAATTTTTTTAATTTACTTGGTCAAGCATTGTTGCAGTACCACTACTATGGCATTGAAATTTAAAAAAATTAACTAAGTATTAAAATTATTTTCTATAGTCATATAATGCAAAAAACTTCAAGAAAAACTAAATTATCTTGCCTATAACCGAAATTATATGGCATGTGTCACTCTGAGAGCCTTTCACTAAAATTTGGTGTCCGCGAAAGTGTTAATTAATATTAAGTAATCTTACATGATGTTACTGGCTATTGAAACGATTAACTAGGTTCAAAAATTTACATTTTTTAATTTGCAATATCTTCGCTTTTATCAATCAGTCTTTTTAGGCTAGGTGATTTCAATGCTCTGCTGATTTATTTTAGTACTTTGCACTAAAATGTGCAATCTTCTATCTAACCGTTTTAATTTGTAAACTCCCGGGCAGTCATCGGACACATACATGAAAGCTACTGTTATTGCTTTTAGTAATTTTGTTTAATTTTTTTTTTATTATCTATACATTGAACTCAGTGGTTCAGTCCCAACTAGTAACCATATGTCCAAACTATCTTTATTATATAGATGTACAATAATATTTTATTTTTTTGGGACAATTTAGATGTACGCCTAATTATAGCCAGTATATATTTTCAGGCTAAGCTCCAGCTGGTTACTCTTAGTTATTATTTGTTTCTTTCAGTTTAGTCTCTTATGCATGTGATGGGCATTCCCACGTACGTGCAAATAGTGCTATATCGTACGTCAACGTCCATCACACGATTTGTTAATGATTATCTTATATATTTCGAATTTTTTCTGGACATCGTCTAGTACCAATTTAAACAGTACCGCTTAGTTCGTATAGTTTTTTCTACTATTATAAATATTATGAGTCTCACAATATACTATTTATTTGGTATTTAAAAAATAAAGTACTATCATATCTCCTTAAACATTTATCAAATGAAAAGAATACTCTTACAGCATTTATCTTAAAGTTAGTTTTAAAAATATAAATTGCTCATATGCTTACATCTCTTATAGTGCTTTTTGTTCTACTCTGTAGATAAATTTAACCCATATCAATTGTTTTTCTGTCAACATTGTATATAATAGTGGTAATAAATGAATAAATAAATACAATTAAAAAAAAAATATTCTATATGAAATTCATAAATTCATAACATTTAAAATATAATAAATGGAATATAAAAATTATTGTTTTCTAAAAATAACATTAAAAAAAAATATTATTTATTCAATTTGGCGTCAGAACAATATTAGAAATTCATCTTATTTATATTTATTATTTCTTTTGTTTTTTGTTATTGTTTTTTTTTTCTTCAAAGGATATGAAATTAGTAAAAGAAAATGAGAGAAGAAAATATAAAATAAGAACAACAATAATAAATAAATAAAAAAAAAAAAACAATTCATATAAATAAAAAATATTTCATTCATTTCCAATAAATATTGTATATTGCAACATAAAAAGATTGAAATTTCTTTTTAATATTGATTCCAGGAAGCAAAAAAGCGTTATCGATAGAATACATTTTTAAAATAAATGTTTTCGGAAGATCACAAACTATGTTTTTGCTTCTCTATATATTCTTAATCTTGTTTTTGTATGTTTTTTGTTTTGTTATTTAATAAATATTGGTGTTATGAGTTGACCAAAAATTGTCCGATACTGTACACCCTATTTGAATTTGTTTTTAATAGTAAGTATAATAAGGTGGAACTAAAATAAAATAAAAAAATCTGTAACACAAATTCGATTTATGTAATTAAAACCCCGTTTGAAAACATTTGTATTACTAGCACAATTAGGACGTCGTTTGAAAATATTAGTAGTAAAAGTACTAGTACTATTAGAATCGTTCGTTTAAACATTTTGCTTTGACTAAGGTAGAAAAGAATGTTCTGGTAGATCATAACTTAATATCTCGATTCGACACGATCTCGATGTTGCTATAGTTGTTACAATGTTTGTCGTTACTTTGTTTGTCATTATATTGTAATTGTATTTAACATTTTTGAGTGCATGATCAATCAACTGTGAAGTTTAACTGTTATCAGTTCATGATTAAATTGCATCTCTGTTTTATACAATATCGTCGGCATACTGCAAAAATCGATCAAATCCAATTATATAGGATAATAGAAATTTAATACAGAACAATTTTAAACTTATTATTTATAGTCTGCAAAACTCTAGTTCCACAGATTTATGATACCGAGTTTTTATTTTGACATATATCCGAAACATTGAAACCCAATTATAGTCAAGAAGAAAAATCCAAACACTGTGAAACGATTCCTGCTTATACAAAATCATTGTGACTATAGGTAAGGGGAATACGACTGGGGGGAAATAGTTATGTTAGGGGAGAAATAGATGGTACGTCTGAAACGAATCTGAACAGGCTCGTTTTGAAATATTGTAAATTGTAAAATATGGTATTTCTACCTGAGGGGAACACATAAGATGGAAGCATGTTCCACACATTTTAGCAGTTCTTACAAATAATGAATTAACTTGAAATCATTTATGCTGCACTTATGGCTTGAAATATTTTTGCAGTGCACCAACGACATGAATGTGAAAGATGGAACATTGAAAATACTACTGCCATAAAAATGTAGGTATTTGTTAACAACAGATTTCGGTACATTCTGAAAATATATTACCCGAGCACAATAACAAATTTAGTGAAATTTTCAAAATTTATCTCCTCTTTAATACATTTCTACTAAGATATCTCTGACATTTTTCCAGAGAATTCTCTAAAATGATTTCGAAAAAATAAATCCAAAATTCAAAGTTTGACTCTGGCTTAGATCGAATACCTTATCATTGTTTATAAATTGACAGAAAAATACAGTAAATTGATAAAACACTGTTTGTAACTGTAATTCATAAATTTTACAAACTCTACATTTCTATCGACTGATAACGTTATAATAGTTTGTACATTTTTTTTTTTTTTTTATAACAAATAGCGATACTTTTTATATAGCAAAAATTGCATCGGATTCCATTTTTGTATTTTTTGCAGAATACCCTTTAGTACAATAAAATTTTGCAGGTTAAAAATTAGCCGAAAAAATAAATTGAGAATGTCTGAGTTAAAATAATGGTAATGGACAAGGAAAAATGATCATATTAACATGTTTGATGGAAATAAAAGTTCTTCAAGATTTTAACCACAGTTAAGTAGTAACAGAACACAACTGCTAAGTAAGGATAATAACCTGTCACTGATCTGTAGACTAGAAACATTTACATAAAAGTGTCTTGGAAATTTAAGGAGAGTATAAATTGAAAATAATTTCTGCAGAATATGTAACACAACATCGATGTATAGATCCAAGTAAATTTAGAAAG
Organism: Argyra leucocephala; assembly: GCA_963942445.1. Classification (NCBI taxonomy): domain Eukaryota; kingdom Metazoa; phylum Arthropoda; class Insecta; order Diptera; family Dolichopodidae; genus Argyra; species Argyra leucocephala. The sequence continues at coordinate 48,291,210 of OZ012679.1, read as the reverse complement.
AACGTTTTGCGAACGATGGTAGTTGTCCAACATACCTTTAAATAATATCCTGAGTGTATACAATGAATCAGGTATTCTTAGGAACTTAAATGCCCTTATATGAAAATAAGTTTATTTGGGGCTGTGATGATATGGGGTCATAATATAATCCTAACTAAGACTAATCTAATCTTGTATTATTTATAACATTTTATGTTACAGTCTAGTCCTAAAATACAACTGAGCTGTTCTATTTTGACATAAATTACTAATATTACTTTGGTCATTGATATTCGATGAATTTCGGTGGATCGTTAATCTAACTGTTCCTATGATGTATAGATTTAATTAAAATTTCTTATGGACTGAAAACTTCCAAAGCCTATTAATACTAAATACTAAACAATTGTAGATTAGTAGAAAAGAGAAGGCATTTGAAACGGACAGCAAGGTAGACACCTAGTAGATACGGAAAGTAAAAAAAAAAAATTTATGGGATGGGATAGTGTTAAGAAAAATGTTGCAATATTATACTAAAATCAAAACCAAATTATAAGCTAAAGATCTAATATACAAATTGTGTATGCAATAGTAAAATTCGAAACTGTTAATGATGAAACGAGGAGGGTTTTGAAAAGAATCTAGTGAATGAAAATGTCTGTTTATTATTCAAGTACGGACTTGTGTTCAATGTGTGTGATACCGGATTCTGTCAGAAATTCTTTAATCAAACATTTTTTATTATAGCTATGTTGATTAACAATATATTTAATAATTTTATATCCGATCCGATTAAGTTATACTTAACTTTCAATAGATAGTCTCCGTTTTCGCATGAGAAGATAGTTTACAACAAAAAAAAAAAATAAAGTCAACAGGTCTGCTTTGGGTTTTCTGCAAAAAATTTAAAAAGGAAAATATTTATTTAATTGCTTCCTGGGTACAAGGTTTAGTTTCTAATACAAATAACAGTAGTATTTATGTTCAAAACATTTTTTTTTTTTATCTATTTTTAGAATTGTAAATCTATAGTTTTCCATTAAAAGAAACTTGTAATTTTTTTTTTTGCTTTCTTTGCTTTATTTTTATTTTAGGACAAGGTTACAGTTAGAGGTTATTATACCTTTTAGGAAATTTTTTTTTAACATATAAAATATTAATAAGTATATACATATATATATGTATTGTATATATTAATACTGAACAATAAAAGAAATACATTGGAATAATAAACAACAACAAAGAGAAGAATATGATGATGAGAATGTTATTAGAAGGGTAGAAACAATAATTTGTATTTAATCAACTGTAGGAATCAAAAATTAAATTATATGGCTATGAAATTGTATTAATGTTGTATTTTGATGTCTGAAAATGAAGGTTGAAGTGGTAAACGTATTTTCTACTATAAGTTATAAGTCATAGAACCATTTAAATTGTATGACTTTGAATCTCAGAGGAATTTTTAAACTACTATATTAAGAAGTTTGAGTAATTTATTTGAACGAGTTGTAGTATTGCCAAACATAAGTGGCAAGTAATATGTAAATGTATATATATCGTGGCTTGATGGGTATCTGACAGATATTAGGCTATGATCTAAATGAATGAATTGCATCAATAAATTTTTAAGAAAGCTTAAAAGCGGAGAATAGTGGTTTAAGAAAGCAGTTATAATTCGACGGATGAGAAACTAAGTGTCTCATAGCACACTTTTTTGTGAAATTGAGTTATTAATGCAGCCTAAGAAATTTGATTACGCTCCTTCTGAATAAATTAATAGAACTTCGCTTAATATAATTTACGAGATGGTTTGAACTCTTTTTGTCCTACAGCACAAAAAGTCTTGTTTTTTTCTTGTATATTTTTTCTTCCAATAGTAACTGATTTGTCACATGGATATAGTGGTATAGAACATTTGGTGTAGATGGTTTTCGTACATGAATTCTTTTGCTTATATTGATTGTTCATTTTCTGTGCTACAACACCGTATGGAAAGCAATTGGGACACAAATTTCATATAATATTCTACGCACTACATTAAGGCCGATAGTCAAACACAGTATTTAGAACATGGGCTCTCTGTAAAAAAATGCATAAATTGTATCAAATTGCAACTGGGAATTCGGAGCCAAAAAAAATTAGATATATACCGGAATATTTTTCACACGGAATTTAACTTTTTTTTTATACCAAAAAAATATGTTTGAAACATTTGCAGCAAGTTTGCAGATCTCACTAATCCAGATGACAAATCTGTAGATGCATAAAATAATCATAGACATCTAAATGAAAAGTGCAAATTGTAAAGAAATTTGGACTTTAATCGACGACTCAACTACTGCAGTTATAAGAATAAGCTACGACTTACAAAATATCTTTAAATTACCTCACAGCATTGCATCTAACTTTTAAAAAAAAATTAAACTGTTTTACTTTAACTGGGTCACTGCAATTTAAATGGTATAATTTATTGCGCTTTCTTGAAAGTCAGACAGGTGGATTGGGAAATGATATAGCCAGCGCACTTGTCAACATTTTGAGAGTAATTTATTTAGACCTACCGGTAGTCAAAAATTTTATACTTTGGTTTGATTCATCCTCAATAGAGGAATAGAATTATGTTTTTGGCCTAACATAGACAGTATTGTGAAACGTTTTTTTTTTCAGGACATTCTAGAGTGCGGTACACAGTATTGTAGAGTGGTACCTGAGAAATAAAGGTTATCATAGTCAGTTATCTCTTATATGTCCTATGTCCATGGGGATGTATCCCATATCCATTTTCATATCAGAAATTTATAAATTGTGCAGTGTGAAAAATTTATTACATTGAAATTCGCCTCTGTTTACTATATTGGCAGGTATATATTGATGTTTTCGATTGAAAGCTAGCTAAAAAAATTATAAAACCTAAAAAAATCGTCTTCTGCAAAATTTTTCAATCGGAATACACATATATTTTAACACGGTGATATACCGGGTGTTAAACCATGCGTATCAGCTTTTCATGAGCCGTTATTTTAATATAAAAAAAAGTTATTAACTAAATCGAGGATCGATTATTTCTATCGATTATTTATATTTTCAACTTCTGGGAAGGACAGAAAATCGGTTTTTAAGCCCAAAAATCGCCGAAATTGACCGAAATCGAGAATTACAAATGGAAAATGGTACTTTTTAATGCAAATTCGGATTTTATGTTAAAAAATAAGAATCTTCACTATAAAATGGTATTATAAATGTAAAATAAATTTTATATTATATCTTGTAAATATTTACAAATATACTTATTAACTAATATAAAGAAAATGAATTGAAAATGAAAATTTTGCATAAAAGAATATTTTCTATTGATTTTATGATAAATTTTCTTTTTGAAAATTATGCTTTTTAAGAACTAGGTTAAAAATTTGTAAGTGCTTTTATTAATGTATATATTATGTACATAGAATGTAAATCAAAATACAATAATTGTGTTTATAACTCAAAAACTGATATTTAAATATGAAAAGAAAAATGAAATTTTTATTTTGATTTAACTGAACGTGTTGTTTCAAGGTATGGATGACAAGGTTATTGATCAAAGTATTCACAAAAATCAGAAATCATTGTAAATTGCCCATGATTTAAATGAGCGTTAATGTTAGTTTTTTTGATATTGAAATCTATTTTTGTTTTTGTTAATTGATGACATTGAAATTAATATTCTGTATAGATTGTGTAAATTCTCAAATCAAAATATTCGTGAAAGGTTCAATGAAAATTCAATTTTTTTTTTTTTTTTTTTTTATTCAAATGGGTAGCATAGTTTAGCATTTATTGCGTAGTCAGTACAGTGTTTTATTTTCTAATTTTCTATTTCTGTGTTAACTTTATAACTTATAACTACTAAATTTGTATTTACTTACTAGAAATATTTTATTTTATTTTGTTTTCATATCTAATAATTATTTATTGATATTGATGACAATTTTTGAAATTCATTTAAAATTTTTAAAAGTTTCATTTTGAACTCTAATATCTCTGAAACAGTAACACTGATCCAGATCAAATAAAATTCATATTAAAGGCTGCAAAATTCTACGTTGTTTCTAAAAATTCTATGTTGTTGTAAAGAAGGTTCTCCATATTGTTGTTGAGAAAATATATAAGATTTTAAATGAAACACTAAAAAATTGAAACTTTTTTTTTTCAAAAGGGTATTTTAACTTTTAAAAGACCTTGTCACCAAAATATTCTTCGATGAAATATTTGTGACGTCGTCAGGTACCGTTATGTACAATTTCGTTTCATTCGAGCGCATCGCAAAGTTTATCGAATATTTTAATAGTCGGACGATGATGGTATGATGGTGAGTGATAATTTTATCCGTTTATTAATTATAAAGTCAGGAGTTCAAATCTCGTTCAGTGTGTAGATGTTCAATTGTTTTTTTGTGAATTGTTATAAAATTTGTCGAGAATATAATTTGATAATTAATTAAATAAAGGTGAACTGTGATATGAGTTTTTTAATATTTCAAGAAAGTGATTGATCTATGTGTCACCATAATCCGACAAGTGGTGAAAATGATCTACCATATGTTGAATTTTTTCTAACAATTTCATGTCGAATCGCTCATAAACGAGGTGGGGTAAGATTTTCCAAAAATAAAATTCCCAATTAAAAAACCATAGCACAAAAATTCACAAAGCACAAGAATTCGGAGTTTTGCATTATTGATGTTATCTTTATTTATTTTTGTTAATTTTTTTTAATAAAATTAAAATAAAAAGTATTCCGACATAAAAAGTAATAGCTATAATATAAAACTATAAAATTTATTCTAGTATAATTGAAAATAACCGACTCTATATAAACTCTTTATTACAGTGGACATGGCAGCATCAGGAAATACAATGATTGCAACATTAGCTGAAGACACAATGTTTTTGGCCCACACGAAAAATTTATATCTTATAATAGTAATTGAAACAGAGTTTGTTCGAAGAAACTTATTGAAGTTCTATGATTGACTAAAAATCGAAAATCACACCGAATATAGCCAATTGGTGCATATTTTTAATTTTTTTAATGGGGAGTTCATTGTATGCGCCACCTTTTAAGATCTTCCCCGTTTATCTCAGAACCTGAATTTGTCAGTGCTCGATCTACCAATCTGTAACATATGCTTGTTAAATGGGCCATGATCTAACCTGTAATAAACCATGTCAGCATTCTGACATTGAATCTAGTCTTCCTGATTACCCGATTAAATCTTTGGATACTTAGTTTGAAAAAGGCTTTAGATTGCGTAAGTCAATAACTTGCAATACAATTGAGACCTCTATACTGTCTTATGGGACTCAAATCTGAACTTGCACTGCATTACAAGTTGCTTCTGTATAAAACAATTCTCAGTCCCATTTTGACATAATACAATTGTGGGGTTTAGCTTCAGTGTGTAATACCAATTAAATTCAGCGGTGCCAGTCAAAAACTTTATGAATGGTAGTGTATTGGTCTGTTATCAACAAAATCATTCATCAGTGGCTTAGGTAGGATGCTCACAGTAAAAGAGGAAATCAAAATTGTTCAAATAAAATACAAAAAGAAACTGCAAACTGCATTCTTGCAAAAAATTATTACAGACTGTTCGGATCAACAAAAAATGCCCAAGGAAAAATTTCACAATAAGACAATATCCCTAATACAAGATCTCCACAAACAATATTTACCTTTATTAATAGGTGATTTTCATTTGGGGACTTTGTATCCAACCTACATTTTATATATAAGTATTTTGAAAAAAAGGGTAAAATCCTGTTTTAAGAAACTGTAAAACTTATATGGCAATAGTTTAATAAAATTAAATAGAAAAAAACCATTCGTTAAATAAATTAGCAAGCTATTACCCCCAAATTTCCGTTAAGATTAAAAAAATTGATGTTGTTAAAAACATTTTTTTCTTTCCTTTTTTTGAGAATTTTGTGTGTTGAAGATTTCAAATGAAACCCCTAACTTACGCCTTTTAGTTCGGCTATATAAAAAATAATATAACAATTTAGATTCATATACCAAAATGAAAATGACTCATATAAAACTAAATAATATTAAAATTTGTCATAATAAAATTAGAAAATAGTTCCTTAACAACAACATTCCTTAATTTCAAGTCAATAAAAATATTGTGATTTTTCTAAGCTCAATAAATTCTCAAGGATATGGATGGAAAATTGGAGAAAAACATAATATATGAAAATTGGGTTGGGCCATATTAATATTTTGTCATACTAATTCGCATGGTATGGTATAGAAAAACAGTATGAGGTATATTTTTAAATATATATATACGTATCTTATGTATTATATTTAATTATTACTTTGAAATGTTTAAAATAAAATTTGATATTTTCTGGGATCGATTTTGTTAAAATAGTCTAGAGCATTTTCTGATTAAATGAAACCTTTTTTCAAAATAAATGAAACTAAAAAAAAACAAATAAAATTTATTAAAAAAAAGGTAAAATTAAATTCATTTATACTAAAGTAAGAAAAACTATAAATATTATAATAAAGACATAGTCATGTTCATTATTATGCCGTAATCAACACAAGCTTTGGTCTTGGTCTGATTTAATGTAATGGTTGTCCCTCCGCAGCAATAATTAAAAAATATAAATACGTACAATGAGCGGGAGATTTTGGTTCCGGAAGCTCGGACTACTGGCAACGTAGCCAAGAATATTTAGATGAGTCAAATTCAGTACGAGGGTAAACTTCACAACGAGGACGTACAAGAGTAATAAAATACTCAGACATAACTAAAGATGAAAAACTACTTTTCCTAAAATTATATCAAGAAAGCTAAACCATTACTGCTGCACTGACCGTAATAAATATAAATAGTTCCAAAACTATGTAGGTCGATACAAAAAAAAAAATAAGTGCTTGTGGTAAAAAAACGTGCTGCAAACCGTACCAAACAAAAATAACGCCAGAGATTCTTGAAAGTATTGAAACAATTGTAGAACAAAATGCGAGTATTACACTTCTAAATATAAAAAAAAAGTTGTTCGAAAATAAACGTGTGGTGAATGGTGATATCCCAGACAATTTTTAATAGCTTAAGGGAATTGAGAATAACAATAAAATAAGCTATAATTGAATAGACAGAATGAATAGTGAAACAACAATAGAATTAAGATAAATTTATGCAACATTATTTACTCAGTGGATACCCAATGAAAGAGAAAACTAATTTTTATTGCTGAATGTGGTTTCAATCTCCATCTTCGTAAATAACATGCCCACTCTAAGGGTGGCACTTCAGGACACATTGTGGTGCCTAACTATAAGAGGATAAAACGTTTCACTAATTGCCGCAATAAATATGTCTGGTATAAATATGTTTCTAGACACATTTCTGATTCATGTCGAACGTGCTCCGGATTCCGACAAGGCAATGCGCTGTCATGTAATTTCTATAACCTAGTGTTGGCACATATAGTGCGACGTTCCGGTGTAAACACATAGGGCACTATATTTTACAAATCGGTGCAGCTCCTGGGTTTCCCTCGCTGATAACGTCTATATTATCGGAACATCCCGACGAGCAGCCATCGAAGCCTTTACACAGATTGAAGAGGAAGCAGTTAAAGCGGGTTGTCTCATAAATAAGAATAAAACAAAATATATGCTGTCGACAAATAAAATGTCGCCACAACATCATATAGAACACAACATCACTGCCGGTTAATATAAATTTGAGGTAGGATCAGGAGTTTATCTACCTTTGAACCAACATCAACCCTACCAATAACATCGATGTTGAAATAAGGTGAAGAATTACCCATGAAAACCGTTGCTACTTCGGTTTGTCCAAAGAACTGGCTTCAAAGCTCCTATCCCAAAACATCATTAGTTTCATTTAATTGAAAAAAGGTTTCATTTAATTTGAAAATGCTTTACTTAAATGAATTTTAAATTTTCATCACAAAAAAAATATGTAATGCAGAATTTACAGCACTAAGAGGATGATGGGAAGCGCAAAATTGATAAAGGAAAAGCTAGGATATTGATTCAATTCAATAGAAATAAGATTAGGATAATAATTTGTAAGCGCAATGTGCCTGAGACTTATCAATATTAATAGACATTAGACTATTCTCTCCGTCACCCTAAGTTTAGGTATTTAAAAATCTAGGCCCACCCGGGGATTGGAGATGTATAATTGACAACCTGACAGATATCACAATGGTTTCTACTATTGTCATATAGTAACGGAGGTCTCCTCGCAGAATAAGTAGTGGTTCAGTTCGTGCTTATGTTGTGTTATATTGGTCCCCATATTACCCAGGATCGTTGACGGCTTACTGTTGTACAAACACGGAAAATAAATTAAAATTGAAACTTTAAATTATTAATTCAATTTAATTTAAAAAAAACTTAGTTCTCATTATTATTTATACTGTCTTTATTTTTTTTTTCATTGGCCACTCTCTTTCTAATATTTCTCATTTATATTTTACTGTTATATTAGAAAATATAAACTATTTACAACTATCTGAATTCTGAGTTGTTTGTTTGCACACAATTCTCCAATCTATAGGTCTTGTATTGTGTATGGTATATTCCTATATCGTATATCGGATTCACAAACAAAATCTAATATAATACAAATACATGTATGTATATATACATGTAACAATTTACAATTGAAAATAATTTTTTTTAAAGTGTTTTTCTTTTCAGTTTTGTTAGTTTGTTTTGTTTGATTTGTTTTTACAGTTCCGGGTCAGGTTTTCATTGTGAAGGATTCGATCTTGTATTCTCGTCTATGATTTTGTTGCTTGTTATTGTTTTATTGTTAAAGTTTTTATTTTTATTATTCTCTTTTTGATTTTGTTTTTGTTTTTGAGTTTTTACACTTTATATGATGCGAGAAAAGTTTGTTTATTTTTTTTTTTTATTATTATTTGTATGTATGTGTGTATGTAAGGGAACATTTATGTGTTTGTTTAAGATAATATAAAGTTACAATGTTGAAATGTTTCAATTTCATTTAAAGGACTGATGTAATGATCTAAAATTCTTTTATTGCAAGTATTTTACAATAATTTCAATAAGAAGAAATACAATAAAACTGAATTAGAAAAAAAAAAAATAAAAAAACAAAGAGAAAAAATAAATTAAAATTTATTTTCAAAATAGAAAATCTAATAATTTAAAGTTTTTTATTTATTTGCTCCTTACGGAGAGAAAAACGTTTTTTTTCTTTATTTATTTATTTTTAGGTTATTTTATTTTTATAAATTTAATTTCATATCAGTAAAATAAATTTGATTATATATGAGGTGAAATGAAGTAGGGTTTAATACAATTGAGTTGAATAAAAGTGATTTTTATCCTAAACAAAATACCCTTTTGTATTAAATACGAGTTCAAATGATCACCAGCATGTTTTTGTAACTTCTAAATCTTGGTTAGTTCAAAACTGAATAATACAAATTGAGAAGATGTGTAGTGAATTGATTAGTCTTCTACGGGTTTATTAAAATCTGAATTATTAATAGTAAACTTTCGTTTTCCAAGCATTTTGATTACATTTGTTTTGTGCCAAGGCTTTTGGATTTGTCAAAAGGGATTCTATAGACCAACCATCGGCAACCTTTTCAACCGAAGGGCCAAAATAAATTTTCTGGATAAGAGCATGGGACACAGGGGCTTAATATTTTCTGTTACATTTTCAACTGTCACAAATAATTTAATTCGAAAAGTCATTTTCCAAGATTTCAAAATTCGAGTCGAAAACTCATTTTCCAAGATTTGAATATAATCAGGAAATTTGCTATTTGATAAAGAATGATTCGATTCCTGTTCTAACATCATTACACTACAAAAATGCAAGTTATATGATTCATTTTTTAAAATATTGTTTTTAAGCAGTTTTAGTTTAATCTGAAAAGCTTTCATATTTGAATATGTTTCATTAATCAAAATTCATTTTGTTTGAAGGTTTCGGAAGAATGCTAAATCTAAAAATCATTTTGGATCTGATAATTATTCTAATACTTCTCTTTTGCTTTCAACCATAAATATATGTATATCTTCTTTCAACTAAAAAATCCTTTTTAGTGCAGTTCTTGCACTAAGCCACCTTACTTCGCAGTACTAGATATCGGAACAGTCAAATTAATATGAGTCGAGTTTTGTAATTAAGAATTTTATTAGTGGCGAACGAATAAAACTAATAGTAAAAATATAAACACAATGGGCCGCATTTAAAAACCGAATGGGCCGCATTTAGCCCATGGGTTGCACGTTGCCGGTGGCTGCTATAGATTGTAAAAACATCTCAACTAACAACAATATGTTTTTTAGCGTTGTTAAATCGGTGATATAGAATTGTTCTGTAATGAAGGATCCAAAATATAAAATCCATATTCATAGAATCGAAAGAGTACAAAGATCGTTTACTAAATTTGTTTATTTGTAGGATGAATTTTTCTCCTTACCGCTTAAATATGAAATGAGGCGTAAGCTACTAACTGGTGATAAATCCAAAGTTACTAAATTTTTTATTTTTAAATGTGACACAAAGAAATTTAAGATTTACTAATTTGTTATATACTTTTTTAATATTATAGCCAAAACTTAGGTAATGAACTTTTGAGTACTTGCGTACCGTTGGCTATTTGAAAAATAAAGAAAGATATGTAATTGACAACCTGACAGATATCACAAAGGTTTCTACTATTGTCACAGTAACGGGGGTCTGCTCGCAGAATAAGCAGTGGTTCAGTTCATGCTTGTGTTATGTTATATTGGTCCACACATTACCCAAGATCGTTGCGGCGACGACTTACTAAAGGAAAAGAACCGGAAGAATAAATGTTCTGTGGGAACGAGTGAACAATGTTATTTTATTAATATTCGTCTTAAGACTCTGTAAAAATCATGAATACAAATTTCTTCACTATTTGGGAATGCTTCGATTGCAATGCAATTTCACTAATTTAAGTACGGTACTGAAAGTTTTTACTACAATGTTTTTCGGGTAGTTATTCTGGCTTATAAACTAATTAAATGTGGAAAAATACTACTATTGTCAGGAACTAAGCTTTCTTAAATAGCGTAGCTCCGTTTTATTCAATTTGTTACCAGGTTATACTCACAGACAGGATGTCAAGAGCCTGAAATTCATATATAGTTGCATATTCACAAAAGAAGAAAAAATTTGCAACTCAAAGCACCGGCAAAGTTTTACAAAAAAAAAAATTAATAGAAGCTTTCTTGAGAATATTGAACTCTATTCGACCTTAAGCCTCGTAAAACATGATTATACATTTTTTAATTTATAAATCGGGCTTTTATTGTTAGCGATAATTAAAATTAAATAATTTAATTCTTGGTTTATTTCCATTCCCTAATAATTTTTAATATTTTATTGCAAACATCGATATTTCCTTTCTTACTTAACTTTAATCACAAGCACTGATGAAGGAAGTATGTTGCTTCCGAAATATCGATATTTGCAATAAAATATTAAAAATTATTAGTGAATGAAAACCTGGCAACAATTAAATTATTTAATGATTAACACATATATGTTCTGAGCACTTTTTACCAATTATTCAATTACGCTTAGGTAGACATAAGTTTGTACGTAACAGTTTAAAATTCAATTGGTAAAAAAATTTAAATGTCAACAAGTTAAGAATTGAATATCAGTATTTTTTGGTTTTTGGACATAAGTTCTTTGAGTCAAAATTTACACCATCGATTTTTTCAATACTTTGAAAATCTTGCTATATTTTATGGGGAAAGTCACCTTTTACGATTCTAAATTTAAACATAAACTTAGTTTAATACGATCAAAACTTCGTCATTAATGGAATTTCAATAAAAATTGATTACAGTACCTCTATTTAAGAAAGAGTAAATAACGTGCTTAATAAAATTTAACTAAAATGGATTTGCTGGATACAATTTTATTTATGAAATAAAAGTAAAGAACATGATTTATGCTGCAATTTAATTATTTAATAAAAATAAAAATAACACGATAAGATAAAATGCTTGAATTAATTTTGTAATTCAACAAGGGTGTTGGAGGATTTTACTAAAGTAGTCACAGCGGACTCTTTTTGTAAATAAACAAAGTTCTTACACGTACACGGATTATGAAAATTTAAGAAAGAGCTAATATTTCAGTTGTTTTAAGTAATTTTAAAAATAATAAAATTAACGGAAAATATGGAAGATCTTAAGTATGCCGATAGTGTTGATGATCATGATATTACGACAGTATAATTCTTTTGAAACTTGTAAAGTTTCCACCATTTATAATTAATTGGATTCATTAATTGGATCTTAACAAATAGGAAATATTGTGTACTGTTTAGGTCAAGTATCTCTGAACCACTTTTTGCTAACTTTGGTGTACCTCAAGAAAGTCATCTGGGTCCCTTGTTATTTATTATAGTTGTAATAGTTGAAAATTTTTAAAACGATAAAATCAACTTGGAATATAATTCTACTTTAAGAAGACCTGAACTCATTTCTTGATTGGTGCAAACAAAATAATCTTTTGTTCAATATCGAAAAGTGTGCACAGATTAGTTTTACCTGGCGTTATTCTATTACACTTAGTAACTACATTTTTGAATCTAAGGATATTAAAGTGACCAACGGCTTAGGTGAATTTTTTTATGAAAAACTTTCATTTAAACGTCATTGTAATGTTACTAAGAAAGATGTAACAAAGAGTTTGGATCATATATCATTAAAGCCGTCCAAATCTGGAATATGCAAATCATTTTTATTGTAATCAAATCGACACACTTAAAAAGCAATCCAGAAAAAATTGCTTCGTTGTGCTCTCCGCAGTTAACTGTGGTCTGGCCATTTTATTCTCCCTTATTATACAGACCGCTTAAAACTACTATAATTAAATACATTAAAATCCCGAAGTTTTTGATATTGTATTTTTGATGCAAATTCTAATAGGGGAAATTCATTATCTAACTATTAAGCAGCAAATCGACACCCATTTAAATAAGTACTCGTTTCCGATCGACATATATCTTTAATTTAGTATTTCACAAAAGTATCTATGGGAAATATGAACCAATTAATAGAATGCTTATTGCGGTTGTAATTAGTATATAAAAATTTTATTGATTTTTCCTTAAAAATGTTCAAATTAAAAAAAAAAAATGTATTTATATCTACCGTAATATAATTTAACATAATATAATTTATTTTTAATATTATAATATACAAATGTATTTTAATTTTTTGTCTAAATTTTAATTTTGTAGTTTTTTTTTTTTATTAAATTGTTTTATTAGATTAAGATATTGTAATATGTTTGAATTACGCATAAATGAATAAATAAATAAATAAACACAATAATAAATTCAATTTTAAGTGAAAAATAGTTAATGCAGATTCATAGCACTAAGAAAATGACCGGAAATTGATATAGAGAAAGCTGGGATGTTTATTCAACTTAATAGAAATAAAATTAGGTTGATAATTTATATATCCCTGTCAATTTATGTTCATGAGTCCATCTAAATCCAAAAAAAAAAATCCCGATGATACAAAATTCCAAATCAGAAACAGAATTTCAAGTTACAAAATCCCAAAAAGGAAAATCCTAAGGAACTATTACTATTTCTTTTATATGTGTAGGGGAGATTCTAAATTAGGAGATATTTTAGAGTTGCATTCAAAATCAGAGCTGACCCTTTTCCCTTTTAATTTTTCATCAGATTTAATATTTATATATATTTTTAAAATTTTTTATTTAAAACGCGAGATTTTAATACACAAGATTTTAAAACACGAAAAAATTTTTGAATTCTTTTGAGGACTTTTTTTGTTTGTGGTCTTAGAAACACAGCCGTTCAGTCATTTAATGACTCCCAGAGCTGCAAGAATTTTATTCAAACCTAAAATTTTTCTAATATACCTAAAAAAAAACTTTTTCTAGATAAGAATAACATAGGAAGCAATAGAAATGACAATAGGGTCTACTACGTTATCTTATTTTTTTTAATACTGTTTTTCAAAATCTCGGTTTTTAAAATCTTGTTTCTTGAATTAGTTTAAATTTTTAAATTTTTTAAGAAGATTATTTAAAGTGAAATATAATTTTTATTTTATTTAATAATAATTAAATGGTGCTTGAATGTAAATATTCAGTTATTTTCGAAAAACTCAAATTATAATTACAAAAAAAAATATAATAAAGGTAAATATTCTGTAAAAGGATATCCCTCTTTTTGCATTCAAAAGGAGCTACGCATAAAAATAATTGAAGTAAAAATTCTGTAAAAAGGGGTATCCTCTTTTATATATGCCCAGACATTAGAGTAAAAAATAATGAAGATAAAAATTTTTTTTTTGGAGGATTTTGTGCCTCGGGATTTTGGTTTTGGGGCTTTTTAAAAAACTGGGGATTTTGATTTTGCGGAGTGACGCCAATTTTAAGGCCAGTCCTGTCCTATATTATTGGAACCCTGCTGTTAGTGGCAGCAGCAATATTTTATCACTTCTTAAATTTTTTGCAAAATAATTTGAAAAAAAAACAAGATTTTTTGTAAAATGCTAAATTTTTGGGAAAAACGAGATTTTTAAAACAAGATTTAAAATAAACCAGATTTTTAAAAAGAAGACAAATGGTACCGCTCCCATGATAATATTGTAGCTCGGTGGTGTTTAATTTTATTGATAACAAACATTATTTTAAATTTTAAGCAAATTTTTAATGTAACATTTGAAAATTTGTAATATTGGGATTTTGTAACACTGGAATTTTGAAATTTGGGATTCTTATTTTTGGGATTTTAGACTAGAGATTTTGATTTTTGACTTTGGGATTTCGAATCCAACCCTTGATAGGAGACTGTTTGCTGAGCAAGCCTGTAATGCGACTGAAACTTTTCAGTTCTAATAGCTGATGAATTTTACCGTTGCGTTCTAGATATGGTAAATTGAGTCGAACACACAGTTATAATTTTTTTAACGTTTTTTTCAGTAACTTATATAGTATTATCCTTTCGTAGATTAGTGCGACACTCCATCTTTTACTACATAAAGTGGGACGTGTGTATACAAATACGAGTTGTAAAATTAATTGACTCGATGATTATTCATACTTAAACTACTTCAACTTAAACTTCAATTTGCTACATGATTGTTCGTATGATGTTAATTTGATCTACAGAAGATTTTTTATCGGATTGCAAGGAGCATTATACTTTGATAGTTTTTTAACAATCATCTAATACCCTTTTTCTCTAATCATCTGACAAATTTTTTTGGTTAAGATTACAGAAATTTCAAAATTTAAAATTCTTTCAAAGTTTCTTGTGTTTGATTTTGCTCCAAAATAAGTTTAATAAATAAAAAAAAATGTATTTCCGACTATAAAATTTTGTTATTTAATTATTATCTCCATAAGTCATAACTGTTCACAAGTAACCCACTTTCACATAAGTTTTTATTTGAAATATTTTAAGCCTAAATCTTAGCAAATTATAAAATCAAATTGAAATTACGAACAATTTTTAGTCAAAACTTTTTATTGAAAATAAATAAGTATATCAAAGTTTTATCATTATATATATGTATATGTATATAATTAATTCGAAAGGATTAACCAAGGGCGAATATCTAATTTTTTATTTATGATTTTTTGAAAAAATTTTAAATTTAATTTTATGCAATAGTTAATCTACTAGATACAACATAATATATTCAAAACGTCATCCTAGAATAATGACATTTTACGTGTTCACACAACCACACACACACAAACATTTAAAACTAATTTAAACTTAAAATTAATTTTTTATTTTGGACATTAAAAACTTATACGTAGAGAATTTGAAAAAAAAGTTTAAACATTTGTAATAGAATTTTCTAAAAAGTTTTTTTTTTCCAAAGTTTCTATAAAATTTACAATGTCGTTTCTTTAAAATTGAATTTCTAAAAGTTATAAATGTTTTAAAATTTGATGAACTGTTGAAAAATAATTTTTGAACTAATAGTTTATTATTATTATTATTTTTTTTTTTTTTATTTATTTCAGACCTGTAGGAGTAAAGTAAAAATAAATTTTAATGAATGAAAAGTTAGGTATCTTAGAAAATTAGTTTTCTTGAATAAGGCATTCAAGTGCCTGTTTTTCCAATTTATCTTATCCTTTACATCAATTTTATGAAGTCTTCCAGCAGTTAGATGTATGATGTTCATTTGGCAATTCGTTGCTATATTCGCCAATTGATTTTCTTTTCTTCATTCGATTCAAGTGATCTTTCCAGTTTCTTTGTCTATTTCGATTGCAACGGACAATATTTTGTATGTCGCATACGTTCTTATTTTCATTGCTACGTTTTTTACCTCTGAACGTGAAACCATATTATTAAGGTTATAGTTTACATCTTTTATTTTGTTTCCACAATTGTTTTAATTGCTTCCGTTAGTATGGGCCGAATACATTTACGTTTTTGTTAGAATACATATACGGTTTTGTATATTCTTGTTTTGTCTATTAGTTGTATTACTATATGGATTTGTTTCTTTATATAACGTCTCGGAGAAAACCTTAAGCGAGTGCAGCTTTTTCTGTATGTGTTCTTGGAATAAAATGTAATCAAATAAATACAACGGTACTTTTTTGCAGATATTTCAACAAATAAAATTGGTTTTAAGATAGGATAGGATCTTTCAACTTGTATAAGAACAAAATTGTTTTAAGAAAAATAATGTGAGCAAAAATAGGATAGAGAATGGTCAAAATGATAATATAATAAAAAATCTGAAAATATATTTGAAAACAGAAATGATTTTATAAAAAATGTTATGGGCAGTATAAAGTTGTAGGTGAAATGATGCTTAACCAAGAAACATTAGAATATTCAAATTCAAGGAATATTTTAGAGAAATCGATGTGGATGTGTCATTACTCCATTGTGTAGTTAATATAGTGTTACAGTTATGACTCAAAATAATGGGTCATAATTCCTTATAGTGGATCTACTGAGAGGTCTACCTACCATTATAACAAATGTTAATTTTAGTGAAGACTTATTTCTCTTATTTTGGTTTGATGCTGAATTTTGAGATATTTTAAAGTTGCTCTTTTTTCCAGGAAATGTAAATGTATATAGGGTATGCATATAGGGTTCTGAGTTAGTAGGGAATTTAGAATTGACCTCAGCGTATTCCATTTTTCCAGAATATGTATATAACACTGCGTGAGTTATGCTGCGACTGCGTAGTTACAGATTTTTTTCACTTTACAGGCCATAACTACCAAAGAGAGTTGTTGTGCACTTTATTGGTCATAACTCACGTATTGACTCGCTAGCTTATGACATCAACAAAGCCCTCGTATATGAAAAATTCAATTTGATTTATAATCAGCCAAACCGGTAGTATATTAGCTTTAACACTTACATACCGCTTCAGTGGTGGATAATTAGTATAAAATAAAACTAGAAAGGAAGAGAAGTTTAAACTTTTGTACATTGTTTGTTGGATGTGGAAACACAACCCAGGGAATATGATTCCTTAAAGTTCAAACTATGAACAAATTTCCGTAACTGGTTTTTTAAGCCATCTGGAGATTTTCAGAGTGTAGGGATAGGCACTTGCGGCTCCTTTTGTTTCACATTGAAATTGTTTAAGATGAGGAAGCAGTGTTTTCATTTCTACTGAACATGTGCTCACACCTACGAAGTATTTATAAAACGGAATAGTACTGTAACTGCAAGTCAATGTCTAAGAGAACATAAGGATGAAGTTACATTTGACATGTCGATTAGACCGAATAGCCTAAGATATGTATAGCGGAAGCGCCTGTAAAAAAGTGTGAATTGTATTCCATTTTGGGACGTATAAATGATTTATGACCAATGATGAAAAAAAATAGACTTAGATATTTAAAACAATTAACAGCTCTTTTCGATGATAAGTGCATCAACTTCAAAACAACACGTTAAAAGAGTGACGTAATACCACCAGAAGATTGTCTCTAACTGACAAGGTAACTGATAAACTTGATTAGTAAAACAGAAAAACTCAAACCAAATCCTAAGATTAAATCTATAAATTACTTTGCGGTAATATAAATACCAAAGATTAGAATATATATTTTTTAAATTTTATTACTCAATACTTTAAGGTGTATTAATGGCTAGTCTAATAGATTAGTTTTAATTTAAACAAAGAGATAGGAGGTTTTTGCATTAAAGTCGGCACACTTCTTCACTTCGTTCTTCCCCGGAAAACAGAACGATAGATGAAGACTCTTTAATAATCATTATAGATAAAAATTACGAATTTAATAATCCATCTTCCATTTAAAAACGATTCCTGTGTCAACAAATTTTTATAATGTCCCTAAAAAATTTGGGTAATCTTATACTGTAAATTTGGCTGTAAAACAAAGGCATTTTATTTTTTTTTTTTAAATTTATTTCACAATTTTCTACTTCACTAAACTCAAATTTCTCTATAAATACTAAATCTGTACTCTGAAATCACAAAAACAACAAAAAAAAAAAAAAAGAAGAAAAAAAAAACTATGCAAAATTTGGTTGACTTCAGTAAATTTAAATAATTTATTAGCGGTAAAAAATGGTGTAACGGTAAAAAATTCAATTGATTTCCTGTTGGAAAATTTTCTGCAGAATTTCAGTAAATTCTCACAAGTTTTTGAGACATACTTAAAGTCCTACAACAACAACAACAAAAATATAACAATAAAACTTTTTCAATAATTTTAATTTTGATTATAACGTCTTACTAGCTTTACACCCAAACCAGTAACTTTACTTTTTTAGTCTGAAGTAATTTATTTCCAGAAAGTTTTTTTTTTATTGTTATTATTTCTATCTCTTTCATACCTCTGAGAAAATAAACTACTGAACCAGATTTTGTTTGCACATTTTCATTTAATTTCATTTTTTTTTGGTAAAATTAAATAAATTTAACCAAAAAAAAAGCAAAAATTAATAAAAAAAAAAAACAAAAAATATTCACAATGACATCTTGCAGTTTTTGGGGAAAACTATTAAGCAAAAAAAAGCCAAAATAAAAATGAATTCCTTTACAATAAATTCGTTTCCTCTCTCTTGTGTGCAAGTTTAAAGTTAGAAAGTTACCGAACCAAAAAACTTACAAATTTTTTTCCAGATTTGATTGCTTCAGTCACTGCAATGAAGAGAATTTTTTTGTATTGCAGCAATTGCACCCGAGGCAACATTAAATATTGATTTTTTTTTTTGTTTCTTCCTTGTAAAAAGGATAACATTATAATTTTACTGTTTTTGTTTTTTTTTTGGTTATGTCCTTTGAAAATTAAATTTGTGTTTTTTTTTCTGTTAGCCTGTGTCTTTTTGCGACTAAGACATATTACGAAAACAGAGTCCAAATAATGAAATTAAGAAAAAAAGAGTAAAACATAAACAAAAAATAATTCTTTTAAGGTCTCTGAATGGACATAAACCAAAAAATGAGACGATGTTCTCTTCTTGTTTTTTAGTTTTACGGTTGTATTTTTTTGGTTTTATTTTTTTAATTTTTTTTATTTAATTTTTTATTTTAATTTCGTTTTTGGTTGAATGTTTATTTTATTTTCTAGGATGGTTTTAAACAGAAGGATGGATACAGATGCAATTTTAATAATCTTATTTGAAAATACAAAAGAAAGGTAATTGTTCCGAAAAGCTACTGGGTTTAATTTTGGATCATATTGTTGTAGATGGAATAAATGGCTCTGTGTCATAAGTTCGAACGTTAATGTCTTATTTAATTTTAATTATTTCGAACTTATGTTATGACAAAGATTAATTAAAATAAAAATGACATAAGTTCAACATTAAATTTTGTTAAAGTTATGTCAGCTTTAATTTTAATAATTTTGCCGAAATTATGTCTTACTTTATAAGTTTGATATACTTAAAATTGAAATAAAATAAAAAAATAAAATAATTTCTAAATTAAAATTGAAATATTTTATAGATGGAGCATTTGCAATGGTATCGAAAAGCTGTTTTAAGGAGTTTTTAATTACAGAATATTTTCAGATACAGAATATTTTCAACAGGTTTTTTTTTATATTTTTTTTTCATTTTATTATTTCGTTATGCATTTGATCCATAAAAAAAAAATACAAAAAAATGGTTCCAAATCTTTATTATAACTTAAAAAAATTTAATTTTAACTCTCTTCTTGTCACATACTTCAGTATTTATAAACATTACTGCTATAAGTTTGATTTAATATATATTTTGGAAAATTTTGTAAAAACCAAAATAATGTGTATGTTGGAGTAATTATAAAACTTATACTACACTTAAGACCTAAACTAACCTATGTAAAAATAAAAAAATAAAAAATAATAACAAGCAATACAAACTTTCAAATGTCTGGAATTTAAATATTATTCAACCACCAATAATTTCGGTTGATATGTTCATCCTTATCCAGAGTAGACCTATTATATTTTAAATAACGAGTCTCAATATTATGAGGATCATATTCAATTGCCTTACATGTAGCCCGCCTATTACAATGATGTAACAGGAGACATGATCATGACTTTGAATATAATCCTTAGAACCGAGATAGATAATATGTTCGGGCGCTATGAAACCCGTTTTTAAAGAATTTTAATGTACTCTTCATTATGGTAATATATATTAGACATTAAAGCATTTTTTTTCGTGTTTAGAGCTCTGTTAAAGTGATTTCTGATTAATTTTTATTAAAAAATATCGAATCTATTGTATTTTAGATGTACGGTACAATTATTTATTTGAATAAAAATGTTTGTGATCAGTTTCAGGTTTTCTATGTAGCTTTGTACAAGCTCTTATAGAATTTCGTTAAAATTTTATGATATTTTCCATTAAGATGAGGGCCAACGTATGAAATAATTGACCTAATAAATGCTTGATATGTGATTATTTTGACTCTGTTACTGATTTTATTGTTGTAGAAGAATCTTTTCAAAGTCATGAACGCTTTTGTTGGTTTGAATATAGTGTTTCGAACATATTTTGATACAAATTAACACCTAAATATTTTACTATTTTTCTAAATTTAATTTTACTATATTTCTAGTTCTTATGTCAAATTCTTTCCAGTATTTTTTGATATTGTAATTCACTTTATTAACAGTGCTTCGGAGATGAATATTTTCACATTATTTTGACTACGTTCAGTTTTATAAATTACACTTTACAATAATCAATTGTAAGCTTAAATTGTTTTTGAACTTTTAAATGTGTATTATTAATATTATTTTATTTGTAGCTTAGTATAGTATAACTTCATCTGCAAAAGCTATTGAGTAACTTTCACCTATGTTATATTGAATGTTCTCTAACAGCTTTAAAAGTTCTATTGAGCTTAATGAAACAAAGATAAGAGAGTTTAGGATGCCTTGTTGTAGAAAATCTTATAGTTTATAAACTTTATCCGTTATTTTCATTGGGCATGATGAGGTGATTATCATAAACCATATCTAGTATCAACCTGACTAAATGATCTGGGAACAATATTACATATCTATATATGATTTAATATTTTTAACAGGTACATCATATACTTAGTATTTATTTATTTGTATATATTTTGTTGGTGAAAAAATACATAAAAGCAAGTGTACAGGGCGCCAAACCAACTTATGTCATTTTTAATTTTAAAAATTTTGTCAAAACTATATATAAATAACAATGTCGAACTCATGTAATTTTTATTTTCGAACCTATAACATATTGAACCTTCAAATTGTCTTAAAACAGTATTGTATCATCGTGAATTGAGTTATTGAGATGTGTAGTTTTATTCTTGACTAGTAGAATTTCAGCATATGATGAGCAATCCAACCTGGTTGATGTCTGTCGAGGAAAGCGAATATTTTTGTCTAACCAATAAAAATTACTAATGCGTATAATGAGTTTTTTTTATCAGTATTTCTTTTAAGTTCTTAGGGCGTTTCCGAACCTCTCGCACTTGTACTTGATACTCGCACTAAACCTGTCAAATCGCACTTGATTTGTTGTCAAAATTTTAGTGTAGTCTCAAGTACACTAGATATCGCAAAATTAAATTTATTAAATTTAGTGCGAGTATCAAGTGCAAGTGCGAGAGGTTCTTAAACACCCTTAATATTTCAAATACCTCATGATTTTGAGCCTTGCTCATAATAGAAAAAGCGTATGAAGTCATCTGAAGATATTTGGCATTCAGTGGTTGATTCCATGTGGATACGTGCAATTATATGAACTATACAAATTATTTAAAATATTATTAGTTTGAGAGAAAGGTACATGAAATATTTTTCAAAAGAATGTGCAAAATTTGGTTCAAAAAATTTTCATTTAAGTATAGGGTGAATAAAAGTGGGATAATTTCGAATTTATTGTAAATTTTAAAAGAACGGTACATTTTTTGATCAAGAATATTTTCTGAAAATTATTCAACCCATATATTAAAATGACCTCAATGGTTGTCAATTACTTTATATTCTGTGATTTAAACAAAATTTGATACAATTTCAAACTCCACAAGTCATACTTTGCAAAAACTAGTTTATTTTTGTTTTAAGGTTTTTGAGCTTTCTCTTTTAATGTAATAATAATTTAATAAAATTACTAGTTTAAAATCTATCGCTGTATAATTGAACTTGTCTACAAATATTCTTTTAAGAGACATTCAATTGAATGTGCTTAGCAAAATTTTCAAAGCCGAATTTTAACTTTTTAATGCCCAATATGTTTACTGTGGTTATCCTTAACAGTTTTTTTTCTACAGAATTTTAAAAATTAAAAAAAACTGCAGTTTTTTGGAACTATTTCAAGATGCAAAAATCAAAAATACAGTTTGTTTAAGAGTTTTTCAATTTTGTTTGTTTATAGTGGCATGTTTTTAGACTATTAAAATATTTTTTGAAAATATCCTGCAAATCCTTCCTTGTATTTGCAATACAAAAAAAACAATACTCTCCAGTGATATGCCATTTTCATTGTCTATAATAAGTTTATGTGATGTACAAGGATGTACAAATATCATGTAATTTTATTGTTACATTACCAAAAATTCGAATTTTATTTTTTTTTTATTAAAAAAATCATGTTGACAAATTCTTGAGGAGACTGACCGGTCAATTGATATAAATTGTGTTATTTTTAAATTTTCAACTCAATATAAAATTAGTTTGAATTTTGAATGTATGTTTGAGTTCTTATGTCAATAAGACGCAAGTTGATGAGTCCGGAATAAATTAATCCAAGGTATTAAGTGATTGATTGTGTCAAACTTCTCAAATTGGAACAGTAAGTCGATGTAAGTTTGGAATACAAATCAGATTGTACAATAGACATCAATAGATCACGGTGCTATCTGTGAAACCTGTGAAGATTTAATTAGTGATGTTATTATGTATAAGAACATTGTTTTTAATTATATGACCAAAATAATTATATAAACATCATAACTGCTTTCGCAAAATTTTAGTCCGTTAATAAAAAAAAGAAGGATATAGAAAAGAAATAAATGAAAAAGATAAAGTAAATAAGTTAAAAATAAAAAAAATAGAAAAGAATTACTTGCAAAAATTGGGGCAGCTCAATAAATATTTATTTAATCGTTGCTTGAAATCTTCCAAATCTGATTTTTGAGAGAACAGATAAGAGCAAAGTATTCCATATTTTAGAGGTTCGATTAATGAAAGAATTTTTGTATTTCATAGTTGTGGTTCGCAGACGCTTGGCTACAAATTTATGGCAAAAGACTGCTCAGGCAATAATACTTTGGAGTGGTTATATTTTAAGAGTGTTTTTTTTTTGTATTTTACAGTAGTTGTGGTTTGAAGAGGTTTGCCTACAATGATTATATTTTAGTCATATTTATACAATGATTGTATTTTAGTCATATTTATACAACAGAGTGGCTGCTTCTACATTTCGATGCTGACTTACCGATGTTAGATTTTAAATTATAACATCCCCGTCATTAATAGTTCTGATGGTTCGACTTTGTACTTTCTCTAAATACGGGAGAGTACTGTTGGGTGCACTACTCCAGATATGCTTGCAACGTGCATCACGTCATTGTAGAATATATGCCTTATATATAATGAAAAGTTTTTGGATGATGTAAAATATTTTTAATTTCTGATTAGGAATCCCAAACATTTCACAGCATCTTTTGAAATTGCAAAAATGTGATCCTATCACGAAAGTTTTTTACTTATATTCCAAGCATTCTTAAAGTTTTAGTGTTTTCAATATATTTGGTAATAAAAAACTTTACCTTGTTGATACTACGCAACTCTGAACTTTTAAAGCATTAAATTCGACTCAATTTACATTTTACCATTCTTGAATTTTTTGGAGTTTCGAAAGATGTTATTTCGTTTTTTATTTATTAAGGTGTGTAGCTTTTTAGTAGAGGTAGAAGTCTATTTCCGTATCTTTCTCAAAAAACTTAAGTGTACTATCATCAGAAAAGCTACGGATCTGATTTGAAGATGTGGATTTTTATAATATGGAGATTTATAAATATTACCTAAATAATATTGTATGAAGAACTGAGCTTTGGAGGATGACAGCATTTATATTAAATTTTTGGGACATAAACTCATCCAAAACAAACTTGTATTGAGTCAAAAATACTCAAAAGATTACCAGTTGATGTCTTTGATATAAAGCCATATATTGGCAATCGTTTAGAAATTGTTTTAACTTGAAGCTTATCATATATGGTACACGTGATACAGGATGCGTACAATATGGTTTGCGGAGAAGAAGGTTTGTCCAGTGGTTTGGCTAGGGTGTTCGCATAATTATTAAGTACTAATGGAAGAATTTTGTCAGACCCGGTTGGTTGATATAAGCTTAAACACTTTGGAACTTTTGCAACAACTCGAAGATGGAAGTAAACTCTTTTAAATGCGAGTTTTATTGGTTCAAAAGCAGGTGAAGTGACTGTTGTTTGCTGGCATTGTAGAATTTACAACGAAAATTTATATCAGTTCACATTTTAACTACTCTTTGATATGCCTCTGCGACGACAAAATTTTCTAGTTAAGGAAGTGACCAAATTTATTTATTTCAACTTTACAAAAATTAAAAAAAAAATAGGTGTGTTCTAATTTTTTTACTAGTTTTCAAAATTTACGTAAGTACATTGTTGAAATTTGTGCATATTATTTTCATTATACTTCGATATCCTTTTTTACTATATGTATAATACTGAAGCTAAATATAACGGATTTAACATTTTAATTGAAAACTTTTTCACCTTATATTGACAAAAGTAAAAAGTATATTCCTTTAATCTTTTTCCATTATAATTGAAATTGTTTGAGATGAATGTTTTTACCTCAGAAAATTCTTACATTACAAAAATACACACTCAAAATAAGAAATCGCATTGTTAAAATGCTTTCTATTTTTAAAATTGACATTTTTTTCTGAATGGCGATTGAAAACTATTGATTAAAGGATTTCAAAGTGAAAGCCTATATCATTGGGTTTGAATTTAATTTAAACAAAGATTTGTAAAATACTCTAATCATTCTAAAGACTCCATTTTGATTTGAATCTAATCTTTTTTTTTCGTTTTTTTTTTTTGCTAAGTAAGGAAACATAGATATGCCTAGCTATTATGAATATATTTGAAATTTTCTAACAAAAATAACAAAAACAAAATACAAAAAATAAATTATTTTGAAACATATTCATGCCATATAATACAAAGGTTGCCCTTAATGTGCCAAACATATGTGTAAGAATTCCATTTAAAAGCAGTTTTCAGTGGTATGAGATGAAAAATATGGTTACAAAAAAATACGTTTTGTGGTTTTATTTTTTGCCTTTTTTTTAAAAATAGCAAAAAAAAAAGCATTCCTTTTTATTAATGTTATCCTTGCTTCAATAACAAAAAAGAACAAAAAATGTATTTTTGGTAGGATGTTCGATATATGTAGGTATAGTTGTAGGTAGAGCTAGTTAAACATTAGGGTATGAGATATATAGGCAAGAAGATTTGGGCAATTTATTTTTGCTTTCTCATATTAAAATTACATGACTTTCATTGGCAATTTGTGTCAGAATTTTGAAAATAAATATTTTGACAAATAGACGAGTTAACTAAAATGAAAAACTGTTACACTTAAAAATCAATTCTGATTATATTACTACAAGCTGTATCAGTGTCATTTTTATTTAGAAGAAATGTTAATTTTAAAAATAGAAAGTATTTTAACAATGACAGTGGTTATTATTTTTATTATACGTAAAAAATTATTTATTAATACTCCAATAAGAGCACATATTTCTAGAAACTTACAATAATCGAATCATAATAGGGTTGCCAAATAGGATTAATAAACTTATACATAACATCTCCTTCCTTAAACTAAAAGTTAATTTACAACAAAATAACTTCATTTTCATTAAATAATTTCAATTCAGTTATCTGATACAAGTTCAATTATTTCATTTCCTTATATATAATATACTAGTGGGCCCCTGTGTAATTGCACAATAGTAGTTTTATTTAGAACTATTTGTTAACAACATCATATGAATCTTACAGCCGCTCCAGATGTTCAATTTAATTGTCATTACATTTTTTGACATTTATGTTGCTATCTCATTTTCTCATTTAAGAAAAAAAGATAAAGAAAATTTCACAAAGAAGGAATAAAATTTTTTTTGATTATTTTAGAAAATTTGGCTTGAAAATTTTTTTGAATCTTTCCAATTTTTTGACATTTTAATTTTTCATTCCTTCGTACCATTCTCTTTCGGAAAAAAGAAAAGGGATAGTTAGAGAGAAGAAAAAAGAAAAAGAAGACGTGAAAGGTACGGCGGGGAGTTGCAAATTATTTTATTAATGTTCATTTTGAATTTTTGTAAATTAAACAAGTAAAAACTACGCCTTCTTTGGGATGCTTGTAGTAGAATACGATTTCACATTCTAGAAGTTCTGAATATAAACAAATTTCAATAACCAGGCTTGATCAATCTTGGTATTTCAATGCTGTAGGGTTTTAGTTCTTCAAGCATGTTCCTACTCCCACGAGATATCTATAAAATAGAGTTAATGCTCCAACGATACGACGGTTACGAAATGGAACAAGTGTTGATAAAACATTTACATCATTTGTGAGGCAAATAGGGCGTTTTTGTATTCTGACAACATAAATCCGAATTATACTCCATCTTGAGTCGTATGTAGGCTTTATAGATGTTAAGCAGATATGTAGGTGCAAAATATAACTTTACCGACTTGAAAAACCCAAACATTTTGAGTAGGTTTTCGCAATATTGAAAATATGGTCATTCCAGAGCATATTTTGATTTTATCGCATTCCGAGAATATTTAAGTTTTCTAGTCGCTGTAAACTTTCATCTTGAAATTTTAGAATAGGTTCGAATGGCATTAGTTTTTGCATAATTAGACAACTTCAAGTTTTGGAGGTATTAAACTCAACTCTTTTGCTTTACCCCAGTCGGAAATTTAGTCTTAATGCTTTACCGAGCCGCTCAATATTGTTCTTTTGGCGTAAAATGAGGTAGTTTTTTAAGGAAATCGTAGGTGCTGTCATCTGCAAAACTATGGATCGGGTTGAAAGTGGTTAGAAGGAGATCATTAATAAATATTAGAAAGAGAGTTGGAGAAAGGACAAAGTCCTGTGGAACACCAACATTATTTTAAAGTTGATCAGATGTTATTTCATCAACTGAAACTCGAATGGCTCGATTCAAAAGAAAACTTTCAACCTATTTAGTGAACATTGGATCTAAATATCATGACATTGGCTATTAGAGCACTACGTTATACTAGGTCAAAAGATTTTTAAATATCTAAGATCACAACAACAGCCTCACCAGATTGATGTAAGCTGGTGATTAGTCTTTCGCATAGGCTAATATCATAATATCGCATAATATCAACCGTTGAACGGTGGAGCCATATTGACAATCATGAATTATACCACTGCTATTAAGATATTTTATTAGCTTCTTGTTGATCAATATTTCCATTGTTTTGGAGAGAATGGTAGCTTGTTCGATTGCTTTTGTCACCTTTTTTTTGGAATAAGGTAAACCTGAGCAACTTTCCATATGGATGGGTATATTCCCGAAGAAAATGACAAACGAAATAGGTTGCGCAGAGCCAAGAAATGAAATGGCGAAGGTAATATGTCTTAGGAAAATGGCAGAAATGCCAATATTGGCTTTTTTTTTTTAATGTATATAAGATTTACTATATATATTTTTTTTTTACTTATTTATTTATTTCACATTTTTTACGACTTTGGTCACTTAGTATTTTTAGGAAAGTATTTAGCAGTAAGGAGCAGTTAGAAAAATTAATTACATGATAACGGAGTCACATTCTTTTTAAAAATTTTCGAGAAAGCTATTAAGTTCAGAATATTACAGTTTCTTGATAAAAGTAAATTTTTTAGTGACGCACAATTTGGTTTTAGGAAAAAACGAAGTACCGAGGATGCACTTATAAAGTTCTGCAGTGAAATTTATGGTGGTATTAACAATGGTAATTTCTGTAGTGGTTTATTTATAGATATCACTAAAGCGTTTGATACAGTAAGTCATGATTTACTATTAACTAAAATTTATAATGCGGGGTTTAGAGGTTTTATTTTTAATTGGTTCGAGTCATATCTTAATAATAGGAAGCAACGAGTCAAATTGAATGGAAAGTTCAGTGACCTTCTTAGTATCAAGGTTGGTGTACCCCAAGGTTCAGTATTAGGTCCTGTTCTGTTTCTTATTTTTATTAATTCATTATTGCAACAGCAGTTCAAGGGTATACCTACAGCTTTTGCGGATGACACTGCTTTTTCATACAACAATAATAATCTACTTGACTTATTTTGCGATTTAAATTTTGACTTGGACCTAATTCGAAAATGGTTTTATGTTCATAAATTAGTTATAAGTAATAAAACTAAAATTATGCAATTTAGGCTTAATAATTGTCTCCTCGAGAATCTTAGTATTTGGTATCATTCTCCTGATTGTCCTAAATTTCCTTTATTTCCTATACAGTCTCTAAACTCTTTTGTCTTCTCTTCGCCTTGTAGTATTTCTTGTTTTAACATTGAAAGTGTAGATACGTTTAGGTACTTGGGTGTTTTACTTGATAATAAACTGAATTGGTCTGCACATACTTCCTATTTAAATAATTATTTTAAGAATGTTTTGCGAAACATTTACCACTTAAATCTGTATTGTTCTTTAAAAGTTATGCTAATGGTGTATTTTGCTCTATTCAGTTCTAAGCTGCAATATGGAATTAGTTGCTGGGGTGGTTCTTATTTTAATAAAATTCAACCTCTTCTCATCGCTCAAAAACACTGTATAAGGATAATTTTTAAAAAAAATAGACTATTGCCTAGTTTTCCTTTATTTAAAAAGTTGGATATTCTACCACTTAGACATTTATATCTGTTT
The DNA here is from genome assembly GCA_963942445.1 of Argyra leucocephala. Taxonomy (NCBI): domain Eukaryota; kingdom Metazoa; phylum Arthropoda; class Insecta; order Diptera; family Dolichopodidae; genus Argyra; species Argyra leucocephala. Next base: position 48,261,727 of record OZ012679.1, on the reverse strand, counting down.
AAAACATTGAAAATTTTTTTCAATAGGTCGGGCTATCTCGCTCACCGATTTGTTACTAGATATCATCTTAGAATTAATAATTTATACCTTGTAAATGTTCCAAGAGCCCGTACCTCTCATTTTTGCCACTTTTATGATTATATAGCTCCAAAATTTTTTAATATGTTACCTTATTCTTTAAGATCGGACAGATCACCTGTTTCATTTTGCAAAAATCTTCGATTTTGGCTTTTTGAACTGGATCACCTTCAAATTGAATCTGTTTTTAATACTATTTAGTTTTAACTTTAATTTAGTTTTTTTTCTAACTATAATTTTTTAATTTTCTTTCAGTCTTCTAGTTATTAATTTACTTTTTATTCTTGTTATAATTTTGTATTTAATTCTGCTTACTCTCGTTTATTATTTAAATTTTGCTTTAAATTTTATGAAATTTTATTTTAAATTTTATTTTTTTCATTATATAATTTTAATTTTAAGATATTTTAGTTTTTTCATATTTAGCTTTAATTTTCTACTTTACTATGTATGTACCCAACAATATTTTATATTTTTAATGCTTGTATTTTTGCTTGCAGTTTCATTCATCACATATTCTAATGAATATCCGAATGATCCTATATTTATTCTTATTATTTTTATTTAGTAAATGTATATTTTTAAGTATTGTATTTTACTATAATATGAATAAATGAATTAAAAATCTAAAAATCTATAGCCATCTTTCAATAAATTTTTAAACATGTCTTTATTCAACAGAATATTTTGGGTAAACCTTCAAATTAATAAATATTATTTCTATTACACAACGAGCAAATATAATAAGATTTACTTTCCATACGTCATTAAACTAAAAGTTTCGAAAAATCTCTCAATTATCTGCTCCTACCTACGTAATGTTTGTAAAATTTCATTGTATTGTTTTTCATTTTCATTCTTATCAAAAAACTCCAACCAAAATAATTTTGTTAAAGATTTTTATTTTTTTACAATGAATTCATTTTAAAAATTGATTTTACTTATTTCAAAAATTTAAATTTTGTTTATTTTTTTCTTTTTTTCAAATAAACGTTAAGTTCATGAAAATTACATATATAGAGGATTGGAAGATTTTGCTCTTGGCTGGTGCATTTTCGTTCATCCTCTATAGATGTCCGAGCAGTTGCAGCCGTTATTTTTCATTACATTATAAAGCTCGTTGAATTCGTAATTTAACCTTCTTCTCTACACCCCATTGCCGTTTGCAGAAATATTATCTGGCGAAGAAATTTCTTCTCTTGCATGCTCATTTACCGTAGCATTAAAGATTAAATCTAGTATAGAAAAATAATAACATTTTATCTTGTATAGAGAATGGCTCCGGCCAAACCCTTTAAATATAGATTCCGTGGAGTGTTTAACGAAAAAAATTGTTCTATTTTGAAATTTAATCTGAGCTACATGGGATGGGGTTACAGAAAATTGGATTGGATAAATAATATCTCAGCAAATATCCAGTACAGTTCCGAAGATATGCCAGATAAAGCAGTTCAGAACTTTTTTTTGAAATTGATGTACGCAATTAACATTTTATATTGGCTAACTTCAGACTTACCGTTTTTTATTAATAGTTGCCCAAATTTAAAGTTTTGGTAGGAAAAGCTGATATTTTTGTGAAAAGTCAACGGTTTTTCGGAAAAAAAAAAACTATTTTAATTACTATTAATTGTTTTGTTATATTGAGCCATCCCCTACATTTGAATATACAACTTTCATGCCAGTCTCGCCGTATCTCAGTCAAATGATGAATTTCCATTTCTTAAAATATCCCTATTTTCATTTCTTACTTCAATTTTACCAGCAGCATCGATGTAATTTATATAAAAATTTTAAGTTATAAAATATAGTTTTGCATATTGAAGCAAAATTAATGGAAAAAAACTACATTTGTTGTGGTTAAATAAAATTAAAATTATTTTTTTTCCTTTTTCGTTTTCTTGTTAGGTACATAATATATACTTTGTTATATTCTATTATATGACTTATGTACTGTATTTTTTATTAAATTTGGAAAATCGTTTAGGGAAAAATTTTAAAACCGATTGACTACCTTTTTTTTCTTATAATATATAAAAATTAAAACTAAGAGCAACAGAATGTAAAAATAGTAAGAGAAAGAAAGAAAGAAAAAAATAGAAAATTAAATTTTTCGAATAATCATGCAAGGAATGAAACTGAATAAAATCTTGTTTGTGATGCTTAATTCAATGCTTCAGAACATCTTGTTTCGAACAATTTTGTTAAAAGGGAATTCCTACGATTGTGTTCCGAACAAAAAAAAAATTAAACAACTCCAATTGACATATAAATTAATTTAAAAAATTTTTTTTTAAGCAATATAAATATTATTAAAAATCAATTTATTTAAAAATTAAAACAAAAAAATATTTTTATGTCTGAATGTTTTTTTAAATGTCAAAAAAATTAAAAATTGTTTCGAACACAAAAGTTAAAGTTAAATAACTTGTGTTGCGGAGATAAAAAACTGTTTCGAACATTTTTGAAAATTGAGGGAATTAAAATTTTCATATAAAAATATGCGCGCGCATGTGTTTGAAACAAATGTGCTGAAGTAGTGAACCAGGCTTCAGAGTTCACAATTTGCTATAAATGGAATTAAGACAAGTTTAACTTTGTTTGCTATGACTTTTGTCTTAATATTTTTACAAGATTTGTTTTATATATATCGTTTTATATATACCTTTTGTACGCGATTCCACTTTTTTGTTTATTAAGAAATTTTTTATTTGTTGAATTTTAAAACAACGTATTGTCTGCTTACGTTATTTAATAATATTTGAATTCTGGGAATAGTATTGAGAGAAGTAATATAAAATTAGCATACAGTATTTTATTTTTTTGTAAAGCAAAAATTTAAATACAGATTTTTTTCTAAAATAGTGTATAGATTTATAAGCCGTTTTAATTTTCATCAAAATCTTAGGCTGAAAAGCAGAAGAATGTAAACATATTTTACCATATTTTCTTCAAAACTTCATTATACAATATTTTGATTTTTATCTAAAAACCATACTACAATCAATATTTAGAATATTGTAAAATAGTTGTACTTATAAAATCGACTACGAGGAATCCAATGGTGCTATAATCTAATAACAACGTATCATACATCAACCATACATCGTTTCATTATTCAGCAGATAATATTTTTGTATATTATGTACATCAACCCAAATTAGTCCTGTGTTGCCATATGGCAATAGCTAATATATATGTATATATTTTTGGTTTATTGAAATAAAAACCGTTATTTTAATAATAGTCGTATTGCACTTTTTTTACCTTTTTATATGCAGTTACTCAAATTATGCTTTGAAATTGAAACGATATAAATAAAAATAGTGCAGTAGTTTTAGTTTAGTGAAAAAAAATTGTGAAAAATAGATGATATAAAAAAATAAGTTGCATTATTTTTCTAAATATTAAAGCGTAATTATTAAATTTTATTTTTGGATAATTATTTTAACTAAATGAAGTTATTTGTTAAGTGGAAACTTTTCAGTTCAAAAATTATTTTATATAAATTTTTTTCCATTTGTATGTGTCTGTTGCCATATGGCTACGCTGGGCTAATCTATTATAGAAGATATTTATTCAGATTATAGTAAGTACATAAGTGGCGTCGATAGAATGGATGAGAAAATCAATTTGGATTCAAGTTAAAAAATGGTGGAACGGCATATTTACATGACTTCCTGATCTATCAATATACAATGCTTGACAAATTAATAGAGTTCACAATCCGGAAATCCGTCAATTGGAATTTCGTAGACAAATTATTGCTATATATTATTGTGGTCATCAGGGCATCCAACCACTATCTGCTAGAAATATAAAACGCAAAATATCCCTTTTAGAAGCTTTAGGTTATGATAATACTGGACATTTTGTAAATTAGGTGGGAAAAAAACGAAGATGTTCTGGCGATTAATGTAAAAAAATTAGCAGAACTATATTATGTATTAAATGTGATATAGGACTATGCATATGCTGTTTTATTGAGTCTTATTACAATAAATAATATTGTGTTCCATCATATTCAAACTTTTTTATTAATTTTTCATCTATTGCTCATTTATAATTTTACTAACATATTTTATTTATACAAATTGAGCTTAGAATTTAACAATTTACGCTATTTAGTACTATATAATATATGAACGATTCTTTTGTTCTATTTGGTTATTTCGCTTTTTTATATACTATACGGTAAATTTGGAAATGCAACATTGCCAATCATGATGCGGTATCACTATTTTATCAGTACAAAACTCATGACACAATTCGGCATTGATGCTTTGTGTTGCTGATACAATTAATACATTCTAAAACTATCAAAATTAGACAGTGATGCTTTGAAAATTTAATTAAAATCAAAAACCTATTATTTAATATCGCTTTGAACATATTTTTGGAAAAATATGAACAATCAGAATATGATTGACATACAGTAAGTAATTCAATCACAAAGTAAAACCATCACTAGAATATAAAAAATTGTTAAGAAAGAAAAAAAAAAAGAAATCGTACTTTGTAAAAAACTTAATTGAAAAAAAAATTAAATATACCTAAAACATAAAATTATGTCAAAATAATTTCATTTTCACAGATAATGTATTTCGATCAAGTGAAATCACATAAATTTTAGGTGTCAAACAGCCGTTTATAACAATAGCAAACAGAGCATCAACAAATTCTATAATGCGTAGTTTGCTCAAGTTTGCGCATCACAAACAGTAATGTTGCAAAAAAAAAACGTGACGACATTTTAATGTTGCATTTTAGAATAAGGAACTTTTACGATAAGGAACTTTATTCCTTATTTAAGAAAAAAAATGTCTTTTCATGTCAAAAAACATGTTATTTTACTTATGGCTAACAGTTTTTATTAAATATAACCTCAGAATTAAAAAAAAAAATCTGGACTAATTCGGGTTAAACTAAGAAATGTCACTGTAAAAATTTGTTTAAAAGATAAATACATTCCGAGTCATAACTATTTAGAATCACTTTTGCTTGATTTAGGATTATATAGATAAAACTATTAAGAACTAAATAAGTAATTTGTTATTTGATATATTGTGACGTTTTCGTTTTTTAGTTCAGAGCAGAGCACGAACTGTCATTGTTGACAACTGTCAAGATTGGTATTTTTCAGAGCCCAATAAAATCAAAACATATAGCAACAATATCGTTTCTTTCTGTACACATATTTGTTACTGTTTTTATTTGAGAATAAAACTTATTAGCACGAGGCTTATGAACCATATTAATTGTGCAGCATAAATTCTTTTTGCACGATTTCTTTCCATATATGAGGTTCACAATTCCTTTTTTTTTACAGATGTTTCAATAGAACTTTCACTGCTTTCACTAAATCTAGACATTTTGTTTTTAAATTAAATGATGGTACTTTGTACTTAAAAACAGAATAATACTGATGACAATCTTATTCATGTAAGCGTTAACACTATTATTTAATACATAAGATGTCATGTTTTCATTTATTTTTTTAAATTTTAACGGAACATTAGGCAACTGTGTATGAAGAACAATACGAAAACCGTACTTGTATATTGTTCTTCCACTAATATTCTAAATTACATAGCCTGATTTCAAATGTAAACGGGCGATTTATATATTATTGTTCAGTTCAGACTTTTAAAACATATTGGCATTGTTAGTTAAAAATGTCGTTATTTAACATTTCATCGGCTGAGTCTGAAAGACTCCATATGCCATCAACTCGGTTCTGAGTAAGCACGATTTGAAGTTACTTAAAAAAAAACTGTACGATACAATTTTTTGTAACTTTCATAGTAAGTTAATACTTATTTTGTTAGTTTACTTACAAAATTTAAAGTGCCTACGCCTTTTAGTTTATTGGTTATAGGAATTTTTTCAAAATCGATTCGCAAACGACTCATATCCACTTTTTTGAACAAGTTGACTTTAGTCCAAGCACATGGTTCAAATTTACCTGGATATGGGTCGTTTTATCACTATTTACAAATAAATGTATGGTCCACTAAATATTAAAAAATATTTGTGGTATTAAAAAATTTCAAAATTAAAAATCAGTTTATTCTATTGAGATCACATTCTCTAATATCAATATTATAATCTAAAACAAAAACAATATAACATATAAAACAATAATTCAATTACTAAAAAAATAAAGAACTTAAAATTATTTATTATATACCTTACCTAGGCATACCTTAACTTATAACTTATATAACTATTGAAGACGTACTGTTCTATTATGGCGAGAATAACCATACATTTTTGACATCAATGGTTATTCCCCCATAACAATTATTTTATTTTTAATAATGCTTTTACATAGTTTTGATCATTTGTTGGGCATATGGGCATGCGGCATTTCAGAAATAAACCAATTTTGACGTCAAACTTCATACAAAAATGACCCATATACAAAAAATTGGCGTATGGGTCATTTTATAATTAGCAAAGTATTACAAAGGTGGATATGAGTAAATCCGGAACTAAATATCTCTGAAATGGTAAAAGATAGCTAAAAACAGTTCGGGCCAAAAGAAAGAGAGTGTCCCTAAACCTAAAAATCTGTTCTTCCTAAGTAAAAAAATGGCTTATGGAGTATTTTACTTCTCAGCCGACGATTTGTATAGTTTTTCCATTAACCGATTCAATAGAATTCTCATTAACATGGATGGAAGGAAAGCAAATAATATTATTGAACAGAATCGTATTGGGCAGAAAGATTTTGTTGAGACTTCAACTATCAGTTGTCTCAGAATTTCAATAATATAAGTGAATTACTATACACTCTAATCAGTAATCACATATCACCTATGATGCTATAAAAATAAAATACATAAGGTTGTCGAATTTATTCAGACATATTTAATATCATACGAGAATCTTGGGTTTAGTATAACAAACTATTTTATCTGAACAGATTTTCAAATCAATTTAAGGATTTAATATTGAACTTATTAAAGAATATAAAAAATAACAGCAAAAATAAAAAAAATAAAAATCAAAATAAGAAAAAAGAAAAAAAAGCCACTAAAAAAAACAAATAATAAATAAACAATTTATAAAAATTTCGAGAAAGTTGGAAACTGGGTCATTATTTATTTCTTGAATTTTTTTACGTTATTTTTAGTTTTAGAATAAAATAAGTCTAAGGATTACAGTTTGAATTGTAAAGTTTTTTTTTCTCAAATAAAAAGTTTAATTTTTTTGTTGTATTTTATTGTGATGTTATTTTTATATTTAGGTTAATATTTAACTTTAAATAATAAAATTTGTTTTTTCAAAGGTGAAAGTTAAATGAAATGCAATATATATATATATATATATTTTTTCGTATTAAGCTTTTTTATCTTTTGATTACATCAGTTGATTTTTATTAATTTTCAATATTGAAATCTAAATTTTTTTTCTTAAAAAAAATGGGGCTAAAATTGTGAAAATTTTTAGAAAAACTTCTGATGTGGAAAACAATTTTGATATTTTTTTTTTGTTTTCATTATTTTTTCATTTATTGATTTAATTCAAGTGTTATGGAAATTTATTAGTTATTTGAATTAAATTGACCTTGATTTTTATTTGTGAAAATTTCAATAACATATTTACAGATATTTATATGAGGTATAAATGTGTGTATGTGTACGGTTGTATGGATTTTAAAAAGTGTTTAAATGAAGGATAATATGAATCATTTTTTGTTTTCCTTTTTGTATATTTAGAACTAATACACATTAAGCAAAAAATGAGTATTGTTTTAATCATAACAAAAAAAAGAATAAAACAATAATAATAAAAATAAAATAAAAAATTGAATAAAAGAAAAGGTTTTAGGTTGAAATTCATTTCTAGTTTTTTTGGTTTTGAAGGTCATGAAGCAAAAAAGTAAAATAGATTTGTTAGTAAATTGAGAGGGTAATAATTGTGTTGACCAGTGTGGGTTCGTTAAAATTTTTTCAGAAATGTAGACACGTGTTTCGAAATAGAATGGGTCAATCTTTCTTCTTTGAAAATAATACTAATTAATCGCTAACTGTATATAGGGTGTTTAGAGAGTAAAAAAGTATCATAGGTAGATTTTTTTCGATATATAGAAACGTGTTTCAAAATAAATGGGTCAAATTCTTTGACAATAATATTAATTACTGTACACAAGGTGTTTGAAGAGTAACCTAGTAGCCCCCAGGGGTGATTTTTTTTTTTTTTATAATTCCATTCCAGGATATGGAATTTTTTTTTCTCTCTGTATCTTTCTAAAAGAAAATGACAATAATTTCTAACAAATGTGACCTGTATGGTTTATTCAAATCTTAAAATTTAAAAATGTTGGAAGGTCTAGTACATTGATTTGACCCTTCATATTTACTCGTTCATTTCAATGTTGTGCCTTACATTTCTGCTAGCGACTTTGTTTTTAACCTGCTGCTTTTAACTTTTGAATTGTTTCGATGTTACTATTAGAAGCAGTTCTCCATAACTGACACCCATAGGACCAGATTGGTTTCAGAATGGCTTTGTATAGCAGCACTTTATCTTTTCAGATCTAGTGTGGAATTTTTCCCAATAAGCCAATAAATACTGTTCGTCTTGAGTTTTAGCTGCTCTTTTTTTGGTGGTGATGTGCTTCTTCCAAGTCAGCCTTTGGGTGAACTCACAGGCATTTAACCTCGTTGATTTGCGGAATAGTTATCCTATTTATGCTAACTGGAGAACAGTTCTTTAACGACTTCTTTAACGTGAAAGTTATATGAACACTTTTACTCTCTTTGACCTTCATTTTCCACATATAAAACCATTCCTGTATCTGTTGCAAATGTTCTTGTAAATTTGTAGATGCTGTATGTGGATTTGAGTGACAGCTTAAGATTACAGTATCATCTGCGAAGGTGGATGTTAATGTGCTCCTGTTTTCCGGTAGATCAGACGTATATACGCACTACCTTGTGGAACACCATTGATTTCATGTTCTTTTTATCCATGTTCTGTTCTTTTAATCCTGTTACATAGGATTTGAATGTTACTCGAAAGCGTCTTATGGCTATATAAGAATTTAGAAGGAGATGAGCCTCAGCTGGTAGCTTTTGTCTTATTTTGTACATTAATCCAGCGTGCCAAACTTTGTCGAATGCCTGACTGACATCCAAAAACACGGCTTAGCAGAGCTTTCTTTCTTCAAATCCTTGTTTTATTTGGGCAGTAATTCAATGTACCTGTTCAATCGTGCTAGGTTCAGCTTGAAAACCAAATTGATGCATATGAATTACCTTATCGTTTTTTATTTGCGGCATTATTTTATGAACTATAATTTTTTCAAAAAGTTTTGACACCATAGGCAATAGACTGATGAGTCTATATGAGTTGACCTTTGTTGGATCTTTACCTGGTTTTAAGATCATTATAATTGGAGACGGTTTCCACAATAATGGAAAGTAACTTTTTGTGGAGATGGCATTGAAAGTTTGTGTGGTATGCTGAAAAGCTATGCCTGGGAGCTCTTGCAGCATTCTAGCTGAAATGCCATCTTAGCCTGCTGCTTTTTCGGGGTTGATTTTTTTGTTGATTGTAGATTCGACTAACTGAGTATTAATTTTATAACACCGTCTTGCTGGTATATTTTGGTTTCTAGCTGGTAGGAAGTCGCATGATGAGTTAATGTTATTTGGCTTGAAGACATCTTCCAGGTGGGCTGCAAAGGCTTCTGCTTTTTCTTTTTCACTTTTCGCCCATTCTCCACTATTTAACACTAGTTAACTAATTACTTTTAAGCAGAAATTTGAAATTATATCACCTAATTTAAATTTAGAAAACTAGATCTATTGCAGAGTAAATTCGTCTTCGTAATAGTATAGTTTTATTTTAAATAATAAACAAATTATATTTCGAAGTATTATGAAAAAATAATTGAATAAAACTTTTTTTACAACATCCATGTCAAGGGTTTGAATCAAAGACCTTTTAATTAATTAGTATTCAGAAGTCCTTCTGATTAGTGTTCAGATGACATAGCTACTACACCACACGGTTGATTTGGGAAAATTACAACTAATACAGAAAGTTGTATTTAGAGGAGGGATCTAATCTTAATCATTTAGAAGTTATGCGTACTTAAAATTCGGCTCACTGATGAAATATTTTTGTTAACATTTTTATTAATAAAATTTCAACTAGATAATAGAGATAACTATTATTGCATCAAATTCTCTTCTAGCTTATTATTAATTTGTTGTATGAATTAATTATAAGCTAGAAGAATTTAAAATTCTCTTCATGCTTATTATTCATTCTCTTTGAACAGCATTTGTAAGACCGAAAAATTAAATATGTTTAAATTTTTATATCGACTTAACTTACCTCTATTTTTCTAGTAGAACAGAGAACTTGTCTAATTCGAAAACTGCAGGAGTTTTAGGAAAAAAGCCCTTTTTGACAATTGCCGAAAACAAAGATTTTCTTCGATAAATTAACAAAATAAAAATAATAAAGCAAAAACAAAATTAATTGACTTTATGAAAACATTGCTTTATGGAAATATCCCAAAATGTTTTTACAATAAATTCAATTTAGATCCTAAGAAAGATGCTTTTATGCACAAAAGTTGGAAAAAAAGAAGAGCGATCGACATTAAAACAAGAATTGTATGTTAAACATCAAGACTCTGTGTTAATGCCATTTTTTTTAAATGGCAAATTTATATGATAAATTTGTGTATCTGTGAAAATTTTAAACTATTTTTTAACTTTGAATTTGACTACCAAATCATCAAAACAGGAAGACTAAGTGCATATTTTTTTATTTTATTTATCAAAAAAACAAATTTAAAAAACAAATAAAAATAAAAGCAATTTTACATTATTAATTTTCAATTAGGAAAAACGATCATAAAGGCCAATTCAGGAGAAAAAATTTGCTGGTATTTCGGACATTTTTTATTTTAATATTTGTTTATTTTTTAAGAAAAATAATTCATTATTAATTAATTATAAGCACTTTTGTTTTAAATGTAAAAATTACTAAATTTCTCTATTTACCTTTTTTTATTTGAAAAACAGATTTTTCACAACTTTGAAAACACACTTAAAAACTTTGAAAATAATGAAAATTTATTGATTTTGACAGTTGTTTTAAATTTCTTTTAATTTTCCCGCCTAAAGTCAATCTGTTTTTAATAAATTACAATAATCATAGCAATCTGGACATACCTCTTCATATCTACAACTTTTTGATTTATTTATAAAGAGATAATCGAAATTTGCAATTCCAAATGGTCCAAATAGATCTGACTGCACTGTAGTCAAATTTATATGGTCCATACTAGACTATAAATGGTTTCCTTAACCTGCTATCATTAAAATGATAAATTCGTTTATAGAGTTTATCACAATATACTGCTTTAAGAGGTAAATATGATTTTCGCAGAACTTAAGTAAATTAAAATGAATTGAATGAAAACTTTTTTTTTCTTTGCAACTATAACCTCGTATTAATTCACTTCACGTCCATGCACTGGTGTTTAGATGTTAAAAAATGCTTTGGACAGGTTACAAAAACGAGAAAAATGTATTTTATAATATGATATAAGTCCTACATTAGCACCTGTTTCACTTGCTCACCATCGTATGACGTATTGTAGGAAAACTCATTCAATTTTATAGATATCTTGTTGGGGTTGGCACATGCTTTATTAAAACAACTACTTCTATAACTACCGTTCACCACATCTCAATACGAACTGGACTTTTTCCTATTCTCCGAGCAGACTTATAATTGGTCTGTGAATATCCTGAAGAGAAACCTTTGAGATCCCTGTCAGGCCAATCTGACCACCTAAGCCTAGTTTTTGGTAGACCTGTGCAGTCGCAGAGAATATGATTGACATCTTGTATCAAGATCCAAACTCTCACAAACTCGACAGAAATATATCATTATTGACAAGTCCCAGTCGAATTACGTGCTTGTTAAGCAAATAGTGACTACTCAATATACCCATTATCTTTCTTAATTTTCCGTATTTTAAACGGAAGTAATTTACTAGTTTTATCAATGTCAACTGCCAATAATAATAGGAGGGTTAATTGATACGTACTTAATTTACAAAAATTTAAAAGGTACATTATAAACATTGTTCGTATCTTTCCGGCGAACCTCTCTCCTCCTTTTTTTTTCAAACTCTAACCCTCCTGTGCTAGCGTACGGTTCGAAAGCATAAAAAGTTCCTTTAATCTAAGTTTTTGGTAATAACAACAAAAAATCTATACAAAGGAGTACCTTTCTACTTACTCATTTACTTAGTTGCCAACAGACTATGTAGGTCCTGGGTCAACGTCCTTCATTTTTGTCGGTCACGGGCGGCTTCTCTGCAGTTGAAGATGCGAAATGGTTTTAGATCTGCCGATACTTCGTCTCTCCAACGAAGGTTTGGTCTACCCCGACGTCTTGTAGCTTTGTCTTTTAGCCTGGAGCATTTTTATTCATCCGAAATAGTTTTAACGGAGTATGAATAATGCGAAAAAATATTTTTCAATTTCGTGTTAGCACATTATAGCTCTTTTATCTATATGTATTAATTTTTTTTTGATAGCTACTGCTACCTTTCTAATTACCTATCATATTACAGGAACTCGAATCAATGAAAGAATGTTAGGTTATCATTACACTAACATCTAATCTAATTCATGTTTCATATATTTTTTGTTTCTATTTAAACGAAATGATATGCTATTGAACTTGTGTTAATCTAAGGAACGTTTTTATATTTTCTTTTATATCAATTTTCCAATATCAAAAAAGTTCAATAAATAAAACCAAATTTTACAAGAATATTTCATTATATCCTGTTACAAATTTTCTGAATATGTATGAATATCCTATTTTTGTTGATTTTTTTTTTTTCAATTTAAATTTTATTATAATTTGTTTTTAACCTATTCATATATATATAAAACTTATAATGTGCAAAAGCCATACAAATATTATGTATATGTATATGGGGTGAAATAATATTCATTACTGTAATTCCTGAATTAGATATACATATCTATATAATACTCCACATGTAGATACGATTCCCATTTTGCAAAATAATATAGATAGCCCTGAAAACAACAAATACAAACCGAAATCAATTTATTATACTGAATTCCATGCATTTTTCATTTCATTGCACACATTATCCTATAGTACATACCTATACCAACCTTACTACCTACACCTAGACCTACTTATATTCATCAGATACACAATCTCATATAATTTGGTACATTATTGTGTAGATTATACAGAATTTTTACTTTTAATAAAATGTGTATGTGTGCATGTACGATATAACGGATATATGAGAATATTCATGATGAAAAAAAAAACAAAAAAAAACAAACAAAACAAAAACAAAAATAACACCTAAATAAATTTCATTCAGTCAGTATATTTCACAGAAATTTTCTAAATTTTTATATTTTTAGAATTTTCATTATTTTTTTTTTTTGTATTTGTTATATTTTTGCAAAAGGATTCTCTCTATATATCGACAAAAAGATTTTCTATCCTTTTAACCTTTTCAAGAATTTCAAATTGACACAATTTTTCATGTTGAGGTTCGTGTCTATTTTTTTTTTCTTCTATCAATTTCTTTGTACCTTTCTCACTACCTTAGATGTTAAATAAAACACCAAGAAAAAGAAAAATTTTGTTTTTTTTTTTTGTTTTTTACTTAACGCTCACGTAACATTTACAGTTTTGGTGAACTTTGACATTTATTTTTATAAATAAACCAAAAAACAAGAATAAAAAACCGTAAAAGGAATAAATTTACTACTCATATGCATTTCAAAATAGGACACAAACAAAATGAAATCGATTCAATATTCACTCCATCCTGTTTATTCCATCCTTTTTAATTATTCAAGGTAAAAAAAAAACTAAAACGATTTTGAGTGATAAAAAAAGGAGTTTTTTTTTTTATTTGATTTTGTTTTCATTTTAAAGTTATTTGAAATAAATTTGAAATGTAAATAATTTAGTAGATTTATACTTTGTGAATTAATGTTCAATATAGGGTGTTTAATGGTATTATCTTTATCTTTTGTTGCAAATAAGTATATGTGCCATATTTGATGGACTAATGCTTCTTGTAAAATTGTAATTTGTACAATTTACAATAGAGCATTAAAGGCTTTCGCACATCATTAAAGGGTTTTATACCGGCTTTTAAATGCATCCTTTTATCACACATTGAAGGCTTTTTTGAAAGCGGCATAAAAACATATTTTTGATCATTTATTTTATTCAAAAAATATTTTTAAATATATACCAAAAAAAAATTTTTTTCCTACTTATACATTTCGCAGTTATACAAAAAATATTGATTTATTTAAAATATGACACTTTGACCAAAATAAGCTGCTCGGTTTCTAAAAAAAATTAAAATTCAATTGAATCTCAACTTTTTCTGCCACCTTCTTTTCCATAGCTTTTTATTCACGATGATTTCAATTGTTTCGAATTAAAAGAAAGCGGCAAAGAAAGTTTGCTTTAAAAGCCAACATACAAAACTGTATTAAGATGGCCGTAATAATATTATTGATAACTTCTTTTTTCTTCTTTCTGTGCTTTACCATGATTGCAATTTTAGTTTTATCTGCTACAGCGCTACACCTTGAAATAAAGTTTGATTGGTTTTATTGAACAATAAAATATATTTTAATCAATTTCTGTTGTTATATCATTATTCAGTCTTCTTAGTTTAAAAGAAGGTGGTAGCTACAGCAATTTCCTGCCGCTGCAGTCCATAGCAGTCCTCTTAACCACACAATACGAACTGGACCTTTGCGTATTCTCCAAGTAGGCCTATAGCTGTCAAAAATCTGTGAATATACTGAAAAACAACCTTTGAGATATCTGTTGTCAGATTGATGTCAACCATAGGCCTCGGACTGCTTAAGTCTAATTATTTAATTAATATATCTTGATAAATTTCCGTTATTATAGCATCATTATAAGACTCAATGATGATGCAATAACTGATGATATTAATTGAACTTAGTGAAACACATTTATTGGTGCAATAGGTAGAACGTCTCACTTCCAACTAAAAAATGCAATCAAGTTCGATTTCCGATGAAACAAAAAAAATGCTTTATGGGTTTTTCGACCTGGTCAAAGGATCTGGAAGGTCATTGGGATAAAATAAATGATAAAAAACTAATAATTGACAGTATAATATGGTAACAGTTTAAATAAAATGGAGTTATTGTATTTAAGAAGGCTTACTGCCTGACAATAGCAGTAGTTTTCCACATTTTTATGACTTGATAAGTCAGTAATTTGATAAATTAATGCTTGAAAAACATTGTAGATATTGCAGTATAAACTTACAGTACTGTACATAATTAAGTACGAAAAGGTGATTTTACCTAAGTTACTGTTAAGAACATAAAAAAAAAAACAAACCTTAAGTATCGAATTATTATGTTTCACAATATGTTATTTTATTGAATCACTGAATTAGTAGTTTTCAACAAAAATATTCTTCTTCCGTGGCCGTGGTTTTCTTCAATTTTATCTTTGAGAATAAATTTAATTAGTTTATATTACTTTGGATTCCGAATAATATACCCGAAGTACATAAGTTTTCTAGATTTGATAATGTTTACGATTACATTATTTTTCACTATTCGCAACAATACTTATTGTTTAGTGAATCTCTCCGTCCAACTGATTTTTAGTATTCTTTTGTAATATCACATTTCGAAGGGGTCTGATTCTTTTCTGGGCGGTTTTTGAAAATGGGCATATAAAAGTAGCACTCTAGAATACTTGTTCGTAATTTTGTATTACAATCGTGAATGAAGAGCAGAGCACTGTTTTTAATTTTTATGAACACCTCTAAAGAGATCCTGTAGAGAATTTATTTTTGCAAACTATCGCTTTTTTTTCTTAATGAATTATCAAACAAAAGGTACTTCAACGGAAGTTGGGAGATATTCATTTAAAAAAATGTGAATATGATATTAAGTTTGGGTTGTGATCTTTGCTAAAATTGGTTGTTAAACTCTAAATTTCTCAAAACTTTGTATGGGTTATGCCTTAAAATGTCTTATGAGAGTATGTAGGTGGGTAGTTGGAAATAACCATTCAAAGTTGCCTCTGGAAAACAAATTTGGCTTTTTGATCCCACGATTCGAGTGCTGTTGTTGTTGGTTGTTTTAGGTAGTCACTAGTTGAAAAAACTCAGTATTAAAACCACCCTACGACTGTAGTAATCGATCGGATATCACAAATTTCGTTTAAATGTAATAATTTTTATATTGTTAGAATAATTTATTAGGGTAAGCTCTTAATTTGTGAAGTCCTATTTTGCAGAGTTAGTTTTAGGTTAGGAAATTACTGTGTCGGATTGTTTGTTAAATTTAAATTTGATATTAATTCATTTTGACCACATTTGAATAATATCCAAAATTTGTATTTAAGCAAAGCCAAAAAATATATCACTTATATAATATATACTCCATTAATCTAAAATCGATTAATTTAAATTCAATAGTGAAGGATGAATTGGAAGAAGAACGAATTAGTTTCATTATTGACTACAACTATTTAATGATTCATCTAACAATATAAGAACACTTATTAAATTTTGAAAGGAAGGCTTTACGAAATGTAATTAGTTTGAATAGACTAGATAGGAAATGAAGAATATGTAAACCTATAAAGCAAGGAAAAAGAATTAACAGAATCTGATCAGAAAATGTGATTATTGTACATTTGGTCAAAACCTAGATTTCCTAGATTCAGATGACTTGATGAGTTGAATTTGTGATTCGAATGAATGAGATTTAAAATCAATTAATTGTATTAATAAAATAATAATAAACATGTTCTATGTTTTTAGTGATGGAGATTTGATAACGAATCAAATGAAGGTTAGCTATTGAAGATAGTTTTTTTTTGGAAGAGCAGATTAATGAAACATCCATGTGACCTCTAGAGCTGATATTGTTGAGCTGATAATGTGGTGATGAAAACTGTTCGTCAATATCAAGGCAATATAATGAGTCACAGGTTTTACTAGTTGTATCAAATATCTAATTATTGAATACAATTACTTAGTGACTAACAAATAACTGTTAAAGACAGTTTAGATTTAAAAAATAAATTATGCTATAAAAGAAATTTTAAAATAAACTTTTTTACATTTTTAGCCACGAATAATTTTACTAATTTATTTATTCATATCCAAGAATATTTTATTCTGTGGGTTAAGCTATTTTTCGCTATTATGTAGATTTCAAAGAATATTTTTTTTAGTATAATTGATTAAACCTACAGTCATGTAAAATAAAAATAATACTAAATATATGCTTGAAGTACTCTGTATGCATCATTTCAGAAAACAAAGTGAAAACATGTCCGTATCTACATAGAATTGGAATTTTGAAATTGGTACACGTATTTAATAGTTAGGATGCATATTACATATATCTTGTTATATGGAGCAGTATCCTTTTAAAATTCATATAATTTTTATATGAATTTAGTTTTTTCTATATTGAATTGAATTTATTTTTAATAGTGTGTGTTAAAATTTAGTAGGTTATTCTGAATTTGATGTTAAATTTATAATGTATTGAATTTTTTTTTTTTTTTTGTAAAATAATTTAAAATAAATTTAAATATTTTTAGAGGTTTGATATGGCTTTTACTCATAAATTTGTTATATAGTTTGAATTTAATTTGAAGAGTTTTAATTGATTTTATATGGAATCAATTACTGAACAGTTTTTACCTCTGTTTTTGTTTTTTAATAATAATAAAAAATGATATGATCAGAAATTTTTACTGGCAGTAAGTGGCAAAGGTTCAAAATAAAGAACGTTGTAGCAGAGAAATCGGGAAATTAGTAAAGGTTGTTCGTCAATGTTGTTGTTGCTGTTGGTTGTGTTATAGATATGATGGTCATAATAACCAAAATCAGTTGCTCTATATTCTACGCAATTAGTCATTGTTGTACACCATAGTTGTTGTTGTGAATAAAGGAATTAAAATTAGCGGTACTTACATCAATAATATTCGTTATGCAGACGATATAAAAGATTTTAGCTCTTTGTTTTTTTAAACAGCCAAAGCGTTAGAAAGGAAAATACCTTTATAAAAGGTATAAAGGAAATAGATTAGTATTAGGAAGTTGAAGAATATTAATATTTTCTAAACTATAAAAAGTAAATTGTAAGTTGAACGTGGAAACATTCCACATTCTTGAAGTGCGAACTATGAACGAACATCCATAGCCTACTTTATACCATTTTGGAGTTTCCACAGTGTATGGATGAGTAATTATAAATAATTAATAAATACTAAGGAGTTCCAAATGTGAAAGAACAGCTTTAAATCGACTTAGATAACTTAAACACTTGGCAGCTCTTTTCGTGGTACCAAAAATATGGTCGTTTTAAATAAATTTTTGATTAACGCGAATGCCTAAAATATTTTGTTTTGTAAAGTAATACCTTGGATGGAGAGATTACTTTGAAATCCTCACTTTCATCTGGTTGACGAAGTTAAAATGAACAGCAAACTTTATAAAATTTAAACATTAACATTCAATTAAAAAAATATGGTAATGGCAGAAAAAATCATTTTCGCTACTAGAAGACGCACTTCAGAACTTTCGCTGCCAAACAAATTCATGACATATAAGACTGTATTAAAAACAACAGGAACACACGTTTTGGAGTAATGGGTGACAACTTGTAAAAACATAGATGAAATAGAAAGAATTGCAAATAGAATATAGAATGTATAACGTAAATAAATAAAAAAAAAAATAAAAAAAAGTAATTGAATTCATTTCAAAGTCTTTTTAAGATCAGCATCATGAGACGTCCACTGGAATCTAATAAGAGCTGCAATCTTATCTAAATATTATCTTTGCCTAGGAGATAATTTCACTACAAACAAACTGGAAGTAAAATTACTACAAACACAAGTGAAGAAATCCGCAGGGTGAGAAATGGTATAAGCCTTCAATAGACAGATTCCAAAATGAATAAAATGTTTTTAGTTATTTTTGTATTACTTTTTAACTTAAAATCATTAATAGGCTATAAAAATAAACTAGTTACAAGAAAATATAAGGACATTCCATGGACCCTCTTCCCACATACCAATATTTGTACGTCAAAAATAATTATTTATTGAAAAAAATTTACGTATCCAGTCCACGATACTAAGGTCTACCGTTAATACTCTCTGGTACGTGCGCAATAAGACTGGATTCAAATATTTCATCTGTTAACAACATAAATAAAAAGAAAGCTGAAAAATATTTCTATCAACCAGAGGATTCACTCAAATTCATTTACGGCTAAACTAATCACTAACGAAACCGAAGTAGATTGAAACGTTTACTCCATAAACATCAAAACTGAATTTAGCCTAAGAGTCTTTGGACTGTTCCTTTAGATGGTAGGTAGTAGTGGCTGCCGACAGTACGGCGACACACTTAGATCGGTGAGTTCCATTGTGATACCACGGAAACTTTCCTCGTGTAGGACTCTACTCGTTGAACCAATTTGAGCGAAGCGGCGTAAATTTTTTATACTGGTGTTTTCAAGATCACCCAGCGAGTCCAAGGCTGGAACAGAGCAGGTGTTGGACAGTTTGATCGTCCTCCTACTCTCTACACGTTCCGCAGAAGTCGTTTGAGGGGAGTCCCAGTCTTCCCTTAGATACAATAACCCCTATCATAATAGACTAGGCTAGGATGCAATTCCCATGGGAATAATCGTGTCACTTGAATATGATATTGGTATCATAAAGCTGGATTTTCATTGACCAATATTTAAAATCTTAAAAATGTTATCGGCTCTAAAAAGGGACATAACATGAAATGATATTATTTTATATGAAAGTTCAATGCTTACGACAAGAACAGCAAATATCATTTACCGGGGATATTTTAACAAAAATTGAGGATATTGTCAAAAAATTTGGGATATTATACTTTGATAAAGTATATTTTTAAAATAAGTGGATAGTTTCTTTATACCGGCAGCACTTTTTTAACAATTTTTTGAGTAAATGTATATAAAAAAAAAAATATTTTTCAACAGATTGTTTTGACGGTTGAATTGTTGTTGAATAAAATTAAAACATTAAAAAGTGAAATAAGATTAAAAATTGAACAATACCTACATAATTGTATTTATTTATTTATAAAGGTTCAAAGTTTATTATTTTCAAAATTTTAGTTTTGTATTTAGGTACAACAAAAAAGAAAAGTTTTAATATTTTAATTTTTATTTACAAAACTTAACAACAATTTACTTTTAATAATACTTTTATTTTTTAAAACTAGCACAAAGTTATTAAAAAAATTTAACTGTCGCCTAATAGTTGAACACGATTGAAAATACGATCATTTTCTCATGTATCTAATATCAAAATTTGCGTACAAGATTTTTACCTAGGCGGAATTATTCGAAAAAAAGGTCTAATATGATACCAAATTGTTGTATTTATCGTCATAATTCAAAATTCGTTATTTTTTTAGTCTATTATGATAGAGGTTAATATGTCCACTCTCTGAAATATTGTACTCAATATGTTTGTTAATGGTAAAGATAGTTGTACAGAATAAAGATACAAAAAAAAATTTTGTTAAAAAAAATTAATTAAACAGATTGTTTTTAATTAATTTATATGAACAAATATATTTTATTTTACTTAATTTTTTATTATTAATTTAAATCGGTTATTTATTTTAATTTTGAAGTAAATAAATTCAATAATTATTAAAATATAGAATAAATATTTATTACTAGCTTTGTAACCCGTCATAAATGACGGAAGCAAAATAAATCCTAGTTTCTTTTTTTCTTTCATTAGATTCCTTATTCCGAAATTACAGTACTTATGTTTATATCACTTTTTATTTATTTTTATTTATGTTTATATTGGCCTAACACTAATCTTTTTTTTTTTTATATAACAGAAAAAGAAGTACCATACCAACAAATTTGTATAAAATGTTTGTATTTTTGTATGGTATACTCGTACTCACTTCCATTTAGTTATAATTCGTTAGTTGGGTTCCATTTAGTATAAACTATACCGTATTAGCGTTATTGTGGCCTCCGTGGTGAATTATGTTTTTTTTTGTGTTAAATGCTGTTTGCCTTTTGGTTATTATACTATATACTATATTAGTCCTTATTATTATAAATCAAAAAAATTGTTTGTTTTATTTATATTATTATTATTATTTTTTATTTTTCCTTATTATTTGCGAAGAAGACTAACATTAAACTAAAAAAATATAGTTCATGCAATCAATTTTTCCTGCAAAGGTTCAGCATGGTAAACAGGGGTTAAACAAAAGCACCAAAGCAATTTGTATATATATGCATTCGTATACATATGCAATTTGTATATGTGTTGGAGCGTTCCGTCGAAATTACAAACATCCAGATAAATGCAGAATAGAATAAATATTTATTATAATATATTAAATTTATAAATTTTTGTAATACGAATTAATTTAAGTTTTTTAATTATTTATGTTATTAATTGATTTAATATAATATACAATGAGACGGATAGGTTTGTACTGTACAATATGTAAATAACAAAATAAATAATAAGTAATTTACTAAAAGTTTTATTTTACCAAATACGTTTTTAATTTTCATAACACTAAATATATATATACATATGTATTTACAAATTTGTTTCAGTCATGTTTACTATACAAAAAACAGGTATAGGCCGTATTCAATGAGCTATAATTAATTTGGCATTATTTATGTAGGTACTAAACGTGAAGGAATTAAAAAAATTTAAATAATAAAAACAAAAATTTAAATTAATTGCAATCATAATTGTATCAAAATTTCAAAAAATTTACAACGGTCTTCGAATATTCAACATAACGACTTAGTGCATATTACTATAAATTTTTTAATCGGTTCTACTTATTATTTAAATTTACATTTATTTATTATATATTTTTTTTTGTATAAATTACAGAAATAATTGGCTTGAAGAATATCCCTTCGATGACGATGAATGAAATTACCAATAGATATGAAAAAATGAATACCAATCAATATCTGATGGAATTTTGATTTAATGAATTCCACAACCATTATTAATTAGTATTCCCATTACAAAGTAAACAGAATATATTTACCAAAAAAATTAAAGTTGTTTTTTTGATTTCCTCTTGACTTTAAATAAATTAAAAATTATTGCAAATATTTATTATTTTCATACGTATCCAATCACAAAGATTTATTAGGTATGACTGATTTAATAAATAGTGATAATAAATTTATGAAATATTTGAAAACTTACATTAAGCAATTTAATTTAGTTAATTCCATTTTCTTTTGATTAAATAACTTTGAATATTAAATGACTTACCTGAAAAGAGACAAAACAAAATAATAAATTAATGATATTACATTGAAAAGTATTAAATTTATTTAAATTATAGATTTTCAGGAATATGTACCTATATTAAAAATTAAAGAAGCTTCTATTGTAACCAAAGTTGTTCATATTCTAGTATTTAACCCTCCAGTACCAATACCAGTACCAATATTTTTGACTGGAGATTTATTTAAATACCATCAGTACCAGTATAATTTACTGGTACTTAACATTACCAGTAACCGATAAAAATACTGTAATTGGTCATCATCAGTAAAAACGAGTACCACGAGTACTACCAGTAAAAACGAGTACGACCAGTAAAAACCTGTACGGTCTCTTTCAAACACATGGTCCACCGAATGTTCACTCTTCCTATATCCCAAAAAGGTATAGCAAAGAAACTAAAAACATATTTGAGATCCACTACCTACTCACTAGATTTCTTTCCCATTCAGAGCGAAAAAAACTGGTTGGAGATAGTATATAGCAGAACCAATCAACACAAAACTATTCTAGGTTCAATTAAAGACCCAATTGATCAAATGGTAAAATCAGGAATATATAAAGTAGCTTGCAGTCTTTGCAACAAAGTTTATAATGGACAAACTAGGAGAAACATGGAAACACAACTCAAGGAACACCTGAAAGAACAGAATTCACTAAGAAGAAGAATTTAACTGAATTCAGGCACAAAATAGTAGTAGCATCATCCAAAAAAACTACAATATTTCTAAAGAAGACATAGTAATGGTAAATTACATAAGATATCCTAGGAAACTAGATTCAGCTGAAATCAGCGAAATTTATAAAACTAAATATTACTCACTCCTACATAAAGATAAAAGCAATGGATATTCTTCTTTATTTAGCCAACTGCTGTTGATCTTCTAATTTGTTCTGTATGGCGCTGAATTTATGCGAGATAAAGCATATACCATCAATTTATTTAGTAAAATGTAATACAACCAATAAAACTACCCTTACCTGTCACTCTAACGTTGGAAATTATATTTCAAATAATAGCATTAAAATAAATAATAACTATTATGAATAATAAAAATATAATTACTCAACCCTCGCCCATTCATTGGATAATAAACAACCATCTAGCTGCGAAAATGTTCAAATTGCTACCTCTGCTATAAAAATAAATAAGACGAACACTGAAGAACTCTGCAAGTTATATATTGAACAATACCAGTAAAAACCAGTAAATTAATAAATACTGTATTTTTACAGGTTACTGATGATAATTTGAAGTACCAGTAAATTATAATGGCGCTAGTAGTTGAAAAATGTGATGAATAACGGTACGGTACATACTGACTTTTTATTGGTACCTACTGAAAGAAAGAACACAACTGATTCTAACAGACAATTATAGAAAATTTCATTGTTTTTTAATTTTTTATTTTTTACCTTTTAGTTCAGAATATTAAAAAATAAAATTTTTTTTCTTTTAAACATTTTTTTTTTATTTTCTTTTTCTTTTAGATTTTATATTTGAATTTGTTAACTCCACTGAAGTGATGAAACGTTCAACAAAATGATTCTTGATGTCTTTGCAACAGAATTTTTCCTAAATATTTTATTTTATTGAATAGAAAGTCAAAAATATCAACTGAAAATAAAATATTTATATAAGAAACAAATATCAAAGCTAATAATATCTTACTGTGACTTGTGAGGCTGTACAATAAAGAGAAATAAAAATAACTAGCCCGTCATAAAAATTTTACGAAGCTTGATTTTTATCTTTTAATCTTAATTAATTTTATTATGAATTGCTTTCCATCATTTCAATTTAATCTTGATACGTATATAATTTTTGTATTGATTTATTTCAGACAACAACCATATGTTATCATTTATTTAAAAAAAAATGTAATTTAAATTTAATTCTGGCGAGGAAAAAAAGAAACTCTGTACATTGGTGAGTGGCGGCCTATTTTTCTTATTTTAAGCATAGGGGAAACTTCTTCAAAATAGAAGGGAGGCATATATATCATTTAAAAGAATAATAATGAATATCGATTATGAAATGGTTCAGATATTTGTACCGTACTTTTTTCAATTTACAGATTAAATAATGTAATGATGATGAGATGATATGTCTCAGATGTGATACATGGATTATGAAAATCAATTTATTAAAATTAGTTGTTTTCCATCATTTCAATAATTTATCTCGGTACTATTTAATTTTTTTCATTAATATATCTTAGACAACAACCACAATATGTTACAATTTATTTAAAAAAAAAAATAAATTTAAATTTAATTATGGCGAGTACAAAAAGAAACTCTGTACATAGTTCAGTTGCAATAATTTGCTAATTTGCTCGGATGAAGGTGTATTCCTAGCTATAGATGGGGTGAAATTTCTGATTGAAAATTAAAAGTATTTGAAAATATATTTAGTTTCGCTACGTTTCCTTTTTAAATATCTGCGATTAAAAAAATTAAAATGAAAATTGGTTGTAAAATAGTTTAAATATTTGTACCGTGATATTTTCCAATTTACAGATTGAATATAATGATGATTGCGTTGCGAGTTGTCGAGAATGTACCATGGTTTATAAGAGACGTAAATGCCAGCAGTCAACAAAGGTTTCAAAATATTTGCAAAAAAATAGACTTCGATATCTCGATAGTTTCGAAACTGTTGGCCTAACAAACAAAAACCATCAAAAAATTTGAGTGCGTCTAAGAAATAAAAGGCTACCACACTAACTCATAACATCATCTTTCAAAAAATATTGTAAAGAAAAATTGTTGGTTGCGTAAAAGAGCTAAAGAGAAAAATATTTATACAATTCGAGTGTTAATTGGGACACGCAATGAAAAACTCTCCGGAAAATTACCAATTTAATTATACTTAATATTAAATTATTATGTTAAATGTTACTGTAATTAATTATCTTCATGATTGCTACTTCATATTTCTTTATATTTTTGTTCGAATTCAAAATCTGGGTCTGTAATAGAATTTAAAATTGGTAACCGCTCAAAACTTGTGACTTTTATACAATTGACTACTTACTAGGATCCAGAATTCTTAGTACTTATAAATCAATGGATAAATGAGTATACAATTAACTCTTTCATTCGTAAGATTTGAAATATGTAATTGCATCCGCCCCAAGTTTAAGTCTAATTCATTATGTGATAGAAATGCTTCATAAAAAGCAAGGTATATATTATTCAATCATATTTTTTTTTGTTATATTATTGCCAAAACTTAGGTTGTGAAACTTTCTTTACTTACGTGCGTTGGCTATTTGAAAGGTGAAAGGATAGTTAAAGGAAAGGGAAGAATAAGGAAGAAGAAAAGTTTCGTGGGAAAATTCATCGAACAATGTTGTTAATATTTGTCTTAAGTCTCTGTAAATCATAAATAAAAAATCCGATGTTCCTAGCTTGTTACTAACAAGCTAACAGCATCGAGTTTTTGTAGTGTTAACCTCGACTCTATTTGCTTTACCCCATTCGACAATTTTGGCTAACTCGTGTTTGATTTTGGGATCGATTAGGATTACAAAAGACTATATGTACCGTATTTTTTAACACTGTATTTATAAAATATTGTATTATGAAAAAAGACTGTTCTTGATGTTGTATCCTATAGAGTTACATTCTACCAATCTTAAGTTCTATCTGCATTATGTGCACATTTTATATAAAATTTTATTTTAAAACTGAAAACATATTTTTTAAATTAAAATAAACAACATTTTAAATTTAAATAAAACTTAAATTCTAAATGAATTTCAAAAATCCTTCACAATTTAAAACTTAAGAAATACCAAGTGTGTATTCCAAGAGAATTAAAATTGTCACATTTGAAATATTTATTTTAAATCCAGCTTAAGATATTCTTAATTTTTTCAACTATACATAAAAGATTGTTGGTATAGAAAAAGACCAGATGAAAGTATTTTTTATTATAGCTATGTTTAGATTAGGAATAGAAAGAAAATTTAAAATTAAAAAAAAACAATATGGTATTTTGAATGGATGAATAGATTTTAGATGATATTTGAAAAAATTAATTTAAATTGGTTGCAAGCATTTATTTTTAAAAAATGACAATCATTCAAATTCGTATGTAAAATATGCTCTGGTAAGTAGCTCTTATTTTTATCACTGAATTATCACTGAGTTATTTATATACAATATACCATTAATAAATGTTATAAGTATCTTTAGGAAGTTGAAGTCATGATTGCACTGATACGGGTAATAATAAGCATAATATGAAGAAGGTGAAAAAAGAACGATTGCTTCATCACCACAACAGGAGTCCGCTGAAGAAGGTTTTCCGCTCTCACCACTCCTCTTCACAATCGTCGTAGATAATATAATAAAAAGTGTTTGCTGAAAAACAGGAATAGTTTGGGGTCTCACACAACAACGTGAAGACCTCGATTACGCGGGTGATATCTATCTTCTCCCGCACAAATTTAGCGACATACCGAAGCAAACACTGGAACACCTGGAAAAGCTTGCCAAACATGTCGGACTAGAAATAACCTTGGAGATAACCAAAGCTATGCGAATAAATAACACCACCACAGAACATCTAAGGTTGCAAGAAGAACAAATAGAATTTGTGAACAACTACTGCTACTTGAAAAGGTATCATAACAAGAAGTGGTGGGGCTCAAGAAGATGTAGAAAATATATTAAAAAAAGCAAGAGCATCATTTGGGAGATTGCATAGAGGAAAAACCAAATATCCAGAGCAACTAAACTTAGAATATTCCGGTCTTGTATAAAATCGTATGTTAGGTGAAACTTCGCTAACATTAAAAGTGCTCAACCAAGAGTTACAATTCTTTATTAATAAATGTCTAAGGACAATGTGGCGAATATTCTGGCAACAAAAACCTCTAAATACTTACCGGCGAATAACCTATATTAAAAAAATCAGAAGGAGGAAATGGAGATAAATAGGCCATCAGAAAACCGTAAAAGAAAATTGCGCGAATCAGCCTTGAATCGAGCTCACAATATACAAACTCCAAAGAATACCTAGCGAAGGACCATAAACCAAAGTTAGAAAAACCGAACATAACGTGGGAACAAGCGAAAACAGC
Organism: Argyra leucocephala; assembly: GCA_963942445.1. Taxonomy (NCBI): domain Eukaryota; kingdom Metazoa; phylum Arthropoda; class Insecta; order Diptera; family Dolichopodidae; genus Argyra; species Argyra leucocephala. The sequence goes on along the minus strand of OZ012679.1, from coordinate 48,234,122 downwards.
AGCTACTAATCGAGCACGTTGGAAGTGTCAACTGGAAGTCCTATGCCACCAAGAGTAAGAAAAAAATCCTTATATTAATTTGTGGCTGCAGTGATATAGAACCAAAATCCAATTCTAACTACAATTTAATCTAATCTATTTATGAAGTTAATTTATTAGTTTTAAAGCCTAGCAAATCTCGGCTGGTTTAATTAAAGCTTAGTATTGAACGTATAGAGATCTCTAGAAAATAACTGAAATGCTTAACTATATATTAGAATTATATGAATATAAAATATAAGTTTTTAATATATTTAAATGTCATTTTAAATGTCTTTTGAAATATTAAAGTAAAAAAAAAATCAGAATTGCCTGACATTTTGAGGCTCATGGTTCTAAAATTCATGATCAAATATTCAGAGTAAATTCTTTGAGAACCATAAGCGTCACCCACGTTTAGTTATTGCCTAAACTTGAAACCATTGCTACATCTGTACACAAAAACAAGCTTGACTAGTAGTTTAATTATTTGTAACAGGTGAAGAAGAAAAAAAATAAGTTCTTGAAACCCTAATAAATCAAACTTAGGGACACCACACATCGATAAAATATCTTCGACAGCTTCTGATTAACGTAACGTTTTGAATGTACCGATTTAAGATAGTTTTTCTAGACAGGTTGAGTTGTGTACTGTACTGCATAAATTTTTTATTCGATACTGAATCTTTTATCTGAAGGTGAAATCAAAAAATAAACCGGCATTGTTTAACAATTCAGCTTACATTTAGCATATGGTGAATTGTTCAGCATTACCGCAGAGACTGCTGCAATGTTTATTTTTCGATTTCACCCTGATTTACAGATGGATTTAATACAATGCAGATGAAGTTGAAGCTGGAGTATGTGGATTATGTGAAATATAAGTATTTGAAGTATGAGTTAAAGTACAATTTATTACAAAGTAAAAGCCTGTATGAATTTGAACAATTATTTATCATTGCTCTGCCCATTGTCCATTCGTGGGGAATAGGACGAGGGGATCTAATGGGGTGGTGATACATTTATGATCGTTATATTCAGCTCACGTATCCCTGTATGAAAAATCGGGTTCCAATCCGGGTGTAGTAGAGTGAGTAGGAAATAAAAGAGACGGCAAGCATGGAGTGCATTGGACAACGATGGAGGTAGCAACAAAAGGTGGAAGATCCATGTTCGAAACTGAAAAACTTTTATATTTTGGATTTATGGTTATGTTCCGTAACCATATTGCAGCATTTCCATCTTCTCGTTGGAGCGAATGCAAAAGACGTCTATCCTCAACAACAGAACATTAGACTAGAGCTGTGGACTGTGGAGTGATATTGTTATGGTCCGAATGGTTGTTATATTAGAATTAATGGATAAATCTCGTTAAGAATATTAATTTAATGTAGGTCACCGTCTTTCGTAATTCCCAAACATATATACATAGTATCATATAGTAACCATATTTTTTGCTTTTTTTTTTTAAATGAACAGCTAAATAAATTTAATTTGAATTTTTTTTTTATTTAATCCGGAAAAATATAATATTCCCATGCTGCATAATTTAATAAAAAATAAAAAAAAAACATAATGTTTATTAATATTAAATAGAAATCTATTAGATGCGATATTTATTGAATAAAAATATCAGTAGGATAAAATTTTAAATTATTAGAATGGGAATTATGTTATATTTCATTTTTGAAACCGTATTGAATAACCAAATTATTCAATAATTAGTCAAGTAATCCTATTTAGTGCAATTAAATGCACTACAGGGTGTTTAAGTATATAATATTAAGATTATATACTTAAACGAAAAGACGAAAAAATTTATCCAGTAGAATGTCTAAACCTGGCAATTTTAGTAAAAGTGATTCTTCAAATGTTCATGGCGTTCAATTATTTTTATTCACATTGCTAGACTACTCGGTAACAACATTGTTACAGTAGATACAAAACTACAATTTTTTCATAATGAAATTGTGTGTCTCAGTAAAACCAACCAAAGAACTAATCATCTGTTAGATCTTGAAGGTATTGAATTTTCATTTAATTTGATTGTATTTCCAAATAAAATACAAAAACCCTGGTATGGATTGCATACGAAACGTGTCTTCGTAGGGTTAAAAATATACTTTGTAAAGACACTGCGGGAGTAAATACGGTCGGCACTATATTTCTTATATCTGTCCAACTACTAGGATATTGAGGGTGTGCCGATAACATTGACATCATTGCCAGACCAGAACGGGCGGTCGTCGAAGTTTTTACTTAGATTGAAGAGAAAGCGAAATAAATGGGTTTCAAAGTAATTGAGGAAAAAACAAAATATATGTTGTTGACAAATAAAAAGACCTCTTAACATATTGGTCATAAACATCACTGTCAACACACACACTTTCGAAGTAGTTTAGGAGTTTATATACCTTGGAATTAGCGTTGATCCCACAAACGAAATCAATTTGGGATTCTTTAACTGTCGTTATCAATATCCTCCTATTAGATCATAAGCATTCAATATAATATCCGATTTTCGTTGATTTAATCAATACTAAGTTGTGGTGTATAATAAAGTGTTTTTTATATCACAATTTATCATTTTATAGAAGATAATATGAAATACTTATTTACGTTGTATTGAATTGAAGTGAATATCTATTTTCTTGAACATTAATCACCATTTTCAAAGCTATTACATCTCAATAGTGTATTTAATTGTTCTAAAGCCAAAAAATTGAATGTCACATATTCAAGACACCCTGTTTTCATGAACTTACACATACACATGTCATAAATATATTATTATTAGATTTAAAATCAAATGCACTACAATTATTAATTTAACTCAATTATAAAATTACGATTAAATTAAAAAAATATTAGTAACTCGAATCTAGGGCACATATAAATATGGTGACCATATTCAAAAAAATAATAATAAAGAATTCAAAAACAACAAGTTATTGTTCTTTTATAAATAAATAAAAATATTAGAAATCAACAAAGCTAAACCTAGATATAAAACTTTAAAAAGTAGATAAAGTTTGAAAGCATGACTATTTAAATATATGTACATACACATTTCATTGATATAACTATCACCCATATTCTGTTAGACCCATCTCGCGAGATCGCGTGAGAATATCTCTGACGAGATAGTTTTGTATTCTGTTAGACCTTTGACGAGACGAGATAGCCATTTTTTATCTCGTTAAAAGAGTATCTCGTCAAAGTATTTTGTGTTTTTTTATCAAAAAATTTAATTAAATAAATAAATTGAATAAATAAAATAGTTAAGTAAAGATTAATAAACAATTTTTCATTATTGTTTTTGCATTATTATTAAAATTGTGTTTGTTTTTGGAAAAAAAAAACTAACTCTACTATTACTGTTTTACTACGTTTATGCACTAAACGGATAAATATATTTATATTAATTTTTCACTTAAAAAATATTTTAAAACTAATATTAAAACCCCACTAATACTTTCCAAAAATTTTATAAAACATATTTCGTTTATATACTAATAATTTTTTTGATAGTAAAAAATGATCAGTACTACCAACAAATAAAATGTTCTATCGCGCCGCTTACAGTGTCTAACAGAAAGGCATATTCAGCGAGACGAGACGTCAACGATGGGTCTAACAGAATATGGGTGTATATATAATTCTTATTTTAATATAAAATAGTGGACGATTACAAAATCACAACTGAAAATAGCATATAACATCGAATCAGTTTTTACTTACTTACTTGATCGTAAAACTCGATGCAGAAAAATTTAAGCTGCGATTTTTCGATATTCCACATGTTGCTTATGATTGAAAAACATCCTCCCAGTTGGCTCATTTAATTCAGGCAAACCAATAATTTAAATTCAATATGAGTTTTGAATATTTAAGAACATTGTAGCGACAACATAAATATTCAGACACATGTTGCTGCACCCAGCGCTGGGTGCAAGCCAAAAAAAAACTGTTGTACAAACCATTGTATGCACATCTTATATTGCTATTTAATCTATGATAATAGTTAAATTTACTATTATATTATATAATAATTTTAATATATTCTTTAACTATCTTTTTCCTATTTGTTTAAAACTTCAAACAACACGAAAACATTTGTCTTGTAAATTTCAACTTTTATGTATGTTATTCATTTCAAAATATGAGCCGGATAGTATTCACTCGGATGATTTTTTCCACTTTTTTACTATTACTAGAGCAAAAGAGTTAGAAAATCTTTTAACACTCTTTCTTATGGTAAATATGAGAACTATACTCAATAATGTTAAAAACTAGCAATATTTATATTTAACATACTGGAATAAAAGAGTTAGAAAATTTATATGACATCATTTCTTATCATTAACATAAGAAAAAAAGAGGCAACTACTCAAAACTAAACAACATTTTTTAAATGTTGCTCAACATTGTTTCTTGTATAGTAAGTGAAACTTGCGATACCGATTTATTCCACAGACGGGTGAAATGAAAAATGAAGTAAAAAAACAAAGTGAATGTTGCGATAGGCACAGAAGTACGGTTGGTTACCGTTCGTATAACTTTTATTCAATTATGAATATTTAAAATTTAATTAATAAAAAGAAACCTTTCATAAAAATTTATTTTGTAGGGCAGAAAAAAAAACAATAAAAAATAAAATATATAAAAAACGTTCTTTTTTTGTAAGTGTTTTCCGAATGAGTTGAAATCAGGTTATTGAAAAGTACTTTTTTTCATCTTACGAGTATAGGTAGTTATAGCCGTTTGTAAAATACTTGTAATATGAATATTTTAATTTTAAATATAATTAACAAAAAAAGATTTTTATGAAATGTTATTCTTGTAGGTGTTATCCATAATTTTAGGTGCCAGGATGATCCTACTAATAATTTAGTGGATAAAAGTGATATCAGCCACCGATCGACGTTGTTGGAGTGATTTCAGGTCTGTCAAAACCTGGTCTTCGTAAGGAGGAGGCTGAAAATGGTCAGGCCATAAAAAAGTACGTAGCGGGACGTAAAGCGTAAAAATTTACGTCGAACTGCTTCAATACGTGAGATATTAACATTAGGATATAGAGAACACACTTTCAAAGCGTATTTATGTGTCGATCTAACATATGTGATGTATAAATGTTTCGAAATGTAGGCGTCAGTAAACTCTTTTGCACAGCGCATTATAAATTCAAGCATCGTTTTTTCTTATCGAAATATAATTCTCATGATCTGTTTCGCTTTTTCTAAATCATATTGTTAAAAATTTTCTTTTAAGGTTTTTGGACTTCTTTTATTACTGATGCTCTATCTAATTTTAAGCCAAGTCTGTTATTATTATGGACCTGGTTAATGATTGGTGATCTGGTTAATTATTGGGTAATGATCTGTTAAAGGATTGATTTGCGATCATTTTTAATTTCGAATAAGGTGTTTCATTAGAATTATTTTTGTCAGATTCTAGAAACCTTTTTACTATCAGTAAAAACCATAATGAAAAGATAATGTGAGTTAATCAAACAATATTGTTAAATGATTAAACCAAAATATTTTCAATTACGTCTACCAGCCTCAAACTTGTTTATTGAAAATCTTGAAATACTTGGAGATTACGGTGGTTATGCTGAAGTTCGTCGGAATGAAATTCCGATTACATTCCGCATTTGGTATGCTGAAGTCCGTAAGTATTCCGCAGTCTGCAAATGTCATTATTTATCCGAAATTTTAAAATTTATGTATGCTGAAGTTCGTCGGAACAGTATTGAATAATTTGAAAATTGTACGCCGGAATTTCTCATTTGGAAGTATTAGAATGTTTCGGAAATGAATTATAAAGCATACAATTTTTGTGTTTAGAATATTAGGAGAAGTAGAAAATGTAGTAATAGTTTTTTTTTTAAATTTTTTTTTCATTTATGAAAAATATTTTTTTTTATTTAGGAATAAAAAAGCGCTTCAAAAGAATAATATATTTTATTGTTTTTAATATTATAACATAATATGTATATATATTAAAAAACGATACATATATATTTTACATTCTTTAGAGAATTTTAAATTTTCTCTAATGTAACAAAAAATTACTATTAAATTTTAATTATATATATATTATTCTGCATTTATCTGGATGTTTGTAAGTTCGACGGAACGCTCCAACACATATACAAATTGCATATGTATACAAATGCATATATATACAAATTGCTTTGGTGCTTTTTTTTAACCCCTGTCTACCATGCTGAACCTTTGCAGGAAAAATTGATTGCATGAACTATATTTTTTTAATTTAATGTTAGTCTTCTTCGCAAATAATAAGGAAAAATAATAAATAATAATAATAATATAAATAAAACAAACAATTTTTTTGATTTATAATAATAAGGACTAATAGAAATTTAATCAATAGTTTAATATGGTATAATAAAAAGGCAAACAGCATTTAACACAAAAAAAAAAACATAATTCACTCAAAGGTTATTCTTATTACTTAAAATTATACACAATAATATACATGTGTATCAGCATATTTGAATTGTATAATATTATACATTATACTACTTTATTGCTTCTACCTTTTATTTTTGTCATTATTGTGTGCGTAATTCACTTCACTCAAAAAAAATTATTTTTGTTTTTTTTTTGTTTTTTTTTGTTTTTTTTTATTATTTGCTGTATCTGTATTCTGTATGTTCTATATGCTCCATTCCAAAAATATTATTTTATTTTCAGTGTTAAGTGTTCACTTTTCACTTCACTGTTCAGGTTCACTGTTCAATCAATAGAACTTGACAGAAGTAGAGTACTTCTACGCCGGATAATAAAACATTGTTTTTTTTAAATTGAAAATTATTGATGAAAATGTTTTTGTATTTTTGTAAATTTTACCAATTTAGATACAAAATTTTGAATATATAAATTATGAATATTTTTTAAAAATAACACAATACCATAATAACAGTTTATTCATATAGCAAAATAAGATCCCTATACATTATACAAAAGACAAAATTTATATGAAAATAAGATCCCATTTTTAAATTTGCTCTCCCGGAGGACTCAATAACGCTAATACGGTATAATTTATACTAAATGGAACCCAACTAACGAATTATAACTAAATGGAAGTGAGTACGAGTATACCATACAAAAATACAAACATTTTATACAAATTTGTTGGTATGGTACTTCTTTTTCTGTTATATAAAAAAAAAAAGATTAGTGTTAGGCCAATATAAACATAAATAAAAATAAATAAAAAATGATATAAACATAAGTACTGTAATTTCGGAATAAAGAATCTAATGAAAGAAAAAAAGAAACTAGGATTTATTTTGCTTCCGTCATTTATGACGGGTTACAAAGCTAGTTTGTATATATATACATACTACATATGTAATTAAGAAAGTTGTAACTTTTACTTTTAATTTATGTATGCATATTGTATATATACATTATGTCATATACATTATCTATTAAAAATTTTTTACAAAATAAATAAAAAAAAATTGAAAATAAAAATGTTTGAAATGAATATGAAAGCAAAAAAAAAATCTTCCGAAACATATGATTTTGATTTCTGCACAGACTTTGCAGTCGAAGGGACTTCAGCATACCGATTTTTTCGTATTCGGATCGGAATTTTTTTACGGAGAAATTCCACTTCGGACTTCAGCATAACCACCTACATCGTCAAGAGAGACCACATCGTTGGAGAGTTGAAGTGTCGAAAAATGCAACGTAACAAATTTATAATAAATAATATATATAAGAAATAATATATTCTTCTAACAAATATAATGAAGTGCAAAACATACAAACAAAGGAATAACTGCCTCTATAATTGATTTGTTACATTTTTGTAACAATTATATTTTTTTTGGTATAATGTTACTAGTATAGTATTTAATATAAACATTTATTTTTAGTATTGTATGTAGATATATATTAGATTGAACTAGATTTAAATAACATTTAATAATTAAATATAACTCGAACTATATTTAATTTCAAATTATAAGACCTAACCGTTTAGGCTATAAACCAAAAAAAAAACATGTTTTACTACTGTTTCAAACTTTATTTTACACTTCAAAATTTATTTACCTATTAAGTTAGGACATTTACTTTTTGTATTTAATATTATATCAAATAAAGAAAAAAAATAATAGTTTAAATAAATTTTTTGTTAAGTAATTATAAATACATTTGAAATAAATAAAAAAATATATCTGAATCCCAACGAAAGAGAATATAATCGTAGGAGCAGTCAGTCAGTAGAGACCATATATTATATTAAGACCAGGAGATAAAATGTCTGTCTCCCATTAAATAACATAACTGTCGAATAATATCGATTTCACTACACAATACTTTGCATTACTGAATATCTGAATTTAGTTGTCTTACTTTATTAAATATATTTCCAGAAGAAATAAGATCGTATGAAGATTTTAATTAAGATAAAATATCATTTTTATAACAATTTTAAAAATAACTTTACGTCCTTAACTTAGATTAAAAAACCTATGCAAATATATTTAATAAGAAACTCAGTTACTTGCCAATAGCTATGTATAATATAATATTATATTTTTTAATCTAATATTTTTTAATTTTATCCGTATTTGAACATAAATCTCACTTACCTTAATGAACTATATATTGCGGTTTCCAGTGTGTCAGTGACCAGTATAATATTTTTATTACAATTTTTGATATATTTCATGGAACCTGATTAGAACTCGTTTAGTTTTTTTGAAGTTATATAATAGCTATACATGACCCATAGGATTCCAAATTGTTTAAATCATCAAATCAATTTCAATTTTCGACGTACTTTAAGATTTTTCATGGATTTTTAATTAGCATGATATTTTTAAAATTATTTTAACGACACTTCAGTTTTAACACACTTTATACATACAACAAACATATACAGAGTTTTGCGCCATTTTTATTACACTTCTAAAATTTAAAATTTTTAAAATCGGGAATGGGAAAGCTTTAAAAAACAAAGAATTAATTCTTTTATAAAATTTAAAATTTTTAAAATCCCAAAACATTGTCACTTTTTATTTAATAACTTTTAAACAATGTAGTTAAATTAAACGTAACTGCTTAACTGCTTAAACGTAAAATAACAACATATTCGTTAAGAAAAGTTAATGATTAATGAAGTCTGCAATAAACTTTATAAAAAAATAAAGTTCCCGTACAGTAAGTTCCCGGTTTGTTTTAAATTAAATCTAAATGTGGAATGTGGATATAAAAAAATGTTTTGATTTTGATATGTTTGCTACAGTACTAATCCGAAAGACATCTAACGATTTCAAACAAATTTGGAGGAATCCATATAAAGGGATTCTTTCCTGTAAAATTAGGCTGAAATTGTTAGATGCGTTTCGGATAAGTACTAGAACAATCATGCATGATGACAAACTTCCATTTTTATATACAACTATCCTTATACATATGCATACATGCATAGACTTATTAATTATTAAATATGTAGTACGTTTCATTTAACATTAACTGCCATGGTACATGGTTTAAAAGTTATTAAATAAAGGGCCAATATCAATGGCTTTTGATTTTAAAAATTTAGGTGGTTATGCTGAAGTCCGAAGCGGAATTTCTCCGAAAAAAAATTCCGATTCGAATACAAAAAAATCGGTATGCTGAAGTCCCTTCGACTGCAAAGTCTGTGCAGAAATCAAAATCATATGTTTCAGAAGATTTTTTTGTTTGTTTTCATATTCATTTCAAACATTTTTATTTTCAATTTTTTTTTATTTATTTTGTTAAAAATTTTTAATAGATAATGTATATGACATAATGTATATATACAATATGCATACATAAATTAAAAGTAAAAGTTACAACTTTCTTAATTACATATGTAGTATGTATATATATACAAATTAAAATAATAGTAATTTTTTGTTACATCAGAGAAAATTTAAAATTCTCTAAAGAATGTAAAATATATATGTATCGTTTTTAATATATATACATATTATGTTATAATATTAAAAACAATAAAATATATTATTCTTTTGAAGCACTTTTTTATTCCTAAATAAAAAAAAATATTTTTCATAAATGAAAAAAAAATTGAAAAAAAAACTATTATTACATTTTCTACTTCTCCTAATATTCTAAATACAAAAATTGTATGCTTTATAATTCATTTCCGAACCATTCTAATACTTCCGAATGAGAAATTCCGGCGTACAATTTTCAAATTATTTTCCGTTCCGACGAACTTGAGCATTCAAAAATTTTAAAATTTCGGATAAATAATGACATTTGCAGACTGCGGAATACTTACGGACTTTAGCATACCAAATGCGGAATGTAATCAGAATTTCACATTCCGACGAACTTCAGCATAACCACCTTAAAGTTTTATAAAATTACTTCTTTGTTTTTCAAATATATTCATTCACGATTTTTAAAATTTTAGCAATCGAATTTATTTTAAAAAAAATTAGAAATTACCGAAATCACATTTGCAAGCCGCTGTTTTTTTTTTTAAATTTAGTTTTTCGTTTGATTTTGGTTAATGCGGAAATGCAATAAAAATGGCGCAAAAATAAAATAAAATTGGCTACTTACATATATAGTCAATAGTGTATTAAAAGTGCAGTGCAAAATTTTCTAAAATTGGTGGGCCATGCTTATTCTAAAAGAATGGAATTAACAAGGCTTACCTTTACCATCATATCTTTTTTACTCAAAATAACTGAAATCCTAAGTGGAATTAAGGACAAAGAAAACGGCAAGAAAATAATTCAAGATAAGGTTAGGAAATTTTATAAATCTATTTAAGTAATCTAATTTCGTTTTGGCGGATGTTTGCATTTAGATTTTTCATTAATATAAACATTATTCCTTCTATTTTTAGGTTAGTTATTAAAAATTGTATTTTTATAAATTGAAATTAGAATTGACTAATTTGCTGAATAACTTGATGGTGTATCTAATCTTAATGGATCAATATTTTTGAATTTAAATATATTATTTTAATTGTATATTAAAGCTCAGCATTGAATTTTAATCTTAAATTCATTTTTGTTTGAGAAAGGTTTATATGTATAATAGTTATAATGAAGGACATGGGGATAAAATTTTTTTATTAAGTGAACAGGATTTAGAAACAAATGACCCATGCATTTCATTTAGCTACTGTAATTTAACTATTAATAATTAAAATGAAACTAATAACAAACCGTAAATATAGCTTAAATCAAAATTTAATCAAAAATATTTATCATGTTAATCAATTGTTATCTATTTAAATTAAATTTGCATTTTTTTTTTATCTTAATTCATTTAAGTAAATTATACTTATAAATATATTATTTAATAAAATAAAATTTTTATATAAAACAACTTCATTTCTTTACTCTTGGTACATATTTTTACAACACTTTACTACCAACTACCATGTCAATAAGAATAATTTCATCATATATGTATTGTTTTAGTGTACAGTAATTAATAAATTAAAACCATCTTTCATTTTTGATTTTGGTTATTTTTTTTTAAATCATATATCACTACATCAATAAAGAAAAATTGAATTATTCTATTATTTATGCATACTATATAAATGTATATCTACTAAATATTCAAGTTTATTTATATGGAAATCAATTTCAAACGAATTGGCTATGAGTATTCAGATAGAATTAAAATTTTTACACTTGAAAGCAACGAAATATACATAACTATGTATATTTGTACACTGTGTCACAATTATTTATACGACGAAAATATGTAATTTACCACTCTATAACAATTATTATTAACTCTCTGTGCAACAGAGTTTTTTTTCCATTATATCAATTTTAATTAAATTTGGTTGTTTTCATTTGTAGGCAATCTACCTACTTTGTATATAAGTGCTTTCGACCAATATTCTTTTTATTAATTTTTCCAGGATGTGGTAAATATCCGGAATGATGTACTTAGTTTTATATGTGAAAACTATCGGATTTTTAAACAAAAACCGAGTTCGTATTTAGTTTGGTCACAAAAATAATTTACACAGAAATCAACAAATTTATTCAATCAAATTCAAATTTTCACCGTTATTTCATTATTAATTCAGCTAATTAGAGGAGACATTGATTAAGAAATTCTTAATTTTTTAAGTCATTTTTGAATTTGTTGAAGAAATTAGATTTGTATTTAGAATTTTGTAATCCAGAATGGTAATCCAAATTTAAGTATCCAACCCAACAATTATTCCATTATCACGGCTATTAGGTGTATAAGAAGAAGTATAATTTATTGTGATTTCAAAAGTGCATAGCTTTGGTATTATAGCTTCAGCATTTTGCAAGCTAAGATCCTTTATATTAAAGCTTTATCATTTCCTTACCAAGTAATTATTAAATATGTACGTTTTTAAGCAAATGGTGTGCCAATTTCTTCTGAACTTCTATAGTACATTGTACAATATCAAACTTTACATTTTCAACAGTTATCATCTCAACTTAGAGTTGCAGAACAAACCTTGTAGTTTATTTATTGTATTTCATTTGTTGGTATAATTATTTGCTTGTGCTTCCACATTGTTGCTTGTTTTTTACATTGGATCGTTGACAAGTGTGAAATCAATCAATTCCTAAATGATAAATTCCTGTATTTTTCAAGCTATTTTTCTTTGAAGTGTTTTCGATGTTAGCATATTTAAAATTTGTTTTGGAAATTAAATATTTGTCTGTTATTTCGATCCATACTATTATTTTATCCAAAATCCAACTGCCATTGCCACTTGCCAGTTTAATTTAAAATATAAACATTACAAAACAACATTCAACAATCAACAATGCCAAATGTCAAAGAAAATTTAGCATGGTTCATTCATTCCTCTTGTTGCCATAAATAAGTCCGTTCCAATACTATTATTTTTAGAAACTTGCGAATTCTGAAGTTGTAAAATACTTGCAAATTGATTTTACTTTTGAAACAACTTTTGAAAATAATATTTTCCAAGTATAATAGTGAAAATAGTCGAATATTTTCCTTTTAATTTAATTTTATTCAGGTGGTTATGATGAAGTTCGTCGGAATGTGAAATTCCGATTACATTCCGAATTTGGTATGCTGAAGTCCGAAAGTATTCCGCAGTCTGCAAATGTCATTATTTATCCGAAATTTTAAAATTTATGTATGATGAAGTTCGTCGGAACGGAAAATAATTTGAAAATTGTACGCCGGAATTTCTCATTCGGAAGTATTAGAATGGTTCGGAAATGAATTATAAAGCATACAATTTTTGTATTTAGAATATTAGGAGAAGTAGAAAATGTAATAATAGTTTTTTTTTTCAATTTTTTTTTCATTTATGAAAAATATTTTTTTTATTTAGGAATAAAAAAGCGCTTCAAAAGAATAATATATTTTATTGTTTTTAATATTATATTATAACATAATATGTATATATATTAAAAAACGATACATATATATTTTACATTCTTTAGAGAATTTTAAATTTTCTCTGATGTAACAAAAAATTACTATTTTTAATTTGTATATATATACATACTACAAATATAATTAAGAAAGTTGTATCTTTTACTTTTAATTTATGTATGCATATTGTATATATACATTATGTCATATACATTATCTATTAAAAAATTTTTACAAAATAAATAAAAAAAAATTGAAAATAAAAATGTTTGAAATGAATATGAAAACAAAACAAAAAATCTTCCGAAACATATGATTTTGATTTCTGCAGAGACTTTGCAGTCGAAGGGACTTCAGCATACCAATTCTTTCGTATTCGGATCGGAATTTTTTTTCGGAGAAATTCCGCTTCGGACTTCATCATAACCACCTCAATATACTTACTTATACACAGATACGCGTATTTCGTCTACTATTTGCAGACTTCTTCAGTGTTTTGTATTCGACTTGAGTCGAAGTCGACTAAATATTCAACTATTTTCACTATTATACTAAAATTTTACTCTAACGCTAGAAAACAAGTTTCCAAATAACATATTCTTTGAACACTTTTTTGCAAGTAGTTTTTTGAAAAAAATTAATTAGATTTTTAAAACTGCAACTAGATTTTTGAATTAAATTTTAAAAAGAACCAAAATTCGTATATGAATTGAAAAATCTCATATAAGAAATTTCTTTGTTTACATTTTCCTGTTGTCATCTTAACAAAAAAAAGTTCGAAGTGTCATGCCTGTATATTTAGGATGCCTTGGTCTGTCTATTTAGAATGCCTTGACTTGATAGTACTTACTGTGATAGTCGTTCAAAACCTAAAGTTGCCTAACTATTAGTTGTGTTCAGTAAAATGTTCTAGAGCGTTCTAAAACGTTCCAGAGTAAAAAAGAACACGTTTTTGTGTTCATTAGTTTCCGTTACTTGTTCTTTTTTGCCCGAAAGTGTTCTGTTCTGTGTTCATTAGATTGTGCGAAACTGTTCTAAATTGATCTTTTTTGATCTGAAATTTTTTGAGAACAATTTTGGACAACTTTTTTTGTTGTTGTTTTTTCTTTAAATTTTGACAGTTTAATAAAGAAATTTGAGAGTAAAATAGCTTGAAAATAGCTAGAATTTGACATATGTATTTTTGGTGACATAAGTTTTCCGCCTAAAATTTGTAAAATATGCCGTGCATGTTTTGTATATGACGATTGATCTTTTACTAAAGTTTTTTCTAAAAACTTTAATAACATATCAAGCATTGGTGCAGTCATCCTCGTCATCTTAATAAAAACTTAGGGATTTATTTGGTATGCAACTTCAAAAGTGCAAACAAAAAATCCTTCCATGTCCCTTGGATGTGTAACTAACGAACTTCTCAATTCTTGATTCTCCATACCCATTATTTTATAGTTTATTATTTTATTTTCAAATAGGAAATCAAACATCAATAAATTCTAAAATGAATTCAATCGTATAAATTCACTGACATTAACAATTAAAGTTATAAGTTATAACGCCAGCATTGTAGAATTGCCTATAAAGTTGACTGCTATCAGCGGCATAACCCATGAAAAATGAAATGAAATGAAACGGTAATTGTAATTAGATCTGAAAAATTCTAGGTTCATTCATTTGATAACAATCACAACAAATTCAAAGGTAAATAACGCTAGACGCAGTATAGTCTAATACAAAATTGTTGCATCCGTAACTTGTAATTGTATCAGTGTCTAATTAAGGCCACTTTGAAACTCAACCAGGTGGAATTTTATGTTGATTACAAAATCAGGATTATTTTATTCACCTTTTACAGAATATTTATATACATAAATACATATCTAATTATAAGTCTCATTTAAATCTGTTTAAAAACTTGTTTCGAAATTTGTGATATTTAATCGTGTGTGGGGCTGTTTTGAAACAATTTCTTAAACAGTTTAAAAAATCAAAATGGGCGGAGCTTTAAGTTTCTGAAATTGTTTAAGCGTGTAGGGTGTAGTTTCGAAACCAAAATATAAATAAAATCAGTTGTTTGTTTTTTTTGTTAAAAGTAGCTTATATTTTTGATAATATGTATTTATAACCAATATTTTATCATTTTTTGTTTTTTTTTATAAATTTCTACAATTATTATTAATGCGATAATTTTATCCGTCATTTGTTTAAATATGTCTGTCTTGACTTAACTATAAAAATAGTGAAGTTTTTCTGTTTGTTTAAGCAAAAGTTTAATAGTGTGTGATGAAGAGAGAAATTATAGTTTCGAAACGAATTTCTAAACGGATTTAATAGTGTATGGGGCCTATTATGTATATACATACAAGATTCGGAATTAGTTAAGTATATTTTGTATAATATAGTGTCAAGTATATGACATCATCCTAGTGTCTTGTTTTGGCATACTACATAGCAATAATACAATCAATTTTAACTAGTTAGATAAGAATGTACTGAGATAATTTTTGAAACTCACTGTATCATTAGAATGTAAATGTACGTTATTTATGATCGTAAAAATGTGGATAGTGTGTAGATTTTCCGTTAAACATATTGGAAAAATTATTGCTAACGGTATATAATATATCTTTTTTTAGTTTTGTGCTCTATGATTTTTTTAGTTATTTATAAAGGTATAGTTTACATATATTTATATGGGTGTACATGAAAATAGTATGAAAAAGGATATTTGGGGTGGTTAAATTGAATTAGTCGTATTATAAAGTTTTTCATATGGTTTAAATAGAGAACATTTTTATATTAATATAATAATAATTATATAGGGTAGGTTAGTACATATATGAAAGGATAAAAAAATATTTTCGATTTAGTTTTTATTTAGATTATTGTTTAACAAAAACAAAATTTGTAATTTGCATTAGAAGAAATTAAATTAAAATAATTATTCAACACTAGGAGTCCTATATTTTTTTCTCTGTTAATTAAGTATGTATAATAATTTTAATTAGATATTTGTATTAAGAATTAGATAAATGAATAAAAGTGTTCTATTGAATTTAGGTTGTAACTCTAATATGGTAAAATAGGGTAAAATATATGTTATTTGCTCTTATTTATACTTTACTAATTGGTAAAGTATGCATTGCATACTATGGTGACAAAATATTATGCAGTAGATTTCTTCGATTCTATACGTATTGTATCATGGGTGATTATTTTTATGTTTTCTAATTGGACGTAATTTGTAAAAAAAGAACAAAAATTTTACTTATTTAATTGAAAGTCGCTTATTTTATATTTTTATACAGGTACAATTATTGAATTATCCTATCGGTTTCGTTTCTTAAGGACATCAGTCGTTGAAAATATTCTAAAACAAACTAGTCGGCCGAATTATTCAATAAAAACAAATCTTCAAAAGTATAATTTTTTATTGCAACCTTTTGCATATTTGGTGATTAATAAAAAATTGTGCTCATAATATTTGGTTTGTTCATCTATTCAAAAATGCGCTTATTTAAACCGTTTAAGTTCCACTCCACCACATTTTTTTGGCATTGCAGAAATAATTATTTTGGGGGGGTTGCTTCTACATTTGATTTATGAATATTTTCCAACTTTCATGATAATATGTAATTTGAATATTATTTAAATATGGGTTTTGTTGGATTATAGAGGTATACATTTTGTTGAATTTCTAATGATATTTGTATTATTATTATAGATTTTTAGTTTAAATAGATTGGCATGTTATTTTGTTTGAATTTGTACTCATATCATATCACAGCCAATCAGTACACAGTCTGGATGAATAATTGTATTCAAAATGTCTAAGAATTATCTAGATAAGAGCTTTTTTTTATAAACGAAGAAATTAATCTGTAAGTCTATATGCATATACCCACTTACTTTTGTTGGATACTACAGACCTTGAAGGTCCTTAGCATGATGCAAAATTTTTCTGTACTGACTTCGGTCACGAACGGAATCTCTCCAGTTGGTGATTTGAAGTTTTTTCATATCTGCCGACACTTCATCTCTGCAACGAATGTGTGACCTCCCTCGACGACGCGTTCACCGGGGCTTGGATTCGAAGAGTTTCCTAGCTGGGCTAGCCAATGAAAACGTCTTATTCAGACTTTTTTGGTCCATGTCATTGAACAGTTGGTATAGCTCGGCATTGTATTTTCTTCTGCAAACCACTTCGTCAGACACAGGAACATAAATGTAACGAAGAATTTTTCTCTCAAAGATACAAAGTGCATGCTCGCTTGCTTTTGGTAGTGTCCCCGATTCAGAATCATATAGCAACACCGCAGGGATGACGGTTTTGTATAATTGTGTCTTGGTATTTTGGGATGGGAACTTTGAACCCAGTTCTGTGGAGAAACCGAAGTAGCAACTGGTTACAAGGGTAATTAATTCTTCACCTTATTTCAACATCGATGTTATTGGTGCAGTTGATGTTGGTTTCAAGGTACATCTATCTCAAAATTATATGAGCCGACAGTGATGCTGTGTCCTATATGATGTTGTGAGGACATTTTATTTGCCGACGACATATATTTCATTTTATCCTAATTTATAAGAAGACCCGCTTTACCTGTTTCCTCTTTAAATCTGTGTAAAGGCTTCAATGACTGCTCGTCGTGATATTCTGATAATATCGACGTTATCAGCGAAACCCAGGAGCTGTACAGATTTGTAAAATATAGTGCTCTGAGTGTTTACATCGAAACGTCGCACTATATGCTCCAACACCAGATTAAACAAATTACATGAAAGCGTAACGCTTTATCAAAGTCCGGAGCACGTTCGAAATGAATCAGAAATGTGTCACCCAATCACTACAGAACACTGGATATTTTCTAAAGCCATTTTCGACAAACGGATAAGCTTAGCTGGGAAATCAAGTTCCGACATTGCTTCGTAAAGCACAGTTCGATGAATGTTGTCATAGGCAGATTTAAAATCAATAAAAAGATTGTGCGTATCGATTTGAAATTCGAGGGCTTT
Source organism: Argyra leucocephala (assembly GCA_963942445.1). NCBI lineage: Eukaryota > Metazoa > Arthropoda > Insecta > Diptera > Dolichopodidae > Argyra > Argyra leucocephala. The sequence goes on along the minus strand of OZ012679.1, from coordinate 48,215,673 downwards.
GTGCAGGATTTGCCTTAATGCGACAACCTGATCGACGGTTGATTTACCAGGATTGAAGCTTCAGCTTCCTATCACAGCGTTACAATGGCGCTTTAATCGTTTACGCAGAATATTGGACAGAATCTTATACGCAACGTTTAGTAGAGATATTCTTCTATAGTTGCCGCAGGACATGGATATCTATCTGCATTATAGTTTCTTGGAATTTTACTGTGCCTTAGCCTGCACTCACGTGGAGTGAAGATACTAGTGTTTGCTCAGAAAATATATATGGGTACAAGCAACGTTCCCTCTAATTTTTTTTTAGCTGAGCAAAAGAAAAATAAATTGCGCTATGTTTAAAAAATTAAACAAAAATTTACTAAATTAGATATTATATTTTATTAAAAAAATTTTTTTTTGAGTTTTTTAAGCTTTTTATTGTTTTTGAATTTTTTTTATTATTACATTATTATTTTTTTCTTTCCTGTCTTTCTTTTTCTTCCAGTAATGGTATACTTAATCCAGGTCAATAATATTTTCCGCCATTAAGTGTGACTTTAGACTTTATTCTTATTAAGTTACCCAAATGATTTACTTTCAAATTATTTCTAAATTTTGTTTTAATCAAATTCATCAGGCTAAATCCTCTTTCACTATCAGCACTCGACGCTTAAAAGATTCCACAAATATCAAACAAAACTATCTTCACGAAGATCCAATTGAAGTAGGTCATTGAAATTACGACTATTGTTTTTGGATTTTTCCTTAAATAAGTATTTTAATCTCTATACTCATCCATTATTATTTTATTATCTATGTCCATGTCCATGATAAGATTTCCGTATTTAAAATTAATTTTTTTAAGTTTTCATTGCCATAATTATAGTCAGATGTGTTGACAAAAGCACTTTGAACAAAAGTATTCCAAAGGTCCATATCAGCATTAGGAAATCTTTTATCTAAATGGTAGCCAACAACTTTGTTTTCAACAAATAAAATTATTCCAGATGACATTTTCATTTTTCATCATTTAATGCAATCAATGTTGTACGTTTTACATTATTTTCTAAAATTGTTAAGCAATATTTTGCGATTGTATCAACTGAATTGGAACTATCAATCTTTTCTTTGAAATATTCTATTAAGCCAGTGTATTTCATTAACACGGCCGGAATTGAGACCGGAACATCTAAACTTCACAATCCATTAGACTTGCCATTTCTTCAAAATTATGCTTTTTAACAGATGAACGATTGAACATCTTCGTGTTTTTACTTGGGAAGTAAGAGGGATACCCTTCCAGGCATCATCGATTCCCAAATCCTCTCTATCTGCCACAAAATGCTGAGCTGCTAAGTGATAAATTGTGTTGTGCGCTGTAACTCTACAGCATTACCGCAGCTCCAGCAGATGTTAACATTACCATCTTTTGCATATCCAGATTAATAGTTTTATAAAAACTTTTTATGGACTTCACAATATATTTTCCGTCACATGCATTTAATTGTATTATACCAGTAAGAACAGTTTTATAATTAAAATTAAAGCGGTATTTTATTGTAAATAAGTTAACATTTTGTCCACTATTAAGCAATTTTTCCACAAAATTCTAGATTTGTATTAAAATAAAAAATATATTAATATGTACTAAAAATATGTACTACAAAATCATAAACCTTATAAAACTTACCAATTAGAACTGGAACAACTAACTAAGAACTATGACAAATAACAACTGAATAAATAAGTATTAAATATTTACAAGCTAATTTCTAATGCGCAATTCAAAAAAAATCTGTGCGTAATTGCACACGTTCGTAGCTTAGAGGGAACGTTGGGTACAAGACTTTCTCTGATATATAATCTTAAAATCTAATTTTTTTGAAAATATTTTTTATGGAATGACTTTAATTTCTTGTTTTTAAAGGCCCAAATGAAAATAATATTGACAAATTTATATATGTAAATACAAGAACAAGAAAATTTTAAATGAATTTCTAACATTATAAAGAATGTTTTTAAAAATGATGTGGTCTCAATTAATATGTAGAATAGGTTGTGCAATTAAGAATTACATTTATAATTACAAATTATAAGATCTCTCAAAATATGTCGTTTTATTAAACAGTAAAAAACTTATGTTCATCTTTTATTTTCCTATAGTTTCAGTAACCTCAGATAATTTTCAAAAAAAATAAAAGTAAATTTTTTGCACATAATTTTATAAAAATTTTTTGCATCATAAATTTTTTATAAAAAAAAATCAGAAATAAAAGTTTTTGATTTTTATAGTGTAGAAATATTGTTATTAAGGGTGCCATCTGTTTGTTATTCTTTTATAGAGAAAATATTACATATTAATATGTACATAGAAAATATAAACATTTATATAATAATTGTATATACTTTTATAGTATTTACATTTTTTTCTTGAAGTTTTACTGAAATGGGTGGTTAAGTTCGTATATCGGATATTAGTCATCAATAGTTACTGTTAGTAACAGTTATATATACCGATGGTTAATTAAACGCACTAAATTTTAAATTGGTCTACCACATCCACTTGAATCCTTTGATTAATTCAAATAAAGATTTTTAATGTGAATTTGGACGTTAAAATTAAGATTTAAATTCGGATTTAAAATTTACTTCGATTTGATTTTTTTTTTCAATGTTTCAATTTAATTTAAAAGGCCAAAGTAAGGGTGAAATTTGTTCATTTACTTTTATGTTTCAGTCATGGTGTAGTGTAGATAATAATTTATCACATACATACATTTGGCTCTAGTTATCGTTCTAATTATTTTCGATTATACTCTTTGTATTAAATCAATTTTGATTTTATTTGAGGTACTTCAACATTTCTGCTTTATATGTCCATATCAGTTTTATAATTGTTTTTTTTTAAAGCCAGAAGAGATTAAGCTCATTACAGCTGTCTGAATTTTACTCCTATTTGATCACATGTGTCTCTTTCATATCAGCTTATTGTCAATATGTACATAACTAGTTATTTCGTTTATTTTTTGGATTTGTATTTGTTTATTATTGGGGGTCTGGTTCGGGATCGACGGAAACATATGATTGGTCCAGATGCGCAACTGGCGAGTTCCTATTCAAGTGCTTACATTACCTCTACGTGGTGACCCCTGGGAACTTACAAAACGTCAAACAATCTGGATCGAGGAGAGCATGCCTGATGACTGGAGTTTAAGTTCAATATCTCCAATATTCAAAAAGGGAATTTCCATGTCCTGCGTCTTATTAAGCGTTGCGTATAAGATCCCTTGCAGCTTCGTTTCTTGCTATGCCAGAATGCCCTGGTACCCACATTATTGTAACTTTATTTGTTTTTGTCAGTGTTTTAAGTATTTCTAAACAATATCATGCTAGCGTTATGGTATATGAATTAATAGTTAGTATGGCTGCTTTGCTGCCCGAGAGAATGTAGATTTTACGTTTTTTGTAATTTCTTCTGAAATAATTCTCTCGCAAACAGAGTTTTATAGTATGTACTTCGAGATGTACTTGTAGTATGTACTATAAACAAAATAGTTAAAGAGAAATTTAGTTTCTTTTACATTTCTATGAAGAACGTGAAAACAATATTTAGTAAAGATCAAAAAATATTCCTTCAAAGAATACAGTTGGCAACTCTAAAATTATTTTTATACACATATTATGTATATTAAATAAATTAGTAAATAGATTTTTATTAGTGAATATTATACTTGTTTTTATAAGAGTAAAAATTTCATAAAAGAAAATTTTCTAGAAAATTTTTTCATCCATTAAATATTAAACCTATAAGGATTTTGTAGTTCAAGGTTTTATTATGTTATTGTATGATAAGAAAAAGGATAATATTATAGATAATTTTAATCAGATAAATATACACACTAAAGCTTATATGTAAATTATATACATTATATTTATAGTTTTTTTTTTGTTTTTTTTTTCTATTCATTATATATAAAGTAAAGGAACTAAGAATCGGATGACAATAATTATCTCTAAATATAAAATATAAAACAAATACACTGAAGAAAATCTCATTAATTCTTAAAGGAATTATATAGTAGTTATTATAGAGGGTTATTACCAGAAAATCAAATATTAAATTTAATTTTTGATTAAATTAATCTTTATATTATTAAATTTTATGCATCATATAAGATAATATTATCAGGTTAACTAAGTAGAATTAAAGACTTTGACATTTTTAACAGTGAAATTTATTTTGTATTTAAAGGATAATGTGTACCTATCTAGAGTGTGTTATTAAAAGGATATTTCAATTTTAATGAAAAAAGAAAAATATCTGAACTGATGTTTTGAAGATCAATTGCCATTTTTAGTAAACGAATCTAGTTACGGTAATTTTTTTACAGTATCATTAATATCGAAAATCTTGTACACTATACAATCATCTTCAATTTATACCTTTTACTTGAAGGTATAGCATCCCCTATCTCCGACCTATGCATGTCCCATGGGGTTACAGGACAATGATTATAGCATAAAAGAAATAGTACAAAGTCACTTGATCTATAGTTCAACAAAAATGTAGCTTATTTTCTGTTGAAGAAATTTATTCATTGTCTACTGATTGTATATTCAAACCATATATGCAAATTTCATCCAAAACTCGTGAATTGTAATTGTGTTTTTAATTTGCTATAAAATATACATAAATAAATAAAATATTTCCAAAAAACTGACATTCATTCATTTCGCCTCTTTATTTACTAATTTTATCACTAGTTTATTCATTTTATTTTACTGCTGCTGCAGTACAAATTTACTGTTTTATGGTTTCCAATTATCAGTACTGGAAAAAAGTATTGATTTTTTTATTAACTAGCCAACGCTTGGCTGCTTTTTTTTTCCTAAGTTGGATTTGAATTTGAAAGAGAATCTATTGATTCGGTTCTCTGATTTGCAAAATAAGACTGAGAAAACTGTTATAACTTCATAGAATTGTTATATTTTATGTAAGTGATATAATATATTTTATTTATAGCGATATGCTGCTAAACAAAGATTGAGAAAGAGAGAAAAATTCATGAATATATGAAAATCTAATGTAAGTATACCTTCTGTTCATGTATAGTCATAGGGTCTACTACGTAATCTTGTTTTTTAAGATTGTGTTTTAGTTATAAAATATATTTATAATATATTTAAATAATATAACAGCGGCTACGCCTAAAAATAATTAAGGTAAATATTCTGTAAAAAGGATATATTACTCCTTTTTGCATCCAAAAGTAGCTACGCATAAGAATAATTAAGATAAAAACTTTTTTTTTGTGGGATTTTGTGTCTCGAAGTTTTTAATATCGAAGTTATTTCGCACCGCCCATAAAACACCGTCACTGAATATGCAAAAATAAAGGCATTCCAAAATCATTATAATATAAAAATATAAATTCTGGAAGGAATATAAAAAGCAGGTATTTTTCTTTTTAAAGTCGGAGGCTACTGCCCCCAAACCCCCGCTACTCATTTATTGAAACCTTTTCTTTTCCGACGGCAGACATACGTGGACGGTAAGAGTCTAGTAAAAAATGAAAACAAAAAGCTATTTTATTTTTAAAGTCACAAACAGATATATCATTCTATATTATTGCAACCCCCTTATAAGTGATGGCAACAACATTTCATTAAAAGAAGTTAAGAAAAAAAAACAAGAATTTTGAAAAAAGACAATATATTAAAAAGCAAGATTTAAAAAAAAACAAAATTAAAAAAACAAGATAACGTACCGCTCCCATAGTCATACCATATAAAGTTTAAAAAAAAGTCAAGTCATGAACGAAAGGACGTTACTATAGCTTTGCTTTGCGGGACTTGGATTTGAATTTAAAATACTAACATGTAAATATAACATTTTTTTTCCTGTTATAGCTCGTGGAAGCATAGGGCATCAACTTGCCTCTTCCATTGTTTTCTGTTGTGCGCAATGATTTTTATTTCCTGCCAAGTTGTTTCATTTCTCGTTAGTTCAAAAGTCGTAGTTCGACGCCAGAAGCTGTTAGGTTTTCCTCTCCTTCTGCTTACTTGGAGGTTCCATTCTAGGACCATTCTCGTTATAGTATCTAATATTTTTTTAGAGTGGCATCTATCCACCTCCATTTTCTACGTTTAATTTGATACATACTTGGTTTTTCACCTGTTAGCTGCCATAAGTCCTTATTGCTGATGGTGTTAAGTTCAGAATATTCTGCATATATTACTTTGGCACTTGTTCACAAATACTGGCAGCTTTTGACTGATGTTATTTGTTGTCATCCAAGTTTCGCTGCCGTGTTGACATTAGACATTGTCATTTAAATAAAACAATAACAACCTAAATCCATCTCCTTAAATTTTTAGTTGGGTTTGGATTTTGATTTAGTTTTGTAGATACCATATTTTATCTGAGGAAACTGTTATAATTTGCCTTACAGTACTTTATAGGTACACCATCATCTACTGTCAAAATAAAAAACTTGATTGATTCATTTACGACCACATACGTAGATATTTAGCGTAAATAAAACGCCTACATACGTAGATAATAGTGTTCCGAACTATATATTAATAGGGTTGGGATGTTTTTTTTTTATGGGGAATTCTATGTAGACGCGACCTCTTCAGATTTATTATGTTCTCCCGTTTATTATCTTAGATTATGTATGTTCTTGATGAACGCTATTATTGCTTTAATGTCAATTTCAGAATTAAGCAATGTGTATTTTTGGAAATATTTCTTTATAGCGATGTCTATGGTGTCGCAAAAGAAATAGAATATGAGAGAATCTCTTTCTTCCAAGCAGAATCCCCATTTGTCTGTGTTCGATTTACCAATTTTTAACAGATGTTTGTTAAATGTGATAAATCATCATTTTCATTACCTGATTCAATTGGTGAATACAGATTTTGAAAAAGACTTTAGACCGTGTAAGTCCTTAGTTACTATCCCATATACTTATATGTTTTCTGCAGTTTCCCTCTTAAAAACAATTCTTCGTAGGTAGAAGGGTTTGAACGAGCAATACTTGGATTTGGTCCTAAAACTTCACTCTTCGCGGCTGTTTTTGCAAGCACATCTCATTACCTTGTATTCCTTCATGCCCGGATTCCACACAAGAGTAACTCTGTTTGCTTCCACTAGCTTTATTACAGTTTTACAGCCATAGTTAAGCTTTGATTTAAAAATATAAAAAAACGCCAGAGCTTTTAAAGTAGCTTGCATATCTGATATTATGTATACATTGGTTCCCTCTTTTACTGCATTATAATGCCGATACTTCGATGGCAGAGGCTTCAGCTTGAAAAACAATGGGATATGTTGCAAGTGCCGCGCTAAATTTGAACTTTGTTCCAAATATGCCAGCACCGGTTTTCTATTTGATTTTTGGGTCATGAGTGTAACATACCGAACTGAATACCGAATAAAAGGATTTTATTAGTTTCTCGACTTCGTCTCTTTTAGCTATTAATATAGTGAAAATCCTGTGTAATCAATTGTTTTTTGTCATATAGTCCGAAATTGCAATTGCATCGGTGTTAGTTTAATATTCTTCAGGATAATGCTGTGTCCTATAGTCGTTTGTGTTTTAGGTTATTTGTTTATTTCCTATCTGGATCTTACATTGTGTTCGTTTTTGATCGTGAATGTAATTTGGTTCGATTAATTCAACATTTCATGTGTTTCACTATTTGGTAAATATATAAATAAATAAATTGTGTCATCTATCATGCACTGAAACTCCCGTAAGCTTAAAATTAACCTATTTGTGAATTAACTAAGTACGGTATCATCTTATCAACGTAAGTGTCTGTTGAATAAAGTCATGGGGTTATTTATTATTCTTTAAAATATATATTTCATTATTCATTGAATCTAGTTGGAAATACAATTTCGTTATTACAAGAATAAAATGTAACTATGTTTTAGTGAAACTACTCTAGAATAGATGTAGCTTTCTAGATTTATATCAGTTAATATATAAAATAAAAAAAAATTATTATGAAACTGGTAGAATCCCAAAAAAGGGTGAAAAATCAGTCAGGATATTTATTCCATGGATAAATAGTTCAAAATAATTAACATTGTGTTCAATTCAAACCCGCTCACCACTCTGTTGTTGTTGTTATCGTCCTTTGTTAATTGTACAAAAAAAAAAAAATCTGGAGTTTTTGTTATTAATATAACCTACGTTAAGGTTTAGGATATGCGTCTCTATATATAAATGCAAATTTAAAAAATAATTAAAATAAAATTAAATTTACAAATTAAAAAGTTTTCTTTTTAAAAAAATTTTTTTTTTTTTTAATTATTTTTTTTTGAAAATATTTTTTCTTAAAATAAAAAAACAATTTTGTTTTTTTTTTTTGAGAAATTAAAAATAATTTTGTTATTATTTTCCTTTTGATTTTGTTTGTTGGTTTTTGTGTTTTTTTTGTTTTTTGAAAACTTTTACTATGTCAGAGAAAATTTTTCATCGTTAATTTTCAACATTTTCATTTTTTAATGATTTTTTATTATTTCATATAGAATGATTTTTGTTGTTTCAATATTTTTTTTGTTTTTTTTTTTTTTTATTAAAAACATTTCTAGAAAAACAGAAATTCAGTATGAGAAAATTTGAAAATATATACAGAACTTTTTGTTCGGAAAGTTGTTAGGTCTTTTTGTAGAGGTTAAAGGTATAAAATATGGAAAGAAAGTGAAAACTAAAAGGCTTCACAAAATATTATAAATGGAACTCTATATTTAATATTCAAAATAATTGGAATGTTTTATTAAAAATTTTGTGTATACAAAGAAAAAGAAAAGAGGAAACATTTTCAAGCAATTTAAATTTTTAAATATTTAAAAAAAAATTTAAATTTGATTATTTCTGTACTGTTATCGAACTTTTCTATGGCCTAATCAGTCTGAGGATAGATTAAAATGATGTGCACGGGTTAAAATGTGAGCGGCATAGCGAATGACACCAGTTCGTGTACCAAACAATAGACTAATCACTTACTTTGTGGACATTTAATAATTGAATTAAGTAAATTAATAAATGGTCCCAAAATGGACAACCATTAATTTGAAATATTATTCAACAATATGAAATTATAGAATACTAGCAAAGTTACCCGATGTTGTGCGGGTCGAACACAAAGTGTATATAGAAATTACTTCAATAAAGTTTGATTTATGAACCGAATTAAACAAAATATGGTTTATCAAAAATATTCTAATACAGCTTTTTTTTACTACGATAACAAAATCAACAATACTACAACTCTACAATATTTCTGGTTTTTCTGATGGAGTATATTCTTTGTTGTTTCTACCCGTAAACATACGACATATAGTTGTCCATGAGATAAACAATTTTCTTTCAAAATGCCGATCAAATTCTTTTATAGTTTATCCCTCCGATTGCTTAATTATCATCGCAAAACTTAATTTCACCGGAAATTTTAAGCTCAAATGGCATTTCAAATTATATTAGCGGTATTCTAGGGATATGATATGGGATATGATGATGGGAATTAGATATGTTCATTTTTTCAACAATCAGTTTAAATTTATGCTTCAATAAAATGAAAATGCAAAGTTTTTATTATTAATTTAGCACCATAGTTTTGGCTGCTTCAAATTTCGTATGTATGTATTATTGAAGCTGCTACTTTGATCCTATCAAATCCAAAAAATTAAGTAGGAGAAACTAGGGTTTAAACCAAAACTAAAATTAAAAGAAAATTTTACGTAACTATAATATATTACCCAACGTTGCTAGAAGAGGGCAGATATAAGTTATGAAGAAATGACGAACTTCTCAGCCTTATAAAACGGGAAGATATGGTAAGGTATATAAAAAATCAAAGAATTAAATGAACATGTCATTAGAAGAAATACTGCCGAAGAAACCAGAAGAAGAAATACTGCCGAAATACATATTTGAGGTAAGTTCATATGAAACAGATGAACACATAACGGGGATTTCAAAAGAATGTGTATCCGCAACTGAAAAAATAAAACAAACAATAGAAATGGTTGGAGACAAATCGTGAACAAGGTTAAGGCTCACTCAGGGTTGTGATAGCAATAGGTGATGTTGATAAAATGATAAGAAACTCATGATTATTGTAATTATTGTAAATTAAGTAAGCGTGAGAATAAAAAAAAAAAAATAATAATAAATAGTAATAGTTATGAACTGCAATTAAAAATTTTTATTATTGGGTATTCTTGTGTATGACCAGACATGTTTGACAGGATATAATTTAACACACTGTATACATACAACGTCTTTCGCCCTATGCTCTATGGAAGGGGTGATAGGAAATTAATGATGATACATACAACGTGCCTTGAAAAGAGCCAGAGCCAGTAATAAATCAAGAGCTATATAAGAAGATTGTTAATTTTTTTGTTATTTCTGTAAATTTTATTGCTTTGATTTAATTTTGTTTATGTATACCATATGATATATGGCGTACAGTAGAATCAAATTTAAAAACAAAATCTTAAATCCTATGAATATGTCTTCTTAACGTTCATTATCAATCTTCTTTTTCTTCATGGGTCCCTATTTCTGAATGCCAATTTATCGGAAAAAATTAATTAAATTCTTCTTCATCCGTTTCCACACTTTTTATATCTTTTTTCATGGTATTTCAATTACAATTTCAATTTCATTAACATAACTAAAATAATAAAAAAATTTAAGGAAATCAAATAAAATAAAACAATCTTTATTTTGAAGATTGTAGAATACTTGAATTTCGTTGTCCATTACTTGAAATGGTGCATTATATAGATTACAGCGGCGTATGCTTCTAACGAAGCACCTGCGAAGTCTTGTAGTTTAAAGACGTACTTTGTTTTGTTATTGCGACTATCTTTTAATATGACAATGTTGAATATCTTGAAGATTACACTTAAAATGGTTCCACTTCTTTTAAGTTCATCCGTAAATTCATTATCTCATTATAGACTGGACAACCAATACTTCTGCTTGAATACTTTGCTAAAATGATTGTCAGAGAAAGTAAAGGGTTGAATATTTTTCTTATTTGTATATAAAGCTTATATAATCTTATTTGGTATTTGCAGTTTGTACTTCTGATTTCTTCCTTTATGATATTATATGTAATAAGACTCGATGTAAAACAACCTTATTCACAAACTATGGTACTCCTGTTATTAGTCCTAATGGTTTCGACTGAAATCGTTGTAATATATTATAAATTGCTAATCGTTGAATCGCATTATAAATTAGAACTATGTTCTTTAATGTCATAGAAAAATTGCTCAAATCCAAACTACTTAATAAAGAGTGTAAGATGAAAATGTACATTTAGTACGGCCAATTGTTGCATACAGTGCTAAAATATGGATCATAACAAACTATGATGTAAGGCAGGTACGGATATTTAAAAGGACAATTTTCCGTATAATATATGACTCATGATTGTATCCAATCAGCCAATAAAATTAACTTAGCTTAAACCTCAGGTGTTTTCTTTTAGCTGTTTTCAGTATGGATACAAGTTTTCTATACGTAAGTTACCTATTCAAGTGCAGCCAAATGCACTTTACAGCTTCTTTTTTGTTGAAATACTTCGGTATGATCTCTATATTTTCGTGTTCCTTTATTTATTTTATTTAATTATTTATTTCATAAGATCTCATGAGAGCTTAAAACTCATATAGAGTGTAACATATATAAATTAAAACTTAAATATAGTCAAAATAATTAAACAACACAATTATCAAGTTCAGTGCAAATATAAAAATATCTTCATATACATATATAAGCCAATATATTCAAAATATAATATATACTATAGGAATTAAAGAAAAAAAATGAAAAAAAAAACAAATTACAAAAGATAGTTTAGTTTATAAATTCAAAGTAAAATAATGATTCAACAACAATTATATATTAAAATAATTATATTCTAAAATTAATTTGAAATGCTCAATATTGTTCTATGTATAGATGTTTTAGATTAATTTTTAATTTTGAAGTACACAGATTTTTCATAGAATCTGGTAATTTGTTGAAGGCAGAAGAAGCGGTATTAATTATAGGTTCTAATCCTTTCAAATTGTGACTGGCGATAAATCTTAGATGGCTGGCTGATCTCGTATTATGGCTGTGTATGTCTACATTTGTAACTAGTTTTGTATTCGATTTTTTGTTGCTTGTTCTTATACTGTTAATGTGTAGAATTTGGATCATTTCCTTAAAGTCTTTTACTTTTGAGATCTTGTAATTCTTATGTATTGTATCAGTTGGTGTTCTAGCATGAAGCATAAATAAATTTTTTATGGCTTTATTTTGAATGATTTGTAAAGCAATTAGATTTTTTGTAAACGTATTGCCCCATACGCCAATACCATATGTTATCTTGCTATGGAAAAGACTGTAAAAAATAGATATTTTTGTAGCTTCAGGAACTCTAAATCTAATTTTTTTAAAAACACCAGCTATTGCCACCACTACGTGTTTTGGTTATAACATCATTTATATGCTCATTCCAATTCAAGTCTTCATCTATTATGATACCAAGGTATTTGTATTTCGTTACTCGTTCTACAATTTGATTGTTGTATGTAACGTATATCGTCTTTCCTATGGCTTTAAACAACATAATTTTGGTTTTTGTTGTGTTGACTGTGAGTTTGTGCAGAAACATCCATTTGTACACATTTTGCATGCCTTCGTTTATTATTAATTCTAAGTTAATGTAACTGATGTCTGTGTACACTATAGCTAAGTGGTTTGCAAATAGAAAGGCTTTTCCATATAAGTCTAACTTTGAGAAGCTACTTACGTAGCATGAGAACAAAACTGGTCCAAGTGAGCTTCCTTGAATTACTCCATAATCTACATTATTTTGTTTACTTGCAAGGCCTTCACATTCAGAATATTGCTTTCTATTTTTGAAATAATTTTCGAACCATTGATGTTCTCTACCTTGTACACCGCACTCAAACAGAATTCGAAGTAAAATACCTCTATCTACAGAATCGAAAGCTTTCGTTAAGTCGAAAAAAACCACAGCCACCTTTTTTTCTTTACTTACTTCGGTTTGAATATGTGATATAATGTCAAATAGAGTTGAATTTGTATTCGATTGTTTGGTAAAGCCATATTGCAATTTGCATCCTAAATTATTATATACTATATAATTGACCAGCTGGTTGTTAATATAGGTTTCGATTAGTTTACCAAATACTGACGCTATGAATATAGGCCTAAAGTTGTTTATATCAGATTTATTTCCGGACTTTTTCTAAATTGGTATAACTTTATTAATTTTTAAGCTGTCAGGCATTTTGCATTCTTCAATTGAAGCATTAATTAAAGTTGAAATAGGTTTTGCAAGTTCCGTTTTAAGTGTTTTGACAGTGGAAGTTTTAATTCTATCTACTCCTGAACTATTACTTGTCGTTATACTTTCAATAAGTTTTATAACCTTTACTTCATTAGTTTTTTCAAAATGTAGTCTACTGTTAGTTCGAATTTTCGGTAAATAGATTGATGTGAAATTTCTAGCCGTATTTTTTCCTATGTTGCAATAGAAACTATATATACGTTTAATTTATTACATTTCTCCTCATGTTTATGTTCTCCTTCAAAAAACTCACTATTATTTATACTATTCACACCATCTGTGATAATTTCTTTAATTACATTCCAAGTTTTTTGTTGGTTATTTAGACAATTATTAAATCTATATTTATCATAATTTTGACGTTTCTTTCTTTTTGTTGTTGTAAGTACATATATTTAGCCAATAACGATACTTTTCATGAAAATACATATCATTTTATTTATTAAAACTTTTTTGTACCAATAATTTTTTATTTTACATTCACTATCGATCCATGGGCTCCTATGTTTTATTTTTCGTGTGACGGTTTTCTCAACAGTTGATACTTCTACACTTTTTTGTAATGCATTTACTACATTTTGGTAAATCACATCGACATCACTTGATGGTATGTCGATAATGCAGTTTTGATAATGATCTTTCAATTTGCTGTCATTCGTACATGTTTTATTATACACATATGTTGTTTTGTTTTCAAATTTATTATATAAGTGTCTATTTCAATTATTAGAATAAGGTGATCAGTAATATTCGAGTTTAAATAAGTTATTTTAATTTTGTTTTTTATTTTCTTTTTTAGAACATGATCAATATATGAACCTGAGGCTGGTCTTGTTACAGAATAATCACAAAAATGAAATCCATTGGATTCTACAATCATTTTGTAATCATCCACAGATTTGTCATTTTTTAGTTTGATGTTGAAGTTAAAATCTCCTACAACAATTGAATTATTTCCTATTTTATTTAAGTGGTTATCTAAAATTGTGAGAAAATTATTTACAAATGTTCTATTGTTATCAGGTGGTCTGTAAAATGCAGTAACATATAAACTATTGTTATTAGTGTGAATTAATATGGAAATAAAGCTATTAAACTCATCACAAGTATGTATAAGTCTTCCAATTAGAAAAGGTGGTGGTTTTCTATTTTTATAGTATTTTAAATTAATTATATCTATTTCATCATCCATTATCCAAGTTTCGCTGAACACAATTAGATGAACGATTGAGTTTAAATTATCTAATAGGAATGCGACTTCATCAAGCTTATGTTTGAGGCTTCGTGCATTTAAATAGAGAATTTTTAATGAATTCGGCATTTCAAATTTCGTATTTTGTATTTTAGTAATATATTTTACTTGAGTATTTGACAGGAAAGTGTTTGGATCTAAATTATTATTGTTTGTCATTGAATTTTTCAATTAAGAGTTTGTCTGATACCAGACGTATTACTTTTGAAGTATCATTTTCTCTAATTAACACTTTCCCATCTTTCACCCAGGCATACTTAATAATGTTTTTTCTTTTTAAATCCCTGGCCTTTTTAAATATTAAATTAAAATATGTTGTTAATTTCTCATTCAAATATATAGTTCGTGGAATCGAATTAGAAGAATGCGGAAAGATATTGTTATATTTCAAATGTTTGTTTTTTCTAGCTTGTATAATTTTTTGCTTTATATCTGCACTATTAAATTTAACAATAATTTTTGAAGGCTCAACTGAGTTTTTAGAAATGTTCCTATTTGAGATATAGGCATATTTTATTTGTTCAGATTCCACTTTGATTCCAATTTGATCCACAATATTTGTTACAGTTGTTATTGTACTTCACCAACCCCGGATATTTCTATTATTTTTCTATATCGTTGTTGTTTAATAGTTTCAATTTCAATGAAATTTCGCTCAATGTTATCCTTCAGAATAGCGTTTTCATTTCTCAATTGCATATTTTCATCCAGGATCGAGTCGATTGTTTCTCTAAACTCTCTTAATTCACTCTGTAATTGAATTAATGCATCATCATTTACTGATAGTTTTTCCAGAATTTCCTCTAATTTCTGCCTTTTACCTTCATTATTGGTGTTACTTTGTTTACTAAGAGATGCAGCTAATGTACTTCCTGTACTGCTTTAAAGAACAGTTGCACTATTGGATCCAACTGATTTACGTTTTTGGCGCCTTTCTTTACAATTAAGACAAAACCAAATTTCTTCAGGATTTCCTGAAAGGTGGTTCAAATCTTCATTGCTCAAGCCTGAACAGGAACCATGGAAATAGTTTTTACAATCACCGTCACATTGCAATACTTTTTATTTTTTTAAATTAATATTTTTTTTGCACTGATTAAAAATTGTTTTGCTAGTAATTTTTGACATTTTGACATTTTCCAAGTCCAAGTGAATTTAGTTCCATTCACTCTAGTTGTGCACTTCTGATGTAGCCATTGCTTAATTTTATTTATACTGCGTTGTAAGATCTCAGAAGTACACTGGTTATATCATTTGTTGTTAGAAAGTCTGTTGTGTAAATTAGATATAAACAGGGCCTAAAACAGAGTTAATTGATTGAATTATATATAATTGGGCAAATTAATTTACTCGATTTTTGAAAAGTAAACATGCTGATGAGATTGATAATTAAAAATCAAGAGTATGATTATATTTGGGTTGACATTAATTGATTTACATAACAATTGACAATTGGTAAATTCAATATGTGGCTATAATTTCAAGGAAAAAACTCAGACTAAAGAGTCTATGCTCCGGTAATGATAAAAAGTATAAAATAAATTTATGTAATTATAAATTTTTTTAAATGTGAAAATTTCAATGTCATTTTACTGAGATTTTATGTCACCATTGTATCTATAAATATAATTATTATTTGTGTTAACAAACAAAATTATTTTTATATTTTTCTTAAAAGTAAAATGACATGGAAATTTTAATATTTCACAATTAAAAAATGTATAATTACATAAATTTATTTAAAAAAATAAGATTTTATATTTAAATTTTCGTCGATTTTTATAACTCACAGATGTACTATTGACATCTTCTAATAAGTTATAAAATCAATCAAAATGAAAATAGAAGTTGTATAGGTAGTGTAACACTATGAATACATACTGATGAGTTCTAGTAGTGTTATGATGAACGAAACAATTCCTAAAAATAATTTTGTTTGATAAAAAGTAATTCAAAGTAAATAAGTTGGCCATGGAAAATGTTATAGTTGAAAATGAATTCAATAGAAATCAAGACAATTGTGCTATACCTATGTATGAATATTTGATAAGACAAATTTTTGAGCACCGTAAACTTAAAGTAATCTAATTTGTTAGTCATAGTAGAGAAGAGAAGAATATTACAAAAAAAAAACCTTGAACAAAATGAAAAATAGTTAATTTTGTATAGTAACTGTCAAAAAAAGAAAACATTGAGTTTTGAGTTCCATATATTGGTATATGTATATAATAACAATTTATTCTATTCATCTTTAAAAATATTGTACCGTTTGAAAACTCATCAGCACCTTTTGGCTAAAATTGTAGGTACAAAATATTCAAATTTTTAATTAGATTCACTTCAAATTCTTTTGTTTTCTTCTTTGTTTGTTTGTTTTTTATTTTTTTGTTTTGCTGTTCTTCTAAATTAAAATTTTTTCATTCCAAATCCCATTTTCTTAACGAACATATAAATACACACAATACCTTTAATATCCTTTTAAGTACCAATTTGACAACCCTATTTATAAAAAAAAAAAAAAAAAAAAAAAAACAGTTTCACTTTAAAGATTCTTTCATGTCAAAGTAAGACACTCCACCCACTACAGCAGGGAAAAGTTAACTTTAGAACAAAAACAAGAATACAAAACAGAATACATTGTTGTCATTTGTAACTCTAATTCCACCTAGATTTAAGACCCTTTGTACACACACATGAATAGAAAATAGAAAACTGATATATATATATATATATATATATATGTATAGACAGAGACAAGAGGAATGGGAATTAGTTAAGCTAGAAATTTTTAGGTAATATATGTACGTCAAATATAGTACAAAAAAAATTACATTTTTATTGTCTTAAAACATCTGCAGGTGAGCACAAAATTACAAAACAAACAATTGTTTAAAAATATACCGTTATATTGTTCCTTTTTTCTCTCATTTAATAAAATTACATTCAATATAATTTTGTAAAAGACACAAAAACTGTATGTATTTATTATATTATTATATATACCTAACTAACGGTATATAAATGAAAAACTAAAAAGACTTTATATGTATAATAATAAAAAGTAACAGTAAAATTTAAACGATATATAGGTTACATTTAAGAAAAGAAAAAATAAAAAGCTTACCTAATAAATGAGCTCTAAATGAGATCACGTCTCGTAATGTGACTTCTTCATTTCTATAGAGTATTTGAAATACGCGTGATGCACCACTTCCATTAATAATAGATGCTGAACCCGGTAGAATATTATTTTGTGGTGTTGGTACCTGCTGCTGTTGTTGTTGTTGTTGTTGTTGTTGTTGTTGAATTGGTATATTATGTTGTTGCTGTTGTGGTTGTTGTTGTTGTTGTTGCAATTGCTGTTGTTGGGATTGTTCTAAACAATTTATATTAACAATTGTTGTTGTTGTTGTTGATGGTGATGTTTGTTGTGGCAATTGTGTTTGCAATGGTTGTTGTTGTGGTTGCTGTTGCTGTTGCGGTTGTTGTTGTTGTTGTTGCAACTGTTGTGTTTGTTGTTGTTGATTATTATTATCAATTGATAAAATAGCTGAAGTACCAGCAGTAGCTGTTGGTGTTGAATTTGCTGTTGTATTATTTGTTGCTGATGCACTTGAGGAATTCGTTGATGGCGGTTGTTGATGTTGTTCAGGTATATTTGTCTCAATTTGTACCGGTAATCTAGGTGAAACACGAAGAGAGCATCGAACTTGATATAATCTATAATAAAAAAAAAAATTAAAATTAAATTATTTTAGATCAAATTTTCTAAATTGTATAGAATTGAAATAAGAAATAACAAAAAAAAATTTTTACGAATGTTTTTTTTTTTTTTGCTTTTTTAGATTCATTTATTTTGTGGTTGGTACGTGAACCTATAAATAGAATTTCAAAACGGTATAAAAATGAAAAACAAAACGGTTTCTTCCATTTTGCTTTTTTGATAAAAAAAAAGAAATAAACTAAACATTTAAGGTTTATTCGTCTGTTTTTCGATCATGTTTTATTAGGGTATAAATGTTTTTACGTAACAAAAATAAGTATGTGGAATTTTTCATGGGTTCCATAACAAAATATAAGTTTGCGATTAATAAATTAAAAACAGTAGTTTTGTTTGTACAATAGGTATACAAGTTTATTTTTTCATGGGCTTTGGAACTACACTATTGTCATTAGTAAATTAATATGTAACAGGACTAATCAACAGTGGAATAATTAATTAATTATAATTATAGTTGTATTGTTTTGTGGTGTATTAATGGAGATCGAATAAAATAAAAAATATAAATAAACAAATATACTGTTTTTTACGGTATATTATTTACAGAAATTTTTGACTAAAGCAGGCCATGTAAAATAAAGAGAGTTCACGACAACAATTTCTAATGTGTATTACTACATTACAATATAGTGAATTACATTCTTCTGTTCTTCTTCGTCATACTATCTAATACTTTAGTTCAATAACAAAGTAGAAGTTTGTTGACGAGCCCCTCCAATTTAATAGGGTCAATCAATATATATGTATTATGTAAAAAAAAAAATACAAAAAATAAAAAATAATTATGTAATTCAATAGTCTTGTCAGATACACATTATGACTCAGATTGAATCATGTCAGTTGGTGATTTAACTTTTTTAGAGATTTGTCTATCCAATAGAAATTAATTTTTGAAGAATGTGTTCTGCGAAAAGAAGACAAATTAAATAAATCACAATTTGAAGTGGTTTAAATGAACCCAAACATTAATCCAAATGACTTGTTGAGATCATAATAATGTCTTTTGAAGAATCATTGATAGTACTGTTCATTGTGGTAAGTAAATGTAAAAATAGTTCCGGTTTGCTAGGCAGCTCCTTCATGTAATTTGAGTAGATGCAACGAGTGGAATTTATTTAAGTTAAATACAATTAAGAAATTAAGCAATTGTTGTGATTCTTATTTGATTAATGAGAACTTCGTACACATAACAACTCGTTTCGTATGACAACTTTGTAGTCTTTTCAAAAGCTAGAACCTTTTATTAAACTTTTGTAACAGCTATAGATAAGCTTAAAAATTGAGGAAGTCAGAACTTTTAAAGCAGCTTGGATATCTTAAATTATGTATAATGTTGGCACTTGATCCTTCTTTTACTTTATTTTAATGTCGATACCTCGATGGCATGTGTTTTAGCTTCAAAAACAGTGGTATATATGCCAAATGCCGTGCTAAATTTGAACCTTGGTTCAACTGATTCCTTCCATAATTTTTGAGCCATCAGTATACCATACCGAAGCTCCTGGACGTAAGACTCTTACTATCCTTTCGATTTCTTCTATTTTTGTAGGTATTGGTACAGTAAAATCCCTGCGGCAATCATATGCTGTTGTCATATAGTTCAACATTGCAATTGCTTTGGTTCCTAGCTTAATTTTCTGCAGGATGCTGTGTTCAAGTCTTTTTTATTTGAAGTTATTTGCTGTTCATCAGATGATGAAGATGGCAGAAATAAATACTTTGCTTCTGTTATTCCTGCCATCTTCATCAGGTATGGATGAATGAGTTTAACATATTTCTAAAACTATGAGTAGGACACGTTTTAAATGATCCAGTTACCGCAAGACATGCGATTCTTTGTATTTTAGTAAGCTTGGCACATTCTTTGGTCTGTTCTATTTTTGGTCACCATACAAATGTCGCTTAAGATATTGTAGGTCTTATTATAGACTTGTACAGCTATACAGTCATCTGTACAGATAATCTCCATGTTTTGCCGAAAATATTTTGGCGATGCAAAAAATACTCTTCTAGCTTTTTTGTTTATGCAATCTATATGAGGATTCCATGACAGTTTACTGGAAAGTATTATTTCTATGTTTTTTATTTCTTTTACCATTTTTACAACAACAACTCCCTCCATCCAATGAGGATGGTTACCAGTTTACTTTTCTTCGATTGGTAAAAAGAATGATATTTTTTTAATACTTGCTAGAAGAAATATGCGTTTAAACTCTGTAACATTGATTTTTTATTATTTTAATTTTTTTCATATTATCTGCAATTTTGAATTGTAACTGAGATGGACCATATTCTCTTACTAAGTAGGAAATTATATTATTATCTGAGCTTTCCCTTTCCATTTTCAGTGACTTCAATTTTCGATTGAAAAATCCACTTGTATTGTGACTGCTGTAAATGTTTTTATTGTACATATTTTCAAATACTCTTTTAACATTTCGCTGAAAGTGTGACGATATTGAACTGCGAATGTAAATGTTAGATTATTCCGGAGTATTACACATCGACAATGTTAGATTATTCCGGATACGCTGGAAAACTAGTTTTTATAGATTATTCCGGTTTTTATCTCTACCTTTGAAAGAACTAACTGGGTATAAAACTATGGCTAGAATGTTATCTTATCGAATAAAAGAATTGATTTCATGGTTTTATTTTTAATAGAAAAATATTATTTTATACAAAATTATTGTATGTTTAGGTAAGTCGGATCGGTTTGGGAGGAAATAAGATAATTGCAATAAATTGGATGGTAAGTCAGAGATGAATTTGAATAGGTTCGTTTTGAAAAGTTGTAAATTATAAAATGTAGTATTTGAGACGAACACTTAAGAGCGAACCATGTTTTATATTTTAGGACCGCTTACAATAAATGAATTTTTGAATCTGTGAATTTCAACCGTGTAGAAATGTCTCCTTGAAGTCTATCCCATATTACGTGTGAATTGTTAAATTATTCGATTAGAAATTTTAAATAAGGGTTGCTGTTTTATGATAAGTATAGATTAAAATTTTTTATCTGTTTTATTTTTTGGCAAATTTTATTGTCATTTTAACATTCTTTTATTTATGTTTTGATTTTGTCGTGAATAAATTATTATTAAATGTATTGTATTTAAAATACTCTGTACGAGCTATAGCAGTTCTTCTGAGACATTTAAATTAATAAGTGAATAAGTAAATAAATTTGGGAAGGAGCCTGCTTTCTAGACTGACTGATTGATCTTGCAGGTATCAAATGACCCTTTCGAAAAAACATTAATGATTGCAAAATTGTAAACCCACCGGAGAGCTTCTGAGACGGTCATTTAGATCATTTTGTAGACTGACTGGTTGACGATACAAAAATTAAGTGCTTTCATTGCTTTGTAAAAATCTTGGATTGAATTAACAAGTAGGATCTTCGCGAAGGAACGAGATTCTGTTGTAGTATCACAATGGGCCTCTTTGGTCTATGTGTAACGACTTTGGAAGGTACTATCTATTTTAATGTAGAAATTAGATTTCTTGAATTTTGTGTAAAAATCACCTAGACCATTTTTAAGGCTATTTATTGTGATGTATTGAAAGTATTGTATTGTTAGAGCATCAAGTCGACCGTTTACTTCTAACCCTAAAATTCAATTATTATAGTTAATTCATAGAACGATCAAACATTTTTTGCTAATTTCTAATATTTTTATTTTTTTTTTTTATAATTTCACGGAATTTACAGAAACAAAAATGATAAAAGAGTCACCCATGTCAAAAGAGTTCATGACAAAGTGAAAGAAGCAAAAAATAAAAAACAAATGAATTTTTAGAATTTTTCAGAAATATTTTTTATGATTATGGTTAGTAGTGGTATAATATAGGATTGCAATTTTCATGAGTGTAATATATAATTTGTCACTTGTGTTTTATACATATGTATAAATATATATACGTACGTACGTATAAATGCCAGTGGCTTGTGGTGGGTGCAGGAAGTATTTCGAAAACAAAGAAAAAAAATATTAAAATTGAAAAAACCAAAACAATTGTTTTTGTTTTTTGTTTTTTTTTCATTTCGTTTTTTCTAATGATTATGACAGGTTTCTTTGCGAAATAAACAATTTCGCTCAGCACGTATTAAAAATAAATTTAATATTTTTATTTAATTTTCATGAAATATAAGAAAATAGAAAAATAAAAATAAATTTCTTTTTTTTTCTCTCTGAATTTCGAGGCCGAATGTAAGAGGGTTCTTTGAGTATTTATGTCTATTTAAAAAAATAAAAATAAAAACAAAAACAAAAACAAATAATTGAAATTTTATTTGTTGTGGTTGATTGTTGTTGTTGTTGTGACATTTTCATTTTTGTTTTTAAGTATACAAGACAATGAACTTATAGGAAAATTTTCATAAAGTTTGTAATTGAAAATAATTCTTACATATGTTAGCTCGGAATTCTTACATATGTTATCAATGTACATATATATCTATACAATATGTTATAATATACATATGCGGAAATTTTATGAAATAATTTATAATACAAGGTATTATTTGGTCTCTAGGTTATGTCCATTTCCGTGTTGCTAACAATACAATAACGATTAATATTTTTTTTTTTGTAATTTTTAAGGTTTCTAGTGACATTGAAGAACATCTTAGTTCGACAATGTAAGAAGAAAAACATTTTTTAAATTTCATAATTATAATAATATTAAAAATGAATATATTAGAAGGTTATTATTGGTTGGGCATGTTCAAAATATCAAAATTAATTATTTAACAAATTAAATGTATGATGTTGACATATATTTTATTAGACAAGTTTCCGCATTTACACTAACTATATAAGGCTTAATTTCGTTTCGAAAGCCTAAATAAATTACTAGCAAAGTTGCCAACGTTCTATGGTAGGGGTATTTACTGGTGTAGAGAAAAACAGAAGGATCAAACTGTCCAACATCTTCTTTGTATACCTACCCTGGTTTTTATCGAAAAAGGAAAATCCATCTAAAATCCTTCTTTCAGGATTCAATGAATGAAGGAATTCAAATTGAAGACCTCCACCACTTTGTAAATATCTTAGAATTCTTCAAAAACAGTTAATTTTTATGCAAAGAAAATTTTTGTTGTATCATAATTGATTTTACTAGCTTAAGTGGGTTGGCGTATTGTTGACTGCCACTACTACCTAGGGGAGCAGTCAAATTACTGTATTTTCTTTTGTCTAAATGTCATTTGCCTGTATTTCACTTGTCTATATTTAACTTGACTGGATATGCTGAATATAATGTAATGAATATATATGCAAGATTCTATAAGTAAGGAGAGATTTTAGAGTTGGATTCACATGTAAATTGTACACGAAAGTGACATAGAAGCAAATTAAAATACAGACAAATGAAATGCAGGCAAACGACATACAGGCATGTGATAGTAACACCTACCTAACTATCTACCTACTCGATGTTGGTTAGCTCCAACGCAAAGTAATGCAAGTACATTTACAAATAAAGTTATATTAATGAATCGAATTGAAGAAGATGTTTTCTGACAAATATTCTAGAAGTTCAAGAACAGATATTTGAACACATAATGGATCCGATTTAATCTGTAGTAGGCTTGATACAAAATCATTGTAGGTTTAAGTATGGGGAAAAGGGATGAGGGAAATGAGGGAAATAGGATGATAGAGAAGAATTTAAATAATATAGGGGTAAGAGGAGATAGAGGAGTACGTAAGTTGGAGATGAACCTGAAGAGGTTCGTCACTTTTTTACTTTCTAGTGTTAACGTAAGTATCTTTCATAGTGTTCTAGTGCAAGCGACTGAGTTCTTTTTTGGAGTTTAGTGATTTACATTTTTGACATTTTCTCCTCAAATATGTTTTCTCTTATATTCAAATTAATGGAAAGTCAATTAACTTAAGTTTTTAGAACAATTTCATTGCTTTGAGCATTTTTCTGTCAATATTTTTAAGTTAATTCTAAAATGAATGTTGCAACAATATGTCGCTTACTGTAAGGCAGGTTTTCATGAGAAATTTTTAGCTGATAAATTGGAGTTTAGAAAGAGAGAAGTATAGTATACCGTTAATGTGTATGAGGGAGTAAAATTATATTATTTTTATGGTAACTTTTTTTTAGATAATTTGCCTTTTAAAATCTATATAGATAACCTTAAAATATTCAAAATGTAAACAAAAGCAAACAAAATATAGGCGATAATTATAGGAAACATAACTTTTTCGAAGATATGTTTTTTTAAATATTCTCCGATATTTATGGCGATTCTCTCGATATTTCTCCAGATATTGTTGCTATTCTCCCGATATTTTATCATTGTTTCTCTATTGCACTTGTGAAATTTCTGTATCTTCTCCCTATGCTCTACCATTCGCCGATATATCGGCTAAATGAAAACCGGGCATAAAGCTTTACAACGGTAAAAAAAAACGGTGCATTTTTTATAGATAATTTGACAATTGAACATTTTCAAACAGCAGACATGCATTTAAATTAGCTTAAACTCTCAACCAACGAATACAGACATCATATTCGATGTAGAATGTGGTTACAAGTCTCATTCTAAGTCATTAAAATCAAAATCCCAAAAACAAAAAATCCCATAAATTACAAGTTTAACATGTAAATTGAGGAAATGCTAAAAACTGTATTATATTTAAAAAAATATGTTGGTGTTGCCGTCAGTTTGGGGACGAAGGCGGCTCTGACAAAATAAAATTGTGATATATTTAAATTTGGTTTTTGTCTTGCCATCAGAAAAATTGTTTTATGAAAATAAAATTGATTTTTTTCTATATGTGTTTTACTATAACTTTGTAGACAATTACAGGTTTGCAATTGATGAATAGCGGAGGACTTTAAAAATTAAATTGGTTTGTTTGCATATATTTTTTACTATTTGACGTCTGCGTTAACTGCCGGCGGCAAGAACAGGATTGCAATAACCGAATAACGGGGGTTTTGTGATTTTAAAAATAAAATTGCTTCATTTCTAATATGTATCTTTTAGTAAAACCTTAAATTAAGCTTGTTCGTCAAATTAAAACAAATTATGAGGACTTTTTGGGTTGGGGATTTTTTTTGGAGATTTTAATTTGGGCATTGTTGGATTTGGGGATTTTGTTTTTAGGGATTAGGACACCTCAACCCTATAGTCACAAAACATAAAAATGTGCAAAAGAATAAGTAACTCTAAAAAACTGTCGCAGACCAAACTCTTAAACCACTCTTAAATCAAAATAAAATAATTTAAGGAACATCGAAAACATCTTAAAGTACATATCCTTCAAATACTGAAGGACATTTATTCTGTCGGATCTGACAATATGTAAATTGAAAATAATTTTTTTTTTATATATACATATATGTACATATATGTATCCCTTACGAATAACTACTCCCTTTGTATTTTATTATACTGAATGTTTTCATTCAAAATAATTATTTAAAAATCATAACCATAAAGATGAAAGACAAAAAAAAATCTTTTTTTGTATGTGGTACTCAAACCATTGAAATTTTTTAAAGTAATTTACTATAATTTTTCTATTGTATGTATTGTTAATACAACTTAATGCAAACATCTTTTCAATTAACTTCAATTTTCCAAACCCTTCAATTAAAATAACTTTTAACTTTTAGTAAAACTCATCTAGCATGTCTACTCACCTAGCATGCCTAGTCTAGCTACATTAAGGATTGTGGTGAATCAGAAATAATAAAAAAAAAATAAAAAATTAATTTCACCTTTACCATTGTTCTAATTTTTTTCACCAAATCAATTAAATTTTTTACATATATGCATAACCTTTACATTTTCAAAATGAGGGAACTGTTTTACCTTCAAGTACTTTATTTTTCGAGAGAATCAGGTTGGAAGAATATTCATTCATTCATCACTTTGCTTTCTTTTGTTTTCTCATTTTGATTTTCTATAGTGGTGATGCAGGTGGTGGTTATTTTATATATATATATATAATATATATATACACCGGAAACAACAATTTATCTTTGGTCCTTGTTATTTGCAGTAAAGTACCATTACTCATCCGGTCGTTTTTATTTTTTTTTGTTTTTTGAATTTGTTTATAAAGCCATCTCTTTCTAGAGCAATATATGTAATTCTGTTTTTTCTATGCTTTTCGAGTGTAATTAAAATAAGAACAAAAAAAAGAAAATAATTTGAATGTGTCGTTTCTTTTATAAGAGGTATTTTTATTTTTAAAGGTGATACTAGTGTTCATGTAGTACAACTGGAAAATGAGAAGGAAACTCATTATCCTTTATTTTTGTATTCATATGTTATTTGAAAGGTCCATAATAAAATGTAGGGTGTTTGAAAATTTTAATATTTTACTTTTTTATGTTTTAATTAAAGTCATAAAATATGGATGGCTACAAATTGAAAATTAAAGGATAAATTTCAAATTTATCTATTCAAATACAGACGTGTCAAAGGTGAACTTAATTGTATTGTTAGCTTACTAGTGCTCATAGATTTTACATGCAGAAAAGTCTTTTAAATACACACTTGTAAAGGTGTAATACAATATACTGGTATATACTGTCAGATTTAATGCTTAAAGCAAGTATAAGAAATCAAAGCTTGCCACACTGTTGTGCAATATATCATTAGTTAAAGCGAGCTATCAAAATGATCAATAATGGAGATACTATACAACACCTAACAGCATTAAGATATTAACGTAATATAGCTGCAGCTACCCTGTTTTAAATAATGTTTTATTTATAGTCAGAATAATTACCCCTGTAGGGGGCTGACTATAAACAAAACATATTATGCCCAAAATATAATCATTCAAGCGTAATACTCGAAGCAACGTTTCGCCACAAATTTGTAGTAAAGTCTTTTCGAATAGCAAATGTGAAATAAAAAAATTCCTTCACCAAACGAATCTCTAAATCATAGAACACTCTACCATCTTATGTGTTCTCAAAAACATATAACTTAGAAGTTTTCAAGAGATGGGTAAATAAATATCTTTTAAACTGTTCCCACATTTTTACATACTAATTATTTCTATTCTATTTTCTACATATTCATTTTAATTTGTTTGCTATTTCTTTACTATCAATATTGTTCGACCTTTTAAATGACTTAAATTCTGCAAAAGCAATTAGGGTACTTATCCTATTATTTTGGTCTGAATTAAAAAAAAATCCATTAGTAGAACCAACACCGACAGAAAATAAAATAAAAAATATGCTTTTAGTAGAGTATGTAAATTGTTAGTAAGTTGTAAAAATTGAAATATATTAAAAAATTAAAGTCAATACTAATTGTAAAGTTATAGAAAAAAAAACAAAAATAACAAAAGAAATACGAGAGAAAAAAGGTTAGCTAGTTAGCTTTACGTATATTATTCCAGAGTCTATTTTTAACAGTCAAAACGCTTACTCATTAGTTAAAAAGAGATTGAATTAGAAATGACTTCACGAAACATTCTAGTAATTGGCTTAAATTTGCCATATTCTGTAGTATAAGATAGATTGAACATCTCAACAATCCTGATGTTATTCTAATTGGTTTTTTCAACCACTAATTTTTTAATTTTTATTTGGTAAGATTTTAACCGAAATTATCTGGTGTATAGAAGAGATGTCTCCAATTATCCAACGAACAGATCCCTGTAAGTCAATAAGTTTAAAACGACGGGAATAAGGTGAAAGTCCACGGTAAAAATCTAATTGCGAAACCTAAAAACTTTACCGGCATGTTCAGGGTAGGCCTCACGCAAGTAACACCAACAATTTTTTAGAAGTAGAAGGCAAATAATTCTCTGGACCATCGTACGATAAAACTTAAAGAAGAATTAGTTGTATTTACTGTTTTATCATAGTGTAGTTCGAAATTAAGTTTTGGGTCAAATGGATTTTGGTTTATTCTCGTAAACGAACTTCAATTTAATTAGTATTTCCAACAATCCTGACCAAGCATAATTCTGCACTTCTCTTAGAAAAGACTTAAATGACTTGCAACTAGGAAGTGTTCTATTCGAGACCATTATATGAACACAAAGAAGAAATATGGTTTATATTATTCTGTAAATTCACGTAATTTGTTAAGCAGGATATGGAATTATAAAGTTTTGAGTCGTCTATAAAATTTTAAAAAAGGTATATTAGGAGTATCAAAAATTGTAGCTTATAATGTAGCTTATAGTGTTTGAAAATAGAAGTATTAGGATTTTTTTTATTGTATCTGTAAATATATTATAGCTATCTTATAAATTTACAATGTAGGAAGCCTATTACACATTTTATCTTAATTAACACAGCAAAGTTTTTGAAGAATTAAAATTGACTTATCAGAGACAGTTTGACCAAATCATCTGGTCGTAATAAAACTAACTAAATTATTTCATATTCTGAATGAATTTATATACACTAATCAATGGCTTGACTTCAAGCCGGTAATAACTTCGCTTACTTCATTTTCATTTTCACCGGTCTATTTTATAATGGGGGCTTAATCGTCATTATCATAGTTTGAACAAATCAGGCTCCAAAAATAAAAAAAAACACTTAAATGTGACTTTTAATGTACCATACATTTATATTGAAACTGTCAAAAACTTTAATTTTGACATTGTATTTGCGTTACAAATAATTTTATACTAGTATTCGCCCGCTCCTCGAAATTCGAGGAAGTTTGATAAAAAATGGCAGAGAATTTCATTATAAATTAATAATATTATAATTTCATTAATAATTTGAATTTATTATTGATCGTATACTATGATTTTTTTTTCATTGATTTATCCTAGACAACAACCATATTTGTTATATTTTATTTTTTAAGAAAAATCAAATTTAAATTTAATTCTGGCAAAAAAAACAGAAATTCTGTACATGGGTGAGCTGTGCTAGTTTGATAAATTGAAATTTTTATATGTTAAAATGTATGTACATTTATACATGAGGTGAAATTTTAAATTTAAATTTCTAATTCAAAATTAATAAAGTTTAAAAAAATATTTGAATTCGCTACGTCTTCTTTTAAATATCTATCATTTAAAAGTATAGTAATGAAAATCGGTTGTGAAATAGTTTAGATATTTGTACTATATTTTTGTCTGTTTACAGATTAAATGTAAGTAACCAGGGTTGCCATTTGCTCAGAACAATATTTAAAAGTAAAAACTTTTTTTTAGAATTTATAAGAAATGTATAAGAATAATTACGATTAAGCCTTTGTCAAATGACATGGATAATCAACTCTAAATGCTTTCATAAGAATTAGAATAAATACAACAATAAATCAAAATGTTTGCTGTAATAATTTTGCACTCTAACAAAAAATATTAAGTATGTGCAATAAAGTAATGAAGAAAAAAATATATTAAGAAACCGATGCTGCTGATACAGAAGAATTAACAAATTTAATTATAGGATTTAATGATAATCATTTTTTGTTTTTTTTTTGCGTGGATTGGGTGGAATCTTCATAGACATAATGAGCCCCGTAGCTTTTATTGTGTGCCAGATTTTTACTGACTAACTAAACCATATCCCTCCCATTAAAACTAGTCTGACGGAAACCATTAATTTATTTCTATTGTTATTTTCTTAAAGAAAAAGTTTACGAAATTCTATCGTATTGAATCTAGTGGCTTAATTCTTTTAAGCCTTCTGATATCATTTTGGTTATCCAGCAGTTGAGTGGCCTCAACGTTAACATGACCCTCCAGACGAGCCAAATGTTTTGCTGCATATCTTTTTATTTCATTTTTTATGCAAGGAATTTTTAGATCTCTGTGCAAGTCACTGTTGCGAACATACCAAGGGGCATTTACCATGTTGCGCAAGACTTTATTTGGAATTTTTGTATACAAAGTACATGTGTTCGTTTGGCACATCCCCATATTTGTATGCCGTACAATCATATCGGTTTGATTATCTGATTATATAACAAAATCTTGTTATGTATAGGTAATTTAGAATTTCGACCTAAGAGCCAGTACATTTCTCTATATTTATTTTCAAGCTCAAATTTTTTCTTTTTCGTGCTCTTTCCATCTAAGTTTGACATCTAATGTTAATCCTAGATATTTAGCATTGTTTTCTTGGGGTATATTTACCCCATTCATATTTACCGATGGTTGATTTTCTAATTTTTTATTTGTAAAATTTACATGTACTGATTTTAACTCATTGAGTTTAATTGTCCATTTCTTTGTCCAGAGGTATAGCTTGTAACGATAATACTGCAATAATAGAATACAGCAAAAATCTGGCAACCCTGCCTATAACAATAAATATATTTATTTCCTGTTTTTCTTTTCATTATGTCTGGTATGCTGAGTTCACGCTTTAGTAGTTGATTTATAAGGTTAATATTAACAGCTCCAGCATGAAAAATTAGAAAAGAACTACTTTTCATGCTTGTTTGTTATCAGCATTAAAAAAATATGACATCTGAAAAAAACGAAGATTATTATGGAAAAAAGAAATCAATCAAAAGTAATTCAGTTTACACAGCACAATGCAAAAAGTGATAATAAATCTGTATATTCATCCAGGTTCTATAATGCACTCGGAATGGATTCGGAACGATTTAATCTGTAAATTGAAAAATGTACGGTACAAATATCTGAACCATTTCACAACCAATTTTCGTTATTATTGTTTTAAATACTGGATATTTTAAAGGAGACATAGCGAATTCAAGTATTTTTTTTAAACTTTATTAATTTTGAATTAGAAACTTTAATTAGAAATTTCATCCCATGTATAAGTACACATACATTTATCAAATTCACCAAAGTGCAATTAATTCATCAAATCTCGAAGGAATTAAATTTAAATTAAATTTTTTTTATGACGTATACGGATTGTTTTATGACGTAGACGTATTATTACATTTTTTTTTTATGTTCTTGACAGTAACTTAGGTAGAACCACCTTTTCGTACTTAATTAAGTACAGTACTGCAAGTTTATATTACAATACTAGTTTTGTAACGCTTTTAATTACCATATAAACAGAATATTTTGTAGTAAGGTGCAAAATTTTCAATTCCCTAAGCGTAATTTACTCAATCATTTTAACGACATGTAATAAACATATATTATCCTAACCCTAAGATCTCAATAATTCTAAATAATCGATATTCTTAGACATTCTATTGTATTCAATTAATTATAATATAAGTTAGTCAAAAAGATAATTTTAATTTAAATTAATATAGAAATATTAAATTCAATAATAATATTTTTAATGAAAACAAAATCTAACTAAATAATATAAACTTACAATAATTTTATATTTTTATAATCATAGCAGCGTTCTACTGTAAAATTGAAATTGTAAAATGAAATTAATTAAGACATAATAAAAGTAAAAAGTTCTATGGCGCCATCTAAATTTAACACTTGAATAACATGACAATCATTATGAAATTATGGGTGACACAGATAACAGATGACAGATGACAGATGACAGATGACAGATAACAGATAACAGATAACAGATGACAGATGACAGATGACAGATGACAGATGACAGATGACAAATGACAGATGACAAACGACAGATGGCATATATAAGCAATAAAAAACAGATACTATGTTTATGACAATTACATGAATTTCAGTTTGTATATGTGTTGGAGTATTCCGTCGAACTTACAAACATCCTGATAAATGCAGAAAATTATATATATAATATGCAATGTTTTTCAACAATTTATAACGTATGTGGTTGTTGTCTAAGATAAATCAATAAAATTATATAGTGCCAAGAATAAATTGAAATTATGGAACATGTTGAAATTTAGTACGATCTTATCAAACTTCCTCGAACTTCGTGGAGCAGGTGAATTCTAGTATTTGTTTGTTCTTCAAATAAAGAAATAGCAGACTGACAAAAAAAACTAACTATACTAAATTATTAAGTTTTTTTGTCAATATAGTTGTCCAACACACTCCAACAGACTTTCTTGATTCAGTTTAAAAATAATTTTGTCACACTCATGATGGTTGTAGTAATAAAAAGGAAAAATTTTCATTTTACTCGATATTTCTAATGATTCAATCAAATAATGTTCAACCGTATTGTTCAATTGTATATAGGCCTTCATATTTATTATCGTGGTTCTCTTTTCTTAACAGCGTATTTTCTAATACAAACAATAATAAATGTCAGCAAATTTAAAAATAAAATTTAAATTTGAACATCCTGTATTACTATATAAATACAATATGGGTGTGTGGTGTGTGTGAGTTTAGAAAATTTTTAACCTTTTTTAAAGGTGTGAAAATGTTATTTTTTGTTTTTGTTTTTTAAGATTTTTTTCTTTTAGATGAGTGTGTAGAAAAAGGATTTCATATTGTTGCGGAAAAAATGATACCAACAAATGTGATATTCAAATAATTGCGGTTTAAATATATGTAAAAGGATATGTTAAATTGTTATTGTTATTTTTTGGCTTTGCTTAAGGGCAAATTCTGTTTTTTTTTTTTGGTTTTTTTTTTTTTTTTTTTTTTAAATTTAGTGTGACTTGTTACTTTAAAATCTTAATGGTCTACTAAATTTTGTTCAATATGCGGATTTTCAATTAAATAGAACAAAAAAAAAAATACTGAAAGTTCTAATGCTAAAATGTCAATTACATTTGGAGACATTTTGTTTTTGTTTTCATTTATTTAAATTTTGCGATTGTAGTTAGATTTGACTATGATTTTAATAACTGTACATATAATATAGTAGAGTGTAGATAAACAGAATTTTGAGCTAAATTATTGTGTATTGAAAATAATAATAATTCTCTACTGTTCTACTAACCCTACTGCATGAAAATGTAGAAAGCTTGTCTAACTGCGCTTTAACTGCAATAACTCTAATTGCTCTAACAGTAAGTCTGACAGTAGAAAATTGCTATTTTCTTCGTTAATTGTTATATCACATTAGATCGACTGATACATATACAACTGACTGTAATTTTTATTAATTATTTTCTTTTTTATAACACAGAATGTTCTTTTCTCGGCGTTTAGACTTTTTGCATATGATATGGAATACCTTGAGGAATACCTTGCATATGATATGGAACACCTTTCCATACAAAAACTTGTATGGAAAGGTGTTTCAATTTCAAACTCGAGTCATATTTTTTACAATATTTTTCAAGCCTCTTACTGCAGATTGTTAAAACTCGTCTTGAAGGACAAGCTTATAGGACTTCCCTTAAAATTATACCTATAAGAAATAGACTTGTTATTGCTTTTATTTTTGGCACTATTTGTAAATTTTATAACAAAGATTTTAGGACGCACTTATCGATTGCAATCTAACTCACAAAAAATTAATTTTACAAAATGTAAGAAAAAATTTTTTGATTTCTGTCAGCTTTTCAACAAATATTAAAAATACTAATTTAGTATTTAAATATAAATACCTTAAAAAATATAAAGTTATAATGACGTCAGCAGAACAATCTTACATATTAAATCAAATGCCGCAGGGCCTGATCTTTTTCCACCGACCCGAAAATGTCCAAATTTTTTAAATCGCTAACAGTCGTATTTTTTTGTTTTTGAGAGAGTATCTGCGCACTAATTTGCAGGTCTGTAACACTTTTAGCTTTTAAAGTATTACTGATCGATTGGGACTGTGAGTTGTATGACAGCTACATAAACCAATCAGAATTTTAGAAAACGGCAAAAGAATGTTCGGTCATTTTTGAGGGAATATGTGAGTACCAAGTTGCAGGTCTGTATCACTTGTAGTTTTTAAAATATTCCTGATTGGTGCTGTGAGTTGTATGGCACCTACCCAAACCACTCAGAATTTTAGAAAACAGCAAAACGAATGTTCGGTAATTTTTGAGAGAGTATCTGGGTACCAATTTGCAGGTCTGTAACACCTTTAGCTTTGAAAATATTCCGGATAAGTGCTGGGGTCTGTACATTTTAAATGTAAATGTAATAGCGGAGCATCAATCTAACCTATGATGTAAATATGATTACGATACGTTTAGTTATTTTATATTAATTCTAATTTTAATTTAGTTTAGTTTACGTTTTCTCTTAATATTCTGAGAGTGACATTACTTTTATCAGTTTTGAACTCAATTAGTCTAAGTATACATATTATAGAGACTTGTCATCTCAATGTATATTGCAAATAAATAAATACACTAATACCTTGATATACGGCACTTACTCGTTCCAAAGAAATAGGCCGCAAAGCGAAATACCGTATAACGAATCATTTATTACCATATAAACTCAATTGAAAATAACGTAATTAAAAATAACTCGTTCCAGTAAAAGTTTTTTCACAGTTTAGATAGTTTTTTGACATTAATTTCTATACAATACCTCGATATACCGATACGGCTAAAAAAAACAGAATTTTAGGCCGTAAAGAAATTCGCATTTGTACAGACATATTTATGTAATGTATCCATGCAGTACATATGTACATAGGTATTCCCATGTTTCTTTGAGATAACATGGGAAATTCCCGAAAAACTATTTAAAATTCAAATTTAACATGAAAAATCCCCGAAAAATGCTTTAAAATTCAAATTTATCACCCTTTACTTTTCAATTTGCCACAATTTTGCCTAGCTTTACGGCTAATATTTAAAGACGTATAAATAAACAGAGGAACAATTGAAAGAAGCCGTAACTGCGAAACAGCCGTTTAATGAGGTGCCGTATATCGTATTAGTGTAAATAAATAATATTAAAGTATAATATTAAAGTATATTGTTAAGACTGGGTAATTAAGCAGATTTATCCAATAAAATACAAAAAAAAAAACGTCTGGGTTAGTACTTCTGTAGATATATGTTGACAATACCATAAATTTTACAAATAAATTTTACAAAAAAAATACAAAAACTGAAATATCTCTTTTATACAGGGATCTGCATATTTATGTAGGTATATTACAAATTTAGCATTTGGAAAAAGCTGTTTACAAAATCAGAGTTGTACACCTTTAACAGAAAAAATTGTACACCTGGCTCAGAGTTGTACGTCTTTTACAGAATATTTATATATGTACATATTTTATTTATGTTATTTAACTGATATTTTAAAATGTGCCAAACGGATGTTTTCCAAAGTAAAAATTGTACATCTACCTTTTTAACAAATGCGTTATTGCGAAACTAGTGTTTTGCCAAGTGTTTTTTTTTCAATGTGAATTTCAAAAGTATTTGAATTGGTTCTAGCTGATTCAATTTATAATCCCTGTTCAAATTTTTCAATAGATTTTTAATAGTTTGAGTAAAAGTACATCGAGATCTACACAATCGCCTTTTGAAGATCAAGAAAAACACAACAGACATACTTTTCTATATATTTCATTAGAAAGAGTAAATATAGAGGCAAATGTCATTCCAAAGTGCTTTCAAACTCAAAAAATCAGCATCGAACTTTCTTTCTTACAAAGCAAATATGTGGCACGAAGCTGATATATTACTACGAGTTACTACAATATCTACAAAAATATAGAAATATTCTAGTGCATGAAATTCTTAGAAATTATATCATGTTTGAATAAATCATGAGCCTTCCTGAAAATAAGTGCACTTCTTAAAAATCAAATCTTCTAAAATCTCTCATATTATTATTGAATTATTTTTTTTTTTTGCAAATTTTTCTGAAGTAATTCTTCATTTTGCTGAATGATATCTGTTCTACTGTTTGTGCTTCAACAAAAATTTTATACTATTTGAGAAAAATAAAAAAAATTAAAAAATAAATAAAATTAATTTATTTTCTCTACTACTGAATAAATATTTACAAAAATTCACTAATAACCTTTATAAAACCAATCTGAATTCAAATATTTACATTTAGAATAAATTTTAGGTAGAGATGTCTTCAACAATGATATTATTATAAAAATTCCAACATACACACTTATCCTATTTTAAGAAGTTTAATAAATATTTCATGTACAAGAGATTGGTAGCAGTTAGCAGTATAGAAGTATAGAAGTAGTAG
The DNA here is from genome assembly GCA_963942445.1 of Argyra leucocephala. Classification (NCBI taxonomy): domain Eukaryota; kingdom Metazoa; phylum Arthropoda; class Insecta; order Diptera; family Dolichopodidae; genus Argyra; species Argyra leucocephala. Next base: position 48,179,276 of record OZ012679.1, on the reverse strand, counting down.
CAGAGTAGCTAAAGAACAAAAGAACTTTAAATCTTTGAGTTTTATATACAAAAATAAATGTATACAAAGCAAAATGCACAATAATAAGATTTTGTTTCTATCGTATGGAAACTTGATGCCAACATTTTTGTCTTTTTTTTACTTATTTTTTACATGTCTAAGTGAAATTAACTTTATAGAAAATAAGCAAAATAAAAAAGGATTTTTTTCTTCTGAAATTTTTTTTCTATTTCTCCTTTTTAAAAATGTCGAAAAACATTATCAGTTCCTTCCTATCCTGCTTTTTAACCAAAAAATGCATTTCACTGGCAAAAAAAAAATAAAGAAAACAAGGAATAAAAACGGAACTCTTGTCGTATTATAAGAAAATAGGATCTTTTTACTCCTACACAAATACAACATGTATGTAAGTATGTAGGAAGAAAAGTTGTTTAAAGTGAACAGTTCAAAGGAAATTTGAAGTGTATGTTGGAAAGTCGTATAAAATTTAAGGAATTTTATTCTATTAGGTTTTTTGTTTTTTTGCTTTTTTTTTCAAATAATACTTTAATTTGTTTTTTAAAAGTTAGTTTTATTGATAAAGAATTTAATTTTTTGTAAGCTTGAAAAATTTTGCACTTAAAATTGTTGTAAAGTCAAATTAACTTAAAATATTTTATGGCCGTTACAATTTAAAATGTTTGTGGGATTTTTAATTTTCACTAACAATTTACCACAAATTGCTTTTCACAATTCTTATAATCAATATTTGAATAAGTGAGACACAAACATTAATCGGGGTAGTCAAGTAATTAAACTTATTCAGAACGATGTTATTGATTTTCAAGAGGTCACAGGGAAAGAAGTAAGCTTTGAAGCGACTAAGAAAACCTAAACATTTGGCTGCGTTTTTTGCAACATCAATTATATGATCATTCCAGATCATTTATCGATTTAGGTTAGGTGCAAACATAATATGCTTAAGCTTTCAAACTGCTGAATTTTGTCTTCCTGAAACAAAAGAGTAGAATCAAAAAAGAAAATTTTTCTGTAGATTGTACAGCTCTGAGTTTTAGAAATGTTAAATTCGACTCGGTTTTTTAAGCCCCAATTAGCTATTGCAAACAAATCATGGCTGAGGGAACTGGCCATCATGTCTCTTTTGGTTGACACAGCGATAGATGTAGCTTCAGATTTTTTATGAAAATCTTTGAAAGCTACTGGAGTACTGTCGTCTGCAAAGCTGTGAATTGGCATGAAAGTAGCTTGGAGCGAATCATTTATAAATATAAGGAATAAGGAAGGTGAGAGAACTGATCCTTGGGGAACACCAGCGTTTATTTAAAATTGATCGGACTAAATTCCAACTCAACTCCTTTCCTTTAGAATCGTACGATGCAAATCTCAACTGAGACTTGCATCGTACGATTCTAAAGGAAATTTTCAATTTATTTGAGAGAAGAGGGAGCCAGACCTATAGCTTGACATTTTGCTAATAATACACTATGCCATACTCGATCGAAAGCTTTAGAAATATCCAGAGCCACAATATTTGCTTCACCCGAATTGTGCAAGCAAATATTTAGCTTCAAGGCCTCAAGTAAAGTCCGGAATCTAGCTCTAGTTAACACATTAAAGCAAACGAACTGTTTAAGAGTCTTATGTATTTTCTTTTTTGTTGCAACTACGATAATGAAGGTTAAATTTCAGCTCAGCTTGGCTTACTGTCATCGCTAATCATATATCAGTACCGGGACTTTGATTACAATTTTTTGATGACGTTATAAAGATGACCATGGTTTTTTAGATGTTGCACCTTTCGTTTTTTCTGGCCATTTAATATGAACGAATGCGTTCCTTGATTGCTCCCATCATAGAATTAATGACTTTCCCGAGGGATTATTTAAGGTTGTGACTTTGTTTAATTGATTAAAGAATGTTATTAACTATATATGTGAATTCACATATTTAAAGAGAATGGTGTGGCAACTTTACTTCATCATATGACTCCGAAAATATATAATAAAATATTTTCTTGATCGGCAAATTTTATTCAGTCATTGATCGAGCGAATCATTTTTAATTTTTCTTAGTTGTGTGTACATGGAAATCATTCTACAGCTCATTAAATTTCATATTATAGTTGTCTTCTTCTCTTGTGGTATAACAAATAGACCTAACAGTTCGTATTTACGATAGCCACTACTACCTACTAGCTACTATGCTTCTTGAAACCATTTAGGAAGTCTGGTCTTAAACGAAATTTGAGATTGAAATTGCTATTGGAATTTTTTTGAAGTCAAATAAAGTTAAAAGGTTATAACGTTCCTCTTCTTATTTTCCACCCATAATTTCTAGAAATCTATCAGTTTATAATATGTCGAATTATACTATAGGTCTGTCCCCGATATAAAAATTAAACTTAACAAAATTAACTTTAGTCGAGTTATTTAAAAACCAACCCTAAACGTCTTTGGGCTTAGATGTTATAGGCTTGCAATATTCGTATAATGACTTTCTGTTAAAGTTTATGTAAATTAATGAAATGAGAATGGAAATTCAGGTAATAACGATATGTTTTCTTGCAAGACAATGGAGATAGGTCGTTGTTTACATAAGGTGTTTTCACGAGATAAAAATAAAAAGATTACTCAATAAACTTAATATCATAACCGCATAATATGAAAGCTACACTTTTAAAAAAAGTGGTGTCTAAGAGAACGAATAAAATAATTTAATTATTTCAAAATTAATACACCTAAAGACGTTTTAGGGCTAGTTTTTAAATAACTCAACTAAAGTTAATTTTGTTAAGTTTAGTTTTTATCTTGTGAGCAGACCTATAACACAAGTTGACATATTACAAAATAACCTTTTCTAGAAATTATGGAGGAAATTTAGAAAAGGAAAAAATATCACAATTCTCTATTCAGCGAACCTATTATTGTGAAGCAACCAACGCTTTTATTGTAGATGATTTACAATACTTCCATAAATTTTTAAATAGTTCGACTTAAGCAAAAGTAAAGAGATATTTCTTAAATCGGGTTTGTTCTAAAACAATGCCTGACAATTTTAGGGCCTAGGTATTTTACTTTTCATATTTTTTTTTAAAATAGTTTGAGTGAACAAAGACCATCGGATCCAATAATATTAAATTGCTTTTCTAAACGAAAACATTTTTATTTCATTATGCAGGTAATTTTCATTTTAAAATAGAATACAGTTAGGCTATAACGAAGGATGAAACATCTTCAAATATCTATTAATTTTTTTCAGAAACGCAGTCTTTAAATTCCTTTTTAAATTCTGGATAGCAACATTTTTTTTTCTATTTTTATTTTTCTTTCTCTTTCTTTACATTTTTTTATTCAAATTCAAAATAATTGCCATCCTGGTGAATAGTGGTAAAAGCATTCCCTTTGCTTTATTTTAGATTTGTTTAACAATTCCGTTATATAAATATACCTACCGATGTTTAAATACGTAATATATAATATTATGTAACCTCTTAAGTATCTTTATTTTACCTCTTTAAGAGTATTTTGAATAAAAATTATTCAGTAAATCTAGGAAGAAAAAAAAGGGAATTCTTCTATTATTTTAAAGGATGAAAATTTAATTTTAAAGAAAAAAACTTTAACCTTTGAATGAAAAAAAAATAAATTTTATTTTATTTTTCTGCTCCTGTTGGTGTTTTATCTTGGTGGTTGATTTCTTTCTCTTTCTTGAATATTTGTTTTCTTCCTCATTATATTATGAACTAACAACGAGTATACACAGAGGTATAATGAAGTTTGCATTTTTTTTTTATTTTATATTAGTTTTTCTTTCATTTTATTGTGTATTTTTTAGCACAATAAAAATATGTTTAGTCGTCCTAACAAAAGGATTCAAAAATTAAATAGAAAGGACGAAATTCTATTATATTCCCTTTAAAGTCAAATGCACTCGTACTTGTACGTACAGTACAGTACAGCACTGATCTCAATTGAATTGGAATATGAAAGTGTAAATTATATTAAAAATTATCCTGGACTAACTACTACTTCCAAGTTTTTTAAGTTCCTTCGTTAATACTGTATATTACGATCGATAAGGTTTCGTACTTAGATTTTGTATTGTAAATCAACTAAAACTTCCACTTTATTCTCACTATCTTAAACTTATTGAATTACAGTCATTATCTGATTTTCGGATGATTGCAGATGTCTCTTTTATCCATCAGATAATCTCAAGTTAAATGTTAGTCTCTAAAATTTCAAGTTTTCTGAAAGAAGCGATTAGAATAATATAAAGCTAATTAGTTGAATATTTTTCTTTCTTATTTTTTTGATAATTATTTTCTTATTTTTCTAACTTTACTTAGTTTTATAATATATTTTAATATTTGTAAGTAACTAACAGTTCGTTTCATCTACTCTACTAACCCCATATTTTTTTATTTTATTTATGGTGTTGGGTATTAATAACCCCACTGATGGAAGATGATATATTGCACAAAATTTTGGGAAGTTCTCGTCTCTAGTAATCGTTTGATATGCTTAAATTTCAGATAAAACGTCAATAAAAACGAGGATTACTAATAGGATTGTACTGACGTACTTACTGTACAATGGGTAGATTACAATACATGTTTCGCGTAAAAAACTAAGGTAGTCCATAAAAAGTATAAATACATCAACCAAAAATATATATATATTCTTTTTTTATATTAGCCAAAACTTAGGTTAGAAAAACCTTTATACTTTCGTACCGCTGGCTTTTGGAAGAGAAAAGAAAAGAAAAAGTTAGAGAGAAGAAAAAGAAAAAGAGGTAGGGGAAAGGCTCGGCGGGGAGTTGCGAACTATGTTATCGATGTTCACTTTGAATTTTTGTAAATTAAACAAATGAAACTATCCCTTCTTGGGAATGCTTGTAGTGGAATGCGATTCCACATTTTAGAAGCTCTGACGACAAACGAATTTCCATAACCAGTCTTAAACCATCTTGGTATTTCCACGGTGTAGGGGTGGGCATTTGAAGCCTTTCGAGTTCCGTGACAGAATTTCTTAAGAGGCGGAAGTAGTGATTTTAGTTCTTTCGAGCATGTGCCTACTCCCACGAAATATCTAGGAAATAGAGTTAGTGCTTTAATGATACGACGATGACTAAGTGGACCAAGGGATGAAACATTTATATCATCAATAAGGCGAATAGCGCGTTGGTTTACTCTGTCAAGAAAGCTTAAAGCAGTCTTTGAGGCGCCCGCCCATAGATGCGAGTTGTACTCTATCTTGAGTCGTATGTAAGCTTTATAGATATTAAGCAGGTATTTTGGTGCAAAATATGCCTTACATTTAAAAAACCCAAAGATTTTGCGGCACTTTTCGCAATATCGAAAATATGGTCATTCCAGAGCATATTTTGATTTACTCGCATTCCGAGAATGTTTAAATTATTTTCTAGTCGCTGGCGTTAGTTTTTGCGTAACTAAGCAAGTTTGAGTTTTGGAGGTGTTAAACTCAACTCTGTTTGCTTTACCCCAGTCGGAAATTATTACTAAGTCATGGTTTACCATGTCGCCCATTATTGTTCTTTTGGCGTAGACTAGGAAACATTGGATTTTTTAAGGAAATCGTAGGACGCTATAAGTGTCCTGTCATCTGCAAAATTATTGGGTTGAAAGTTGTTTGGAGATAATTTTTAAATATTAGAAAAAGAGTTGGAGAAAGGGCAGAGCCGTGTGGAACACCAGCATTAATTTGAAATTGATCAGATGTAATTCCATTAATTGAAACTCGAATGGCTTGATTCAAAATAGAACTTTCAACCAATTAAGTGAAAATTGGACTTAGACCTATAGCATGACATTTTGCTATTAGAGCACTATGCCATGCTCGATCAAAAGATTTTGAAATATCTAAGGGTACAACAGCAGCGTCACCAGACTGAAGTAAGTTGATGTTTAGCCTTTCGCAGAGGCAAGTCATAAGATCATGCAATCTAAACATGAGACGTACAATGCCAATCAAAATGTAAATATGTACATTTTGAATCGCTGTCATAAGGGTAAAGAACTTAACATATTTTAGAAAAACCGAGTTTTCAGCTTGGATGTGCACTCAGACATTTAAGGAGAATGTACTCCTGTGGAATATGTAGATTATGTATTTAAATTGCAGATCACAAGTAAAATAAATATTGTAAAATATTATAATTTTATAAATTATAAACGAAAGTGGGATAAAAGTGGCAGGTATTTTTTGACAGTGGGTTGCTCTATGTAGACGCAACCTTTTTATATCCAATGTATTTCACCATTGAATGGTTTAAAATTATAGTTCTCTATTTGTAGAAAAAGCTATTAATGCGGTATCGGATTAGGCGATGTTTATACCTGGAAATAATTATATATTTTTCGTGCAATAGCATAATATGCCAATAGGACGGAGAATGGGGAGGAGAACTTTTCTTGCTATAAGAAAAATCTGTATTTATCTGTGTTGGACAAACCAATTTTGAACAGATGTTTGCTGAATGAACCCTGCTCTGTAATAAACCATATCAGTGGTGTGAAACTAGATCTACTCTTCCTGGTTACCTGATATAATCAGTTCTTATTTTTGAAGGAAATATCTCGTACCCGTTGGAACGTTTGGGAAAGGAAAGTTAGCAAAAGAGGAGAATTACGAACGAAGGTATTAATGTCCGCTTTGAAAGTTTATATATCAAAAATATAAAATTGACCATGTTTGTGGAACACATAAGATGGAATTTAGTTCCTAATTCGGGATGTTCTGGTTATAAATGAATTTCCATAACTTATCTTCTGCCATCTGTGAACTTCTACGGTGTAGGGATCAGCCCTCCGTATTTGACAAAGGATAAGTTTTGAGGTAAAACAGATTTAATTTTTACTTAGTATCTATCAGTGGCTACGAGATATCGAAAAGAAAGAGCTCCAATTATACAACAATCACCAAGAGGAAAAAGACATTTGGGTCCTTTATAACCTGTTTCTGAACTTTCCAACTGTTTCGATCTAAATGTTTTAATCCAATACTAGAAGCTCTAGTCCATATGTGAAAATAACAGCTCATTTTAGATTCCACGAAACCTCTAAAAAATTCAATAGGTTACAGCAGAAAAAGTAGGTCTTCCAGTGACTAAAAAAACTCAAATATTTGGCTGCGTTTTGTGCAACATCGTATCGTTCCAGATAATTTTTCTATTTAAGTGCATAACTAATATGCTTAAGCTTTCAAACCGCTGAATTTTATCTTCATAAAAGATCAGGATCAAAAATAAACATTGTGCTAGTTAATTTATTTTGTTTAATATCGGTTCTTGATCAAGGTATTATAAATTAAAAATTGTATGTTTGCTTTACCCCCTTGGGGAACTCATTTATTTAATGTTTATCAAACTATCGAGAGCTTATATAACATGTCCTCATCTATGTAATACAGTGATGGAGTCACAGGACAATGATGTAGATACATAACTAACAAATATTGAAATATTAATGGAATATCATATTGCATAAGAATATAAGACGTACACATCATATTATCCAGAAAGATCCTTGAACTATACTATACTGAATATAATTTTATATAATAGGAACCATTTTATTCATTTATTGTTATAGTGTGTATCTTGTTGTATCCTTTTATTCATTGAATTTTTATTTCAGTTGCCATTTTTATTTTTTATAATTTTTTATCGACTTTCAGTCAGTTTTTTTTTTTTGTATTTTTTTTTCATTGTTTCTTTATTTGCATCCTTAAAAATAATGCGAAATTTTATAATGTTGTCAGGTTCATGTAATTTGAAGATCAATATTTTTTTTTGGTTTTTGTCAAAGGAATCGTATAATGTAATAATAGATATCTACGAGTATATTGGAATAAAAAGAAAGAATGAAAATTGCGATGTCTTTTACGTATATATGAAATCGATATTCGACCTTTTAGCAAACGTCATTTAGCAATTGGACATTTCACAAAATCCTTTTAACAAAATAAACAGTTGGCAAAAAAACCTTTAGCAAAATTAACCTATAACAAATGGACACTTGCCAACTTTATAATTCCAGTATCCATTTATAATGGCTCTATGAAATATGGACGGTAATTTTGAATGTACCACCTATTGTCATAATATTGTAGTTAGATTCAAAACAGCGTAATTCCTTTTTTCATAATATCAGGTTTACCTGACGTCTACAGAAATACACTTGTTTACGCTTTTTACAGAATAAACAACGAGATATTATAACAGAATATAGACAAGGTTTTTCTGGTTTGCAAATGGTTTTGTGTTTTCCAAAGTGTTTTGTATTTTCTAAAAGATTTTGTGAACTAAATGAGCTTTAGGACTAACAACTGAACAACTAAATGAGTCTTAGGATTATAGTCCTCGTATCCAAAACATTTGAAACAACCCCAACAAAAAAATTTAATTATACTTAAATTGTTTCCTGTTTTACCGACTGGCGGAAGGAAAACCTTTTTAGAATTCAGGACCGCAGGCTTCACATCGATATAATTTCAAACACAATATTTGAAGGTCCGACGTACCAAAATTTGGGACCAAAGCCTCGAATATTTGGTTTAAAAGATTTTTAATCGCCAGGTTTTTTATTTCAGCTTTGCGATGGATTTTATCCAACATTCCAAATTGTTAAATTTCCATTTGCTAAATTTCCTTTTGCTAAATATTCATTTTGCCAAAGAAGTTTTTTGCGAAATGTGCATTTGCGAAATAGCATTTGCCAAATGTATTGTTCTTTTATGAAATTTGAGAATGAAAATTTGAAAATTTTTCAATTTTCATTTGTAAGATTTTTTTTTTATTACTTCTTGTTTTTTTGTTTTTCATTTTTTTTTCTGAGGAGAACTTCTACAGCTTTCATATTATATAAAATCAGTCATTTTCATTTCAGAATATCAATCTTTGTTTAGCTTTGCAAATTTTAAATTTTTTGTTTTTGTTGTTTTTTTTGTTAAAATTGTCTTTGACTATTTTAATAAAAGAAATTTTTTATTAGGATCCTTTATAATAGAGAAAAACTATTATAAAATAAAACAAAGATAAAAGCTGGCTATCAATGATTCGTTTTACCTAAACTAATTTAGATTTTATAAATTTTTTTTATTAATGATCATTTAAGCAGATCCAGGCACGTCTTTCTAAACAAATTTTTGATTAAAAAAAACAAAAATTGTTTACCATTTTAGAATTGTGTTCCATTCAGTAGGCTTTTATAATATAAAAGTCCTAATTTAATTTGTAATTATAGAACACTGCAAGAATATATAATAATACATTAAGTGTGCTATTTTTATTATATGTGAGATAAAACTTGTTAAAATGATAAAATTTCCTTTCTAAAGTAGTATTTTCTATTCAAATGATTGTGAGTATAGGAAAAAAATAGAAAATTTTTTTTTCAATAATTTTTTGTACTGTGTAGGTTTTTAAAAAGTTTTTGTGTAGGTTTATAGTAGAGCTGACGTGAATCATATATCTTAAGCATAATATGAGACTCACACATTACATATACATTTTATACGGGAGTATCACAGTTTGTATCATTCATATAACAAATGCCCACTTGGTCTAAATACATTTGTTAAAAATCACGATTGTCAAAAAATTAAGTCTTAATAAAAAATTTGTCTAATAAAAAGCTTTTATACCAAATGTTTACTTAACAAAATACACACTTTACTTTATTTTATATAAGACAACACTCATTGTCAAATACCCTTTAATCGAATATTAGAGAAATGTCAATTAAGAGAAAAAGCTTGAAATTTATTGAATATTAAATTTTTATTGCCCAGAGACATCGTTAGATAGGTTTAACGTCCATTAAATTTTGGCCGAAACACTTGTTTTTGTTTCCACACATAAATTATATGGCATAGAGGGGACGGCATTTCAAGAGTTGTGATCAAGCGCCCAGAAGTTGGGATCGAAGCTTTAGACAATTTTTTTTCTTTAACTTATCATAAGTAATCAGAATGGTGCAGAGATATTGTTGAAAAGGTTTTCAGCTTTCCAGAAATGGGGACCGAGGTTCTTCAAAAAAAAAATTGTTCTTAACTTTTCCCACGTAATTAATAAGGTTTTTTCAAAAGCTTCGATTCCGAATTCTGGGATGGTGGACTACACCAACAATGTTTCTGCATAGTGTTCATTATGTGTGACAAGTTATCAAAAATTGTTGTTCTCAAAAGTCTTTGCCCAGACTTTTGGAACGCTGAATTTCTTCAACAATGTTTCTGTACCGTGTTAATTATGTAGTCAAAAATTCCGTGTTAATTATGTAGGCAAAAATTCCGTGTTAATTATGTAGGCAACTTGTTAAGCAAAAATTAAAAATTAAAAAGTCCTCGGCACCAAATTCTACAACAGTAATCCTCTCTCACATAGTGTGTGCAGTGCTAAATACGTGTCAACATTTTTTATTTCGTGTGACACTTCTGGGGCGATAGATCACTCTGACAACTACTTTAAATTATTAGGATATTAAGATATTACATATTTTTCATCTTACCATCTACATTTTTCTGTTGTTAATTAAAACTAGTTATTTACGCTTTTTCCAAAAATTTTATTTCTCAAAGGGATTTGAAAATATCTAGACGTCGTTAATATATGTTTTTGCTGTGTTTAACAAATGCTACAATTTGATAAATAAGAATTTTCTAAACGTTGGTTTAGTTTGATGGATTTTTTTTGGGTCCGCTATTCGAATGAAAATGATTTTTTCGTTAAATTATCGTTAAAACAATCTACAATATTTCGAGTATTTATTTAACAAATTACTGGCTTATCAACTCATAAATGTGGAAAACTACTGCTATTGTCAGGAACTAAGCCTTCTTAAATAGAATAGTTTCATTTATTTAATTTGTTACCAGATTATACTCTCAATTATTTTTTGCCATTTATTATATCCCAATGACAAAGGGTACTGAACCAGGTCGAAAAATCCATAAAGCATTTTTTTTTTTTTGCTTCATCAGGAATCGAACCTGGGACCTTTCGGTTGAAAGGCAGGCGCTCTACCTACTGCGCCACCCAGCGTATATACATATAACCATTTTTTATACAATTAAGCCATGTGTTTTAATTGGCGTTACTTAGAGTTTTGGTATAATTGATTATTGGAATAATAACCATTATTCTTATGATATATGTTTTGTTGTTGTTGGGGTTGATGTTACTAAGAATTTGGAATTCTGTGTAAATAATTTGAATAATAATATTGATTTTGGACAGCGTTTGTTACCATTTTCTCTCTTCGGAAGAAAAATTTGCTACATTTTTTTTAAATATTTTTTTTGTCGCTTCTATTAAATAATAATATAGTTACGTCATTTTTTTTTTTTTTTTTTTTTATCTTTTTGACAGTAACTTAGAAAAAGGTAGAGTCACCTTTTCGTGCTTAATTAAGTCGGGTACTGCAATTTTACACTACAATATCTACAATAATTTGAGTATTTATTTTAACAAATTACTGGCTTGCTCATTAAATATGGAAAACTACTACTATTGTCAGGAACTAAGCCTTCTTAAATAGAATAGCTTTATTTTATTTAACTTGTTACCAGATTATACTCTCAATTATTTTTTGTCATTTATTTTATTCCAATGACAAAGGGTACTGGACCAGGTCGAAAAACCCATAAAGCATTTTTTTTACTTCATTGGGAATCGAACCTGGGACCTTTCGGTTGAAAGGCAAGCGCTCCATCTACTGTGCCACCCAGCGTGTGATTGCTAAATTAAATTAATTATATTATCTCATTCACGCCCACTGAAATCAATTTTGAAATTGTTTTACAAAATACTCTCTTGCTACCGTTATATTGTTATAGCCAGGGTTGTAAAAGAGCTAACGCAAATGGTAAGCTCAACTCATACTCAACTCAAATTAGTTTTGAGCTGGCTCCCAGTTTAGTTAAATACATGAGCTTAAAATATGACCTTTAATATGACCTATGATATTTTTAGTTAGCTCATCGATTAAGCTAATTGTGTTCAGCTCAACTGTGAGCTAGCTCAAAATTTGAGTTGAGATTTGAATTGAGTTGCAATTTGAACTTTTTACAACCTGGGTTATATCCAAATATAATATATTACCCTTCCATACTAAAAATAAATTACGAAACATACATTGTGTGATATTACAAACACAAAAACAGGATACCCAGATATCACATACAACTAAGCAAAATAAATTGATACACTAGTTGCGTTTTTTTAGCTGAGCAAACTACTCAAACTTACACAAAATTAAAAGATTTTAAAATATTCTAGCGGTAAAGTTTTGTACTATACAAGATTTTATTAATTTTATGTCAAAAATTGAGTAAAATAAAAAATTTATAGATGGCCATTCAGTTTTGAAAGTTATGTCAATAATTTTTGTGCTAATAAAATTCGAAAATATTTTTCTAATTATTGTAATAAATATTTTGAATAGTTATATTTTTATAAATATCAGGTTATTAACTCCATTTCGTGCCAAAAGAAAATGTTGTTTAAACTATTTGAGTACTTCTCATAACTTCTATATAATTTTAAATTTTCGATATTTTGTTACATCGTTCTTTGATTAATGAATCAGATGAAGATGATGAGGAAGATGAAGAAGAATTTAGTAGTGAACATTCATCAAAGCTGCTTTCATCTGATAAATTCTGTATAAATATCTCAGAAATAAGTTAACTTTATATTTATTAATTTCATAATTTACTTACACCGTACCCTTCCATATATAAGATTTTTTTCGTTTCAGAAGAATTAAGTTTTGTAAATTTTTTCTAAATTCTGAGGTTATGTTTTGCTCAAAATATAATTTTTTTCGTTTTATTTACAAACTGCTCAGAAGCGCTTCTGAGTAGTTTGCTCAGCTAAAAAAAACGCAACTACTATTGTTGGTTAAACATCAGAACCGCAAGAGCATGTGTTTAATTATGTGTAACTAAATTTTAAATTTAACGGCGGTTAAATATTTCTCAATTTGTGTTCTTTGCAATATATTTTTCGGGAGTTGGTCACATGAATGGAAAATGAAAAAAAGATGTTATTGTTCAAAAATTTATAATCAAGGTTCACGTTAAATATGACTGAAACAAATGCATTAACATTACGTAAATCAGTTTTCTTGTTCTGACAAGTTAGATTTTTTAATCTTTAAAAGAAGTATCACTAGATATTATTTACAAGAATATAGAAAAAAGCAATTTCAGATGAACATTTTTTCTCATTTTAGCATATCCAATAAATAATTTATCCGAAACCAATTTTAAATCACCTAGGGATTCACCCACAGTATGGGAATTTTTTACTTAGATATGCTCAGTGTATATAGGACAAGCCTCAAATATGTGTTCTATAGTGATTGGGGTATCTGGAACCTAATGACATGTTGGCTGTGCGTTTTTGGTTCATCAAAGAGATAGCTGGATGTGTCCTTTTCGGAGTCTATTCAGAAATAGCGATTTTCCTACTGGCCTGTTCGATACTATTCCATGTCGATACATTTCTTTTAATATACCTTAGTTTGTTGGTGAAGGGTTCGTTTTCCCAACTTGCGTTGGCACTGAGCTGATTAATTGCATTAATATGGGTAGTCACAATAAACACATTTGCGGCTGCGGAGATATAGGGGCCAAGTCCCCTCCCGAAAGTATCTAATCTAGTTTAATTTGTTTACTTACAGCTTCCCTAGTATTGCACTGGAGTTGTTGAATAGCAAAGGAGGCATTATTGATTTTAGTTTAATAGAAGAAGTGTCATTTCTAAGATATCTGTAAAAAAAACAGATATAACTCTAACGTTATGACGTATGTTAAGAGGAGTTAGGACGAGGTTATGGGTGAAGTTATTGAATGGTCGATTTTGAATTCTATCGAGTTAACCTAGTTAAGCTTAGAATTCGGGAGCAGATATGTAAGAATTGTATTCCATTTTAGATCATTCATATGCTATTATATGAATATTGAGCAGATCTCTTGGAGAAAAGTAGACTTTACATTGTGAGAGAAAGCCGAAATAGTTCGCAGGTTTCTCAACTATAACAAAACTGTTCAAATTCCACAGCATATGTTGGCTTAGTTGCATGCACAATATAATTAGACTTTTGGACCATTGATTATTTAATTGCAAGAAATTATACAGGTTTGAGTTTTAGTAGTGTTGAACTATACTCTGTACTGCATTTGATTCCCTAAAGGAGTAGTATAATGCCATCAGAGTTCTGTTATCAGCAAACTATGATTTACATCAAAGAGAGTAAGTCGTTGGTAAAAATCCAGAAACGAGTAAGAGATGATAAAATTATTTTTATAGCAAAATACTAAGTCTCTTACTAACGATATATGAATTCCATCATACCATTCTAACTATTTTTCTTAATGGTTTATCTGTACACATTATTTTAAAATCCATAATTTTTCCATTGTTTTTCTGTAATTTTTTTTTTTTTTTAATTTATTTTATATAAAATAAAAATTTTGGGTTATCAGGATTCCCATTAACAAACACAATTGAAACTAAATTAAAAGGTTAGTATTAAAACAAAAAAATAATAATAATAATGATAATAATGAAAGAAAAAATATATTTGCTGTAAGAATTTACCAACCTAGATAAGAAGGTTTCAAAAAAAACTTTTAAATAATTTTAATTTTTTTTTTGGTATGGTCATTTTTAATGGGACGAGTGACGACACACAAAAACAGAAGAATATAATAGAAGAAAAGAATTTTTAATAATCTGTATGCCCAAGAACTTGAATAAAACAATAAAAACAGAACTTGAAAAAAAACCAAAAGATAATTATAGTCTACACAAATTTTTAAAAGCTTCCCGTACAAAAAAAAAAAAACAAAAACAAACAAAAAAAAACATTTCTGTTGGTATAAAATTTTTTTTTAATTGTTACTAGTTTTCGTATTTTGATCGTTTTTTTTTTGTTCTTTTTTCATATTTAAAGGACCTGCATAATAAGAATTAGAATTTGGTCTTGCAATGAGATATCCTTTTTGATGATTATTATTATTATTATTTTTTTTTCTTTTAAATTTCTTAAAGTAATTTATTCAATGTGCAACCAACTGTAATGAAAAGTTAAAAATTTTTTTTTTGTTTTTTTTTTTGTCTCTTATATTTTGTTTTTATGCATTTTTTGAATTTATTTTTAAGGATTTCATGTACTTTAATACAAATTTGTGTTAAGGATTTGTGGTTTAAAAAAAAAAAATAAATAAAAAAACAGGAAATGTTAAAGGTGAATCCTTTGGAAAATAATCAGAGAAAAACACAATGCTTAATTAAGAGGACAACTCATTGTTCAATGAAAATTTTTTTTTTTTGGAGTAAATTAAAGTGAAAACTATAAATTTTTAGTTTTAAATTAATGAATTCATAATTTTGTAGAAGTGCATTAGTTCAGATCTTGAGTATATAATTATGTATGTACAGGATTTCTTCTACAAAATTCTAAAGCCCAAATCATGCGCACAACTAACTCGCACATCACTGAAAAAACGCGGGTGAGGTGAGGTGAGAAAGTTCAATTTCCTGGGCAGCATCGTATCATCAAATGGATATTGAAGCCCTCATCCAGAAACCTCGTAATGCTTTTGGAATGATCTTAAAAATATGGGAGGCTAAACAACGTATTTCTGTCCACTAAAATAAGAAGATTTAAAACAAGTGTAAAATCTGGTCTTTTGTACGCCTGCGAAATATGGAAAGTAGAGTAATCAATAGATGTCAACAGATCTCCAGAATGTTGTGAGAAATTAGAATCAAAAACAAATAGACAGATAGAAATGCGGTAGAGGAAATGGAGTTGGATAGGACATATTCTAAGTAAGCCTGACAACAACCTCGCGAATCAATTTTTTTAATTGAATCCTCTGGGTACACGTCACTTCGGAAGGCCAAAAAATATGGAGAACAACAGTTTTAGCTGAAGCAAGTATCTAAAAAAGAACGTGACCACAATTGAAGGAGCTAGCCGCAGATAGGAGACGATGGAAAAACTTTATATCCACCCTATGCCGGATGGATGGTGTTACAGGACAGTGTTGATGACAGTATTTCTTGGTTACACTATTAAAACTACTTAGGTAGGTTGATACGAGTGACTGCCAAAATCAACACATTTAGACCGAAAAATGGTTAATTATGGTATAACTGTTTCTCACGTAATGCCACTGATATGTATTTGTGCTACTATTTGAACTACTTTCAGTCCATCTTTTTTTAAGTTATTACCGCTTTTGAAATCTTTTAAATATTTTGTTAAATACAATGTTACATTATATATCGATAACTGTATTTTAGAGTAGAATAATTCCAAAATTTCTAAATTTGAGTTTTAGATTTAACTTCACAGTTTTTTGATGGCCATTAATTTCAATGTGATGTTTTATAACAATACTTTGGAATTCAATAAAAGTTATTAATAACGATACAAGTGTTTGCAGAATAGAAATGTTTGCAGAATACAAATGTTTGCAGAACACAAATGATTGTAGAATTACCTTGTTTGCAGAATACATGAGTTTTGCGAAATTCAAATTTTTGCTGAATTTAAGTGTTTTGAGCTTTTTATTTGTTATACGATCTCTTCAGTTCAGCCACATATTCATATGCTGTATTCCAAGGTATTTTGCAGAATTGTGCTGTGAGTGAACTTTTAATTTTATCAACTTTTATTGACAAGTATACTTTTGTTGGTATTTCGCGACAAATATACTGTTTTCCAAATAGGATTTTGTGACGAGATAAAATTCACTTAATAGATTTTGAATATGACAAAGTGATAACTTAAAATATCGCTGAAGACTAACTTTTGGTAATTAATGTGTTTTATTTGATTATTTATTCTATACATTTTTTCTACTATTGAATGGTTTTTAACGCAGAACACATTGATGACATGATATTATATTCATTTCTACTTAAATTGGCGTTTATCTATATGACAATAATTTTTCAAAGACTTATGGGTGCACTTCTGAGGGAGATGTTGTGTCGGCGAAGGACCTAATGAATATATCCCAAAAATGGAATTGCTAGCTTTCCAAAAATATATATCTTTAGTGGCGTATCTTATCTTTTAAAGACGAAAAGGACATTTGAAAGTATCCTTGTTGTTTTGTATAAAAACCGTTATATCTGTTGATCTATTAGATTATATATATTCAGTTATATGTTCTAGATAATAACTGGAGCATATTTATATTATATATAATATTATATATTTATTTAATGATGAGTGGTTCTGTAGTTATGATGATATTGTAGTTCAAAGTAGAAAAATTTGGAAAAAAAAACAAAAATTTGTTTTTTAAAAACCGAATACCTCAAGATTTTACAACAAACCGGTACAGCTTTTGAATAGGTATTTAATGTATTTAATACATAGTAATGGCAGCTATTTTCTCATATGATATTTTGTCTATTCTAGTTATTCTTCTGATTTGCGGTATTTAATTCTTTCAGTAACTGTTTCAATTCTTCTAAACTCACTGAATTCTAATCATATCCAGTTAGAAGATTTGTTCATATGTCACGCGGGGGTGATTTTGTCTCATCATCATTCATTTCACTCGTACTTGATTAATTGGACATTTTTTTTTTGTTTGGTTCTTTTCAACTCGTTTTGAATGTAGATTTTTTGATTAGTTCAAATACATTGTCATACTGATACTGGGCTTTAGTGTTTGTAATTTTTAAATTTTTCTACCACCACTTTTATATTGTTCTACTGTTGCTATTCTATTTATTCTTGTTCGGGATACATATCATCTGGTATAAGAGAATAAGAGATGAATTTTATCCCCATGATATTTGAATCCATATTCCATTGAATTTTTTTCTGTGCTTCAACTGATATGGCTGTTGTAACGAATGGTTCACTATCTATTAGTTTGTAAAACGTGTAATTCTATGCATAACTATTCAATATTGCGCTATATTTATTGATGAAATTTTCATCTATTGGTAACATATTATTTATTATATCCTGGCTTTCAATTCATTTTAGGGAAAAAAATATTCGGAAAGTCTATGGGATGAACATGGTAACTGCTGTTACAAAGATTTGGCACATATACATACAATAGTTATTTTGTTTGGAATTTTTGATGATATATCTACTACTTTGAATGTGGAAAACTATATCTATTGTACAGTATAACTTTGCCTTTATTTTTAATGATAACCAAAACTCTCAATTATTTGTGATCATTTATTTTATACCAATTACTGAGGTTACTGGACCAGGTCGAAAAACCCATATAGGTTTTGTCTTCGTCGAGAACCGAATCTGGGATTTTTCGGTTGAAAGACAAGTGCTCTATCTACTGCAACACCCATTTAATAATGTGATTTATTTCTTTAGTTTTGGGTTTAAATATCAGACAATCAAAACTAATGCCTATAAGCGATTATAACGTGGGACAACTTAACCAGAATGAACCAGCAACTGATATGTGGCAATTGATAAATTTTAGTATTTAAAAACCAGACTAATAACAATTAAAATAACACGAAATAACTATTCTTCATATTACTCGTAGATTAAAATTATCTATTTAATTTGTTTCCATTCCTATTATTCTAATTTCTAAATACTGAAATTTATCAATTGGCCACTCTTAGGAGTACTCGTAGATGCAAAAATTCTAAATAAATAATATATTTTTAATTTTCCACTTAAAAATTGGTCTAAAAGGGTTGTTCCACTCATAGCAGGCTACTCGAGTGATATTTTTTCGAATTACATTTCTTTCGATTAAATTCTACAAAATTAATTTGGATCTGGATAAAAAGACAGAATAATATGCTTGGGGCTGATTTATTGTTATTAAAATTATAAAATAACGTTTTTTTTATTTGCAATTTAAGAACATCAAATTGAAATTGATCAAATTATTTAAGACTCCATAAAACATGTTTATTTTCTTTTCACATAATAAAATTTTACTTCTGTTCTTTTTTTATATGAATTTAATGGTCCTAAATTTTCTATTGTCATCGAAGGATTCAATTTTTTTTCTAATGTTATGTTTTGTATTTTATTGATATATTCTAAATTGGTACGTTTTATGTGGAAGTTTGTAGGATTTACTTTAAGGAGGAGAAAACAAAAAATAACAAAACGCTACTCCACCCTTATAGCAACAATTTTATTATTTTGAACTTGAAATTGAATTTTGATGATATTGTAAGTGAATTTAAAATATTTTTGATAAAGCAAAGGGTGTGCGTGTGTATATTTGAAGTAATAATTTTCACTTAATTAAAAAATTCAGTTTTAAAATAAGTATTTTTATTTATTGAATTTTTTCTTTTTAATTATTTCTATTTTTTGTTGTATTAGAAAAATAAATTGAATTAATTTGGAAATTAATTTTTAACTGTTTTCTGTATTGGTCTGTTTTAATTAATTAAGACTTTCTCCGACCTGGATGACGCTGAAATTTTAGTTGACTATGGAAATATTTTTTCTATATATGTTATAGTTTTTAGGACACATTTTTTCTATAGCAAAGTTTTATTTAAAATTTTAGAAACCATTATATTTAATCTGTAAATTGAAAAAAGTACAGTACAAAAATATCTGAACCATTTCAAAACCATATTCAAAAGGAGATGTGGCGAAATCAAATATTTTTTAAAATTTTTAAATTTTCAATTCAATTTAAAATTTCACCCCATGTATAAGGCAACATACAAACGTTTTAATTTATCAAATTATCGCAACAAAACTCCTGATTTAAATTTAATTTTTTTTTTTTTTAAAATATTACCTATGAGGTTAGTGTTTCAGATAAATCATTAAAAAACAATTAGATAGTGTCCACGATCAATTGAAATTATGAGAAATTCATGAGAGTATAATTTTGTATTAAACTTCCTCGAATTTTGAGGAGCGGGTGAGTACTAATAACATTTAATTTAGAACATAGTAATTTGTTTTTTTGTATATTTTCAAATGTTATGAACATTTTAGCCTAGAATCTTAGGTAATACATAATAAGTGTGAAAAAATATTACATCCATTTAAAAGTATCATTGCCTTGATAATGGTCTAATTTTTGTTGTTTTTTTGTTTTTTCATATAAATAATAAAAACTTAGGTACATAGCTATAGGAAACCTTTATATTTTCGTGCCATTGGCTTATTATTTTAGTGAATGTTATCAAATTATTTATTTATTTATAAGCTATTTATTACCGGCTTATCAACCACCTATGTTTTATCAACAGTATTCCCTTTGCATGCATCGAGAAAACTTCTAAAGTTATGAAAAGAAATTATTTTGTTCATACAACATATTATAGAAAAATTATTGTAATTTACAACATTAAAATTAATTATTTGAATTCCAAATCTCAAAATTATTCGAAAAAGGAAAAGAATTTCAAATGAAATTAATGTGGCTTTTTTGCAAAAAGACACAAACATGGCGAAAAGTTTTAAAATAAATAATAACAGTGATTTTGACAATTCAAAAAAAAAAAGAAAACTTCTGAGAGTAATTACTACTTACCTCTACAAACTATTGATGATGACAATGAAAGCACGTGTATGGAGGACGCATGCGAAAATAATGTTGAAAACACTGATTCTAAGAAAAATGGTCCACCACCAATAACTATAATAAAACAAAAAATTTCAACAATTCACGAATTTATGAAAAAAATTGGTGTAAATGATTATTATGTCAGATCCATTTCAATTGGTATAAAACTGTATTGTAACACAAATGAATCTTACACAAAAGCACTTGACGAACTAAAAATAAACAATCTAGAGTTTTTTACATATGAATCGAAAAGCACTAAGCCACTAAAATTTGTATTATCTGGATTGGACAACTACAATTGCACTGATTTGAAGAATAACTTATTGGAAAAATGTTTAAAATGTTTGGATATCAAATCAATAAATAAAAACACTAATTTATATAATGATTTAGAACTATATATTGTATATTTAGAAAAAAATTTAATTAAGTTAAACGGATTACGTAATAAGTTTACTTATATATTCAACACTAAAGTTAGATGGGAACGTAAAACCACCAATAAAAAAATCACACAATGTTACAATTGCCAGATGTTTGGCCACGGATCACGTAACTGCAGCGTAAATACAAAATGTGCTTTCTGCGCCGGCAGTCATTCAACTACTGACTGTACAAACAAAGAAATTAAAAAATGTGCTAATTGTCACGGTGAACATCATTCCACTGATAGTATTTGTGATAATAAGAAAACATATATCTCTCTTTTGGGTCGCAACAATAAAGTAAGACAAAATACCTCAGTGTCAAACAACAACAACAATGCAACTATGAGTAAAAGTAATTACAATGTACTTTTTCCAAACACTCTTTACTACAAGACAAACAGCAATAGTAACAGCAATAGTAACAACAACAACAACAATAATAGAAGCACATATTCATTACCTTACAATGTTGTATGCAGATCAAACTCTATTTGGGAGAACAACAATAGTAACACTGCTGCAAGTATAAGCTGTCATAACAATAAAATTCCAGCAGGTAGTATTAGTAGTAATAGTAATAATAATTTCAATAGTAATAGTAGTAATAATATAAGAAATAATTCAGATCTTTTTTCTGTTGATGAAATATTAAATTTAACTAATGAATTATTAAATAAATTAAGTAATTGCAAAAATAAGGCTGAACAATTTTCGGTTATAACTGAACTTTCGGTTAAATACTTATATTCAAAATGAATGTTAGTAATAAACTAAATATTTTAACATGGAATGCTAGATCTATTCAGAACAAAAACCATGAATTGTTCAATTTTATGTTACAAAATGGTATTCATGTTGGCTTGATATGTGAAACATGGCTTAACAATAATATTATCCTAAAAAACTCGAACTTTAATATATATAGGAAAGATCGTCTTACAACAAGTGGTGGGGGTGTAGCAATAATTATTAGAAAAGATATTAAGCATAAACTAATTGAACCTTTAAAGTTGGATTTAATAGAAAATATTGGTATAGAGGTAACATTAAATGATAACAAGAAAATTAAACTTTTTTCTGTCTATTTTTCCGGCACTAAAAATTACATAAGTAGCCTGAACGTAAGAAATCTAAATAAAAATGACTTCAAAAAAGATCTACTAAAAATTTCAAGAACTACAGGTGACTTCATTATAGGAGGCGATATAAATTGCAGGCACAGAATGTGGAGATGTGCCCGGGCTAATAGTTGGGGAAATATTTTATATCAGTTATTACTAAGTGATAGGTTCACATTATTATATCCTTTTGACCATACCTATATTCCTTATAATAGTAATTCACTACTTTCTACACTAGATATATTTTTAACTAACATACCAGAATATTGCTCCCAACCTATTACAATTAATGATCTGTCATCTGACCACTTGCCGGTTACTTTAAACGTTAGCAAACAAACTATATCACATGATCGTACTTATTTGGATTTTAACAATGCAAATTGGTATCTGTATCAGAAGTTTCTTAAAAGGGAATTAAATACCAATAATAATGATTCTGTTGACTATTGTTACCAAATAGACAATATGATATCTAATTTAAACAACAAAATTAAAAGAGCAACTGAATTGGCTGTACCCATGAAAATAGTCAAGCAATACACCGAAAAACTACCTGACTATATAATAAATATAATCAGGCATAGAAACACTGTTAGGAGAAAGTGGATGCGTAGTCGTAATGTAATTTTTTATGCTCAATTACAACACTTCAACAATTTTTTAAAACATAAAATAAGTGAGTTTCGAAATATGAAATGGTCTAATACTCTTAAGCACTTGAAAAAATCGTCAAAACCTTTTTGGAAAATTTCAAAAGTTTTAAAAAATAAAAATAAAATTTAAAATAACTCTAAAGGATGACAGTAACACATTTTACACGAATATTGATAAAGCAAATGCATTAGCTAAACATTTTTATAACAAACACGCCGTGAACAACAACACAAGCGACCATGATACAAATCTTATGGTGGAGGAATCTGTAAGCAAAATTGATCAAGCTGAAATAGAATCCTTTGAACAAATTGAACTGAAATCTGTCAATGAAATATTTGCCCAATTAAAGACTGAAAAATCTGCAGGTTCAGATCACATATTTAATCTGTGTATCAAAAAATTACCATTAAACGCAAAAAGATATCTAATTTTGATTTACAATTCTTGTTTAAAACTAGGTTATTTCCCGAATATATGGAAAGAAGCTCATATTATTCCGATTCTTAAGCCTGGAAAACCGATGGAGGAATTAAGTAGTTTTCGGCCTATCAGCTTACTATGCAGTTTCTCAAAAATATTTGAAAAACTCATAAAAATTAGACTGGAAAAGTTTATTTCAGCTAAAAAAATTCTTCCAAACGAACAGTTTGGATTTAGGGTAAAGCATAGTACCATTCACCCTCTTCTACGTGTCAAAAATTACATTAAATCCAAGTTAGAAGAACGCAAATCTATTGGCCTAGTAGCGCTTGACATAAATTCCGCCTTTGACACTGTGTGGCACTCTGGCTTGCTTCATAAATTAGAAGTTATAAATTAGAGTATTTCGTGTGATATTGAATAATACATGCTCCAATTTGTATGAAATTTAAGCAGGAGTTCCACAAGGCTCGGTACTTGGTCCAATTTTGTACAACACTTACACTGCAGATATCCCTAGGCTAGAGTTTACAAAAATATCAGTATTTGCTGATGACACTGCAATTTACTCTGCTGGCACTAATCCCAATCACATATTAACAAACCTACAAAATTCACTCAATAAGCTCTCTAGTTATTATGCAAAATGGAGAGTAAAAATTAATGCTTCCAAAACAGTATCAATTTATTTTACGAAAAAAAGGAAAGCCTCTCTTTTACCTTCTATACCATTAAAACTGCAAAATGACGAAATTAACTGGGCCGATACTATTAAATACCTAGGCATTACCTTAGATAAAAGGCTAACCTTTCAAAAGCAAACTTCTAACACTATTGATAAAATTAACAAATGTACTCGCATGTTGTATCCCCTTATTAACCGAAAATCAATCTTATCCACAGAAAACAAATTGATACTTATTAAGGTAATTTTTCAACCAATAATGTTATATGCGGCACCAGTCTGGGGAGATTGTGCAGCTAGTCATACCAAAAAATTGCAAATTGCGCAAAATAAACTTTTGAAACTTGTATTCAATCTTCCCAGATGGTATTCAACCAAAAAGCTGCATGATAAAGCCAGCATGAATACAATTTTAGAAAAAATAAGTTTTTAACTGTAAAGTTCCACTCGGAACTGTTCATGTCAGAAAATCCTCTGATCAGAAATTTAAATTAAGTTAAAAAAAAATTAGGCTAGTTTAGTTCGTACGTATAGATTTTACTATAGATAGGTTTTACTGTTTAAGTTAGCGTTAAGTTTTACACAACAAAAATTCAAAAAGGTTTTTCATCTCCAATTTTCCTTTAAATTTATAGTATTAAACTCGAAAACTTCTATATAAAAAAATACAAATCAACTGTAGTAAAGATAATTATATATCTGTATCTAAGTAAATAGTTTTAAAAGAATTAATTGTACAATATATGGAGCATAATAAATAAATAAATAAAAAAATAAATAAATGTTTTATCAACCTCTCGATTATCAAACTATATTCCCAACTAATTTTAAGAATTAAATGAAAACAAAAATTTTTTATAACATCAATACAAAAATTAAGACTCGAATCAACGGGTTTCTTATTATTTGTAATATATGGCATGGCCATAAATATACCCATATCCCATGACGATACCCATTTACAAATATTTTGTTCAAATCGATAGATGATATTCAATTTTATAATCACATATGATAATAAATTTATATAATAACAAAATTTTTTAAGTAAATAATAATAGCTATATAGCATATATTTTATTATTATCAATTTGATATCCTTTTTCTAACCGGTCGGTCTTTAATGCAATCGCAATAGTTAAATATCGTGTAGAATATTTTATTGAACATTTTTTTTTTTATTTCTATTAAAATGAATTCTTAATAAAAACGCGATTCAATTTATCACATCACATAATGTATGTACGTCCTCTTCCTTTATTTTTATACAAATAAAACAAATTTGATGGTGGTATAATACATACATAATGCATATCAGTGACGACTCGTGCAAATTTAAGTTAGGCACAAAAATTGTTCGGAAGAAAAATTATATTAAACTAGCTATTCCCGGCGTAACATTCGCCGGTCTAGCATTAGCATTATAAATGAAACAATTTATTTTATTTATTGATTTTCTTTATTTTCTATATTTTCTTAAAAAAAATCAATGTTTTACATATTTTTTTTTTACATAATAAATAAGTTAAATTGAAAAACTTAAAACTATAATTGTAAAACATTGATTTTTTTTAAGAAAATTATAAATAAAACATTGTTTCATTTATAATGCTAATGCTAGACCGGCGAATGTTACGGTGGGAATAGCTAGTAATTTACAATATTGTTTGATCTATCTATAACTATTTATTTTATATTTTTTATTTAAGTATTTATTTATTTATTATAAATTAATTTTGACCGCTAATAGTTTTAAAGAAAACTTTTATATAAGGCTGCGTTTATACGTTTTAGAATTTTGTTTATAACGTATAAATGATGTTCTTTAAAGTTTGACATCCGACTTTGTTATAGAATATTATTATTTTTTTTTTTAAATAATAGTGCTCGACACGCATTTTTGTATTTCGCAAGTTGAAAAAGTGAATTTTGCGAGAAAAGGTATTTATAAACTTCTAATTGTTTTATGCCAATATATTGAAAGATATACATTAAAAAATACAAAACAATAATTGATTTACTATTTAAATATTTATATTTCACAAATGTTCTGAAATTACACAGTATATTTATATTTGTGTATAAGTATTTATTATTAGTACTCGTAACGCATATTCGTATCTTCGTATTTTGCAAGTTTAGAAAGTGAATTTTGCATTAGAAATTATAGTATACTTTGGAACTATATTTGTTTATCTTTGAGATATGTAATTAAAACTTTTGAAAGAAAATTTGATGTAATTGCAATAAAATTTGTAAATGTAATAAAAATAAGTAAAACAAAACCTTCATAAAACAAAATTTGATGTCTAAACGCTCCCTAACAAATACTATTAATAGAGTACATATAGAGTACATAAAACGTACAAACGTATACATAATAGAGTACATAAAACGTACATTTGAACAAAATGTGGCGAACAGATGTCGCTGGCAGTATAGATATGAAATTAAATGTATTTAAAAAAAAAATACCACACCCACATTAAAAACACATTAAAATAGCCATAGATACGTTTTTTGTGTTTTTTTTTATTATCATAATAGCCCTAACTATTAAAAACAAAACATTTATTTATAGAATTTATATTTTTATTTCACTTCTTTTAAATTTTGATTTTGACGTTTTGGTATGATTAGGTATGACCATTATAGTAAAGGTTCTGTGTCGTTACGACTATGTTAAATCATATCGAATCATATAGGCCATTTAACGAAGTATCAGATGACATCATATGACGCCTTATGACTATTACAGTTACGGGTAAAGCCAATAATTATGCTTTTCCTCTTATTCTTCAGTTTGTATTGTTATCCCGCTAGGGTCTTTGATGTAAGTAAGGGTAGTCTGTAATTTTTCTTTTTAAAGTTTTTTTAATTTTTATATTTACTAAATTTGGCGTATTGAATTGGAACTTGATAATAATGTCATAACATATTTTGTTTTTCTTGTTCTTAGCAGATCGTAAATTTCGGTTTATGATTCTCCATGTACAATATAATATTTACTCAATACTACTGCGCATTTGAATTTATACTTTTGAATTATTTGTTAATAAAGTAAATAAATTTTAATTATTGGAATTTCTGAACATAAGGTAAAAAATATATTTTCTAAATTTACTATTTGTTTTACCGGTAAGTTTTTTTGCTGTAATATCGTAATATCGTAATATTTTAACAAAGCTATTTTATCAATATAATAATTATATTCTGATAATTCGGTTTTTGTCTTTGCTACTTTGTTTTTTTTTTTAAATTAATTCATATAATCAGATATAATCGATGCTATTAATCAATAGGTGAATTGTTTTTAGGTTACTTTTAATTTGTTTTTGGTTTTATTGTTTTGTGGTTTATGTCTTTAAATTCAATTTTGCACACTATCGTAATTCGTAATATTTCTAATAAAGTTGTCTAATCTAGTTGAAAAAAGCTTTGTGTTGTAAAAGCTTTGTGAAAAGTTTAACGGACATTTAAGCGTATTAATATATAAGAAGATAACAGTTTGTAATATTATTCATTATTTTATTCGGGAATAAGTCCCAATGTTCTGTTACAATTTTTTATATTACTGATATTAAATTTTTATGAAATTTAGTTTATTGTTATTGTTTTTATTTTATAAAATTAAGTTATTCTATATACATATTTTAGTTTATTTTAATTTTTAATAACTGATTTTTAAGTTTTTTATTAATTTTGTTATTGAAATAATTCTCAATTTTTACTTCAACTTTTGTATTTTAAAAAATTGTTATGTATTTTGAATAAAATTTGACTCCACTACTCTAATTTCTTAATTATACATAATTATTGATTTTTTGAATTTATTAGTTTCTGCAAATCTAATATCCTGACCTATAGGCTTGGACTATTTAAAATTTATTATCATTTGAATAAATTTTATACTAATTCTATTCTAATTGTACAGCGAATACCCTGTGCAAGTGCACAGAAGTAGTTCTTTCAGACACGATTTTATATAAAAAAATATTTGTTTTTGTATAATTGTTATACTTTATCATGAAATTAAACCTATATTTTATAACGATTTTATTATATGAAATTAGTATTCATTAATTTCATTATAACTTAACACAATAAAATCCCATTACTCTCAACGTAGTGGATCAATAAATTAGGGCTTTCGTATAAGATATTAAAGTGGGTCTTAGGATTTTGTTGTAGAATATATATATTCTGAAGCGTATTTAAACAATTAATTCATCAGATTTTGTTCTTTATATTATCAAAAAATATTCGTCAATATTATAAGACCGCTTAAGATATTATATATTAATTTAGACGGACTAAGATAGTGTGTTGTTATGTTATCCATTATATTATGTAATAGTAAAAGGATAATTTTGAATTCGAATCCGGCTCATTTCATGAATTTACATACATACAAAGCTTTTCAATTATTCTATGAAATTAATTTGGAATACATGTTCGTTGTCATTTAAAATAAAATAGAATTTTGATATTATGAAGGTTATCGTTCAGTCTCGAAATTATAAAAATAAACAATCAAATAAATAATTTTAATGTACTTGTATCTTATTTATCCCACATTTTTTTACTTCTTTAGTGAGTAAATTTATTTATACTTTTGTATACAATTGTTAATTAATTATTACTTTTATTTTTTATTGTTGGGTCTTCAATTTTAAATGTTTCCAGTATTTACTATTTTGTATACTTTTTATTTTTGGTTCTTGGAATGTGTAACTATTTTAAATTTTTTAAGTTTTCACCATCGTTTTGCATATTTTTATTTTTGGCTTAAGAAATTTCTAAAATTTTAAATAATTTTTGTGGTGTAATTTACTATTCAACTATTCTTGCTATTATACTCCCCTCGTCGCCGATCTAGTGTATTATATTATATTCTTGGTTTTTAAAAAATATTTTAAGAATATGTATTGATCATTTAACAAATTAAACTAAGTACGAAAATTAGGTAAATATTTTTTGGCTTAGAAAACTTTTTTGAAGTTTTTTGTTTGTTTTTAAAAAAAATGTTAATACATAAAAAGGAGAAATAAATATCGAGTCTTTTTAAAAATCTATAAGATCTAAGTTTTGAAACTGATCAAAGTTAAATAAAAAAGTTTAATAAAAAATAACTACAGCAAGATGTGAAAACTATACTGTCTTCTAATCAATAGTTGAATAACATAACCATTACACCACAATACAATTTGCGTAGCAATGTAATATTTTAGTAGAAATTCTATATAATACATAATGTTTAATACTCTCTTGAATAGATTTTTTTTCTGCTTTATTTATTAATCATATGATATAATGAAGCTCCCATAGGTACATAAACAGTACAAAATGTTGTCGATTACGATTAATTCGTTAAAAAGAAAGGCATTCAATACATTATTTTTGTTAATACTTTGATAGTTGACATTTGAATATTTGGAAAGTTGAATAATTTTGAAATTTGAAAAATAATTAATGAATTATTTAAAGTATTTGGATAAAACGTGTATTTTTTATAGAAATTAAATTTCATGGTACAACCCTTGAGTTGAAAATGCCAATACTTCTCAAGAAAATTATTAGAACTTACATTTTCATTTTTAATTTGGAATAAAAAAATATTTTGTTTTCAATTTCGCTTCCAACATATAACACTTTTTGAATATAAAAAAAAAACCTTGTCAAAGTAAGTTTTAATACCCGTGCATTGTTGCTTTTACCTTTTTTTTAAATACTCTGACAAAGCAAACGAAGTAGCGGAAGCAAAGTATACAAAGAAATATCATCTTTAATCACATGGTTGAAAAATTAATTATTTTAGATTTTTTTGAAAATTGAAATATATTTTTCTAGTCGTTCATGAACGAAATGAACTTTTAAACGAGTGGCCCCTGATATAATAATAATAATATATGATATGGAAGCATTGTTATTGTAAGGATTCACGCAAACAAAATAAATGATAATAATATGTTCATTTTTGACCAATTCAACCCATTCCATTATGTCTATTCAATTAAATACAAAACAAGAACATTATCCTCTATTTATATATGTATAACATATGTTATATGGATATGTCCGTTTTGTATGACAATGTTTTTAAATTGTTTTGATTCCTTTTTGAGCAATTGTATTGTATTCGATTGTATTTTGTATTACTGTGGGGTGTGTGTTCATATATTTGTATATGATAATTTAATATTAAATAGAGGGTTTATAATTTTTTAATGAAAAAAATTGAAAATTAGAATTTATGTGTTAAATGAATTTATATTTAGGTTATAGGAGAATGTCTTGTCCCTTTTTTTTGTAAAAATAGTTAATTATTTAATTTTCTTTCATAAATATTTGTTCAACTTTATATGACAACGAAAATTTTTAAAAAAACTGTCAAATGATGGGATGTTAACAATTGATTCACTACGTGGTAATACATACTTCAAATTTTTGATATTATTTCAAATTAATAAATCTGTTTTTTATATTTGTTATTAAAACCAAAACAATGGAATTGAAAACCTTAACCACTTTCGTAGAGTTAGTAATCAATATATAATATGTACAATAGAGTTGAGAATTAATTAAAAAAAAAACTTAAAGCAATAAGCTTAAATTTTCGAAATTTCGAAATTTTATTAATATTAATTAGAATCAGAATTGCATCGATTAATATTTCTATAATTTGTAGGTTTTTTGAAAAAAAAAACTGGAAATTCTCAAAAATATCATCATAAGTTAATCTATAAATATGAATATTAAATATAAAGATTTTATAAATATTTTGAAGAAAGAATTGGGTCTTGAGGAACACTATAGTTAATATTAAATTGGAGATAAATTCGTCTAGCACAACTTGTTTTGATCGGCTTAAGAGGAAAATTTCAATCCAAATACCGGATAATTTTCCAAAAAATGATTAAAAGCTTTAAATATATCTAGATTAATAATTTTGGTTTCAGTATATCGTTCAATGCAGCAGTAGGTCAAGAAAGGTGAAGAGAGTACGATTTCAGCTTTATAACCTAAAACAATATTGACAATCCCTTAAGAGATCGTTGATCTTTAGATATAGTGTTTCAATTAGAAGCTAATTATTATTACCATAACTTTTCAAACTGCTGTGGTCAATTGTCCAGTATGTAGAAGGACTGCTTGGATCACTTTTTTTTTGGGTTGGTTGGAAATGAGCTATTTTTATATATGAGAAACTTTGCTCAGCGGTCTCATTACGGTGCATACAATCTAGGGCAGGTATAGAAATGTTGGAATTTAGTTCCTTTAGAACTACTCCTGCGTCAACTTTATTTTTTTTTATTTTTTATTCTTTATTATGTGATAGATGATGTTCTCTTCATATCTGTTGGTTTTGGTTATTGTTTTTATTATTTGGACTAATATTCGATAGCCTATGAACATAGCTGAGAAGCTAAATTTTTAGTACTAATGGAATGGTTAGAACGGTCTATAAATCTTGAAATGAAGTTTTCACTCTATAGGACTTATACTTATTTACCTGACGCAAAATTGTTCTCCATTGACTTTGGTCAGTAGCGGAATCTCTCCAGTTGGTTATTTGAAGTTTTTTCATATCTGCTGATATTTCATCTCTCCAATGAATATTTGGCCTCTCTCGACGACGAATTCCCCGCGGCTTGGATTCGAAGAGCTTCCCAGTTGGAGCATTTCCATCCCTACGCTCTACATGGCCCTGCCAATGAAGACGTCTTATTCTGATTTTTTTTGGCTAGGTCCATGTCGTTGAACAGCTGGTATAGCTTGGCATTGTATTTTCTTCCCAAACTCCTTCGTTAGACACACGACTATAAATGCGACGAAGAATAATTCTCTCAAAGATACCAAGTGCATGCACGCTTGCTTTTGGTAATGTCCACAATTCAGAAACATATAGCAGCACCGTAAGGATGAGCGTTTTGTATAATTGTGCCTTGGTATTTTGGGATAAGAGCATTGAACCCACTTGTTTGGATAAACTGAAGTAGCAACGGCTTGCAAGGGTAATTCACGTCTTACGTCAACATCGATGTTATTGGTAACTCCGAGTTATAGGAAGGTCTAAAAAGTTGAGACGATTCTCTTTCCATTGTGAACTGAATTTTTTATTTTCAGCATTCAAAAATTCTAGAAAATGAAATTCTAATTGTTTGTTAGTTCCTCTAAAGACACAAAATACATCATTCACATATATATACCATTTTTGCATATTCTTGGCTATTGAATTTTTAGATCCTTAGATTTTTCTTTCAAAATCATATTAGTTATATTAACAATTCAACCAATTGGCTTTGTCTTACTCCTTCCACTACGGCTCATGCATATAGAAACATACAGCATTTTTTCCAATTTTAATTTTTTTACTGAGCTCAATATTCAGGATCTGGTTGGTGCAGATCTAGTATAGTTCAGTCGTTTCAATGATGAACTGACTCTTATTTTGTTCATATTTTGCTCACCTTGCACTTATTCTAAGCACATTTTTGATCTTACCTTTTTGGAAGAACAATTTCATCTTCTCTAGAAACCGTTTTTTATTATAATTTCATTATATTTTAATTCATTTACTCATTGAAGCTCTCAGTAAATTTAAATTGTAATTTACAGTTACTCATGTTTAATTTACTCAAAACCTCATTCAAATTATCTTATCACTTACAATTAACAAGCAATGTTTGAATGTAAGGTTAAAAATAATTAAACATTTCTTCTCTTCTCTATAATTAAACCTTCCTTTCTGTTAGACTTGTTGTGCACTACCTTTGAATTAACAAAAAATAAATGAATAAAGATAGTTTTGTTAGAATATAGACCCCTTAAAATTGTTGTTTTAAAAAAATTTACAGCTAGAGAATATTATTAGTCTAGCAAAATTAGCTCAATAGAGCCAACATCGAATAGGTGTTTTTAGTTAGTAAGACAGACAGTGTTACAGCCTAAAAAACTATTTATGTAGATTTTAAATAATTTTTAGAAATAAAATGCTAGCAATTTCATTTCTGTATTCGAGTCAAATATACACATTTCTTCCTCTGAGCTTTTTTATTAACTTGTATTTCAATTTTATACAAAGCTCAATATTCATTCATTTCTGATACATCCAACCATTAAAAATTTATTTTATTTCGAATACATCAATTAAGCTTTGACATTAAATTTCATTTTCACATAACAATATGAAATGAATCACTGTATTATGTTTAATATATACAAATTTGAATTTCAATTGAAATTGTCCTTATTTTCAAGGTTATTAACACACACATATATTGACATATATATATATATGTATTATGGAAATATAAATAAAATCTATAATCAAGTAATATAATGACAAGGCAATCCATAAATAAAAAAAATACTCTAAAATAAAAGAGAAAATAAAGATAAAAATTTTGTCGGACATTAAAGATGGATAAGCTCTCAAATCAAGTGATATGCAACATTAAACTTGATAAATTATTTCATGAAATATACCTTGACATCATCACTTTGATTCTTACAATTATTAGTATATGTTTTGATATTATTATACAGTAGGCGGCAATTAATTAGGATCACTTGGTTTTTTTTTTGTAGAATTTTTTCATTTTGTAAGTATATTTTAGAAAATGATTTTTGTTTATGTTGCTTGACAGTTGAATCAGTGCTACAAAAAATTTTTGAGAGAATTATATGGATCATATTAAAATAGGTACGAATTTCGAAAAAAAAATATTTAAAGAAAATTAGATAGATATATAGCTAGGTTATATATTTGTAAATTCTAGGAGTATGCTCCAACTGTCACCACAGCTGTAAATGAACTTACTGTGACTGCATGTATTAATGCAATAATTATACATCTGTATTTTAAAAAATTCTTGATGTAATGATTACACTCACATCATTCTTTGGTGGTAGGGCTGGGTATCACTCATTGTTCAGGGAATAAGTGAGATATTTAGATTCATAGAGCATTATGTTCATTATATTTTTCGTCTGCTTCACATATTTTGCATAAGTTATTTTTGGCTAAACCGATTAGATCCTATATAATAGATGCTGCTTAACTAGTTAGTTGCCAAAAATTTCTGCCATTAAACGCATTTGTTGCTTGTTGAAACATAGGACATCAGCTTTTTCGATTAACTATTGCCAGTATGTATAAAAAACCCAATCAAATTTAAATTGGTAATCGAAAACCAGCCCAATAAAATAAATTATGAGCTTTCGATGGATCTATTGTGGCGAATTAGCTTCATTTAGAGCTTCGTTTAAAGCCTCATCTTATAAAATAATCATGTTATTAACAATTTGATTTAAGCAACAAGTATAAGTCCCAATTATTTCAAACACTTAATATTGTAAGTAACACAATGTAACACAACACAACACACGAACACTAATAAAATTGTAAGTAATATGACCTATAACAGTGTGCTCACAGGACGAGCTCTTTCTATGCAAATTTATGAACGATTATGAAAATTACATGTTTTACTTATCTTTATAAATTATGCCTTAATAAATTTTGCGATATTTTCTTTTTCAATCAATTTTTATATTTCCCTCTTTGATCTAATTTATTATTCTAAAATATTTTAGCCCAGAAATCTTCAGTTTTTTTTTCCCCAGCGGTAATAAATACAATTAAGAACATTAACAAAACAAAAATAGAAATAAAGTATTAATTTCACCATAATGTGGACGCTAGCTCTTGTGTTCGATTTTCACCGACATTTTTTTTGACAATATAATAAAACCTTGCTGGGAGGATATAATGTAAAATCAGACATCGAAACATTTTCAAACGATATATTTATTTCAATTTGAGTATAGCCGAGATCAACAACTTACAATTTCGTAATGAAAATTTATATAGGATGTAAACTAATTCTGTTATTACCATAAATGTCGCCAGGGGTCTGAATATTAAAATTATTATTCTAAAAAGACCTAAAACATCGAACAAAATAAGAAGATCCCCCAAAATTTTAATAAACATGAAAGTTCAATTCTTCAATTTAAATTTTACTTTCAATGGATGTAGAAAGTTATAGAAAATAACAATTTATATAGCAGAATTTTGATTAGTTGACTTTCGGGGTATTGTTATGCATCCCTCTTATTCAGATGTCTGTCAATACAAACGTGGGACGAATTTCAAAAATCAAATTCTACTTCTGGGATTGGGGGGAATAAATTGGAATTACATTAATAAATATAATAATATCGAGATGAAAAAAATTAAGCTGGGTCAGGAACAAATGTCTTTGTAAAATTCTAAGCGATTTCGGAAAAAAAACTTTTAGATTGGAATACGGGAAAATGAAAGAAAAATATGGACAACCAAAAATAACGTGACAATTGTGTGGTGTGTTAAGTGAATCAAGTGAATTTAGAAAAACTTGAAGTAAATTTCAGCTATAATGATATTGTATTCGAAATAGGAACAGAACATCAGTTTTCTGATATTGGCGTTTATTCAATCAAAAATTATTTAATCAACAATATTACTTGATGAAAAATATTATATTTTGGATAAGATATGTAGATGATGTGATATATCTATGGACAGGCACGGAAAGAGAATTACATGTTTTTGTTGAAAAATGTCTGAACAAATTGGATAAAAATATTAAATTTATTGTGGAATATGTAGGGGAAAAATTAATTTCCTGGATTTGACCATAAATATTTCTAACGACAATTTGTTTTTTGACATTTATCGAAAAGAAACTTTTTCCGATGCAGTTATTCCTCTGTCATCAAATCATCCTTGGTCAACTAAAATGTCATCGTTCCATAATTTAATATTCCGCTTAATTAGCATACCATTAACTGACGATAAATTTAAAAAGGAGCTTAGTATTATAATTGACATTGCAAGAAATAGTGGATATAAAAAAGACTTGGTTTACAAACTTTTAAAATCTAAATCTAGAAAATATATTTGTAATTTGATATCTCCAAAAATTGACGTTGATAAGGAAATAATTAATTATAGAAAAATACCGTATATCAAAAACATTTCCGAATATTTAACAAAACCACTTAGGCGGCTAATATACAACCGGTATTTTTTAACAACTACACTTTAAAAAATATTTTTGTTAGCAATAAAATAAGACAACCGAAGCCAGATAATATTTTAACAAAAAGAGGAGTTTATAAAATTCAGTGTGGAGGATGTGATGGAGTATATGTTGGCAAAACAAAACGAGCCCTCCAAACTAGATTTACCGAACACATAAAATCGGTAGCTTCTCCCTATCCGTCATCAGTCTTAGCTCATCACTTAAAATATTCAGACCACTTTACCGACATTGACAAATTGGAATTGGTAAAGGAAGTAACAGGTAGCAGAGTTTTGGATAAATATGAAATTTTTCATATTAATAAACTAAAAATGAAAAAAGTCAACTTATTAAACAATCAGTTAGACCTAACTAATGAGAGCCCGCTACTTAATAGTAATGTTTTTAAATCGTAAATCAAATGCTGTATTTTGTAAACTTTGTCGCTTACAACATGTCAATCTTAGCTAATATTAAAATCATGTGTGTTTTTTAATAAATGTATAATTTTTACAAGTATTTTACCAGTTACTATTTTTTGTACTGGTATACTTGCACTACATGTTAATTTTTAATTTTTTAAATTTAAATTTTATGTTATTTACTTAGTCTTGATAATGTCTTAAAAGGACGAAACATGTCGGCTCATATTTTTATTTTTTATTTTTATTAAAATATTAAATTAAAATAAAATATATAAGAAAATCTACATATATTTTCTTAATTAGTAAAATATTAACAAGTGTTTTATTTTATTTATTAAAATAATTTTATTAATTTACAAAATATTAGATAAATTTATTCAAATACACATAAAAAAAGTTAATTTTTAATATTTAAATAAATTATGGGTTAGTCCATAAATCCACAAAAATCAAAATCCATTATGGCTTTTGCCACAAAAACAAAAATAAAAAATATAAAATAAATAGTTATAGATAGATCAAAAAATATTGTAAATTACTAGCTATTCCCGGCGTAATAAAATAAATTGTTTCATTTATAATGCTAATGCTAAACCGGCGAATGTTACGCCGGGAATAGCTAGTAATTTACAATATTGTTTGATCTATCTATAACTATTTATTTTATATTTTTTATTTAAGTATTTATTTATTTATTATAAATTAATTTTGACCGCTAATAGTTTTGAAGAAAACTTTTATATAAAGCAGCGTTTATACGTTTTTGAATTGTATTTGTAACGTATAAATGATGTTCATTAAAGTTTGACATCCGACTTTGTTATAGAACATCATTATTTTTTTTTTAAATAATAGTGCTCGGCACACATTTTCGTATTTCGCAAGTTGAAAAAGTGAATTTTGCGAGAAAAGGTATTTATAAACTTCTAATTGTGTTATGCCAATATATTGAAAGATATACATTAAAAAATATAAAAAATGTGTATTAAATATTATTATTTAACAATACAAATACTTAGAATAATTGATTTACTATTTAAATATTTATATTTCATAAATGTTCTGAAATTACACTGTATATTTATATTTGTTTATAAGTATTTAATATTAGTACTCGTAACGCATATTCGTATCTTCGTATTTTGGAAGTTTAGAAAGTGGATTTTGCATGAAGAAATATAGTACACTTTGCAACTATATTTGTTTATCTTTGAGATATGTTATTAAAACTTTTGAAACAAAATTTGATGTAATTACAATAAAATTTGTAAATGTATTAAAAATAGGTAAAACAAAACTTTGATGAAACAAAATCTGATGTCTAAACGCTCGCTAGCAAATACTATTAATAGAGACGTACATTTCAACAAAATGTGGCCAACAGAAATGTCGCTGGCAGTATAGATATGAAATTAAATGCATTTAAACTAAGTACATACCACACTCATATTAAAAGACATTGAAATAGTCATAGACACGTTTTTTGTGTTTTTTTAATTATCATAATAGCCCTAACTATTTGAAAACTCAAAATAAAAAAACAAAAACATTTATTTATAGAATTTATATTTTTATTTCACTTCTTTTAAATTTTGTTTTTGACGTTTTGGTATGATTAGATATGACAATTATAGTGAAGGTTATGATTGGTTATGGCTTTGTTAAATTATATCGAGTCATATAGGTCATTTAACGAAGTATCATATGACATCATATGACGCCTTATGACTATTATAGTTAGGGGTAAAGCCAATAATTATGCTTTTTCTCTTTTTCTTCAGTTTTTATTGTTATATTGTTATCCTGCTAAGGTCTCTGATGTAGGTAAGGGTAGTCTGTGATTTTTCTTTTTAAAGTTTTTTTTAATTTTTATGTGTACTAAATTTGCCGTGTATTGAATTGGAACTTGATAATAATGTCATAACATATTTTGTTTTTCTTGTTCTTAGCAGATCGTAAATTTCGGTTTATGCTTCTCCATGTACAATATTATATTTACTCAATGCTACTGCGCATTTGAATTTATACTTTTGAATTATTTGTTAATAAAATAATAAATTTCAATTATTGGAATTTCTGAACATGGGTGAGATAAAAAATATATTTTCTAAATTTACTATTTGTTTTACCGGTAAGTTTTTTTGCTGTAATATCGTAATATCGTAATATTTTAACCAAGCTATTTTATTGATATAATAATTATATTTTGATAATTCGGTTTTTGTCTTTGCTCCTTTGTTTTTTTTTTTAAAATTAATTCATATAATCAGATATAATGAATGCTATTGCTCAATAGGTGAATTGTTTTTAGGTAAATTTTAATTTGTTTTTGGTTTTATTTAGTTTTATTGTTTTGTGGTTTATGTCACTAAATTAAATTTTGCACACTATCGTAGTTCGTAATAGTTCTAATAAAGTTGTCTAATCTAGTTGAAAAAAGCTTTGTGAAAAGTTTAACAGACGTTTAAACTTATTAATATATAAGATAAGAAAATAGAATATAATTTTAATAAAATTTTAATTTGTTTTAATGAAATGTAATTAATTTTGGTATTTTAAAAAGTGAAATATAAAAATAAGAAAATCTATTAATATAAAAAAAAAGCCGATAGCCATGGTAGCTAGTGCTTGTAAATTACTATTGTTTATAATTTAAATTGTATCCAATAAAAAATAATAATAATAAATTGTTTTAATGCATAGCCGCTGTTGAATACAAGAAGGAATTTGTGGATTTGCTCACTAACCTTCAAATTATATTAAAAGCAAGAAATACGGTAGTAGTAAGTCCGCCTATTATATTGTCAAAAGTTCCTCTAGTGCTGCTTCAATTAGTGCTGCTACTAATTATTAATTTATTTTAGTCAATAAAAATAAAAAAAAAAATCAAACAATGTGATAAAAAGAGAAGTGGTCTTAATTAATTGTCTCTGACTGTATAATGTTTAATAATACATAATAGATTTTTCATTGATATTATATTCAAGAATATTATATGTACATATATTTATATATATATATATATATATATATATATATTTTGTATTTATATGAATCTATTTAACTTATTCTGGTTCATAAGAATTCGAAGATTAAATGAATCGAAAATAAATTGACTATATATATATATATATATATATAATATATGATATATGTATACGGGATAAGATAAAAGAAAATATATCCTCCTAATATGAATGATTTCAATAAAGATTTCAAATATTTAACAATGTCTACATTTTCACAGTTTTTTCTTTGTTTTGTTTTTTATTTATTTTTTTGATTGAATGTTCGCAAAATGAATAAAGGATAAGAAGAGATCAAGTGTAGTGAAAGTTAATTTTTATATAATGTATTTTGTTTTAAAAAGGATTTGAACATAATAATCAGGAAATATAATAAATATAAGACAAAAATGAAAAAAGGAAAAACAATAACAAACAAAAATTTTGGAAAATTTCTTATAACCACTTTAAATTTGATTTTTTATAATAATTTAAGGATAATTTTCTTTATGTTTTTTTTTTATGAACGATTTATTCATTATGGATATCAAACAAATAGACTTAAATACAATTAAAATGGCGTGTGGTGGATTATCATTTAATAATTCTTGCTAAACTAGACATGAAAGCATTATTTTTTGTTTATAAATATCTAACAATTATAGGTTGAGGTCTTTTATACATAAATAAATGTATGGTTAGAAATAGGAGAAGAATATTTTATTTTTTTGTTATCTAACTTCCCTTGACAGCATTCATTATATCGAATGAGGGAAATTTTTTAAAATTTGTACAATTAAATAAATTAACAAATACAAAATAATTTCTAAATCTAACATCAACTAAATTCTTTACTTCTAGTTTTCAATGGTAAAGCTGGATATTTAGATCTCACTCCATTTGTTAACGGTGGTAGATGTTTCATAAAGAGATGCAGATCAAAAGAATCCCATTGTTTATCTTCTTGTCATGTATCGGGAATTTTTTTCAATTTCAGTCCATATGGTACATTATATATAAAGCTATCAACGACATCATCTTCCTAATCTTTAGGCATATTTAGGGTAGAAAATACATCATTGATTTAAAAAAAATAAAAACACTTCTGTAAATTTCAATTACATAAAATGAAAATTAATTGTAAGTTTTTCTTAACTGTTATTTTAGTAATATATATATATATATAAATATATAGAGCGTGTAACAATCGTGAAGCAATTTTCTGCGAAGCCAAAATGTTCATATATCTAATCTCCCAAAAGAAATTCAAAATGAACTATAATAACAATAATAATTATGGTTAACTATTGTTTTATGTAGGTGTATTATGTCCCTAGGGACATAAAAATAGGATGTAGAAAAAGGATGAATTGTAGAAAATAAAGTTTTTCTTTTATGCTAACTTCAACTTTTCTTGATCAACAAATTTTTGTTATTGGTATGTAATTGAAGAATTTAGGTAGGTGAATGTAAGTGGTTTGTTATTATTATTGTAGGGGGTGGAGAGAGGTAGAATTAAAATCACTATAATTTTATATTGTGTAACAATAACAGGAATAAACAGTAAAATTAATAACCAGTTTGGAATTAGATATTAATTTTTGTTTCTCTTTTTATATGTGTATTGTATAATAAGACAAGTGTTAGAGAATTGAACATACTTTTGTAATATTTAGAGATATTTTTGATTCAGTGTGCAATATGCATAATGTTTTAAACAACTTGAATAACTTAAGGAAAGCGGACGGAAACATTTTCGGAACTATTTCCAATTTTTAAAAAAACTATCGGCTCACAAATTGTAATGCATGTGTCTAAATAAAATAATTTAATAATTATAATTTTAAATTCGAAATTTTTTGGCCACCGTTAGTCGAATATATGTAATTGTTTTGTTGAAAATAAATGTAAAAAACTTGAATGTAGAGTCTTCCAATCAAATACAATTGTAATTAAAGATAACAATACTATCCATGACACCGAAAATACAGTGAAATCGCTGTGGTTTCGATACTGTATAAAAATATTGTTTAGATACATAACCACTGCTATTTAAAATAAGTACAAAGTATAATTTTGATTAAATAAATATTAAAACTCTATAGGTATGCTTCAAAATTTTATTAAATATCTTAATCGATTTCGGTTATTACACCATCACCAGAAGACTGAGATGTACTTACTTGTAAATTTATATTAAACTAGTCAACTTATTTCTAAATATTCACTTTTTTTATATACTTACATATTTTTGCAACTCATCTATAAACTTGGTGAATTTAAAAACTAAAGTGTTATAAATTAAATATTATTATTAAAATTATAATATTTTATTCTTTCGCCATTTAAACTTAATGAGAATTTCTAGCTGTCAGATTTTTATCCTGAAATTCAGCTTTTGTGAAAAATCCGCTAGGTGTCACGTTACAGAGTCTCAATTGCGGTAACAACGATTCTTAATTTAACAAATATTGTTACTATAAACTATAATAAACAAACATTAATATATATTATATTTTTATTATTAAAATAAATTACTTAGAAAACTGAATAAAAATACGACCATTGAAATTGTTTGCATTTTTTACCTTTAAATTAAATGGCTTCGTATAAACACAAATTCAACAATACGTTAACGCATACAATTACGTTTCACAAAACGTTTTGTTATATCATCCGTAACGTTATATTGAATATACAGGAATATCTGCCATAAGGTTACATGTCTTACAAAATTTTGTCTTTTGTAATTTGGTCATATGTAATTTGGACATAAATTTTGCAATAAATACGTCCGAAAACTTTTATTTGTATTATAACAACGAGTATGATTTTAATTATTATTTAATTCAATTTCAATTTATTAAATTTCAATATACATGAGACGATTAAACTCTACAATTATATATACTTAAGCATGTATTTAAGATGTACACAATTAAAATAGATTGTTACAATATTTCCAACAAAAAAAAATTAAAATTAAAATAATAATTCAAAACTCAAATTTCAAATCTAACAAAACTTAACAAAAAAAAATATATAAATTTAGAAATGAAGAATATAAAATACTATTCTCTATCAAAAAGCATTAATTCTCTTTGTGTTAAAACAAAAATTTAAAAACTTAAATAAAAATAGATAAATTATATAAAATATATGAAAAAAAAATAAAAATAAAAGAAGGTAAATAATTGAATAACTACGATTTTTGTCTGAAATGCTCTCAACAAAGCTCAATAGAAGCTCAATAGAAGACTGAGATGATGGTGTAATAGCCGAAATCGATTAAGATATTCAATAAAATTGTGAAACATACCTAGAGTTTTATTTAATTTTAATAACGTTTCATCTAGACGTAGAGCATACAGCATATTCTATAAATTATATTATAATTTTGACATTTTTATCATAGTTTTGACTGCATAATTGTTTTGTGTTTAAAACGGCTAATTTATATATATATAAATTGAATGGCTCCATTAAAAATAGAAATATTTTTAAATAGTGATGTTAATATATCAGTTTGTCAAAAAATAAAACAAGCACATTACTGTTAAATTTGCAATTTCGCCTGAGCGTCGTTGAAGCGTCGATTTTCCCGATTTTTTTTAATGATATAAAATTGTGTTTTAAAA
Source organism: Argyra leucocephala (assembly GCA_963942445.1). Lineage (NCBI taxonomy): Eukaryota > Metazoa > Arthropoda > Insecta > Diptera > Dolichopodidae > Argyra > Argyra leucocephala. Next base: position 48,136,229 of record OZ012679.1, on the reverse strand, counting down.
TCACAACCAACTCCGTGTTTAATATAAAAATTAATTTTATTTTCAAAATAATTACATTGAAACGATATCCTTTCGATTTGTTAATTTTTTAACAATAAAATATTCCCCGTATCACATTATTGGCAGGAAATAGGAAGTTTCAAATTGTAATTTACTGTTGAACAATAATAAAAATTCAATAAAAATTACCAATAATAATGGAACTTATGTAAGTGGTTGTAAAAGAAAAGTTTTCAGTTATTTTTGCTGTTTTTCTTATTTTTTTTTCAATTAAATGAATTGTGTTATTATAGATTTAATAATTATAATTTAAAATCTAATGATAAGATATAATTTAGGTTAATTGAAATTATTTTATAAGAATTTCATGCGGTTTGTTATGTAATTTAAAGTAATTGATATTCAGTTGTTGTATAGTGTTGGGGTAGGATAGAGTAGATAAAAAAAAGTTGTGAAAGTTAGTCATCGAATTGATTATAAAAAAAAAATGTTACGTCATTCAGTTTCATTGGAAATCAACAACCATTTTCAAATCAAAGTTCAATCAATTCTTTACCATATAGTAAAGTAATAAATTTTTCAAAATTCATTGAATTTTTATTACCACAATATTTACATATTCATAATTTTTTAACAATTTTTGAATTTTTAAAGGTTATACTATTGTGCTTAACAGGCAGCCGTGTATGAAAGCTTATACTATTGTATTAACATACAGCTGTGACAATTATGATTTACACTTGCTGACCAATTTATTTATGACTTAACTCATCATTGAATTTATATTTTTTCTATATCTTCTCGTTTTAAATTTTGTCTAATTTTCTATTTAGTTTGCCATCTTGATATTATATTTATTTAATTATTTTGCACTATATGTTTTGAAAATTTCTCTTTCTAAAACTATTATCAGAATTATCCTATGTATTTTAGTTTTCGAGATATACAGTGTGCACTTTGTTCCATAATCCAAGTTTTTACATTTATTTTTTACCTCTTCTTTGCGCCAAAAACCACTTTTTGGTTTATGGAGCAATTTTTATATGAAAAAATCAGTGTTTATATATTGTTAATTCTCTTTTGCTTCATATGCATTACCATGCGATATGAGGCATACATAATTAGAATTATATTGAGTATTTATTTGCTCCATAGGTATTTAAGATTACCATTATTACCATTAAATTTACCTATACCTACCTATGAAGCAAATATTGAAAATTATTTTATAATGCTTATTTGCTCCACATGAACACAAATATAACTTTTATATTTGAATGAAGAAATTGACTTTGAATGAAGCAATTCGTTGGGTATGTCGAATGTTCGTTGTAAATACTCTAGGAATAAATCAAAAAAGATATTCTAAAACACCTATTCTAAAAAGCGATAACATAACAGAACATTTACCGCCGAAGAAAAGTTGGATGAAATTCGGGGGCACATAAAAAATTCGCTGTAATGGCTTTTCAATACTGCCGTGCTACAAGTGAAAGAAAATATCTAGAAGCAGGTTTAACGTTGGCCAAAATGTACAATTATTATCTGGAGGTAATATCTATGCCATTAAAAATAAATATGTATTGACAAATTTTTAATGAAGAGTTTAATTTGTCGTTTTGTTAAATTCCAATCCTACGGCTGATGAGATTCATTCTAATTATTAACACAAGGCAGAAAAAAAATATGGCGAAAGCCGAAAGAGATTTGGATCGTACAAATATGGATCCATATCTTTGTATGATTTGCAGTATCATCAACTTACGGAATGTAATTACTGTACCAAAAGATACTGTACCATATTTTTTTACAAACGCAAGTTAAATGTATATAACTTAACTGCGATGTCAATTTTATCTGGAAAAGAAAAAATTACATATTGTACCATATGGACGGATACACAAACAGGGAAAAGTGGAAACGATATAGCTAAATGCCTATTCAAATTTTTGAAAATTTGCCTCTATAATTCTATAATTCTCTATAATAATAGTTGTTTACCCCAAAATTGAAACAAAATAATGTCGACTCACCATAAAATATTTGTTACAAAATTCTAATAATATCGTTGAATTGATCCAAAAATTCTCTGTACCCGGTCGCTCACTGTTACACGTAAATAATATCTATTGAAATTTAATTCAATGTTGTTCGACTGAAATTAATTTATAATTTCTAAATCCCATTACACTTATTTTACTTTTATCTTCTTATAATTGTAGAAATTATTTTAACAATAGAATTTTTAAAGAAATAAAATTTTTTTTTTTCATCTACGAATATAGTCTAATAAAAATATATAGAAATAAAATATTAATTATGTGATTATTATTATAGTCTTGGTAAGTTAGACTCACTAAAAAATTTTGAGCTTCTTAGGAGTAAATTTCTTTGATTATTTAAACAAAAAGAATATAATTATAACCTTAAATGTGTATGTTTGTATGAGGTTGAATTGTAGTATGACCTCATAAGATTTATTGTATCCCCTCTATTTAATGCATTTCACAGTACTAGGTTAATAGATCCTAAAACACTATTAAATAAATACGCTTCTATGAAATGACAAAAACAGTGAAAAAAGTTGCTACCCAGGGTTAGTGGTGTTATCAAAGGGTCTATGAATTAACGCCACAATTGGTACAGCAATAAAATCCTAAATGTTACACAGCAAAATAAAACCCCCAAAGGCGCAGAACTCTGATTGACATAAGATTAGATTTTGTTAAACTACCAGAGAATTATTCCGCGAAATTGGCGAAAGGAAAACTAAGAAATTGCTTCAACTCAATAGTAGGAAGATTAGGACGATAATGGGTACTTTGACAGGTAACTATTTGCTTAGCAAGTCTCGAATGTCATGAATTTCAGAATACATAAATTTTGTCATCTGCGACTGTCCAGGTTTAACAAAAACGTGAATTAAGTGGTTGGGATATGCGTGTGACAATTTGATAGAGATCCTGATAAATGTTTCTTTACAGGAGTCTCAGATTCGTTACAGTTATAGTTTTACTCGGAGAATAAGTAGAAATAATGCCTTCTTAGCTATATCAAAAATATGCTCATTCCACTAAATTTTTCAATTTAGCTGCAAATATTCAAACATTTAGACCATTTTAGATTTTCTTCTTGAAATTGGGGGGTTGGGATGGGATGAAGCTTTGATTTTGAGACTTATTGAGCTCAACTCTGTTTCCGTTACTCCAAATTTTTATTTTTGCTAGATCACGGTTAAGTGAGTTAGTCATTATGTTCCTCTTCAAGCTGATTGCGTTATAAGTGACATTAGATTTCCTTAAAAATTCATAGTAACAACCTATGTGCTGTCATCAGCAAAACTATGGCTTGTATTGTGGGTTGACGAGAGTAAGTCGTTGATTAAAATCAAGAAAAGAGTAGGTGATGAGGCAGAGCATTGTGGAACGCTAGCGTTTATTTCATAGTTGTCGGAAATAAATCTGTCGACAACGACACGTATACTACGATTCGAGAGAAAGTCTCCGATTCATGCGCAGTAGAGGTTGCCCAAAGCAATAGCCCTGACATTTGCTCAGAACAGCAGAATTCCATACTGGGTTTAGGATTAAATGAATGAGAAAAAATGGTTTAAAGTAATTTGGTAATAACTTAAATAAAATAGAATTGCACTTTTCAAGAATGCTCCGTTTCGGATAATAATAGTAGCGTAACACATTTAATAAGCTAATATACCACAGAAATTTGATAAGTTAATACTAAAAAGAAACCAGTACAGTATTACAGACGTTTAAAACTTATTATTTCACTTTGTGTTGCGATGTAGTGAAAAGGATTGATATGAGCCAACATGCGGCTTAGCCTCGTAGCAGCACCAGATCGCTGTAGCTTATACTCCTTTTAAGACTAAACTACGCACCAGATCACAGTGTAATAAAACCATTAAAAAAAATAAATAACAATTTCGTTTGGGGCTTATTTCATTATGTAATAAGACCCCAAAAACTAAGTGGTCCCCCAAAAATACCTATATTGAAAAAGGGGAATACTCAATCTCTAAAAGAACCCGATCAATGAAATTGGATCGCAAAAATAAATGAAATGAATATCTGAATGAAACTTAAATACTAAGATAAAATCCCGATTTGGGCAATAAAACCCCAAAATTTGGGTTTTATTTCATTGTGTGTACCAATGGTGTGTACTAATAGGGTTCTGTACCAAAATTGGGGTTATATTTCATTGTATAAATTCCATAGAACACGTTTTGGTTCTTATTTTCATTTTTGTTTTGAGGCGATAATGTTTGGGGTATTACTTCATGGAGCCGTTATCAACATAAAGAGTTGAAGAATATTTTAATTATTAATTTTTTATTTTTTCACAATCAAAAACTAGAGCAAAATTTTTAATGATGTCAATAAGAAAAACCATTGTGGATTTGTTTTTCACTTTTTGTTGAATTGAGTTTTAATTTTTGATAGGGGAATTTTTTAGTTAAAGAAGTTGGGGAGAATATTTTTAAATTTAATTTTTAATTTTCAAGAATTCTGGTTATTTAGAATGTTTCTACACGATTTAATTTTTTTAATTTTTATTTTGTGAATTTTAAAATTATTTTAATTTCTAATTATTTAAATATTTTTTTTATATAAGGTGCACATAGTCTTCACTACATCCTTTAGATATTTATATATGAAAATTAATCCTATATAAAGTTTAACATAAAGAATTTTGTATACATAGTTAGCTTATGGTTTTAAATAATGCTTTAAAATTATTTAGCTGTGTTATGAAATTTTAATATGACGTCTGAATATTATTATGGTGAAATATGGAGGTTTTTTTCATTTTCAAGATGTGTTAGGAAAATTTATTATTAAAATAATAAATCCTCGCTAATTATTTTAATAATTTTATGTTATTTCATACTGTACGTATACCTGGAATCAATGTCAGAGCAACTTTAATAAAAGCTTAATGGTATAATTGTGTAAAAGAATTGACAGGATGTTAATGAATATTTAATTGTTTTTTTTATGAGTCTAATGTGAAAAGCTTTAATATTTCTATATTAAATTCTAAATTGAATTTTTTTGTTAGAAATATAAATCCCGTACTGTAATGTAGTTTAGTTTAATTTACTAATTGTTTAATTTCGTGGTACCAGAATTGATCTAGTTAAGTTTAAGTGTGTCGGTCTGTCTGAGAGTGACTGCTAACTACTTATCTCTACAGTCCATTTTGATTTTCACCGCCGTTAAGAGAGTTTTTTTCACGCTGAAAATTGTATGCTTAAAAAATCTCTGCAATCAGTTAAATACAAACGATGTAGATTAGATGTTTGAAAGAAACCAAGTCCAATTAGTTCACAAGTGTAAATTCAATAGTTTTGATTCAATTCATGGTTCGTATTTAATACTATTTTTAATATTTCAATAATGATAAGAGTTTTTAGTGGGTTATAGATCAGAAGTACAGTCTTTTAAGCTGCTCTCCCTTATCAAAAGCAGTTCTTGAAGCTCGTTTCAATATTTTACTGCTATTTAAAAAAAAGGCCTTGAGTCATGGAGTTCCATTTTGTCCCATCACAGGCGATTTCTATTCAGTTAAAGATCTGAAATTGTTTTGCAATTTACGTTTGCCGATATTTTGACTCTTCAACAAAAATTTGGTCTTAAATTTATTTATTAACTTTCTTGATAAATAATTTCATAATCTTGTAAAAGTAAAGATCATCTGCAGGGATTGTTTTTCAGATTTAGTGAAACGGCCAAATTGTACAACATGGAAGTGTACAACAAAAGCCAAATCCATGATGATGTCATCCATTAGATGTAAAATATCCATTAATAATAAAACTGATGAGCGATTTTAAATATCTGGGAGTAAATTTTACCAGCGGGAACAGATATAAAAACCAAAAGCCGTAGCAATTTCAGGTTATTTCCGAAATGTTATATGGAGAAACAAATACTAGTTTATATAGAGAAAAAAGAATCGAATATACAAAAGTTGTATTCGGCCCATCCTAACGTACGTTATTGGGACAACTGCAGACACATCTAAGTTAAAACCTAAAAAATGAGAACAACAGAAATTGGAAGTTTTTATAAAAACTTGTTTTCCAGCGTTAGAGTAAAATTTTGTTATAACAGTGAAAATGGTAGAATATTTTCCTTTTAATTTTACTGATATGCTTATCATACAGATACGCGTATTTCGTCTACTACTTGCAGACTTCTTCAGTGTTTTGTACTCGAGTAAAATGATCATATCAGTAAAATTAATAGGAAAATATTTGACTATTTTCACAGAAATGGGAAGTCTGAAGTGAATATGTGAATAAACTATTTGATAGTTAAAAAACGTAGCAACTTTTAAGATATAGTCCTTTAGAGTAGGTGAAAAAACTAAAAAAAGCACGTAAATAGAATGACAGAAGGTAATGTAAGGAATGTCCAAATCAATATAAAACGTCTACCAGGAAGACATCCGAAAAGATAGTATGAATACCATGAAAACTATTTTTGTTTGAATCTTGAACATAACCACACTGAAATGAGTACAAAAATTCAGTATTAAAAATCAACAATACATCAAATATAAAGCAATAAAAGCAAGACAGTGTACAGGACTATTTAAAAATCCAAGAAATGTACAGCAGTGATAAAATATATGAATATTGTACTTAAATTAGATTCGTTAAATGCTATTACAGTTTTCACTAAGTCAATCAAAGACCGCCAAAACTATTAAAAAGAAGTAGGGATACCTTATTTAGGGAAAAATTCTGAGAAATGTCTACGGTTTACGAAATGCTTTAATTTATGTTGCAAGGAACGGTTAAGGTTTTGTAATCTATTATCAGATTGACAAGTGGGTAGGAACTTAAAAAAAGTCTCGTGAACGGTTAATTACAACTTCGGTAACCTAATCAAAAGGATAAAAAGTAGAAATGTATATGTAGTTGAAAATAGCTGATAACATCCCATAAAAACGAATAATTTGGTTGCGGACATCTGGCGAGAAACAAAAATTAGATACTTGATATTTCGCAAAAATAGTAAATTTGATATACCTAAATTGCATTATACATTCTAGTATATTGTAATTCAACTTATACAATTTATTTTCCCGCAATATCATCATTACTTAATGCTTTTCCCTCCCTCTGAAAGTACAGAACTACAACATAACTCAGATATTGTGGTTCCGGGACGTTGTTTTAGTTTTTTGTAATCATTATTTTCCCCAAATTATAGTCGATTGAAGTTTTGCTATTTTTTTGTATTGCTTGCGACACCTATCGTCTAGTTGAAGAGACACGTTTTATCTCTTCCAATGAATTTGAGCCCGTGATTGCTATTTCATTAAAATGTCTACTGGCAATATTTGGCACCCCATCAATTAGGCTATGAGACGTATTTTCTATACAATATATAGTTTTTGTCTGTAAAATATTGTAAGACTGGAGAAGTGTACTTCTTTAGGTTTGAAATAAAATTTTCTTAAAGTATTTCAACATTTTTGAATAAAAGACTCTGACTCATAATTATTGAATAATTTTCAATTATTTTACTTAATATCTCCCACTTTTGTCTAAACCTAAATGGGTGGGTGAGTATCAACTAAAAATATAATAATTATTCTAAAAATCTTTGATCAAAGAATTTAATTAAATTCAAAATCCTTTCAAAAAAGAAATATTCAAAAACCTTTAAAAACCGTTAACTTTGTTTTTTTGAATTTTTAATAGTTTATCTTAAATTTCCTGATTATTACTATAGAAACTAGTAATCGTTATTTTATAATTTTATTATATTAAAGTCTTTTAATGTACTTCTTCTATACTAAATTATAGTAATAATAATAGACTACAATATTGTCTTCTATGTAAAATAAACAAAAAAAATAAAAAAAAAATAAAAGAAAAAACAATAAAAAAGTAAAAAAAATATAATTCAATTTTCATTTTAATTAATAACTTTATTTTTTATTCACGTTAACAACCTTTTATACTAAATGCAAATACACCCCTATCTTTTGTGGGTAGCAGACATTTTTTCGAAATATATAATTTATATAAAACTAGTATGCTACTGCTAATCTAAGTTTGAGTGTAGTTTAAAAAAGTATGCACCGCTATATTTTAAGGGTTATTAAGTACTATAATTTTAGTCCTATACTTCAGATATGAATATTTAATAGAAGTAAAAAGAATAATAAATATAAAATTCGAGCTTTGATGTAGAAGCAATTTTACATGTTGAGAATAAGTAACCTACAGTTTGCTAAATAAAACTTTCAACTAATTTACAGAAGCAGGGCTAAGGTGACATCGGAAATGTATCCAAAAAAAAAATGTCAACCGATACAATGTACATACAAATAAATACATATGTCAAATTTTTTGAACTGATAATATTGTCTTGGCGACAAAATGTACTTTGCTTACAATTCCGATCACTCTAAACACATTGTCTCTGAAATAAACGTCAAATAAAATGTCAAAATATTATACTCTAATTTCGTACAAAAATGGTTTTTTGTTTTTTTTGAACAAAAATCTTCTTTGTGTTTTAGCCTTGTATTTCATAAAAGCATCTTTCTTTCGTGAGTCCATTTCCTATTAAAATTAAAGTAAATTAAAATAAAAAAAAAATATTTTTAAATTCATTTTTGAAACACGAAGTAAAAGTTATACTTATTTTTTTTTAATTTTTAAACTTATTGCTTGATTAATAAAAAAAACTCAACATAACTGTACCAAACTATACTGTGTATCAGCAAATTTTCGAATACATAAAATACATATATAAAATAATTATTTCGAATACATAAAATTTTCGAATACATACGACTCAAAAAAACCTGTGTCGTGAAAATGAGTCGCGAATACACTATTAAATTAATTACCATTAATTAAAATAATGACAATGTCATCAATTTTTTTTTTACATTGCGACGTTGTTGATACATTTACGATGTCCATGGTATTGTACTATTATACTATGAATCTTGAAACAAAAAGTTACATCCTTCAATTTAACAGTAATTTTTCCTCGTCTCTTAATTATGTACATAATATCTCTCACACATTACTAATTTAATTATTAACTCAAAACACCAACAACAATGTAAAGTAAATGTGCATAATTTCTCATTATAATGCATTAATATTTTTCATTACATTCTATCTACCTACACGCACCTATTTCCATAATACATTTAAAAAAAAATTTATTTATTTTCTCCATTCTTATTCTTTCATTCATAACTGTTTTTTTCATTATTATTGTTATTGTTATAATTATTGTGTTTGTTGATATTCTATGCAGTACATTTTAATAACATATACGAATATATGAATATGTTTATTGTATAAAATATTTGATTTCTACCAATATAATATAATATGCATAATATTTGGTAACTAAGGCTTCAGACAGCAAAACAAAATTAGTATAAGATATTGAAATTTTTGTTTTCAATACATGAATTGTCGTCGCATCTCATTTCGAGGAAATATCATGAAATTCTTATATTTAAAGTTTTTTTTCGATTATTTGTCTATTTTTACAAATATCCATATATCGGCAATATTATGTTGCCTTCTTCAGTGTAGTTGTATAGTTGCGTAATTTCTTTATTTTTTTAATGATATTCTTGTTAATAAAGCACTATAAATAAAGCAAAAACCAAAGAGACAGTGAGAGAGATATCAGTAGATATTTAAATCGATACAACGCAGAGAGATCTAAAAAAAAAAAATAATAATAATATACAAAATACGGCAACAGCAGATATGCGAAAGTTCTGATACCTGCAAATTCGGTGAAATAATTTCACATAACGAAAAATGGTAGGATAGAAGAAGAAAACTTGATTTCGAATTGCAATTTTTTTGTTATCGTATTCTTCAATTACAATACTTCAGCACAATAAATTTTAATGTATATGTACTGTCAATTAGATTATATTCATTTAACTATTTAGTTTTCCAGAGCTTATCATTTTGATATTTTTTTTACAATTTGCATACTACAAAAAAATAATTCTTAAAATTAGAATAAAAAGTAATATTAGAAAAACTTATCATAATTTGTATGATAATTTTTACGAGCAACATTCAATATATTTTCAGACCTAAAACGTGCACTAACTTTACGATAATGATTGATTTTATCGTTGATGAAATGAGTGTATAAATTTTTAAATGATAGCAAGTAATCGCTTAGTAATGAAACTACTATTTTATAAAAAATCCGTTACCAATCTTATTAGAAATTGTTTTCCATCATTTCTAAAAAAAAATGGTTAATTTATTCTTTGTACTTTATTTTATCTTTTTATTAAAATATCTTAGAAAACAACCCCATACGTAATAATTTATTTAAAATTAATTCTGGTGTTGGGTGAGTGGCGACAATTTAAATGAAAAAATGACATATAGATGGTAAATTGATGTTTCTAATTGAAAATTAAACAAATTTGAAAAATATAAGTAGTTTCGCTATGTCTCCTTTCAAATATCTATCATTTAAAAGAATAATAAAGAAAATCGACTGTGAAAGTGTTCAGATATTTGTACCGTACTTTTTTCAACTTATCGATTAAATATGATTTATCATCAAATATGACCCCGAGATCATTAAAGGATCTAACTCTCTTGATAAACTTGTTAATATTATTGTTTGTAAGAAACAGTTCGTTGTGTATTTAACTAAAACTTTAACTTTTTTTAATTATATTTGTTTTTTTTTATTTCACTTCTTGATTGATACATTAATATATTATATTTTAAAACTACTGATCATACTTAGTAATTTAGCCTAAATAAAGAATAAAATTACTAATATGTGATATATAACTTATGTTTTTTGTTACGATATTTTCAATTTTGTGAACCATTAAATTATACCTCTATTAGCCCATATCATATTAGATATTTGTCGTGTATCCCAAATCATTCTGATACTGGTATTGGAAATTCATTTTGTATGCTACATGTATGCTACATAAACTCCATTAAAATAAAAATAAATTTAAAAATTATAAAGTGTGTTAAAACATTACAATACAATTTTCATTCACCAAACATTTTTGTTTTTTAAATTCGATATATCTTTAATCGAAATTTTGTACCGATTCTTATAATAAGAATATCTATAATTACTTTTACATCTCAAAATAACTTTTGAAGGTAACCCTTGATTTTTTTTTGTTAGTGTTTTTTTTTATTTGTTTTTATTTCTAAAATATCTGTTTTTACCTTTCTTTAATGGCTTTGTAATTAACAACTTTTTTGTTATATCCTTTTTTCAGTGTTATTTTCTTTCATTTTCTTCTTTTCTGTGTATTATTTTAAAGGTAAATCCTGTGCACGACCTCGAAATGTATCAATAAAATTTTTTATAGAAGGAATTTCTAAAAATTTACAACACGTTTGTGATAGGTAGTAACAATTTATTGTACTGGGGTCTTAAATTCTGTAATTAGAGGCACCGGAGGCTGTGATATAAGAATAGCTGTATTGAGTAGCTTTTATCTTTCTATTTGATATATTTATAGATTTGAAAAGAGGGCTTAATTTGTGTTGTGGGGTTTCGTTAATGTACCGTAGTGTATTGGCAGCGACAGATAGCTGTTTTTGTTAATCATTTTTTAAACTTAAATTAGTTTTTACGAATAATTTTAAATTACCCAAAACGTTGTTCAATGTCGATATAGTTCTGTTCGAATATTTTCGAGTATGTCCTTTCAACTACAATCAATTTGGTTCAGTTTATAAGTTGGTGACCAATTATAGGTGACGAATATAGAGTATTTGCTATAATGATTTCGATGGTAGGTATTTGGTGTACCTTCTCGAAGAACCTATATATTTTAATAAAGTAATGAAATACACTTTAATTGTCGTTTTATATAATTTTATTTAACTAAGAATTTACTACACTAATAACAAATTAAACCGATAATATTTAGGTTTTATTTTTAGCACCTGATTACTTGTACGCGTATTATTCGACTGCTTTCTTTTACGAGTAGAGATGAACTGTGATGTCAACTTTGACAGTATTGCCGACTTCGGTTTTTAATTAGTTCGCTACGCCGTCGCAGATGCCACAAGTTCATATACTTTCTTAAGACAAAAATTAAAAAAAAATCATAAAACTCTGAGTATGTTTCTCAAATTTTATTAAATATCTTAATCGATTTCGGTTATTATACAATCACCAGAAGACTAATGTTTTTTTTTAAATTTTAATAATGTTTCAACTAGAGTCTACAGCATATTTTATAAAATATCTTATTAAGACAATCTAGAATGAATCACAAGGAATCTTGAGAAAATTAAAAAGGTAGAGATACAAGCTCTATGTTTAGGTTTCAGTTTTCTCAAATGCATTAAAAATTGTGTTTCGAGTCATTCGATTCGAGTTTTAGTTGAAAGGTTAATTCAGTCGATTTATCTAACTTATTTTCAATATTTATTAACTGATTTGCCCCAACCACTTTCAATCATATTCTATTAAGTAGTATCTTATTATTAAGTGTTTCAACTAAAAAAAAACATATAGTTAAAAGTTTTCCTAGTCAAATTTAGACGAATTAACTAATAATGTTTACCGGAATTCACTGACACCAATAAGGTCCATTGTTATACAGCTGAATTAGCGAAGTGAAATTAAAAAAAATGAATTGAGTTTAACATTTATAAAGTTGAGAGCTGCATTTTTTCCAGGAAAGTCCATTTGTTTCATCTTTAACTTATGTTCAAGAAAGTTAAACTAAAAAGGTTGGAAAGCTGTAACCATGTTTAATATATGTATTAAAATCGAAAAATGATCTAAAAAAATTTGTTATTGCAAAAACACAAGCAAATGTTACACAGTTTTTTGAATCAATATAAGTTCAAAATAAAAACCGACGTCCTGTGACTTCACTTGAAAATTTCAGAATTTTTATATGACCTGAGGTGTAGTTCAATTTCCTTACGCTTTCGTCTACACCACCACCAGTTACTTAATTTTAACGTAAATATTTTGTTATGTTCTTGACAGCAACTTAGATAGAATTACCTTTTTGTACTTAAATTAAGTACGGCGCTCCAAGTTTTTACTACATATTTCACTACAATGTTTTTCGAGTATTTATTTATCAAATTTATGGCTTATCAAATCATTAAATGTGCAAACTACTGCTATTGTCAGGAACTAAGCCTTCTTAAATAGAATACTGCATTTTATTCAAGTTGTTACCAGATTATATTTTCAATTATATTTTGTGTCATTTATTTTATACCAATGACAACGGGTAATGGACCAGATCGAAAAACCTACAAAGTATTTCTTTTTTTTTGCTTCTTGGGGAATCAAACCAGATACCTGGTAACCTCGGTTGCAAGGCTCTACCTACTGTGCCTACTTAGCATTAAAATCCTATTTTCCAATTTTACTCCCATTCTCTCAACTTCCTTTTTTATCTAATATATATTTACCTTACTAGGGTTACCAACCAGTATAAAAAAACAAACAATATATACCTACATGACTTTTACAATTTTATAAACCAACTGTTATTTTATAATTATTTTAATAATTTTCTCTATCCTATACCAGACAAGGTCAACCATATTTTGATTCGGTTTTCTATTAAAATTCGTTTTAATGTTTTTTTTTTTCGTTTTTCATTAAATTTTTCCATTTTTTCTGTTCATAATTTTTTTTAGATTTTTAGATTTTTAGATTTTTAATAATTAACCACAATGAACTCTTTGGGAATTTCAATGGAAGAGGATCGTGCTGTAAAAGTTTTCTAATTATATTTCAAAAAAACAACAAATAATAATATAAAAAGAAAATAAGGAGAGGCTAAAGTAAGAAAGAAAAAAAAAATTCATATGAAAAATTTTGCTTCATTAAAAGTCCTTGTAAATCAAGGATGTCATCAAGTTCCCGTATTCGATGTGTATATATATATGTACCAACATACCACAAAATTATTTTAGAATATTTAAAAACAAAAAGAAAAAAATTATAACTTTTTAGTGAGTTGTTGTCGTACAGAGGTCTAGAATAGAAAGTTCATATGGTGGGTTATTTATTTGAAATAAGAGGGGTTGGAGGGTGGGTTATAGTAATGAACTTGAAAATTAACCACATCAGTAATGTGTGTTTGAAAGGAAAAGTTTAGTAAGAGAAATATCAAAAACAAATAAAATTCGGAGATTACAGTAACGTTTTTGATATTAACCATTAGAAAATTGTTTTAAAAATTAAATTATAAAGGGGATTTTTTATAAAATGCTAATTTGCGTCTTGGATTTTTCTAGAATGTATGAACTAGTGATTTTTTGTTTTGGAAACACATTTGATGTAACATAATTTTGTTCGAAGTTGTTTTGATAATTTAAAAGTTTTTAGACAAAGTCTTGAACTGTAGCTTTTCTCATAATTATTATTCGTATAAGAGTATTTATACTGTAACCGTAAGCAGTTGATTGTAATGGTAATATATATTATGGAGGAGAATGGCATGAGTGATGTCATGGGTCAGTTAATAACAAGCTCTTAATGAGAGATAACATCAAATATTACATGGGGCAGTTGGTAATAAACTTAAAAAAAATATACTAAATAAAACTGAATTTTAAAAATTATTGTAGTTTTTTTTAATATCTAGAAAAAAAAAATTAATAAATTGTATGTAATAATTTTAAGTATTGATATTATACAATAACACTTAACAATAAATATCATATGGGTGGAGCAAATATTTATGATATTCTTGTATTTATGATAATTAAAAGAAAAACCAGACTGGAACACGTGAATGACTACCTAAAAATACAAAGGTTGTATATATTAAACCTGGAAGTATGGATTATGGAATTCGATTGCTTGCGATAAATGAATTCGATTTAAGCTCGAGCAACATAACCGAAATTTGGCAAACATTCCATAGAAATTTTTTATGTGTTTCAAACTGAATTCGAATTTAAAGAAAACTGATACTGTAGAAATTTAAATATTTCTCAATTCAGCTGTAAAGCAAGTTACAGAATTATTTCGAAATGCTCCAAAAATTCAAGATGAAAGCTTTGTATTTTATAATCGAAATCACTCAAAAAACGAACCTTTTAATTTATTCCTAATGTACATAAAAAAAGTTAAAAAAAGTAAAAGGTTGCGAGGGTCTCCGCATGTTCTCTTAAACTGCTAATTTTCTAATTCAAGAGAACAATTTCTTAATATTATAGGGTATATCATTTTAGAGAATTAAATTAAAAACAGTATTCATACAATGACATATACACACTTCATCATCATTATTGTCCTGTAACTCTATCCGTGGGGCATAGGGCGGAAATAAAATCTTTCCATCGTCTACTATCTGCGTCTAACCTCTTCATATGTGGCCATTTTATTTTTTTATTGTGTACTTGCTTTAATTAAAACTGTTGTTCTCCATGTTTTTCTCGGCCTTCCGACGCGATGTTAGCTTTATTATTCGAACATTGTTTCGCGATGCTATTGTCAGATTTCTTCAAAATATGCCCGATCCCATTTCTGCTGTCGGATTTCTACATTTATTTGCTTTTGATTTGTTTCTTGCCACAGCGTCCAGTTGAAGACGGCGTTATACAATCAACGAATGCTTAGAATGTGCCGGATGGTTTATATCCAACAAATGTTTAGGATGCGTCGGAGGCATCTATTAGTATAGGCTTTTAGATTTCTGCTGATTTTGATTTAAATTTTTTATGTCTCACAGACGTACAAGAGAACACATTTTACACTTGAATTGAAGATTATAGTGCGCAGATATATGTTATTTGCCAGCCACATTTCACACAAGAGCATCCCTAAAGCAGTACGAGACTTGCTGAAAGGCTTCAGTATCCAAATCGGCACCTCCATCTGATGATACGATGTTACGGAGATAATTTAATTTACTCCCCGATTCGCATTTTTTCATGAAGGGTCGGACATTGTTATGTGCGAATAATGTATATACACATTTCCATTCATACAATTATATATAGTTATTTAAAGAGGTATAACTTACATTAGAAATATTTAATGTTCAAAACAAATTTAAAAATAAATATTTTGTTAATATTACATGAAACTATTTTTAAATTTTCTTAAATATAATCTGTTGTTCTTTAAACATATTTGTTTTTCCATTTTGATTTTTTGTTTTTCAAAATAGTCAAAAACAAAAAATTTCATAATTTTTCTTAAAACTTGGCAAATTTTCAGAAAATTATTTACCTGATGGGACAATGACTTAGATGACATTTGATTATTTTAATTAAAAATTATTTTACTAATTTTACCCCCTCAGCCTCAAGTATTTTAAAATTTTAAATATAAAAATATATTTTTATTAAAATTTAAAATAAAAAAAATTTGTACCCTCAAACAATGCGAAAATGGGTCAGCCAAGCTAATTAAGTTTAATTAAACTTAAATTCAGAAATAAAGGTAGTCGACCGAGTGACTAGTATATTTCTTATGAATCACACCTCCCCCCTTCCTTTCATCATCCCAGTTTTCTAAAGAATGTTTTCATATAGTGATGCATTAATTTTAAGCATTCATGAAAATAATAATAAAAAAAAAAACAAAAATATATTTAAATTTAAATTGCTCATCAGAGAGAGGTGTAGCAAATTTATTGTGGTGAAGAACTTAATAACAAAAAAACAAAAAAAAAATTAAAATAAAAAAAAATCAGCCTAAATTATCCTTTCTATTTAACAAGATTTTTATTATTCAACTTTTGAAAATATTTTAACCTATAACTTTATTCATATTTACAGATGTATATAGAATATATGTACATATATGTATATAATATATACATACATATGTGATAAACTTATTGATTTATAAATGATGAGGATCAGGATATTAAGTGTTGGTATGTTTGGTGTATATACCAAACAATATTTTAGAGATAGATGATGTAAAGGGATTTATATATTTAATAGAGATTACAAGGATATCTGTCAGTATCATGCTATGTAAGCATGTATGCATATTATGTATATAATTTTTATAATTTTCCATATCTATTTGTATATATGTTAAAGATATTTTTTAGTGTTGTTATGTCATAATGAAACATAAAATCGACCTCTTCAAAAGTAAATATATACATAACTACTTGTGAGCTGACTATAAATACAGTCAGTTGCAAAAGTAATTGAAGAAGCTTTGAAAAAAATTGATTTTTCTATGAATTTTAAATATTGAATTAAATAATATTTACATAAAGCCAAAACGAATTATGAACAACACAACTGAATAATATTGTAAATACAGAAACAGCAAAGCAACAGCCTAAATTTTCCTTTTTCTCCGATTTAAATTTCAATTTAATTTTGTAATTATTATATTTGATCACAGGAAAGCTTATATAGTGACAATAACCAGTAATTTTTATTTTGAAACTAGCTTTGTAGCTTGCCATAAATGACGGAAGTAAAATAAATTCTAGCTTTTTATTTCCTTCATTAGAGTTTTCATTTCAAATTTAATTTACTTACGAATTTATTATACCATTAGTTTTTTTTATTAGAACGCTTTTAATTACCATATTAACAGAATAGATATTATTTTGTGGTAAGTTAAAGTTTGAAAAAACAATCGAGATCTTATTAATATCGGTCATTTGTTTTTTGTCATGCGCTTGTATGACATTTCCAGAATTTACTGTCATATTAAATTTGCTTTTATCAATTTATTTATTTTTTTGTCTTATTTATATCAATTTTTAAATCTTATAATATTTATTAACTAAATAACTTTTTTATTTTTTAACGTAGAATCCAAATTCGTATAAAAAAAATTAAAATCCCATTTGAAAATCTCAATTGCGGTCAATTTCGACGAGTTTCAAGCTTAAAAACCCTTTTCCAGTCTTTCCCGGAAGTTGAATATATCACGAATCGATAGAGCATCCTCCTTCTCATCTTAAAAAGTTGATAGATGCTGCTCTGGAACACCCGGTATTTTAGAACAAATATTGTAAGAATTAGTATATATTGTACTGACTTGAATGGATTAATTACTGCATAAACATTCTGCACTAGCTTTGTTAACTCTTTTGAGTAAGAATAAATAAATAAATAAAATAAATAAAATAAATAAAATAAATAAAATAAATAAAATAAATAAAATAAATAAAATAAATAAAATAAGTAAAATAAATAAAATAAATAAAATAAATAAAATAAATAAAATAAATAAAATAAATAAAATAAATAAAATAAATAAAATAAATAAAATAAATAAAATAAATAAAATAAATAAAATAAATAAAATAAATAAAATAAATAAAATAAATAAAATAAATAAAATAAATAAAATAAATAAAATAAATAAAATAACTAAAATAACTAAAATAACTAAAATAAATAAAATAAATAAAATAAATAAAATAAATAAAATAAATAAAATAACTAAAATAAATAAAATAAATAAAATAAATAAAATAAATAAAAATAAATATTCTTTCTTTTAATGGCTATACTGTCTAATACGCCCACAATATGGTTCACTATTAGTACTCTCTCTGTTATATTTTCTTATTTTAAACTGTGAAGATATATAAGGTCTAACCGTATCAATCCATTTCGGTCTGGGTAGTCGAACTTGTCTATTTGGAATTCTGTTAACAAACATTTTGTATTAGGCATTCAACTGAATCTTATATACTTCGATAGTTCTAGTTCTTTGTACATTTGGTACACTTCAAAGTTATACCTTAGTTTCTAGTCATTATTTTCAAAAGTTGGATCTTTAAATGCTTATTTCAGTTTTCTTATGTTTTAGAGTTAGTGTTTGCTCAATTTCACTGCAATAGTTTAATACCGAACAGTTTTGTATTTTATATTAAGTTGAATTTAAATCTCCTATGCACGCATGTTGATTTTAAAATTTTTCTAATTCAGAAAAAGTCTATCTATACAAATATATGTCTACACTCTACAGATATTTGTTTCTAAGCTTACTTGCCACAAAAAGTATACAAATAAAATTTTGAGTAATGGAAAATTATTTTACAAAAGTATGTACATTTATTTATTTACTTATTTATTAATACAATTTCTCAGGAAGAGCTAACGAAATTCTTATAAATTCTTAAGTCAAGTTGAAATAAATTCAAATAATATAAATATATATATATATATATATAACGTAAAAAATATGAATATTAGATTAAATTATAGGTCCTTTCGGTAGGGAATCTGGCCCGCAGCCGAAAATAGGTTTATTGTGATATACATATGAATATAATTCTACTCAAAAAATTTTGATAGGCACTGTATATTTTATATTGTGTGTAAATTTTATGATGTTATTAATCTCTATCATACAATAATAATAATTGGATTTCAAAAAAATATGGATTTGGTTCATGGAAAATAAATTTCCATAATTTTTTCTTCTTTTTTCTTTTGTTTTTATTCTTTTTGTTATTTTTTTTTTCTTTTTTTTTTATATTCTTATCTTATTTTGAAGGATATTGCTTACTGTTCTTATTTTAGTTTAAAAATGGTATTGTAATAGTAGATTACACGTTCATATGATTGATGTGGATTGGCAAAAAAAAAAAACAAAAATAATAAAAAAAAAAATCTTGATTATGGGTGATGAGATTATTACTATAACTGTAATGAAATTTGTAAGATTTTTTTTTGCTAAAAATAGGTGGAAAATTATTTAACAACATTTTTTTTTTTTCATTATATTGTCATACTGGATTATGCTTAAATCGTGTGAAATTTCTATGGAAATCCTTACACACTCGAATTTCTGAGAAATAATATTCCATAAGATACACTTTTTGAAATTCAGAAACTAATACTTTGATGTTTAGAGGTTAGATATTATTTTTATGTCAAACTACTTATGAATCTGATTAATTACTGAAAAAATTTTTGGTAAAAAAAAAAAAACAAAAAAGCATTTTCCTCGTATTTATGAAATTTTACATATATATTTATTTTCACGATTTTTCTTTTCTTTTGATAGCATTAATAAGTTCAGAGTTTGACTTACACGTCTCATATTCATACTGATAATATAATAAAAATATGATTAGCGTTGACATCTTGTATGAAATTGGATCTTAATAAGAATGATAATGTGTCAATCAAGTGGCATTTTCATATTATAAAGAAAATTTGTATGAGTAAGTGAAAAATAAATAGTAAATGATAGGAGAAAGATAGGAGGTATATTAAAAGTGTCAGGTTGATTACCTTTGAAATGAAAGATTTATAAATTTTCAATTGAAATTGTTGAGTTGAAACATATTTTTATTTGTGGTTTTCATGAGATGAATCTCTCTAATCTCCATCAGTTTTGTGGTATTTGGGAAAAAAGAGAAAAAAATGTTTTTCTTTTCGCATAATCTTTTTAGGCTAGGTTTTAACTTTAGAATTATTTTTTCTTTGATGGTAATGTTTTTTGGTCATTGTTACAAAGAATAGGGTATATATTGATTTACACCTATATGTATACTTTTAATATTTTTTTTTTAAGTTTAGCCAAACATTAGGTTTCAAAATTTATACACGAGTTAACAGTTTAGATTAGGATAGGATTATGGAAAACAAAATGTAATTTTGATAAGTTGGGAATCTTTAATAAATTTGTTATCCTATTGAATTTTTGTAGATTGTTCGTGGAGAATTTAGTTCAATATTCGAGAAAATTTTATAACAAACAAATTTCCATCGGTGGTCTTTTACGACCTAAGAATTTCTACTATATAGAAATGGTTATTTAACATTTATTTCCCTTGTAAGCGGAAATGAGAAATGTCATTAAAATTTTTATTTCGTCTGAGCAAGTGTCTAAACCTAAAATATAATTGATATATGAAAAGGGCTAATTTTTCTAATTCCAAAAAAATCTACATCTCTACAACTACTGAACAATTAATGGTGTTGAAAACAATTAATTACTTATGAAAATATTGTACATAATAACTAAATTATCTGTATCCAACTGCTACGAAAATCTATTTGTGGAGTACAAAAAATTAATTTATAACAATTAATATGGAAATTCGTACTTTTTTATGGAAATTTGAATTTTATGTCAAAAAATAAGGTAGAGTTTTCAAAAATAATTTCAAAATTTTAAAATAACGACTCCGTCCCCTTTTAAAAAGTTGATACGCATGCTCTGGATTACCTGATATATCAGATTACCTGTCACATACTAATATACCGATATTTGAACTCTAGAACCTCTATTCATTACAACTTGAATGTTAATCATAAAAATTCAAAATTCCTATACTATAGCATCAAGGAGACTTTTTTAACAAATTTCCACACTCAATCAAAACTACACGCATTAAAAATAGTTTTGAAACTTGTCTGAGTCTTGTCGGTTTTAATCCATGATTTCATTATGAATGAATTTCTTTTAGAGTTTATTATTTTTTGTTTTCTTATGTGAATTGTTCTTAGTCTTTCTTTTCCGGAACGTAATTGTATAAATCTTTAATGCCACTTAGAAATCTGTTCCTGAAAGTTTTTTTGTGGTAATGTGCCGGCATTCATCGACCAATGAAGTTCATTGAAGGCCAATGAAGTTCATTGTTAAAGAAATATGCGTGAGGCAAAAGCACATTGGACTAGGTTGAAAACCCCATAATTTTGTTTTCTTCGGAATTCGAACGTGGGACCTTACCATTGAAAGGCATGTGATAATTAATGTTATTAGAATAATATTTGTATGTACAGTAAAAATTAAAATTATCTTAGATAGGGTCAATAGGCAGAATAGAACAATTTTTTCTCTTTTTCCCAAATACCAGAAAATGAATGGAGATTAGAGAGATTCATTTGAAGAGTAAAGCAAATTAAAATTTGGTTCAACTGAACAATTCCAATTGAAAATTTATAAATCTTTCATTGCATGTATTTCAACCGGGAAATGCAATGTTCGATTCCCGGCGAAACTAAAAAAAATCATTATGGATTTTTCCGCCTGGTCCATCAGTATTCTTTGTCTTTGTCATTGGTGTAAAATAAATGACAAAAAATATTTGAGAGTATAATAGCTAATTAGAGATAACAGCTAAAATAAAATGAAATTATTCTAATTAAGGGAGACTTAGTTCTTGCTTATATTAATTAAATTTGGTCCACATTTAGTGAGTTGATAACCTAGAAATTTAATAAATGAATACAGGAAAAACATTGTAGTCAAATATGTAAAAAAATTGCAATACCGTACTTTATTGAGGACGAAAAGGTTATTTTACTTAAGTTACATCTTGACTTGACGTATAAAACAAAATCTGTTAAAATAAGTAAATAAGATCACTGAACGGGACCGACCACGACCACGTACACTACACTCTATATATATTGACATATGTATATCTGTACATACATATATACCTATATAGAATTGCAAAATCTTACCAAGTAAACTTGTGTACAACCTATACATATATACACTTGTCGAGAGACTAACTTTTTTAGAAAATGGGTGGAGCAATTGAAAACCATTCTGTATGTACTTTAGAAGAAGAGTAATAATCTTGGACTGGACCTGGACTAAATAAATTTTTCAGAGAGGTAAAAACGGAAAAAGTCAGAAATATATTTCAGATCATCAAAATTGTTAGTTGCCTCTACGATATGGAATTTGATGAAAAGCAGTAATTTACGTCGATGTGAGGACGGTCGTAAACGCCAAAGAGCTTGGGATGCACTGATTCACTTTTTTATCAACCAACCAAATTTCATATAATAAAGTCTATAGTTAGCAACTTGAATAACGCATCTTAAATGTTTTAAATTT
This sequence comes from Argyra leucocephala, assembly GCA_963942445.1. Taxonomy (NCBI): domain Eukaryota; kingdom Metazoa; phylum Arthropoda; class Insecta; order Diptera; family Dolichopodidae; genus Argyra; species Argyra leucocephala. Next base: position 48,113,400 of record OZ012679.1, on the reverse strand, counting down.
TCAACAACTCGTTATCAGAGATAAAAAACAGAAGGTAGATATGGTAATTAGTTTTGAGCTTAGGGTGGATTCAAATACTTATCAACAGTCCGCATATACAAACAGATATACATAACCTTTTTTTCCAGTGCTGTGTCATCTGTTTTACGATACCTATGTGGCTTTAAGTTGCTATACACATTTCTAGTTGTTGGAACATTAAATTATAACGAAATAAAAGAATGTAGATTTATTTAACACAATTTTTGTTAATTAAATTTGGTTGAATTAACAAAAAAAATTATAAGAATAAATTTCTACGAAGAGTATGCAAATATGTATTTCATTTACAGATTTTGCAATGGTACTGCCGGGGCTGCACAAATATCATAAAAGATTTCAGTAGCATAAAGTATCAAACAGTACCAAAATCCCAAGGACAGAATTCCGAAAGACAAAGTTTACAAAATCCGTAAAAATAAAACCCCCAACGAAGATATTTCCTTTTTTGTATTAAACCGCAAATCAAATATTTGTGTGCAACTTTGGAAAAAGAAGATTGAAGCGGTTGAATAATAAACAATATTTAAGAAAATTATTTGGATCAAACATTTAAGACAGAGTAAGTAATGAATTAGGAGTAAATTTATTAATTTCTTATTTTGTACAATAATTTTTTATATTTTTGTTTAATTTTTAAAACTCACAGATTAAATATTATTTATTTATTTATTTCAATCTACTGGGTAGTCCCTTACAGATTTTGCTTATAAAATATTAAAAACTAAAATAAAATAAAACTAGAAATAGAAAACAAAAATTGTAAATATAAAAATAATTTCAAATATAAAATAACATTAATAATAAGATGCATTAACAATTTCAAGTTAAAAATAACATTAATTCAAGAAAAGAAGTTAAAAAAAAAAAAGAAAAATTCAAACTTAAGTGATATAAATAAATATTAATAGTAACAGCAATAGTTGTTATAAAGGTAGGCAGTACATTCAAATGATAATAGAGAATAATTTTAATAAATTTGTAGAATAAAATTATAATTAATTAAAATTAGAAGAATTATTGTAATGTTTCAAAAAATGTGATGATTTTTCTCCTAAAAACGAATCTACTGTAGTTGAAGTCAATTACTGAAAAAGTGTTATTAATTAAGCGCTGAGAGTTTGCAATAGGTTCGGAAAAACCATAGTTCGTTCTATGATTTTGAAGATATAAAAATCTTTGGCTTCTGAAATCGCGCACTGGAGCATAGATATTATAAAGGCGAAGAATAGATGGACATTTTATTCTGCCAGATAAGATATCATAGGAAAACATCACGGATGCAGCATTTCGCCTAGCCTCAAGAGTAGAAAGCTTAATAAGTTGACATTTAGCTAAATATCCAGTAATATAAGGTTGCCAGTTGAATTTACGTAGGCAAAACCTAATCGTATTCTTTTGAACAGACTCTATTCTCTTAATAGGTTTATAATAATAAGGCATCCAGATCGGACAAGCATATTCGAGGTGAGGACGAACAAGTGCAGTATATAAATTTTTGAATGTATAAGGATCAGAAAATTGCTGTGAGTTACGCTTAATGAAACCTAACATGGAAAAAACTTTAGAAATAATTCGATCTATGTGAGCATTAAAAGTTAATTTATTATCGAGAATGATACCCAAGTCTTGTTTCACGGATATGTTCAATAATAGAACCGTTGATATTATAATAAGATTCAATTAGAGTTTGCTTCCTGGAAAATGACATGTAACTGCACTTGTTAATATTAATCGTAAGGCCATTAATGTTACACCAAGAGTAGAATTTGTCAAGATCCTGCTGCAGGAGATGGCAATCTTCGTCCGACTTAATAGCCGCAAAAAGTTTAGTATCGTCAGCAAATGATAAGATCAAAGACTTAATATCGTAGTCGATATCGTTCATAAACAATAAAAATAATAGTGGCCCCATATGAGTTCCTTGTGGAAAACCAGACGTAGCTTCGAAATGAAGATGAATATGAATATGAAGCAATAAGTAATATAAAAAAGAATAGAAATAATCAATAAATCTGATCTAAAACAAAATAAGATCTAATCTAGAAACTTATTCAAAGTGTGTTTTTATTTGTTCCTAAGAACCCACAAGTATGAAAAACACTGAAGTATTGAACAACATTATAGCACTTCTACAAGATTATTATTTTTTTGTATGCAACAGAGACTAAGGAAAACAAAACTGTTGGAGATTTTTTCGGGATTTTTGTTTTTGTGGATTTTGTTTTCGGGGATTCAGTGTTTGGAGATTTTGTTTTTGGACACTTTGTATGTCTCCTTAGTTAGATTGATCTTTTTTTTTACTAAACAAGAGCTATACAGATCGATGCTTTTGGGGTTTTAATCAAAATATAAATTACTACGCAATATATTATACACAATTATTTAAAGTGGGTCTCAAAGGGTTAATATATTCCAGGTAGAAAAATATTGTCTTTATAATTAAATAAGTCTCTAGTCATTACTTGTTCACTTGTATTTTCTATTTGAATACTAAAGTCCCCATAGTAATCAGGATTAATTGCCAATAATTTATTTCTATATTATTTGTCTATAGATTTTTGTCTCTTTCTTTTGTTTTTGTTTTTATTTATCATTTTTTTTTGTTTTATTTTGTCTATAAAAATATTTTCAACTTATTTATTAGTATATTTATCTACTTTATACATTCACACACACACATGTACATACATATTTGTATTTCAGAGATTCCTTGACCCGATAATCTGATATCTGGAAAAATATTTTTATTTTATATTTTTCTTTTTTGCAATTTTTAGCAAAAATAAAGGAAAGCAGGCGTCATGTAATATTTACATTTTTGTTTTTATTTTTGTTTTCGTCTTTGTTTTTTTTTTTTTTAATTTTAACAGCAACTTTTTGACCTACTTTGGTCGATAAGCTGAATTTAACTCTAAAAAAAATTCTACATATGTGCGATTTTATATGGATATGTGTGTGATTTGATATGTATGCAAGTGAGTATGGTGAGAAGAAATACGATTGAAGATTGAAATATTTTTTTTTTTTTAAATGACATATGCGTTTATGTAGAGCGGTGGTGGGTGGCATAAATTTAGGTTCTTTGTATTAGAAAATGTTGTAAGGATTCGAAAGATGGAATAATTGTAGTAAAAAATGGTTGGGTATATAGTTGAATGAAATGCTTGCATAAATTGAATGAAAATAATACCTTAAGTAAAAAAAAAATTCAACAATAATAAAAAACATAATAATAGAAAACAACAACAAACACTTTGTTTATACCATTTCAAGTTGTTAATTGTTTTTTATGTCGTTTATGAGACGAGTATTTATGGAAAAAGCAAAATAACAAAAAATAAACTTTTCTCATAAATTTGTTCTTAACAAATTCAAAGTTTGTCGTATTTCTTTTGTTGTTGCGATTTGTGTTTGTTTGTTTTTGTGTGTTTTTTTTTTATTTATTTCTTTTCGTTGAAATTTTGTAATAATTGCATAAAATATAATATGAAGTTAAAAAAGAGAAATTTTATTTATTTATTTAACTAAATTCCTATTTGTATAAATTGTAAAGTTTTCAAAGACGTATTCTGGAAAAAAGAATTGAGTTAAAAAAAAAAAGAAAATAAAACAAAAATAATGTTTCCTTTTATTGTATGTATAGTTTACACAGGAAAAGTTAAGAAAATTAAAGTTAACAGTGTATATATATATATATATATATATGTATATATTTTTTGTGATTTAGTAAGGATGTTAAAGTCAAAATATCGAAATTTATAACTCCTTTTTTTGTTGTTTTTCAATTCCAAAATACGAATAACATAAATTAATATTAAATAAATCGTTTTAATCTGGATGGTCTGAAGGATAATATCGAGCTCTATGCTTTATAATGAAGTAGACGTTTTCACGATCAAAATTAGAGTCAAGTGCTGTATAATGAAGTGAACGTATTAGTCACGAAAAATAAAGTCAAGGGACAACAGAGGCTCGAATATATGGTCAATATATGGTCAATGATCCTTGTCAAATCAATTGAACCTTTTTACAAATAAATGGACACACTTTGATACCTGGAGATCACGTTGAGTCCAGAAAATAGGCTTGTATAGTTATATTTTTTGTTATGAATTAATGCGGAGTAGCTGCACAGAGAAAATGCAAAATTGTTTCGTTCTTATCTTTATCTGTGTAGAGTCATCAACAATCATTTAAGGTCTTGAGCCGAAGTTTCCCAGTATGGTAGTACTGGTTGCGGACAGTACGCCGATACACTCAATCCAAAGGGATGTGTTTAATGTTCAGTGTTTGATAGTGAAATTTGCATTTTAAAGGATTTTTTTTATGAACAAGTGCTTGTACTTGTAATATTTGCTAGCTTATTACGTGAAGGCTGATATGTCCTGATATCTAAAAAAAGCGGATTTGGCCTTGATGGAGTATTAATTTATTTTGTAATATCTAATTTGGTTTACGATTTCTTATGTCCGTTTTTAAGTGCCTAGATTATCGGTATATAATATTTAGGGGTGATGGCTTTGTTCAGCAATTGGCATAGTTGATCGTATCATCATTTTCCTGTATTGTAGTTCTGATATGAAGAGGGTAGTGCGACAATTGTTATTTTTCTTGTGTTATTACAGCTATCCAGTACAGGCTAAAGAAATTCAACAATGGGTAAAGAAATGGAGAAGCAAAGTGATTGGAGCAAAAACAACACATGTCACATTTACCCTTGATAGAAAAACTTGTCTTACAGACGTGGTGGTAAATAACGAAGTAGTTTCATAAAAAAAAAACACTCAAGTACCTGGTCATGCATTTGGTCTATCCAGATCCAGACTTACATGGAAAATTCATATTCAAAGCAAAAGAAAAGAATTTGAGTTGAAAATAATAAAATGTATTGAATCATTAATCGCAGCTCGCCAATGTCGCTGGAAAACAAGCTTCTGTATTTATAAAAATATTTTAAAGCCGATGTGAACTTACGGAATCCAACTGTGTGCTGTAGCCAGCAATACTAATATTGAAATATTACAGTTATCCCAATCGAAAGTATTAAGACTAATAGCATATGCACCGTGGTTCATTAGTAACAATATTTTACATCAATCCCTACCGAAGAAAATCTTTAAGAAGGAAATCAGCAGTGCCTTTTAGTGTCCATTATAAACAGATTGCACAGTTTACAAGCGAAATAAAAAAAAAAAAACTACAACTATTTCTAATTCCTCTTCAAAGGCATTTGGGCAAATTTCTGTGGCTTTGTCTTTGAGTGGTTTATTCTGCTTTTGCTCCCTTGAAAAACTACCTTTATTTTGCCTGTTATTTTTATGCTTGGGGTTGTTTCTAACCAATCACCATTAACCTAAAATGGGTTAAGATTCTATTATTTTTTTAGATGTTCCCAGTTCTAAATTTGTTTTATTAAATACAATGATAATTTTATAAGACCTAAAAAATTTCTAGATCCCAAAAATATTTTCCAATTAGTTGAAAAACTTAAAAAAAAGTTCAAACTAAAAAAATAAAGTGGAACACAAAAAGTGATGAGATAGTTAAATTAAAGTATAAAATTGAAAAACACTACTTACACATACGTATGTTATATTATATGAGTTGGAAAAATGATAATCCAATTAATTTTAAATTCTGGTAATAATTTTTATTTAATTAGACTATATAAGAGGTTATTAATCAGTTGAATATATTGCAAATTGCATAAAGAGTTTTTGTTTGCTTGAAATGAATAAATTTATGAAGACAAAAACAGTAGGAGTTGGAAAATAATCTTTTCAATTCAGATTATATTATTATTATTATTCTTTTTTTTTTTCTTTTTCTTAATTATATTTTATAAACCAAATTTTAGTTATAATTACATTTCTTATAATTACATTTTATTTAATAATTAGATATATAATTCAGAATAATTTCCGTTTTCATTTTCATTGCATAGAATTATTATACAAATGTAATAAATATTTATAATTATGTACAAAGGAGTAATTATTATTATTATTGTTATGTATTTTTTATATATATGTATGTATTAAGTATTATTATAGAGTGAGTTCTTTAGAATATATACGAAGGACATTGAAAATTTTAATGAAAATCTTTAAAGAAAAAAAATAAAATTAAAAGATTAAAAGAAAATTACCTTCATGGTAAAGAAAAATAAAATAATAAAAATTAAAATTAAATAATTAAAAAGATAATAAGACAGCAGTAAAATCTAGGAAACTAATTTAATAAAATTTTTATAATTATTTGCAACTAGAACCGAATCGCATTTAATATTATATAATATATACATTCAGTTCTAAGTCCCACTGATGGAGTTGCAAAATAATGCTAATAATGATAATAAACAATATAGTAATTAGTGCTAGAATAGTAAAAAAAATGTATATCCCCTTTAACATACTTATTATGTATGAATATATAGAATGAGTCAAGAACGTTGTTAAGCCAACGAATTATTACTGATTTTGTGTAATTTTTCAAAATTCAAAAATTATGAAAGTTTTGAAATACTTAATAAAATAGTTTATTATTAATGAGTAAGAATAAAATATACAGATTATCATTTAAATTGCCCAGAGATATATACGAGATTTTAGATGAAAATTTGTATTGCAAATGATAAAATAAAATAAAACGGATGAATCAACTGATTGTTATCAGTGTAATCAGCTGTTATGATTATAAATTTTTAGATTTCGAAATGACAGTTGAAAATTATATTACGTACCTATGGAAAAATGACTTTGACTGTTTTTAAATGAATATATTAGTGACAATTTTGAAAATTTAATCAGAAAACGTTTGATTTTGTTTTTTTAAAAATATTTATTGATAGGGATGTGGAAATGGATATTACAGTTGGTTCTAGAAAACTAATTAACATTTGACCAACTAACATTTAACATTATAACTTTTTAAAGCAACTTGGGTGACCATTTTTTGTTTTATACAGTTCCAAGTCTATGCGATGAACACCGCAACTGCTTTTACATTCACCGTTACTTACAATTGTTTTAGTTATGGCATGCACTATTAATTTACAATATTTTTTTCTATTATGTAGTTGCATTTTTATTTTGAGTTCAACGAAAACTATTTTATATAATTTATTTCATCACAATGACAAAGTGGGTACTGAACTAGTTCGAAAAAGCTATAACATATGTTTTTGTTTGCCTTAGTCAAGAATTGATTTTGGGACTTTTCGTTTAAATGAACGCGCTCTATAGTGTTACCCTAAAAAATCTAATATAAAGTTATATTAAAAATTTGGCTCTAGTAAGGCTGGACAGCTGCAAAGGAAATGTTCAAGAATCTGTGATTTTTATTTCTGCATTATTGATAGTTATTGTATACTCTATAAATTTGTGAACTCTGGGGTGTGCTACTAACAATTTGCATAATTTGCGTCACGTTCTGTAATGGTTTTACTCCTAGAATACCATTACTTCCAATTGACTACCCTTTCCAATTTAAACGGCTTCAATTTCCCATTAAAATATGCTTTTCTATTACTATAAATAAAGCACAAGGGCAAACTTTAAGTGTAGCAGGAATTGATTTAAAAGAGCCCTGTTCCTCTCATGGTCAATTTAATGTAGCTTGCTCGAGAGTAAGTAACATGAAAAATGTTTTTATTTTAACTCCAGGAAATAAAACAAAAAATATTGTGTATAAAGGAGCTCTAATTTGACTGAATCATTAAAGCAAGTCATTGGACTATTTCACAATTTGAAATTTTATATATTTTGTGTTGGACCCTAACAACTTCGGGTGACTTTGCTAGTTGTAATTTATAATGAACACATTATTAGTCAAATCTATTTGCTTATTTTCCCAATTAGGATATATTGTGAATAAAACAACAAAAATAGTCCCAATACTTACTAGATCATTAATTTAAATACAAATTAAATAAATTTGTCAAAATATAATTATATAAAAAAATTAAATAAAAAATATGACTTACCCTCTTTGAAATAAATCGACATTATAAAATTTATAAAGTTCAACAGAAAATTCAATTGTAGCTTGTAGATCTCCCATAACTCCCATGTGATTTGCGTTTATAGATAAAATCAGTTTTATTTTTATTTAATATTTTTTTTCTTTTACTTTTTTAATCTTTACAAAAACAAAATCAAAAGAAATTCAAAACACAAATAGAAAAAAAAATAGAGCACTAAAATAAGGAGTTTATATAAAAATCTCCGTTTAGTATATAAAAAAAAAACAAAAAACAAATAAAAAACAAAATTCAATTTAGCGAAAAAAAAATAAAATCAAAAAAATAAACTTTCTCTATTCATAATTTATTTCGTATTGAAATGGAATTCATTTCGATGTCGAGAAATTTTTTTTCTTGTAATCATCACCAAAAAAAAAAGAAAAGAAGTTACAAAAAAATCACTTTTTATCTTTTTTTTGTTATATTTTTGTGTTTTTCCCGTTTTTTTGTTTTTGTTTTTTTTTTTTATAAATTCACAGTTTTTCTTATCGGACTACATAACTAGGATTTATAATAAAAGTATAACAAAAAAATTTCTTAATAAAGACGGATTTTCCATTTTCTATATTATTATATTTATTTTGGTTTTTTTTCTATTTTTGTTGTTGTTGTTGTTTTTGTTATTTTTGTTTTTCTTCATAGTATTGATATTAGTTTTATATTCAAAATTTTCTTATCTTTAGTCGGATGAGAGAAAACTTTGTATGCCTTCACTGAAACGAGAAAAAAAATGGAAATTTAGTTTTTTTGTTTTTTTTGTTTTTATTAAAAAAATAAAGGAAGTGATAATGTTTTTTTTTTTCGTTTTTAGTTTATGTTTTCCACATTTTTTTTGTGGTTATAATAAACCTTTAAGAAAACATATGGTTTAAGTTAAGAGTATAGTCTAGAAAATATTAATGATTTGAAGTTATTGAAATATGAAAAATCAATAATCGCAAACGTAAGGCAAAAAACAAAAGCAAAGAGAAGAAATAAATTTAACTAATAATCGTTAATTTGAGCTCAGTAACGAATTGAGAAAAGAATAATTTGTATTAACAAGCCAAAATGTCAAACATATTTTGTGAAGCTTGAGGTCATAGATTCTATGCAACATCGTGATCTGTGGAGATCTATCCTTATTTCATTGCAGCTATATTTAATACTGTTCCACGTATATTATATTCTAAGTAATATTTTACAAAGTCTTCTTTGGTTTAAAATGCTCTGCCAGAGGCAGTAATGTTTATTTGCTTGCTCGTCTATTTCAATCTCCGATTCGCAGTATCTGCAGTGTTCACTAATAATAAATTAAAAAAATACAAAATATATACCCAACCATTTTAGTCGAAGGTAGCATTCGGTATACACATGGTTGTATTGATCAAAATTCTGTAAAATATGTGGGAGTTTCTAATATGGGCTATACTGTTAAACTGTTATCATTTTGATAAACAGAAAATTGATCGAAAATAGTCGAATATTTTCCTTTTTACTGATATGCTTATCATACAGATACGCGTATTTTGTCTACTACTTGCAGACTTCTTCAGTGTTTTGTACTCGATTTTTTACATTTGTTAAGACACGATGAGAGCTATAGATTTAATTGACTACGCATTCATAATTTTGGATATCAAATTATTTGTATTTCAAATGCTTATAGATTTGTTAAAATTACATCTTTGTAGTTTGTTAAAAAAGAAAGCACATTCAATACATTTGATGCATAAATTGAGAAGGAATAATTATTTTATATATATTATAACAAAATGTTTTACTCTATTACAATTTATAATTTGACAGTGTATACATGAATTTGATTAAACATAATATGTAATTCAGGCTATTATTTCGACATGATCATCCTTGATATGCAGATAAATCATAAAACGGCGATTATGCATTTGAGATTCTTAATAAAATTACAAATTAAGTTTTACATGCTTTTGAAAGATCTACATCTACTTTTCATCTGTTGAACATGTTAAATATACCTATAATATTATTGGGCGTATACCAGAAATTGCGTTAGGTTTTTTTTTAACAATGATCAAAACCATGCGTTTCTCGTCTCGTTTTACTGAAATATGATTTCTTTGTTTGTTTCAATTTTATATCATCCAATTGTTGGCACTTGCTATATTTTACAGGTAGCTTGTAGGAACTTGGTCAAAATAACTAAAAAAAATGTATGCATTTTACAAAACGATTTTGATCAATGAACAACAGATGTAAGTGGCTGCAAGTGCTTATTTCTACACATTAGAAATTTCTTGTTCAAAATAGAGCCTAGAACCATATTTTCAAAATCCACTTCTAAATCTACTTCTTTCAAAATATTTCTATTGAACTTAGGAACATTTTTTCTTCCACGATCCTCCCTCCGGTGGCTAAACTATACATTTACGTATAGCATGCAGTTGTTGTTCCAGTTGCTTCTCCCACCTATCTTGGCATAATATAATACATGAAGAAATTTGACAATACATGAAGAAATAGTTAAATCCTTAATTTTTATGATTAGGCTGAATTTCATACTTGTATGAAACAAATATAAAATTCAGCCTAATATTTTGATTGATTCTTGCACAACAAAATTTTAATTTACGACTGTTGAAATTTTTTATCTTTCTCCATTTTATCATCCTAAATACTTGATAAATGCGTTTTGATAATTTCGATTTGAATATCTTCATTCGGTAAAATTGTTTCAAAATTTCTGAATTTATATTTCATGGAAAACCTCAGTTTCACCTACCGACATAAAATGCCACAATTTACTTACATTTTGTTTAAAGCTTTTTTTTGTATTATTTTTCAATAGACACGACTGATGGCTGAACACTCTAACTACTTTACGAACAGTCTAAAGATACTAGCAATATAGCAATATCATACTATCAATTTTCATTTGAATTTGTGCTGTACCAATTAATTTTGATCTATAAAACTACATATTACCACTATGCATTCATAAATAAATTATAGAATAAATTAATTTAATTTAAGTGATAAGCCATTTGTATTCCCAATCAATTTGAAAGCAATAATAAAAAAACAAATCATTTTCTATAACATTAATGCCACAATCTTTATATTCGAACATGTTATGACTTAATACTCTGATGAAATAACCACTACATCAGTGACGGTCGGTCGGCTTTGATCCATATTATATATCATCTACTTCGGAACCCAAATGGATAATTTTGAATTATATTTTTTTCCTTCCTATATACAATTTTTTTAAATATTTTTAATAAAAGCTTTTTAAATAATATGAAACGTGATATCCTATAAATTAATAAAATCAAGAAAAAAATTAAACAAAACAAAAAAAACATCAAAATAGATTAAGAGTCTTGAACAGGATTTAATACCGATAAATGACAGTAGTGCAATTTAATATAAAATTTAGCAAATAATAATTACTAAAGAGCTTTCAAAATATTTATAAAAAAAAAAAAAAAAAAGAACCAACCCATAAACAAATTCGTTTTTTCTTTTTTTAAACCATTCAAATTTAATATTTTATTAACCTAACCCTCTTCTAATGAGGATGAAAACATTAATTTAGGTCAAAAAGGTATAGAAATTATTTAAAATCTGGCATTTGAATTAAATTTACAATTAATAATGAATTTTTATTTTTCTTTTTATTTATTTATTTTTTTCTTTTTTTTTTAAATAGGTTTTTAGGAATTGTTTTTTTATTTAACCCAAATCATTATATTTATTAATTCTATAAACTAACCGTTGACCTACTAATAAAGCCTTATAATTTAGACCGATATATTAAATTTTCCAAAATTTTTTTTTTTATTATTCTAAAGGCTTTATTCAATTTGGTGAGGTTTATAGAAAATTGTAACGGTAAAATCACGGTATATTATGCAACTGTATTACTTAATTGAATGTTTGAAGATATTATTAAATGGTAGAGATATAGAGACATTTTTATTTAAAATTACTATTTCTGTCCATTCGGGAAGTCTGTGAGATAAGTGTAGGGCAGGCATAAGTTAGCCTAGGAGTTACTTTTTATTCTCTTAAAGATTTTATTCTCTTAACGAATTGCGATCGACCGTCCGTGAAATTTTATTTTAATAAGTCAAACGTAAAAAAATGCATAATATGATATTTCACACTACGATTGTATAACATGTTATCGAGTTCGGATAATTGGTTATAGAAACAGGCGTTCACAATATAGATAACTAGTTTTCATTTGCCTTTTAAATCTATGTATGTAAATATTATTTTTTTAAAAAAAAAATTTTTGTTGTTGCTTTACAATAGAAAAATTAAAATTCAAATATAACAATCAATTGAATTGACAATATTTTTGCGGCTAGAGTTGTTAAAAAAATAACAACATAATCGAAAAAATTTAACTAATTTTCGAAGACAACCCTTTAATTTTTCGTATTTTTCCGCAAAACATGTTATACTTTAACAATTTTATTTACATACAAAATTTCTAGCTATAACACCTTGCATAACTATAGTTAATCGCTGATAACATGTTATATAGAGCCAGTGTCCTAGTGTGAACAGGATATAAGTTATTTAATTGAAATCGAAACTAGAATGTATATACGATAAACATATTTCAAAAATGGATGCTGATATTTTTCCATATATCAAGTTGATCTTTTGATTTCAGAGCAATATCGCTTTGCAACTCAACCAGTTACAATTCCAACCCGCGTGCAATCTTCTTTTAAAAGCCTTCGCTCGAATAGAGTAATACAGGTCTGCATGTTACTCTACAGTTCTATATAGGTATATTATTAATGGCGAATTCTATGTAAGCTGGACTTCTTAAGAGCTATTGTACTTGTACTATAGTTATATATGTACATTGTAAATATATGAATATCGTGTACATATGCCAATATATAGAGTGTAAGGTCGGACCTATTTATTGATTTATCTATTTATTTATTTACTTATATACTAATTTTTTTTTAGGTTCTTGACAGTAACCTAAGTAAGTTTACCTAAATAATTAATGACGGTACTGAAAGTTCTTACTACAACATTTTTCGAGTATTTATTTATCAAATTTCTGGCTTATCAACTCATTAAATGTTGAAAACTTTGTACTACTATTCTACTATTTTCAGGAACTGAGTCTACTTAAAATAGTGTAGTTCTATCTTATTTGAGTTTTTACCAGATTATTTTCTAAATTATTTTTTACCTGAATGTTTATAATAATTACTAAGTATCACAAGAAGGCTGACAAGAGTAACATAACATAAGTGTTTACAATACAATAAATAAAAGAAGAGATTATCGTTGGATGACGTCTTGAAGAAAATTAAAAAAATATTATTATACTAAAATCATAATAAAATAGAAAAAATATAGTTTCAATATTTTAAACAGAAGAACATGAAATCAATACTGGCATTCTACAAAGTAGTGTGGTAGAACTATTTTTAAAACTAGTAACATCCACATTAACATCCACCTTTAGAGACAATATACCGCAAATTTAAGCTACCATCCAAATTCACATACAGTATTTACAAATGTGCAAGAACATTTGCAGCAGATCAGTATCTCAATGATTTTATAATTGGAAAATGAAGATCAATCGGACGGGATGATCACCAACAGTTATAATAAATGGGATAACTATTCTGCAAGCTAATGAATTTAAATACATGGGAGTACACCAAGACAAAAAGCTGACTAGGAAAAAGTACATCATCGCAAAAAGAAGCAACTAAAACTAAAGACGAACGAAATTTGTAGACTTATTGGGATAAAATTGTACACTAGTTCTGGAATATAAAGTGCAAGCCATTCCTGAATAAATCTGGTCCTATATAGGTATCAGTTATTTATAACTGCTGCTAATAGTAACAATTGCTTACGAAACAATTCAAATGATGCAAACAAAAATTTAACGTATCTTAACTCAGGCCATTTGGTACCTTAAAAATATTATAAATATTTGAATATACCCTTGATTAGAGAAGGACTTGAAAAATATAAAAACAGATATGTAACCAGACTGTTCCAACACCTTAACCCGTTAGTGAAGTGTTGATAAAATATTTCTCTAACCAGCAGTTAAAAAAAATCGCTAGCAGTCAAGTAAGGAAGAAAATTGGAACGAGCGAAAATATAAAGTATCAAATCAATAGATTAGGCCTTCCAACTTTTTAGATTTTATGACTTGAAAAGTTACAATTGTTATAAAATATTGCCATTTTCGTTTAGAAAGATTCAATAAATTCAGTTAAGATGGAAAAAAAAAATTTAACCTGTCTATTATAATACAAAGGCATGGTTTTGGTTATGAATATGACCATTTTTGTCCAAAAGGCTCATAAACCAGGAACTATGAAGTCGAGGTTAACAAAAAATTCCTATAACCAACATGCTAAAAAAATAGGCAATCAGGCAGAACATTGGAATGAACGAGCAAATATATAGAGTGCCAAATCAATAAACTAGACCTTCTAAATTTGTAGTTTGTAAGATTTTAATAAACCATAAATGTTACAATTGTTATAAAATATTGCCTTTTCGTTTAGATGGATTCTATAAATACAGTTAAGAGAAAAAAAAAATATTTTTTTTTTGTGTGAATAAATGTCAACACAAAACTGCTGGATAAAATACTGGAAAGTGTCAGTTGACAGTTACGATTCTAAATAAAATTTCGGGTAGGTACCATAACATATATTTTAATTTTTAAAAAAGGATTTTTTGTTTTACCCATATATTCAAAACTAAATTAATTAAAAAATAAGAATTGGAAAACTTTTCTACTCAAATTCAATTTAACCAAAATGCTTAAACTTGATGCAAACCAAAGGATACACACCATCTCATTTGAGCATAAATTTCATATGATGCATATCATACATAAGCACGTACCCACAAGCATAATAAAACTTTCTTTTGTGGATTTCAAATTTGAATTTAAATAGACAGAAGAAAGAAAGAGAAAGAGATAGAGAACGAATGAAATAGAAATTTAGAAACCACCATTTTTTTTTTTATTTCGAAATTGTAACCATTTTGAAAATCTCTTAGCTGAATCAATTTTTAATTATTATAAATGAAAATTTTCATAACTTTAAAACTTTTCTGGATATCAAAAATTTTGTGAAAAACTTCTCTTTAGTAATCAACACTTGGGAATTATTTTAAAAACTTATTCAAAACTAAATTTTATATTTACATAAAAAAACAACACCATTTTGTATATATATCTAGTTTTAAAACTTTTAAATAAATTCATTGCATTTTAGTTAGTGCAGAAACTATTCAAAAGTGAATTTTTGGTATTTCACGCCCTGTATTTGATTTTAAGCTTCTGGCAAAATTATTAAAAGTCACGTAAATACGAGTATGATTATTATAATATTATTTACTAATAACATTATCTCATATATTAAATTTAATTTATATTATAATCTTCATTTTAAATTACTAAGAATATCTAAAGATGTCAGTGTTGTTAATATAAAATCAATTATAAATAATAAATAACGAATAACGAATACACACTAAAACACATATAACACATTCAACAAAATATTGAGTAAATTTCATTGCCATTAAAATATTTGTCTGAAATTTGTACGTATGCAAATATTCCCACACTAAAATAATATGAAAAATATTTTCGCCAATCAATAAATTATCACGTGGAATAAACATAGGTATAGTATATACCTATAAATTATCACATTTAGAGTATAAATAGCAATCTTTATACATAATTGATTATAAGGAGAGTAAGAGCTATAATAAAAATATTAATTGGTTTTTTTTTTTTTTTTTATAGAATATGTAAACTGTTTATTTATTTATATTATTTAGTTCTAATAATTTATAATTCAAATGTTACATTACAATTACGTTGGTTTCGTTTAAAAGGAGGGTCATTTATAGCCATAGCAATCCATTATATACATAGCGATTTTCTAAAACATAACTGAACTAGAATATTACATATTCTTAGAGCATACAGGTAACTGTAACAATTCTATGAATATCTTATCTATCAATGGATTGATGTCTGATTAAAAAATATTAGTTGAAAGTCAAATAATGTAAAGTCAAATTTGTGAAACCAAACACAATGCTTACTCATACTGCAATCGATGAAGGTATAATAATCGATGCACTAAACGTTAATAAATTTATCCTGGTATACAAAAGAAGAAGGAAATAAAAATTATATTAAAAACTAGGGGCCCCTGTTGAGTAATTACAATTCAAGTTGAAGCCAAATTTAAAGTTTTGAAAGGAACAGTAATTTACGTACTGACATAGACTTCTCACGATAAAGCACAAACCACTCATGTTTAATAAAAAGTTTTGAGGTTATAGTAAGGCTTATTTTGGATACATAAATACACCTCCATCATATATACTGATTCTTTTCCGATATATTCCCTATAGTCAGTGGCATTTAATGGATAAAATTACTATAAATAAAATATTTGTGTAATTAAAGGGGTATACACATATACATATTTTGAAACAAAACTATATGATTACTACAAACGAACAAAATATAGAAAACAATAATTTGAGACAGTTACTTAAAAAAATGAATAGAATAAATTTTCTTTAATTATGTATAAAAATAATAAGCTGAATGACACAAAATATTTTATTTAAAAGTTTGAATAAGCCCGTATGCGCATTATTGTTTTATATACAACTTATTTACATATTTAGAGTTCATTAAGGAGAAAAAAGAATTTTTACTGCGCAGGTCCTTAAATGCTTGTCTATTATAATTATATAATTTAGAACAATTTCAGTATCATCAGTTTTTAGAAAAATTATTGAAACGTATATGTGAATAACCAATTGTCCAAGCAGTTATTTGAGGAATAATAACTTAACTAGTATTCGCTTGCTCCTCGAAATTCGAAGGAGTTTGATATAAATTAGTCAACTCAACATTTCGTTATGAATTGTTTTCCATCAATTCAATTTATCGTGGACATTATGTTTTTTATTGATTCATCTAAAACAACAACCTCATACGAAAAAAATTATTTAAAAAAATAAAAATAAAATTTAAATCGAGGGTGTTGTTGCGGCAATTTGATAAATTAAAATTTTTGTATATTAAAATGACTTGTACACTTGGTGAAATTTTAAATATAAATTGATAATTTAAAAAATTTAAGAATTTAATGGTTCAGCTATTTGTACTGTACTCTTTTTAATTTACAGATTATTTAGATTATTAGATTTGACAAACTCAACATGGCTTCACAAAAGACTCTAATTCTATACAGCAGGAAGTGTCAAGAATAATAATTGAAACATGAATTTGTTTGTGTATATGTCAACAAATACAAATAACTTACATTGATTATAGATGATACAGCAGAAATAATTAAATCAGAAAATTAAATTAGTCAAAGAATTATTATAGGGATCTTAAAATTTTGATTTTGAGCTACTTAAAGACTTTAATCAACTATAAATACTTATCCCGATTTTACTTAACAACAACAAAATTATACACGGTTATGTTGGTTAAAAAATCACAATCGTAATTGTAAAAATTTTTCGAATTAAGTATTTAGGAGTACAAAAATTCCCCCCACGCAAAAACTTAGATGAGTTGGTAATGCTCAAGATATGGAAAAATATCCCGATCAACCGGGCAACAACTAGGCGGGCCTGAAATGATTATATCTCTAAAATGCCAAACAATTACAATGCCGATATCAAGAATATACCCAAGGTTGGACATCAAATTAACAAGAAATTAAAAAAAAAAACAAATAAAATAGATTAGAGCCTAATAAAGAAAAAGTAAAAAGTTATCTTTGTAAAATAATATCAAAATTAAAAAAAGTCGGTATTACCTTAGATCTGATAAGATGGGTCAGACCAAAAAAGCAATCTTGGAAAGAATATGTTTTTAACATTCTAACCAATTCCATTGCACAAAATAGCATGGAATTGTCATTTTACTTCCAAATAATTCATCGAAAAGGTTAATCGAGTGTTGAACGTCATAATAAGCAGGTTAACTAAAAAATACAGGTTCAAACCTGATAAACGATGAAGAAAAACTTCAACTTGAGAAATAATATTAGTTAAATATTAAAGGTATATATTTACTGAACCTTTTACATATGCGATACTATTAAACTACACGATTGAGTACCTAAATCCGATTAAAAATAATTAAATTTAAAATAAAAATTTATATGAAATGGCAACCCTAGTTCCCTAATAGTACTAACTAAACAACAAATAAAACAAAGTAATGAAAATAATGTTTGTGATAATTTCTTCTTAATTTCATCATAACATTAATATACGTTGTATTAAAAAAAAAATAAAAAGAAAAACAATATGATAATAAGAATGTGATGTTTAAAACACCCTGTCACAACATCAACAAAAAATTATAATAAATTATCAACATTATTTAATCAGTGTTGAAAAACCTTTGAGACTTAAAATTATGTAATATAAAATAATATTGTTTGTCAAAAAATCGTATGTTAGAGTTGAACAAAATACTGTACTAGTTTAAACTGTTGAAAGAGTATGATAGAGAACATTATTTTAGAATAGTATATACTTTATAAGAAAATTATTTATAACTGTTTATCGTACATCATCTATTACTAGCTGTCAATATTTTAATCATAAATCACTAGTTATAATTATTTTTATTTATCTATTGCCTTGCCGTGATACATATTCATAATTTATTTAACAATTTAAAAATTTTTAGAGCTTATAATATTGTATTCACACATTTGACTATTCTTAATTATTATTTAGGCTAGCCGACTAATTAATTGGTTATTTAATTTATTATTTAAAGGAAAAATGACGACAAAAAATCTTTTTGAATATTTATGTTTTACCTTTTTGAATATTTATTTTTTTTGTATTTCATACTAGTTATAATTAGTCTGCAAATTTTGAATAAAATCTTGAAAATGTCTAGTGTAAGATAAGGTCTAGGGTAACGTTTAGCTAGTAGGTATATTTTAAACGGTAAAAAAAAAGTTATTTAAAAACTTAATCCAAATTGTGAATATTCGACATTCACTTTAAAAAATAAAAATATTATATGCACGTAGTGATTAACTTTAAATATTATTTCAGCATTTGAAAATGGAACTGTTTTAAATGCAAAGGCTTAAACATTTGAATAAAACTGTATTTAATCTTCATCTTTTGAAAACCAACTAAAATACTTGCTCTAAAAAGTGAGAAAATTAAATTAGAATCTAGTTAGGTTGTTAATTTGAAATTTATATATTATGGCTAATGATATGAATTACAAGTTACAGACATTGATTAGCACATTACGAGTCACTTTAAGATTTCTTGGCTTTGCGTCTTATTGAAAACTCAAGGTTGAAAATCGTCGAAACACTTACCATATTTTATAAATATCATATATTAGCTATACCTAGACAGTTAAAATACCTGAATGGTTCAAAACAAGCAATGGAAATTCATTTCCAAATAATTTCTCTCTTCTCCATCTATTCACCATATTTCGATGAAAATTAAAATAATTTATTCACCTATAATTTCCAAAAAAGTTCGGAACAACTTTGTTCAAAATACATTGCTATTCTCCTTTCCCCAATTATTGCCTATGTTAAATTATACATTTATGTATTAAGATTGCAACCCCGATGTTTGTACGTATATATAAAAAAAAAATGTTGGGGACAATTGTTTCAATTGTAGGATATTCAAAGAACCCTTGAACGAGAAACAATTAAAGATATCTGAGATGGTCCCCACAGTTCGTTTTATATATTATATATACGCCCAAACATCATGGTTGCAATGCTTAAGCTATACTCTCCACAATTAAAGTGTTATGTATCCGACGAATAAATCTGTATACATAACAAATCTACCACAATAATCATCATTGTCTTGTAACCCCATCCGTATTCTGAACATCAAGATCATAACAAATTCGATAACTATCTGTTCTTACAAGTTTCAAACGTTTTTAATATTTATTATACATTAGTATTGTGTACCTAAATTTGTTCCAAAAAACTTTCTTATAAAGCAAAAACAATCTCTTAATCTTCCTTCCATAGAATCCAGTTAAAACAAAGATTATTGTTTGCTTAATAAAGTTTAAGAAAATTAAAAGTTATTCGTTTTTTCATCATGTTTCTAAAATGGTTTTAAGCATTATTTTGAACAAGATATAAAATTTTATATTTTAATTCATAACAACAAAAATTGTTATTTTAACAAAAGTTTCCGGCTTCAGTTATCAGATGAAAAAAAAACCTACCAAAAATTACCTACCTCTCATCATCAGTTTTGTATACAATTGGACATGATTTCCTTTTTAATATTTCACATAATTTTGAACATAAATTATGATAAAGTATATTTGTTGTTAAGAAGGATTAACAGGAACTCCTTCTTTTATTCTTCTCTATATCTCTCTCTCTCTCTCTCTTACACATACTACTATTTTTTATTATTTGAAAAAATTTTAACAGTCTCAGTGGAGTTTTGCTCACGTTATCTATGATGGCACATATCAAGTTAAGCATAATAACCTAACTAAACATATAGGTAAAAGCATATGTATATAAAATTAAAGAGGATGGATTTAAAATAGGTTATACAGGTAAGTGAGTATGAGTACTTGAATCATTTGTTATAATATAGGAGGGTGTAGGTTTGTATAAATATATGTATAGATGGAATATTGGGGAAATATTATTAGTGAAAAATTATTGCCATATAATAAATTTAACTAGATAAATTTCATTTCATTATTATGAATGGGGATGTAGAAATTTATGGTGTTATTAAAGTGTGTTCTTTAAATTTAAACCAGGATGAGTTGATATTATTAAATAGATAAGATTTTTTTTTTATTTTTTTTTTTTATTTTAGCTTATATTGTGTGTGTTGGCTATTGTTTGAGATAAAAAGTTATTATATTGTATTGAATTTATGGTAATAATTTATTTTTATACCTAGGATTATACCTTAAATATAATTTTTTAAATTTTTATTAACCTAGGGACTTATTAAGTGTGACTAAAAATTGGAAATTGAACTGTAAAATTCTAGTTATAACTTTTAAATTTTTACTTTTAAATTACAAAAAAACATAAAATCTATATTTTCTTAAATTAAAAAAGTCATAGTACCTTCCCTAGTTATACACCATTACATCAAAGTTAGCATGGGATTGTGTGGAAATGTTTAAAATCCTGGCGAAAACAAATAAAGTCACAATAATGTGGGTACTAGGGTATTCGTTTCCATCGCAGGAAGCGAAGCTACAGATTATCGAATAAAGTATTGACGAAGATAAAAATTTGGCTGGAACAAAAACCTGAAACCTGATTAACACTAAACTTCATGATTAACACTCCCCGCTTTAATCTAAATTGTTCATGCCAAAACTCTCGCTCAAAAAAACTAAATTTTGTCTAACTTTCAATAGAAAATAGATTATGGCCACTGTCTAGTAAAGAGCCCCGAATGCCAATTTCAACTACTCAAACGGATGGTAGATGTTGGAAGAGAGCTACATTTCTTTAAAAATTTTAATTACGAGAGTGGCAAACAATAACAGAGGGGACCAATGACAACGCGAATAAAGTGACTTTTATTCGTGTTATTATTGATGATTAAAGAAGTAAAAATTTATGTGATTATTATGTAACCAAAAATCTGAGTTCCAAAATCAAATTAAAAAAAATAAAAAAAAAAAATATTTCGAAAATATTTAAACAAACGGTATTTGATTCTATTTATGATCTATGTTCAAGAAGCTTATTATCAACTAAACAAAAAAAGTGTACGTAAATAATTAAGTAACTAATAAACAATTTAGTAGAAGGCTGTTACAGTTTCATAGGCAGTATGGAAGGTGTGTTCCAAACATATAAACCGATTCAAGTAAAACCTTTAATAGGAACCACAATATATTATTTAGGATCTACTATCTCTGAACCTTCCATTACTAATTCTGGTGTCCCACAAGGTAGCCTACTACTAATCTAAGTCTACGTCTCCTTATTATGTGCATTAATGATATGACTGCCATCTTCAAACATAATAAAATTATTCTTATTGCAGATGAAGTGAAAATTTATGAAAATAAATTTATGTAAGTAAGCGACACATCTCTTCTTCACATATCCAGTCATTTATCAAACTCAGTTATTTTACCGCCTTATAAGAACCGCTTAAAGCTATTAAATCTTAAATCTTTAGAATCCAAAAGAGAACCTACTGATATCATGTTTATCATTAAAGTTTTAAATATTATTTAGAACTTTCAAAATGAAATTAATTCTCATATTGGAGATATAATTTGGTTACATATTAACAGCATCTAGTATATTAGAAAAGTCACCCAACGTCGTCCGCGTCCAACACAAAATGTATAAAATTTAATTCAATAAAGTTTTATTTATGAAGCGAATTTCAAAGAATTATTTCTAAAAATTATTTTAAAAGTTCCATAACAGATAGTTAAAGTCATAGAACCAGCCTGAAATCTGCCATAGGCTTATATTTGTTTGAATTTGTGCTTCAATAACATAATGATGACTTTTATATTTATAATTTATTATTAATCTGGTATTTTTTAGTATTCGCTGACTTGAATTTCCTAGAAGCATAACCAGAGCTTCTACTTCTGAAACTTGAAACTTTATTAAATCCAACACGTTAGCTAATAGTTTCATTTTCTTTGGATTGTATCATCTTTATTTCAATTTTATACTTTAAGTCTTCCGAATTCTGCTTTCACTAAGTTAAAGTAAGTTCCGTGGATAAAATATATGAAAGAATTAATTTCACTACAAATTCTTCTGAGCTGGTCAAAGTTTCAGAAAATGGTAAAAGACATGTTTGATCTGATTACCGATTAGGTCTGTAACACCTTTAGTTTTTGAAATAATCCTGATAGGTGCTCGAAGTTATTTTGCAGCTACCCGAACAAGTCCGAATTTGACAATCTGTCTTGGAATACGTCTTTATTTATTTTTGATAGAGTGCCTAGATATAAATGTTTATGTCTATATTACAACTGTTTTTTGAAACATTTTTGATAGGTGCTAGGAGTTTTATGAAAGCGAACTAATACGAAACTAGTACGAACTAGTACGAAATCGGTAACAATCGTATTTCTTTATCTTTGAAAGTACCTAAACGTAAATTTTGAGATCTGTAAAATTTTTGATTTTTGAAATATTTCTGATGGGCACTAGAAGCTGTATGAAAGTAACGGTAGTGACAAAATGGTAAAGTATCTGTTTTATTATTTCCAAAGGGCTATCTAATTAGAGATTTTCATATCTGTAGTGTCCATGGCTTTTGAAATAGTTTTCATAGGTAGTAGAAGTTTTATGGCACCTACCGAACTAGCCTGAATTTCAAAAAGGATCAAATTATTGGTTGTTTATTTTTCAAAAACTACTAAATCACAATTTTTCAGATTTGTAGAGCCTCGAATAGATCTTCGAAATATTTCTCATGAGTGCTAGGAGATGAGTGACAGCTAGTCTTGAAATTCAAAGAAAATTGTTTAACTTTTTTTTTTTTTTTTTTTTTTTTTTTTTTCTCCTATTACTCCGCGTGGTAGCATAGGGCTTCGATAGTGAACCTCCATTCCTCTCTGTTGAGTACTACTTCCTTAATATCGTCCCAGGTATAATTGTTGACTGTTAATTCTTGATCGATTGTGCGTCTCCATGTGTTGTATGGTCTGCCGGGTCTCCTTTGTCCTTGTGGATTCCACTCTAGAGCTCTTCTTGCTATATCACTTTCTGATTTCCTTAGTGTATGACCTATCCATTTCCATTTTTTCCTATTTATCTGTCTGTTGATAGGTTCTTCTCCAGTTATCATCCATAAATCTTCGTTGCTAATTCTTGCCGGCCAGAATATTCTGCATATAATTCTCAAGCACTTGTTGATGAATACTTGTAGCTTCTGTTTGATTCTGACCGAAGTGAGCCATGTTTCACTGCCATATATTAATGTTGACTTAACACATGCTCTGAATATTGTTAGCTTTGTTGTTCTCGATATTTGGTTGCTCCGCCATATCTTCATTAGGCTCCCAAATGTTCTTCTTGCCTTATTTATACGGCTGTTGACATCTTCTGTTGCACCTCCTCTTGATGTTATAATGCACCCCAGGTAGTTGAATTCTTCTACGTATTCTATCTGTTGTCCACTCACTGTTATTGGCTCACTGTAACTATTGTTTGTCCTCATTGCTTTGGTTTTCTCGATATTTAATTCCAGTCCCGATTTCTTTGCTTCTTCCTGTAATCTGTTGACTTTGTTCTGTAGGTCCCTTTGATTTTTTGATATGAGGCATACATCATCTGCGTAATCTAAGTCTTCTAAGTTTCCGAAGAGATCCCATTCTATTCCGTTTATTCCAGTGCAAACTTCTCTTAGAATGTCGTCTAGTATTGTGTTGAAGAGAAGTGGAGATAGTGGACATCCTTGTCTAACTCCTATATTGGTGTAGAATGGATCACTGATCTTACCTCTGTGTTGAACTGTTGTCTCTGCATCTTCATACATCGCTTTGATGATGTTGATGATTTTTTCAGGAACTCCTTTCTTTGTAAGTGTTCTCCATATTGCGCATCTCTTGACTGTGTCGAATGCTTTCTTAAAATCTATGAATAGTAGATATAGTGGGGCATTCCATTCCACTGATTGTTCAACTATGACCCGTAAAGTATTTGCCTGGTCTACACAGCTTCGGTTTGGTCTGAAACCTGCCTGCTCTTTCCGTAGTATTGGTTCTAGTACTTCTTCTAATCTTTTCTTTATAATAATTGCTATTATCTTATGAATAGTATTTAGAACCGTGATTCCTCTCCAGTTGCTGCAATTTGCCAAGTCTCCTTTCTTAGGTATCTTGACAATCATTCCTTTCTTCCATGATGGTAGTATATTCTCTTCTATCCATGCTTTCCTGATGTGGGGTTCAATTGTTTTTGCGAATAAGTCAGGGTCCAGTTTGGCTATTTCTGCTGAAATTCCATCTTCACCTGTTGCTTTGTTGTGCTTCAGGATATTGATTGTAGCTTTGATTTCTTCTATATTTGGAGCTTGAGTAGATATTGGCAGTCCCTCAGTTGGGTAGATATTTGCATTGTCTCTGTTTCTTATGTCTGCTTCATTATTTGTACTTTCTTCGTTGCTCAGTTCTTGGAAATGTTCTCTCCATCTCTTTAATTGATCCTCTAAGTTTGTGATGAGCGCACCATTTTTATTTTTAATTGGTTTGTTTTGTTGTTCCGACTGGTTAGTTAAGTTCTTGATTATGCGATGCAATTCTCTCAGGTTATGTTGCTGTGCTGCTTTTTCTGCTTCTCCGGCTAAATTTTGTAGAAATTTCCTTTTATCTCTTCTTGCTGCTCTTTTTACTGTTTTCGCTATTTCTTCATATTCTCTTCTTGATGCCATCCTGTTGTTTATCATTTTCTTCATTTCACCTCTTCTTTTAATCAAGGCCCATGTGTTATCGGTTATCCAGATTTTTCTTTGTGGTTGTGAAATTCCAAGATTTTGTTCGCTTGTTTGGTTGTAAATTTCCAGAATCTCTTCCCAAGTGTATTCTCTATTATTTCTAATATTTTCTCGTAACGCCGTAACTATGTCAGCTCTTACTTGCGGATTTTTTAAGTTGTTTATATTTATTTTCTTCTTTCTATATCTTCTGCCTCTTCCTTGTTGGCTTAGTTTCATTCTGAAGTCCCCAGTTAGTAATTCATGATCGCTGTGTATATCTGCTCCCCTTCTATTTCTCACATCTAACATTGATTGTTTCCACTTCTTGCTGATGCATATGTGATCTATCTGATTTCTTGAGATCCCGTTTGGTGTTGTCCATGTGTATTTGTGGATATCTTTGTGTGGAAATAGACTCCCTCCGATTGCTAGGTCGAAAGTCTGACACAACTCTATCAATCTTTCCCCGTTGTTGTTTCTTTCTCTTCCTAACCCGTGTTTGCCCATTATCTCCTCAAGTCCATTGTTGTTAGATCCTATTTTCGCATTCCAGTCACCCATTAATATTATGATATCTCCCCTATTTATGAGTGCTAGCGTTGTTTCTATTTGTTCGTAGAAGTCATCCTTAATATGGTCTTCAGCGACATCTGTTGGTGCATAGCATTGAATTATTGTTACATGTCTTGTCATATTTCGAAATCGCCCTATAACAATTCTATCCGAGACTGCCTTCCACGAAACCAATGTTTGTCTCAATTTCTTTGATATTAGTATTCCGACTCCACTTTCACCCCCTGTTTCCCTTCCACTGTAAATTACCATGTTTCCATTCTCCGTGTTGATTTCTCCGGTGTTGTTCCATCGCATTTCACTTATACCTAGGATGTCTATGTTGTAAGTAGCCATTTGAGCTTCCAATTGCGAGAGTCTTGAAGCTTCTCTAAGTGTTCTTACATTCCATTGTGCAATTCGGGTCCTTTTTTGAGTGCCAAAGGTCGTTATCAAGTAGTCATTCGTGTATCCGAGGCTTCTTCTTCTATTATTTCGAATCCATTGATTTACCGATTATGCGGGTGATTGGCCTACAGTAACCGGTCCTAGGAGATGGAGTAACCATCTACCGCTGCCTAGAAACAACGTGGCGCTACCTTATTACCGGTTCGATCTCAATTAATGATTTTCATTCGATTAATCTCGAAATTTCAATTAACAAATTTAATGATGGATTTTTTTTTTATAAATCGCCACCAACCAGGTTCGAACCGGGGTCCCCTCGGTCATGGATCCTGTTACATAACCACTGCGCCACCGAGGGGGTTAATTGTTTAACTAATTTCAATAATACATTTTTTGGTTAGAGAACAGAAAGATTATTTACATTTGATAAGCACAATTTAATATAAATAGCAACTAAAGCAGTAAATTTGAATAGTTGAAATTTCTTTTAAACTAATGTACATAAATTTTGTTTAACAATAGTAAAAGTATAAAAAATGATATATTTATATTTAAATTGAACATTTAGAAAAATTCAACACGCAAGCTCCACAGGTGTTCATTGCTTTAACAACAGTTCCTTTGTAGAAAATTTCAAGAAAATCGAAATCAGGAACCCTATGGAATAATACCCAAAACAAACAGAAAAAAAATATTTAATAATTATTAACAGGTTAATTTTTACATTAAACCATCTTAGTTAAATATTAGTCTTTTATTTTTAATAAATTTGTGTTTCCCATCCTTTGTAAATAAAAAAAAAAACTTCAGTTTTACTCAACAGAAATTTTGTTAAATTTTTTTTTATATTTTTTAAAATTAAACAGTGCCATTTTTAAAATTTCCCTAATTTTTTATTTTAATTTCTTACTCCAAAGAGACCATTGAAATATTCATTTAAATCTACCAAAATTATAATGTTTAAGAAAATTAAAAATTAAAGCAAATATTTTAGACCAGATGATTTACATTACATTTGTTTTTTTTTTCTAAATAAATTATCTTTCATTTATATAATACATATTATATCCTAGTATAATCCTTGAAAATATCTTATAAAGTAAAAAAACAAAACAAAAATTATTTACCTAGTACAAATGAATATTTTTTATTTCATTCAACAATTCTTAAAATAAAAAAATCAAAAAAAAACAACAAAAAAATGATAAGAAAAAAAAACATTTTTTTTTCTAATATTTACAATTGTAATTCTCATTATAATACAATCCCTTGTGGTTTATTTTTCCATTAATTTTCATGAATTAAAAGAAAAATAAAAACTTTGACCTTTAAAAAAGAAATAACAAAAAAAGGAAAAAAAAAACAAAATGAAAAGATAGTGAAAGTTTACTGAAGAAATTTCAAAATTTTGAAAAGAATTTCCCGTCTACATTGAAAAATTTTTATTTAATAAAAAATTCATTGTTATTAGGTATTTCCCTGATATTCATCTATTTTTCTATTATAGGAAGGAAAATTTTAGAAAAGTCTATTTTTGTATTATATTGTACGGACATTTTTTTTAATTTCATCAAAACATTTTCGTTTGTAATATTCTAACAAAGAGAGGAATTGCAAAACAAAATCAATTAAAAATGATTGTGTAACCGGAGACAACTCACTGGTGTGGTGATGACCTACAACAAATACTGATTTCTGTATCATATGATATATAATAATATGTTATTTACATAATCAGATAATTTATTGATAAGCTATTTATAAGTTGATAGCTAACAGATGTATTTTTACATCTTGTAATCTATACCTGTGTATAAAAGCGTAAGTTTGTTTGTTTAGTTTGCTTGCTTGTTGTCTGTACACGCTTATAGTTTTAAAGATAGAGGTTTCAGGTTTTTTTTTACAGTTGTTCATGGTCAAAAAAGGAACATAATGTGGTACTTTACAAAGCTATCAAATGACAGGTTCGAGTAGCTGACATACAACTTCTAGTCCCTATCAGAAATTTTTCAAAAAACAATTGTGTTACAAACATGAAAATTTATACATAGGTAGGTACTCTATCAAAAATAAACAAACAGGTATTAACCGTTTGTCAAAATTCATGTCGGTTCGGGTAACTGCTATACAATTCCCAGCACGTACAAAGTATATTTTAAAAAACCAAAAGGTTTTACAGATCTGAAAGTTTACCTTAGTGTTTACTCTTTCAAAAATAAAGAAATACAGCTGTTATCAATTTCCAAAATTTAAACTGGTTCGGATTGCTTCCATGTAGTTCCGAGTAAGTAACATACAACTCCTAAAACATATAACAAATATTTTCAAAGACCTAGGTATTACAGGCGTAAAACTCAAGTACTTTCTGAAAAGTAATCAAGCCTTTTACCATTTTTCGAAGTTCTGATTGTTATGGGTAGCTTACAAACAACTCCCAGTACCTATGAATAAAATCTCACAACGATGTTACAGACATAAAAATTGCAATTGGAATGTTTATAATAAAAAAATTATAATAAAAAAATACATTTTTTGTTTGTCGAAAAAAAATTAATGTTAATTAAAAATTGAAAAAATAAATACGTAAATAAAAATAATTAACTATAATGGCAAATTTATAAAAAGCCAAAATAACTTTTATTTTAAAATGTTTAAAAATCATAAACAAGCACGCTTTAAAATAATAACATTTGCAATAAGCTACGGAATTTATAATACAGATTGGTGAAGACAAAATTTCAGAAGACCTAAATGGCAAAAATGAAATCGCAACGATCAGTACAAGCATACAAAGTATTGAAGAGGTTAGGAATTAGTATAATGATGGAATGACCATATCTTTGACATTGTTAAAAATACCGCGAGATGTTTGGGTTTTTTGAGTCGGTGCAAAACGTATTTTTCTCCCCAAGGCGTGCTAAATGTCTATAAATCATACATACGACCCAAGTTGGAATACAATTCACATATATGGGCCGGTGTATCACGAACCGCATTAAATTTTCTTGAAAAAGCTCAAAAGCGTGCCATTCGTCTTATTGAAAACCCTTGTACAACTTGAAAATCGTCGTGTTATTGAAGCACTTTCCCTATTTTATAGATACCTCGTAGGTTTAGGTTTAGGCACTTGTTCAGATGAAATTAAAGCCCTATTTCCACCTCACAAACATTTCCGCTGACGAACAAGAGAGGCATCAAGTGCCTACCCCTACTCAGTGCAAATTTCAAGGTGGCTTAAAATCGGCTATGGGAATTCGTTTGTAGTAAAATTTTCCCGAATTTGGAACCATATTCCAACGTGTTTTCTCAATGCAAAAATATACCTAAGTACAAACTACAAACGTTCAAGAGTAATATTAATAAATTTATTCAAAATGTCTCTCCTGATCAAAGGGATATATTTCTTTTTACAATCCCCAATTAGTCCAAGCTATACATTCGTGTATAAAGGTATCGTTTGAAACCCTAGTGTTTGACTTAACTTAGAAAAAAAAATCATATAGGAAACATGCCTATTTAAATTAACTTCAAAAATGTGACAGATCGTTTTTCTAATCAGAAACTACTGCAGAGTAATCCAAGGGGTCCGTGAATTTATAAATCGATAGATACAGTTACCAATGAAAATTAACTACCCAACGAAGTTTCTTTATTCGTTGGATTTGACCGGGTTTCCTTCTCACTAATTGGAATTAAAACCAGCTTCAATAGTGCTTCTTCAAACTTCCTCTCCTTAGTTAAATCCTAAATTATAAAATCCAAAAGCTTCAAAAAGTAAAACTATTCTAGATTTAAGAAGTACCTATATGTACCTACAAAATGCGGAAATTATTTAATACAGGTTCCGAGCAAATGATAGTCATCAAGTTTATTAAGAATTTAATAAATTTGTTTAGTAAATGTTTAAAAACAAAAATTTGGGTGCGTTATTTCATGTTCTGTCATATATGTATGGACATGCAGGTATATATTTGATTCAGAATTTGGAGGGATTTTAATAGATATTTGGTATCAAAATTTGGGTTGTACGCCTTTTATAGAATATGTGTATAGTGTATACATGTATATTATGTATATGCAAATATTGTGGATTAAAAGGCATTTTATAGATGGTATTATTATTGTTAATAATAAAATCGCTTTGGGATTTTGGTATTTCGGGATTTTAGAATTTGGCAGTTTGTTTGGAATTTTGAATTTGAGGATTTTGTAACTAAGGTTCTTGAATTTGTCGATTTGTAATTGAGGTTTTTGAACTTGTGCATTTTGTAGCTGAAGATTTTGATTTGGGAATTTTGATTTTGCGGAATTTGTATTTCGAGGGTAATCCCTGTTACAACGCTACTTTTTCTGGGGTTTTATTATTTTCTATTTGTAAAATTAGCATTTTCTGCTTCACCTACGATCTACGATCTGTTACATCTACTTTAGTATGCCGTCGTCTATGTAATATGAAATCGTGATGTTTCTGTAAATAGGTATCAGAGTTCCCATTGGTAGATCAATATTTAGTAGTTCTACAACATATTGTCTCCATCTTTTTCGTATATCTTTCTCTTAACTCAGTATTATTTTATTTTTATTGTAAGAATTGTTTAGTCTTGGTTCGAACCTTCTTCATGACTAGTTAAAGAAATTTTATCTCTCGCGGGATTCTTATCTCATCGTTTAGTTTTATTTTGTTCTATAAAATGCTGATGTCGATTATTCTGTAGATCTATATATATATATAACATCATTAATAAGTAGATATTCCAATTGTACAATTGGTGTTACATAAAGTAATAAAAAAATGTATATATAACTATGTATACCCCATTATTATTTGGACCAAATATTGTTTTCTTTATATTGTATTTTGTATAATTTTATTTTTTTTTAAAGAAATGTTTATAAAAAAAAGCTTTTTAAATTCTACTTCAACAACAATAACAAAAAAGAAAAAAAAAATTGTTAAGTAAAAAAAAAAATACTGAAGGTGAATATTTAAAAAGTTTTCAAGAATTTAAAAAATAAAATTTCCATTTCTTCTATGATATTGTTTTCCTTCCTTAAATTTTAAAAACTTTTTCAAAAGTTTCTACTTGAGTTGGTTTTTACTTTTCGTCACAAGCAAAAAAAAAGGATTTCTATCGCAGGCTGATTTTTTTTCCCTACTTTTTTATTTCTAATTGAAAATATCAGTTATTCTAATTACTTAATGTACCATGATAAATATCAATGTGCTTTCTACAATAACAAGAAAGTGTTCAAAAGGAAATTTTCTCAAAGAGAAAATAAAAATTAAAAACAACAAACAAACAACAGAAAAAAATCTAATTTTAATTTCATTAAAAATTGAAAAGTAAGAAAACAGATTTTTTGTTTCATACTAATCAAGTTATTAATGTAAGTAGGAAAAACAAACGCAAATTTTCCTTTACCAATTATAATTAAAAATATATTTTTTTTTGGTTTTGTTTTTGATTAATATTTTCTAAAATATCCTTCAGGAATTTACAAAGGGAATATTTCTAATTATTAATTGAAATTAACCTTGTCCTGTGTAAATTCGAATGGTAAGAAAAAAAAATTAAAACAAAATTACAATTTACTTTAATAAATAAATTGAAGGTAATGAAGACCTAGCTTAAAATATTCATGATTATCTGTTGCCAACAACATAGGACTCTGTTACTGTCAGTACCGGCACTATACATTTTTTCATACGGTGCACTTCTTAAAATAACCACCCTGGATAAATTCGTTCACATCATCTTTAAGGCATTTTTTTAACCCAGATTATCCGAATGTACTATGTATAGTACAGCAACATTTTTGAGTATAGCGGAATAACGGTGCATCCTATTTTTATACGGTTGTGTGTTTATATTACAATATTTAACAGCAAACAAAACGTGCATTGACATGTTTTGTCTATTATTAATAATTGAGTGATTTTTTGTAAGCCAAATTAATCAGTTTTATAGAATTCGCAAAACAGTGAACATGGCGTGTTATCGGTAAGAAAATATAATTCCAAAATTATAATTTTTTTTATATATTAGTGTTTTTTTAAAGTAAATTGTTGCTATAATTGATATATAATATAAAATAATATAAAAAATAATTTCTACTTTGCTTTTTGTTGATATATATAGAGGTGTACTATATATAGTACATTACGATAATAAGGTATGATAATATTATGATTTTTTTTAATAATTTTTTTCAGTGATATTACACTAAACGAAATAATTGATATCTTAGAACAAGATGATGAAGACGTATCACAAAACACATCTTACAATATAAATATTATTCCCGGTTATGATGCTAATAATGATCTAACTGATGAGGATTCTGGTGACGAAGACAGAGTAAATTTAGAAAACTTGCCCCCATTACTGTTAAATGCTGAAGTTGAGATAGTACAACGCAAAGACTCTTCTGAAGATGAAAATGATATTCCACTTGCGTTGTTGCCCGAATATAAAAAAAGGAAATTTGATAAAGCTACTCTAAAATGGAAAAAAGAAGATCTTGTTGAGAACGAGCCATTAGTTCCAGAAGATCATTTAAAAGAAAATTTACCAAATCCTATGAAACTATTTTCTAAATTTATTGATGACATATTTGTTGATGATATTGTTCATCATTCCAATAAGTATGCCCAGAAAAACAATGCAAGTGGAAATATAACTTCGGATGAAATTAGATGTTTTTTAGGAGTTTTACTACTTAGTGGTTATAATATTGTTTCCCGACGCCGTATGTACTGGGAAAAATCAAAAGATTCTCACAACGATATGGTGTCAAATTCCATTAGAAGAGATCGATTTGATTTCATATTCAGATATCTCCATTTCGTTGATAATGATAGACTTGACAAAACAGACAAGTTCGCAAAAGTTAGACCTCTATTACGAAAGTTAAATGAAAATTTTCAAAAGAATGCTCCCAAGGTATTACAACATAGCATTGATGAGCAAATGGTTCCATATTTCGGTCGACACGGATGTAAACAATATATTCATGGAAAGCCTATAAGATATGGGTATAAATTTTGGGTTGGAGCAACTTTTAAAGGCTATATTATTTGGTTGGAACCATACCAAGGAGCAGGAACATTTGTGAACAACGCTTATAAGGAAATGGGTCTTGGTCCCAGCGTGGTGTTAACTTATGCTGATATTCTTTCTCAACAAGAATCAGACATAAATTACCATCTTTATTTTGATAATTTATTCACCACATTACCTTTATTAATTGAATTAGAAAAGCGCCAATTGAAAGGCACAGGAACAATACGTGAAAACCGATTAGGTAACTGTCCTTTACCAAAGAAGAAGGAACTGAAAAAAAAACAAAGAGGCTGGTATGATTATCGTAAAATCAAAGATTATAATTTAATTGTGTGTGGTTGGAACGACAGCAGTGCTGTAAATGTTGCCTCAAATATACATTCGGTTGAACCTGCACGATTAATTGCACGGAGATCCCAGAAAGAAAAATGTAATGTGAATGTCAAACAACCAAAATTAATTCACAAATATAACCTTTATATGGGGGGCGTTGATCGTGCAGATGAAAATATAAGTCTATATCGCGTATCTATTCGCGGCAAAAAATGGTACTTCCCTATATTTTGTCATTGTATTGATTTGGCAGAGCATAATGCATGGCAATTACACCGAGAAATGGGTGGGAAAATGGACCATTTAACATTCCGTCGCCGTATTGCAACGGCTTTGTTAACAACTTATGGAGTACCTGGAGCACCTTTGGGAAGAGCAATGATGCCACATGATACGCGATTTGATCGATTAGACAATTTGCTCACTGAAATTCCTCGTCAATCAGATGGAAAAGCGAAGCAGTTACGATGTAGATACTGCCATGATCGAACAACAACGCGCTGTTTAAAATGTGATGTACCTCTTCATGTAAAATGCAATGTAGAATATCACACAAAACATGAAAATTAAAAAAAGACTAATAATGTACCTAGTACTTGAAGTTCCTACTTATATAGTATTTATTATTTTTTGTTATTTTTTTATAATGAATTGTTTTTTAATATAATGAAGTATTTTTTTTTATTATTTTTTGTTATTTTTTTATATATAAATTGTTTTAAATAATAAATGAACTGATATTATTAAAAATAAAATACTTATAATTTTTTCACTTCGCAGCAGATGTATATTATCCTAACGTACTACAGGTAGTACGGTCTCAAAAACCACCTTTAAATTAAAATTTTTTTTTTTTTTTTTTTTTTTTGTAAAAATTAGCCCAAAAATACACAAAATACCAAAAATTATTAAAATCGCCCCACAAACACGCCCGCCGGATAATCTGGGTTAATCAGGTATCCAACGAAGACCATCAACAACAAATATTAAAATTTAAGGCAAATAATTATTGATTTTATATTTTAAATTTTATTTAATAATAAACTTAACTTTATTTTAAAAACTAATATGACGAGCCTTGATTTTAGCAAAATTGTTTATTGTAGTTCAAATTTTCAAGAAGCTCGCTTTCAATTGAAATTGTGGTTTATCCTACTAATTTATCTTGGTTCATTGTAGATCTAAAATAATTTTTATAAATTTTTAATTTTGAAAAACCATACAGTACAATATTATAGAAATTGTTGTCAAAATTTTTAATGACATTAGGTTGGGAAATAATGTTTCCAATTTTTTTTCAAAAATAAACCCTAATATTTCAATAGAGGAAAATGGTGTTTTTGAAATTAAATTCGGAAATGATTCTAATTCATTTATATCCAATAATTCTAATTCATTTATATCGTAATTGTACTCCCAAATCCTAATGCAATCTAACCCAACCCAACCGAAGTCCCACTCTAATTTTCAACACACCACAATTCCCATACAAAACAAAATATTTGACTTTACTCATTTGTAATTTGTTCACTTGGAATGTACTATGTAGACTAGCACTAAGTGACGACCCAACCTGCTGACATGGTCTGGAAGAGGAAGAAACCTCTACACATGTTGTAGGAGAATGCCTAGCTCTTTCAGGGCTGTGACTCAGGTTGTTGGAAACGTACTACATAACCACAGAAAGTTTTTGCAGGATAGAACCCACAAACCTATATCAAAAGAATCAACTAATTTGAGGGTGAAAGAGGACATAAAGGGCTAAAAGCCTACCTGCCGGTCCTAACATATTAGGGCTACCTCCGTTTTAATAAAAAAAAAAAAAAGCTGTGTAGTCAACCCTGATTTCTGGTTGCTGGTTGCTCAGCACCAGTTTGTCCCTTAATTTTATATTTTTTCTCTTATCATAAAGAAATAATTTAAACTATGTTAATTTTATATTCAACACTAACATCAAGAGAATCCTAACATTATTTGACTGAACTATAATAATATCTAAATAGTTATATTATAACGCGCACAAAAATTTCATTGAATTGAACCAAACCACTATCATACTATTCCATACAAATTATATTATTAATACGGTTGTTGTTATGTTATTAATATCATCTACATTAATGCAAAGTTTGCTTACAAAAACAATCTTTCTTAGATTCGCTTCACTTGTAATATTCTAATCTTATTATCCTATCACCATATGAACAAAGACTAAAATTAATTCCTTAAAGAGGTTTCTGATATTATTTTTGTTACAGAGATTATAAAGAGCAATGTATAAAATCCACTTTCATTTCCAGCAATATCAGTATTAGAAAACTGCACTGTCCACACTCATTCAATTTATTAAAAATCAGTAATCATAGGACTAATTATGGCAAATATGAACCTATTAATAGAATGCTTATTATAGATAACAATCACAATATCAACATTGACTTTACAATATCAAAACATTCACAAAAACAAAAATTATACAATCGTTATTTTTAGGATATTGCTATTCTTTTATTTTGTTTTGTTGTTTTACTAAAGTGTATGTAATTATTGTTGATTCATTTTTAATTTTGGTTTTAATTTTCAATTTTAATTTGATTAGTTTACCTGCAGTATAAATAAATATATTAATAAGCTGCTGCCCCAAGCAAATTGTGGGAACATTTATCAAAAATTGAAGATATGGTTGAAAATACGCAGAACCAAGACCAATGTAAACAAATCGTTGTATGTTGCTTTTACGTTCACCCCTAGAAGAAAAGATTGTCTTAAAAAAAGACGGAATAATGTTTTTTAATTTATTATTCGGATTTTTATTTTTAATTGTTGTCAGGTTTCTGTTCACTAATAATTATTTTCATATTTGAATGCATATATTGATATTTCGGCAGCAATATACTTCCATCATCAGTGCTTGTGCAGTGCTAGTGACAAGCCTAATTTTCTCAATTCTTAATTTTTAATTTTTTTTATCCTAATCCCTAACAATTATATAATTTACCTGTACTCTTGCAAATTAGTTTATATTCATTTAAAAAGCGGTGGTCAGTACTTTTATACGGTACTTTTATGGTCAGTACTTTTATACGGTATGGAAATTTGGAACTTGAAGATGTTAGATATGAACAAAAGCTTTGAAGCTTTTGAAATATGGGTGTACTGAAATTTGGTGAATCCAAAAAATATCTTAGATCGATATAGTGTAAGAAACACGGAAGTACTGCATTTACTTTACTGCAGTAGTTTTTTAAAATTCGCCAGTGATTTTTGAGTGCGTTACGAAAATTCTTATGGGTTTCTCTACATCCTTATTTTGTTTGAAAGAGATAGTTATGTTACTGAGTTCGATACGGTGCAGTTTCTTCCATGACATTAGGTTTTTTTCATTTTTCACATTTTCAAATTTCTTCATTAGATCCATTTTTTCTTGCAATATCTTATATGTAATGGTTTTCTTGTTCAAAGTTCGCCTTTAAGTTACTGATCTTTGATATATTGTATGGTATATTGCCGTTTTGTGTTCATGTGGGTGATTTGACTCAATGAGGGTGCTTCGTTTAGTACAGGTGTCTTTTCTGTAGGTATCAAATTTTATGGTTTTGTCTTTATGTATTATGTCAAGAAACGGTATTTGGTTGTTTTTTCCCCTCTCCATAGTAAATGTTATTTTTTCATGTATTATGTTCAGTTGATCTAATATGATGTTTGTTTTCCTTTATTACTACATGTATCGCATAGAAGTTCTCGACATAACTTCTTCTTTCTTTATCCTTTCTTCAATATTACATATGACTATTTTCCTTATATAGCAGGGCCTTCTTGTAGTTTTGTCGTATTCTCCAAATCCAAAGTAAAAATGGTTATGACAATCTAGTAAAAGAAAAACTGAAAAAAGAAAAATAATTCACATTTCCCACTTCCTTAGGGTGGCTGTGTCTACATTACGGCGATGACTTAATGATATTTGGTGTTGTATAACATCTCCATCATTGATAGTTTTGATGACTCGCTATTGTACCTATTTTTTGTATCGCTCCAAATATGCGAGTTATTCGCCCCAAATATTCAAGTCGAGGCTAAATGTATGCTTGTATATGTATATGCATAGGAGGTTGGAAGATGTAAAATAATTACTACTTCTATTGAAGAATCCTAAACATTTTGGAGCATCGTTCGTGATAGAAAGAATGTGATAGTCGCACGAAAGATTGCTGTTTATTTCATTTCCAAGAAACCTCAGATATTCGAAATTTTCGAATAGAATTTTTAGTATTGATGAATTTTGCTTTGTTGATATGAGGTAATTTTTGTGTTGTGTTGTATTTAAGGTCACTGTTTATTGAGAGAGCAATATGTGTTATTTCGTTTTCTATGAATTAAAGTTTTACTAAGTTGTACTATTTGTTATATTTGAATGTGCATCTTTGATTTGATCTGTGAATCTAATAATATTATCCCTTCCGTGGCCTAATCGGTTGGAGCATAGAAATGTGTTTCAGGCATGATGTGGTATATAACAAAAAAATACTAAGAAGAGGATATACAATTACTATAAAATTTATAATCAATACTTTATTAGGAAAATAAGAAAATACACATCATTAACAATTAATATTCAAATAAAATTACCTATATCAATATTCATATATCTCAATAATCAATAATACTATAACTTAATACTGACATAACCTCTAATAATAATTACACCATTGTAAACAACATCTGAGAAAAAAAGTGACATGACGTACCCCGTAAATATCAAATGGATAAAATCGAAACGGCATCTTCCGGAATTATGACATCGTCTTAGAGACGTAGATGCATATAGAATTATCAAAGTAGTCTTCTACAGTAGGCCAATACCCTACTTAGACAGTATAAAAAGATTAAAAACGAAATTAGACATTGCCTGGGAAATAGAAATGCAGCAGCTAACAATCGAATATTATGGAAATATCAATTGGAAGTCCTGTGCTCCCGAGATGAGTAAGGGAAAAAATATTTTAATATTGCTGGAACGTTAAATATGTATAAATTAAGATACATTAACTGGACCCAGCAAAACTTTATGTTCAACCCGATGTAGTGTATTTTGATATTTCAACATTCAAAAATACCTGTTCCTATTTCCTTCAAAAGTTGTAGGGTAGGTACTTAGGTATACCAAAGCAAAAATCAAGTATTTCCATCTTTCCGACATTATAAAATAAAAATCTATTATATAATACCCAACTTGCTTATTTTTTTTTTTTAATATAACATGAATTCATAAGTGTTCATTCAAACTTCGTATACGTATATTATTATTTATGGGTCTGGTGTATTGAATTTGTTTCAATGTATTAATCTACCTACATAATGTATTGGTATATATTCAATGTTATTGATTGGTGTTGTTTTTAAATTTTCAATAATATTATGTAAATTTAAAAAATAAAAAACAATATACAAAAAAAAAAAATTGTTTTTCACCTTCAACATTTTGATGTTTGGATAATGATGGTATCATACATTTCCAATGTGAGTTTCATAATATTTAGGAAGCAAAAATAATTTTCATTTGATTTTTTTGTTATTTTTTCTTTCCATGAAAATTACTCCTGGGAAATTCTGTGCAAAAAAACCATCTGTGTTTTTTAGTTCGTTTATATGCCACAGGGAATTATAATTCTTCATTTTAAATTTTTATTTTATTTCATTTTATTTTGTTTATCAAAGATTTTGATATGTTCCATTGCCATACTTTTGACATTTTCGTGAATATCGTTTTGAATTTTTCATTATTATGTTTTTTGTTTTTTTTTTATTAAATTTTCAAAAATAAATGAGTTAAAACAAAAATATTTAATAATATAGTAATTAATTAAGTTCAGTGATTTTAAGCTTATTCGATTTACTTAAAAAAAAAAATCGATTGAAATATCAAGATATTCATATGGAACATTTACGTAAATACATTAGAGTTTATATTTCTAGTTATATTATTTATTTATATAATATTATGTAATATTATTATGTAATTAGTGTTGTAGAAAAAGCTGGGAAGATTTTGTGGACAATGTATGCAATTCAAAACAAAAAAAATTTATATGCAGAAACAAAAGTGATGTACTAGCCACCTGTAGGTTCTATTTGAACTACAAGATAATTTAAAACTTGATAAATTGATATAAAATAAATTCAGATATTATCAAAATATAAATCACAACTGAAATCGGAATATTCCAGTTCAAGTGTTAGATTTTTTATTTTACAATATTCGTCAATTGTTCCCTAATTGCACAACAAAATTAAGGAAATGCTCTGTACAAATGTAATCGGGCTCTGTGTAAACAAATAAAGATAAGAATTTTTTTTATTACTATAAAAATAATGTCCTACTGTGCTAGAATGCCCCAAAATAATTGTGAGACTATCGTTGAGCGTTCTTGAGACTAAGAATACCAATACAACCCACTTGTTATTGACAACTCCTTACAGCAGATTAGTGATAATTTTATTTAAATTATATTTTTAATTTAATCTATTTAATTAGTAACTTCATATTTTTTTTCTAACTCTTAACGATTTAACTACATCTTTGAAGTTCGAAATCTTATATATAAGACACAAGATCGACGACGTGGGGAGTATAAAAGCAAGAATAGTTGAATAGCAAATTACACAACAAAAAATATTAAAATTTTAGCAAGTTCTTAAGCCAAAAATAGAAATATACAAAACGGTGTAATAGAAATATACAAAATTCTGTAAACATTTGAAATTAAATACCAACAAACCAAAAATAAATAATAGAAGTGATAATTATTATTGAATTGTATATTTTACGGCATTCAATCATGGGGTTGTCAAATATTCAAAAATGAATGGTTAACGCTCTGTGGTACATATGTAATACAAAAGTACAAATAAATTTGCTCACTAAAGAAGTAAAAAAATATGGAATTGTTTATTTTTATAATTTCGAGAATGAACGATTCTAACTCAACGGCTTCGTATTTACAGGATAACATAACCACTACACTATATTTTAGTCCGTCTAAATTAATGGCGGTCTTTAATATTGACGAATAAATTTTATAAAGAACAAAATCTGATGAATTAATTGTTTAAATACACTTCAGAATATTATATTCTACAATAAAATCCTAAGAGCCATTTTAAAATCTTATACAAAAACCTAATTTATCGATCTACAACGTTGAGAGTAGTGAGATTTTATTATGTTAAGTTGTAATGAAATTAGTATTCATATATTATACTTTGATTTCATTAAAAGTATATATGATATTGAAGAATCAAACGATTCAGAAATCAACAACAATTATATCAAAACAAATATTTTTTTTTCTATAAAATTGTGTCTGAAAGAAATAATTCTGTACAATTGCACAGGGTATTCACTAGTAAACATTAATAAAATAAAGTATATATCTAAATATTTTAAGTCTAAAAATTTTGATCCTTATATCTGATATTCAACAACATAAAAATTTAAAAACTGACGAATATAAATATTTAAGAGTCATAATGAATGACGAATTGAGCTGGAAAAGACAAATAAATATTCAAATTGAAAAAGGTATAAAAATAGCAGGTTTATTCAGAAGAATACCACACGATACCACTTCAATGGAAGAGAAATCTGTTTTTTAGCGTATTCTATAGTTCATTTGTATATGTCATTGTGGGATGGAAAATATAAACAAAACCAAATTACAAGAACTATAAATAATTCGAAACAAAGCAATAACAAACATATATGAATTAAAACAAATAACATGAACACAACAAATTCATAAAACACATAAAATATTGACGGTTATATACAAAAAATGTTCTGCACACAAATACATAAAATCCTAACTGGGACCATTAATACAAATACAATATTACTGGGACCATCAATACAAATACAAGAACAAGAAACGAAATAGCTTCAAGCTTCAAGCGAGTTTTGAGATAAAAATAAATAAAGTAAAAAAAACATGATCCTTTCAACTCTTATTTACTTATCAAGTTGAAATTAGATTTCATTCTTATAACTCACATATTGTTTTCTATCAAATCTATACATATATGAGTTTTAAAAATTTTCTAAATTTAAAGTAGGACCTGTATATGTAGTGTAACACAGCTAATACCTACTAATGAGTTACAGTAGTGTTGGTGAACAAAACACTTCTTTAATTTTAATCTTATTTAATATTTTTCTTAGATAATCTTCTTTCAGTTTTTATTCAGTTTGGTTTGTCAACTGGGCAGCTTTGACATATTTTATCTATTTTCAGTTATTTCAGCAAAGTAATATCTGACTTGTTCGATAAACTTAAAAACTAATAGAGAAAAAGTTTAAAAAAATTTTCAAATTGATTCTGAATCTGATAGAATTTGTCGAACAAGAACTTGGTTAGAGTATGATCAAAAGTTTTTTGAATTTTCTAGAGTTAACGATCTAATTTTATATACTTTGGTTTAAAAAGGATTTTATAAACAAGGTAAATTATTGGCAATTAGCACTTACCTTAAACAGGTATCTTTAAATATTCTGGATGTTCTATGATATTTAAATAAAGTATATAGAACTCTCTAAAATATTCCAAATTACATAATATAAAAATATTCTGGTTCTCCTCTTCTGTTTATATTTTCAAATTTTAAATTTTTTTTAAAAATAAAGTAAATATTTATTTTAAAATTCATGTAAAAAATTTACAGAAATCAAAACGAAATTACATTTAGTTATTTCCGTATGGGAAATGGGAATATATTTTGTGTAATTTTTCAAATTCAATTTTTGGGGTATAGAGATTAATACCCAAAAACTGTCAGTAAACTATTTATAGTCAATTAAATGATTTATTTTATTTTTTTATTTTAAGAAAAAAAAGGTAGTCATTTTTCTAATTTGAATTTTGAGTTTCATTTTAAGGACATATTCAAAAATTTGACATTTTATTTTTTTTTTAAATGTTTGGTGTAAAATAAAAAGTTTTAAATCATAAGTTCTTAATATGACCTAATAAAAGTAATAATATTATAATCAGTATATGATAAAATATAGAATGTTTTATTACTATAGAAAATGGTTTTATTTTAGAAATTCTCTATCTGAATGGTAGAGCCTGAGTAAATTAGGACATCAAAATCTTGAATACAATAATTTATCAGCAAATTGAGTGCTAAATTCCTACATTGTTTTTGGTACACTTTACTAAATCTTTTAACTAAAGTAACAGACCTTTTGTGAAAAACATGTTTTACCCCAAAATATTGGAAACATATTATAAAAGACATGTGTATCTAAATGCCGAGTGATACACAAAAGGCAAATAACTGAGCTTCATAATATAACACAAATGTTGTGTTGTAAAATACGAATGTCTACTGTCACTATTTCTTTTCGCATTAGTGAGGGGTACATGAAATTATAACAAAAGTTGTATGATTAAAAATGACACTATCTAAATCCTCTAAATCCTCCCAAAAAATTTCGGCAACAACACTTTTTTACAAATTTAATAGACCTGGTCCCCGTTAAAGCCTTTATTTAGGCTAAAATTCATATCTCATAAATTAATTCATATCTCAGGGCTAATTTGATTTAAATTTAATACAAATCTTGGTTTCAGAAGCACGAATACAAGCCCATTAAATATAAACATCACAATTTACATAGGGAAAAATTTGAATAAATTCATCGTCAACGGGTAGCTTCTCCTTAGCTGAAGATACGAACTTTTCTCATATCTGCCGATATTTCATCTCTCCAACGAATGTGTGGTCTGCCGCAATGTCTTGTATCTTCGAAACTGGATTCGAAGTTGCTCTTGGCTGGATCATTTTCATCCATTTGTTCTAGATATAAGTAATCTCTCATCTTTAATTTTCGTGACTATGTCCACTTCATTATACAAGCTCATAAAAATTTGCATTATATTTTCTTCTCCAGACCCCCTCGTCGTTTTAACGAACATATATTCGGCGAAGAATTTTCTCGAATACACTAAATTCATTGTCGAAGATCCGTAGAGCAGTACCGGGAGTATTAGCGTTTTGTAGATTTGAACTTTGGTGCTTCGACATAGGATCTTTGAGCCAAGATTCGATATTCTCATTAACTACCTCGACAATATAATGTTTGAGAGGTTTTTCATTTGTCCACAACATATATTTTGCTTTATATTTATTTACTTTGAGACCCATTTGTTTTGCTTTCTCCTCAAACTAAAATTCTCGACTATCGTTCGTTGTGATGTGGTGATGATGTTAATTGTTATAGATTGTGATGTGAGATAAAATAAGATAAAATGGAAATTGTAATTGTTAATGTCGTCGGCATACCCTATTAGTTGGAATTTAAATAGATCAGTCTTTGGATAGACGCGTATGAAAATCCCAAACCTTTTCAAAATCATACTCCCAAT
Organism: Argyra leucocephala; assembly: GCA_963942445.1. NCBI lineage: Eukaryota > Metazoa > Arthropoda > Insecta > Diptera > Dolichopodidae > Argyra > Argyra leucocephala. The sequence continues at coordinate 48,069,046 of OZ012679.1, read as the reverse complement.
TTTTTTTTTATGTTCTTGACAGTAATTTAGGTCACCTTTGCGGGCTTAATTAAATACGGTACTGGAAGCAAATTTAAAACTACAAATTCCAAAAAAATTTTAATCTTAGAGCTTATGAATTTTATAGTTGAGGTGGGTCCAATTTATTTAAAATTTCCAATTTTGTATTTTTAATCTTATATCTTTAAAATACCAACCACATTAGATAAGACAAAATTAAGTATTTTCAACTCTAACTTGGAGTCTCTTTGATGGTCAAGGGCCTAAAATACAATATTATTGTAAGCAAAATGTAATTTAAAGCCCATTTAAACTCCTTAGAGCACTTAAAAAAACTAACACAGGTAACATTAGCAAAATTGGTCAGTGTGAATTTACCCCCGTTACCTTTCCTACATTTTGAGTATTTTGTAGCCCAAAAACTATAGAAGGTATAACAATCAACATGCATATGAATTATTATGGGAAATAGATTTTGTAAATTAAATTTTGTAATATGAGATTGCATAAAAAAGATTTAGTGGTAGTGATAGGAAATTTGAAACATAGATTTTGAAACGTGAGATAATGAACCCAACCCAAATTTTGGTTAGTCATTCTAATTCTATTTCCATTACCAAAAGAAAATTACTTTGTTTGACTTAATTAAATAAAATTTAATACAAATTATTATTATTCACTTCCATTATTCTTCGTTTCTTCATTTCATTTTCCTTCTTTTTTTTGCCATCATCATTCAAAATCAAATTTAAACCCTTTCAAAAATAATAAAAAAAATAAAAAAAACCATAATACGTCAATATTTTCTCATTTTCACTTCAGATAATTTTTTTTTTTATGTTAATGCAGACTGGAATCAAGGTAAATTGATTGATTTCCTTTAAATAATAATTCGTTTTACTCCTTTCAAATCGGCTTAGAAAATGTGATGTGTTGTTGAAATTTTTTACATTAAATAACATTTTTGGAAATCGGCAAATAATCACTTTTTTGCATAGTATGAGAATCGACAGTTGTTAATGACAATTATGGAATACTTAAAAAAACAAAATTGATTTTATAATTCATCATAGTTAGGAGCAGTAAGTAAGTAAGAATGAGTTGATGAATTTTTTTGTATTAATATAATCGTATATTTGTGATTTGATTTGATTTATCGATTTTAAATAATAAATCGGTAAAAAGTCGGTATTAACCTATTCTATTCCCATTTGAATAATTTCATCAAAAATTGTTGTTTTCAATTAGTTGAAATGAATGAGAATGACAAATTTGGAGCAATAAGACGTTTTCATTTTAAATTTAACATTTTTATGAAATCACTGAATTTTAAAAACTTAATTTAACATTTTTGTTATTTACTGTTATTTAAAATTATATTTATTTTCAAAAATTATTCATTCTTATACTTTTAAAAATGTAATTTAATTTTTTATATTTTTTTTTTTTTTATTTCAGGATTTCATTTTTATGGACATACTCATATTTGGGTTCGACTTGCTTGACTCGTATTGCTATAAAATTTATTAATATAACATTTTCAGATTAAATGAAACTATTTTTATTTTGAATAAAACTTTTTTGTAATAGAATGAAATTACATTAATTATTTTTGTTATATTTATATACTATGGAATATTGTTAAACTTCATATTAATTTTTTAAATGTTGTTAGTTACAAAAAAAGGCTTAAATTGAACTTACCTACTAAAAAGTGAATATTTAATATGCTAATATACCTACTAATACTAATATGCTAATAATGTCTGTAAAACTTTTCACCTCGATGAATTTAAGCGAAAAGTAGTGACAGGAGCCCAAAAATGTAAATCTGAAGCTTTTCAAAATATTACCGCAAAAACCACCGATTAATAAATAAAAAATTTAAAAAGTACTAATTTGTATGCCCATCTTTTAAATGAAACATTTATAGAAAAATTTATGCAAGTTCTAAATCCATGCTATTTAATACAAGAACCAAATAAGATTATCTGAATAATTGCAAAACATCATAAAATCATAATAAAATTTTAAGCTTTTTTAAATTAGAAATATCTTTTTAAAGTTATCAAAGCAATTGAAATTACCCAAAAAAAATAAATTACCTCTTACAAAATTTTAAATTTACCTGGTTTGTGTCTTTGAATTAGCCACCTCGAAATGTTTCTAATTAACCAATCGAATGAATATTTATGTTGTAAAATAAAATACTGACAAGCAGAAAAGATAATATTTTATTGTTCATAACCACTATGGTATATCTTGCATCTTTGAAAAGGCTTTTTTAATTATGGACAACTGCATAATCCACAAAACGCAAGATATTTAAGCAACGTTTCGGGACAATGGTTTTCATTTAAAATATTTGTCACCTTATTCTGCAACGTTTACACCCAATGAAAAAAGGATTTTCGAGAGACCTTCTGCAATCGATCAAAATATATCCACCGTGATTGCTCAAGGCGTGCAACAAATAAATCAAAGCGATTACTCGAACTATGTTATGGACATCATATTTAATATGCCACATATGTCGCTGAACATCGATCACTGCATTAACATCTTTTTAAAAAACGATTAACATTATTTATAATACTTGTATATAAAATTAAACACACACAGTTTTTTTTTTCATATAGCAGTAATCAAAATTGAGAATTAAAATAAAACAACATTGAGTGTTTGCGCTTTGATAACCTATATTCAGCATTCAAAATAAATTTAAAATATTTTCAATTTCTAATCGAAATTTTAACGTTATTGACTCTTTGGTAGTAAAATTTATTTGTTGGACTTTTTTTTTGTCACAATTAATTAATATTAATTTTAAAATATTTCATAGTATAAATATTACAAAATTAACTAAAATAATTTCTTTTTTAGTACGTAAGTTTTGTTCAAAGTTTCATTCTATTTAAAAAAGGGTTAATTCAAAATAAAAATAGTTAAATTTAATTTATAAATCGTTTTATTTAATTTGAAAACAGTTTCATTTAATCTGAAAATGCTATATATTTTTCAACGTCAAGATAAGTAACTACTTTTTTTTAATATTATACTCTTTGTATTTAAATTTTATTTTTTGCTGGTTTGAATCATACTTCATTTTACAACTATATATTGTTATAATCTATAATAAAACTGTTTTTATATTTAAAATTACTATTAAATTTTTTGTGTTTACACTTAGTTTTATTTTATCAATACATTTGTTAAAAACAATATTATCAATTTTATTCATAATTAGTTTAAAGTCATATTAGTTTTTTAAAAAATACTGTTAAAATATTTTAAATTAATTTAATTCATTTTTGTGAATAGTATGAGAAGCGACTATTCCGCCCTATGCCCCACGGATGGGGTTGCAGGACATTGATGATGATGAGAACCGACAGTTGTTTATGTTCATGTTTATACGAGGCAAAAATCTACCACAGATGTGCCGCAGAAATCTACCTTCATGTTTATACGTAAAAATAAACTGGTAGAATTCTGACATTGTTGCTGTCAGATTATTGAATTTTCAAGATTACCGAAAATCAAATTATTGGCAAAGAAATAAACTTTTATTGTTATTCTAATGTCAATCTAACAATATTATTTGTATAATTTATATTTTTTTGATAGTTATCGATTCAAAAATTACGTTATCAACAAGAATTTGCACTTTGTGTATACAAAATAATAAAAAATGTTTGACACTGACTTATATGATCAGAAAAAAAATTCAAACGTCAAAAGTGTGCAAAAAATTTTAAATATTGGTATTATGTAATATAACCCTTACCCCTTACCGAAATCACTCTTCACACTCAAGTTTTGGTACATTTCTACCACTTTTCTACCCGTAAGAACATGCATAATGACAATTAGGAATATTAAAAAAAAACAAAATTAATTTTTTAATTCATCATAATAAGAGCAGAAAGTAAGAATGAGTTGATGCAATATATTTTATACGTGTTGAGATCGTATATTTGTGATTTAATTTGATTTATCGATTTGAAATAATAAACCTAAAAATCTGTATCTATTCTATTCCTGTTTGAATAATTTCGCAACAATTGATTGTTGTTTTCAATTAGTTTTAATGGATGAGAATGACAAATTTAGAATAATAAGTAATGACATAATAAATTTATTGATATATAAAGTTATTGTATTATTTTGCTTTACTATATCTGTTATAGGGGACAGTGATTGCTGGTTTTATAATTGCATTTATTAGAATTTTTCCCAGTTTTTGATTGGTTATTTTTTATTCGGAATAATTTAATGTCAATTGATCACTTTACTGTTGTAATAATATTGTCAATCCACCTTTTAATCTCATTATTTAATTCATTTTTTCCCTCTTTTCTATTTTTGTTTTTGTTAAAGAAAAGAAAATATTTTTTAATTATTACTGTTACGTATTTAAATTGATTTTATTGTAATAATTGCTGTTACGACATTTTAATAATTTTTTTTTGTTTCTTTCTCTTTTTCAAAAAAGCATATTCACAATTTTATTCATTACTGTTACTGTTACGATTGATTTTAATTTTATTTAAATAATTTTTTGTCCTTTTCTTTCGAGAAAGAAAAAATAAAATTATTACTGTCACGATAAATGTTATTTTAATAATTATTGCTCTTACGATATTTAAAATTGATTTTATTTTTGGTTATTTAAATTTTAAATCTTAATCTTTTCTAATCGTAATATTCTCTTTTTTATAACATTTTAATAATGACTGTTACGATATTTAGATTAATTTTTTTTTTATTTAATTTTTTTTTTTTTCAAAATATAATTTAAAAGTAGTTGTAATTTTTGTATTTTATAGTACCGATACCAGTTCTAAATAATCGGCGTTTCCTGTCACATCTGACATTTGATAAGATGATAACTATTTATTACTTATACAAAACGAAAATATTAATAACAAAGTAATCCATTTAAACTATTTCCCATGTTTAATAACACTTTCTATGTGTACAAATCACAAGTTCAAAATTACCAAAACTGTTTCAACAATTAACATAAAATAACTCACCATGTTATAACATTAACATGGAGAATGGTTTTTGTTGGAATGGTATACCAACAGTTTTATACCAACTAATCTTTATTTTATTAAATATACATTTTCTTTAAATCAAACTTATAGTCAGTCCAAACCTAAAATCAAAACAAAGATCTACATGAACATACTTTTCATCCTATATAATTCAAATTTAATTTTTCCTTTTGCCATGCACTTCGGTCTTTTATTGGAGGGCCCAAATTGTTTAATTTTTCAGCACATTCCTCCCAAGATTTTTTTGTCAGTTTAGAATCTTCACCTTTTATAAACCTGCTAAATATTCATTGTTTTTAGCAGCTGTGTAAACAATTCCAATTGTTTATCTTTAGTAAATTTTGACCCAAATCAATAATAAATAATTAATTAAATAATCAAATAAAAATAAACAATAAAAATTGTAACTTTTTCTTATTCCTAAACACAACACTTTCAAACACAAGAACAGAAATGGTTATTCGTTTATTAATATATTCGAATTTTTTTTAAATCGAATTCGCCGGTTGAAAATTTACGAACAAGTACTCGGTTTTTATTCGATCGAATTTACCGGTACGGCTTATTCTGTTTTTATTCTATCTGGTTTTTCAATTCATTACTTTCTGAAGCTTTTTTTTTTTGTTTTCTTTTTTTTTATGTTCTTGACAGTAACTTAGGTAGACTTACCTTTTCGTGCTTAATTAAGTACGGTACTGCAATTTTACACTACAATATCTACAATATTTCGAGTATTTTTTTTATCAAATTACTGACTTATCAACTCATTAAATGTGGAAATCTACTACTATTGTCAGGAACTAAGCCTTCTTAAATAGAATAGCTCCATTTTATTTTAAGTTGTTACCAGATAATACTCTCAATTATGTTTTGTCATTTATTTTATCCCAATCACAAAGGGTACTGGACCAGGTCGAAAAACCGATAAATAATTTTTTTGCTTCATCGGGAATCGAACCTGGGACCTTTCGGTTTAAAGGTAGGCGCTCTACCTACTGCGCCACCCAGCGTATGAGGTAGAGCGCCTGCCTTTAAACCGAGTAACCGTATAAACCGTATATGAGGATGTACCAATATTATGATACATCCTCATATACCAAATAGGCTTTGACAGTTAATTTTTAAATTCTCTAATTCTCTTGTTAAATCACTTTAATTTCTCTCAACTCATGTGAATGTTTTTCAAAATTGTAGTTTTCGCTTGGCAGTATATTTTTTTAACTGTGTTTTTATAATGTTCTGACACTTAGATTAAAAGCTTGCCATACCAACTTACGTGGAATTAATTAGTACCAGTTCAAGTCGAAAAACGGTTAAAATCGATTATTTATTATTTTATTATCTGAGATGGGAGCACGTAACTTGTTACAAACGCTTTTTATTGTAACGAAAAACCAGCGTTACAAAATTTTTTTGTTAACATGAACTTTGAAACGCTACGTTGGGATTGAAACAAAAAAAAATTTGTAAAACAAAAGTTACGTGCTACCATTTTTGTAAAATATTATTACTATTTTCTTCCCTAACGCGGATCTAACATGGACATAATATATTCCGTTCTGGATTTTCTAATATTTTTCTAAATACTGTTGGAAACTATTGTTTGTGCCATTGGAATTTAATTTAACACCAACATTAACTTGATAGCCACTTCTACTAAATATGTTTAGTGTTGCTGCTAATTATTGCAATATTGGTGGAATTTCAATTTTTTGAATATTATTTTTTAAATTAATAGTTTTTAGAAGCATTTTAAAGGTGTCATGTTGAAAAAACTTTGTAATTAGGATCACACAAGAACCTTTTAAAATAAAATAAGAAATTACTCGGTAGTTGGTAATTTTAAGATATTACTTCCGTCCCTATGCCTTCCATTTTCAATCGTATTTAAAAATATTATATCGTCTTCATAAAAAAAAACAACATTCTAAAATAAATCAAATTATATCTTAACTAAAATAAACAACTTTTTTGTTTTACTGAAAGTTCATAAAAAATGTCCTAAACAATTTAGAAGCATCAAATTTTAGATATTTTCTAGTAGTCTAGTAAAAGTCAAAACTACTTCATATAAATCATAATTCGTGAAAAAAACAAAATATAAATACTTTTATAATCACAAAAACAAAATTTAATATGATGAAACAAAATTAAAATTGGCGAAACAATTTTATGTTCTGCCATTTTTCAAAAATAGCGTAACAACACATTTGTAACAAGTTACGTGCCACCACACTCTTGTTTATTTTCAATTTATTGCTATCTAAATTTGCTTTCTACTTTATTTCAGCGTTGAGATAATATAGGGTAGTATTATCCCCATACAAAATAGACCATTTATCTTCAAATTATCTTGTTAAATCATTCCTCTCAACTCACATTTCATTTTATATCATTTATTTGTATTGTGTATTTGGAAAATTAACAACATTTCATATATTTTTCATTTAGGCTATAATTATAGTTCTTCTACTATTGTTACAAAAGGAGTTCCTAAATGATCTATATTAGGACCCGATTTTTTCAAAATTTATATTAATGATGTAACCAAATTAGATTTAAAAGGTTCTTTACAATTATACGCGGTTGAAGTTGATCTCAAAATAATAAGCAAGTGGGTTAATTAACACCGTCTCTCCTTAAACATTAAAAAAACAAAAATTATGATTTTTGCAAATAAAAAATTCAATAACACTAATTCATTACATTTTAATAATATTGCCATTGACACTGTTTGAACGTTCAATTATTTAGGATTATTGCTTGATAGTAGACAAAAATGGAAAGACCATGTTGACCACATAATTCAAAAGATTTCTCCATACATTTGTGTATTGCGAGCTCTCCGAAATTATTTTTCTAAGGATATGCTATATTCTATCTTCTTATTATCCTCTATATAAGTTATCTCAACCCAATTTAGAGCAGAGCACCTGTAACTACATTGACCAAATTAAATTTTACGCATAAAAAAGCAATTAAGATAATAATTAATAAATATTCGATTGTGTTTCCGACCGATCAATTGTACAGTGAAAAATACTTAAGTTTTGATGACATTTGTAAAAAAAGTCTCTAAAATAATAAACAATTTTATAAAACATAATTTCATATTAAATAGAAGTTTTTATTTCCATACTAATAATACCAGGAATAAATCCAATTTTTACTTAAATTTATTCAAAACCAACAATCAGAAAAATAATTGCCTTTATAATTGTTTGAAAATCTAGAACGAACTGCCGTCAGAACTAAAAAAATTGAATAACGGCAGTCTTTTTATAAGAAGGAAATAATTCAATATATTGCTGGTCAACATTAACATTAATGAGTGAGTGGTGTTCAAATTCGGAATATCTTAAATAGGATTATTTTTCTTCTTTCTTGTTTTCTATATTCATTTTTTTTTATTCTCTTTGTTTGAAAAAAGTTTATTAGTATTATATATGTAAAGTAGTCTAATAATCGCCCTGAAGGAATTATACGGAGGCGCATCAGAAATTCTTCTAATTCTTTAGAATCAGAAAATAAAATGTAAATTAAAAAAAAAAAATCATTGCAATTTTGATATTTTTTTTTTAGATTCACCCAAAACTGCAAACAAGAGGTCGGGCGTCCTAAGTGTCGAGACCGAAGACCTTGAATTTTTTTGTTTTTTCATCAGTACAATGACCCTTAATTGCGATGAAGGAAATAGGTCCGAGGTCCCAGGAATTGGGGTCGAAACTCTATATCACGAGTTTAAATTGTACTTGTCTGAAAAAAGGTTATTAATAACTATTATAAATAATTTTTAAAAAATTTTGGGATTGGTCCGACAGTCCAGAAGTCGCGACCAAAGGACCTCGAACCAAAGGACCTAAAAAAAAATATATATATTTACAAGTATTTATCATTATGTCTTAATCTATCTCACTATGAAGTTTGGTTTGCTACCCCCATTAATTTGTGATTCTAACCTTTGGAGTATATTCTGTTATTTGAATTACTTTTGTCTTTTTATTATTATAGAACTTAACCTAATCTAAGCTATACTTAAAGATACAACTAAACTAGAGTTTAAACTATGACTATAGTTTTTGTTGTTGTTTTCACATATATGTGGTATATTTGATGAATGATCGAATTGAACATAATGTTTCGGTTTATTTATTTTTTTTTCAATGAATTTTATTTGTAATTGTATATGTTGATTTTATGTAGTCCTTATTAAGGTTGACGTTGTTTGTATTTTGCATTAATAACTGTTGTTCTTATTATTTTTGTTTTTTTTTTTGTAGGTACATGATGAAAGATTCCGATGTGTATAATACTGATGATATGCACCGCTGGATTAATCGTGTTAATCGTGGATATTTACATTTAGAATTTTGTATTTTGTTTTTCATATTTAATTTGTGTATTTATTTTGTGTGTTATATGTTAAATGTAAATGAATAAATCTTTGAGTGTATCTGATGTCAAAATTTGTCAACAACGACTAAATCTACGACTAAAACTACAACTAAACCAAGAATATATCTATAACTCACGTGTTATTTATTTATTTACTTATTTTAACTTAGTTAATCCTCTTAAGATAAATCTGTAGGCCAACTTTATAAGTCCTTTTGCCTTTCGAAATGTGGGACTTTTTATACTCGCTTGACGGTAGATTTTTTTAATAGTTCTTGTATAATGTTCAAACACTATTACTCATATGTAAAAGCTTGCCATATCAACTTACTTGGAATTTATCAGTGTACCAGTCCAAATTGAAAATATTTTAAAATCTGATAGATCTCTTGACAATTTTAGTATAATACCTGCAAAAATAAGCTTGTAACACCATCTTACTTGTAATTCATCAGTTATTCATCCATTATTTAAAAAATGTATCAACGTTGGATCGTAAGACCAACAACAAATCGTAAGACAGTAATTATTTTTTAACATACCTATTATTAACATTTGAAATCTCATGATATTAGAAATTTTATAAAAATTTTAAATAATGCAAATTAAGTCAAAAAAATCAAATCGGAAACAAAATCCCCAATTAATGATTTGTTTATAAAAAAAAAAAAAATCTTTATGGGTTAGAGTGAATCATCTAAAAGTAATTTGCACACAAAAACAAAAAAAAAAGAAACCAAAAAGAGAAGAAAAATATTATTTTATAGGATTACATTTTGTTTAATATATTTTCGTTCTGCATTAAGGATTTTTTATGAACATTTAAAGGTAATCTGATTTTTGGTATAAAGTCCCACAAGTAATAAGAAATTCTTATTACTGTCCCATGATACATAATTAAACAACGAAATATTATATATACATAGGTATGAAATAACAGTAGAATTACACCTTTTCTTTCATTTCTTTCCTTTAGATATTAATTCTATTCATGTATACACAGTTGAAAGAGTATCTTAATATTTTCTTTTTAATATTATTTATTGTTGTTTTTGTGTTTTTTTTTAATTTTTTGTTTTATTATTAATAACCTAGTCATTATTCAAACACAGAGTAAATCCTTTCAGATTTGAAATTCAAATGATGAAAAAAAATAAATTTCAGTTAATAATTTTGTTGTTATTGTTGTTATTGCTTTTATTTTGAAGGAACTGAACAAAATATATTGGGCCAACACGCCCACTTATTTTTCCTAAATGTTTTTTTTAATCCTTGAACCGAATGAATTTCTGAATTCATTTTGAAGCATTTTGGTATATTTTAATCTAATTTGAAATACATCGAGCCAACACTCCCAACTTCGTTTTCACTTCCTCCACCTTGCTTTCGATTACTCCATGAATCGAATGAATTCTCATTTGAGTTTGAATGAATTTTTTATTCAAACCTTTTCTTTTTGTTAAAAAAAAACTAAAATGAAAAAAAAAGAAAAATAAAGGAAGACAAACTGTTTTAATATTTTCCTTCTCTTTTCAATTTCGTTATAATTTTCCAAATAAAACAACAAAATTAAAAGGAAGAGAATTGAAGTGTAACAATATTTCGAATTGAAAATTTTCTCGTAGTTGTTATTGTTGTTTGCTTTTCTAAAGAAAGTCTAAATTGTGAGGGCTGTATAATATAATATATGCAATGATGGCGGCGCCATGAATGATTTTGACATTTTTGTTTTTGTTTTTTTTCTTTTATTTTGTGTATATTTTCATTTTAATTTTTATCCTGTATTCAACATAAGTCCTGATGATGATAATAATACTTATGTTATATAAAATTTTAGTTTTGAAATTTTTGCTTTCATTTATAAAATCAGTTTTAGTTATCATCTGATATAAAATATGGAAATATTGATGTATCCGGGTTATTATTAGTACTAATGAGATATGATAATTCACACAAGGACATAAAAATTAGAGTTTTAGGAATATGTAAATAAAAATATTGATATTGTAAATTTTATTTGAGAATTGTAAAATGAAAGAAAAAAACTTTAAGAACGATAAAGAGAAGATAAAGAGTTATTTGTAATAATATTGTAGTTATAATTAATATCAATTATTCCTGAGATGTACTTGTTGTTTATTGGTGTATAATAATTTAACAATTAATGGAGTTGAAGTGAAATATAAATATTTAAAATTCAATATGATATTGTCTAGAGATGTCAATTATCCGGACTTTCTGGTATGAAATATCCGAATATCCGGATACTATTCGGATATTTGCCAATTCTGAAATTTAGAAAAAAAAATCAAAATATTTGAGTTTTTATTTTATGTTCGTTTTATTCGTTTAATCGTTTATTCGATATTAATTTAAGAAAAATCCTTTACATTTGATATTATTACCACATTTTCTACATGTCGCCTCCTCAGAACTATGTTTTTCAAAGTGAATTCAAACCTCTGATTTTTTTGAAGACATTATTATAACCCTTCTAAATATAAACTAATACAATATAAATTTTAAAATTTTTAAATATATTCATACATATCTTTGATTTGATTTAAAGTAAACTAAAGCTTAATCACAAGAAGTAATTGAATGTTTATATATTTGATTATGGTATAAAAATTAAAATTTTTGGAATGATAAAAATTTACTTTCTCGAAAATCAAATAACCGGATAATTGATTCAAAATATCCAGATTTCGAATTATCCGGAAATCAGAAAATATCCGTATAGTTCAAACCAAATATTATCCGGATTACCATACCTTCCTTGTCTAATCTAATATATTAATACGCTTATAATGTGTGTAAAACTTTCCACCTCGGTGAATTTAAGCAAAAAGCAGTGACAATAACCCACAAATTTAAATGTGAAGTTTTTTTTCAAAATATTACCGCAAAAAATTACCAATTAACAAATAAAAAATATTAAAAATATTAATATTTGTGTTCATCTTTCAAATATTCCCCGGCGGGTTGGGGTACGAAATATCCGCAGTAAGGCATGCTTGTGGTAAAAGTCCACTAAAAGCCTAGAAAAATCCAGAAGCGACTGACCCAGAATGGGCGGCTTTCTGGTCTGCGACTGATCCCAGAGGGACGGCAGCAATAAAAGGTACCGCCTTGTACAAGGGAAATATTATCCTTAGGCTAGGAGATGGAACTCCGAATTAAAACAAAAAAACAAAAAGTGTGCAATGAATAAAACTCAAAGATTGTATACCCCAGGTGGTAATCCAGATCTTCTGGAAAATCCACCCTCTTTCGAGGCAGGTCTCACGGATTCTGGGGGAGACCACTTATTGCAAAACCACGAAAGCAGAGCTGCTTTAATTGACCCATTCAGAAGAAAATCTGGGGTCCAGAGAACACCTCCAGCAGGGTCTCAAAATATCTACGAAAACATGTCCCAAAAAGACAGATATAGAAACCCCGACGAGGGTAATAATAACGAAAAGGCACTTGAGGCAAAAAATAATCAACTTAATGCCAGAGTTACAGAATTAGAAATCTTATACAGGGAATTGAAAAATGAACTCTGCATAATTAAAGAAGAAAATGCGAAACTAAAAAATTCACAAAACATGTCTACTAAAAGAGTAGTACTAAAAACTGCTGAAGAATTTCATACAGATGATGAAGAACTAGCTCGAGAAACCGACTGGATCTTTAAAACAAAAAGAATCTGTAAAAAAAGAAAAGCAGAAAAATCACCTACTTTAAGCCCAGAAAATGTTGCGGACAAAGTAGAGAAAAATGTGCAAATAAATGAAGTTGCGAAATGTAAAAGTAAAAGAAAAGGTAAACCTCCTCCAGTTATACTTAGTAATGTAGTGGAATACCCTCAAATAAACAAAAAATTAAAAGAAAGCAATATTAAATATAAAGTTAATATGCTTAACAATAAACAACTAAAAATTAATGTTGAAGAAGAAAAAGAATATAGAGAGTTGACTAAGGCAATAAATGAAGCCAATATTGAATGGCACACTTATGAAAATAAGAGCACCAGGCCTATTAAAGTAATGGTTAGGTATTTACATCCGTCATGCCAACCTGAAGATATAAAAAATGAATTGAAAGATAGAGGCTTCAAAATTTTAGAAGTCACAAATAAAATAATAAAGAAAAAGGAAAATAACAAAGAATCTACGGTACGTCTTCCTCTCTTTATGCTAACATTCGAAAACTCCGAAGATATAAACAAAATATTCAAAATTGAATTTATCCAGCACATGAGGGTTAAAATGGAGGCTATTCGTAAAACGACTACCATTCCTCAATGTAAGAGATGCCAAAGATTTGGCCATACACAAAAGTTTTGCCAGCGTCTAGCTCAGTGTGTTAAATGTGCTGGTCCCCACTTAACAATTTCTTGCAAAAATATTAAGCCTAAATGTGCTAATTGCCTTGAGGCACACCCAGCGAGTTATCGTGGTTGCCAGGTGGCTAGAGAGTTGCAAAAAAGGAAGAAGCTACAAAAAAATGCCCCAAAACAAATGCAACATAGACAAGAAAAACAAAAGACAAAACCTAGGCAACCTAGTGCACAGAAACAGAATTGCATTGAAACTTCAGAGATACCTAAAACTTTTACGTCGAAAAAAGTCGTAGAAGGCTTATCATATTCACAGGTAACACAAAATAACCTAAGTCAAAAAAGAAACCCGAAAGAACAAAATAAAGTTTCTACACAAAAGTTGACTGAAAATACCATTATGCAGATGATGCAAAATATGATAAAAACAATGAATGAAATCTCAACAAGACTATGCACATTAGAAAACAAACATAATGAAATATATATGTATACACCAAAAAATAAATCCGCAAGGCATGGTTAAGAACGCACTTCGTATAGTCACGTGGAATGCCAATGGTATTCTGAACAAGAAAAATAATTTGGAAATTCTATTGAGAACACAAAATATTGATGTATGTCTCTTGACAGAAACACATATGACAGATAAGTCATCGCTTAAAATAAATGACTATACATGCTACAGCGCAAACCATCCGAGTAATACACCCAGAGGTGGTAGCTCAATTTTAATAAAGAAAGATATTAAGCACCACGAGGAACTTAGTCTAGAAATAGATGAATTCCAACTAATCGTGATACGAATTATGTCTGTTAAACAAAGCCTTTGTGTCGGTGCATTATACTGTCCACCCAAATACAACATAAAGAATAACATGTTTGAAGAAATTCTTAAACTACTTGGCGATAGATTTATCCTGGGAGGTGACTACAACGCCAAGCACATAGATTGGGGGTCTAGAGTAACCTCTACGAGAGGAAGAGAGCTAAGAAAAGCTATAAAAGAAAAAGGCTGCATTTACCAATCTACCGGTAAGCCAACCTATTGGCCAACTGATAGAAATAAAACTCCTGATCTGCTTGATTTTTATATAACAAAAAAAATTTCACCCAATTATATTAAGCTAGAAGATAACCATGATTTGAACTCAGATCACTCTGCAGTCATACTAAATCTATATGAAAAGGTTATTAAGAAACAGTCGAAACCTCTGCTAACGAACAAGACAACTGACTGGGCTAGCTTTAAACAAGAAATAGAAAACAAAATAAACATAAAAACAAAACTAAGATCCAAATGTGATATAGATTCTGAAGTAGAAAATTTTATTAAAATTATTCAAAATGCTGGATGGAATAATACAAAAAATTGTGAATATAAATCGGTAGGATTCAACTACCCTAGAGAAATATTAAATATGATAAAATTAAAAAGAAGAGCTAGACGCAGATGGCAACAATCGCGTGATCCGGCAGACAAAACTGTGCTAAATAGATTAACTCAGAATCTTAAAAGAAAAATTAAAGATCTTAAAAATGAAAATTTTGAAAAATATATAAAAAATTTATCAGCTAAAAGAGAAAATAACTACTCGTTGTGGAAAGCAACAAAGAGTACAAAAACCTCGATCTCTCAAATCCCGCCAATCAGAATGAAAAGCGGTGAATGGGCGAGAGATAATAAAAATAAAGCTGAAACATTCGCAGATCATCTTGAAGAAATTTTTTGTCCAGACGAGACAGATTCGGATGATCTCACTGAAGAAAATAATAATTGGCAAGAAAATGTTATATCACCATTTTCAGAGAGTGAAATAGTGGAACAAATTAAAAAACTCAGAGATAAAAAAGCTCCAGGTTTTGATCTAATTACATCGGAAGTCCTGAAAGAACTTCCGAAAAAAGCTATAACAATGCTAACACGCATTATAAACGCTGCTATAAGAATAAGGTATGTGCCGAATATGTGGAAAATAGCAGAGATAATTATGATACCAAAGCCAGGTAAGCCCATAAATGAGGTCAAATCCTACAGACCAATATCATTACTACCAATAGTATCAAAATTATTTGAAAAACTATTATTGATTCGAATGAGACCGATCATAGAAAATAGTAATCTGATTCCAAATTATCAATTTGGCTTTAGATCTAAGCACTCGACAATCGATAAAATTCATAGAATAACAGACATAATAGAAAAAGCTTTAGAGGAAAAGAAAGTATGCTCTACCATATTTCTAGATGTAGCCCAAGCTTTTGATAAAGTATGGCATCGAGGCTTAATAAATAAACTAAACAATATGTTACCTAAACAATACGTAGATATACTCTCATCATATCTAGAAAACAGACTATTCAGAATAAAACAAGACGAAGAGTATTCTACTATTAGAGATATTAAAACGGGTGTGCCTCAAGGTAGTATTCTGGGTCCCATACTGTATTTGCTCTACACCAATGATTTACCAGAAATGGAAAATATAACTGTAGCTACATTCGCTGACGATACTGCGTTGATGGCAGTAGGATCAAATATTGACGAGGCTACAATTAAATTGCAAAGAGCAAGCGACAAGCTATACCTCTGGACAAAGAAATGGAAAATTAAACTCAATGAGTTAAAATCAGTACATGTAAATTTTACAAATAAAAAATTAGAAAATCAACCACCATTGGTAAATCTGAATGGGGTCAATATACCCCAAGAAAACAATGCTAAATACCTAGGAATGACATTAGATGTCAAACTTAGATGGAAAGAGCACGTTAAAAAGAAAAAATTTGAGCTTGAAAATAAGTATAGAGAAATGTACTGGCTCTTAGGTCGTAATTCTAAATTACCTATACATAACAAGATTTTGTTATATAATCAGATACTCAAACCAATATGGTTGTACGGCATACAAATATGGGGATGTGCCAAACAAACACATGTACTTTGTATACAAAAATTCCAAAATAAAGTCTTGCGCAACATGGTAAATGCCCCCTGGTATGTTCGCAACAGTGATTTGCACAGAGATCTAAAAATTCCTTGCATAGAAAATGAAATAAAAAGATATGCAACAAAGCATATAGCTCGTCTGGAGGGACATGTTAACGTTGAGGCCACTCAATTGCTAGATAATCAAAATGATGTCAGAAGGCTTAAAAGAACTAAGCCACTAGATTTAATACGATAGAATTTCGTAAAATTTTTCTTTAAGAAAATCAAAATAGCAATAAATTAATGGTTAGTCCGTTGGACTAGTATTAATGGGAGGGGTGTGGTTTAGTCAGTAAAAATCTGGCACACAATGGAAGCTACGGGGCTCATTGTGTCTATGAAGATTCCCACCAATCCACGCAAAAAAAAAAAAAAAAAAAAAAAAAAAAAAAAAAAAAAAAAAAAATCTTTCAAATAAATTATTTATAGGAAAACATATCCAAGTTCTAAGCCCATGTATTAATTTTTTGTTTTTACTTAGTTAACTTCACACACTTTGTCTTCACGAATCCTTTCAACTTTTTCGTATCTTTCTCATTCATAATTTATTTTCAGTTATTCTACTTAATATACATTTGACAGTCTGTGCTAGAACATTTTTTTCCCATATTTGATCAAATACATTTTTCACAATTTAACAATCGCAGAGATTTCAGTTGCATCATATTTTTTTATTTTATTTTATAATCAGTTTATTATACTTAACACAAGCATATTACAAAAAAATATTTCTTAAAATTAAAATAAAAATTAATATTAAAACTTAATAACATCATGTTCACATTATTTAGTATAAGAACCAAATAAGATCATCTGAATAATAGCAAAATATTAGAAAGTCAATAAAATATGAAGCTTTTTGAAATAAGAAGTATTTTCAAAGTTAACGAAACAATTGCATATTCAAAAATTTATATTTCCCTGGTTTGTGTCTTTGAATTAGCCACGTCGAAATATTTCTAATTGATCAATGCAGGCACATCTTCAAATTCAAATGAATGTTTATTTTGTTGAAAGCAAAATATTGACAAGCAGAAAAAATATATTCCTATTGTTGCTATCTTGCACCAAATCTTGTTTTGCCATCTTTAAAGATTCACTTGATTTACTAAAAATTATTGTTATAGGAAAAACCTCAGAAGCAAGATATTATAGACAACATATCAGAGGCAATATTGACTATTTCTTCAATTGGTAGTGAAATTACAAAACTACCATCTTCTTCACCTCCAGATGATGTTTTCTGTTCTATGCCAAAGAAAAATTTAAACCAGAATGAACAGTTGTACAACTAAGTAGTAGCAACAAAAAGATTAGATAAATACCATATGTAATAATAATGTCATGTTTAAATTAGATGATATAGTCATGGGAAAATTAATTGTTTGGTGGAAATAGAAAACTTTGAGTTAAATATTTAAATGAAGAGGAAAGAAATATCTCACTAATGCTTGGGCGGCGATTGTTACGCCGGGAATAGCTAGTTGTATATTAAAATTATAAATGGAATGCAATTTTAATTTATATGATAGTCTTTGAAATTAAGATTGCATAAATATATTTCACCAGACGTGTAAAATGTTCGAACACAGACTGTCAAATGATACTAAATGAAAGAACTGAAAATAAATTATTAGTGAGAAAGAAACGAAAAAGTTTGGAGGATTCGTGAATACGAAGTATGTGTCGTTAATAGGATTTAGCAACTGAAGTAGGCGATGTGGTGATTTACAGGCAGTTAGCTACGATTCAGCGCCAACTAAGAACAATTAATAATAGTTGTAATAGAAAACAAAAATATTTTTCTGAAATGTGAATATGAGAGTTGGGAGGACTGAAGACAAAGTATACGCAGTTAACTGACAGTATTTAGTAGCTGAAGGCGCGGACATTACATCAAAACTACGTTCCAAGAGGAATCTTCATTTGAATGACACAGTTACACTAACTTTTTTGCAACAAAATTCAATCAAATTAAGTTCCCTAGTTTTTGAGTTTTGAAACAAGAATTTGAAATCTCTTGACTAAAAATTACAATTAGGCAATATTTTGAAACACTTTCGAAAGTCAAATTATGCTGCGTTCAATTATCTCTTCATGTAGGTATTAAACTGTAGTATACCAGAAAGTAGTTATTAGATTAACATCCTGAAAATAAACTGACATATGCATGATTAATTATTCTAGGTTAGTCAAAATTTATCAGAAGACATTATTTTAGTTTTTTATACTCTTGACAATAAATTGGTAGAATCAAATTTTCCCGCTTAATCAATTTAAAAATAGGAAAGATATCTACGTTACTTGCATTCATTTAAATGAATTGTAAATAAATCAAAAATATATTCATTATTCGTTCTAATCAAATATGTAGTATATTTAAATCCTTATTTATCTATAAAATTATTGAACCCACATAGTATGTTTTCTGAGATATGCAAATATTTTAAGCAACTTAAGATGAAATAGATGAACAGATTTGTAGTACACAATCTATGTGTTAATGCTATATTCTCTCCGTTTAATGATGTAATTTTCAATATTCCAATCAATTTTGCCGGTTGAATGTGATTTTGGTTTCAAACAATTATTTTAGAAAACTATGCAGTTTAAAATTGTTAATACTATACTTGCTGTATACTGTAGTCTACAGAATTCTAATTATTTTGATAGAAATAATATCAAAATATATTAATACACTGTTCATTGTCCGCATAACTCTGCTAATATAACTAAATCATTATTCATCATCATCATCATCGTCATTATCCTGTAATCCCATCCGTGGGACATAGGGTAGAAAATCATTTATTAGAAATGCTTAAAATATAGTGGTTCTGATACAATTAATCTAAGAAATAAATGATATAGAAGTTATAAAAAAAATAATAGGTATGAGGCCAGCATTATCACTGACCTGTAATCATTTTGGTAAGACATATGGCAGAGAAAAGGCATATTGCTGTAAAATTACAAATTGAATCAATGTTGTCTTTTCTTTAACTCATATTTATTTAAAAAAGAAAAAGTGGAAAATTAACACTCGTGGTGAAGCATCCTCTTCAGATTTTAATTTATTTTACAACCAGTCCATCTTGCAAAATTCAATTCAATTGATTTGAACAGAATTTTTTAATAACGCTTAAGAATAAGTTTTCAGGATATTAAAAAAACTGTCACCCAAAATTATCAAATTAAACTAACTAAATCAACACTATTTAAATATTTTAGCTGTCACATAAAACTGTTATTGTCGTCTCGATTCATTTTGAATCAATATCATTTTTTTCTTATATTGTATGTACAGTCTACATAATTCAGTTATTCAAACTAAAATTTATTTCCAACAACTTGATGATTTATTGAATAAACGTGAAATTTTCATAGAAAATTTTATTTTTTATTGAAAAGTGTTAATACGGTTGTTCAGGTGGAAAAAACATCAACAGTAAGTATAGCTGATATAAAAGTATATACAGTAATAATAAAAAAATAAAATAAATTTTCTTCCTTCCAATGCTTTTTATATTATACATACACATTTATTGGAAAAATTTCCGTTATATTTATTTATTTTTGTTTATCTGTTTTTTTTTTTCATATTTATATTTGCGCAATCATTATTATTTCCGTTTCATACACTTGCCATTAAATTATAAAAAATATCCTTTTTTATTTTTTATTTCGTCCTTATGCTGTGGTCCTTGCTCCTTGTACTGATTTTACTACGAAATTTAATTTCTTTAAAAAGTCCCTTTTTGTCAATATTTTTTTAACATTAAACATAAAAAAAATTTTTTAATAAATTGTTTTTTGATTTTGTTCTTGTTTATACTTTTTAAACATTCTTCGTCTTCCATTAAGACCAGATTTATCAGATATTATTCAATTCAGAAGTTTTTTTATTTTACAATTTCATATATATATCATATATATATATATACATATACTATTCATACATATCGTGGATCACATGTACATGGATTTATTTATGGCTAAAATCCAAAGTTCATCACATATTTTTATTTATACACGAGTACAATAATTTGTATAGAATTTTGTAGATATGTATGTATGTAATAGTTCAGGTTCTAGTAAACATGTGATATTCATATTACATTCAAAAATAATGAAAATATGAAAATTTTAGTGAAAAACTTTTTTTTTTTTTTAAAGAAAAGAAAATGTTGAAAATGCGTTACAGCCAATTGACATAAATGTACGAAAGCTGAATGAAATGTAGAAAAAAAAAAACAAAAAAAATATTATATTCTGAGTAGACTAACAGCAGTGAATGGAATTTAAATAAGATGATGGAACTTTTTAAAATGTATTTATATACTATATAATAATATTATATACATAAAGAATCTAACAATAAATTACTAAATAATGTAAATTATTTATTATTATGTAAAAAAAATATAGTATATCAAATGGTGTACAGGGTGTTTAAAAAATAAATTAATTGATAACAAAATTAGATATTTTAAATGTATATAGTCAAAGTGTCATCATATAATCATTGTCCTGCAACACTATTAGTGGGACATAGGGCAAACTACTTATGTTTACAAATAAATGAATCAAGCTCTGGTTTAATGTTTTGTTTTTAATGTTGGTTTAATGTTTATTTTTCTACAATCGTGATAAAAGAGAGCAGGTAGTCTATTTATATGAAGGGTGTGTTTTTTTATAGTGATAAAACTTTAAATTAAAATAAAACATAATTAAGTTAAGATTAAAGCCTAATTTTTTTTATTTCACTTTATTAAGCATTGACAAATCATCATGACTCAACAGCATTTAAAGCTTTTTGAAATTTATTGTCAAAATCACTGTTCTATAGGCCAAACTTATAGAGCAATTTGTGACATTTATGAATTGCATAATCGTCCAACAAAGAAGATTATTCGTTACACAAATATTACAATGAGCTGTACACCAAGCTCAAGACAAATTGAGAACTTATCACACTTTAAAGATAAATTAGGACAATATTTAGTAAAATATATTTAAAAGCTAAAATTTGTGGTATGTTTAGGTTATTAATCTAGGTATTAATTTGTATTACAATTTTATTTTCTAGAACTTTTTTGCATTTTGGTTAGTGTAATTGTAATTAGTTATTATGTAGTGTATGATAAGTATTCATAAATATTTTTTCTTTAGGTTTAGTACAATATAGGTAAATTAAGTGTTGTTGAAATATTCAATTTTTTGTTTTTTTTATTACTCATATTATTTTGCTGAAATTATTTCCTTGAATTATGATTTATTAGTCTTCTTTAGTATGATTTTATATTAATTTCGTACTAGTATTATTTTTTTTGTGCACTGATATTTAAAAAAAAAAACGATTGAATTTAAATACATATTACATACCCTATACGAGCGATTGGGCTCAATTGAGAAAAGAATGAAATAAATAAAATGAATAAATAAATTATCGATAGATTATGGACATAATTCTCGATGCAACAATAACAACAAGACAAAAAGCTGTACGTACAGAAGAAAATATCGATGATGTAGAAGCTAGGGTCGATAAAGATTTAAATTTGTCTATTCGTCGATGTTAACAACAAGTTGAAATATGTGCAACCACCACATGGAAAATTTTGCGTAAAGATATTGGTTTACACCCATACAAGATTAAATTTGATTCAAAAATTAAAGCCTCTTGACCATAATAAGCGTCGTTTGCTGATTAGGCCCTACAACAACTTCAAGTTGATCAACTTTTTTATCGAAAAATTGTGTTTAGTATTTAAACTGATTTTTGGTTGAACGGTTACATAAACAAGCAAAATTTCCGTATATGTATACGAAAAGAAATTCAACAGGTTTCATTGCATCTTGAAAAATTCACCGTATGATGTGGTTTACACGCTGGATGCATCGTCAGTCCATATTTCTTTAAAAACGATGCTGTAGATAATCTTAAAATGAATGGTGCTCGTTACAGATCGATGATCAATGCTTTTTGTTTCAAAATTTAAATTGTATCGATCCACCAGTGTTTTTCTTAAAACATAATACTGCTACCGCAGCAATTGATTTATTGGAGTTTGTAGGATAACATTATTTCGAGAAATAGTGCAATTAATTGGCCTTATGCGACATAATGCCACTGGACTGTTTTCTTTGGGGTTATGTCAAGCCATTCGTTTATGCTGATAAACTAGAAACAATAGATGCTTTGAAAGCCAATATTACTCGTGTTATTGATAAAATAAAGCCTGAAATCGAAAAGTGGTCCCAAATTCCGCCTGATCGAATGCGGTTTCTCAGAGCTAGGTGGACATATACCAGAGATTATTTTTAAAACTTAAATATCATAAATATATCTTTAAATTAAAAACAATTGGCTACAGTTTTAATTTAAGTGTGTTTTATTTCACTTTAAAGTTCTATCACTCTAAAAAAAAACACCCTTTACTTACAAAAAATTCTACTTGAATACTACTCTACTAACTTATTTATAATTAAAGAGGTTAATTAGCACATACTTAACTACTTAATTGTAATTATGGTTAGAGCATAATTTATTTAGCTTAACTTGTTTGTATTTATATTTACTAGAAAATATTTATTTATAACAGATCGTCTTGGGTTTGTATTTTCGAAACTGTTTTGTTTCAAATCGTGTTATTTGTGTCATAGTAGGCCGATTTACCGCAAGGTAGGATATATTATCCTACTTATTCTGTTATTGATTTTCATTAATGTTACAACTGCTCAAGTTAAAAATGGTAGTAAAATAATGATTAATAACGAATTAATAAAAATTTCTGTCTGGGGCAAAAGAAACAAAGTTCAGCTTAACTCAACAATAACTGAAAACTATCTGATTTTCTTCAAACTTTTAAGATTTGAATCGAATATATTTTTCCAATATGTTACTTTACAAAGATCAGATAGTATAAAACTTTAGTCATATAAGATCCAATATGGAATACAATTAACACATTTCGGCAGACGGTGTCATTTAAACCTTAGCCTATTTGACCTGAATTCAAAATTACATGTAATTGATATCCATCTAATTAGTAGTCAATTGTAACTCGGTTCATAACATCCCTTAGACATCGTCATATAGTTTTTTACAAATAATTAAAGTAAATATTCTGGAACAGGGGAAATATACCCCTTTTTGCATAAAACAGTGGCTACGCATAAAAATAAATTAATTTTTACAACAACAAAATATTAATATGGGTCAGAAAAAAATTTTACAGGAAAAAATCAGATTTGCAGAAATAAAATTTTCAGAAAATAAGATTTTCAAAATTAAGATTTCGTAACTATCCGGATTTGTTATCAGCTACCAAACTTCTAAATTTTTGTAAAGCCAATATACGGAAAAAAATTGTTTTTCTATATCATTATTATTTAATCTGTAAATTGAAAAATGTACGGTAAAATATCTGAACCATTTCACAACCAATTTTTATTATTACCCATTCTTTTAAAATAGCGAAAATTTTTTTTTTTTAATTTTTAAATTTTTACTATGATTTTATAGTGACTTGTAATTTTTATCATAGTCGATCTGACATTTTATTTGCCATTAAACAAAGTTTGAGTAGACAAATTGTTAACAGGAGAAGGTTATAATAATAGTGGATATACTTACAAGTTACTGTTTGGTTAATAAGCGTGCAAGACTTCCCTCAGATTTGTGAGAATTAATAATTGCTTATTCTTATTGCACAGAACGATATTAAAAAATTATTATTTATTTCATACTGTAAGATTTAATTCTTAAAGCAACCACATCAACCATCTATTAGAGACGAAAACTTGCTACATTTTGTGCAATATTTATCATCGTTCAGTAGAGTTAGTAGAACCAAGCCACATTACAAAAAATTATACATATTAAATGACTCCATAATTATTATGCGAGACCGTATAATATATCTATCTATCTATATAAAGATTAATGATTGTATGTTTGTTCTGGAACTCCTCCAAAGCAATTTCAATATTTAATTTCAAGATATGTCGCTTCTGAAAATTCAGACTGGTTCGGTTACCATACAACTATAACATACAACTTCTAGCACCCATTAACCATATTTTAAAATCCAAAGGTGTTACAGAACTGAAAATTTGTATTCTAGTACTCTAACAAAAACAAATAAATATGTTTTTTACTGTTTTTCAAAATTGGTACTGGATCGAGCAGCTGCCATACAGCTCCTAACACCCGCCAAGTATATTTCAAAAACCAAGGGCGTAACCGATAACCAAGTATGTTGTTTACCGCTTTTCTAAATACGGATTGGTTCCGGTGCTTGCCATGCAACTCCTGGCATTCATCAACAATCAAGAGGATTGTTGCTTTCATGTACAACAATATGTGGGAGGTTGAAAGGTACGAACACCAAGAAACGTGTTTGTTTATACTCTATGAGTAAAAATCCGAAATATTGGTTATAAAGAAAAATCGTAGTTTAGATTTTAGTATTGTTGATATTGTTAGTAGTAAAAAATATTTAATAGTAGTTATTTATTTTGTTTAATATTGAATTTTTGCAATAATTTTTGATAAACCAATTTATTTATTTCGATTTATCATCATATCAAACTTTATTGAAGTAAATTCTGTGTTGTACCCGGACAATGTCAGGTAACTTTTCTAGTATTTTATAAATGTGTTTTACAGAATATAACAGATGGATCATATATGAAAACATTTTTTTCCTTTATTTTACCATTCCCGATAGAATATAGGACTGCCCGATTTCATGGCATTTTATCTTTTTTATTATTTTTAGTATTATATCTTTTTCATATCTCAAGACATTGACTTTACATAACAAAATTATACTTTACGGCGTCTCATTAAGAAATGTAACAAAACCAAGAAAAAAATATGAGTGCGATACTCAAAAAAAACTACAGTTTCCGGGCCAAAACATTGCTCTAATTTTTACAAAATTTGTTAGTTTTGATTTAACGCTTTTCTGGCTATGGTATATCCAAAAACACTGACATTTCTAGAAATTTTTATGCAATTAGTGTAGCTTTATGCCTATTAAAATATTATTTAGAGTGGGTATTTTGATAACCCTCAAAAAACCAACCAACTTAGTTTTAGTTAAATTAAAAAATTTACTAATTTAAATATTACACTGATAAAAAACTGAGCATACGAATTGAATTCCAAATTATATTCTCATTTCGGACTAAAGTAATGAATGCAGCACTTAAACATAAATTTGTCCCAACTATATGGAAAATTGCTGAGGTTATATGATTCAAGCTAGAAAAACCTCAAAACTAAACCAAGTCCTGCAAACCTATTTCATTGCTACCAGTAATCTCTAAGTTGTTTGCGAAACTATCCCTTAAAAGAATGCAACATCTGATTAAAAACGGAAACATTATACCAAATCATCAATTTAGATTTAGAAAACAAAATCTAAACATCTACTGTCGAACAAGTCCATAGAATAATTGATGTCATTGAAAAAATCAATTGGAAGAAAAATGCATTCTTGATGTTGCGCAAGTCTTCGACAAAGTATAGCATGAAGGACTTATTTATTATAAGGTATATAGCTTGCTCCACGAAACATATGTCGAACTGATCTCATTATATTTATCGAATCGAGTATTCCAAATTGCAAAGAGAACATTATTCTGTTCTACTCAATATACACCCATGAGTACAACAAGAGAGTATACTGGGCCCCATACTACATTTTACTTGAGGGATATTCCAGAGATAGAAGATGGTGCTATTTTTGCAAGCGATACGGCTATATTGGCAGTCGGTAAAAATATAATTGAAGCTACGAATAAATTGCATTAAATTAATAACAAAATCTCCATTTGATGCTAAAGGGGGAGAATCAAATTGAATGAAGCAAAACCCACGCACGTTAATTTTACGAATCAAAAAATGGAGTCGGACATACCAAAGAGAATAAACAATGTCGTCATACCATTTCAAAATTCTGCAAAAGACCTTGGTATGATACTTGATGTAAGGCTTAGATGGAAAGGACATGTTAAGAAAAAAAAAAACTAGAACTAGATCTGAAATACAGGCAGTTTTATTAGCGAATATGCTGATAAGCAAATACATATTCAAACTATCCAAACGTTCCAAAAGAAAGTATTGCGAAACATTATTAAAGTATCCTGGCTTGTTCGCAAAGCTGATTTTCACATCAGAGATTTCAGGATCGCTTTCATGATAGACAAAATGAAAAATATACGTCATAAAAGTCGTCCTCTCAACATGTCAATATTGAAGCTTCACATTTAACTGACAATCAAAGCTTTGTTAATATGTTAGGTTAAAATCTTTTATCTCTCAAGAGGCCATAAAGCGATCTTGTTTGATCAGAAATATCTGAAGAAAAGAGCTAAAATTGAATTAAAGGTTAGTCCTCAAGACCAGTTTTAATTTTGACAAAGGATGGGAGTTTTTAGGATGTGCAGTCTTTCACTTCGTTTTTCCCCGAAACGGAATAGAACAGAAGCCGGAGGCTCTGTTCATGATTTTATCATATCTAAAAAAAAGTAATTTAAGAAATGTAAATGAAGCAAATATAGATTGAATATAGGGTTTTAAGAAGTTTTACAATAAATTTTTATACAAAATACAATATTCATTAACTTGATTTTTTTTTAAATTATCAAGAAATATATAAAATTCTTAAAGTAAAGTTAGCATTTCCAATTGAATGAATTTAAATGAAAACAAAAAATTATATACAAAATAATTTATAATTAATTTCGTTCCAGTTTTTAAATCATCATTAGTACAACAAAATCCCAGTAATCTTAGAAAATCTTAACACTGTGACTTTTATTCTACTTTTAAAATTTCTGCAAGAAATAACAAAAAAAAAATGCATAAAAAATAAAAAGCAAAATTTTATTTTTTATTTTTGGCACCATAGAAAAATTATACGTGAAAGCAAATAATACAAACAAATGCAGAAACTTGTCAAATATACATACATGTTTGCATATTATGTATTTATAAATATTCCTTATTTTGGCTAAATAGGCTATATGAAAAATAAAACAGGCACCAACAAAATACGAATACATCGTATAAAAAGCAAAACAAATTGCCAGAGAATAAAAAAGAAAATAAGAATAAATAAAAATAAAAAAACATAAAAAAAAATAAAAATAAAAATGGAAATTTCAAGTTTTTGAATATAAGTACATCAGTGAGTGTACACAGTGAAAATTGTCCATTTTTAACAGCAAGATAAAAAACCAAAAATATATAATCACTTTAGTTACATATAAATCAAGCACAAGGGGTCAGCCGAAGAAAATAACATGAGGAAACTCCGCAATGAGATCGAAATAGTTTATTAAATTAGAACAAATACAACACAAGCTCAACTACACAAGTGACTGCAATACTTCGAAGAAATCAGTAACAACAACTTGCAGCAACAACTTCAACACCAGCAAGAAGAAAATTATAGTTACAATAATAATAACCGAAATAGAGTAAACCAAAACCCACCGAGTACAAGTGATATAATAAATGGCATAAACAAACTCAAATACAATTAAGCAGAAGGTATCAATTGAATCCCGGTGGAACTCCTGAAAATGAGCACGAATACCACATTAAATATTATATTTTATGAGACATTTCCCCTTTCGGTTCAACACAGTACTTGATGAGGTTATTAAGAACATAATAACCAGTTAGAAGAATATTGAAAGTTGTTTCAAATCCCTCTTATAAAAAAATGTCGTAAGATGAAGTTTTTAGTTGTTCATTGAAATTGATTGGAACATTCAATTTGATAATAATTAGAATAAAATAAAACGATATTATATGAAGTTTACTCTACCAATGGTACTATATTTAATTTAATTTAATTTAATTTAATATTTATTATAAGGCCGGAATTAATCCGGACCGCTAATATTTAAGCCCGCTGCCTTAAACATTTGGGCTATTTTTTCATAAAATTTTTTACAGACGTAACCTAGGTGAATAACGATACTATAGAACCAATAACTAAAAGCATGAGATTGCTCAGAGAAACTTTAATAAAATATATAAAAAAATTAAATTAAAAAAACCAAAAATATATTAACATATAAGTTTGCCAGAACCAGAGTCATGAACTTTAAAACGAAAGCTGTAATTTTAAATTAAATATCAATCAGTATTCACCCACTGTTCGAATTTAGCGGAAGTTTGATAAAAATTCGTACTCAATTTTATTATGAATGGTTTTCCATCATTTCAATTTATCTTTGACACTATATATTTTTTTTCTTAATTTATCTTAGACAACAACCGATTACATAAAAGTTTATTTAAAAACAAATATAGCTGTTAAATTTGATAAATTAAAATTTTTGTATGCTAAAATGACTTTTAGATGGGGTGAAATTTTGAATTGAAATTTCTAATTGTCTCCTTCTATATCATTTAAAAGAATTGCTAGTGAAATGGTTGAGATATTTGTCTTTATACAATTTGCATATTAAAATTGATATAGACTTAAGGAATTCAGTTATAAGGAGTGGCCAGTAATATTAATATTGAAATAACGTTACTTTACATTTAGATGTATAGATGAAATCCATAGAGGAAGCATTAAGATAAATAACAGCAGAACCATGATTTGCGAATAACATTATTTTACATCGAGACTTAAAGATGAAAACCAGGAAGAACGAAATCCGCCGTGCAAGCTAAACTAAATCAAAAACTAAACAATATTATCTTCTCAGAAAAATTGCTTAGCAAACGTCTTATCAAACGGTATTAGTTGACTTAAGTGTCACAATATTCTACAATTTTATTCAACAAGATATTAGTCAACAATATGACAAAGCACCAGCAATACGAATGAATATAATTAGATCAACATAGATGGCTTACCATTGCGTTTTTTTTTATCTGCTCGTTATTATGTGTTTTAGAAAAGTTTCATATAGAGAAATAAAAAAAAATAATTGATAAGCGAGAAAATTCGAATGAACATCTTAATGTCGTGTTATTATTAGAATGTCAAGGCTCTGAACAAATGCGCTAAGCTGTAAGGGAACAAAAAAACCAACTCCCTTGCTATACTGATTATAATTTTACTTAATATATAGCAAAAATATTCAATAGGAAATAAATTTTTGAGCAATTTTCAAGTATTTCAAGCACATGACTGTTGTGTGTGAATATTGCCATCTTGCAATGAGCTAAGGGATTTCAGTTAACTTTTCCATTGTAATCATCGATTGGTAGCTGTTGTTTTCGATGTTGTACCATTATGTTTGCTTATTATACTTCTTGTTTTATTGTCCGTCGCTAGGTGTCCTTTCAACGAATGAGTTTGGGTTTTTGTGGGTTTCGTTCTAGGCTGATTTGCACTATATTGTTAGACGTTTTTCGGAGTACATGGCATCATATTTATGTCAAAACCAAAATTGTTCAAAATCTAATATCTTTTAACAAATGAAAATACATGTTATTTGGTTTTGCTGTTGAAATGACTGCACATAGAGATTTATACAAATACTTGCTAACTACTTGTATTCGACTAATTTCCTTTGTCTGATTTATTTCGATAAGGGTTCTTCACCACTGAGTAAATATTGCTGATTGTACTTGATTTACTGTAATATGCCGTTCGTATATTTTTTAGACATTTATTAATAAAAACTTGTAACTTTTAGTTGAGATTGTTTGATGTTAGCCAAATTTCACGGCCGAATGTCAAAATGGATTTCAATGGATAAAAGACTGGTATAAATACTCAATTTAGTTAATCTGGTATTTGGTTATTCCCCTATATTCACCAAGGTCAAGATACATAGTGTTAAATTTTTGATCTTCTAAAATATAGTGTTTAAAATCAATAACATAGTTTTCAACTCCTCGCCGACCCCTATTTCTTTCTTCATTTTTCTCTAGATTGTTAATTTCGTTCCCTATAATGATCTGGTCCCTGTATCACCGCAGCCGCAAATGGGTATTTTCTCTAAATATCCTTTTTTCATTTCTAAGCCAACGGATACAAAAATATAAAAGTTTCTCTTTAGCCCAATAATATAAAAAAAATAATTATGGGTAAGTAATGTAACCATATTCGAGCAAATTTTTTTTTGCTACTATTAAAGTGAATAATCTTCACTGTGACTCATATTGTATATCTATATATTTTACATTTTAGTGTCTATGAAAAATTCATATTGTGGAAATCCCTAATGAAAAACTTTTTTTTTTTTTTAATCCATTTCCTATTTTTCATATTCGGTCGTTGGTCCTTTTCCATGTACATTTCGTAAAAATGAGAATAGAAAAAAAATATATATAAAAATTATTAATTCATCTGCATTGATTATGTCTGTCACAAGAAAAATAAAAATAAAAAAAAAAATAAAAAATAAACAAAATAAAAAAAAATTTTAAAAGAAAAATACGCTCACTTAAGCTGATGTTATTTATAACGGTAAAAGCAAATTATAAATACAAACAAAGACACAAAACAAAATTTATTTAATAGGGGTAAATCATAACAATTATGATGTGAAAAATTATGCGCATAAATTCGATTTTTAAGTTAAAAGTTGGGTATGGGTGTAAAATATTTTTTTTTTTCATTTTTCAATTTTTTGTTCCATTTGAGTTTTATTTTTTTGTTTTGATGTTGTTGTTTTTTTTTGAGAACAGAAGTATAGGGAATATTTTTTTGATGGTTGGTTATATTAGAAATATAATATTGGTGCAAACAACATTTCTAAATAGATTACAATGACTATTATTTATTATGGTGGATAAAAATTTTAAGCTTCAGAATTTTTACTTTTGAATACAATTGATTTTATCGATTGAAAAGCGGTATGTAGTGATTTTCAATGGAATAAGTTCCATTAAATTTTTTTAATACAGTCTGAAAGTTTTCGCGTTTTTGCCAGTAGTCTGAGAAATATTTTTTTTTGTTTTTTTTTTGATTATTCATTTTGCAAAACATCTACCAAATAATTTTAATGTTTATCTTTTGTTGTTATACGTATATATTAAGCTGTTTGGTTATGACAGCTGTTATTGACATGGAATCGATTATGTTCATTAACAAATCTCTTAAACTAGAATCAATCATTTATAATATGTATACGATGATTATTTAGAATTTAGCACTGAATTAAATCCGGTGCATGATACACTTTAAATTTTTGAAAATCTGAAATAATTGTATCTAACAGATAGATATCTGACATCTATAAGATAGATACATATCTAATATCTGATGTATCTGTCAGGTTATTTGTATTAGTTTTTACTCATTCAAGATAGTTCAAACTTATTTGTATTATATTTTCTTTAATTGATAACATCTTGTGATCGTTTAGTAAGTCATTGGTCCTAATGGTATAGGTAATGATCTGACGAAAAGCGTTCACTGGTGACGACATTAGAAAGCTTTAGGTAAAACAGATATTTTTTTAAAAAATCTATTTCTTTAAATAACTAACGAATATTTTAATTTAAATTTATTATTTCAACTGCACATAAATGTACAACCAAAATTTAAGACCCTTTTCCGGTTAAGTTGTGGGATATATCTCTATTACAAATCTTATATTTACTTATTTTATTATATAATACAAATAAAAATTACATACAAACAATTTCAATTTAAATGTCATCTAATCTAAATCTAATTAAAATCTAATTAAAAAAAAAACAAAAATTTTATAATTATTTTAGACAGTTTCTCATGTTTGATATTTTTGACTAAGTGTGGAAAATAAATTTGACCAAAAATTTAATTACTTGAATTTAAATAAAAATATATTGAGTAAGTCGTCAACATAATAGAGGTGTTCATAAGCGTATAGAACTGCAAAAGCAAAATACGTTATATAGATATGGTAGCAAGTTCATTGCAGTACTGTTAAAGCTTTAATTGAATTAGATTTATTTACCTACTTGATATTGTAAAAGTAGTGCACCTCATTGTATTGCATTCTCAGCTATAATTTTGCAGCTTTTAATTAACTTAATTTGCAATTTTTGTTTATAAACAAAATATTTTAGCAATTTTGGTAATACTCCATGTAGACGGAAATATGATATAATTCTACAATTTACATCTCAGGAAGTAAAACCAGAGATGTGATTGGCTGGCTCAACTACCCCGGAAGAACCTGGCCTTTGCGGATGAGCTTATTTTTATTATAATGTAAATAAATATGTATCAAAAATGCAAGTACAGCTGCAAGAAAATTATAATGAAACACAAAAACCTTTATTGATACTTAAAAACTAGGAATCAATTATAGTTAGTGTGAAGTTATTCAGAATTATTCAGAACAAGTATCGAAAAATCTAACTCTAATGTTGAACAAAACAACGATAGTTGCCCACAAAAACTAGAGACAATACAAAAATTACAAACGAAAACTCTGTCAGATATTTGAGGGGAGTAAACTTAACATATAACTGAAATTATAAAAAACATATGTCAAAACAAATAGGAAAATCGAAGGAAAGCTCTATGGTTACCAATAAGTTCTTCAATGCTAAAGGAATTACCAACAGAGTAAAAATCATAGGAAACTAAGAATAAATAAGACCAATTCTTACATATAATATGCTTGTCCAATATGTTATAAAAATATAAGTTCATCATATGTAGAGTTATTTAGAAAGCTTGAAAGAAAGTGTAATAAACAGGTAAATTTATAATTTAGAAACGAAATAAAAACCCTATACATCGAACAAAATGCTCTATGACGCTAGCAAAATAAATAATATCGATCAATTTAAAATTAATTTAACAAGAAAACATTATTCAAAGGTAGAATTTGTGACAGAAAATAGTGTGATTGCTCACTCAATATATCCCATTGATGGGTACATTGAGATGACAATAATCACTGTTTATTTACCACCAGAAGGACTGATATTTATTTGGATAAAATTAAATATATTCAAAATGTAGATAAATCGCCCATAATATACAATATATTTTAACAGAGCTACAAATAAAAAAATAGAATAACAACCAAATTTTAAAATCGAAAACAATAGGGAAGTTTTACGGTACGATATGTAACTAAAAAATAAAGACGTATCAAGCACTGATCTGTATTAGTGGTTAGAGCATAATAATGAGTAAACTTATAAAAACATAGCATATATGGATAGTTATGGTAAATATAAGGTAAATTAGATTCGTTGTAAGTTAGTTTTAATTATGTGGTAGATTAGAATAAGTAGTTTAAAAAAAATTCTAATTAAAATTATACAAAGAAGAATGAACTTGTATAAGGTACACATTACTAAAGTAATAACAAATAGCTAACAATAATAATAAATTAATAAATTTAGGAAATATTAAATTTTAGAGCACCTTCCTCAAATAGATAAAATATAATTTTTGTTTAAAATTTGGTACCATCAATTTAAAGCCATCAGTTAACCACATTTACAAGGAAGGTTTTTAAATACCAGTATCATAGTGATAACATTTACAAATAGTAAAAAAATTTACAAGTACTATCACGGGCATAATTTTATTGATATTTAAAATATTCAGTACGACCAATTAATCACTGGTAATCCAACTAACAACACTAGATACCAGAATTAATTTGTAATGTGACGAATTGTCTTAACATACAACAAACAGTTACTTTTATGTACACAACTAATAGTTTTCTTTCATCTATAGCAAAGACCTGATTTGCTGGACAGAAATATACTGCTTACAATAATGTTAGAATGTGGAATAATGGATAAGAGACATAAGTTGTTTGAAAATTATATTAATCAGCCGAAACAATATACCAAATGTGATGAAAAGAAAAAATTTAGAAGAAGATATAAAATCCACCCTGCTTCATTGCTACATTACTATAGCTAAATTGATTGATAGCTATTTATCTAGTATAAGATTTTTATCTAATATAACGGTTTACGGTGCAGCAAATTGTAAACAGTTTGCAGATAAAATAGAATCGAAGAACAGTGCCATAAACTAACAGTAAATATTAACAAAATAAAATTTATGCTTTTCAAAGCCAAAAATGTAAATATATGTGTACGATATAAAAATAGAGTAAATAAATTACGATATAAAAATAAGTAATAGAGATGGTCTACCACTATAAATATCTAGGCATCAATATTGATGCCGAATTAAATTGGAATGATCAAATTCAGAACTTAATCCAAAAATTCGGCGTAATACTGGTTTATTCAAATAATTAGGAAAAGATTTCTTCAAAGGTGTTTGTCAGTACTATATAGTCTATTTCACAGCACTATAACATTTGGAATATATATAATGGGGAAATACATTTAATAAAAACTCTAGCAAAATTAAAAAAATACAAAATATGTAAAGAGATAAAACATCTTTTTGGGTTAGGACATAGAACTGTTACAAGTGAAATACAGAAAAAATATAGGATATTAATGATAGACGTTAAAATTCTAACTCAGGTAGTAGAAATACGTACTTAATATTCAAAACAGATATGTAAAAACTAATAAAGCAAATAGAAAAAGTAATGAGATACACCAATATGAAACTAGATCAGTTAAGCATAATTATAATATTCGGCTAGCTTCTATTTACAAGGATTGAAGCCTATAATTAGCACTGGCGTTTGATTGTTTAATGAACTGACGGATGACGTAAAAACTCACCAAACATAAAAAAAAAAACAAATTAAAAAAACATATAAAACAATACTCTTGTCATTAAAATAATTTTACCATATAATGATTTGCATGAATTTTATTAATATGAATTTGTGTTTCTATTTTCGTAAACTAATTATTGTTACATATTTATTACATATTTCTATTTTTACTGTCTTTTGTCTAAATATTAAAATAATAATAACATTGACATTCACATATATACACTATTATAAATATTTATTTCTATTTTTTATATAATTGTTATACAGTTTTTTCTTCAATCATTAGCATCACATTATACTTGAATATTAATCTTTCGCATTACACATATCATACGTATTATTTTAAAATAAACATAAGAAACAAATATGTATATACTCTGTACGAGCTTTTTAGCTCATTTTGAGAAATTTAATAAATAAATAAATAAAAAAAATAATAAAAGTTACATATGGTAATGCAAAAAATGGAACTGTTATTGAAATAATAAACACTGGAATATAATCAACTTAAGTTGTATGTAAGCAATTCAACAATGTAAAAAGGACAAATTAAAAAGGGAATACTTATAAATGAATCAACAAATTTATAATACATTTCCAAAAAAAAATATGTCTTTATGTTAAAAGAAAAAAAAAATATAAAAAAAAAATTGAAGAATTAATCGATATTCTTTGAAGATGGAAATTAGGATTAAATTAAATATTCTAATAATCTAAGAAGAAAAAAAAACATTATTTTTTTTTCTGAAAATTAGGTTAGTTTAATAAATTGAGTTCAAATGTGTGTCATTAAAGATTTTGTTGAGAATTGTACTCTAAATTAATGAATATTTTATAAAACACTGTATTTGAAAGGATTTTCTTTAGCATATTAATGAATTGTAATACATTTAGAACGTATATATAGAAACTTGTTCTAATTAATGGAATATATATTAAAACTTTTTCTTAAAATTTGTTAATTTGATAATGTCAGCTTTAATACGATATACTTTTTTATAAGTCAATTTGGTGTTTTAGCTCAGCAAAGCTATATGAGTGTTTAGGTTCAACGGTAGCTGTAATTTAAATAAAACTATGCTTTATTTTGTATTCATGAAAAGACAGTCAACAGTAATCACTTTTATTTGCCCAAATTTAATTAATTTATGCTATTTTAAATTTACTATCATTATTACAATATTTATTAAAAACATGTGCAATACTATAGGTACTAACATAAACTTACATGTTACAATATTCGTTATAAGCACATCGAATATTTTCTATATAACCCACGTACAATTTTATTGCTGTAATGACTCTTGCGCACTCTTATAACACTATTGTAAACGCAGCACTATTAGAGTTAATTTGAGTGTTCCGCAATTATAGCACTAAAATGAAGAACTATAAGGCAGCTGAGCAATTGCTGTAATATTGTTATAGGATTAGTATACTGTATACATATGTATTAGTGTATATCGTATATGTTTTTATTTTGAAATGAAATTCATTTTAAAAAATTTATGTTGTGTGAGAAGTAAATATTATTTTTTATTTTAAAATAATAATTTTATGTAATTTATATTTATTTCATGAGAAAGGGATAGATAGATATTAATTACATATTTTTATATTTGTATGTAAACGATTTATATTATAAAAACTATCCTACTTATAAATAATAATTTGAGAATAATATAATTTTATATTATAAATATTAATAAAATTATTCTTAAATTTCATTAATATTTATAATAATTTTTGTGACCAAAATGCAAAATGTGGCTGGGAAAGAAGTTTCATTGAACTTTATTACAATGATAATTCGAAAAAATACATTGTCCACACTGCCAAATACAAAAGAAAATATAATATATTTGAATTGCATCTTTAAAATGGTAAATAATGTACGTTAATTATTGCATAACATCAAATCTAAATAAGTTGATATCTAAATAATTATTCTTTTAATTAAAGAAAATAATGCAAAATAAAGCTTTTCAGTTTTTATTTATTTAAATTTTTTTTTTTTACCATGTTTTTAGAACATAATGACCGTCGCAAAATATTTATCCTAAATATTTATTCAAAAGCTACAGTAAGTTTATTAGTAACATTATATGCATACAGTAAAATAATAACAAGTTTACTGTTGTTCTAAACATCCAAGAGTTAACATAAGATAAAACTTTTTAATTATATATTGCGTTCGTGAATCCTTGTTAACCAAAAATATATCCTTTGATGAAAATAATAAAACCTACTTACATATATTTAATTTTTGTATCAGAATAAATATTTTATTTTGGCAAATTGATTATCATAGTAAATTATGTAATTTTGGGAAGAAATCTGTCTTCTATAATATCACCGCAGCCGCAAATGGGCTTATTGTAGTTGTCCTAGTAACCAATAATTTAAATTTTTAAAATTACTAATTTGAACTAAAAATTATATAATAAAAAAAAGTTGTTTTTAATTAATAAAACACGCGCTGAATTTTACAGTACCAAATTAGAAAAATCAAAATTAAATTTTAAATGTGGCTTGAAAACTTCTCAAAAGTACGACAATAATTCCTTGAATTTTTTGAGCATTCCAATATAATTAAAATATTTATATTTCATCTGACGATAATGTATTTCTATATGAATAGCTTTCTACATATATATATATATATATATATATTCAGTATAGTATTCTGTTTAGTTATGTTCTTCTATTTTTAGTCATTATATGATGAAAACGAATAAAATTGAAGTAAATTCAATTCGAAAAGTTTTCCCAGAATACACGAGTTTTGCTAATTAAGAGTATTTTTATGATTATTTTTTGTTTATTTTTTTTAAATGACTTCTAAAGAAGTTAAGTTACTATAGTTTATAGAAAACAAAAAAAATATAATATTAAAGGATTTATCGTTTTTATTTTAGCTCAATAAATATAATATTAGATTATTATGGTATTCAGGAGAAAACCATTATTGTTGTATTTTTTTATCTAAGTTGTAAAATACTTGAGAACCGATCTTGTTTTTTTTTTTTTTTTTTTTTTTTTTTTATTGATTTTTCTATGAATTGATTAATTGGAAAAAGTTTATTAAATTTGTATTCCATTCGATCCTATATACACTGCTGGCTGGGATACAATATATGAATTTTGAGAGAAAAATTTGAGAAAATTGTTAATGGACTTATAATGAATCAAATGGAATTTTTAGAATTGAATTTATTTGGAGAAATTACAGAACATTAAGATAAAAACAAAAACAATAAAAGTTTTCATGAGGTTCATTATTGTAGTTTGAATTTGTTTGTCATTATCTCTAGTTTCAGATAATTTAATATTACCCCTTAAATAGTAAAGAGAAATAAATTTTGACCTAAAAACGACTAACGAGGATTTTCATCTCTAATTTTTTAGCTTTATATAAGATAATTAGGTCAGAAGAGGTTGTCATTTATCAGTAATATAAGTTATAAATATTATTTAGTAGTATTTATGACAAGTTTTAGAAATTCTGATACACCCTATCGTGATTGTTAAAACAAACAATTTTAATAATCGATTTTGAATTTTATTTATATATTCCAATATAGTATTCTGTTTAGTTATGTTCTTCTATTTTTAGTCATTATATGATGAAAACGAATAAAATTGAAGTAAATTCAATTCGATTAAGTATCGATTGGTAACGTGGAGTTTAAGATTTATTATTTTTTTCTTATATTTTTCATGTTCTAGTAACGTTTGACATGTAACAAATTATCTATATAATCGATATTTTGTCTAAATTGTATCGAGTTTTAAATTCGATATTTTGGTTAACGATATTCAATAGTTATAGAAAATTTTTTTGTTACGCTTTAAAAAAATTTGGACAATTTGATAGCAAAATAAATGTACATTGTGTTAAAGTTTGTATTATACTTTTACGCCATATATTCCTATTGTTAAACTGTTTGCAACTCTAGGTGGTATTACAGAAAATTTAAATAAAAACGTCAAGCAAGTGGAAAATTAGTAAGGAAACAATAAAATAATTTTTTTGGATATCGCACATTACTACTTGCATCAGTTAAAAATTTTGAAGTGATAAAAGTATTTTTTTTAAAAATAGAGGTAAGTATAAGTACTAAATTTAAAAAAAAAATTTTAGATGAGAGATTTAATATAAGAGATTTAATATGAATTAATTTTAGATTTCAAATATTTTTTTTCTTTTGTAATATGGATTAATTTTATATGTTCTGTAAATACGTTTTTGATATATTAAACAAACAAATTGTTATTTAAATAATTTGGTTTTAATATTTGTTTTTTATTTTATTTACATTTGATTTATACTTTATTTCACAAAATCTTCTCTTGTTGATTTTATTTATTGAAAAAGATAAAATGGAAAATTAATTTACATTTCTCTGAAAAAACTAATGTTAGCTCTAGCATTTAAGACCTGCGGTTATTTTTTTCTTTGTTTATTTTATTTCACAAAACTATCACAAATAAATTTTATACTTTCTTTCAATACAGCTGATTTTTTAAATATGAAATTATCAGTAGGTATTCACAATAGAAAATAATTCACAATTTTTTCAGTAAATCTATTAGTATGTATCAATGGGTGCGTTCAGTAGAATCTAGCACTGCAATAAATAGTAGCGATTTA
This sequence comes from Argyra leucocephala, assembly GCA_963942445.1. Lineage (NCBI taxonomy): Eukaryota > Metazoa > Arthropoda > Insecta > Diptera > Dolichopodidae > Argyra > Argyra leucocephala. Next base: position 48,028,949 of record OZ012679.1, on the reverse strand, counting down.
TCAATTAGCGCTGCATTGTTGTACTGTACGTTTTACTGCGAAATTTAAAATTTAAAATGAAATTTTGATATTTCTATCAAATTTTACTTTACTTTAATTATTGCACTAAATTTATTCGTCTATATCATAAAAAGAACAATAATTTTTAAAACCACTCACACAATACTCACAGCAAATTTAATGTAAACAAATAATTTTTACATCAGAGAACGGAATGTCATTGAAAAATCGCTGCTCAATATAGCTTTAATCTCTAGCGCTATATAAAAACACCGTTCAGTAGAAAATTTGTTCCAGTACTACAGTAATTTTGCTAGATTCTACTGAACGCCACTCAGTATCAGTAACACTATTTAATTTCTGATAAAATTTTTCAGTTACCTATCAGTGTACTGATGGCGACCACGATTGACTTAAAGGAGTATTTTTTTATTTTTTTTTTATCTTCTTGACAGTAACTTAGGTAGAATAACCTTTTCGTGCTTAATTAAGTACGGTACTGCAAGTTTACACTACAATATCTACAAATATTTCGAGTATTTATTTAACAATTCACTGGCTTATCAACTCATTAAAAATAAGAAAAACAATCAGATGATTGTCGTTTCCGAAAACCGGGACGAAAGCCTTTCGATAAGCTAAAATAGTCGTTTACTATGTTAAGGTGTTAAGTCAGAGTTACAAACAAAATTTTTTTACCTCTCGATAGTAAAAATTAGGTAGGTAAAGTCAGTTATCACAGGCTATTCAAATCCAGAAATAAATTCAAATCCAAAATGCCCCCAAAAAAACAAAACATAAGTTTTATTTTGAGTAGAATAATTTTTTTTTTAATTATTTGCCAAATAGAAATATTTGCGTTTTTCTGAGTTGAAAAAAATATTTTGCGTAGCAACTGTTGTATAAAAAAAAGGAATTATTTGCATCTTTCATATGGTTATTTTTATAAATTGTGCCTATTAATGAAAGCGGCATTTCAATCGATTCGGAGACCGAATCTCGTTGAAATGACTTCAACTCGCTCGAATGGTGAGTTTGTATTACATATTCACCAGGTTTCTCAAGTAATCGGTAAAATTTATCTGTCAACGGTAAATATTTTTCTGCTGTTCAGTGTGAGTAATAAATATTTAGTAGGAGTAAAATATTCAAAAAATGAGTTCAATCATTTTATATTATGATGAAATAGAAGAAATTAGAATGTAAGGAAGATAGTAATGGATATTTTTGTGTAAACTGATTCAGGAGTAGTAAAACCATTTTTTTTTAACAAAATGTTTAAAATTTATTTTATAAAATATGTATTTGTTTGTTGCGGTATGGGTGAGTATATACGACATTAAAGAATTTGGGTTTTAGATTGGAATTTCATTAATTTTAATTATTTACCAAATAAATTGTATTGTTTAAGCATTTGTAATATAATATAAGCATTTTTTATTTTTTATTTATAATCAGTATTGGCAAAGTAAATTACGTCTAGTTTTTTACACAGTTGACATGTAAAGAACTTAGAAATTTATTAGGGATATTTTTTTGTTGTAAGTGTGTTAACAATGTTAATAAGTCAAACAACTCAAAATAGATAATTTTGTTGCAACATTTGTATATTAACAATTCAAAACTTACGAATATGAAGTGATTATGTTCAAAAAATAATTAAAATTACAATTTGCTAAGAAGCTAACCTTCAATTTATTAAGATATCTAGCTTTACAATCCATATTCTTTATGCATCAATCATTGTCAAAACTTTTATATTATTTTTGGTATGGCTTATAGATATAATAAATATAGATTGGCAGCTTGATATAGCTTTCTCTTTCTCTCTAATACATTATCTTATTAAGTATTATGTCATTTTCAGCTAAAAATTAACATAATATGTTTTGCGAAATTTTAAATTAATATGTACATATTTTTTTGAAGTTTACATTTTGCAGCTAAACTTTTGCAATAATGCATTCCAATGATGCAAATTCAGCTAAAGAAACCGTTGAATTCGAAGAAGGTCTACTAAAAGATTTGGAAATGTTAGAAATTAAGCCTGATGTTTTTACATAAACCGGATTATTTTGATTTAATGTTGAAATACTATAAAAAAAATTAAAGAAAGTAAAGCTTATGTAGATGACACAGAACCTGAACAAATGCAAAAAAACGGGAGCAAAAGCACTTAAAAAATTGGTACGTACATATAATGAAAAAATTCATTGTATTAACGAAATACTAATTATTTTCAGTCATTGAATATGTTCATTGAGACAGCGAAAAATTTTTCATATATTAAAACTAATCTATAATTTATTCGTTATATGTTAATGAATATTTTTCATTAAACTACAAATGAATTTTTTTCGCAGATTAATTAAAACATTTATAAATTAATCAGAACTAGATTAACAACTTTTTATAATAGGTTAGAACGACACACTTTCAAAATTTTCGTCGAACTGTCAAAACAAATAAATTTACAGTTGTTTACCGTTATTTACAGTTGCTTACAGTTATTTACAGTTGTTTGGTTGTATTTTACACTTCTTTACGTCAAATATTTAAAGAATCATAAAAAACGTTAATTTATGCGTAAAATGCCAATTCAAATTATAAAAATTATCAAATTATTTTAATTAAGATGTGTATAATTCAGTTTATATATTAATATATATTTATGTATTAAGTAAGATAATTAATTTGAAATATCTACAAAAAAAAGTAAAATGTATTGGGATTAGAAAAGCTACCTAATACAGTAATCATTCTTGTAAAACTTTCTACCTCGTTGAATTAAAACAAAAAGCAGTGACACGAACCCAAAAATTCAAATATGAAGCTTTTTTATAATATTATCGCAAAAATTATTACTGTTTAAGAAATAGAAAGAATTAAAAAGTACTAATTTTTGTGCCAATCTTTCAAATAAATAATTTATATAAAAACATATTCAAGTTCTACACCCATGTAAAACAAATAGCGAAACATGATAAAATCAATTAAATGCGAAGGTTTTTCAAATAAGAAATAGTTTTTAGAGGTATCAAGAAAATTAGAATTACCCAAAAAATAAAATATCTATTTTAAAGATTTTTTAAATCTCTCTGGTTTGTGTCTTTGAATTAGCCACCTCGAAATGTTTCTAATTGACCAATACGGTCCAGGTATATTTTCAAGTTTAAATGCATATTTATTTTGTAAAGCAAAATATTGACAAGTAGAAAAAAAATATTCCTATTGTTGCCATGATCGCAAATTTAGCTTTGCCACCTTTAAAAATTCACTAAATTTGCTTTTAACCACCAGAAACAAGATATTGTAGAGAATATATGAAGGGGAATATTGACTATTTCTCCAATTGATGCTGAAATTACAAGGCTATTACCTCTTTCATTTCTACATGCTATATACGTACACCGGTGAATCCACGGAGGTAACAACAAGAAAATTAGAGAAAGAAAAAAAAAACCCAATATAACAAAACAATGTAACAAAAGTGTTGTGCTTAAACGGGACGAAAAGCTAAGAAAAAATTGTTTTCCGGAAATATAAAACTTAGTTTTAAGTTAAATATTTAAATGAAGAGGTAGGAAATGTTTTGAATAATATAATGTTACGCCGGGAATAGCTAGTTTTTAATTTAATGGCCTTATCCCTAACCATATGGTTTTATTTATTTGACTGTTCAAATTACAGAATTTAATTCACTTTAATATTTTTTGAATATTTGATATTCAAGACATATTTCTTAACATTTTTCCAATTTATATATAGCATGTATTAATATTATTTTTTCACGTACAATGCATATAATTTACTCATACATTATTAAAATAATTTTGTTATAATTGGTTTTTTAAAACATTCTAAGGAATACATTTTATTTTCCAAACATACTATACGATATAATATGATTTCTTTTATTACAAATTAATGTTCAAATATAGAATAATTCCCTAATCATACCCTATCATAATTTTTTATTATGTATATATAAAAATCTTATACCTTGAATAATTCACAATTAAATCTTCAACTCAAGATACTCTCCTATATTATACATACAAATCTACTTTAAATTTCATCCAATTAAATTTACTTTTACTTACTTACACACTCTTTCCATTCATATTAGTACACTTGAATAATTTCCATTAGTTCTGAATTGATCTAAATATTAAAAAAGAAATAAAAAAAAATTTTTTAAATCTTATAACTATACTCGTAAATAACAGAACAATAATAGGATAAGAAACTTGTAGGACAAAATGAAAATAATTTTTATATTGTTTCTATATTGTTCTATTGAATTACAAATGATCAACAAATCACTTTTAAAAAACTCTTCACAAGGATATCAGACTTTCTTTTTTTTTGTGTTTTTGTTTTTTGCTTTTGTTTTTATTTTATTTTTTTTATTATTTTACATTTATACATAATAAACTCAACGAGTAAAATAGAAAATAAATAAATAAGAATAAGAAAGAAAAAAAGAAAAATTAACAAGATGTCCCTTTTTTATTTAAAGTATTTGTACCCAACAAAAAAAAAAAAAAAGGAAAAATAAAGAAAACAATAAAAAAATAAAAATAAAATACCATAAAGAGAATATCTATTCAAGTTTATACTAAATCAAGGGCTAGATTTATGTCCTATAAATGATCTTTCAACATGAAATCTCATTGCCGCAATCATCACTTTTTTTGTTTTTGTTGTTTTTTTTTTGTTTTGTCGTACATATTTTGTATAGTCATCTTCGGGTAGAGAAAATTTTTATATCCCTAACTGTCATTTATTTTAAATTTTATATTACAGTTATTGCCAGCTATAATAAGATTATAATCATTATTGTGTATTCCTTGATAGCCCTTTGGTGGGAGCATTCAACTTTAATACATAAATTTTTACATTTCTATTTACAAAAAAAAAAAAAAAGATTTAAATAAGGTTATTCTTACATAATAGGATGCCATATAATTTTTGTGTATATGATGATCGTTAGATTTACAATAAAATTATGGGGTATTAAAAAGTAACAAAACATAATATATGTATAACACATATGAATAGGTCTATTATGTAGGTAATTTTTAATCTTAAATTAGGTAATATTAATTTACTACTGATTTTCCTTTTTCTGTCATTTTATTTGTATGATCCAATTTTGACTAATTTTTTGGTATCAATCAGTGGGGATTACAAGATATAAATTTAACATAAAATATAAAAGGTAAACCGTAAACCGTTTTGATGAGTTTAATTTTATTTTTGTTTAGGTTATTATTAAAGACATTAGATTGATTGCGTTCCAAGAGTGACAAATGGTCATGTGTAGTCATCTTATGTATTCTGAAAATTAGAAGATACGAAAGATTGCAAGACACAAAATTCAGCTTGATTTAACGTTCTAATTTGTACTTGATGTGCGATCTGTAATACTTTTGAAGTGTTACCGGAAAATAAGTTTGCGAAAATTTGAAAAGTTCAACTACAAATGTCGGCTTTAGCATTGTGATTTCTAATCGATAATTCAGTCAAACAAAAATCTGCGGAAATAAAACAGAAATATCAAATGGGCATAAGTTGAGATTGCTTTTAAAGCCTAAGTTCAGTTGACTTTTCTGAAGTAGAGCGCATCTTATCCTTTAAGCATGAAGAGAGGACATTTGAAAACAACCTTGTTGCTTAAATATATTTCGTACATAAACCGTTGTATCTGTTAATCTAATTAGATATATACTAGTGAATCCCCTGTGCAATTGCACAGAAACAGTTCTTTCAGGTACGATTTTATATAAAAAGAAATATTTGTTTTGGTATAATTGTAGCTGTTTTCTGAATCGCTTGATTATTGCATATATATATAATGAAATTAAAGTATAGTACCTAATACTTTATGACGAAATTAATCCTAATTTCAATATAACTTAAAACGATAAAATCCTATTACTCTCAATGTAGTAGATCGATGTATTAATTAGTTTATAGTCAAAAACGTTTGTAGTCACAATTCTGTTATAGGCAAACATTTTTTTTAAAGAAATTAATAAACTTCATAAATTCACACAATCGATGTCGTTTATAGTCACATTAAAATATAATGCCAATTTTTTTAATAAAACAAAAAAATAAGTCAAAAGTGAATTATTTTATTAAAAAACTGATTTATATATTGTCTTTTTCTTTATTATTACAAATCTTTATATTACAAATTTGTATATTTTATTTTGTGATTACATAACAGAATTGCTATTTATGAATAAAATAATGTTTAAAATTGTTAAACGAAAGATATTTTATTGAATTTGATTTTGTTTATAAAGATGCAATTTTTTTTTACTACGCCTATACGTATAAAACGGTTATAGTCAGAAATATTACTGAAATTTAGCGAATGACTAGTTATAACGTGTTTTACTGTATGTATTTTTTTAATAATAGCAGAAGCAAATGAACTAACCTTTATTATATCATTTTTGAACAGTATGATCTGATCTGATTTTTGTTTTTCTGTTTTCTTTTCAATTTTTTGCTTATAAGTTTAATTTTTTTTGCTTATAAGTTTAAATATGATTGAAATTTATTTTAGAGTATAGATGTCGCTCAACCTGGAAATAACCGTCACTATTTGGTTTACTATTTAAAATGTTTAAAGTATTTAAGTACATTAAGAACTTGCTAAAATTTTAATATTTTTGTGGTGTAATTTATTTACTACTCAATTTATTCTTGCTTTTTTTACTCACCAGGTCATTCATCTTTTGCATTGTATATAAGATATATATTTTCAATTCTCGAATACACGAAAATCCTAAAACAATAAGGATGTTTTCAAATATATTATATTTTTAAAAAAGTGGCTACATCACCTGTCGCTAAGATGCAGTTATTTGGTTATACGCTGGTCTGACATTTACCTCAGAAGTCTGTTATTTCGTAAAACGTACATTTCTAGTTTTTCAATAAATACTTATATCAAACACATCAAAGATTAAGTTATAGCAAAAAAAAGATACCTTTCCATCAATGTATAAATACTAGAATGGTTTTTTAGCTAAATTTTGAATAAATTGGTTTTTACTACAATAACTTCACAACGGTTACTAAATAAAATTAATTTATATATAGCAGTATATATAACAGCTTATATACAAAACCAACATATATAACAGTTTATATACAAAAACTTTCAAACATACTTTTGTCCTTAGAGGATAAGATGTGCGCCATTAAGGATATGTCCTTTTGGGAATTTCCAGGTTTACAAAAGGACATATCCTTGAGATATACCACAAAGTATCTATGAGGTATTGTATTTTGATCCTACAGCATTTACTTATAGTATTGGTTTTAGATTAGTAACAAAATTAAAGTTATTTGATGGATACATATTGTTTTCATGGACTTTCCGATGTATTTCCATAGTCAAAAAAAGAACAGTACATTAAATTATAATCTGTAGAAATTCGAGATAAAATTTAACCATTTTTACTTCAATGTTCTCTTAATTTTGTATCTTACTTTTCTTCTTATCCTTTCTTCGCTATCTCAGTCAAGCGGTACGTACGTAAGTATTAAGAGTCCTACTCTGTTGCCCCATAATAAATCATTTTACAAAACTTTGGACAAATGTGATATACACTTTATAGTTGATAAAGCATATAGTCAGGTCTCACAACATAAACAAAAAATTCATTTTCTGTGCTTTAAACTTTTGTTTAGGACTTGAATATATAATTCTACGGTAATCCACGCCGGGCGTATATAAACTTTTCACTTTATAGGCTCTTTTGTAGACATTTAAGGCCGAACATTACAAAAAACTTTTAGTTCGAAGTTTTAGGAAGACCATCAATAATGATTCATTAATATAATGAATATTACTTAAAATACGTGACATATTATCATGTTCCAAAGATACATCACTTACTGTGCTTCGTTTTTGTAAAATGATACCAATACAAATTATCAAAACCAAAATTATAATTACCTTCGATTTAGATCTATGAGTTGAACTCATGAGGCAAATTAAATTCCACAAAGAACCTGCAAAACAAAAAAATATTATTAAATTTTATATATCAAAAATTATTCGGTAGTGAATTTATTCAAATTTTTCTAAGTGTTTTATTTTTACACCAAAGCGAAGAATATAATTATTTACATAAGTTTTATAAGAGAGTGAAGCTCTTTTATAGAGATTAATAAATATAAATAATAATAAAATAAAAATAAACTTTATTTTGATACAATAAAATCCTTGTTAGATTGTTAGGCGGTACGATCGCAATAAAATAGATATACTTTTTGATAATGTACATAAGACTAGAATTAGTGAGACAAAAGCTATAAACTTAGAGCGCTAGAGTTCATGACAAACTACACTAAAGAGGCATAACACTTTCTTTACCAAATAAGTCAAAACTAAACAAGAGATAATAATTATATTTAATCTGTAGATTTAAAAAAGGGCGGTACAAATATCTGAACCATTTTACAAGCGATTTTCCTTATTATTCTTTTTAATGTTTATTTTTTAAATGATATTTAAAAGGAGACGTAGCGAAACTAATTATTTTTTTTCTCTTTTAATCAGAAATTGCGTTTTAAAATATCACCCCATGTTAAAAGTTTACACATTCATGTTGACATAGAAAAATTTTAATTTATCAAATGGCCTCACCACTCACCAAAGTATAGAGTTTCTTCTTTTTTTTCGACAAAATGAAATTTAAATTTTTGTTTTGTAAAATAAATTATAACGTATGAGATTATTGTCTAAGATAAATCCATAAAAAACAATTGTATAGTATAATTTATAGAATATGCTGTAGACTCTAGGTGACACATTGTTAAAATTGAATAAATATTAAAACTCTAGGTATGTTTCACAATTTTATTAAATATCTTAATCGAAGAAGACTGATAGTCTATTAGTCTTCTGATGATGTAGTAGTATCAGTCAGGTAGTATCAGAGTATATCAGTTCATCAGAGTATATCAGAGTATGTCAGATCACAGTAGTATTAGAGTATATTAGTCAGAGTAGCATCAGTCAGAGTAATATCAGAGTATATTAGGTTAATCAGAGTATATCAGAGTATATCAGGTCAGAGTAGTAGGATAAATTGAAATGATAAAAAACTAGGGCGAGGGAATACTATTGGAGCGAATACTATATTATTTTTAATTTAAAGCTTTTTTCACTTTAAATAATAATAATTTTTTTATATTTGCAACATGGCTATTAAAAAAAAAGAACTAAGGTGCGGTAAAATTTAATTTAAAATTAATTTAAATATGTGAACATGGGTGACAGTTTACAATTTGAAATACAATACGTTCTACCATCCCTCCTGTTGTTTTAAATTCTAAAATGAATAACTCCAAGATATGCGAAATAGACTCAAACTGTCAATGTGTTTGGACCCTAATTAACTTTAGTAAGCTTATATTATATAAAAATTTAATTTTAGAAAGCTAATGTCACGGGAAGATAGGGATTATAATGGGTCTCATTAACAAACATGCCAAAAGGCTTAAGCGTCACTCAAATGACTTTTGTAGAACTCTACAGAGATAAGGAAGAGAGGATAAATGTCCTACACCTTCTCTAAACCCCTATTATCTATTATTTTAAAAAGAACACCACGGAGTATTCTTTCCGGATTCACTGGGTGTTCTAAAAACTCCCGTGGAAAGCTCCTCTAGTACAACAATGAACCTTTCAGTGCATACCGACAACAACCGATCAAAAAAGACAGGAAATTATGGTAGTTTTAAAATAAAATATTGTTTCTTCAAAAATTAACATACCCACATGGTTCCATGTCATCTATATATGAAATTTGTATCTATATATTTAAACACAAATTGCTTTTTATATACCGCATGCTTTGAAAACGCACGGAAAAGTATAAACTAATTTCTTCTAATTCCATACACATTTGTAAACCTATACATATTCCTGATCCCAAACCAAATTGTCTTGAAAATTTGTAATTGCAAATTTTTCATATAGCTATGAAAATACTTGTATAAGATTTAAAATGAAAAACATGAGGCGCATCCAATAGATGACTGATGCATGAATAGGTCACCATATGATAAGAACTGTTGTGTGCATTTTTTCAACGGCAGGAGCAACTACTACTCCCTACACAGTCCTTACTATTGTATATACATTTTGCAATAGTAAGGAATGTATAGGGATATATGAATATCTATTTCATATACATTTTGATGGATATTAAAAATTCACAATCACAAATTGTCAGGGCAATCTGTATGATGGGGTCAGGAATCAGTATAGGGCTATGAAATATTATTTTCTGCTTTTTAGTCTTGTGTATGGGTAGTTTTGCAATCAATAAATTTTATAAGATTTATATTTAAATTTTTATAAACTGAATAAAGCAGTTTAAAACATAACTATAATGTGTGTGTAACATACAATATTTATGCCGACATCTTAATAACGACAAATAAATATTAAGGTAAAATTGAGTTAACTCTATGATTTTATTAAATATTCTCACTATGTGAATTCTGTAGTGTGTATTGAATATGTTTGTAGTAATATAGTTTCTTAGATATGTATATTTTGTTCCACATAAGAGCTGTGGCAACAACCAGACTCTTCAAATTTTGACAAAACGTGTTAGTATTAGAAATTAAATTTGAATCAAATTAATTAGCCAAATAGTTTTTGAGATATGAATTTTTGTCTAAATTAAACCTTGGGTGTGGATTAGGTCATTAAATAAGCCAATAAATTTCAAAGATATAAATGTTAGTCTAAAAATAACACCTATGGCGTAAACCAAACCTTCCATATTTGTAGAAAAAATGTTATCAGAAACCAAGATAGAACAAAATTAGCCCAGAAGAAGTTTTTGAGATTTTAGTTTTTCTATAAATAATGCTTTAGTCATGACCAGGTCTTCCAAATCTTTTTTTTTTTCAAAGAGTGTTCAAAAGTGACTCAGATCCAAGCTATGCCCTAAATGTCAAGTCTTTGGATTATCAGAAAACTTTTAAAACTACTTAACTGTTAAAAACTAAAATTGATTGCAAAATTTGTTCACCCGAGACAAGACTCGGTGAGTTTATAAAAACGTATTAAAAAGTAAATCTTAGTTTTTGATACTAGTCAATTGCTAAATTTATCTACACATTTTATTTTTTAATTTTTACGATATGTTTTAACCAATGTGTAGCACATTTATAGTCATATTGGAATCACCCCGGTGGAATGGGGAGAAGGGGAAGGATTAAAATTATTGTTTTAACATATTAAATTTATCAATTAAAATTAAATTTATTAATTAACATGAATCAACGCATTCATCATTGGTGTAGTAACGTGATGTTGTAGCTATGCATACCGGGTTAAGTTAAGTTTTAATAAAAAATTTCATTTCAAGCCTAATCTTCATTTTTTTTCTATTAAAGTATCAAAAACCTTAAAAAGAATTAAATCATATCATCGCTGTTAATAAAAATTTGGAAAAAAAGAGGGAAACAAAATAACAAAAAAAAAAATTCAGTTTTTATATTAGAAAAAGTGAGGTAATAAGCAAAAATCCTTTAAATTCCTAGAAGACAAAATGAAAAAAACTTATACTTTTTTTTTCTTTTCTTTTATGCTTGGTATATTCTCTTTAAACTGATTTTCTTAAATTTCAAAAACGTGTCCCTTTTTTGTTTTTTTTTTTGTTTTTTTGTTTTTGTTATTATTGTTCTGAATACTGAAATTCATAATATGACATTATCATGTTTTATAGCTCTTATCCCTAAGCTTTAGAGCTTTTCTCATATATATATATATATATATATACATATACATATATACATATATAATTATATACATATATTAACTATACAGTGTAGATATTCTCATAGATATTTTAATATTATATGCAAGTACAATTATTATCCTTATTACTATTCCTTAATATATTTACTAAAAGGATGAGATTTGAGAAAAATAATAAAAACAAAAATTGAAGAAAGAGAAAAATTAATGTTTGCATTCATGTCTGGTAATAGAAAATTTCGACTAATGCATATAATGGGGCAAAAAAATTTAAAATAAAAACAAAAAATGGTAAAAACTTCGACCTCCTACATTTCTGAAGGGCTTTAAAAATTTCTAAGAAAATAAAAAATCGTTTTTTATTTTGTTTCTTTTTTGTTTTGTTTTATTTTCTTTTCATAGTGAAATTTATACTTCCTTTTTATTTTTATTTATTGTGGTTTTGCCCTTTTCAATTTTTTCTATTTTTCTTATCTTTTTTTTTTTGTTTTTTGATATTTTATGTGAATCCTTTTTAATATTCTTTTAAGGACATTATACTTCTTAGCATATTGTAGATCATTTATTACCGTATCTATTCATATATATATATATAATGTATAATGTATATATAATATACCCTATATGAAGAATAGAAAAAAAGGGAGACAAATAAAGTGTAGAAATGAAAGAGAACAAAACAAAAACATTTTCTTTTCATATTTTATGACGTCACAGCATAAAAGGAGACACTATAATAAATTTGTTATTAAAAGTAGTGACGTCATAGAGGATTATAGGTTTTGGTTGAGATATAGATATAATATATGTATGTATTTTTTTTTGTTTTTGATTTATTGAAGAATATTACAGTAATGAAAACTTTTGGAAAACTTTAAGGATTTTGGTTTGAAAATATCAATTTTGATTTTTATAAGAGAAAAAATTTTTATTCTCATTTTCATTCACTCTCTTTTTCTCTCCTTTCATCTCTGATTTTAAAGAGTTTTGTTTATTTTTAAAGATATGCATTATTGTGATTGTATATATATATACATATATATATATATATATATATATTATGTAAATCAAAATATAAAAGAAAAATTATTGCTTAAGGCAAAATTGGTTTATTTTAACTTTATAAATTTATTAAAGGTAAAATAATATTTAATTAACAATAATTTAACTTTATAAGATGGTGAAATTTGGATAATTATTAATTTATCATAAAATAGAAAAATATCTTTAATACGTTACGATTTTGACTTTAATACAGTATCGGGTACATCGATAGTATTTATAGATTTTAATTTTGTTATAACTCTGGCGAGTTTTCATTAAAATCACAAAATTTCATTAATCCATCTTGATGGACATCCGAAGGGAAAAGGGTCCTGTAGGTGAGCTAAATAAATTAAATTAAATTAAATTCATCCAATCCATTATTTCTTACATTTATTTGAGAAAATGAAAAACAAAAACCATTTAAAAACACGCTCACAAATATATTTTGAATATTTTATCGTAACAGTATTAATCCGAGTAGATATATACATTTTACACGGAATTGTCAGTTATTTATGTAATTTTTTTTTTTTTTTTAATTAGATAATTGAGTGTTGAAAGTCATTAATTCTATTTCATGTAAGTCTAAAACTAATTGTGGTGTATGAAATACTGTCTGTATAATTTTCATGATCAATGTCATTTAAATAATCATGATCAATGCTATAAGAAATGTAAATATAATAAGTTCTATATATTAAATCTATAACAAACTATTAAATCCAACTAACTTCCTTTATCAGTTTTTGTGACTAATTTATTGTATTAAGCAAGCATTACTTTCAAAATATCGATATTTGCAAAATAAAAATTAGTTCGTAATCGTAATCATCAGCTTAGATTGATCATCAGTTTCATTATGAACTCTTATTTGTTTTCCATCATTTTAATTTATTCTTAGCATTATACAACTTTATTTTATTGATTTATCTTAGACAACAACCGCATATGTATTTTATATATTAAAATTAAAAGCTATGCTATAATTTTTATTTGCCGTGATAAAAAAAGTTAATTAAATTGCATTCACAGATTTATGTTCTTTCAAACAATATTATTTTGATTCTTTAGGGTCATTTTTGAATGCCATCTCAAAATCTAAAAAGTTGGAAGGTCTATTGCATTGATTTAACATTTTGTATTTGCTCGTTCATTCCAATTTTCTGCCTTACAAATTTGTTGGCGATTTTTTTTTAACCTGCTGATTATTGGAATGTTTTATAGATCTCTCGCCAAAGAGTTGTGTTAGAATAGGGTGTTCGAATAGTCTGTTTGCATATTTTTTTTTACATTTTTTCAGCTCTTCTGTAACCATGGATATATTAAAATTTTTATGTAGATTAATATTTCAAAGTTATCAAGGGGCCTGGATTATTATACATAATTTTTTTTGATTCCATCCTTTGAATTTTTTCGATTTTACTGTTAGAAGCAGTCCTCTAAAACTGGCATCCATAGGACCAGCTTGGTTTTAGAATAGCGTTTTGTAGCAGCTTTTTGTATTCCATATCTATTGTAGAATTTTCCCAATAAGTCAATAAATGATATTCGTTTTTAGATTTAGTTGCTCTTTTTTGCGTTGATGTACTTCCTCCAAGTCAGTCTTTTATAGAATAGTTATTCTATTTATATCAACTGATGGGCATAATTCCGTCCCATTGATCTTCATTCTTCACTTATAAAGCCATTCTTGTATCGGCTGCAAATGTTCTTGTACATTTTTAGATGTTGTGTGTGAATTTATATGGCAGCTCAAAACTGCGCTCTATCGTCTGTGACAGTGGATGTCAATGTGTTTCTGTTTTCTGATAGATCAGAGGTATATACAGGGTATAAAATTGGTCCCGTCCTAGTACACTACCTTGTGGGACGCCAATATTAATTTCATGTATTAAAAATTTGTATGGTTTGCTTAAAAGTTATGTTTGGGAGCTCTTGCAGCATTCTAGCTGAAATACCAAGCAAGCTACGATGCTGTTTTTTTGGGATTTATTTTTTTTTGCTGATTATAGATTCAGCTAACTGCGTATTAATTCTATCAAGAGCACCTCTTGCTAGTACAAAAAAAATATTTTAAATTCAATAATGCTCCAAAAATAAGTAAATTAAAATAATGGAACAAAGATAACTGCATAGTATTGACATTTTAAAATAAAACAAAAATCCATGATAGGCTATAAGAAAAAATGTGTAACTGGAAATTGTTTTTAAGTGATTTCTAAAAAAGTTCGTCTTGAGACTGGTGTATAATACTACTTGGTTCAGAATATATTTGTAATCTTATCAGTCTTTTTGTTTTATTCTAAAACTGTATTTATTTTATTCACTACAACTAATTAGTTAAGTTATTCTATACACCTAATTTATTAAGATTTCACTGTTACCCAATTAAACTTCCAAAATTGTTTACCGGTTATATGAAGGCACGATAAATTATTATTTTTGATTTATTTTGATATGGGGGCTAATTTAATGATAAGCACTAATTTATTTAGACACTGTTTGAGAAGTGATTTAATCAAAAATATTAAGTATAAATAAAGGAAAAACAAATTATAAATTAAATTGAAATATATTATAAATTTAAATTGTTAATTAAACTACAGTATTGTAAACCGTTTGAACTAAATGGTGAATTAATAAAAAACTAATTATTAAATAGATCCAAAGATCTGCAGATCATCAATTATAATTAAAATTGGATTTATCAAGGTCAAAACTATAATTCAAATATGATGAATATATGAATTTTTAAAATATAAGCAATTGTTAAAAAACGGTATAACGGTAGACTCAGCTGTAATACAAAATTTATGTTTTTATTTTTTTGAACTTTTTTCCTATAAAAATTTATTTAAATACTAAACAACAAAAATCGTGATATAACAGTATTGTAGGTACCTTAATTTAATTAAAAGAAAATTAATTATAATAATTAATACAACAATTAATTTACCGTTAAATCTCATTAACAATTTTTTTTTTTTGTTTAAATCTTTAGCAAGCAGACGTACCTCCAAAATAATATAATAAAAAACAATTTGCTATAAAATTTCTATACTTAATAGACAAAAAGAAAAAAATAGAAAAAACAAAATAAAAAAACAAAAAAACAAAAAAAAATCTTAGTAGGTACTCATTACCACCAAGTTAGCTGCAAGAAAAAAAATATATATTACAATTCTCTCAGGTATTTTAATGACAATTTCATAACATTTCTACTGTTATCGGGTCCCATGCAAATTTGTGTCATTCTTATGTGTTTGTTGTTGTTGTTTTCAAAAAACTGACATTTGAAAATAATTATAAAACAACTGTACGTACATACAATTTACTGATTGCTATCTAAATTTGTGCAATATAATTACAATAAATAATTTATAAGATAAAGGTATCTACTGATAACTGACTGAGAAATAATAACGGTTATCTCTTTCAATAGATTTAAAGCGCATGTTATAAAATTTTTCTTTTTTAACTGAGAATATATATATTTTTTATTTATTTCTCTTTTTTTATTTGATTCATCTTTTTTTTTTTTTTTGAATAATATAAATAACAACAATAATTAAAAGAAGAAAGGAGAAAATTATTTCAAGGCACACAGTAAATTTTGTATGAGCGGATTTCATCAAGGCAAACAGGTCATATTAAAAACAAAACAGAAATAAAAATAATAAAAAACTAAAAAGAAATTGTTAGATGAAATGAAATCTGATTAAAATTTACTAGGTTACAACGAAAAAATTAAAAACAAAAGTAAAAAAAAAAAATAAAAACAAATAAATTGGGACATCATTTTAAGCAATTTTCTTTCGGATTTTAAAATTCAATTTTATTTTTCTTTTTCGTTTTTTTTTTGACATTTAGGGTATATCAAATTAGTGATTAGGGGTATCAAATTAATTTCAACAAAAGCTTTAGTGTACATACATGGAAAATATGAATACTCATGATACAAGTGCCTTCAAATTAGGAGAGCCGATCTGACATAAGACTACAACAAAAGCAGAGAGTATAAAATTAATTATCAGATTTACAGTAGAGTAGATTCACGATATTTTTTTTTGTTCCTGTTACTCCTTGTTGGATCATAGGGTATCAACCTGCCTCCTCCATTGTTCTCCCGTGTACGCAGTGATCTTCATTTCTTCTTTAAGTCCGTCCATATCATTTTAGTTCTCTTTTTTAGTTTGCCGCTTGTTGTTAGAATGTTACATAGGTAGGAGAAACTTTTTTTTTTTACACTTGACAGTAGCTTAGGTAGAATCACCTTTTCGTGCTTAATTAACTACGGTACTGCAATTTTACACTACAATATCTACAATATTTCGACTATTTAGTTAACAAATTGCTGGCTTATCAACTCATTAAATGTGGAAAACTACTGCTATTGTCAGGAACTAAGCCTTCTTAAACAGAATAGCTCGATTTTATTGTTTTTTGTCATTTATTTTATCCCAATGACAAAGGATACTAGACCAGGTCGAAAAAGCAATAAAGCATTTTTTTGTATCAACGGGAATCGAGCTTGGAACCTTTCGGTTTAAAAGCAAACACTCTTACTCACTATTCGACTATTTAACCTTCTATTGTGATGGTGTTTGTATTGGTGGTATTTATCTCCTTGGTTTTATCTATGGTAATTTAGCCCGACTCTACGTGCTGCTTGCTGAAGTAGATCTGCTTTGTGTTGGATGTCGCAGAATCTATGCGATAGCAGACATATATTTTCCGCACAATCAAGGCCCTCAAATGTTCTTGAGAGATCCCACCTTATACCTCTTCTGGAAGAACCCGTTTCTTGCATTATCTCATTTACTACAAGCGTGAATAGAAGTGGTAAAAGGGAATATTCTTGTCCTACTCTGGAATTTGTGGTGGATGTGTTATTTATTTGTCCCCAGTGAAGAACAGCTAATTCTGCATCTGTGTGTTGGTGTGATATGTGCAACTCTTTTTCAGGGCAAAATCCTGCTTCTTTTTCCCTCCTATTTTGTTCTATTTTAGGCTGTATTCTCCGATTCAGTATGGTTACGAAAACTTAGTATACGATAATAAGCAGTGTTATACCGCTCAAAATATTTTCGTTTTTAGGTATTCCCTTTTTTGGGAAGTTTAACAATTATGCCTTTTTTCTAGGATTTAGGTAGTCTTTCCTACTCACAAACTTTTGTGATATGAGGCTATAATAATTCAGTGGCTAATCTACCTATAGCAACTCTGATGCAAATTCATCTATACATGCGGCCCTGTTCCGTTTTAACGTCATTATGTCCTTTTTAATTTCTTGTGTTTCTTGTGTTGATTCAGTGCCCAATTAAATGTCCACGAGGTTCTATATTTTGAAAAAGTCGAAGTTTTTATTTTCTTTATATAACATTTATTTGATTTTAGGGTATAGGTTCTACAAAAATTGGCAAATTTAATTGTGATAACACTTCATATACACACCAAATGCAAAGTTATAGTGCAAAACATAAATAACGGACGAATTCGAAATAAAAACAGGAGTCAGAAAAGTTGGTACTCTGTCAACAACAATTGTCAATCTTAAAAGCATATACCTTATATCTCTTACATCAAATATTATTCATAAAATATTCAGACAGATGAGGACATATATTTATAAGATCATACATAATAAGTAAGTACGCTGACGATATTACAATTGCAACCCTTTGACAAATTAAAACAAATATTTCTGACCCTAAAAAAGAAGAGGCTACTGTAAGATTGAAAATTAACGAGATTAAGATGTCGCCCACAAAAACAAGATAATTTGCCCAAAATATAACAATAAAAACTTATACAATTTTTACTAAGGTAAATTTTTAACCGTTTTATCCGTTATATCTTAGGAATAGAATCTAACCAGCAAAAAAAATGTTTCTACGCATTTCTTTTCAAACCTGAAATTAAAAACAAGGAAAATAAATTGAAAATGTACAAAACCATAATACAACCGGCTAACAGCTATACAACATAAACATATATCACCCAAGCCTGGGCAATGAAAATTAATTGTTTCTGTTTAATACAAGCCCAAACGCAAAATAATTTGCCTAGTTCTTATTTGTTTAGCTAATCTAAATTAATCGTCACAGTCTTAATATGTAAAACATAAACAAAATTTAATTTCTTAAAGAACAACAATTAATAGGCAAAAAAAGCTTTTATTCACTCGTATTAAAAAAAAAATAGATTGATTGTGCTCGAGAGTATAAAAATTGGACAATAAGACAATCGACCAAATTATCTGAATAGATGAGTCGAAATTTGAAATCTGTATTGAGAACAGTAGCAGACGAGTAATACACTTTGAGAATTAATTTTTATATAAAGAAGACTGTTTGATGTGTGAAGTATCCAGCATCAATTATGGTTTGTTGATGCAAGTCAGCTTAATTGTAAAGTTGTAAAGCTTTCATTTGTTAATGGTATAGTTAATAGTATTGAGGACCAAAACAACCTCGAAAACCCGTTATTTCCATCAGAACCCTCGTTTAATTACTTGAATATATTTTCCAGCAGGACAATACCATACATTAAATAGCACATTATCCTAGGCACGGAAAAATTATATCAATGCAATGACTTTCCAGTAGCCAAGATTGGTAGTGATTCCTGTCAGAACCACCGTTTGTAAAAACAATTAGGATGGACTCACTTCTAAACAATATAATGATGAACTTGTCAATACTCTTTCTCGAAAGAGTAAATGAACGAAATCCATTTTGTTTTAAGCAATGAGTTTGTTTGGCTGTTTTATTTTTATTATTAAATATGTATGTGTAATTTTTTTGCTTTTGTTACATATATTAAGCCTGTAACGATTAATATCATTTTTAATAACATACGCAAAATAACAGTTATCCAAGATATGCACATATTCAAAGAAATCGGGGACGAAATTCGGTCAATATTTGCAGCTAAAAAAAATTTTATTTTATTTATTTATATATCGGTTTATCTTAATATTAATATGATGCCAAATTTTTAGGCCCTTATCATTTTTGGGATGGGGGTTTGTGGATTTGTGATTTTATTGTCATTTATTTTATCCCAATGACACATGGTACCGGAGCAGGTCAAAAAATCATGTTGGCTGAAAATTCAGTTCACTTTAGCTTCTGCGCCATTCACCGTGTATAATTTGATATTAACATATTTTTAGTCACAATTTAGAGTTTATGAATTTCAATCAGTTTGGTTACTATTTAGAGACGTCTCATTTAACGGGTCACTAATCACTAAATATCTCAAATCTATACTGTATCTTTTTTGTTAACTTTGTTATTTCAAATTAACGGTAAACGAAAAATAATTAATAAATTAAAATTTTTAATTTATTTTGATATTATTTTAAATTTTTTTCTGAGAATTTTAATTTTTAATTTTTTTTTTTGTTTGTTTTGGTAACTACATTTTTATCATAATATTTGTGCGTAGTAATTATTTTCAATGTATTGCATTAAATATTAAAATATATTTGGAGCGCTACAAGAGAGAATGAACTAAGGTATTTATTTTAGGATATTTTGGAAATGAAAAACTTTGTTTTGCTCAACGAATCTTAAATTGTGTAGGTGCGCTTATTTAAAAAGTTTCTTCCTATTTTTTTTTTATTTAAAATTTATAAAAGATTTTTATTTTAATTTTTTTTTTTACCAAAAAAGATAATGTATAGTATCTAAAATCTAGAATTATTTATATTTGTAAATATTGTTATCATTTATGAGTTTTTAATTTTTTTTGGTTTTGAAGGTCTCTATTTTTTTATGCTGACTGACCATGAACGTGTATTACATTATTTTTTTTGAGAAAAGGACCTAAGTTTTGTTTTTTCGTTTTCTTTGAAATTTCTCAAAGGTCGATGTAAATGTTAATGGGGATCTTTACTTAATAATAAAATAATTTTATTCTACTTAATAAAATTTAATATTCGATCAATTAATCACTTACAATAAGGTGTGGATGATAAGATATATAAATCTTATAAATTAGACATAGTCATCAAAATTGAATTCAAAAATTTCACTAACTCAGACATTTGTGGAAATGATGAAAATAATACAGATCAAAGGTTCTCGAGCAACCAAATGTCACAAAAAGGTGACCGACCATACAATTTTAGTGAATTGTCGACAAATTTTTGTGACAATGTTTGTTGAGAAAAGGCCGGCAAGGTTGATTTATCACAGTGTAGATGATAATTTTGTTACCAACTTTGTCAACTATTTGTGAATAATTTATCATCATTTTGCGGGCAATTTTAGCATAAATTTGTAAGCAATTTGACATTAATTTGTCAGTAATTTTATCATCAATTTATGGGTAGTACCAATTTCAGAATTTTGTAAAGGTAAATAAAAGCAATAAAATTATTTTTTGTACTATTAGTGTACTATTTATTTTCTATTAAAATTAGTTTCTATAGAATATTATTAGGCCCTTCATTGGACGGACTGATAATAGGAATAATACTTGACAGTAAACTGTCATGGAATCCTCACATAGATTACATAAAAAAAAATAGGTGACAAACACAAATGTATAAGTCTACAAATCTATTATATAAGACCTATAATATCTTAAGCGACAATTGTGTGGTTGCCAAAAATTGAACAGACCAAAGCATGTGTCAATCTTACTCAAATACAAAGAATAACATGCTTTGGGGATAATGGACCATTCAAAAAATGGTCTATGTTAGCTGTAAACAAAAAACTCTAAAACATAGATTCATCTTTACAGGAATGACAGCTACAAGGATGCATCTATCAAATAACCTCAAACACTAAAAACCAGGACACAGCATGATCCTGCAAAAAATTAAACTAGAAATCAAAGAAATTGCAATATCAGACTATAATGTCAAAAGTGATTGATTATCGCTGGAAATTCACTGTACTAATACCTAAAAGTGAAGAAGTTGAAAGTTTAGTAAAAGCCTTACTTCCAGCAGCGTTCAGTATGCTGGTGACTGGGGGCTCAAAAATCGAAGAGAAAACCGGTGCCAACGTATTTGGACCAAGGTTAAAGTTTAGTGCAGCACTTTGCGCATATCCACTGTTTTGCAAGCTGGTCGTGCTGATTTGTACCATCGGGGTATCGGCATTACAATGCACAAAAAGGCATATATTTTTAAGGGCATAAGGATGCCAACATATACATATTTTCAGATAGTCTGCCTGAAAAGCTCTGGTTTTTTAAATTTTTAAATCAAAGCTAATGGAAGGAAACAGAGTTAGTATTATGTGAGCTCCTGTCCATAAAGAAATGAAGGTAGTGAAGGTAAATGAAAAGGCAGATATCCTTAGAAAAACATGTGCGAAGAGTCAATTCTTAGGACAAGAGTCAAGTATTGCTCAGTGGGAAACTATACAAAAATCTAAAACATATGCGATAGTTGCTGGGGTGGTTCTTATTTTAATAAAATTCAACCTCTTCTCATCACCCAAAAAACACTGTATAAGGATAATTATTAAAAAAAATAGACCAAAGTTTTCTTTATTTAAAAATTTGGATATTCTACTGAAAATCTGGATATATCTCTTTAAAACGTTGAAAATTTTCAATAGGTCGTGCTATCTCGTTCACCGATTTATACCTAGATATCATTTTCGAATTAATAATGTATACCTTGTAAATGTTCCAAGAGCCCGTACCTCTCATTTTTGCCACTTTTATGATTATATAGCTCCAAAAATTCTCAATATGTTACCTTATTCTTTAAGATCGGACAGATCACCTGTTTCGTTTTGCAAAAATCTTCGA
Source organism: Argyra leucocephala (assembly GCA_963942445.1). Classification (NCBI taxonomy): domain Eukaryota; kingdom Metazoa; phylum Arthropoda; class Insecta; order Diptera; family Dolichopodidae; genus Argyra; species Argyra leucocephala. The sequence goes on along the minus strand of OZ012679.1, from coordinate 48,006,310 downwards.
TTTTGGCTTTTTGAAATGGATCACCTTCAAATTGAATCTGTTTTTAATACGATTTAGTTTTTAACCTTAAAATAGTTTTTTTTAAAATTATAATTGTTTTAATTTTCTTTCAGTCTTCTAGTTATTTATTTATTTTTTATTCTTGTTATAATTTTGTATTTAATTCTGCTTACTCACTCTCGTTTATTATTTAAATTTTATTAAATTTTATTTTAAATTTTATTTTTTCATTATATTATTTTAATTTTAAGCTATTTTAGTTTTTCCACATTAAGCTTTAATTTTCTACTTTACTATGTATCTACCCGACAATATTTTATATAGCTTTTATGCTTTCACTTGTACACTCTTGGTGAAATTTAAAAGATTTCAAATTTAACTTATTCAAATATAAGTTAATGAACCCTTCAGCTCCAGTTCTCTATGGTTTGCCGAAAATTCATAAAGATAATATTCCTATTAGACCAGTAGTCTCATATCGTAATGCGCCAACATACAAACTTTGTGCTTACCTAAATCAAACACTACAGAATTTAATTACGTGTTCATCAAAATATTCTATCAAAAACTCACTAGAATTTGTTTCAAAAATGAAAGGTCTATTAATTCCTTATAATGCTTTATTGGTATCCTTTGACATGAAAAGTTTATTCACGTCGATTCCAGTAGACCGTCGAAAGATCATTTTAAAATCAAAACTGGACTCGTTAAGAATTGATTATAGGAAAAAGAATGAGTTGATTCAACTTATAAACATTTGTCTCGACCAAAATTACTTTAGATTTAACAACAAATTTTATTCTCAAAAAGAAGGTTTACCTATGGGGTCGCTTTTATTCCCCTTGTTGGCTGAAATTTTCATAAGATATATAGATCATAAGATATTTTCATAAGATAATATGTGGATGATATTTTTTTATCTTTACAGGTACAAGTCGCCAGTTATCAAATTTCTTAACACATCTTAATAAATTCGACAACAAAATTCAATTCACAATGGAAATTGAACACCAAAATGTACTAAAGTTTTTAGACCTCACCTTAGGTGTGTCTAACAATACAAAATATATAGGAAGCCAACTACTACAGATACAGTTATTCCTGCAGACTCTAAGCAATCTTACAATATAAAATTGGCGTCTTTTAATAGTTTTGTTCATCGTTTAATTAATATTCCTTTGTCAGAGAACGATTTCATGCAGGAATTATCAATAATTAAAACTATCGCTAAAAATAATGGCTATGACGAATGTACAGTGAATAATATTCTAAGACGAAAATTATATCAAAAAACACGAAGTCTTGTTTACAACGGAAAGGGTGATGAAAGAAGAACTATTGTTCAATTAACTATATGAGGAAATTCAGTAATAAAATTTCTGCTGCTTTAAAAAAACATGATATAAACACGATGGAATCTAGTAATAATAATCTTCCCAGAAAACTTGTCGACAACAAAATTGAAGATAAACAAATTTTGCAAAAGAGTGGGGTTTACCAAATTCATTGTGATAATTGCGACGCGATTTACATCGGTCAAACAGGTAGGCGTTTCAATACTAGGATGAAAGAACATAGAATGGGTATACAACAAGCAGGATTAAGTGAACATTGTATATCCGAAAACATTTCAAGTAATTTAAAACCTTTACATCTAATCAGTAAAAGAAAGAAATTAGATTTTTATGAAGGCTTAGAAATTAAGAAAACAATAAAAAATAAACAAAACATTGTTAATAATCAAATAGAAATTAATAATTTCGTTTGCTATTTATGATTGTATTTTCAATTATCAATAAATTTATTATTTGTTACCTGTAATCTAAGTTCACTTTAAATTTAAAAATTTTTCAATTTCAATATTTAAATCTTTACCTGGCTAAATTTTTTGTAAATTTTTGTATTTAATGCTTGTAATATTTTGTTTTGTATCCAAACAAAAATAATGTAACAAAATAATTTTGTGAAATTAACAAGAGTTTTTTTTTTTTTTTAAATTATTTTATTTTTTTATGCCTATATTTTAGCTTGCAGTTTCATTCATCACATATTCTAATGAATATCCGAATGATTCTATATTTATTCTTATTATTTTTATTTAGTAAATGTATATTTTAAGTATTGTATTTTACTACCATATGAATGAATGAATTAAAAATCTAAAAAATCTAAGTTGCCAAGTCTAAAACCTTAAATTAAGTATCCAACGATTGAATCAGGCATACTAGATCCAATATCAAAACGCTGGCATGGCTTATCACAGGTCATGATAAACATCTGTTCAAGATTTGTAGATCGAACACAGACAGGTGCAGATTCTACTTAGAAGAAAAGGAATCCTCATATTCCATTTGTTTGTGTACATTGTTACATAGCTCGCAAAAAACATAAATATTTCCAGGAATACACATACCCTGTTTCTGACATGAACATAAAAGTAATAATAGTGTCCATCAAGGAGATAGACCTACAATTCTTTGATAATAAACGGGAAAGTAAAATAGATCTTAAGGTAATAGATCGTTATGTAGTCAGATATTAGGTTTTAAACGATAACTTCATATACGAATGTACAGCTTGAACTTGTGGATGATACCTCAATTGGGATGTTTTGAATGAATTAATAATATTTCTCTTAAGTTTTAAATGTTATAAAAGGGTACGTTTTTATCTTGTGATGGAAACACGTACCTTGGCTTCATATTCGATAATATTCTACTACAAACGAAATTTCAGATTCACATTTTGAGTCACCATATATTTTCATTTTCAATTACCTAGGCATTTCCACTGTGTAGGGATGGGCTATTAATGTTTGAGATGTTTCTTGATATTTAGGTTTGTTACAATATAGATAAAAGTTCTTAGCCAGTAAAACAAACACCCCCGCAAAGTGTTTTTTTTTCATAATAACAGGAATAACAGCTGGCCATCTGCCTAATAGAAACATTTATATGGAATCAACCTTATCGAAAATAACTTGTGAGGAATATGTGAAATATAGGAAAGATCTCTATTTAATATCTGTTCTGTGAATACGAAGGTTTCATTCGTAGTAGTGAGAATCTGATCAATAATACGAGTTGTCCAGTGTAGTTACCACTAAAAAATTTCATAACTATAGTCATTAAATCAGAAACCTTTACTGCGCTTGACTAAGATACATAACTGCAATTATTCAGGCAGTCACAATAAATTAATTTTTATCTGCGGTGACAGTGAGAACCCACCCTATCCGGTACAAGTATATCTAATCTTCTCTAAATTAGTTACAATCTCTTCAGGTCTCTTCGAATTACTTTACTCGATAAGAACCAGTGCCTGCACTCTATTTAAATGATTTACATGTTTTGAGGTCTCCAAAAACAAACAAAAAATATAAACAAACAAATAATTCATATACTAATCCCAACAATGAACGATAATATTGGTTTTAAAATAATAATTTATAGTAATCTAAGCATTTAATTAGCTAAAAGCACTTTTCTTAATATGATTTCTATTATATAGATTAAATTTTAAAGCGATGATTTTAAAGCGATGATTTTAAAGTAATAAAATTTATTAAAAAAAAATTGTTTCTCCATTATGTATTTCATCATCCCCCTAAAAGTAGGCAATTATACTATTACTTTTCAAATGTCTTATACCGCATTATAATATCTCTTTCTCTATAAAATTTTTATGTACTTAATTTTTAAGTAACCAAAAAAACAAAAACAAAAAAAATACAAAATCCATTTAATAATTGAAATTTTTTATGGCACTCTACCATCATATCCATCAGGAATCATTTAAAAAAAAAATTTATATTTAGGAGACAACATTTTTTGTTTATATTTACTTTTTCAAAAATTTCTCAAGGAATCTAAAATTTTGTAGAGTTTCCTATCTACTATATAATATTGAGTTAATTTAAGTCTATATTATTATAGGTAATTTTAAAAATTTGAATGGAATTTTTTTTTTTTTTTTTTTTTCCTTGGATTGGTGGGAATCTTCATAGACACAATGAGCCCCGTAGCTTCCATTGTGTGCCAGATTTTTACTGACTAAACCACACCCCTCCCATTAATACTAGTCCAACGGACTAACCATTAATTTATTGCTATTTTGATTTTCTTAAAGAAAAATTTTACGAAATTCTATCGTATTAAATCTAGTGGCTTAGTTCTTTTAAGCCTTCTGACATCATTTTGATTATCTAGCAATTGAGTGGCCTCAACGTTAACATGTCCCTCCAGACGACCTATATGCTTTGTTGCATATCTTTTTATTTCATTTTCTATGCAAGGAATTTCTAGATCTCTGTGCAAATCACTGTTGCGAACATACCAGGGGGCATTTACCATGTTGCGCAAGACTTTATTTTGGAATTTTTGTATACAAAGTACATGTGTTTGTTTGGCACATCCCCATATTTGTATGCCGTACAACCATATTGGTTTGAGTATCTGATTATATAACAAAATCTTGTTATGTATAGGTAATTTAGAATTACGACCTAAGAGCCAGTACATTTCTCTATACTTATTTTCAAGCTCAAATTTTTTCTTTTTAACGTGCTCTTTCCATCTAAGTTTGACATCTAATGTCATTCCTAGGTATTTAGCATTGTTTTCTTGGGGTATATTGACCCCATTCAGATTTACCAATGGTGGTTGATTTTCTAATTTTTTATTTGTAAAATTTACATGTACTGATTTTAACTCATTGAGTTTAATTTTCCATTTCTTTAACCAGAGGTATAGCTTGTCGCTTGCTCTTTGCAATTTAATTGTAGCCTCGTCAATATTTGATCCTACTGCCATCAACGCAGTATCGTCAGCGAATGTAGCTACAGTTATATTTTCCATTTCTGGTAAATCATTGGTGTAGAGCAAATACAGTATGGGACCCAGAATACTACCTTGAGGCACACCCGTTTTAATATCTCTAATAGTAGAATACTCTTCGTCTTGTTTTATTCTGAATAGTCTGTTTTCTAGATATGATGAGAGTATATCTACGTATTGTTTAGGTAACATATTGTTTAGTTTATTTATTAAGCCTCGATGCCATACTTTATCAAAAGCTTGGGCTACATCTAGAAATATGATAGAGCATACTTTCTTTTCCTCTAAAGCTTTTTCTATTATGTCTGTTATTCTATGAATTTGATCGATTGTCGAGTGCTTAGATCTAAAGCCAAATTGATAATTTGGAATCAGATTACTATTTTCTATGATCGGTCTCATTCGAATCAATAATAGTTTTTCAAATAATTTTGATACTATTGGTAGTAATGATATTGGTCTGTAGGATTTGACCTCATTTATGGGCTTACCTGGCTTTGGTATCATAATTATCTCTGCTATTTTCCACATGTTCAGCACATACCTTATTCTTATAGCAGCGTTTATAATGCGTGTTAGCATTGTTATAGCTTTTTTCGGAAGTTCTTTCAGGACTTCCGATGTAATTAGATCAAAACCTGGAGCTTTTTTATCTCTGAGTTTTTTAATTTGTTCCACTATTTCACTCTCTGAAAATGGTGATATAACATTTTCTTGCCAATTTTTATTTTCTTCAGTGAGATCATCCGAATCTGTCTCGTCTGGACAAAAAATTTCTTCAAGATGATCTGCGAATGTTTCAGCTTTATTTTTATTATCTCTCGCCCATTCACCGCTTTTCATTCTGATTGGCGGGATTTGAGAGATCGAGGTTTTTGTACTCTTTGTTGCTTTCCACAACGAGTAGTTATTTTCTCTTTTAGCTGATAAATTTTTTATATATTTTTCAAAATTTTCATTTTTAAGATCTTTAATTTTTCTTTTAAGATTCTGAGTTAATCTATTTAGCACAGTTTTGTCTGCCGGATCACGCGATTGTTGCCATCTGCGTCTAGCTCTTCTTTTTATTTTTATCATATTTAATATTTCTCTAGGGTAGTTGAATCCTACCGATTTATATTCACAATTTTTTGTATTATTCCATCCAGCATTTTGAATAATTTTAATAAAATTTTCTACTTCAGAATCTATATCACATTTGGATCTTAGTTTTGTTTTTATGTTTATTTTGTTTTCTATTTCTTGTTTAAAGCTAGCCCAGTCAGTTGTCTTGTTCGTTAGCAGAGGTTTCGACTGTTTCTTAATAACCTTTTCATATAGATTTAGTATGACTGCAGAGTGATCTGAGTCCAAATCATGGTTATCTTCTAGCTTAATATAATTGGGTGAAATTTTTTTTGTTATATAAAAATCAAGCAGATCAGGAGTTTTATTTCTATCAGTTGGCCAATAGGTTGGCTTACCGGTAGATTGGTAAATGCAGCCTTTTTCTTTTATAGCTTTTCTTAGCTCTCTTCCTCTCGTAGAGGTTACTCTAGACCCCCAATCTATGTGCTTGGCGTTGTAGTCACCTCCCAGGATAAATCTATCGCCAAGTAGTTTAAGAATTTCTTCAAACATGTTATTCTTTATGTTGTATTTGGGTGGACAGTATAATGCACCGACACAAAGGCTTTGTTTAACAGACATAATTCGTAGCACGATTAGTTGGAATTCATCTATTTCTAGACTAAGTTCCTCGTGGTGCTTAATATCTTTCTTTATTAAAATTGAGCTACCACCTCTGGGTGTATTACTCGGATGGTTTGCGCTGTAGCATGTATAGTCATTTATTTTAAGCGATGACTTATCTGTCATATGTGTTTCTGTCAAGAGACATACATCAATATTTTGTGTTCTCAATAGAATTTCCAAATTATTTTTCTTGTTCAGAATACCATTGGCATTCCACGTGACTATACGAAGTGCGTTCTTAACCATGCCTTGCGGATTTATTTTTTGGTGTATACATATATATTTCATTATGTTTGTTTTCTAATGTGCATAGTCTTGTTGAGATTTCATTCATTGTTTTTATCATATTTTGCATCATCTGCATAATGGTATTTTCAGTCAACTTTTGTGTAGAAACTTTATTTTGTTCTTTCGGGTTTCTTTTTTGACTTAGGTTATTTTGTGTTACCTGTGAATATGATAAGCCTTCTACGACTTTTTTCGACGTAAAAGTTTTAGGTTTCTCTGAAGTTTCAATGCAATTCTGTTTCTGTGCAATAGGTTGCCTAGGTTTTGTCTTTTGTTTTTCTTGTCTATGTTGCATTTGTTTTGGGGCATTTTTTTGTAGCTTCTTTCTTTTTTGCAAAATTTGACTGGAATGAAATTTATCAAAAATTTGACTATCACATTACCATTCATTGATATTGAGTTATTACATAAAGGTATATTATTATATTAAGAGAAAGAAAATAAGAAAAAAAAAACAATTTCTTTTATTTCTTTTCATCACAATAAAAATTAAATTATTCAAATGAGTTGATACTAAGTAGGTTGTTATGAATGTTATTACCACTTGTAATGTAATCTAATATTCTCTGTCATCTCATTTTCCTTATTAATTCCATATCATATATAATATATATTAATATATAACGTAAATGTGTATTTACTTACGTCTATTATATTCATACAAGATGTGTATTACTCTTTCAGATCTGTATTACATTTGCTCAAGATAGACACATTTGAATAGATTCGGTAAATAAGATCAAAAGATAAAATTTGCAAACTAGCTGTAAACACTACAAGAAGAAGAATAAATGTTTCCTTCTATTTGGTTAAATTCCCGTTTATATTCCGACTTGAGTACTTGACTTGAAATCCCCTCGGTTTTTAGTATGTCAGTTGGAAAGTTTGAAAATGACGCTTCAAATCAATCTAATTTGACAGCTTTTGAAATATTTTACACAGTGTTAATTAAAACAAATGGATCTAATTAAAAAAAAGTGTTAGCTACTTCTATCAATATTTGAAAAAAAAAAAATATTTCTAACAATTTTTGTGAAAAAAAAGGAAAAATCGAATCAAATTAAAAAAAAATTAATAAAATATTAATTCCCAAAGGTATAATGAAATAATGCAACGAAATATTGAAATTTTCAATAACCCTCAATTTATTAAATATTTCTAACATCTCCTTTATTTTATCAGACAAAAAAATTACTCTGTTAAGTTGTCACTTTCAGGCTTTTAAGCTTTCAAGGAACGTTTTTACACTGAAATTTCGAGTCATTTATACAAAATTTGTTGATTGGCTTCAGTGAAGTATGCTTCAAGTCAACTCGCATTTATATGAACTCGAAGTAGGCTCCAAGTACTCTGTAAGCTGCTATATAAACGCGGTAATAGTTTTTAATAAGTCTTAAGTCAGTAGTTTTATTATCCTAAGGGGAGGAATTTGAAAAGTTTTAATATACAGATTTCATAGTGAAATCATATGAAAATATGCGAGTTATAAAAATCAAATCAAAATTCCCACTTGGTGCAACAAAATCAAAATGTTAATAATATTATAATAAAAACTATTTAATTTAGAAATAAATAAATTAATTTCACACTTGATAAGCAGAATACATTAAATAGCCAGCTTTTGAAATTTGAATCTGGTGTAAAAACCGTTTTTATTTGCTGATAATTTATTTGTTGTGTGTCACTGCAAATTATATTAACGAAATGAAAGAAAAAATAAATCAAGACATGCAAATTATACACAAACTGATCTCTTTACACAAGCTCAAGGTGGTATATGCCAATAAAGCAAAATTTATGATAGTTAAATTCAAAAAAGAATATATGTTTATCTACTACAACAACACAAATCAAAGCATAAATAGAGTGTACGAATATAAATGTATAGGTATTTGTATCGATTTGGATTTAAGCTTGAACAAACAAGTGCATGAGCTACTACTCAAGACCAGACGAATAGGTGGACTGGCTTATAGAAAGAATAATAATATCAACCTACTATAGTTTATTTCATAACACTGTTGCTATTATGGATATGACGTATAGCAAAATTTGGGGTAACATAAAAAATATCAAGAGTCTTCAGAAAATACAATATAAAACAATAAAAAATTTACTTCAATTACATTATATAACGTCAACTATCTTTGTCCAGTAAAAATATGTAATATTTAAATTAACACACTAAAGAATTAATACAAATAAATCCCGTATATAATACGTGTAACAGCTTAATAAAAACATAAACCAATTTTGTGTCAAATGATGTACATGATTGATGTACCATGTACATGAACATTACACTAGAAGTAATAACAATTTACGATACAATCCAGGTGGTAAAATGAACGTTATAGAACCTATAATGAATGCAGAAGTAATGTTACACAATAATCTTTCATTAAGTGTAAAGTGTATGTCCAGTAAGAAATTTAAAAAAACTTATAAAAATATATTATTAAAATAAAAGTTAGATTTTTTGATCAGTATATTACAATTATGTTAAATTTTTTGATTATTGTAGTAAATAGTTAGAATTACATTACTATATTTTTTTTTATATGTATGTAATAAGAACTTTTATATGTGGATGCATATACATATATATGTGTATAGACTCTATAAGAGTCCCAAAGCTCTTTTTGAGAAATAAAATGAAATAAAATAAGAAATAAAGAGCTTGTAAAACGATATTACCAGTCGAGATTATAGAATACATACATTATAGTCTTCTGAACATAATAAATAAATTACGCTTCCTACACAAATACTAAATTCGATTCAACCGACATTTTTTCAATACATTTCGATCGCCAGCAATCCCTTAACCTTTATTCTGCTTTTAATATTTGTAAATAAATAAATATTACTTAAAAATCACATTTATTTTTAATTTTTTGGTAGTCCGCAATAAAATGCCATAATGACTTTTCTGTTAAAATATGAATTTTTTTAGTCTGTAAAAAAAACAAACAATAATCACCATGTATTTGTTGGTTGTGTATACATGTACACATTTATTTATGTATAGATATTTTCAAATTTAGGATTACGTATATAATTTTAAATCAACGTTATTATTCTCTTATAAACATTATATATATATATACACTATAATATAGTGTAGAGAGTATATAAGTAAATTGTTATACAAATGACCTATTTTTTGTTCACTCTTATACATAAAAAAAAATTTATAAGTTTTTAAAATTATGTGTTATGTACCGTAATACTATTCAAAACAAAAAAAAAAATACGCGAAATTTATCTAGAAGTGACATGTTCCTATTGTTCAAGTGTTTTGTTAGCTGACAATGCCCTTAAAGAAAATGCTCTAATCAGTTGATTTTGGTTTTTTTTTTAAATTAGACAATTTTAGTTTTGCAATAGAAAATACGCATTTTAATATGTATATTTATTTTTTTGCATGAAACTGACATTTAAATCAAAAATATTTATTGCAACAATTATAATGTGTAACATTCTAATTAAAGCTACTCTTAACTATGTCCAGAACATTCATAAAATTAAAAAAGTTTTCTAGATTAGGCTAATTATTTGATAGATTCAAGGTAAAATTTATATTATTAAAGTTAATTGAATTGGGATCGGAAAATTTGTATATATCATCTGTCTATATAATACCTTTACTTTTAATTACATCCTGATATCAAAACAATTTTTGTTAGCAAAAGTCCTCAACTGTATTAGATTCAGGTTCAAAACTCAAGTCAATGTAATTTTTTCCTAACTCAATAAACTTCAGCTTATAAAAATAATTTACCTTTTATACTGTTTATACGTTCATAGTATAAACAAACCTGATCCTGGTCAAACTTATTAAGTTAAATTACAATCCCGTCAGCTAAGATTTCTAATAGTAAAATGCAATGCCAAAGGGATGGTAATAGAAAGCAATAAGTATAATGATGTGGTTATAGTCTACAATATGAATATTAATTAATTTATTATTTTGTGACGTAATATGTGATATTATACTAGTATTCGCCCACTCTTCAAAATTCGTTTGTAAAATCGTACTCAATTTCATTATGTTTTCCATAATTTCAATTTATACTTGTTACAATATTTTATTTTTTCATTGATTTAACTAAGACAACAACCGCGTATGTAATAATTTATTTAAAAAAAATATTTAATTTAATTCTGCCAATAAGAATAATGAAGTTGTGAATTGGTTCAGATTTGTATACCGTACTTTTTTCAATTTACAATTCGTATATGTAGCAAGTTAAACTTCTTAGTGCAGCCCCAATGCTGGTTGCCATAAGTTCAACTGAGGTTAATTATACTTTTGCGTATTTGGATTTTAGGGTATACGCTTAGTTTCGACTGTCTTCCTATTCACCAATAAATATTTCTTGTTGTTAGATTGATTTTCAATTCCTTTCGCTTAACGTAATGTTTCCAGTTAAGGCGAGTTATACTTACCTGTCAAATGACATTCCTATAAAAATAACAGACGATACGTCAGCGTTTCCTGTTATTTTAAATAAATAAATTAAATCGGTCTCATATTTCAATATGCGAAAAGTCAAGAAACTATTTTCCATGAAAAAGATGTATTACGAAATTGCTCGAAATGAACAAAAAAATAAATATAAAAAAAAGAAATAAAATAATTAAAATGTACAATTTGCCCAATTGGCAAATTCAAAATAAAACAAATGTATAAATTTTTAAATTAAAAATCAGTCTCGAATAAGTCTTCGAAAATTAAAGTTTTTAAATAAAAATTACGTAAATAGAAACAACTTTTGGTGTTATTATTGTATATACAAAAAAAATAAATATTATTTTCTTTTTACAAAGTTTAAAACGTGAATACGAAAGTGGCGCGAAATCAAGATGTAATCCAAGATATTTTATAAGTAAGTAATGTGAGCCGACGTTTCCTCAGCGACTTATCTTATCAAATCTTTTTGAAGTTACTGTATTGCTTCAGCTTGTGGCATACTTGTGGCCATTAGAGCCGTGTCATTTGCAAATATATTGCCATTTCAATATGTGGTACCCCACAAACAGTATGCAGTAAGTATAAGATAGATCCTGAGATGCAACCTTGGGAAGTTCCTGCTAAAATTGAATAAGTTGGATTTTTGATTCTTCGTGTGCTACGTGTCAATTCAATTTGCTTTACTGGTCAAGTGTTTGGATATCAGGCATATTCACATACGGTTGAAGACGTTTAAGTATGAGTTTGTGGAATAGCTGAGATAGAGATGGCAGAGTATCGATACGGGATCATACAACGCTGCTTCGTTTGCTGACTTTCCTGGTTTGAGCAGCATTATTACTTGCAGCACTTTAAAACATTCTGGTATATATTTTAGCCTAATACACGCATTGAATAGGTATGTTAACATAATTTAATACCCTAATGGTAATCAAACCAACAAACCAAAAATAAGAAATAGAAGTAATAATTGTATATTTTACAACATTCAATAATGAGGTCGTCAAATATTTAAATATGAATTAATAACTATCTGTGGTGCATACATAATAAAAAAGTACATATAAAGAGATTTATTTTGATTTATATTTGTGATGATAGAGTTGTGTCAGACTTTCGACCTAGCAATCGGAGGGAGTCTATTCCCACACAAAGATATCCACAAATACACATGGACAACACCAAACGGGATCTCAAGAAATCAGATAGATCACATATGCATCAGCAAGAAATGGAAACAATTAATGTTAGATGTGAGAAATAGAAGGGGAGCAGATATACACAGCGATCATGAATTACTAACTGGGGACTTCAGAATGAAACTAAGCCAACAAGGAAGAGGCAGAAGAAATAGAAAGAAGAAAATAAATATAAACAAGTTAAAAAATCCGCAAGTAAGAGCTGACATAGTTACGGCGTTACGAGAAAATATTAGAAATAATAGAGAATACACTTGGGAAGAGATTCTGGAAATTTACAACCAAACAAGCGAACAAAATTTTGGAATTTCACAACCACAAAGAAAAATCTGGATAACCGATAAGACATGGGCCTTGATTAAAAGAAGAGGTGAAATGAAGAAAATGATAAACAACAGGATGGCATCAAGAAGAGAATATGAAGAAATAGCGAAAACAGTAAAAAGAGCAGCAAGAAGAGATAAAAGGAAATTTCTACAAAATTTAGCCGGAGAAGCAGAAAAAGCAGCACAGCAACATAACCTGAGAGAATTGCATCGCATAACCAAGAACTTAACAAACCAGTCGGAACAACAAAACAAACCAATTAAAGATAAAAATGGTGCGCTCATCACAAACTTAGAGGATCAATTAAAGAGATGGAGAGAACATTTCCAAGAACTGAGCAACGAAGAAAGTACAAATAATGAAGCAGACATAAGAAACAGAGACAATGCAAATATCTACCCAACTGAGGGACTGCCAATATCTACTCAAGCTCCAAATATAGAAGAAATCAAAGCTACAATCAATATCCTGAAGAACAACAAAGCAACAGGTGAAAATAGAATTCCAGCAGAAATAGCCAAACTGGACCCTGACTTATTCCTTTCTTCCATGATGGTGGTATATTCTCCTCTATCCATGCTTTCCTGATGTGGGGTTCAATTGTTTTTGCGAATGATTGTCAAGATAGCTAAGAAAGGAGACTTGGCAAATTGCAGCAACTGGAGAGGAATCACGGTTCTAAATACTATTCATAAGATAATAGCAATTATTATAAAGAAAAGATTAGAAGAAGTACTAGAACCAATACTACGGAAAGAGCAGGCAGGTTTCAGACCAAACCGAAGCTGTGTTGACCAGGCAAATACTTTACGGGTCATAGTTGAACAATCAGTAGAATGGAATGCCCCACTATATCTACTATTCATAGATTTTAAGAAAGCATTCGACACAGTCAAGAGATGCGCAATATGGAGAACAGTTACAAAAAAGAGAGTTCCTGAAAAAATCATCAACATCATCAAAGAGATGTATAAAGATGCAGAGACAACAGTTCAACACAGAGGTAAGATCAGTAATCCATTCTACACCAATATAGGAGTTAGACAAGGATTTCCACTATCTCCACTTCTCTTCAACACAATACTAGACGACATTCTAAGAGAAGTTTGCACTGGAATAAACGGAATAGAATGGGATCTCTTCGGAAACTTAGAAGACTTAGATTACGCAGATGATGTATGCCTCATATCAAGAAATCAAAGGGACCTACAGAACAAAGTCAACAGATTACAGGAAGAAGCAAAGAAATCGGGACTGGAATTAAATATCGAGAAAACCAAGGCAATGAGGACAAACAACAGTTATAGTGAGCCAATAACAGTGAGTGGACAACAGATAGAATACGTTGAAGAATTCAACTACCTGGGGAGCATTATAACATCACGAGGAGGTGCAACAGAAGATGTCAACAGCCGTATAAATAAGGCAAGAAGAACATTTGGGAGCCTAATGAAGATATGGTGGAGCAACCAAATATCGAGAACAACAAAGCTAACAATATTCAGAGCATGTGTTAAGTCAACATTAATATATGGCAGTGAAACATGGCTCACTTCGGTCAGAATCAAACAGAAGCTACAAGTATTCATCAACAAGTGCTTGAGAATTATATGCAGAATATTCTGGCCGGCAAGAATTAGCAACGAGGATTTATGGATGATAACTGGAGAAGAACCTATCAACAGACAGATAAATAGGAAAAAATGGAAATGGATAGGTCATACACTAAGGAAATCAGAAAGTGATATAGCAAGAAGAGCTCTAGAGTGGAATCCACAAGGACAAAGGAGACCCGGCAGACCATACAACACATGGAGACGCACAATCGATCAAGAATTAACAGTCAACAATTATACCTGGGACGATATTAAGGAAGTAGTACTCAACAGAGAGGAATGGTGGTTCACTATCGAAGCCCTATGCTACCACGCGGAGTAATAGGAGAAAAAAAAAAAAAAAAAAATATTTGTATCAATTTTATTCACGATTTCGAATGCTTTGATGTTTTTAATTTTTTGATCATTTAAATAATGCTTACTCGGATTAATGTTACTTTGGATGTCGTGTAATTTGAATATTTAAACTAGATGTTTCGCAAATAATTCTGCCTTTTCTTCTTCACTTCTTACCGGGAGGTCATGGGAATTTTAGTTTGGTGGTATTTTGATAATTGGACATTTATATTGGTTAATTGCCTTCGAAAGCGAATAATCACTATTAGAATTCGGAACCAAGTTCATTAAATAGTATTTATAATAATGAAAATAGTTTTGAAAATTTCAATTTTGTTTAATCTGTGTTTATTTTCAAATCATTGTTTTTATTTCGTTTTGTTATTATATTTCGTAGGTCAAATATATTCAATTAACATTCTTTATAAGTGGTTCTGCTTGTGAGTGTTTGATTGTTTTTACAGAATCGTTTGGTGTACGTAATGGTATTTGAAATAATATATTTGAACTTGGTCTGAAAAGAACCTATTTTAATTTATTTTCAGATATGTGATCTTGCTCAGATATTTTTTTTTATTTCGTATCCTTGTAAATTTCAAAATCTAATTTTTTTTTCTCAGATAGTTTTCTATTATGAACAAAATCATACTCATTCACCATATCATATTCATTTATTTAATTTTTCAAAATCAAAAGATTCTTTAGAAAAGCTTTTGAAAATACTGTAATTTATTTCTGCTTAACATTTTTTTTGTTTTTATTATTATTTTTTTTTTATTCATCATCAAAAGGAGTCTGCATAGAATCCTTCAGTTTTACTTATAAGGATTAAAATAAGAAATAAATAAAACAGAATAAAAAAATTTTTTTTTTAAGCTGTTTCATATTGGTGAATATTTAAGTGCAAGACGGAATGATTTCGTAATTCGACAGAATCAAAAATAAAAAAACAAAAAAAAAATAACAAAATAAAAATAAAAAAATATGAAAACTTTTAACTTAAATTGCTTTGTATAGGGGTTGAGAATTAGCAATTTTCCTTTATGAATGTAAATATGTAGGAATATGTTGTTATGTAAGAATGTATCTTGGTATTATTTATTTATAAATGTATAGACGAAGGCCTTGAAATTTAAATTGTGTAGTATAGAGAGAAATTAAGAAATTAATGACAACAAAAATAAAATAAAATAAAATAAATATGAAAGGATAACAGAATTAATAACACCAAAAAAGAACACTAAATTTCTTTTGTAAGATTATATTTTGAGAAGAGATTATCGAAGCGTAATATAATTTATAATTAAAAAAAAAAAACAAAAACAAAAACAAAATAACACAATAAACTAAATTTAAGTAATTTTGGAGAGATTTACAAGTATGTAATTTATAAATGAAAAATTAAAATTTGTCAAAGAATGAAATACATATTTAAAAAAGGATTATAATTTTTGTGGCTCAACATAAAGAAAAAAATTCAGAATTTCATTTTTAAATTTTTTTTTTTGTTTACATTTCGATAATTTCTGGAAAATGTCTTTTTTCAATAGAATTTAATTTAAAAATATAATTTTTATTTTAACTAAATACTTTCTGATACTGTCGGACTCAATGCTTAAAGCAAATCAAAGATTTATCATAGAAATTCTAAAGTAAAACAAACTATTGTGTGTAATTATGTATGCCAAATCTCTGTGTATAAGCAGTTAGTAGGTGTTCATCTCGTAGACATGGAATTATATAAAAAAAATACATATATCAATTCTCTAAATTCTATTAAGAATCTATTAGAGATGAAAACTTAGTACATTTTTGTATAATATTTCATCATTCAGTGGAGTAAGTAAAACAAGCTGTTAATAGAGTAGTTATTAAGCCGATAGCTCAAGTAGCTAGAGTTTACAAAAAAAAATTATTGTAATTTTAATTGTAATAAATGTAAATCTTTTAATCACAGAGGTGAAAAAAAATCACACTTTTACAGACGTACAGAAGTTACGTAAACACAGAGATGACGTAATTTTTAGCTCTGTACGTAAATTTTACGTCGCCTCTGTAAATCAAATAAAAATTAGTTTTGTTTCAACAAATGTAAAAATCTAAAATTGAAAGATTTTTCTTTATTTTAAAAACTTAAACAGTGTTAAATAAAGATAACATACGCTGTAAGTTATACAGGGTGTTCCACAGAATGCGTTTAAGCTTTTATTTTTGGCTTAAAGGGGAAAGAAGCGTTATCTTAGAATTTAAAAAATTAAAATAACTAAATTGAGGGTGCTCTATTGATTGGTGATATTTTCAAATTCCGGGAAGGACCGCAAATCGGTGTTTAGACCCAAAAATTTCCGAAATTGCCGGAAATTGAGATTTTTAAATGGAAAGGGGCACTTTTAAATGCAAATTCGGATTCTATGTTAAAAAATAGGAAAGCATTTAAATTCTATGTTAAAAAATTAGGCCAAATATTGCCCTTAAAATCAAATTATAAAAAAAAAATATACACTGCATTTAAAAAAAACCTCACATAAACAACGACATGACGTAAATTTTCTCTTTAAAATTCTTACATATTTACAGACGTGTGACGCAAAAAATCTTTTAAGAAAAAATAACATATTCACAGAGGTGACGTTTTTTTTACACCAATCCTCCGATTTCTCGTGTTAAACTAACAAAAAAAGGTATTAACCGAAACTGACATCTAGATTGTTGAGATAAATAAAATATGAGATTAAAAAAAAAATTGCTTGGCTTACTGCGTTTTTTAACTAAATTTTTGAAAAAAGAAATTTTATAGACGTAAATTTTACGTCACGTCTGTGATTAAAGTTTAAATAAATGAATAAGAAATAGAATAACAATAGAATATCAATAGAATATCAAAAAAATAGAATGTCAACAAAATTTCAAAATGTCAAAATCAATTTGTAGCCAGTGTAATAAAAATATAAATTTAAAAAAAAATAAATGCTTTCAATGTGATAGTGAATGTAAGAAGTCGTTCCACAATACCTGCTCAGGTATGGACATTGAAGATTTCAATAGTATTCAACTAAATCCGGATATTGTATGGTTTTGTTCCACACTTAAAGATAAAAACATAAAAATTAATGAATTCAACATGTTATAATGTTCTGTAGGAGAGAATGTGGTAAAAAATTTCAACACTTTATAAAAACCAAATATAAGAACCTCCAGAAAGCAGATTTCATTTTCAAAAAATTAATGAAAGTTTAACTTAAATTCTAATAATAATCTAGCTAAAACTAAAGCAGCAGGTATAGATGGGATTGGTACAGAAGTCATAAAACTTGTAAAACCAATTAGTCAAGCCGATTACATCTCTCATTAGTAATTTCCCAGATATTTTGAAAATTAGTAAAGTAATTCTTATCTACAAAAAATTAGGCGATAAAAATGATGTGAACAACTTTAAGCCGATCTCCATTTCGTCAGTCTTCAATAAAATAATAGAAACACATATAAACAATCAACTAACAGAATACCTACGACAAAATACATTATTGTACGATATTCAATATGGCTTTACAAAAAACTCCAACACGACCATTACATTATTTGACGTCATAAGTCATATTCAAGAAAAGATTAACAAGGGAATTAAAGTAAGCATAATATTCTTTGATTTAGCTAAAGCATTCGACTCCGTTTATTCATTTAGGTAAATCATTCTAAGGAATATAACAATTATCTTTGAATGTGATATAATGGGGAAAGAATACAGATCGTTTGAAAGCTACTTCGCCAATAGAAAACAATACTCAATACAAAATGTGAGGATATAAAAAGTCAAGTAGAAAATATTGAGTATGGTGTGATACAAGGAAGCTCGTTAGGACCAATCCTGTTTTCATGTTATATAAGTAGCTTTAATAACATACAATTGTCAGGAAAGGCGTTTTTGTATCCAGATGATCTAGCTGTAGTATATCCAGAGAACAACTATTTAAATCATGAGCTAGAAATGAACCGAGACATACTGCAAATACATGATTGGATGGCGCTGCACAAACTCACAGTAAATATGGCAAAGATAAAATATATGATAATCAAAGCCAAAAATGAGCAAATCACACTAACCTACAATAGATTAAAATAGATAAGACTATTAGCTACAAATATGTTGGTGTTTGGTTCGATGATGAATTAAACTGGAATTGTCATGTAAATGAGCTGATAAAAAATTCCACAAGAATCGCAGGTGTATTTAAAAAAATTGGAAAACGACTTTCAGACAAGGTTAAGCTATCCATATATTATAGTCTATTTAATAGTACGATAAACTATTGTAAGAGAAATTTAGGGAAAGACATATATGAAAGAAAACTAAGCTCTCTCCAAAGAATTCAAAATAAAGCAATTAAAAATCGGTTTGGGTTATCTGGCAGAGCTTCATCCAATTATATGCATTTCAAAAATAAAATTTTAAAAATTAAAGACTGTAGAAATTTAAGCCAAGCATCCCAATTATATGATATTAAGAATAATTGAATAAAAACAAGAACTAAATTAGTTGTGAATAATCAAATACATCGGCACAATACGAGACGAGCAAATCAACTGCGATATGGTGTTGGGGCACACTTAAATGGACTAAAACCTATAATGAATACAGGAATCATGACTTTAAACAATCTTCCTGCGAAATACCTGGATATGTCCAGTCAAAATTTTAAGAAGAAGCTTAAAAAATTAATGTTATCTAAGTATAAATCAGATGACTAAACATTTTTTTTCATTCGTTTTTTTTCCTTTTATATTTGTTGTTAATTAATTGTCATTGAGCTTTATACTGTTTTGTCTCTTTTTTTTACCATCGTATAAACTTAAATATTTTATACTAATTTTTGATTTTGTAACTGCTTAAGCAAAGATTCATTATATACTTTTGCGTTTTATCTTATAATAATTCTAGATGCTCAACATTCACCACTAGTTTTATTTTCTACTTTTTAGGAGGCTACTTTTGTTTTGATAAAAGTATATTTTAAAAATTTTCATTTTTACATTATTATTTTATATAATGAAAACCTAGAGCTAAAGTTGATGGAAGTTTTTTTCGACAACATAACAATTTTACTTTTTTTTTTTAACTTCGATCAACCAATAGATTTAATCTTCTTTAAAAATATGTTTTTTTTTTAAAGTCATCATTTTCTTTAGAAATTAAAATAATTATGGCTAATAAAATAATTTAATGTGTAATTAAAGGTTTTCCCAGTTAAAATTCAACATAAATCACAGAAAATGATTTTTTTTTTCATTTTTAATTATTCTTTTTAATGGCTTTTTATTATGTTTAAGGTGAATTTTTCCAATAATGTAGAATAATTAGGAGAAAAACAATAAAAATAGTATAAAAATAACGATTTTGTTCTAAATATTGTGCCAGTTTTACAATATTTGTAGTCTAGCAAATTCATCATTACTAAGGTGACCATGAAGTACAACACAGGACTAATGATGATGATATGAAAGCAATTTTATACAAGTTAACCTATTAACACTTAATTGCCAAATATTGAGTTTTAGTGATCTTAAAAAACTTTTTCTAATATAATAAAACATAACAATCCTGCTGCCAACGTGCCGTAGCAACCGCATATGTGTACCTATCTCATTATAAAAAAAAACAAAAAAGAAAAAAAAACGTAAACCAAAATTTTTTCTTCTCAGATGCGTCAAAATCGTAGTGTGAATGCATACTGATTATATATGGTCTAGTGCATGCATAATGAAGTATATTTTAGAATTGATTTTGAAATTATGTATAGCTAAATTATGTTTAATATGAATAATTGTAAACTATGAGCGCATGTATATTAATAAATATTTGTATATAGTTATATTTTATTTCATATGAATAAGTTGTTGTTATTGTAATGCTGTATGAAGTTATGAATAGTATGGATAATTATTTTGGATTTCAATTTTATTTTTTAATCGTTTTCAATCAAGACAATTATATCATGAAACTTTGTTTCGTTTATATTTCATTCTAGAATAAACAAGGGCTAATATAACTAACTGGCAATAGAATAAAAAATGTTCTTTACTAAGAAGTTAATTTTTATGATATGAACATTTTGTGGAAAACTCATAATTCTAGGTGAAGATTTCCGCCAAATTTTACCTATCATACTCCATAAAAGCCTATCAGATGTAATAAACTCTTGCATAAAATTTAGCAACTAAGTTAACCCAAAATGTTAGATCTGTAGATCCAGCATTTAGCTGTGGTAGATGGTGATTTAACGAATGACCAAATTTTGCCAAATCTAATCGAAGTTCCTTCGAATATGCTTTGCAATAATTGTATCGTACAATAAATTTTTGGAGATAGTCTAAATGTAAATAATTTTGCTAACTATTCAAAAAAGGCAATACTTTGCCCAAAAAATTCTGATGTTGATACAATTAACGAACGAATTGTAATAACTTATCTTAATACCGATTCCATTGATGATTGCGATGCAAATGATACAGTGAATTCCTGTAGAGTTTTTGAACGGCTGCTGCCCAAATTTGTTTTAAATAAAATAAATGATAATATATTGGACTAATTCTTTAGCTATTATAAGAGGTATTGAAGATACAACTATCACAATACTGTCGGACAAAATAAAAATATTGTTTGTTGCGTATGATTGTTAGAATATCAATATTTTACCTTCAAAACACTTAGAATTGTATCCATTTCTTAAATCAGACCAGAGCTCTTGTGGTGGTAATGTAATGAATAGTAAATAGATTATTCATCTATATTAATTGCTGTAGTTAAACTGCTTTTTAAATGTAAAATATAGTATTTTTGATAATTACATTTTATTTTATATTATATTTATATCTGCTCTTCTTCTAACAAACAATGATAATGATAATAGCAATCTAATCACATTTAAAAACCATATTAATCCTTTCATGTGACTGACTGCTACATAGCATTCAAATTTTTTTAGATCCATAAGCAAATAATTGTTATAGCATTCAAAAATAATGGAACACTAAAGGTCTGGATCTTCTAAATTATAAGCATAAAAATCTGCATGTAAACTTCTTTTAGCATGTAAACGTGCTGTTTTTTCAAATATTTGACAGTTAATGTTAAAAATTGTGTTTAGTAGGGATTTTTCCAAAATAGTAAAAGTATAGTAGAAATATTTTACTATAAATAGCCTAAAGACTAATTAATGTTATAGTAGTCATAATTTGCATTGGTTGTAGGTGAAAAAATAAATTAGTGTGTCTGGGTAAATTTTTTTTTTAAATTATGTCCGAAAAAATAAGGAACATATCGGAAAAATTAGAATATTGTTCGAAGAAACTGATTCTTATATAAGTGAAAATAAAAACAACTATTCGGAAGGAAACAGAAATAGTGATTTTTCGGATGGTGAATAATCCAATGGTGATCCAAACTATATGTATAGGCTTTTACCATGATCAGCATTTGTGAGGAAAAAAGTCATCGTCCCAGAAAAATGTTATAGTTGATTTTCGTACTTAATTTTGAATTTTGAACACATTGTTCCTTTCCAAATTAAAATCTTTAAAACTACAAAAGTTATAGCAAGTGTGTTTCTGAGTAGATCACGGTGAAAAAATTGTGAATGCGAAAGGCTCAAGCTTGAAGCAATTAGAAACATTTAAGGTGACTAAGCCACAAACTGACAAACCAAGGAAATTTTCTAATTTTCTAATTTTCTAATAGGTACCTTATTTTTCGGGTACTTTTAAGTGTTAACAAAAATTTAATATTTTATTGATTTTATGATGTTTTGCTTTTTGTTTTTGTATTAAATATATAATTTTCTTATATGGGTTTAGAACTTGGATATGTTTTTCTATAAATGATTTATTTGAAAGATGAGCACAAAAATTAGTACTTTTAAACTTTTCTATTTCTTAATCGGTAATTTTTTACGGTAATATTTAAAAGAAGCTACACATTTACATTTTTGAGTTAGTGTCTGCGCTTTTTACTTTTATTCAGCGAGGTGGAAAGTTTTGCAGACATTATTAGCGTATTAATATTAGATATATTAGTTATTGTTATATTCCATTTTGCATAATTATACAATTTTTTACATACATTATAACAATTTTATTTATTTACTTATCGTATGACATCAACAGAAGTTTTGACAGAAAAATAGAACAGAACAAAAAATTGAATATAATAAAATAAAAAATAAATACAGTTTTACTGATTATAATATACAGCATCAGGGTGAATACGAATTTAATAAAGCTAATAAATACAGTTTAACGGACGGAATCATGGCATTAGGTGGTCTATATAGATTGGTCAAAATTGGACTGAATCATGACACTAGGTGGTCTATGTAGATTGGTCACTACAAAAGTAATGTTGTGCAACAAAAATTAACACATGCTCGAATTTCATCCGGTTTTGGTTTTCGGGATATAATTGGCAATGTTCGAAGAATCATTTTTTAGGAAAGCGTGAAAATAGTGTGTACTTTTGAGAGAGTAAATATACATGAGCATTAATTTCCATGACTGAACAACACCATTTAATTTTTTAAATGTTTCTGATGTTTGCTTTATGTATTCTGATGTAAACTACCTGAAGCTGTTATTTGATTGCTGTTATGAAGTATCTTTTTTGATCCTTAATAAATAATTGAGAACTCCATCAACTATCATTAAAACTGTTGACATATATATCTGTTGAATTACATTCATTGATTTTTTATCCTAGTTACTACTTTTTCAGTCTCAAGTTTATATCTAAAAGATATTTTTGCAGAACTAACCCAGATTACCTACAGATTTCACCTTCACTTTCATTTATATAAAATAGTAAAATAAAATACGAGTACTGATCCCATTTTTATTCCACATTTTAATTGATGTCAGTAGTGATTCTGTTAAAATATTTTTTTACACCTACTATTAATTATTTCACCAACTGGTTCACACCATATGAACTATTATGAAAAAAGAAAATATTTAATTACTGCCATTAAAATATAATATAAAAAATTTTATTATTTTAATAACTGACATATTGTTACGCAATTTTAATCGTATTAAATTGGTGTTACGATATAAATTTTAATGAAAGTTGTTTCCTTAAAAAACCTTCAGGTTGAAATTAAAAAAAAAAAAAAATAAAAAAAATAAATATATTTAAATTTGTAAAAGAATTTAAAAAATAAAAATGGAAACATTTATGTTTGTTTGTTTATTTATTTTACACTGCGACTTTAATTACACAGGAAAATTAATATAAAAAACAATTTAAAAAGTAGGTATCTAGGTGTAATAATTAAATAAATTATCTTTGATATAATTTTGCAAAATTAATCTTTTAAGGTTTTAATTTAAATAATATTTAATAATAAAAACAAACAACCCAAAAAGCTAAAACTTAAGTCAGATTACCGTTGTAAAAGAAAAGAAAACGGATAGTTAGAGAAAAGAATAAGATAAGGAAGTATGACAAAGGGTCGACGGGGAGTTGTGAACTATGTTATTGATGTTTACTTTGAATTTTTGTAAATTAAACAAATAAAAATTATACTTTCTTGTGAATGCTTGTAGTGGAATGCGATTCCACATTCTAAAAGTTCTGACTATAAACAAATTTCCAGAACCAGTCTTGAAACATCTTGGTATTTCCACGGTGTGGGGGTGATCATTTGCAGCCTCTCGCAGTCCTCGATGGAATTGCTAAAGAGGTTAAAGTAGCGATTTTAGTTTTTCCAAGCATGTGTCAATTCCCACGAGATATCTATAAAATAGAGTTCCAACGATACGACAATGATGTGCTCCAACACATACGAAAATGATGTGCTCCAACGATACGACAATGACCAACATGATGGAACATATATATAATATATAAAGCGAATGGCACGTTTTTGCATTCTGTCAAAAAAGTTTAGACTAGTAATTGAGGCGCCCATAAATGCGAATCGTATTCCATCTTGGGAAATATTTGGGCTTTATAGATATTAAGCTGTAGGTGTAAAATATGCCTTATACTGACTTAAAAAACGTAAAATTTTGCTGCGCTTTTCGCAATATCGAAAATGCTGATTTCTCATTTTACGAGAATATTTAATTATCCGAGTCGCTGTAAGCTTCCATCTTGAAGATTTAGGTTCGATAGGTTCGAATAGCGTTTGTTTTCGCGTAACTAAACACTTTTGAGTTTTAGAAGTATTAAACTCAACTCTGCTTTCTTAACGTCAGTCCGAAATTTTGACTAAGTCATGGTTTACGATGCCACCATTATTGTTGTTTGGCGTAAGCTGAGGTAGTGTGAACATTAGGTCTTTTAAGAAAATCGAAAGACCGCTGAAGAGCGCTGTTATCTTCAAAACTATGGATTGGGTTGAAAGTTGTTTGTGGGATATTGTTATTAAATATGGGATTAGAACGAGAGTTGGGGAGAGGACAATTCCGGTGGCACACCAATATTAATTTTAAGTTGATCAGACGTCAGATTCCATCAACTGAAACTTGAATGTCGCGATTCGAAAGAAAACTTATAAACCAATTTAGGTAAAATTGGACCTAGGCTATAGCACGACATTTTGTTATTAGAGCACCATTCCATACTCAATCCAAAGCTTTTGAAACATCTGCAGCTGCAACCTCATCAGATAGCTAATGTTTAGCCATTCGCTGAGACAAGGATCAGCAGTTGAACGGTGGGCACGTAAACCATGCTGATAATCATAAATTATAAAGGCAACTTTCCATTTGGATAGGTATGTTCCCAAAGAAAATGACATATGAAATAGGTTGGGCAGAAGCTTCAAAATTGCGAAGGGATGTTTTAGGATATTGGCAGGAATACTATCTGGCCGGTAGATTTATATACATCCAAATTCTTCAGAATTTTCACTATAGCCATTGTTCTAAAATAAACCCTTCCTAAAAAAGAGTTTACTACAGGGATTGTTTGAGGATTTTGGTCTGTAGGAGTGAGTGGGGAATTTGCTGTTTGAAAAGTTTGTAAACATGTTTGCTTTTCCAACTGAAACTGATATAATGTCGTTGTAATTAATCAAAGGTGGGAATGATGATTCACAAAAGTTCTGCACAGCATTCTTAGCATAGGTCCAGAAGGAGCTGCTGTTGTTAGGGAGATGTAAAATTTTTCATCTCAGCCTTTGTTTATGCAGAAATTTCTGTTGATTAATAACTTTCTTACACTTATTCCTCATCACTTTATAACTTGTGTACGTATTGACTGATTTGTTATTACTGTAATATTTGTACGCTTTTTCTTTGGTTTTCAAACCACCCAAAAGCACTACATTTCGTACTTTTTAAACTATTAAGAATAAAGATTTTCATTCCTAATATAATTCTTTTCGTAATCACCTCTGCAGCAAAGGCGACATTTTTATTGCGTAAGCACATACACACCAGTGGAATTATTTCAAAAAATTGTTGAGACAGTCCCAGTCAGCTTGATGGTAATGCCAAACTGATCTTTTGGGAAGATTATTTGTCTAGTTGGAAGCTTGTACTAACGACACAGTGGTCAGAGCCACCTCAGAGGCTAATAGAGATGGTCAGAGAGCTAATAGAGATGGTGTATTTCTCTGGGTGTGTGGTCAGGAATAGATCTCGAAGGTGTTAGTTCGTGCAAGTGTTGAAAATATTTGTTTGTGGGAATTTATCCGGAGGGTTATTTCCTGTGCTGAAAAAATAAATAAAAAGTAAAGCGGCGTGCTTTGAAATCTTTTATTTGGCAAACCAATAATAATATTCGAAAACACAACAAATACAAAAACATAATCTCTCTTCATATATTCCCTTAATCTATATCTATTAAAATATTCACGTTTAACTTGATTTGTTATTAAAATATTCACGTTTCAATTGATTCTCAACAGATCATAAAGATTATAATAATTAATTTTCAAAATAAAATTATAACTTTTGAAATAATTCAGGGCCCATTGAAATTTAAAAATTAAAAAATTTCGAAAATATAACACGTATAATAATGACTTATCTTTTCACATGTGCCTACCTATAAATATTTTCAAATTTCACTAAAGTGACAAAAAGCAAAAAAAAAAAACGATATTTGAATTGAGATTCTCAGACTTAAAATATCGATAATATTTCATTGTATTTTCAATATTATTTAATAGCACTCAGACATTGTGATATATCTATTGCATTACTCAACACATAATACACGAAACTTCAAAGGATAAATCATTAATACTTAAATACTTTTTTGTTATTATAATTTTGTTTTTATATATTTATCGAGAGGATATCTATTTAGTTTGTGAATGAATAACAAAATAAAAACTGTATACAAAAACAATGTTCTTTTGTTCAGGTGAATTTTATACGAAATAAAATCGCGTTGTTTGTAATCGCATACTTAAATCGCATACTTGTAATTGCATTACTTCAGACAAATAAGAGTTATTATTGAAAAAAAAAACAAAAAAAAACTGAAACAAATGTCTGGTGTTGATTTTAGTCAACTATTTTATATTTTATATACTAATATTGTCCCCCGACCCCTGGTTCTAGAAATTCGGGATTACCATTCCAATTTATCTTTGGTATTATACATTTTTGGTTTTTATATTCTTGACGGTAACTTGGATTGAATCATTTTTTCGTGCTTAATTAAGTACGGTACTGCAAAATTTATACTACAATATCTACAATATGTTTTCGAGCATTTATTTATCAAATTACAAACTTACTAATTAAATGTGGAAAACTACTGCTGTTGTCAGGAACTAAGTCTTCTTAAATAGAATAACTCAATTTTATTTAAACTGTTACCAGATTATACTATCAATTATTTTTTGTCATTTATTTTATCCCACTGCATCACCCACCGTGTTAAGGTGCAACAATTGTGGTCACACCCGCATTATCCCATAGTCACAATAGGCACAGTGCCCTAGGGCGTACGAACTGTAAATGGCCTACGAAAATGTATAAATATTATTATTTACGAAAAATTTATATAATAAATATTCAACCAAAGCATGAAAAGAAAAACTTCACTTAATCCAAAATAATTCAAAATTTATATTCAAAAAACCAAAAAAAAATCATTAATTTAGTAAACAATTTATTTAATTATTACCTAAACTAACCTTCCTACATTTTTTATTGGCGAATTTGACAATAACATCATCGAAACTAATTTCTTGCATTAAATCACTTTCAATTGATAAAAGCGTAAGAGATGATAATCGTTCTTGTCCCATAGTTGATCGTAGGCAATTTTTTATTCTTTTAAGCTTTGAAAAGCTCCGCTCCCCTTCCGCATTCGTTCCAAATATCGATAAATAAATTCTTAACACAATATTTACATTAGGAAAACTGGTAACTAGTTTATCATTTATTTGTGCAATTATCATTTCCTTCACTGATTTTTTATTCCCATACATTCGTGAAAATAATAAAAACTCGTCAACAAATGCATCTTCAACATCTGAAGAATATATTTGCACTAACTGGTTTGCTTTCGAAGCTATATCATTATTTGTTAAACTTCTGTCCACCGAAAAATTAAACCTTTCATATAACATTTGATATGCTCCAAGTCGCTTACGCATTTCAATTATAATTCTATCTACTATTATATAAAAAGATTCTATACGAAATTTGTATAGAAATGTGCTATTCTTTTTTCAATTTACAGATTAAATAAAATGATTTGATATTGTATTGGTATTGGTTGATTGAGATTTCGTAGAAGAATAATGGGAAGGTCTATTTTTAGTTACGCCTGGTGAAGAAGAAATGTCAAGTATCTAGTCAAATCTAACAAATTTAGAAATTCCGTTGCGTAGTAACAGCTTCATTTGGTGACTGCATCGTCGTTATATCAATTTTGACGTTTAAGTCTTCAGAAATACTTTTTTCGCTAATTCTTTCGTATAACCAGCCAGTCAGAGTTTTAGAAAAAATACATGTTTATTTATTTTTGAGAGAGTATAATTGATTATATATTATATTTAGGCTAGTAATACCATTTGTTTTTGAAATATTCCTGATAGATGCTAGGAGTTAAGTTATATTATGATAGATATAATAATTTTGTTCATTATTATATTCAACTTCGGTTAATACACACACACCATAAACATATATATTTCACATAAATTATTATTATTTATTATGGTCAGTAACATTCACATAACAAACCTAAAACATAAAAGCAAATCATAATATTGCAACAACAAATAGTACTGACAAGGGATATTAATTTGATGCTCAGTATTTAAATAAATAAAAATAGTATTTCTAATAAAATTAAAAACAAAAGTTGCAATGTGACAATTTGTTTGTTATGGTTTCCGGTAGGTATGCTATGTGTATATGCATTACACAGCTACCCTAACCTATTATTTGATGGTTTTGTAAAATACCGATCTTTTGAATTCAAGTAACTTGTATTTTGAATTCTATATAGGTTTTGTATTAAAACAAATTCAAATCATTGTGCAAAATACACAAAACACTTTTAACTGACTGCTGTAACAAAATTAGTGTCTCATCCTATTCTTGTGATATTTGGGTGATAATTGAATTTTGATTCACAGTCGACTCTATTCAAATATGATTTTATAAAACAGATTCATTTCAATAACTTACATGGTTTTTTAAGTATTTTATTTTGTCTGCTGGCAATGCCTTAGAACTAATGACTGGCATCAGTGAGATTTCAAAAGCTCTTGTTGTAAAACGTTTGAACTTTTTTTAAATTTGTAGTCAACTGCCTCTCTGAAACTTTTACATTTTATTTCAAATATTTTTATTTTGTTGCAATAACTTTCTTCAACAATCAAATTTTATAACAAAAAAATATACTTGACATGCGACAATATCTTATAATATATAATATACAAGACGAACGACGTGGTGAGTAAAAAAGCAAGAATAATATTGAATAGTAAATTACACTACAACAATATTAAAATTTTAGTAAGTTCTTGATGCTGAATACTTAAAACATTTCAAATAGTTATACTAAATAGGTGACGGTTATTT
This sequence comes from Argyra leucocephala, assembly GCA_963942445.1. Classification (NCBI taxonomy): domain Eukaryota; kingdom Metazoa; phylum Arthropoda; class Insecta; order Diptera; family Dolichopodidae; genus Argyra; species Argyra leucocephala. Next base: position 47,976,450 of record OZ012679.1, on the reverse strand, counting down.
TCAATTTGAGCGACATCTATACTCTAAAATAAATTTCAATCACGGACAATTTTTAAAAAGGCTTGATAAAATTCGGTCATTTTAAATAAACACACAAGCATGCAGAAAAAAGTACAAAAATAAAAACATAAGCAAAAATTGAAAACAAATCAGAGAATCAAAAATCAGATCAGATCATTCTCTTCAAAAATGATATGATAAATGTTAGTTCATTTGCTTCTGCTATTTAAAAAAAAAGTATTCCTATACAGTAAAACACGGTTATAGTCGTTTGCTAAATTTCAGTAATATTTCTGACTATAACCGTTTTGTGACTGTAGGCGTAGTCAAAAACATTGCATCTTTATAAACAAAATTTAATAATATATATTTCGTATAACAATTTTAAACTTTATTTTATTCATAAATAGCAATTCTGTAATGCAATCACAAAATATATATATTCATAATATTTATATTTCATATAATCAGTTTTTTAATAAAATAATTCACTTTTGACTTTTTTTTTTGTTTATTCAAAAAAATAGGCGTTATATTTTAATGTGACTATTAACGACATCGATTGTATGAACTTATGAAGTTTATTATTTTCTTTCAAAAAAATTGTTTACTATAAAAAACGTTTTGTACTACAAACGTTTTTGACTATAAACGAATTGATATAGATCGATCTACTACGTTGAGAGTAATGGGATTTTATTGTATTAAGTTATATTGAAATTAGTATTAATTTCGTCATTAAGTATTAGGTACTATACTTTAATTTCATTATATATATATTCCAGAATCAAGCGATTTAGAAAACAACTACAATTATACCAAAACAGTTACAGTTTACCACTGTACTTCAACCTAAGTGCACGTGAATTTGTGCGGTGTAATCAATACAAAAAGAAAAAATTTAAAATTTAAAATTATAAAATTAAAATAAAAAAAAAAAAAGAGATAAACAAAATAAATTGAAATAGTGCTTTAAATAAACAACAAGTGAAAAAAAAAAAACAAAAAAAAAATATTAAATATCTAATCAGTGTCAATAACAATATAATTATTAAAACGGAAAATTAAATTATTATAATAATTTCATTAATCAAAATATTTAACTAAAATTAACAATAGCCAAAACTTAAATTTTCTTCCATTCTCTCCTATTATTATTTTATTATATTATAAATGTTGTTAACTCTTCGTCTTAGCTGACAATAGTTAAATCATGACGCACTCGTACATAACATACTCTTTCTTGTTCAAATTCAAACCGTACCCAAATACATTATCTTAAGCCACAAAAATTTTTTTTTATTTTATTTGTTTTTCTTTAATAAATTTCTTTTTTTTTTGTAAATCTCTCATTAATTCATTATAATTTTTATTTTTATTTTTGTTTTTATTCCGTAATTTTCTCAGTGTTCTAACCTGCAGTGAATGTCTCTGAGAATATTTCTACACTCAATAAGGTATTAAAAACTGTTGTGTGTAGATATTTGTCTCAGTTGCATTCATTACAGGGGTGGTATAAGTAAGTGGTAATGTGGGCCAAAAAGAAAGAAAAAAAAAAAAATTTAAGAATTTAAAGGGAAAAAAGATTTTAAAAATTTTAATTATTTATTTATTTATCTTTTTTTTTTTTTTTTTTTTTTGTTTGTTGTGTTGTTTTTCATTTTTGGATTACTTCTGCCAATTTTAATTTATTTACCTTCTCTCTTGTAAATTGTTCTCTATAATGTTTAAGATAGATTTTTGTAACATCCGCGGTCTATCAACGAATTTCCATTCCGTCGAAAGCCATCTACGGCTTCAAAATCCAGCAATTTTAGCACTAAGTGAAACACAAGTTGTGAATAATGATATTAATTTTAATATCAATAATTATTCGCTTGTGCCACTTTTTATACCCCATAGAGGGATTGCTTTGTATATACGAAATGATGTAGCTTATAAGACACTTCAAAATTTTGAGTGCTCCAACCCAATTTATCAATATAATTGGATGAAAATACACGTCGATAAGCGCATCATTCACTTCTGTTTTATTTACAGATCGCCTCAAGCGAACCAGCTAGAAACTGATATGCTTATAGAAAGTCTATCTAATCAGATAAACTCAGTTCTGGAAACCACTCCCGAATCTGAGATTGTTTTGGCGGGAGACTTTAATATTCATAACAGGGACTGGCTTCACTTTTCTAGTCACAACAGTCCCGAAGGCAAACAAGTTGAACTTTTTTCCAACTTTTTCAACCTTTCTCAACTTGTCAAAAGCCCTACGAGGATACCAGACCGACGCGACCAGAACGGACATCTCCTGGATTTATTCCTAACTACCCATCCAGAGAAATATTCAATATCTGTTAACTCTCCGCTAGGTGGTTCCGACCACTGTCTTGTAAGCACAAGCTTCGAAGTAGGCACAACAACCAGTTCTTCTAAGTCTCCCAAAAGACTAGTCTGGCATTATCACCAAGCTGACTGGGAAGGCTTCAACAACTTTTTAAATGCATCGAACTGGTCGTTGTGTTTCCAATATAAAAATGTCAACTTTGCTGCAGAGGTGATTACCAAAAGGATTCTATTAGGAATGAAAACCTTCATTCCAAATAGCCTTAAAAGTATAAAACGAAATCCCTCAGCTTGGTTTAATGATATCTGCAGCAAAGCTCTGAAGTCCAAAGAAGAAGCCTATAAAAAATACAAGAATAATAAAACTGTCAGCACATATGAGAGTTATAAAGTGGTTAGGAATAAATGTAAAAAAATTGTCAATCAGCAAAAATTCCTGCACAACCAAAGGTTGAGACGAGAAATCTTTAATCTCCCTAACAACAGCAGGTCCTTCTGGACGTTTGCTAAAAGCGTTGGGCAAAATTTTTGCCAATCTTCATTTCCACCTATGATTGATAATAGTACAATTATATCAGATTCTGTTGGAAAAGCTAACCTTTTTGCAAAATTATTTGCAGCCAATTCCACACTCCCTAATACAGCCCAAGTTCCGCCAACAATCCCTGTTGTTAATTCTTCGCTTGGAAGGATATACTTCAGAACAAGAGCTGTAGTAAAAGTCTTGAAGAATCTTGATATAAAAAAATCTACCGGTCCCGATGGTATACCTGCGATTGTGCTGCGACACATTGCCCTCGCCATTTCTAAACCTCTGCGCAACTTATTCTATTTGTCCTTTTCTTCAGGAACTTACCCGTCCAATTGGAAAGTTGCCCAAGTTTATCCTATTCCTAAAAAAGGTGACAAAAGCAATCCTTCGAACTATAGGCCCATAGCTATTACTTCCATTATTTCCAAAACGATGGAAATCTTAGTCAATCAAAAGTTGAAGAAATATCTTGATAGTAGAGGTATAATTCATGATAGTCAATACGGCTTTCGAGCTCAGCGTTCCACTGGTGATCTCATGACATGCCTCTGCGAAAAGCTTAACACCAGTCTTCATCAATCTGGTGAAGCTGCTGTTGTAGCTCTGGATATATCTAAGGCTTTTGATCGAGTCTGGCATTCTGCTCTTATAGCAAAATGCAATGCTGTAGGCCTCGGTCCAACCTTTTCTAAATGGATTGAAAGCTTTCTCCTAAATCGATCTATCATAGTTTCAGTTGACGGTAGTTTTTCCGACCAACTTCAAATCAATGCTGGTGTTCCACAAGGCTCCGTCCTTTCACCCACCCTATTTCTCATTTTCATTAATGACCTTCTCAAATTAACTTTCAATCCAATCCATAGTTTTGCTGATGACAGCACTCTAGTAGCATCATATGATTTTCTTAAAACAAATAATGCTACAACTTCAGCAGTCAACTCCAAAAGAACAATGATGGCTGGTGCACTCAATCACGACCTAGCCAAAATTGTCGACTGGGGTAGAGCAAACAGAGTCGAGTTTAACACTTCAAAAACTCAAAGCTGTCTTGTTAGTAACAAGCTAACAACATTCGAACCAATTCTCCGACTTCAAAATGAAGTTATTCAGCGACTCAAAGACTTGAACATTCTCGGGATGCGAGTGAATCAAAATATGCACTGGAATGAGCATATTTTCGATATTGCGAAAAGCGCCGCCAAATGTTTGGGCTTTTTAAGTCGCTGCAAAGCTTATTTTTCATCTCCAGACCTCTTAAAAATCTATAAAGCATATATACGACCCAAGCTCGAGTATAACTCACATTTATGGGCAGGTGCACCAAAAGCTGCTTTAAATTTTTTGGACAAAGTTCAAAACCGCGCCATTCGTCTTATAGGCGACATAAATGTGACCTCATCCCTTATACCACTTGGTCATCGTCGTATTGTTGGAGCACTTTCTCTATTTTATAGATATCTACTTGGTGTTGGCACTTGTTCCGAGGAACTAAAGTCACTTCTTCCTCCTCTCAAGCAATTCTGTCGCATAACACGAGAGGCATCAAGTGCACACCCTTTCACAGTGGAAATTCCGAGATGGTTTAAGTCCGGCTATGGAAATTCTTTTATAGTAAGAACATCTCGATTGTGGAATCGAGTCCCAATCGAAGCATTCCCAATTAGAGAAGGATTTTTTATTTATGATTTACAGAAATTTAAGACGAATATTAACAACATTGTTCGCTCTTTCCCACAAAACTATTCTTCTTCCTTTTTCTTTCCTTTCCTTTAGCTATCCTTTCCTTTTTCAAATGGTCAACGGTACGCAAGTACTAAAAGGTTCAAAACCTAAGTTTTGGCTATAATATAAAAAAAAAAAAAAAAAAAAAAAAAAACAAATATTTCTTTTTATATAAAATCGTACCTGAAAGAACTGCTTCTGTGCAATTGCACAGGTGATTCACTAGTATTTATAATATATTTATTAACGATAACACTTTATCATAATATGTTAATGTAAATATTTACATTCAAAAATTTAGAAAACTTTGTATGTAGGTAACAATTTGTTGTAATAAACATTCAAGAAAATACACATGTTAACTAAAATTCATACACATTTTTATAGTATGTACTATGTAGCTGATTTCGGAACATATATGCAATACAACAACAACTAAGCAAAGTACTGTGCAGATACGATAAAGTGCAAGTATTCTACATCAGCACGAACATATATGTAACTAAAAGCAATTTTAAAAAAACGGATTACTGCGTTCGAAAAAGCGCACAAAACAATCTCTAAATCAATTTTAAACAAAAAACGGTTAAAACTGGTTAAAACAATTATTGGGATCAGCTGACAATATAGTATTAACATTTTTAATTTTTAGTAAATGGATTAATTTCTAAATAATTCGTTTTCTCTCTAACATCTCTCTTTTCTATATATAATACAGGAATTAACAATAACACTCACTCATCATTACTACTTAAATATAACTAAAAAAAAAAAAAATAAAAACAAAAAAAAACTAATATAATTTCCACGTTTTTACAGTTAACATTTTATTACAGTTGTAAGAAAACCTTACCTTAACAATCTGCGAATTGTAATAAAACTAAGTTTCAATTTTTCCATTATATCCTTATATTTTATATACATATTACGTATACATACGACCTCGTAAATACAATTTTCAGTCTAATTAATGTATTCAGAATAATTATTTTATATTACAAGACTAAAGGAAAGCATATTTAAAAATAAAGAAAATCAATAAATGACATTTATGAGAAAATATTTTCAATTATATAATTAATTAATTAATTTAACGAGTTTACCTTTGATTTAATTAATTATTACACTTTACCTGAAGAAAATTAAATTCATTAAAATATAATATTTTTCTGTTGTGTTTTCCAAGGTAATTTTCTGTTAATTTAAAATAAGTTTTATCTTAGAAAATATTACAGGTAGGGCAAAAAATTTAAAAGATTTAAAATTTTCTGTTGAACAATCAAATCAATATTGACAGGATCTCAGGCATCTTTAAATGTATTTAAGATTGCACATTTAATAATTATTTAAATTTTAAATATGTTGGTTTTTTGTTTAATGTACTATCTTCTTATATTTATAATACACTCGATTTCGGTAGATCTAACTTTTTTATTTTATTTGTATTTTGAATCTGTGATTGGTAGGTTTTGGAATATATTTGCTTTACTTACTATTTTTAAGCTTGAATTCTGGATTTAATTGGTTAAGTTAATTGTAATAAAGTTTTCATATTTAGTATAATAAATAATATAAATGAAATGAAATAGATTCACGAGATCCCTCTCAATAAATATCCTTGATCATCAAAGTAGATTAAAACATTTGTTTTTTTTTTTGTTAAGATAATATCCTTGTCAAATTTCCATTGCTACAGGCGTACTCAAACGCACAAATCAATTAGTAGACTATCTGTACTTCGAGTATTTTAAGAGTTTGTATATTTTGAAAATTGAAACCATATTTGCTTGAATGCCTTTAATAAACTACCGGAGAAGCTAAAAATGATTGATTGTATTTCGGAATTCAAAAAGCAAACAATGGAATATTTATTGTCGCATTAAAAGCTATATATTCTGAAAAAAGAGCGAATAATTAATATGTATGTATATGAGTATATTTGAATATATAAACCATGTGAATATTAAATTTTCTCTATACGACCAGACAGCTTTTTGCTAGGTCTTAATTTTTAAATGTGTTAATTATTATTACATTAGAAATTTGTTAAAATCTTTTTTATTTAAATAATTTAATATAAAACATGTTCTTAGTTAGTTTTTAAGTAAAAGTTTAAAAATAAAGAAAACAAAAAAAACATCTGTACGTCTTAATTTTATCAATTTATTTCTTTTTGTCTTATTTATTAATTTTTAGATCTTATAATATTTATTAACTAACACGCGTAAATAGAATATTGAACATATAACTTTAAACGACAACAATTTTAGTAATTGGGTTTTGTTTTTCCACGTGCAATAGAAAAAAACAAAAACAAATGAAATCGTAAATATAAAAAACCAATACACATAATATTTTTTTTGATAACTATTAATTAAAAAAAAAGAAAATTTAGTGCAAAAGAAAAGGTGTATTTATAAAACTGTTCATAACTTGTGAATCATTATGATCGGCTATAGCCTTTCTAGGATTTTTTTAAGACTTTCGCTATTGAATTATAAATTTTAAAAAAAATAAAAAATAATGGTACAAAATTTCATTTAATTTCTTAAAAAATGTATTGGTATTTGGTTGCTATTGTTTTTATATGTAAATCAGCAGAACTAAAATTGAAACTATATATACCTATATAAAAATATATAGCCATGCTTAACAATATCCAACATTCTGGTTGGTGTTTACAGAATTTCATTCAACAAAATTTATCTATCTATATACCAGTATTATAGTAATAAGGTCTAATCGATATACCAGTAATAAGCAATGTTAAATATTTGATATGTAAAGAAAAAATTTTGTAACAAGAATATTTAAAAATATTATAGAAATAATATTAATTAGATATTACATTATATACATACACATGTATTTTCTCTTATCCTGCTGTATTTTTAAATTTTGCACTTAGAGTAGGGTTTGAAAACAAAAATAATAAATAACCATTCACAAAATTATCAATGCAAAGCAAAAAAAAAAAAGTTAGTAATACTCAGAGTTAAATAAAATAAACAAAACAAGAACAAAATGGTTAATCATATTTTAGTAAAAAAGCACGATAGAAATTAGATTCATATATTTGAACCTCACTGTAACTGCAAAATTTAAAAATGCAGCAGGTTAAGAAAAACGTTTTAGTTTTCTATGTTTTTGTTTTTTTTTTACACTCTTACAGTAATTTAGGTAGAATAACCTTTTCATACTTTAATTAAGTACGGTACTGCAATTTAACACTACAATATCTACAATATTTCGAGTATTTATTTAACAAATTACTAGCTTATCAACTATTTTTATATCAAAATTACATATTACATTACATAAGTGCGAGCACTGTTTTGATATGTCTGTTTGGCATATATGTCATACAATATATAACATAAAAAGAATATACTGTTGTTTATGTTTTTGTAGTTTTTAATACAGAATTGAAATAGAGTACACATTTTTTTAATCCGAGTTCATCAAAATAATAAGCAACTTTTTATCACTATCATTTGCATTAAATCAAGAATTAAAATTGAAAACTTTACATTCAAAAAGTAAATACTTGCACTTAAAATGGAAATCCTTTTTCTTAAAGTCAAATGGCATTATTAATGTTTACAAAATTTGTTTTTGATTATATAGCTGTTTATTGTAAAATTAGTTTATAATATTTCTGAACCAGCTTTTAGTAAAATTTTGTAGGAATTTTCAAAAAAATGGATAATTGACGAAGCATTGTTTACTTTCGTTTTTATAAATTGGTATAATAAGACCTATTTCCCGTTTTTTGACAGATCTTCTATATTCCCTAAACTGTGAAAATAATTTATTTTTTGCATTCTATACTCCACTAATGAGGTTGCAAAATAAAGATTATGATACTGTACATATCAAGCTTTATATAACTAGAATATAAAAATCTCACTTGCATTTTTAAGCATTTTTACTACAATGCTATCTTCTACTTTTAAACATTACAATATATTTAATAAATAAAATAATTATAATAACCACAAAGTGAATTCATTTAATATCAAATATACGACTATTATTAATTTGGACACTACAAATTTAAAATGGTATGTGCTGCCATATACCTTATTTTAGAATGGTCATCTAGCAGCTCGGGGTCAAATTTAATTTGTAGCAATGAAAAGGGTACTGTGCACAATAATTCATAATCCACAATTTATGTTTTACATGAAAATATTTAACTACTACTGAAAATTGTCAAATATTTATTGATTTAATAACGCCAAAACGAGTAGACGCCGTGATTAAAGCAAAATCAGAGATAATTAAATACTTCGTCCGAATTTAAAATAGTCGTAATTATTTTGAGCTGAAAAATAGGCTTTATTTTGTTATATGAATAAAATTTTGTTTTTAATTATGTAAAAATTTTTTTATATGAAATGTTGGTGATAAACCAAGCTTTCAAATAACTGTAAAACTTGTATTGAAACAGTCGGGTAAGTATGTTAAAAATTCTGTCGAAACGAAAATGAAATATCTTTAAAATTTGTTGTTGTTTAAAATTTGTTTAAAATTTGTTGTTGTTTAAAATTGTCCGAATTAATAATGGTTAGGACTTGTAGTGTACCATAAACCACATTTAATAAGGATTTAATATTATTATAAGTATTTCCACCACTTACAGATCTTATCATTTATATATTTTTTTTTAATGATTAAAATAATACCTATTCTTAAGCTTGAATTTTTTTTTGCTGAGAGTATACATAAGTACCTCATTTGTATTTGAATAAATTAAATAATTATAATCTAATAAATTCCACTTAAAAACCATTTTTATATATATATAATATGAAAAATGCTAATTTTACTATTAATTTAATTTATTTCTAAATTTAATATTTTTTTTTCTCTCAATATAAAAAAAAAACAAAAATGAGAAAAATAAAATGAGCTCTCCAGACAAAATACTCGTAATTATGACACGTTCTTGAGAAAAAATTATTCGTCAGAGTTGATTTTGAAAAAAAAAAAAATGATATTGTAAGAAAAATTGTTTTTCTCTGGCATTATCATAATATATATATATATATATATATATATATACATTTATATATGTATATAATATAATATCTAATTAATATTATTTCTATTCTATATAGAATATAATATAGATTTTATAATATTTTTAAATATTATAGAAGAGTGTATATATATAGAGCAATGAAATAAGTGCCTTGTGCTACAATAAAGAACTTATATTAATCTATTTTGGCACTTATCCAAAGAATTGAAACATTTTTGTTATATGCTTTAATTTTCTTTTCGTTGACTAAGGCATACCCCGTATTTAGATAAACTATTTATGGAATGAATGTGTGTACATGAAAATCTTATGTTTGTTGGTTGATTGGTAAGCCAAGCCACCATCATCATATATACATACATATATGTTATTTATTATACTCATAATAAGCGAAATTTTGTTGTTTTGATTTTTCTTTTAATTGAGTAGAAATAATTTTTTCGTTATTATTTGGTTGTTTTGCTTTTTTATCGTGTGTGTGTGTCAATGGCATAATGAATTTGGATTAACGATTAATGTGACATTTAACTGTAGATATCTGATAATGAGAGAATGTTTTGAGGCATCCTAATAAAAATGTGATATTCATTTTGCTTATTGAGATTTTGATTTGTTGTAATAGGAAAATCAGTAGTTCATGATTTTTTGGTTTAATTGCTTGTATATAAGTTTAATGATTATATAAAAATGCACACGATGTAAATAGTTAAGAGATAATTGTTGATGAAAATGTAACACAGATTATTAAGTATATAAATAAAACTACTATTTCAAATTGCTTAATTATTATTATAAAAATTGAAAAGTACATATATTTTGTTACAATACATAAGCAAAGAAAGAAAAAAACTAATTATTAATAAATACTTATTTGTAACTGCTGCCCATCTTTGCTTAAATTGTAATACCGTCTTAACCTACTATTTAGGGTGTTTCCGAACCTAGGAATAAACTATCACACTTCGCACTAAGTAAAGGTTTTGCGAAAAATTTCGAATAAATTTTAGTGCGTCCGGAATCATCGCACTAAATTAGCTGATTGAAATTTGATTTTTTGTCAAAATTTTGGTGTAGTCTCAAGTACTCCAGATATCGCACTAAAAGAATAATATATATTTATAAGTATTTATATAAGAAAAGTAAAAACAGAAAATTGTTATTGCAGTAAAAGTGAAAATCAAAAGGTAAAATGTGAAAAAAACAAACGTCATTAAAATGGTCACTAAAATTATTAATACATAATTATTCAAAATCTAATGTGTTATGTACAATTTTGTATAATTATTAAAAATGCAATATTATAATATTCCTACTTACATTTAATTTTTTTTAAGCCATTATATTGTTTTCTTTTAACTAAACAATAATTCAAAATAAACTGAAATAAAATGACAATAAAGACATTTGCATACAATTTAAAATTAATATCGTTGCCATAATCATTATAATAATAAATATTGCTAAGTTGTGATAAATATTGCTGGAATAAAATACTTTTCTGCTGTTTTCAAAATAAATTTAATATAAAAAGTTAAAAAATATGTATGTACTATGGCAATATTGATTTTACTCCTACACATTTATTAATTACAGTCGAACTCGTTTAAGATAACATCAAAGATAACAGGCAAATTTGTGCACTTAAGCAAGTTGTACTTTTAAATGGATAAATTCTGAAAAAATTTTTTAGATCAATTTTAATTATGTATACAAAATTTGGCGTTAAGGGTTAATGCGAAGGGACTCGACTGTATCATAAATTTATTAAAATAGTGCGGAAATCAGTTCGACTATATAGTACGAAATGCTATTGTTAAAGCTAGGTTCGGAAATGCCCTGAGTGCTTTTCGTTTTGATTAATGCCCCAGTAGCGTTCAATTACGTGGATTGGAGTCTCCGGACAATTTGGAGGATTGGAGTCTCTCGGTACCAAATTAATGCGGTTTTCTTCGTACCATTTTCTATAGACATTCTTCAAATAGGACGAGCCAAAAAAAGTATGATACACTATGATTGGCTATTCAAGCATTTTTCTGTGTAAATTTCTTAATTAATTGATCCTTCTGGAGCATTTTTTTTACCGCAGGAACCAATTATTTGCAAAAAAAAGTTATTTTAGGGTGTTCATCCCATAGTCTTGAAATTATAAAAATAAAATAAAAAAATATATAGGGTAGTTTGACTTAGAGCAAAAAATTTTAAGGGGTTATGCAGCAGTTATGTAGTGTTGCTCTGTGTATTTCCAAACTGGCACAGTATTTTTAGCTTTTTCCTTGATACTACAACTTCTTTACATGATGGTATGTTTAGGTCTTTTCTAATTTCTTAATTTTTAACAAGCTTTGGTGCATTCGCTATTGACAGTAATACTTTGGATTGAAATCTTTTCAATATTTCAATGTTGGAGTTACCTCTCAATTCTATTCCGTAATACTAGATACGTTTTGAAACATCAGTCTTGTTTATTAAAATCTTGTACCTACTTAATTTTTTTTATTATTTCTTCTACTTTTTTTTGCAATTAATTTACCATCATATTTTAGAAATTTTAACAAAAATAAAACCTCTAATTTGGTAAATTATTATAACAATGTATACAATTTTAAATAGTACCTATATTGACTTGCACTCATACTCCTAGGACTTACACTTTATTTAAAATCGTTAAGTGGTAAGCCTTGACGTATTGTTCACCGTTGAAAATGGTCTTTCCCTTCTTTCTTGACTACATGGTTATCTTACTCTTGCTTATAATATCTTTTATTTGAAGCGTTATTTCCTCTGACCTCATTTGTAAGTTATTTCTTATAATTGAGATTCGAATTTACCAAGGTGCGTTGAATATTGTTCAAAGTACTCTTGCTTGAAAACCTTCCATAATATCAATGTTTGAAATACTTAATGCGCCCCACACTTCGACAACATAAGACCATTATCATGGCAGTACCCTTGTCTGAAATGAGACCTTACATAGTTGAAAAAATGGATGGAAAATTCACAAATTGTAGTTTGGAAAGTAATTGGAATAAAATTATAAATGATTTTTAAAAATATTTCAATTTTAACCCCATAGTTGACAGTAAAATAAATTTTATTTTTCCATTTCTGAGTTTTTTAAATGTGAAAAAAAAAAACAATTTTTATTTAATTTTTTTATAGTCTCAAATTATCACAATTTTTTTGTTTTTTTTTTTGGGAGCGTTTTTTGAATTTTCTTATTTTTTGTTTTTCACTTCTTTTATTCTCTTTTTAATATTGACCGACGTTTTATTTTTATTAAAAAGTTTTTAAACGCAAAATAAATAATTTTCTTTTCATTTTCGTTTTTTTTTGTGTTTTATTACCGATGGATGAATAGGGCTGCGTCAATTTTTAGAATTAAAAATCAGAAAAAAACAATAACAATATAACAATTTTTGGCAATTTTGAAATTTTATTTTGTTATGGGTTGATGACCATGAATTTAATAATATGGAATGTATACTATATTGGTTCGGGATAGGTTAGTGTTGGGCAAAAAAGAAAAAACAAAAAATATAAATAAAATAAATTGACAAAAATAAAAATAAATAATTTTTTTAAATAAATTGCAAAATTATTATTATTTTTTTTTCTTTTTTGGCTTAAAGCACATTCTGTTGTTAAATTCTTTTATTTATAGATAAATAAATTTGTATTTTTGAAAAAAAAAAAAAAATATTCTAGAGAACTGCATTTTATAAAAACTGAAATGAAATGCAAGTAGGTGGTAAATTATGACATTTATAATTATGATAAATTGTATTTATTGTAGCAAAATACTCGCCTTCAAATTATTGAACTTTTGATTTGGAATACTATAATACTAGAAAAATTTAATTATAGTATATTTTAGTTATTTTAAAAATTCTGGGAATTGAAAAATTTTTTGAAAAAATTGTGAATGAATTTTTCAGTATTTAAAAAAGACCTATTTTTGAAATGAGTTATTGCTTAAATATTATATATTTTACGATATGTAACAATAAAAAAAAATTATGACGTCATTGTGAGGAAATATTGAGGTTTCAACTATGTAATACCAAAATGAAAACGATAGAAATAAAAAAAAAATAAAAAAAAAAACTATTATAAAGCATGATTTATTTTTGTAATGACCTAGTTAGTTATTTGATATGAAATTTTATTTTGTGACGAAAATGTCAACAGTTTGGATGATAAGTTAATCTAATTAATTATTTCCATTTGAGAAGTTCCATTATAAATTTATCATTTATTTAGAAATTTCAGTTTTAAAAAATTTTCTCGGTTTTTCATAGTTTAAAATATTGATTTGAATAAAAATAAATTATATCAAAATATATAATAATCAAATATATTAAATAATATTAATGAGTTAGATGTACACTACACTATATATATATTTCAATTAAATTAAAAATACATTTTGATAATAATTTTTTTTTTATTAAACAAATTGAAGTATCTTATCATTGGAAAAATTATTACTTTATTGAACATTATTTTATATTAATGTGTAGAAATTACGTCTTTCGCTCCGATAGATATATTTTCTATTTATTTCGGAGAGATAAATTAATAAGTAAATAAATTAATAAATTAAATAAAAAAGGCCCGTGCAGTTTTATTGATTTATTGGAAATGAGTTTAATTACGTTTGTTTATTAATTATTTATTGAGTTGCCGAAATTTCAATTTTTATTTAGAATAGGTTAAATTCAATTTTTCTAATAAGCAAAGCAAAGCAAATAGTTCAAATTATGTTGAAATTTCGAATTTAGTTAGGTTAAGTTAAAAAATTTTTGTTCATGAGGGAATTCAAATAATTCAAATAAAAAAATGTATTTCTAGTTATCCGCCTTTTAACGCAAAACGTTTCGCAAAATCCACTTATACACAATTAGCAAAAAAAACCATTCGTACCTAAATATTTATCCAAAATTATTGGCCTTGAAGATCCAGATGGAGAAGCTGGGTTGTATGAAAATGGGAAGATGTATATTTTAGATTCTGAATTAGGACAAATTTCGGAGTTGTATTCAAAATTAAGGTATTGCCTTTTTTTCAAAATATTAGGTTTATCATCTACAGAAAAAAAAAATAGGTAATATTGAAAAAAATTTGGGTTAAAATGACAAAAACTAGGTAAATATAGCGTCAACAAAAATGATGAGTCAGAATGACAAAATACCATTTTTTTTTTCATTCTGAAAATATGACAAACCGTTGTCTTTGTAACAATTTAAATCTAACAGTGAAAATAGTCGAATATTTTCCTTTTAATTTTACTGATATGCTTATCATACATTAAATACATAACAGTAAATACCAAACTTTAAATCATAACAGTAAATACCAAAATTTTACTCTAACGCTGGAAAACAAGTTTTTATAAAAATTTAAATCTGTAAAATGACAAAACTAAATTTCTTAATATGACAAAATGAATTTTCATTATGCTAAAATTTTATGTCAATGTAATACAATAATATGTTTGGATGAAAATAATATTTTGTTGATTGGAGAAAAAAATATATTAATTTAAATGAAGTTTTTATTAATGTGCCTATTACAGGTGTCACACCACTTTTCCAGTCATTTTTTCCAGTCACCCGAATGAAATTTATTTTCGTATTACAAGTCTCATCCGACAGCAACAAATTTCTGAACGTATTTTTATTGTACTTTGATAGAAAAACTCATTTGATATTTTAGAAAAAAAATATTTTTATAAGAATACAAAGTTGGTTGATGTTATTTTTTATAAATTTTTGAAAGTTTTTAATATTTAAAAAATAAAAATGTTTTTATTTACAAGTGTGGACCAATATTTTAGTGATAGTGATTCAGAAGAAGAAACAGAGAATCTAAGTATAAAGAGAAAGGTTCTTAGAAATTGTTCAAATCCGTTGGAAATTGATAATGAAATGTAAGTAAAACAATTTGTAAAATAATGAATGTACAAATATGTGAAATATAATAAAACGATTTGTTTTTAGCTTCGTTAAATATTTCCGATTGAATAAAGACGCTTTTATTGCTTTGTTTGGAGATTTGAAGGGAAAATTTGAAAATTCAAAATAAATTAAAATTTGTT
The DNA here is from genome assembly GCA_963942445.1 of Argyra leucocephala. Lineage (NCBI taxonomy): Eukaryota > Metazoa > Arthropoda > Insecta > Diptera > Dolichopodidae > Argyra > Argyra leucocephala. Next base: position 47,960,712 of record OZ012679.1, on the reverse strand, counting down.
TTTATTTCATAAATCCTTAACTTTCTATTTAAAGCAAGACAATAATATTATATAATATTATATAATTTGTTAATATTTACATGCCCTTTCTTTTCAGCAGCCATTATTTAAATTTATATAGACACAAAAAATTACAAAATTACAGACAAACGGAATATGTCACATATAAATTGCAAGTGACAATTGAGTCGCATTTTTCAGTCGGTGCGTGACAGTTGTAATAGTAGTTAGTGTTGTCACCTGAAATTATTCGGATCCGACAAAAAAAGTGATACCTGTAATAGGCACATAAATCAACAATATTTTTTTGTCAAAATAACATATATTTAGTTGTTGAATTATCGGAATTATTTTGTTAATAGGGTATTGTATGTATATACAAATAAATAATTTACAGATTAGTTTATCATCAAAAAATGTTAAAACCAAAATAGGAGCTACTCGATAGAGCATTATTCTAACTTAAAAATAACTTGTTTGATATTTTATTATAATATTTGCTACTGCTAACAAATTATAGCTATTGTATTTGCAAAAATTCAGTTGGAACTTAAAACTACATTTCCAAAAAAGCGTTATGCGGACAACCTCCTATTTTTGTTTTAACATTTTTTGATGATAGCCTAATCTGTAAGTTATCTATTTGTGTGCATACAGTACCCTACAAGTTAAATGTGGAACCATATTTTATATTAGCAAAACAAGGAAGCTCTTATAAACACTATATAATATATGTGGGTCTAAAAAATAAATGCATGATATTATAACAGTTAGAAATAAAACAATAATAGTCTTGTTAATCAACAATTAATTTATTTTATAGCATTTCTATTATTTGAAAACAATAAAAAATGAAATTCATTATTACATTAAAAAAATTTAAAATAAAGTTAAAAAAATAAAGATTTTTTTTTTGCATACATTTTTAAAATTATACAAATAAAATTCAAAATATTTAAGAAATGTTCAGACTTAAGCTTTTGATTATTCCAGCTATTTGGTTCATACTGTTTCTTATTCAAATTATATACTATTTTTAAGAAATGTTTTAATTGCAAGATTCAAATAAAACTAACCAAAATTTATTAACAACGCAAATTAAATAATTCACTAATTCTATAAAATATATAAATAAATAAATTTTAGCTTTAAATATTTCATATTATTTAGTTTTTTAACTTAATTCTAATATCTTCTTTTAATTTAATTCAAAAGATATCTCAAAAAAATCTCGCAATACATGCATGCAAAAAAATCTCGAAAAAAATATACTTCTTTAATAAAATCAGAGATAAAATGTCTCAAAAATGTGTAATATCAGTATATAATGCAATTATTAAGCCTAATTTTGAACTAATTTCGAGTTTAACAGCATTCCTTATATAATGGACAAATAAGTCGATTGCGTAAAAATATGAGAAGTATTTTGAAATGTAATAGATTAACACATATAGACAATATGTTGAAATCATTAAATTGGATGAATATTAAACAAAGATTAATATTTAATACACTTGTGTTCATCTTCAAAATGAAGCACAATATGATGCCTATTTATCAGAAAAGTAAACCTTTGTAGGTGATGTTCAACAATATAGTTTAAGAAATATTTCCAACTTTAGATTACAGTTTTTTAGAACGGATATGGCTCAAAAGAATTTAGTGTATGAAGGATTGAAACTATTTAATTTTTTACCTCCGGAAATAAAAACTGAAACTAAATGTATGAAATGTATAAAAAAAAAATTATTAAAACATCTTATTTATTAAATTAAAATTAATATAAAAAATATTGTAAGTAAAATAGTATTGTAATAGTTTATATATTTACAACATGTATAAAACTAAATAAATTAATAAATCAAAATCTAAATCTAAATTACAACTAAATAAAAAAAACACAATCTGAAATTCTATCAATTTTGGTTTTTGTGTCATTTTTTGGTTTTTAGCTATAATTTGTGATTTCAATTTCAATCAGACTAATATGCGTTCCGAGACATCCAGTATTTTAATCCAGTTAACCCGGTATTAAATAAAGTGTGTTACAGATATGTCCAAATAAGTTATGACGTACAGGTGGTTCCTTGTTCAAATTGAACTTTCGCATCAATAATGATGATGAATATTTCAATTTGAATTTCATAATCATCAGAATCAATACAGGTTAAAGAAAAAAAACTTTTAAATAATTAAATTTTAAAATGAAACGAAAATATTAAAATAAAAATTTGTTTTTAATAAATCCCTTGCGGAAGTAAAAAAAAAAAATAAATAAATAAAAGCAGAAATGCAAAAGGCAAAATACAAATTAATTCATACTCTATGTTTCCTGGTTTTGTTTTTGTTATTGTTTTTATTTTTTGTTTTATTTCCTTTGAAATTTAATTATTGGAAATGCTTTTTTTTTCTGATTGCGAACCCAGATCAATTCCACTTTATTTTCGTTATGTCTTTTTATTTTTAGTGTTTTCTCCTGTTCATTTGTTGTTGTTGTTATTTTTTTTAAAGAATATCTGAATCAGGCACCTAAAGAAATGGGTATATATATATATGTATATATATAAATTACTTTCATGCATATGCCTGGTTGTCTTCTGCCTTCAAAGGATCTCTAAGTATATTGAAAATATTAAAACCCAATTTCAAGAAATTATTTACGATATATGGTTGTGTAGAGGGACCAAATATTAAAAGAAATAATAAAAAAAATAAAACAACAACAAACAAAATAAAAAATGGTAAAAACAGAAAACTTGAATTTCAATTTAATATTTCTGTCCTTTATAAATATTAAAGTGTTTAATTCTCAAAGGATTACAACACGTACAAACGTATCCTTTTTGTTTTTAGTTTGGTTTTTGTTTTTTCACCAGTTTTTGTATGCGTTATATTTGAATGTTATATTTTCCATTTTTGTTTTCTTTTTTTTCTCTTTTTTTATAACGCTGTAATTGTATTGTAGTAGTGTAAGTGAATACTGAATCGTATAATTTGTGTAAGTTATTTGGAAAATTTTATATATATGGTTTTACAAAAAGAGAATGAAAGAAATAACTAAAAAAAAAACATATAGATACTCGTATCTTAAAGAATAATAGATATTTTTATTAAGGTTCTTTGGTAATGGTATTTTTTTTTTGTTTTTTTTTGTGTTTTTAGAAGATTAATTTAGATTAAGTGTAAAGAGAATTGAGTCCAATAGAAAAATATGTATTTTTAATTGCTATGTTTTTATTGAAATGATATATTATGATGTATATTGATATATATATATATAAGTATAATATGTGGTTTTTAGCAATTAACAACTCATAGAATTTTTATTTATAAGTGTGTATAGAAAATAGAAATATGTTAGTAAAATTAATTTTAAATATGTTAAATAAGCTTAAATAGACCCTACTCAATTAATAAAACATATCAATAATAATTATTAGAAAAATTTATTGAAAAATATTTTGAATATGGAAAAATATTATAGAAAATGGAATATTTTTCAATAACTTTGCAATTCTGAAAGAAAAATTTATTGAAATAGGTTATAGATAGTTGTGAGATATTTCAAAGATTAATAAAATATGTTGTTAAGTTAAAAATATTTTGTGATAGTTTTAAAAAAATTATGAAAATAATATTACAAATATTATTCAAATATGTATTATTAAAACTATAGCTCGCCCTCTCTTGACAAAGTAACATTATTATGGTACATTGATGGCTCTAAAAAATCGAATGAAGTCCAAAGCCCATATTTACTTATGCTTAAATTCTACAAACATAGCTTTTCTGGCTAAAGTACATATTTATTGAACTGTGCATGCGAGAGAATTTAAGAAGATATTACAAAAACAGTAAAATCTACATAATTTCAGGCTGAAAAGTAATAATACTAGCTATATCAATTCATAAGCCATCAAATGAAAGCTAGTGTAAATTTTATGTGTAAAGGTAATTAAAATTCTGGCAGAAACAAATAAAGTCAGAATAATTCTGAGATCGCAGGAGATGAAGCTGCAGATTACCTAGCGAGCAAAATATCCTTGACATCCTAAATATCTCAACGCAAATTTGAATACAACTTCTAAATGTCAATAAAAATGTCAATGACAAAAGCTTCAGACATTACCTCATGACTCAAATTGTTGTCGACGATGTCCTCTCGACCGGTTTGATAGATATTTGGGTCTCTAAATTTTTTTTAAAATCCAATGTTTTTTTTCTAATATTCGAGTTTATTTTTTAAAGTTTTTATCTGTATGAGGCGAAAAGGAATGAACTACGTTGTGATTAAAACCACATTAAAATAAACATAAAAAATATTTTCGGTCATAATAATTATAATATTATTTAGAAAAATAATGCAAGTCATGATTATATATTTAGCATCTACATAGTATAAAATTCTAAATTTTTGCTTTACAAGACCGTAATGAACTAAGAATGGTATTTTGATTGATTATTCTAAAAAAAGTAAGCCATTATTTTTGTGGGACATGACGTATGAGCTGTAAACCTATTGTAGATAGATCAAGAAAAAGCTGACCAAATATCTAAACAGTCAAGGTATTGTAAATGTGGATTTAGATCTCACTGGTGATTTAGGGACATACCTTAACGAGAAGCTAAATATTTTATTTACACAATTCACGTGAAGCAAATATTGTGGTTTTGGATATTTCTAAAGGTTTCGATCGAGTATGGCATAGTATATTATTAGCAAAATTTTAAGCTAGCGGCCTGGGTTCCTCTTCTGTCAAATTACTTGAAAGTTTTCTTTCGATTCGTACAATTCAAATCTTAGTTGATGGACTTAAGTCCGATCAATTCCAAATAAATACTAGTGTTCCCCAGAGATAATTTGTCTCACGTACTGTATTCCTTATATTTATAAATGATTTGCTCCAAAAGACTTTCAATCCAATCCACAGCTTTGCAGACGACACCACACTAGTAGCCTCCAACGACTTTCAGAAAAATTCTAAAGCTACATTAATCGCTGTATTAACCAAAAGAGACATAATGGCCAGTTCCCTCAGCCATGATTTGGTCGCAATAGCTAAATGTGGCTTAAAAAAGAGAGTCGAGTTTAACACTTCTAAAATTTAGAGCTGTAAAATCTCCAGAAAAATTTCAATTTTTGATCCTACCCTTTTGTTTCAGGAAGATAAACTTCAGCAGCTTAAAAGTTTGAGTATATTAGATACGCACTTAAATCGGAAATTGAACTGGAATCATATATTTGATGTTGCAAAAAACCCAGCCGAATGTTTAGGTTTTCTTAGTCGCTATAAGGCTTACTTCTCCTTCTGTGACCTCTTGAAAAGCTATAAAGCTTTCATACAACCTAAAATGGAGTAGAATTCTCACATATGGGTTGGCGCTTCTAGTATTGCGTTACAACATTTTGAGAAAGTCCAAAAACGGGCTATTCGTCTAATCAATGCCCCACATATCACGGCTAATCTTGCTCCTCTTGGACATCGTCGTATAATCGAAGCTGTCTCACTATTTGATAGATATCTCGTAGGCACCGGTACAATGCTCAAATGGAAATTAAATCTATATTACCTCACTCAAGTGATTCCTCCGAGCAACACGAACAGCAGCATGAGGTAATTCCTACATCGTAGAAATCCCTAGATGACAGAAGACATCAAGTTATGGAAGTTCGTTTATAACCTCAACCTCCTGAATGTTTAGAATCAAAATCTATCTTATGTGTTTCCAAAACATGATAAATTATATGTTTATGACCTAAATAAATTCAAGATCAACATTAACACCTTGGTTCGTAACTGCCGTCCTTCACTTCTACCTTCCTTCTTTTTCCAATTTTCCTTTCCCACGCTAGCCAAACGTTCCAATCGGTATAAAAGGTTCCTAGTGTTTTGGGTATGTATAAGTAGGGTCTTGGCTATGTATAAAAACAAAATTAGGAATATGACACTTTTTTCTGTTTATACCGATGTTTTATAATAATTCAAGTATAATTTAATTAAATTTTATCCTCAACACTTCTATAATCATCAATCACTTGGCTTAAAATAAAAATAAATAAAATATTTTTGTTTGTTTTTTTCTTGATCACAAATGCATTACAATACAATGTTTCACAAAGCTCTCTTTAGATAATGTTGCCAACATATTTTTACACATATAGTTTTTCTGTCAACTCAGTTTTTCGACATTGTGTCCGGCTTAAGTTTTTTTTAAGACATTTATGATGTCACCGCATCTGTTGCGTGTTTTATAAGGTTTAAGCCCATTTGGTGAGATACGCTTATAATACAAAATGCAAATAAAAATTTGACTGGAACAAAAAGCTAAGGATTTCTGGGTTAATTTTCCTGACAATATATTCAAAGTAAAATGTTCATGCCAAAATGCTCGCTAATAAAACTAAAGTTCTTCGAAATTTTAATAGAAAACGGAAGTGGAGCATGGCAAAGATAATAACTGGCCATTGCCTAGTAAAACATATTTATAAAATTGGCCTAACCGAAAAAAACTGCCACAGAATATGTGAAGTAAAAGAAGAATCTATTGAAAATCTAACTGTGGGAATGGCGAAGGACTCGCATAAAATATTCTAAGTATAATCAATAATATTTGAATTACTTAAATATTATAACATTTTACTTTGTGTATATGGCTTAGTTGTTGATATTATTTTGTAGCCGAAGGTCTTAGATGCTAGTGCTAATATTAATCTTTTAAGATAAATGTAAATTAATATCAATTTTTTCTTTTTATTTTCTCTTCTTATTTTTAATTCTGATTTTTAAATTAAGTTAAGTTTCTAAAATATTTAATGGAACAGGATCAGGACGTCCTATTCTTACATACGGATAAGATGGTGGCCAGCGATATAAAAGTCATACAATACTACCAAACTGGGAGAATACAAAGTGTGATGGAAATTGGAATCACAGGTGCGTTACATTCATGCCCCATAACTCACATACACTCTTAATGTGATTCTGGATCTTTTCCTCCCAGTTTGAACATAAAATAGTGTTACATCCTGCGGTACGGCCAGACTGAGGGAAAGTGGTATCTGGTATTCCAAACTATATAGTCACGGTAACATGATGGCCACTTTCTAAATGAACTGCTATCAGACACAACCGATTATATCACTCCCAAGCTGAGATTTAGTAAAAAGCTTAGGTAGGTCTTTAGGTAAAAGTAGGTCTTTCTGCTAGAGCTGATTGGAACATAGGTTTCCTTCTAGGGCTGAGGGGAAGGCTGATTGATAGTTTAATGAAAAGTGAGAATGATATATAATAATTTTCACTGATGGATCGAAAATTAACTGTGGAGTAAGTGCAGGAATTATCTCAATAGATCTAAAAATATTAAAGTTTTATGCTCGCTCTCAAACGGTCGGTCTTTAAAACTCTTAATCATATTCAGAAAACCAAAACAAATGTCACCATCGTCACGGATAGTCTAGCCGCTGATAAAGATTTGGTTTCGAACACTATCTGTTCTATACTGGTGAAACAATGCCGAAACGAATAATAGAAACGTCAGCTACGCTTTCAAGGCCGTTTTTCGATTTCTCTACTCAAAACCAAACAACTTTTTAACCAGATCCCGTATTCATATATATCAAGAGTAGCAGCCATTAGTACGGTTCACTGGCCTATAAGAAGCCATGCTGCCAAGCTGGGTATTCAGTTCAACCTCTATTGTACTTACTTCTACTTCAAGTAACTACCATAGTATCCAGCAGATTTTCTTAAGTTATTTAATGATGAAAAATAATTGGTTTACTTTCGTTCCATAGACTATTAATATATGCTGATAGGCACAGCACGTGTACGTTTTTTATCCTTGGCTTGTGTTATTGAATTACTATACCCACATTTTCAATATGATTTATAGAAAAACAAAAAAAATATTATACTACCCTCTATATTTAAATTTAATTTTAAAAATTTTTAAGTAGACATTTTCTGAATCTCATAAAATAATTATTAAAAATTTTGTTTTTAAATTGAGAAACTATAAATAAAACACTCTTAACAAAATATACAATTGCTCCTAGACATGACATTTAAGGATAAATAGTTTTTTTTTGTTAGTTAAATCTGAAATAAAAAGTTTTTAAAGCGAGAAGGCAAATAATCTCACATAATTTACATTTTGATTAGGAATTAAGTATTTTTTGATCTTAGAAGTCTTAGCAATCTTTTTTTTTTGTTTTTCCTTTTTTTTATTCAAATCTTTTTATTAAATTTTTATATTTTGATTAAGGAGAAAATTATAAAAGTATTTTTTGATTAGGTTTGCTCTGTGTTCCAATCTTTCTTATAAAAACAAAATAAAATTTCAAAACCTTCGTCAATCATTGAACAATGTCAGAAACAGAAAAATTATGTAATTAAGTATGAATACAAAGTACATTAATTAGAGTAGACCATACAAGTCGAAAATAATTTTAAATAAATTTAAAAAATAAGTTGAAAATTAAAATAAAAATTTGTTAACAGTGTTTCGTCATAAAAACAAAAATTCTTTAAATACATAAAATATTGTTCAAGTAAATAATATGTAAATTAGGGTAGGACAGTTAAAATGAGTTTTAACTACATTATATAAAAAATGTTCTACAAAGCCAAACCAAAGATTATGATTAAATTTTTAATTAGAAAATTATATGGGTCAAATATAAAGGCAGATTCAATCTTTAAATTTTTTATAGTTTTAGTTTAATGTTACCCGTGTTCTGTACAAATAAAATATTATTTAAAAAGTTGTCTTTAATATTGAGTTTGGGCAAATAATCTTATAAAACATTAAAACAATCAACACCAGCTGACAGGTCATTCGAGTTTTGGTATCAAAAAGTCATTACTAAGTGTCATTTAGTTCATAATTACCCAGAAGGCCTTGGGATTATCACTTGCACTTACCTTACTCTTAAACAACTAAGACGACAAACAGATGAATTAATAGTTGGGTTTGTTGAGTTGTCCAGTTTTATTTTATTATTTATTTATTATTTGGTACATATACATGAGACGGTAGAGTCTCTATAAGAGTGGTATGAGATATAATGCATTACTAGTGAATCCCCTGTGCAATTGCACAGAAGTAGTTCATTCAGACACAAATTTATATAAAAAAGTATTTGTTTTGGTATAATTATTGTTATTTTCTGAATCGCTTGATTCATGAATATTTATACTTTATAATTAAATTAAAGTAATACCTAATACTTTATGACGAAATTAATACTAATTTCAATATAACTTAACACAATAAACTCCCAGTACCCTCAACGTAGTAGATCGATGTATTTTAATTCGTTTTTAGTCAAAAACGTTGTTAGTCACAATTCTGCTATAGTCAACAATTTTTTTGAAAGACTTCATAAGTTCAGACGCCAACATAAACCCAATTTTTTTCAAAATATAACGCCAATTCTTTCAATAAAACAAAAATATAAGTTAAAAATGAATTATTTTAATAAAAACTGATTTATTGGTATATATATAGTCTTTTTCTGTTCTTTATTACACATATGTATATATTGTGTGATTACATAACAGAATTGCTATTTATGAATAAAATAACGTTTAAAATTGTTAAACGAAAGATATTTAATTGAATTTGATTTTGTTTATAAAGATGGAATTTTTTTTTACTACGCCTATAGTCATAAAACGGTAACAGTCAAAAATATTAATGAAATTTAGCGAATGACTATAACCATGTTTTTTAACTGTATATATTTTTTTTAATAATAGCAGAAGCAAATAAACTAACATTTGTTATATCATTTTTGAAGAGTATGCTCTGATCTAATTTTTGTTTTTCTGTTTTCTTTTCAATTTTTGTTTGTGTTTTCGTTTTTGTACTTTTTTCTATGAAGTATTCATAGAATGAAGTATTCAACACCAAAAACTTTCTAAAATTTTAATATTTTTGTGGTGTAATTTACTATTCAATTATTTTGGCTTTTTTACTCACCAGGTCGTTCATCTTGTGTATTATATATAAGACTAGGGGCCCCTGTTGAGTAATTATAATTCAAGTTTAAAGTTTAAAAGAAAAACAGTAATTTACGTACTGACATAGACTTATCACGATTTAGCAGAAACCACTCGTGTTTAGTAAAAAGTTTTGTGGTTAGTAAGTTTATTTTGGACACATAAATACACCTCCTTCATATACTGATTCGTTTCCGATATATTTTCCATATAGTAAGTGGTATTTAGTGGATAAAATTACTAAAAATAAAAAATGTTGTCATTAAAGAGAACCGAAATAAAATGAAAATGTGTCTACTGCGCAGGTCCTTAAATGCTTGTCAATTATAATTATAGATACTCTAACTCTACTATATAAAAATGAATTTGCCACAATTCAACTATTCAACTGATATTTTTTTGTTTTTGTTGTTTTTATATTTTTTATTTAAGATGAATTTGTTTTTTTGTTTTTATTTGGCATATGTACATAGATTCATTTGCAAGTATCTGCTCAGCCTAAATAAGAGCGTACGACATACGACGTATAAGCGCCGTACGTTGTACCGAATGGGGTCACCGAAATTAAACGCGGCGAAATTTAACGTGTCAATTTCACATGTTTTCAATTTTCAGAGAAAAATAAACTGAAAGCTTTTAACATCTAATAACTCAATTTATATTAGAATATTATGATAATTTATATTAAAAGTATATTCAATTAAGATACTAATGCTGAAAAAATATCAAATCTTACCAAAAATTAAATAAACATTTCAAAATGGCAAAATCACAAAAATCACAATTATGTATATGTATATGTCTTGAACTTAAATAAACTAAAAAATGGAAACATACGCTTGTCAAAATTGGAAATTCCAATATATAGCGTGTTGGCGTTGCGTATTTCGGTCACCTTCATATAAAATGTATTATCATTATATAAATTTGACACACGCCGTACGCTCTTATTTAGGTTGGGCTGTATGTAATTATAATAAGTGATTTGTTTACTTTTGTTTATTATTTTAATAAGAACTCACTTATATAATGTATTTGGTGAATAATAAAACCATATGAGTAAACATTTTTCAACTGTGTACACATTATTGTTTTATATACAACTTATTTATTATATTAGGAGTTCATTTAAGAGAAGCGTAATAAAATGAAAAGGTGTCTACTGCGCAGGTCCTTAAATGCGTGTCAATTATAATTATAGATATTATAAAATGCTTAATTGTTCTAAAATTAAATTTTAACTTATAGATATCAATAATGTAAATAAAAGATGTACGAAAATACAAAAAAAAAAAAAAAAATAAAAAACGATCTAACAAACATAATACACATAAGAAATAATATGCTACCGTTATTTATTTTTCAATTTAACGGCTATATCTATACACTTTACTCCTTGAATTACACTCAACAACTCTCAAAAAATAACGGATACTTGAGTCTTCACAACAACGTTTCAAAAACATTTATAACGCACTGCCCTTACAACGAAGGATAATACTAATGCCTGAGTCTACCAAAGAGCTTTGCAATAGTTAAACTTGCACTTTTGTTTTAAAGATGAAAATAATTTTCTAGAACAGATGTGTTTTTAGATCGTATAGTAATAGATATTTATTATAATTCTCTAGAAACAGTTGTATTTATAGTTTAGATAAAAAAGTACATTCAAGCACAGTCTTTAAAAGCATCTCTAATACTGTCAAATCTACGGCGATCAGTCACAAAATGTGTACAAGCATTGATTGAGTATATGTCAAGACTTTCCTACATATCTAGATATTGTTTTGATATTTTCAAAAATTTTAATTTATTTTATATTATAATTTAACATGTAAAACCAAAAAGTATAATCATTAATTTAGCTAGGTTTGGATAACTAAAGCTACTAAGTTGTAATTAGAGTTATAATAAACTATTTAAAAAATAATGTGATTAAGTGTAAAAATTGTTAGATTTGTAACAACATTGATTGAAATTACCTCATCAGAAGAACAACACTCATCAATAATAATTATTTACAAATAACGTCCTGTAATGTAATTATTAAATCATCCTCGGGGACTCAAATGCTTAATTAGTATTAGTAAGGCAACTCACAATAATTTACGGCTATAGAATCATTTGGGACCAGATTCGTACTACCTGTTTACATAAATCTAAATAATAAAAAAATATATACAGCTATGGTCAGATAAGCTAAAGCTAAAACTAGGTTTTTTACTTAATTCACCCCTTAATATTTATTTTGAATTATGTTTTATTTTAGATTCATTATCATCTTTACTTAATCCTACTAACAAAATTATGGCATGCGGAGACTTCAACCTACTTCGAAACATATGGTGGGAACTTTATGAAGATGACGAATTCTGAGTCGGAAATTTCTTTAATTAACGAATTTAATATTATCGATTTTCAAAAAGTTTTGAAGAAAAAAAAACTTTCAAGCCAAACTTTCAAAAATTTCAAGGCTTGATCTTATATTCTTGTCAGACTGGATCAATTTTATTGCAGTTGAACAAAATTTGACACATGTTTCTATTGACAATTATCCTTATGTTTTTAGCCCTACGAATAAATATCGTGTTATTGTAAGGGTATTGTAACGTACAGTGCTCCACTTACAATTTCTTTAAAGCCAAAATTGTTGCACAGTAATTATTTTTCGTGAACTAATTTTAAAAATTTAATTAGCAATATATAAGCATGCACCAGGCGATAACTGAACGAAAATAAAACAGTTTGGGGTTCATTTTAATGTGTTGGTGTGTTTGACCCATTGCTCGAATTTAGTTCGGTGAATTGTTCATCATATGGAGGGAGGGATATCTATATTTGGCTATTTTAAGGAACTACATATAGAGGCACACATATTTAAATTCCTGCCTTTAACATGAAATTTTATGCATAATAATGATCTGAAACATACAGCCCACGCAAACAATTTGTTTACAGAATTAATGTTCTAGCATGGCTAGTTCAGAATCCAAATCTCAATCCCATATAAAATCTATGGAAAAATATGAAGATGAAAATTTAAAATAATAATTATCAAACTATGGACAAATTATAGCATGGAATTAATGAGGCTTAGTATATAATTACAATAAAACGATGTCAAAAGGTGGGGGAAAATATGCGAAGTAGATGTAAAGTTGTATTTAGTAAAGGTATTGAAGTGATAATCTGCAAAAAAAACAAATTATTGCTTGATAGATCGGTGAAATAATTCATTTTTATAATATCTTGTTTCAGTTAACACATCTGTGCATTTTAGTTGGCCAAGTGATTTTACCAATAATTGAAATAAATGTTAATTTTTATATTTCTATTAATAGTATTCACGTTTAAATGTTTTTCGTAATAATAGTGATTTTCATAAACAAGTAACATTGACAATATTGCTTATATTGATAAATATTTTGTTCATAAACATTTTTAACTTGGCAGGAAAACTGCTAAATTATAGTAGATAGCGCATGACAATCAGTTGTGCTGCTGTTTATATTTATAACACAAAACTGCAAATGTAAACAATTAAAATTTTAATAACTCTGTCAAGAAATTTTTTTTTCCTGCATTATTTTGTTTTTGTAGTATGTGTTTATGAAAAGCCCTAATAAAATAATATTTGAACAAATTTGTTCATAATTTTGAATTTTCTGTAGAGCTTACCTAAAAATAAACAAAAATTGAGTTGTGTGTTATTTGTCTGACCATAGATGTTAGTTATATAATGTTAGTCATTGGATATCGGTGATTTATTAAACACTTTTGTTAACATAATATGGGAAAACCATCAAAAACATTCAATTTTTACTTTATCTGACATAAATTTTTCCTTGAATTTAAAATTCAAATGTATTTGTTTTCACTACAATGTAATTTAAACTATATTATGTTGGTATCTACGATATACAATCTTATCAGTGATATAAATTGTGTATTGTGTGTTAATTATCTGTCAACTTGTACATTATTCATTAATTGCAAGCTCAAATCGAAATAGTGTCGCGGTATCTTCTCTATTTATGATATAAATAAGATAAGATATCAAATAGTGAATGTTCTTTACAAAGTTGCATATTATTCAGTCTTCACAAATCACAATATTTAATTAATAGATATAACGAATGTATTTTAAATTATATTCTTTTATGGATATTCAAGGTGCTAACAAAACTGGTCTTGGACATACTATCTACTGTAATATATCATGACTGCATATTAACAATTCAATATGCATTCATTTAGAGTCGAATCTAAATGGTATGTGTCTAAATATATTTAAAGAATGACTTTCACACAAGTCATAAACTAACAAATTTATGAACTAACCCAGTTAATTTCAATCGTTTGGTTTTCCTTTCAGTTAATTTCAGATTGTTTTATTTTTATTTTTAAAGATCAGATTACAGAAGTGCAGTTTATATTGAATGCATTCTCTCAATAATATGAGTAAATATTATCCAGATACTATGTTAGAGAGCGGTACACGATGCCTGCAATTTTTGGCAATCAACTTTGCCCTGACATGGTTAAGCTTTTATCATAAATTTACAATATAGCAGCAAACATTACATGGCGATCCTGCCCTTACACTGCTCTAAGCTGATGGAACAATGCCGAAATGAATTTGAAAGCGTGACTAACCGTGTTTCGGTATCTCCCCTTTGGGTTCCTGGTCAGAGTAACATAAGGGACATGAGAGAGCGGTTGTACTAGCCCAACAAGGCTCAAATCTTGATAAATCCTATGAAGAAGAATTTCACTCTCCAATGTGGACCATCACGGAACACATTCGTTCATGCTATCTGATCAGAGCAAATATGAAAGTTAGTGTAGACTAAATACGTGTTCGACCTCTAAGAGAACATGGCCCTCGTATAACATAACAAGCCCAAACAACTTTTAGTCAGGTTCCGTACGGATGTATCAAGAATAATAGCTATCAATGCGGGCCACTGACCGATAGGAAGCCACGCTGACAAGTTAGTTATTCAGTTAAACCTCCATTGTCGCAGCTGCAAAAATAAAAATTAAACAGAAACACTTGAATACTTCCTTTTCAGTTGCCGAGCATTAGCTACAGTCAGAATCTGAACTTAATAGCTTTTCCTAACAATGTAGGTATAATTGCGGAAGGCAAATTAATGACTTGATCAACATTCTCAATCGCACAGGGTGGTTCTAGTACTGAATTCCTCAAAAGAGTTGTAATAGGAGAATGATCCGCTAGAACAACCAAACACAACAATTGGGTTACTAGAGCCCTACGATCGAAATGGCACAATTAAGTGTTAATTGGTTTTCCAGATGCAACATGAGTGGTATTTTCTACCTATCCACCGACCTACCTGTGTTCATTCACAAATTAATTTTTTTAGCAGTTATGAGTCCAAATATATAATAACAATGTACACATCTTTTTATTTTTACTGACAAATTCATTTATACGAATGATCTCTAATTTTAAATAATCCAATTTATGGAAGTGCAATGATCAATAATGCAAGAAGAACACAATGATTAATTTGTTGATAGATGGTTAAAATTGAGTTGAAGTGAGTTAAATTGAGAGATTTATTAAGCCCATTGAATCACGTAGGTTTTTTCTTACCACAAATAGTTATAATGAAAATTTATATAACCAAAAATATGCTCAGGTGCGATCAAAAGATTCTGTAAGAAAAAGACAACTATGTAAAATTTATTGGCCTAAGCCAAATAAAATTATCACTATGGTAGTGGTCATTGCGGGTCATTGTTTTGTTAGCAAACATGCCAGAAGACGTGGGCTCTGTCCGCAGTCACTACTACCTACCTTCATATGACTGTAACCTAACCATAATAGAAATCGCGGTGTTTTACACATAAATATTTCTGAAAAAAGGAAGTATGCTTTAAGAATTGATTAAAAATAACAAACATAATTTGTTATCATATAATCAACCATTTTCCAGTATTTCCAAAATACAAATTCGACAGGAGAATGTGAATACGAATTCAGAGCTTTTCCATTACCCATTGTAAATAAAAAACACTCTGAGTAGGGTAAACGGAAATAGGTTACAAGTCCTATACACATAGATTTAAGCACATATGAAATTTTTGTAGAGTTAAAAAAGTATCAGTTAAGCTGAAAAAATGTATTCATCTACTCTGAGTTGATGGTGTCCCAAGCGAATTACCAGCACATTAATGCATAATATATGCAATTTAAAGCCCATATTAAAATAGATCAGAACCAGAAAAACAACATTGATCCATTATACGGTACGATAATTTGAAATCTATAAACAAACATTTGATCAAACTCACACAGAAAAAAAACTGAAGAAAGTTTGAAGAACTCTTGGAGAAGAAGAATTATAGATTTGAAAATTTACAAAAATAACAAGAAAAGAAATTAAATAGGACCGCATAGGATCACAATTGAAGATAGGAGCTAAATAAATTGATAGTATATAGTTACGTAATGAAATATTGATGGAACCCAACTAATATCCAAAGATAGACCTAAGTTTTTAAGCCTTAGTTTTAGACAAGAAACTAAGTATAGGAAACCGATTATAATTGAAATAGTATAAAGAAAGCTACAACAGCGCTGTTACCTTGCAAACGCGCTATTGAAAAAAAGTGGGGAATAAATCCACACATTGTCCACTGGCTATTTACAGCAGTTGTCAGGCATGTACTAATATATGGTACTCTGTATAATATATGTATAATGACATGGACAGCACTCTACATTGGTACAAACGTCAACCTCATAGCAAAAGTTCAAAGATTAGCCTGCATCTGCATAGGTGAAGCAGTTAAATCAGCTCCTTCTGCGGCACTGGATACACTATTTCACCTCTTACCAGTAGATATCTGTGGAAAAGAGATAGCATCCAGAACTCTTATCAGGCTTAAAGTCAACTCGCAGTGGAAATCGCAATTTTTAAGGTCACTCTTCTATCATAGAATACATCAAATTTATTCCAGAAAACTTAGATCCGACTCTTACAAGGTACTTTTTGGAGAGTTCGTATTAGACCGATATTCCGCCCAGGGAAAGCTGGAAGAATAACTCGATTCTAACTAAAGAGCACGTACACCTACATATATAATACAAATATAAGTCTATTTTTCTGCCTACCAAAACATTGCAGCGTGTTTCAGGCGGAAAGGATGACCATAAAGGCAGTCTCAGACTGGCTAAGATCTAGTGCATTATATTTGTATACTCTCAGACAGTCAGGCTACAATTAAAGCACTAGAATCGGTCCATTAATTCAATTGAACCATTAATTCAAAAATCGTGTTGGCCTGCCGCAGATGTCTGTACGAACTGTCGGTAGCCACTACTATCTGCCTATATCTACCTACATAATGGAAATGATAAGTGGAAATTTACATTCTCGAGACATAATTAGTGAAGCAAAATATATTATCAAGAATAAAATTGTAAAGACTTCATTTCATATTAATTAATAAAATATATTTAGAAATCAAAATTAAATACTTATATATACACACTCGAAGATTAATCGAAAAATTAGATTTTGATTAACAAAACTTTGAGATCGAAGCGAAATACTAATAAAATTCATTAAAATTTGGGATAGTTTTTCTCTAAATAAATTAAAATTATATTTTTAAATTTAATATTTTTAATTTAAAATTTATATGTATAATTATCATTATAAAAATATTTATTTATAAACATTTATATAATATTATCTATTTGGTTTACGAGTAAGTATAACGTATATTATATTTATATTAAAATTGTATTTCCTCCAGTTACCACATAATATTGAAATAGGGGCTCATCTAATTCCCTAAAATAGAATGAAATTTATTACCACACACTATTAAGAAATTGATATAAATAAAAGTTAGTTACATGCACATATAAACATATATATATAATACAGTATACATACTATACACAAATGTTTGTATAGTATGCAAAATATATATTACCTATACAAAAATAGCTTAAAGCCAAATTTTATTCAATACTTAATGAAAAGACTTAGGACATATGAAACATGATCTGTGTTTTTTTTGAAACACACATACAATCAAACATCAAATTGTTTACATACTCTTACTTTGTTTTTACCTTTAAATTTTTCTTCACTAAAAAAAAAATGAACCGTTAAAACTAACGTTAACAGAGAGGATAAGAGTAAAAGTATAGTAGATGCTATAAAAATATATGCAATAATAAAAACAAATACGGACTTTATATATTTGTCAGGGGAATTTTATTCGTTATATTATTTTTTTAGTTGATTTTTTTTACTTTTATTATTTTCTTTGTTTTTTTTTTGTTTTCTTTATTAAATTGAAATTTCGAATTTGCCATTTTTTTCCGTTTTTTTTTTTAACGGAAAAATAACTGTTTATATATTTTTTTTTTTACTTATTTAACTTTTGTTTTGTTCTTTTTGATAACTGTAAAGACAAAAACAAAAAATAAAAAAAAATTATATAATAAAGAAAAGCAAAATAAAAAAAAATTAAAGTTTAAAGAATTTCTAACAACTTAAAAGCTATCATATCAATTCTCCCTGGAGATCATCAGATATAGACTGTTTAGTTAGTTGCCGAAAAACAAAAAACAAATAAAAAATAAGGCATGATGTATGTATAGGTATGTACTTATTTACGTAGAGCATATATGTAACTATAATATGTTTAATTTAAAAAAAAAAAGTAGCAGGGTTTTACCAATGATTTACAAAAAATACAGAGGGTTTCATGTCAACATTTATAAAATCAGGTCAATTGTGGCTGTCAGTTATCCGTTATCATTAAACTGGTAACTAAAAAAAATTTATCAGAAATCATGGTATTGAATATTGTTGAGAGAAAAATGTCAAAGATCTTGTCAAATTAAGACAAGAGCTGCTTTATTTTCCTTGGGGAGTGTATCGTCGCAATTTAAATTTTACTATTTAAGGCTTCCGAAAATTTTCTTCCCAAGGCAAAGTAGGTCTTGGGCGAATATATATAAGAATTGCTTTCACTACAAATTCTTCTGAGCCAATAAAAATACACATGTTTGTTTATTTTTCAGAGAGTAAAGGGATGTAACTGTAGCTTTAGTTTTTAAAATATTTCTGCTGATGGGTACTTCGAGTTATATAGCAAATACTCAACTACCAAAACCTGGTTAAAAATGTGTTATTTTTTTTTTAAAAGTATTTAATTTCAATTTATCATGTCCGTAACATATTAAGTTTTTGAAATATTTCTGATGGGTGTTAGAAAGTGTATAGCAGCCCTGAAATAGTCTGAATTTTGGAAAACGTATAATATAGAAGTGTTTGCTCATTTTTGAAAAGATTTTCAAGTACAAATTTTCAGGTCGTTGTGTGTTTGAAATAGTTTAATTATACTTGTATTATGGGAGCTTCCCGAAGCTATCATTTAATATAGCATTATAAAGTATTAATACAATAGTTCTCTTTGTTGGTCATAAATAACTGTGCCAAATTTCAGAATTCTATCTTTAAAACTCTGGACGTGTATAGGGAAAAATTAAGTAAAAAAATTTAATTTTAATTTATATTACAAAAATTCTAATTGGTTTTCCTGGTGATCAAATTTTAATTGATTTTTCTGGCTTTTTCTTTCAGTCTTCGATAATATTGTTTTTTTTTTGCCAAATTTATCTTTTCGTAACTCGAGCTGCTTGTTTTTTATTTTAGATTTTTTCAAATTTTTTTAAATTTATTAACTGATACAGAATATGAAAGATATCAGAAAATATTATAAATTTTTAAGCTCCATGTTACCAATTTATATCAGTGACATTTATAAAAATCACAATCGATCTGAAAAACTAATAGTTCTCAAACAATCACGATAGAGCATATCAGATTTTCTGAAACTTGACATAAACACTGATAAATAACACTGACAAAAGACAACGTCGACTGACCTGATAAAATGTTTACGGGGTTTTTTGACCTATTCCAGTACCCTTTGTCATTGGGATAACATTTTTTTATTATACCAGCTTAAGTATAAATGTACACAAGAACATTTCGGACAAGAAACTGTCCGAAAATTTTAGCTCTTCTAAGAAAGTATTTTTCATTGTTCTCGGGTTTTTATTTATCAAATTTTTGGGTAAATGTGGAAAACTACTGCTATTGTCTGGAAAAAAGCAATCTTAAATATAATATAGCTCCATTTTATTTAATTTGTTACCAGATTATACTCTATAATTATTTTTTTTTAAATTTATTTTATCCCAATGATAAATTAGGTACTGGAACAGGTCAAAAAGCCCATAAAACATTTTTTGTTTCATCGGGAATCGAAACTGATACCTTTCGGTTGAAAGGCAGGCGCTGCTCTACCTACTACGCTATCCAGCATGTGTTAAGTCAATTAAAAATTATAAATATACAAAATTGATAAAAAAAAAAAATAATTGCTATGTTTTTGGTGGTCGTAGAATATGAAACATTAAATAATATCCCTAATTTAATTATCGTAGTAAATTATATATTTTATTTTATTTATTTTATATTTATTTATTTATTTATTTATTTATTTCATTACGGTAAGTCTCTGCAAGAGTATATGATTAAAATAATGTAAATTCATTGTACTTAAACTAACTCAATCTATGGAAGTTAACAGTAAAGCAAAAGACAAATACAAAAAGAAAAAAAAAATGCTAAAAAACAAACAGAAAATTTAAAATGTATATAAAATTTTTGAGTGCAAAATTTCTTCTTCTAACAAAAACACCTTCTAAACATAACAGACATAACAAACATTATTTCAAAGAATAATTCTCATTATTAAAATTAAATTAAAATTAATAATGGCTACAACTTTTCTTTAAAGTACACCCAACAAAGCTCGTAAAATTTAGAATTACATAACTCACACCTGAGAACGTTCGGCAAAGAATTGCATAACGCCACTTCCATAACAAAAATGGATTGATTTCTTTGTCTTCCTGTGTGCTTTGTAATAATTAAGTTTGAACTTCTTGGTGATCTACCATGGGCTAATTTTGTAAAATATATAAATTAAGATATATTTTTATTATTTCAGAAAAAAATTCTAATCCCAGTATCGTTAAAAATAAATGCAAATTGCTGCAATTAATAAATTAGATGAAAGCAGTCGTTACTTTCAACTTTTCTTGCCCTCCCTTATCAATTGAAATTTATTGGACTAACTTGGTGTAGTAGACGCGATATAGTAAGAGAATAATACAGTATTAATATAAATAAACTATTGTAAATACTTACACAATGATAATTGAGGCGGTCCCAGTACAACTATTTTTCTAAATGGACTAAACTGCTTGAAGTTATTAACCTTTTTTCTATTGCGATTTTATCTCTAAAGTATTTTTTTTACATGGTCCATTCTGGTTGGGACCGCCTCAATTAGCATGTCAGAATATAATGTAGTGAAAAAAACGTCAGTATAATAAAAATACTTAAAGATAATACATGGTGCAGTCGGTAGGATAATACACGTGGCTTATCATAACTGTAACCCTCATGGTTCTTAAGTGTGCTGTTCGACCTTACATATTATTATGTGTATTTTATCATACTATTTTTTCCATTAATTAAGTACATTGATATGGCCACAAAACCTTTATAAAAATTCTACAAAGAGCCTAGAATAGGCTACCTAATCCCAATACAGGTTAGTACTAAACTTGATATTTTGTCTCGCCTTTTCAATCCTAAAAAAATTCCAGATCTTTACGTATCACATTAATATGTTTTTATGTCATATTAATGTGATACGATTTAGTTTCACAAATGCCACGACGCTAGAACAACTTACCTGGTCCACAAACAAGTTCGTTATCACTACTAAAATTGGCATTTTGTATTAAACTTTCAATCCTAAGATATTTAGAGTTCTCTAGTGAATCACATTACGTCGGCTATGAACAGATTCTTAGGTTTTGCGACACGCTCTTTTTTTTGGTCCCAACCGTTTTTTGTTATCTTTTACCGTTTCGGAGATATTTAGCTCCAGATTGACCCATATCTATCTTTGTAATACTTTGTTAATTATAAAATTACCCATACGCCAATATTTTGAATATGGGTTATTTTTGTATGAAGTTTGACGTCAAAATTGGCTTATTTCTAAAATGCCCCATATCCATATGTCTAAAAACCAGATTTACACGATTGCCATCAAAATGTTTATGCAAAAACATAATATACCAATCTTATTTTACAAATTTTCAGAACTAGACCACTTTGTTGTCCAAGACGTGGATGCAAAAAATGGAGATAATAGACTACTGGTGAATATGAAAATCGCAAAGGTGAAACTGAAGGTTTTGCAAATGTTACCAACAGATTTTAATGTTTACTCTGGTATTGCTAACAATTTGAATTACAGCGCTGTACCATTTTCGAAAATTTAAATAATGTTATATGAAAATGAATTTTCTGTTAAATTTAAAACATCTGCGGCAGAAATAGAGTACAAAACCAAAAGCATATTTCGAAAAGCAGCAAAAAACATTTTATAAGCACCAAAAATTATTTTTAAAAAAAATTAGAAATTCTACCAGCTAAAATTCTTACAAACGAAAAAATAAATGCTATCAAAAATTTGCTGTCTTACTTGCCAAAACTATCTAAAAACATTATTAAAAATAAAATAATTGTGATTGAAAAAGTACGCTTTTATTATGGGGGGAATAACCATTGATGTCAAAAATGTATGGTTATTCACGCCATAATAGAACCGTACGTCTTAAATAGTTATAAGTTGAGGTATACCTAAGTAAGGTATATAATAAATAATTTTAAGTTCCTTATTTTGTTAGTAATTGAATTATTGTTCTATGTTATTTTGTTTTAGATTATAACATTGTTATAAGACAATGTGATCTCAATGAAATAAACTGATTTTTAATTTTGAAATTTTTTAATACCATAAATATTTTTTAATATGTTGTGGGCCATACATTCATTTGTAAAGTTTAATGATAAAACGACCCATATCCAGGTAAATTTGACCCACGTAGATGGACTAAAATCAATTTGTTAAAAAAAAGTAGGTATGGGTCGTTTGGGAATCGATTTCGAAAAACAAAAATGCCTTAACTTATTAACTAAAAGCCGTAGGCACTTGAAATTTTGTAATTAAAACAACAAAACAAGTACTAAATATATTTTGAAAGTTACAAAAATTGTATCGTACAGTTATTATAAGCTTCAAATCGCGTTTACTCGAAACCGAGTTGATGGCATATTGAGCCTTTTAGACTCAGCCAACGATTAACATATTTTAGTTTTACTATACTCTCTAAAAAATAGCTAAACGAAGAAAACAGAGAATAGTATTTTAAATATTAAAGTATCATATGAATCAAACATCATTAATATTTAAATAATATTATGTTTTGTAGGTTCCCTGTACACAGAATAAAAAAAAAAAGAAAAAACGAAAAAACTGTAGGGACCGGTGCAAAAAAAACTTTTTTCTTTAATTTTTTTTGGGGCTCTTTTTCTGGGAATGGTAAACCCAATTCTCAACTTTCAACTTTTCTTTTTATTTTCTTTATTGTTATTTTTTATATCCTGTTTGTTTTTCTTAAATTTTTTTTTTGTATTATTTTTATTATTTTTTTTTCTTTTTGTTGTAATTGGTTACCAATGCTACATTTAGCATTCTATTTCCATTACTTCAATTCTTTCAAAAAAAAAAAAAAAAAAAATAAACATTTTTTGTTTTGGTTTCCTTATTTTTAAGACTCACAGTTTTTTTTTATTATTATTTTTTTTTCGCAGCAATAAAACATCAAAGTAAAACAAGAAAATGAGAATTATCCTTGTACTTAAATGATATATCCTTAAAATTTTTTGTAGTAAAAACCAACAACGTGTGCTTAAAGAAGAGACATAGTGTATTTGCAAAAAAAAAATATTTTATTTTGTTCCGTTTTTAGTATCTCATATTATTAATTTAGAACTTTTGATAGTAGTGACAGAACGACAATAGCTGGACGAGTGAGAACTACCACAAAAAAAGATATGAATATAGAAAGAAAAACGACCACAAAAACCAAACAATAAAAATAATAAAGAAAAGTTATTATTGTATAAAAATGTATTCTGAAAATTTCAACAACATAAAAGATCTTTATATATAAATGAAAAACATTAGACTTTTATTTTTATATTTTAGTAAAGAAATGGACATTAATAACCGTTATAAAACATTAGATAAATATCAGTGAAATAACACTGTAATCGTTAACAAATTTGATTTACCGTTTGTAACAATTGTAGCTTGTTTTTTTTTTTTTTTAATTTGATTAATATATAAATTTTGGGATGTACTTTATTTTAGGTACATTGATAAGGTAGGGCTTAATCTTCAAATCATAATAATGATTAAACAAAAATAGACAAAATCATTTCTACCTACAATTGTTCATAAAATCCCAGAAAACTACGTATCTAACAGGAAATTTAAAATTAAGTATAAAAGTTTCACATCACGTGCACAAAATATCCAAGCTGATGGTGTTCCCCAGGGGAGTGTGTTGGGCCTAGTTTTGTATTTATTGTAGACATCTGCCATGCCTTAACATTACCTTAACATCACCATTCGTTGATGACTCAATAACCATTCTCAGCAATACTAAGTAACCATTCTAATTTTAAAGAAAGCTACTAAATATCTAGAAGATCACCTAAAACTGGTTGAAAATTGGATGAGATTACTGTAAGATTAAAGTTAACGAATCTAAATGTGTACAAGTAACATTCACACTAAGAAAATTAACGTGCCCAATGTTAAAAATCAACAATCATATACTATCGGTCAGAACAACGAAGTTAAATACCTAGGTATTCATTTAGATTGTAGATTGGAGTAAACCCAATCGAAACAAAAGTAGATTAAACAAGAAAATTAAAATAAAAAAAAATATTAAAATTAATAAGTATTGGATAGATAAACAACTAATTGAAATTTTGAATGCGAAATGTTTCTGGTACTCCGAATGGAAAAAATTGTTTACTCAAAAGTAAATTTGGAACGCCAGTATAAATTTTATAGAAATAAAGTCACCAGTAAGCTTCGAAATAAAAAAAATTACTTTGTGAGAAAAAATTTCAGGAAAGTAATAACAATCCTACTAAAAACCTGAAGAACTATTAATTATATTGTGCATGGAGCTAAAAAATCAAAAGAATCCAGGAAGACTAATTCCATTTTTTAAGCAAGGTAACAAAAAAGATCTTAATAACTATAGACCAATTTGCTTAGTTCCAGTGTTATGCAAAATAATTGAAAAAAAAAAACTTTTACCAAAAAAAAATGCAAAGTTTTAGGATAAAAGGTATTACAATTGGTTCAATTCATATCTTACTGATCGACAACAATGTATAGAAATTGGATCAAAAAGAAGTTCTTTGCAAGATGTTAGATACGGTGTACCTCAGGGAAATATTTTTGGACCATTGCGGTATTTGTCTTATTTTTAATGCCACGAGTCATAACGAACAATGGAATAAAAAAACTTGAAGAATACATGGTGGCTCAAAAATTAACAATCGACCCAAAGAAAAGTAAATATATGTTAATAAATTCAGCTGCGCTAATAATTAACATCAAAATATCAATGATGAAATTGAAAAATTGTCTGAAATCAAATACCTTGTCATTTGGATTGACGAACAGTTAAAATGGAACTATCACATATCACGTCACGTATAGAGCCATAAAAAAAATATTTAATTATCGCTGGTTGGAAAATACATTATATATTCACAAAGATAATGATATACTCTTATTTAAAGATCTTATAGAGTTCAAACTCATATTACTAATACATGATAAAGTAGGAAAACTATTCATACTATTACTTCATTGAGCAAAAGAAATGGCTATCGCCAGTTTAACACGAGGAATCAAAATTTGTTTCAACTAGATCGCGAAAGAACATCCCATTATCGTCTGCAAACAACTTTATACGTGGCAATTAAATTATATAATAAAATTGATAATTCGTTAAAAATATTAAATATTACTAATCTAAAGAATAAACTTTTAAAATCTTATTTAAATTCATATGAAATTTGCAGTTTTTTATTTGGTACTACAATAATTAATCTTAGCTAATCACTTATTATTTTTTTTTCTTTCTTCCACTTTTACTTACGCCTATTTATAATTATTTAACAATCATATATTTTTATTTTGTTGGTTTGTTTGTTTATAACAGTGGTGTCTGAATATAAATCTGCAGTCCAACTAATTTTAGTAATATAAAAATAGAAGTAATATAAAAATGAATTTATAAATTTTAATGAATAATTAAATGTAAACTATTGTATAAACTGTAAAGCCTACAAACCAGATTTTAATCTCATAAGGCATTTGAACTCGAAATAAAAAAAATAGTAACTTAAATAAAACTCAAACCAAACAATAGCCACTGGTTATTTAATAAGTACTTAACATATAAAACTAATATTAGAATACAAAGTTCTTCTGTACAAAGCAGTAATTATACCGATATAGACTTATGGAATTCAAATATACCAGGGACCCTTGTTCTCCATCCAGTGTAGAAAAACTACAAAAAATTCAATCAAAAATCATCCTCAGGAGGATCACAGGAGCCCCCTCTGATTTATTAAAAATGCAAACATCCGCAGAGATCTAAAAATTCCGATGGTCAGCGAAGAAATAGTCAGATATATAGTCGAAACTATTTACGAAAAACTGAAAGATCATCGAAACCCTCTAGACTTAAAAAAGGACACAAAAGATCTAATCAGTCAATTTTAATTACTTTTGTTAACTTTATCTTTTTATATTTTATATATAATTTTTGCTGTTTTTATTTATACTTTGATCACTTCTATAAATTAATTTACTTTTTTAAATGGCAAAATCAATGCAATGGCAGGGATATTCTAATTAGGTTAGGTTAAAATTTGATTTTATTATTGTGAGTTTCTAGATTAGAGAGATTCAATAAAAACTATACAAACAAAAAAAACATGAAGTAGGCCTACGGGCTTATCTGCAGGTCCACTGATAAATAAATAAATAAATAATAAAAAAAAAACTTTAGGTATATTGACAAACTTTGCTGGTAGGTCAAGTGATGAAGCGCTATGTCCAAGTTAGCAACACGAAAATTAGAAGCTTCACTTTATAAAGCTACGGAAGCTTTAAAAACGCTATTTGTAAAGTTATAGAGCCCTTGTATATGTTAAAGAAAATCCTGGAACCCTCTTCCAAAGACGTATATAATGTTACATGGCATACAACAGTTCGGATTATAAATATGTGTATTGCACATTATTATACATACTTATATTGTTTATTTTATATATAAAATAGTTTTGAGTCTTTGGTTTTGTATGCTTTGCTACTGTTTCTATTTTTTCTTATTCCTTTTCAAAAGTCTATTTTTTCCTTATGGTTATTTTATTATCTTGCAATTTGGCTTTATTTCAGGTCATCGAAAAGGCTGCTTTTCTTTTCCATTTTTTTTACACTGCTTTGATGTAAAGTTTTGTCGAACATCTATCGTTCAAATTTATGACATGGAGCCAATGTAAAAATGTTTTTGTCTTTCATTTTATAATTGTTTTATTGGAAACAAAGTTGCTAAATAATAATATGTTAAATTTTACTTTTTTGATATACATAATATTTTAATTGTAAATTTAAAATTGAGTTGTTAAAAGAATAATTGAATAATACTAAAAAATAATAAAACATGAAAAATTTTGAAAATGTTGTAAAACTTTGTAAAAACAGAATAACATTTTTTATTTTAATAAAATATAGTATAATAGATTTCAAGTTTTTGTTGACTTTAAACATTTTTTTTTGGATGTACATTTTTTTCAAATAAACTTTAATATTCTTATTGATCAACAATGTATTCGAAATTGTAATTCTAATTTGCAATTGTTGTAAACTTGAAAATTATCATAAAATAGGTCATTTACAAAATCAGTGAGATAGTGTTGTAGCAGATAAGCGAATACAATCATTCTTACACATCGTCGTCTAAATATTGGTTTGCTCCATACGCCAAATCGTCGATTTGGACTTAGAAGTTGTTTCTGGGGTTTTATAAGGTCCATTGTACTTATCCGCTTTCTCCTACCTGTAGTACTTTCCAGAGAGATATCCAGATAGATGTTTGCTCCATATCCAATTTTTTATCAAAATGTAAGTATCAGTAAGCGAGATCGTTTCATATTGATTTCTCCACTGAACATACAAAATATGAAGCTTTGTACATTAATGATCAAATTGTTAAATATGAAAACAAAACCAATAAACATAATTGTAATTTGGTCAAAGCCAATATCTAGACGTAACATAAATTAACCAAGTTTATTGTATTCCTAAAAAAGGTGATACAAGTATTCCTGCGAAATATAGCCCCATAGCTATATTACTTCCATTATTTCAAACAATGATGAAAATCTTAATCAATCAAAGGTTGAACAAATATCTTGATAATGGAGGTATAATTCATGATAGGCAATAAGGTTTTCCCGCCCAACATTCCACCGGTGATATCATGCCTGTGTGCAAAACTCAACACTAGCCTTCAGCAATATGGTGAAGCTGTTGTTGTAGCTCTAGATATATCTAAGGGTTTTAATCGCGTCTGGCATTCTACTTTTATAGAAAAATGCAACGCTATGGGTCTTGGTACAACCTTTTCAAAATGGATTGAAAGTTTTCATTTAAATCGGTCTATCATAGTTTCAGTTAACGGTTCTTTTTCCGGCCAACTTCAAATCAATGCTGGTGTTCCGCAAGGCTGAATCTTTCACCCACCCTATTTCTCATTTTCATTAATGACCTCCTCAAATGAAATTTCAATAATTTATTACAACAATTAGATTTTCTTTAAAAAAAACTAATACTCTACAGCTTCCGCAGTCAAGCTCAAAAGAACAATGATGGCCGGTGCACTCAATCACGACCTAGCCTAAATTGTCGACTGGGGTAAAGCAAACAGAGTCGAGATTAACTCTTCAAGAACTCAAAGCTGTCTTGTTAGTAATAAGTTAACAACATTCGAACCAATCTCCGGTTTCAAAATGAAGATATTCAGCAATTCAAAGACTTGAACATTCTCAGAATGTGAATGAATCAAAATATGCACTGGATATAATTGTACTGAATAAATAAATATTAGAGCTTTTTGAGTCACTGCAAAGCTTATTTTTCATCTCGAAACTCTTAAAAATCTATAAAACATATATATACGACCCAAGTTCGAGTCTAACTCACATTTATGACCAGTTCGTCAAAAATTGCTTTACATTTTTCTGACAAAAGTCAAAACAGAAGCATTCATCTTACAGAAGACATAAATATGACCGCATCCCTTACACCACTTGGTCATCGTCGTATTGTTGGAGCTCAACTCTGTTTTATATATAAATATCTACTTGGGGTTGGCACTTGTTCCGAGGAATTAAAATAACTTCTTCTTCCTCTCAAGCAATTCCAGTTTAGTAATAGTTTTTTATAGTTAGAACATCTCGATTGTGGAATCGCGTCCCAATCGAAGCATTCTCAATGAGAGAAGCATTTTTTATTTATGATTTACAGAGGTCTAAGATAAATATTAAAAACAGTGTTCGCTCTTTCCAACAACACTTTTCTTCTTCCTTTTTTTTTTCTTTGTCTTTAACTAAATTTTTCTTTTTCAACGGTATGCAAGTACTCAAAGGTTTACAACCTAAATTTTGGCTATAATATATAAAAAAAACTGATTACTAGGTAGACACTGCTCTGTGCTTTCAACTGAAAACAAGCTTCTGCTACACCAACAAGTTCTGAAATCGATTTGGACTTATGGAATCCAACTCTGGGATTGTGCCAGTCAAAGCAATAGAAATATAATACAACATTTTCAAAATAAAGTATTACGTGATATTAGTAAAAGCTTGCTATGTGAATTCCGAGGACTTACTTCAAGCAGACTTTGCCACTTTTGCAACAGCATTCCCCGAACAATGGGATCGATCTAGCATATCATAGAAGAAGATCCTGAGTGTGAACACAAAATCAGGCATCCTTAAGATCTCCGAGGTCTAATACCACTAACAAGTACGGATAATCACAATAAGCCCATTTTCCGGCTGCGGTGATATAGGGGACGGATCCCCTCCCGAAATTAGAAAATCTAAATATATAGTCAATGATCCGTGGTATATTCGTAATTACACAACATACATAAGGATTTGGATGCCAAAATTATAGTTCAACCGAAAGGTCCCAGATTCGATTTCCGATGATGAATTTATTTATTTATTTGCCTGAATTTGTCTACTACATTTCATTTTTAAAAAAATAGTGTCTTAAGCTGTCTTAAACTATATGTATTATTAGATTACTAGATTATACTATCAATAACTTCACTAGTACATGTTAAAAAAAAAAAAATTCAAAGTTGTACAAATTACAAATTGAATTTCGAAATCTAAATCGGTTAAAAATACAACTTTATAATTAATCTCATTGCAAAGATTATATCCAAAATAGTAAAATTGCATATATAACTCATTTTTCAAAAAAATGTCAGTTAGAACTGTGTAATTCTATCTGATCATGGAATTATAAAATTTAACATTTTCAAGATTTCATTTTTTTATTAAGTTTTAATAAAACTTTTAATGAAAATAAAATTAAAAATTCTGATTCTGAAATCCATTCCAAAAAATTCAGTAAATTTCCAACAAATGAATCCTTTGAAAAAAGTTCAGCAAATTTTCTAAATATTATATATTTAAATTTCTGTTTTATAAGTACCACACCATATATATATAAATATTTGTAAAACAACAAAATATTTTTTTTTTTAAATTATTATCTTGAGGTTATAATTAAATTAAATTTTAAGTATATATTAACGAAAAAAAAAACATTTTTTCTTTTAACTTACTTTTCTGGTTATAATCATAATTTCCATAATTAATATTTTTTGGTGATTTTGATGTTTTTGTTTGCTGTTGGTTTTTATTTTTCTTTTCTTACTTTTTTGTTTTAATTGAAATTTTCCTATTAAATTTAACTGTGCTAAAAACACCCACTTAATTATTAATATTATTATTAAATAGAAAGCTTTTCTTTACATATATATATTTTCATAATTTAAAATATTATTTTATTATATACCTGAACTTATATATACATTATATATATATATATATATATATATTTTTTTTTTTTTTTTTTCAAATATATCGGCAAAATAACACCATAAATTAATTTTTAACATAAATAAATTTTTCACATTTCATTAATTCATTAATTAATTATCTTTTATTATTATTTATGTATATATATATATATATATACCTATTTTAATATAAATTAAATTTTCAAATCACTTATATTATCTATATTTGATTATGAAAATATATATTTAAGTAAATTTTTATTTATTTAAATTTATTTCATTCTTCCATTTTAATTAAATATTATAATATTATTTCAATGATATTGATGGATGCACTTTAATATGGACGAGCACTGTATATACATATATTTGGTATATTTATGTACAAATGTTTAATATTTATTACCGAATTATTATACATTAATATGATGATAATAATAATAATAATAATAATAAGATACGCATTTTCTATATGATAAATAAAAAATAAATTATGTTTTAAGGATATACAAATTATTATATACACATTATATACAATATTATTTATTTTAATTCGTATTCGTTAATTTTTTTTTTGTTAAAATCACATACATTTTTTTTTGTTTAATGGTACAAAATTTAAAATTTTAAAGCACACATCAAAATGATTGGGAGAAAATTTTATATTTTTTTTTTATTTTGTTTTATTATTTTTAATTTCCTTTGTGTAATAAAATGGAAAAATATTATTACTATCCCATGTGTAATATACAAAAAAGGTAAAAATTAAAAAAAAAAAAATGAAAACAAAAAAATAAAAATAACAAATGAAATTAGAATAAAAATTTTATCCGTTTTTTTTATTTGTTTATTAATTCCTTTTTTGATTTCTGTTTTTTTTTTTTGTTTTTTTTTTTTTTATTTTATTTCTTGATAATTAAATATTTTTGATAAATAGTTTGCGATACCAATATTTAGTCTGAACAACTCGACCGACGGATAACGATTACTAAACTTTTAATGGATACTCATTTTCTTACTCAATTCTTTGCTCATTTCAATTGAAGAGAAATTAAGCAGAACAAAAATAACGGAAAAGTAAAAAAAAAATTCTTTTCTAAGATATCAGGGTTAAAAGATTAAGTTTTCAGTGTGGAGAAAGAAAGCTTTCATTTTGAAACAATTTTCATTATTATTTTGTTGTGCTCACTAGAAAACAAATTCTGTTGTACCTACTTCTCTGTTTAATTTAACAACAACCGTTAGGTAGGTATATCATATGATATTGATATACCGTTATTGATACATAATATTATTGAATAGTATACCGTTTTTGATATTTGCTAAATGTATACTTTTTAATGCGTTTAATACTCTAATTTTCTTTCTCTCTATCTCTCTCTTTTTTCTCTCCTATTAAATTTTCAATTGAATTTGAATCCTTAAGGGCTTATTTTTGTTTTTTGTTTTAAAGTGTATTACTGTTAATTTTTAAATAAATTTTGTTATTATTTGTTGTTGTTTTTATTTTTTTATGTTTTCGCTGGAATTGTTTTCGATTTGACAGCATGAAAATCACAACAGTGTCAATAACAGTTTTCCGGTGAAAATTTATTTTTTATTTGGTATAGAATCAACTTGGTTAGTGGGTATTTTGTGTACATTATAAAATAATTTTCCGTTTCGTTTTAATAACAACAAAAAAAAAAGAAACAAAATAAAAATAGTAATAAAAAAAAAGTAGAAATAAAAACAAAAATACAAAAGAAAAGCTTTAAAGCGTTTTCTCTCAATAATGGTAAATATAAATATTGTCTTCTGCGCAATTTATTAAATAGAACAAAATTAAATATAAAAAAACAATTTGTTGTTGTTGTTATTGTTTTGTTTTTATTAATTTATGTTTTGTATCTTTTGCTGTTATATTTTTGCAGGATAATTTTTGTGTTACAATTTTTGGTTAGTTTTTTTGAAACAAAAACAAAACTCGAAATGAAGACCTCAACATGATTTTTATGTTTTTGTTGTGTAATGGATATTTTAGTTGTACCGGGTAATAAAATCGCGTGACATTTATACATAAAAAAAAACAAAAAAAAAATGGATGCGTAGCGCCGACTGTTACAACAACGTAAGTACAGCAATAATAATGTTGTTGTTGTTGTTGGTTGGTTAGTTTTTATTATAGAACAGCAGTTAGTATACATACTTATAGGAGAATAAATTGTGCCGAAATACATATTGCATTAATATTTTATTATCTTTGTTGTTGTTGTTGCAATTTTTTTTGTGAATATCCCTCAAAGCTAAAACACTTTTTTGTTTCTGTACAATTATTGCAGAAGAAATAATATAAAATTCTGGTCCGCTGATTTAATTTCAGCTTTTTTTATTAATCTAGAAAATATGAAAATCTCATGTCAAGCATAATATTGATGATGTATTAAAAGTTAATGACGACATGAATGAAGCTTTTTTTTATTTATTTATTTTTGTTGTGATTGTTTTTTGTTTTTGATTTGTATTTTTGTAAGGGATTGCATGTAAGTTGAATTTGAAAAATAAATAGAAACAAGGTAGATTTTACTTATGTTCACAAAAACAGAATGTATGTGCTCACTCTCTCTTTCTCTCTCAACTCCATATCTCTCTTAATTTCTATGATTTAATATTTATGTTTTCGATAAAATGATTTTTCCGTGCCGTTTTTATTTTATTTTACATTTACTTCTATGGTTGTTCATTTTTTATTTTTGTTTTTATGTAAATTTTTTAGGGTGCATATTTCCACACAGCACAATAAAATGAATGATGGGTTGATGGTGTGTGTCGCATGTTTATAGAAAATTTCGAATTAAATTTTTTTTGTATTGTTTGTTTTGTTTTTTGTATTGCAAATTAGCAGTAATAATAAAGTAGCAACCTTCATTATGTATAATAATAACACAAACACATATTTAATAATAAATGTCAATATCAGAAGGGAAATTATATACAGTTATAATATACAGACATATTATATAGAGATACTGTGACACGATTGCATGACAATACTGTATTCTACTTGGGATACGATATTTTATATAATGCATTTTGTATAGATGTAGGTTGTAAAAAAAAAAAAATAATAAGAAAAATTTGAATGAATGATTTTTAAATATAGAATTTTTTTTTTTTTTACAATTAATAAAAGTTCTACGTTTTCTATATAGCTTAAAATTACAGTTATTATTTTGTATAAAAAACTAAATGTTTGTACATTTTTTTATGCGAATACAATAAATTGAGGAAGGTGCTGTTCAAGTCATTTGAGTATAATGAAAATAATATATCTATTTTATTTTGATGTGTGTGTGCGTGTGTGTGTGTAAATTATGTACGTTTTATAAATTTGCATAAAAATTTCAATTGTTTTGATATGATTTTTTTTTTTTTAATTGAGTACCAATTATTTTTGAATAAAAAAAATTAAGGGGTTTTTTTTTATTGTTGTTTTTTGGTTTTTTATTGTAATTTAAAGTATGGATATATGTATATTTATAAATAAATAATGGCTGGAATTCTTTTTGTTGTTGTTTTTATTAAGAATATCACTTCAAATTATGACTCATAAAAATATTATTGTAAGAAATGTTGTTTGAAGTAATGTAGACATTATGGGGAGGAAATATAAAATTTAAAATGTTAATTAATGGATTTCGTCATTTATAAATAAAATCATTTCTGCTAAGAATAAATGTGTGTATTTTGAGTAAATTTTTGAATAATAGATAAGTACATTTATGTTAAGCACATGAATAAATTAATTATTTATGCTTTGACATAAAAAGGCTTTTATTTATGAATATTTAGTGCGTAGAAGAGTTACGGTAAATTTCTTAGAAAATAGATGTTTTTTTTTAGTTTTACAAATAAGTTTGTTTCAGTGTAATGAAATAGTGCACAATCTACATTAATCTATTATATCGTGCCATGCTTGAAGAACCAAATTAATGCAAAGGAATCATTACATCGTTCGTTATTTGTGGAATATCGTTAAAACAAAAATTAAATCGCATAACGTGCTGATAGAAGATATCGCAACATCAACACGTATTCGACAAGGTAATTGTCTAATAATGGATAAAATAATCAGAAATATATAGATAACATCTCTTCAGAATATCGAATCGACGATAAAAACGTTACGCAGATACGCCGTACTAATCACAAAGAATGGATAATATGATCTGCAGATATTATTATTCAGATTTAGCAAAACTGTCACATCGTACAACATGGTATCCCCAACAAAAATTAATTCCATAACGAATTCTATGGATTAGATGTAATAATACCCATTAACAAAAAAAAACAAATACAGCAAGTCAGTTTCGAGCAAATACAGCAAATTTTAAATATCTAGGAGTAAAATTTTACCAGCTCTCGCAATATGGAAACGGATACAAGAACACAAGCAGGAAAAGCCGTAGCCATTTCAGGTTATATTCTAGATGTTATATGGAAAAACAAATACATGCTAATAGAAAACAAAACACGAATATTATAAGAGCCCATATACTAACGTAGGCTATTGAAACAACCGCGGACATGTCTAAATCAAAACAAGATATGCAAACTACAGAAATTCAAACTCTGAGGTGATATGGATGATTTACATCACCAAACTTTTGATGAAATTTTGAAAAATTTTTAACGTGGCACATCTTAGTACTTTTAAATACTTTGGATAAAGAGTAAAGAAAAGTATATTAAATATAATACTTATATTAATATGTGTATAATATAATAATAAAAAAATAGTAAATCAAAAAGTATGTATAATGGCTATTTTATAAAAAAATTTTATTACTCTATTGTAAAAATTAAAGAAAATTTCGCCCAAATTTATGCAATTTTGTATAATAAAATTTGAGAAAAATTTGTAGGGAATTTAGATTTTTGGAACTGTGATTCTACTTTATCAAAATTGTTACTCCTACTGTTCAACATCAATGTAGTTGTATTATTCAAGTATGTATTAATATTCTCATATCATCCAAAATTATGAATTTACGGTAAAAATATGGTCTTTTAATTCTGTGAGAATTTATTTATTTCAGATAAATCTGCAGGTCAACTTTTAGGTCCTTTTCCCTTTCGGAATGTGTGCCTCTTTATATAGTAATTATTTGGTATTTGTATATTGTGTATTACATTATTTTTTTTGGTTTTTAATTATTATATTATTATGTTCAGTAATTTTCACCATTTGAAAAACATTTCGGTTCGGTAACACGTTCTCCTCGGTCGTTACATTACTACACTTAGATACTTTATCACTCGGCTACCGAGGTCACAATAATTCTGTGAAAAGATATTTTGTTTCAGTTTGTAAATCTGACTATATTTCACTTTATTTCACTGTTGGGTTGTGATATTGTTGAGCTAGCGATATTATTGGGCTTACTAATCAAGTTAATTAAATTTCGTTGTCCTCTGAGTAGATTTATGTTTGTTTGTTTTTATAACAGCTCGATATACATTTTTAATTAATAGGTGTTTATTTTTCATTCATACAATTAAACTTTGTAACTCCACCTTAACTTGTAACCGGAATCAGTTTAAGTTTAACACATTCTATATTTTCAAAGCCGTTTTTGATCGAATAATGATGCAAGTAACTTTATTTTTCTTATGTTTGTCTCTTTAATATGAAAAATATTATTATTATTATTATACTTTTTATTATTGTTGATATAACTTGAAATTCATTACATTTTTTTGGAATTCAAGTGATTTCACTTTGTTTCACTTTGTGCAATCTACTTTATACTATGCACAAAGTTGAGTCGAAATTGATTTTTACATGATTTTCTACAAATGTATATCTATAATTACTGTCAAATTGGCAAATGAATGTAAAACCTCTGTATTTTTTCGAAATGTTCATATTGGTAGAAGATAATTGAAATTAGCTCTCTATACAACCAGATATGCACTAATATATTTTATAAAATATGCGGTAGGTTCTAGTTGAAACATTATTAAAATTAAATAAAGATAAAAACTCTAGGTATGTTTCAATAATTTTATTAATCATATTCGATTATTACCATCATCAGAAGATTGAGTCTTGAACAGATGGAAATAAAATGACGTATCAATTATAAAATAATATGTTGGAATTTTTGGTGTTTGGCTTGGGGTGGTGGTGGTGTATTTGCATTGGTACATTTTCTTCCCAAAGTAATTTAAGTGTATTTCATTTTGAAATTACGATTGAATATTTTACATTTTTGACAACAGAATTAGTATTTGCAAGTAACAGTTCTTATATTTTCTTATTCATTTTCGAGGGCTTTGTGGGACGAGACCCGGAACTATTTTTGATGGAGGTTGCTCAATTTCTTGAAATTGGCACTTTCCACCAGTCACCATCTAGAAGATGTAGTTCTGATACTCGTTGATTGATAAAAACTTGCTACATGAAATTTTCATTATGAATACTTATTAAATCCGGTCAAATAAAAAGCAGGAAAATGAAAGACGGGCAAATAAAATGCAATCATGTGATAGTAAAAACTGATATTATCCAGTAAGAACGAATATTACAAATAATAATAAATAGAACTCATGTTTTGTATATTTACAGTAAATATTAGATATAAAACGGGCCCTAATACGCTACTTTGCGTCACACTAGCGGATATATCCATTAACTGAGAATTTTCATTGTTAAATATTACCATGAATTTACCATGTTATTTATTAAATATTTTTCAATTAGTTGATAGTAGTTGCGACGTAGTTTTCTTTTAGCTTAAACAGTTGGCCGTCATGCCATACCAGACCTTATCGAATGCTTGAGTAATGTCTAGAAATGCTGCTGAACAATATTTTTTACATTCGAAGTTATTTGTTTTTTTCTTCAACTACTTTGTGTACTTGTTCTATTTTTGGATTTTGATTTATAACGCCAAACTGGTGATTAAGTATTACGGTGTTCCTCAAGGTAGCCACTTAGGTCCCCTATTATTTATAATACCCATGATGTTACATCAGTAATTAAAAATAGTTAAGTGCAGATATATGCTGATGACATGAAAATTTTCAACAAAATTTCTTCACCAAATGATTCATTCTTACTCCAAACTGACCTTGATAATTTCTTTAATTGGTACATGAATAATAATCTTCTTTTGAATGTAAGAAAATGTGCGGTGGTAACTTATCATAGGCGTGCCACACTTCTCAAATAACTATTTCCTTAACGGATAAGCACTAGAAGTTGTTAATTCTTTAAAAGATTTAGGTGTCATTTTTGATGATAAATTCACATTTAAATTACATTATAATAATATCATCAATAAAGCTAATTCAATGTTAGGTTTTATAAAACGTTGGTCTAAGGAATTCAAAGATCCATATATCCTAAAATCCCTTTTTACATGTCTTGTTAGGCCCCAATTAAAATATGCCAGTCAGGTATGGTCTCCATATTATGAAATTCACATACATAGGATTGAGGCAATCCAAAAAAATTTCTTAAGATTTGCACTACGTCATTTTCCGTGGTCTGACCCCTTAATTTTGCCACCATATGAACATAGACTAAACTTAATTCATCTTTCTACTCTGAAAAAAAGACGCGAAATCTCCGATGTAATCTTCATCACTGAAATAGTTAAAGGAAATATTAACTCTCCTTATATTTTTAACCTAACCCAGATTAATACTACTAATCGCTTCCGCTCTGCTAACCTATTTATCCTCACATTTCATCGAACCAACTATGGAATGAACGAACCTATCCATAGAATGATGATTATGGGTAACAAATATAAGAACCGTATTGATTTCTCTCTCTCCAAAGACACCCTAAAGAAGCTTTTATATTCCTATTAGTTAATTCTAATCTCATCACTCTATCTTCAATATTCTTATAGCTGCTAATGTTTTTCTTTAAGTACTAACTTTAACCCATAACTACACTTACTAATTCTCAAATATAAGAATATTTTTATTAATTATATTATGCGGATTGTTCAATTTTTTTTTTTTTAATTCCTTAATAATTTTTGGTAACCAGTAATTTACATTTTAATTATTCCACAATTTTTGCAATTAGTTTTTTAGTTTTGATTTTTTGATATCCATATTATTAATTTTAAAATTTGTTTAAATTCACATAAATGTAATACATGTAACTAGTTTGAATTAAGCCTGTAAATAAAATAAAAAAATACCAAAAAAAAAATAACTGCTTTCATAAGTAATTTTTTAAACACCTTTGAAAATATCGGTAATAAACTTCTCGCCCTACAAGACTGTGTCCTGTTTGAATCTTTTTCAGGCTTAAGTATTACTATTATTGGTTCGATTTTAGGGATTTTCATTATTCAAAGAACTTTGTTAGCTCTCAACAAAGCATTGAACAAGTAAGTGACAAATCCTTTTTGGCCTTTTTTGAAATTTGAGTGTTTTGCAAACGTTGCAGCTTTTTCTTTATTATATAATTTCAAGTATATGGGATGAACACTATGCTCTTACACAGAGATTTGGCATACACAATTACATACAATATTTTTTTATACAGAATTCTTATGATGCATCTACTAATTTAGACGTGGAAAACTTCTGCATCATTTGTGGCCAATTCTCCATTATCTCATTAATATTGCTGGAATATGTTGTTGGGGACATCTCAGCTTGCTTGTATATTCTAAAATCAAAATCAAAAAAATTAAAATTTATTCACGTAATACACCCAATTGCCTATATTCCAAAATTTAAATCATTTTAGTATAAACTGTTGGTTTGTTTACTACAAATCCAGTTTTGTGCAACCTCAACTCATTCAATTTTTATTATTTCAAAAGTAAATAATTTTAACTAAAATTAATTTTTTTTTTTGTTTTACAAATATTATAAACCCATTTACATTAGAACCCTACATTTAATAAACTCCATCTGTTGTTCTGTATACTTACTGCATTATGCTAGTTATAATAAATAAAATAAAAATATTTAAAAAAAAAACATACAAATTTAATTTTAATTTTTTTTTTAATTTTTTTTTTCTATTTATTTTAATTTTGTTTTTTTTTTACAAAAATAAGAAAAATATTATTTTTTCATTTTTTATTCTTCTTTTATAAACAATATTATTATTATTATTATTATTTTTTTTTTTGTACATATAAATTGAAAATTCAAAAAGAAACTTATTTACTCAATAATAGAAAAATTTTCTACCTAAATAAGAAGATGGATAGATATTATGTGTACAGATGTGTGTACATAATGTGAAATTTTACAATTAAAAAATAATTTTTTTTTTTTAAATTTCTTAAAATTTAATGGCAGTTTTTTTTTTTATTTTAATTTTATGACAAAAAAAAATAAATGATATTTATTTATAATTATTTATATTAAATATTATAAAATAAAATAATAATTTTAAAAACAGGACATTAATGTAAAATTAATAAGGATATTCAAATTACTCTGATATTTTTATATTTGTGTATATATGGAGGGATTTGAATGGACAATTAATATCGTAAACCCAACAGGATTAATATAGAAGTTATGTTAAAAGTTTAATCCTTTTTGTAGAAAGTTTTTGAATTTAGTTTAAATTTGTTATTTTATTATACTACGTAATAGATAGATTACAGCAATTCCAAAGGCTTCAAAAATAAATGAAATACAACAGTTTAAATTTGAAAATAAAAAATTTAAAATTAACTTTCAAATTCATATTAACAAAAATGGCGAACATTGGGATTACGAATTCGATATCCTGAATTACAAATACATCCTGTAATTACAAATATTTGTGATTTTAATTTCCAAAGTTTAGAGTTACTGGTAATTTCGGTATTGCAATTTATTCTGTTAAAAAAAGTAGTGATTTACTCAACTCTATTAACTTATATACAATATTCAAAATTCTAAAAACTTCTAAAATGAGGCTTAGATATTACTTTTCAAAATTTTTATATTTTTCTACTTTTAATTGTTGAATTGCTGTAAATTGTTGATAATAGTTGAATATTTGGAGTTTTACTAAAAATACTTATCATAAGGATTTACGCGTATTTTGTCCTACTATTTGCAGATTTCTTCGGTGTTTTGTAACCTTGCCTTCAATCGACTTTTGTTCTAGGAGATATTTTGATCTAGGAGATCCTATAACGGTGAATCAAATAATATAACTAATATTGTGCAAAATTAGAAATTGTATTAGCCATCACCCAAATTTCATGATACAGAAAACTAATTTCCTAATTTGCTACTTAAAATTGTAGAATTTTATTAATTTAAAAACTGAAAAACTCACTTTTCTGTATCATGAAATTTTATGATGCGTAAATGAATTTCCAACTTTACTTATAAATGGGTGCTAATCTATATATATATATAATGTATACAAATGATCTTCAGCTGGAGAGACCGACCAAAAAGTATGACATTCATGAGACATTGTCTGTTGGCCAACTAAGTAAGTAAGTTATAAAATTGATACAAACATTTTGTACCACAACTCGTCTGAAACGCATTAAACAATTTTACAGGTAAGTATTTTACTACCTGGAATCGAGCACGTGATATGTCACTGTCAGAACTTCCTACTGTCGAAAATAACTAACTATATCATTTAACGTTTTCCTAAATTAGAACTGGTTCCAGTATCTGACATTCAAATACCAGCACTTGTTAATCACTTGTTAAGCACTTGTTCATAAATCAAACTTTATCTAAGTAAATTCTGTACATTTTGTGTTTTGCGCCCGGACGGGTAACTTTGCTACTTTAATATAAAATCGAATTTGATACAAAGCAAAAATTTAATTTTACTTGTTAGTAATCTAAAATTGTGAATTAACTAAACTGAAAATAAAATCAGCTGAGCTAAGAGATAACTATAACTACACAATAACATGTTCACATCCTTGCATGATTCTAAGTGGAGAGTAAAATAGCCTATTACCGAATATACGTTCAGAATATAATTTTACAGAAAAAACGTCTACCTAAAAGCTACCGTGTAATTTCGCTGCTATGTTAAGACTCCAGGTGACAAAGGTGGAGAAAAATAGAAATTTTTTACAATTTATTTCGATGCCATGTAGTAAATTTCAGCTACAGAAGTTTGGAAGTTGTCGGGTTTTGATTTACTAATAATTACGAGAATGAGCTATTATAAACATCACCATCTGGCTTTATCATTCCTATATTTAGCATGATTCATCAGTTATGTTTAATGATTTAAGTTTACGTTTAATGATTTAAGGCTATTTGTTTTATTTCGGTTGACTTAAGACAGAAATAATTAATTTGACGGCATTCATGAAGAATAGTAGGCTAACAGTTATGCCATGTCGCATCTAAATATTTATTGACTTAAGTTTATTTGAGACTCGATTTGACAACAACTTTTATAGCATTTCGAAAGCTCATTTGCTCCTGGATTTTCACCATATACTACGTCAAGGCTTGCTCCTTTATTTCCTACAAGTTTGTGTGTATACAGAGCCAAATTGTTTCAATATATTCAACATAAAAATAATAATCTAAGTAAAATTTAGAATTCATGTCTTATTTATAAAAATTAAAATATTGGAATGAAAAAAAAAATAATTAATTAAAAACATCAAATTACAATGAATATCCATATATAAGAATTGTGAAAAAGAAGAAGTGAAATAGAATTCTGGCCTTCACTTAAAACTAAAAA
Organism: Argyra leucocephala; assembly: GCA_963942445.1. Taxonomy (NCBI): domain Eukaryota; kingdom Metazoa; phylum Arthropoda; class Insecta; order Diptera; family Dolichopodidae; genus Argyra; species Argyra leucocephala. The sequence continues at coordinate 47,917,805 of OZ012679.1, read as the reverse complement.
AATTCAAATTTATTTTCTATAAGAAAATTTTCCATTTATAATTTGTTTTTCTTGAAAGAATTTTCCAATTAGACTTTTTTTTTTTTTTACATAATATAATATTTTTTATACATATTTATTTATATATTTATATATTTATATATATATAAAATATATTTAAAAATTAAATTAACTTAATACTAAAATATTTAAATCGAATGTAATTTTTGTTGTTTTATTTAATTTTGTTTTTATGATTTTTTTTTTGTTTTTTTTTTGTTTTTCTTGATGAAAATGAGTTATATAAAATAATTACAATTTTGTGGTTGGTGAAAGGAATGGAGGGGCGGGGCGGGACTGGACGGGTAATAAATCATTGTTGTTTTTATACAAATTTTCTTTTTCTTTATTTTTTCATTGTTTTTTTTTTTTTTTTTTTTTATTAATTTTTTTTTTAATGAAAGGAGGGAATTTGGATTTTTTTTTTTTTTTTTAAATGTATTTTGGATATTAATTTTATTGAGCTTGAACTTCACAAACAAAATACGTTTCAAAACTACATGGTGAATCATTCCATTTTAATCCTTTACCATCACGATTCCATAATTCTAAACAATTTTCTTCTTCACCATTTTCATAACGGAAATTATTTGGTTCACCAGCATTCCAATTTGTAAATGTTATTGGTCGTCCATTTGCCATCCAAAAGAAATTACCTTCATCAGCTAAATCGGTGCCAGATGTCCAGAAATGTTCATGTCCAAGTCCTAAAAATAAAAAATTTAAAGTTTATAAAAAAATTTATTGAAAATTGTGAGTTTTTATTGGAAGTATTTTTGCTCAACATAAAAGAAGACAAGCAGATTTACAATACATGAAGAAGTGTCGTTAATTATATAACACCGCCCCAGTACGAAATAACACAAGTAATACAAGCTATATTATATAAATTTATAAAAGGAATAACTTTGGGAGTAAATATTAGACCTAACAACTGAGCGTCTTAATTTAAACATGATGGTGAATTTTTGCATAGGAAAATAGTTTTCTACTTTTTTTTTTATATAATCCCAAGTCTATGGAATGAACACCCTAAGTGCTTCTACACAGAGATTTGGAATACACAATCACATATAATACTTAGGAGGTTAATATGTTCGATATGGGTACCAGAAAATACTCCGACGAAGTAAAAGATTTTCCAAAATTTTTCTAATAAGCAAATTTAAACGTATTGGTTTTGTAGCCAGTATTTGTGCCAGTAGCAGCTAGTAGAAAAAAGTAGACTTTAAAATCAAAGAAGATAAAATATAATATTTAAAAATTTTAATAAATGAAAAAATAAGAAATACTAAAAACATAACAGTGGGACAATACAATTTTGAAGGAGTTATCATACATACATGAACAAGAGAGACATAAAGCGCCCACCACTACACAGTTCAAATTCCTAGTTGGCTCAAAACTGGCTTTGGAAATTCATTTATAGTCAAATTTTCTCGAATGTGGGACCATATTCCTACAAACGTGCTTACCAATTAATGCAATACAATTAGTCCAAGCTAAGCATACTCAAAATAAAATTTAGGGTGCAATCACGAAAAGCTAAAATCACAATATTTAAGAGTCTCATACTACCTATAGTGACGTACAAATGCGACAGAAGGACTTAGGATAGTTTTTGTTTTTTTTTTTTTTCTTAAAACGGAGCTGACCCTAATATGGTAGGGCCGACATGTAGGCTTTTAGCCCTTTATGCCCTCCTCCACCCTCAACTTAGTCGACCCTTTTGATAAAGGCCAATAAGTTTGTAGGTTATATCCTGCAGAAGCTTTCTGAGGTTATCTAGTGCATTTCCAATAAGCTGAGTCTCAGCTTTGAAAAAACTAGCCACTTTCCTACAAAATATGTAGAGGTTTCTCTCCCTACAGTCTACTATATTGAGAGTTAGCAGGAATTTGGTTATTTTGGTGTTTGTTCTTGGTATATATATTGTGGAGACTCTGTGTCCTTCAATACTCTCCCAAAGAATGTTTGTTTCCCTCTTCAGGGTGTTTTCTATCGATAGTTTAATATTACCAATAGATATACCATCTGCCGGTTCCGGGCCATAAATGTTTTCCGCCGATGATCTGGCTAGTTCGTCAGCCTTTTCATTTCCAGTTAAGCCGCTATGACCCGGTATCTAGATCAATTGTACCTAGTTTCGGAGCCCTATGAGGTTTAGAGTTTCGTTCATTCTCCCACCAATTTAGATTTGATGAGGTTACTTTCAAGAGCTTTTAGGCTGCCTAACTGTCTGACTAAAGATTCTAGAGAATAGTTTACGCATATTCGAAAAACAATTCTCCGAAAAATACTGGGCCCGAAAGATTAGAAAATTGAAAATATGTAATTACTAAGCCTACGTAACTATCACTCTACGTCCTGAATAGGGTAAACTAAAGTAGAATGAGAAGCAACAGCGAATCTTAAATAATCTGATTAAGAATAAAGACATTGTACGGTTTTCAAAGGCACAAAAACTATAATGGGCTAGTCACAAAAGTTAAATGAATGAAAGTATAGAAAACAAGCAATGGTGTAAAATAGAAAGCTTGGTAGCAAACGTAATAGAAGCAAACCAAAAAGTAGATGGGCAGACAACGTTAAAAATTATACTTAAACCATACAAAGAGGCCATATTCCTTCCCAAAAATATTTAATATAATTTAATCTATTTTTAAATTTGACCTGAACTACAAGAACGGTGTTAAAGAAAATTGGAATAATAGAAAATATTCCATAGAAAAAATGTCTAATAAATATTCACTACTGCTTTGTAAATATCAAGCTGAATTAATGGTTTGTTGAATCTACAAATCGTAATTCTGACATGAAATTTGTGCATGGCGAAAATGATTGTAGAGGTTGGTTTGGTATTAGCGAAGTTTTTCGATATAATGGACTTACTTTTTTTTAACAAAAATGTCTGTTTTTCATACCCAATAATTTAAGTTAGGACAGTTGGTTGATTTGTCGATAGAGTGGATATAAGAATGGTGGTTCCAGTAGACTTATATCCTAAGCGCTTAGGCTTAGCGGCTCGCTGTACACCTACGTAGCAATTTAAACCAATACATTTACTGACCCTAATGATTTCGGTCGGATTTTTGCTCTTTACTTCCGAGAAGTCCGCCGAGTAGGATTTTGGTTTTATTGTTCTTTGCGTTGGGCATATACGGAGTACGCAAAGCACCGTTTCTACCTCTTCTCCGCATCCTTTGCTTAGGTTGTTTTCTATAAGGTAAATTCTTGCATCGTGTTCTCTAACAATGAGATGCCCTGAACATATATAACCTAAGGTCTGTGATATATAGTAATTGTTGAGTTGCATACCTCTGTATCTTACACTATATTTGCATTAAATGTTATAACAATAATATAACTAACACATGAACATTAGATGTAAGTAAATGTTAATGTATTGATGAAAGTATGGTAGTTTTTAAGAGATGAGTTCAGTTGTAATTGGAGACTCAAATAAAATATAACACAAGGTCGGCTCTATTCAGCCATTTAAGTTAGTATTTAAAAACTATCAATTAAATGGCTGAATAAAGCCATTCTATTGATAATTATTAAGTTAGTATTTAACTACTAAATCTAACTCATTAAGTAGATCAATTGTTATAAAAAAAAAGAGTTGTGAAGAACACCTTGTTGCAGCTGGCATTTCTTCAGAGCAGTATCAATACGATTTTCTTTAACCCCTTAGATATACCATAGGCCAAACTTAAAAATAAACCATCCATCTAGGGATATTTTTTTTAAAATGAACTCACTTAAAACGGGGCACTCTGCACATCTAGATGAAATAATAATAATAAAGTTTTTTTTTTAACCAAATTAATGAGAACATAAAAATAGAGTAACAAAGTTCATATAGTTCAATGCTATTTAACTTCCATTTAATCCTTAAGAGACCTTATAACATTCCACAAATACTATGACAGAAATCAATACGTGAATTAAAAACTTTTTTTTTTATTTTGTATAATTAAATTATTTAATTTAAATCTCTTTTAAAACTATCATATTTTCAAAATTGAACAACCTTTGACGATTGAACTTGAAATATTTAAAACCTTCATCAGTTCGTAAACTCAAAAAAAAAAAAAACAAAGTTTATTTTGCAAATACCGGAAAATTGCAATAAAAGTGTAAAAATAAAAATACCAAACACTAGTTGCCATTAGCCACAATACACTGACATCAAATAAATTCTTGTACAATAGGAGGAAAAACATTAAAAAAAATTAAAAAAAATAAAATGAAAACTCTAATTATTTGACTGTACATGAATAAGCCAGGATAAAAGTGGAAAACTTTGTAAAAAAAAACAAAACAAAAACAATTTATAAAGGAAAACTCAAATCTACTCAAACCCTAAATTCACGTAAAAAAAAAATAAATAAATAAAATAAAAGAAAAAAACCAAAAAATAAAATGGAAAACTACAAAAAGTGAAATGTTCCACCATTTGATTCAATCAAATACACCTGAAGAGTTTTCTTTTTTTTGTTATTTTTATTTTCCTTATAATTTTTTTTTTTTTTTTAAATAAAAATCCCTTCACAACATGCCTGCTAGAATTGCATTTCAAAAAATATAAAATAAAAACCAAGTTGAATTGTTAAGGCAATTATGACTGTGTTGCTATTTAAATTTAGCAATACAATGGCGCAGTTTGATTGTGAATGGAAGAAAATGGTGGAAAAATATGCATGTTTTTTTGTGTAACAATAAATTTAATTCTAAGCATATAGATTGTGGTCTTAATGTTTTGAATTTAGAGACCAAACACTTTGTGGTAAATAATTTTTTAAACATACACGGTTTTGCAGTTTAGTTTTGGATTAATTTAGGATCGTAACAAATTCGATAAACAGGGTAAACTGAAAAAATTGTTACAGCTAAGAAATATTTTTCCAAATTATCTTGAAATAGCCAGATAAATATAATGTATAGACCAACATATATTGTTTAGTGGCATCATGACATTTCAAAAATAATCAAATGTTAAAGAGTGTAATGAGTTGAAAACTACCTGTGAGGAACCAGAGAAGCATTGTCGTCTTATTACATCAACAAAACCAAAAATACCGAACTTGTTTGAAACCTATAGGAATTGGTTTGATAATATATAAAGAGTAAAAGTGATCTATATGGGGCTGTTAGCAAGCCAAGTTAGTCATTTCTAAAGAAGATAAAATATAAACTCAATCAAATTTCCTTTAGCAAACAAATACTAATTTGACCAGCCTAAATTAATTTGGAAGCTCCAGAAGTCAGTGTTCTAAGACCAATACTTTACTTGCTATAGATTTTTAGCTTTACCTCAAATATCAAGCCAATGATAGCCATTTTTTCAATGATACGGCCACAGTTGCATCTCAAAAGGTAAGAATGCGACTTCTAGATTCAACAACGTCGGTTTAGACTCGTGCAATAGAAATAGATCTTAAACAACATCGGATTATGGTTCAAGAAATAAAAAAGATTAAAGTTTAATCACGTTATATTCACATTGATGAGGAATACATATTAAAATTTTTAATAGCAATACTTTTCACCAAACAGAAAATGTAATTGATTTGGAATCAATTTGGATCGCCGTCTGACTTAGAAAAACCACATTCACACAAAAGGTATTCAACTAACCACAAACATTAAAAAATTGTATTAGCCCGTCAGAAGAAGGTTAAAAGTGACACTGGAAAATACATTCCGATTATATAGGTGGATACTGCAACCAATATGGACTTATAAGTGAAAAAAGCAACGAAAAAAATAAATATTGAGTATTTCCAAAATGAAGTAATGCTATCTTTAGTTTATGCACTCTGGTTTGCACCAAATAATTTTATGTTATTGGTTTTACGTTGATTGATTTTAAGATTTTAAGTAGAGTATATTTTTTTCTTGTGAGTATTAAATAACAAATATCATGACGCTCCATTTGGTCGTCCAAAGAAATACCCTTACACTTTTTCGGCTAAAACTGCACAATCACCTATTAAATAATTTTTGAACAACCACTGGATGTGGAAATTATATTTCATTTCTGTTGTAGATTGCCTTCCAGTTTTCTACAAAATTCATAAATTATCTAATTCACCCGAGAACAAGCGATTTTGGGCTGAAAGCAAATGCAAAGAAGCAGCAAAGCACCATCATTAACAAATTGATTTGTTAAGTAAATTAATTACAAACCAATGGTTAGTTAATTACAAGTCCGGAACAATTTCGACACATCCAAATGTATACAATTCATTAGTGGTCTTCCAACTCTTCTTTGGTCCCTTTTGTCTTCTACTATTGAGCTTGATGGTCGATAAATCCTAGTGGTTTTGAAAATGTCTGGCCTTGCTAATCTTAATTACGTATCTTTGTTTGTATAGCTATGGTTTCTTGGTAAGGAGGAAACTTGTAAACGATATTGAGGCTCACCACAAGCTTTAGGATCAATATATTGTAATGATACATCGATATCATCACCCCTAATGGTCACAGCTTTTGGTGAGTTTTAACTTCGTTTAAAGCTTTTCTTGGTTTGTAAGCGATCATCATTTGCATGTAAGTTCTATCATTTTGGAATTTGTTAGAGCTAAAGTATTTTATATATTATACTTGTACATTTGTTAATGAAAACTTGGACCCGATTGTTGATTGTTTTAATATTTTTTACGTCCATAAAGCAGGTTTAATTTTTTATAGGCTTCGAAAATGAAACATTCATAAAAACAATCAACCTAACAAACCAAGTGCTCAAAACCGTATTTTATTTTGTCTTGTACATAAAATCAACACTCCCGTCTCTACTAACATGTTCATTAGGATTAGATGGTACTTTAGGTAAAAATGTTTGTACATAAAACATGTTATTTTATATTATCATAGCCTACTCTACAAATAAATTTATTTTTATTTCAAATGTTTTTTTTTTTGTTTTTTTGTTTAAAAAACACCTAAGTAAAAATTAAATTTTAAATGTTAATACCGAAAGCTTCCTGTTCTTATCCCATATTTACAATCAAAAATTTATTTATTTATTTGCAGTCTGAGCAAAGAATTACAAATTTCACTTCAAATATTTCATATTAAAAATATCAATACAGGGTGGTCCAGTTCAGAGCAAAAATATTTTAAGGGCTGATTCCTTGCATATAGTTGTTTATAGGCAATGTAAGTGTATACAGGGTGGTCCGGCTCAAAGCAAAAGTATTTTAAAAAGTGGTTCCTTGGAGTATTTTAGAAAAAAAATTGTTCTAGACGAGTAGTCTTATTTAAAATTTAACCTAGCCTATAGAGGGTTAAAGAAAATCGGATTAGAACAATTATGTCTAAACAATATCCAGTACAGCTCATTACCTTCATAACTTTTTTTAAATTAATACACCTAATTAACGGTATGTGTTGGATGAATATCACTGTTTCTGAATAATAGCTGCGAAAGCTTAACAATTTTTCTTTAACAACTGAACATTTTGTAAAAACGTTGACTATCTCGAAAAAACGTTTTGTTTTTTGTGTTGATGCGTTACATCATCCCCTACAACTTTTTCGTATCAGACTTGCCGTTTTTGAGGTATACTCATATAAAATATCGGTCACCTTAACTAATTTCAGTAATTTTGACTGAAAAACAAAATTGTTACAAAATTCAACTCTCAGTTATTATTTTTCTAACTAAAACACGGGTTACCCAAATATTAAATATGAATTTCCTGAAAAACGGCAAGTCTGATATGAAGGTTGTGTATGTTGTGTATGAAAAAGTTCTAGAGAATGATGTAACGCTTCAAAAAATAAAAAAAATTAGCGAGTTTTTTTTTAGATAACCAACGTTTTTTACAAAACTATGAGTTGTTAAAAGCAAAATTTTAAGGTTGTGCAGCTATTATTCAAAAACGGAAAGTCTGATACTCATTCAACACATACCGTTAATTAGGTGTATTAATTTAAAAAAGAGGTAAGAAGATGATGTTGCTCTACTTTCAATTCCTTCGGAGTTGTAATGGATATTGTTTAGACATAATTTTTCTAATCTGATTTTCTTTAACCCTGTGTAGTCCAGGATAAATGTAAAGATAGACCCCTCGTCTAGAACAATTTTTTTTCTAAATTTTGTTTTCCTAAATAACAATCCTAAATAACCTAAATAACATTTAAGGGGATCACCCCTTAAAATATTTTTACTCTGAACCAAACCACCCTGTATACATTTACATTATCTACCTATATACAACTTTGGTTTGTATTTTTGTATTGATTTTCAATATATTAAAATTTTATGAATTAAAGAGGAAATGTTGCATAGAATAAACATTAAAAATCCTAACTAAATATTAACCAAAAAAAAAAACAAAAACAACACAAACAAAAAAACAAAAATAAAATGACTTCTAAAACAAACCACTTTCAATAAGAGTTAATCCGATTTTAAGTTGAAAATGTTAAGTACAACAGAGAATTTTTGGATTTGACTTTTTAAGTTTTTATGTATATATATACATATATATATATATATATATATATAGATATATAGTTTTCTGGTTCTCAACCCAAAAAGGTAAATCATATTTATTTATGTTTAAAGAAGACTTCTTCATATTTTTCTACCATAAAAATTGTGCAACATACGTAGGTATTTTGTAAAAATTTATGTAATAAGCCATTCAATGACACTCCAAGTCTCTTAACTTTGTTTTTTTTCTCTTATTTAATAATAAAAAAAAAATTAAAAAAAAGCAGACTTTGGATGTTTTTTTTTTTTGTTAAAAGTTAATCTTTCAAGGTTATAAAAAATATTTTTGTCTGTGTTGATTTAATAGTCTGTGTTGTTAAAAGTACCGAGAATTAAGATTTATCATATAAGACGGATTTCTTATTTTTTAATTTCGATTTTTTATAAATACTTACATAAAAAAAAAATCTTTTTTAACAATATTACAACTTTACTTTTGTAGTAAAACCTCAGACGGTAAATTTTTGCCTGTATTTTAATTAAACAAATTTTTATAGTATCCTACAGAGGATGTATACTACCACTACGTTACTACTACGACACAGTATGATAAGATGTTAAAAAAATTTGACTCACAACTTAATTTAATATCCTAATCTATTTCAGTATTTTATCATAAGCACAACACTGTCACTTTAAATCTATTTATTTATTTTTTTATTCCAAATAATTTTAATTATAAAATAATTTGAGCACTAACTGCCAAGGCTATCGTCTTATTCTTCACCTTTGACTCTTTTCTAAATTTTAAGAAGCAAAGAATGGTTAATAAATTTTCAAAGACTATGGCCTACGCTTATTATAGAGCTTAAAACTTTTTTATAATTTTTAAACAATTTTTATTTTTGTTGCCAACTAATGTTGAGAACTGAGAATATCCGTCGACTGAATGCAACTCATTTTTATCGTATTGAAGACTATATAGAATATATTATAGGGAATTATAATAAACATAAAAATCTTCAAAATGTTCTTAATAAAGCATATCTTATCGGAAGGAGGTGGGCTTTTCTGAGGAGATGTTGTATCGGTGTAGAACCTAAGGGTTATATCCCAAAGATAGCTGGAGCTTTACAAAAATATATATTTGTAGTAGCGCATATTATCTTTTAAGGACGAAAAGGACATTTGAAAGTATCCTTATTGTTTTAATGTTTTTGTATAACAACCGTTATATCTGTTGATCTATTGAATATATATATATATACATATATATGTCATTAAGTCCTACGCCGATAAAACATCTCCCTTCCCCGGAAGGTGTATTGTCTTCCTTTGGAAAAATGATTTGAAAAACTATTGCAATACTTTGGTATTAATTTTTGACGCTCGAATACAATAAAATAAAATAAGATAAAGTTACTAAAGTAATGCAATCCATATTTAAAATACCACCATACACTAATGTCAGTTATTTTAATTATCTTTCTGTATATTTTGAAATTTGATTCAGAAATACCATCGTTGTCCGTAAAATAGTATAACCGCAAGTAGAGTACGATAGAAAAGTTCAAAGATCCAAAATACCTATTCTTATGCGAAAAAACTAAATTAACTACTCTGGCTTTCAGCAGAAATCATGTGCACATTATGGTTGGAATAAAAACGGATCGCTGCTTAATCAAGAAGCATTTACATAGAATTGGCCTAGCCGAAAATAACTTGTGTAGACAGATATTGTGAAGTATGAGGAACATCTGTATGAACATCTCTATTGTGTTGCAGTTTCTATGATTTCGCCATATCGTCCGAACGAAGGCATACCACATTTAAAAATATTCTTATAATCATGCATCTTATGGGCTCATTTACATTATGATGATTGAATCATAAATATAAATAAAAATATAATCTAATAAATAATCATTGTAGTTCACAAATTAGAGAAGTTATGTTAGAGAGCCAAACATTTTTTTTTAAAACTGCAAATATTGTTTTTTTCGATCTCCTTTTGGTAATAATTGTCCACCACGAAGTAATTGTCAAGTCTATGATTTGATACTTTCAGGACATACAAAATGATATCAAATATACAAAATCTCTTTAAAAAATATTTAATATTATCATGTTTTTTTTTATAAATTATTAAAAATGGGAACATAAAATATAAATTTCATCAGAAATATTAATAGTAAGTAGTCATCAGTAACAATATGCATCACGGTTATTTTTAAAAGGTCCAAATCGGTCTTAAGCTTTACTACAGTCCTATACTATGTAAATAATATGTGTAATTAATTTTAAAACTCTATAGACTATAGGGTAGATAGAGTAGGTAGGTACATAGCAGTAGCTGCCGAACATTAGCTTAGTAAAACCAGTAAGGTTCATCCATTTTTATACCACGACAACTTCCTTCTCATAAGACTACATACTCTGTAAAACTTTTTGAGCTTTTTACAAAGCGGTACGGTTCTTGGATTTCAGCACCCTTCAAAATTATTCAATGAGCCCAGAAATATTGCCCTTTATCTGTTTTCTTTTTTTTATAAAGACCTGCCTCGAAAAGTGTTGGACAGTTTCATCCTTTTTCTTATCTCTACAAGTTCTGCAAAAGTCCAAGCCTTCTAGCATATTTGACAATAAGACAATGTAATGACTCCTGCTGATGTCACATTTTTTCAACCCGATTAAAGTACGCTTTAGATTCAGGGTAGGCCATATTTGTTTCACTAATGTTATATAGTCTGGTTTACTCAAAAATATTTTATTTTAAGCTTCTCTACGAAGATTAAAAGCAGTAGATTACAATACTAACTAGAGGTGTCCACGTATTGTTTGAATTTGACTGTATTCTGGCACTCAATTAAGCCGTATGTTGAACTGATCCACTAACTTGATGATATACGGCAGTTCATCATGATCTAAAAGTTGATGCTTAGCGATTTTAAATCAATATGAATAAATTCAATATGGGTTTTGGCTGCGGATTCAATATTAGTTCTAGCTATTAACCGTAATAATTGGTTTTGTATTAACAAGCGTCTTTACAATTTTTTATATTCCCGATTAAATTTTTGTTTTTTCATTATCACATGAATAATGATAGCCGATGGTTGATTTTTGAGGCTTTTGTAAGTAAAATGAACAAAATTTTCTTCAGTCAGCTTTTTTAACGCGAGTTATTTCTTCATTTAACGTATGCCAGACTTGTTCCATTTAAAGTAACAACCTTATCAATTGCTTTTTAAAACCGTTTGTAAATAGGTTTATATATTTGCACAGTTAGAATAGCAGTGTAGTTTACGAATGTAGCTATTAATGTATTCTGTAATTTACGAAGATCACATGTATACAATAAATAAAGTACAGGACCCAGAACACTGCCTTCTGGGATTACTGCTCTTATTTCTTTTAATTTTGAATACTCATCTTTTTCTTTATACGGAATAACCGATTGAAGATATAGGTTGTTATGAATAATTTTTTTTACAATGCCACCATGTCACACCTTGATGTTAAAGGTCAGAGAAGCATTGAAGAGATACTTAAGCAAATTTTGTCACATTTTAGTGCTTTTTCCATTATCGTTGTAATACGGTGTACCTGATCAACTATTGAATGTATATTTATTCTAAAACCAAATTGATTTTAGTTGTATCTTATATTCTTAAAAGTTAAAGCCGATAACAGAAAGTTATTAAACTACTCTTAAAACTAAATTAATGTTGCTTTATATTATCGGTTTTAACCTTCAAGAATATAAAAAAATTATCGAAGTCATCTTTTTTTATATAAGGCCAAAAAATGGTATAAGCACCGTAACTGCTTTCGCAGAATTTAAGCCATGTTAAGATGAAGAAAAAAGAAGGATTGTAATAAAATTAGAATAGAATAGAATAGTTAGTACAAAATTTACGGACAGGTTAACAGATATTTATTTACCCGTCTCTTGAAAACTTGTAAGTTATACGTTTTAGGGAACACAAACGATGATAAGGTGTTCCATAGTTCATTTTAGAGGTTCAGTTGATGAAAGATTTTTTATATTTCACAGTTCTGGTTCGAAGAGGCTTTACTATAAATTTATGAGCGAGGGCTGCCCGGTGAGTATTACGCTGGAATGGTTGTATTTTGGGCATAAAATACTTTTCATTTCGTTAGAGCTATTACCGCGATTGTTATACATTACGGCGATAACTTAATGATGTTAGGTGTCGTGGAACATCTCCATCATTGATAATTTGGATGGCTCGCTTTTGTACCTTATCTAGGTACTGTAGGCTGGTGTTTGGTGCACCGCCCCAAATATGCGACTTATATTCAAGTCGAGGCCGAATGTATGCCTTATACATTAATAGGAGGTTGGAAGATGTAAAATATTTTCTACTTCTGCTTAATGATTCTCAACATTTAGCAGCTTCCTTCGCTACAGAAACAAAATGATCGGGTCACGAAAGTTTGGTTTTTTTTTTTCATTTCAAAAATCCCAAGAGTTTTAACGTTTTCGATATTTACATTTCCAAATAGAATATTTGGTATTGATGGGTTTTGCTTTGTTGATAACAGGCAACTCTGGGTTTTAAAAGCATTAAATTTTATCCTATTTACACTTCCCCAGTCATGTATTTTTTTAAGGTCGCTGTTTAGAGAACAAGATATATTATTTCGTTCTCTGTGAACTGAAGTCTGGGTCACTTCAACAGATTTTTTAAAGAAATACAAGGAATCAAGGGTACTATCCTCAGCAAAGCTGTGAATCTGGTTTTAGGTCGTGGATAGGAGATCATTTATAAATATTTTAAATAATGTTGGAGAAAGAACCGAGCCTTGAAAGACACCAGCATTGATAATGAATTTTTGAGATCTAAAATCATCCAATACAACGCATATTGAGCGATTTGAAAGGAAATTTTCAATCCACTTGTTGAAAATGTTTCCCAACCCAATTGCTTCTAAGTTTTTTCAGTAATGAAGCATGCCAAACGGGATAAAAGGCTTGGATATAACTAGGGCTATAGTTTTGGCTTCTCCGTATTTTTCTAAGCATCAGTGCCATTTTTCTGTTATAAAGGTCAAAAGATAATCAGTAGACCTTTTCAACATAAAGTCATATTGGCAGTCATATATAAGACTGTTGCTCTCTAGATTTTTTTTATATTTGAAAGTTAATGATTCTTTCCATCACTTTTGATAATACTGAAGTCAAAGCAATTGGGCGATAATTAGAGGGATTGCTTGGGGCACCCTCTTTTGAGATTGGCGGGACGTGAGCTATTTTCGATATGAAGATGGGTAAATACCAGAAACATATGATGCATGAAAAAGTGGTCTAGCTAGGGTGTTTGCATAATTAAGGACTACAGAGGAAATATTGTCAGGCTCGATAGATTTGTTTGAATTCAGTTCCTTTAGAACTTTTACAATAACTTGCGGACGAAAATAAACTCTTTTAAAGGTTTTAGGTTCATTTTGTACGCTGAACATACATGACCTCATTATTACATGACTCTACATAGCCATAATAAATTTCTTTACCATATTATTGAACTTTTTAACCATATTATTTTTAACAAACTTTTTAACCATATTATTATTGTCAAACCAATATAATCTTTCCAATAACATTGACAAGCACTGTGTAGGTACATTTCTATTAAATTTACATTTAACACCACCCTACTATTAACTCTTGTTTTAACATAAAAATGTAAAAAAACATAGGAAATCCTTTCAGCCAGACATAAAACAAATAAAAAAAATAAAATAATTAAAAAAAAATTTACCTTTTTTTTACTATACGATTATAGTTGCAACAGCAACGCTATTATAATCCCTTCATGGTGGTCCGTTCAACATTTTATTCAACACTTTATTAAAAGAATCAAGTTTTCGAAATTTATTTTAATGTATGTCATTACAATCATCTCCCACTACACCCCACTCACATCATATTACATAATTTATATTATGAATATATGTACATACTTTGGAATACACAATGTCACAAACATATACTTACTGTTAAGTTTTAAGTAAATCTAACACGGGTAAAAGGAAATGTTTCATTAACTTTGAAAATACGTAAAATAAAAAGGGATGGAAATGTAAAAAGAAATTTGTTTTTTTTTGTTTTTTTATTTTTTTTTATGAAATGAAGAAGACAGGGATGAAGGAATAAATTCTTAAAAGTGAAAAGAAAATATGAGAAAATGTCAAAAAGAATTTAATTTTATAATAAACCTAAACCTTGGGTATGAACAGAACTTTTCAAGTACTTTAAAAAAGTTGTATAGTGAATTAAGAGACATGAGATATAAATTTATACGCGACACATTTTTTTTATATTTGTTTTTTTTTTTTTTTAACCATGAAAAACGACTGTTCTACGTTCTGTTCGCACGGGTACTTCTATGGAAAAAAAAATAACGGAACAAAAACAATTTTCTTTTCTTTGAAGTGACTATGTTTATTCCTACAGGAAAATTTTTATACGTTTTTATCTTTATCTTTTATTTTATCCCCTTGCCTTTTTTTTTTTTGATGTTTGTTGTTTTTGTTTTGCGCTTGTTTATTAAAAATTAACGTTAATGAAGAAAATTTCATTTGACAGCTTCATAATATGAGTTCTGTTCTCATGATGATGAACATTAGGAAATGAGACTACAACACTGTTATAATAAATCCTAATATAACAGCTATACTACTACTACATAATATTATTATATCTACTTAATCTCATATGTTGGAATTAAAATAAAAAATCATATAATAGGTATAGTATATATTCACATAGAACTGAGTAACTGTAGATTTATATTTTATTTTTTTTTTTAAATTGGATCTTACGTATTTTGTTGAAAATAAAGGAGTAAAATTTGTTTTTTGTACTTCTATAATAACCGTTAGGTTAAAGTGAATATGTATGAATAACAAATACTTGTATAAGAGAAATTAATTTCCTATATCCCTAGGGATATACTATGTATTTAAATGGAGTCGTAGGAATGTCGAGTGTGTGTGACCGATAGAACACGTGATTGTATATATAAGAGAGTTAAATTGATTGATTATGCAATTAAAAGAATGCTAAAGAATAAAAAATTATTGGACGGCTTGAAAGAAAATCTGGTGATGAAGTCAAACATCTTAGTATTCAACTGGTCTGGGGATCTTACATGGCAAAACCATATTACACTTAAAATTACTGAGTAAACTGGTTTCAAACATATTTTGTTGGAAGAAAGCAGGTTACCAAAGTTAACAACGTTTTATCTAGTCATAGAGATATTAAATTAGATGTTCCACAGCGATCAGTGTTTGGCGTTATAATGTTTCTATTATACATTACTGATATTGGGAATATTCTTAAATTTTGGCGTATAGTCATGTTCGCTGATGATTATCTGGTATATATCACTGGCAGAAATTGTGCAGACTTAGTTCGAAATCTAAACAGAGACCTGCAAAATATGTATAACTGGCTTTGAATGAACAAGTTAAAGTTCAATGTCCCAAAAACAAAAAGTATGCATATCAATATCAGATCTGTAGCTTCTACTATTCCTGCTGTTTATATTAATGATGGGATTATTGAACGTGTTACGAGTATTAAGTATTTAGGTGTTATAATAGATAATAAACTGAATTTTCGTGAACACTTAGACCACGTATGCAGAAAACAAAAAATTAATATTTTTAAGTTGAAGTACAATTTACTCCGTCTATATCTCACAAGGAAATAACAGCTCGTTAGTGAATGTCAGCCGTATATATATGGTATACTCACATTATATATTTAACTCACTGCCGAATGAGATGAAGTGTATAAGGAACATCAATCTATTCAAATAGACTATTTCAAAGTAATTAGAATATTAGTTTTAAAGTTATTTTGTTTTTTATTTGCTTAAAAAATTTAATTGCTGATTATTTTTTTTTTGTTGATTTTTAGAAGTGATATTATTTGATTTTTTGATGTATTGAATTAATTGAATTGAATTTACTTAAATTAGTTTTAAATTATTGTTAATGTTAATTATATAAAGTTTTATACAAAACTAATAAAAATAAAAAATAATGAAAAAAAAAATTAATTGATATATCAAATGAATATATCCACTATACACTATAGCTGACTTATGGACTTAAAAAACCATAAAATCTTCTATTGTTGGTCTTACAGTTATAATTGGCGACGCACTGACCAAAATAATTCAAAAATGTACCATTCAAGTATGTACCATAATATACCATCTTTTCATAACTCATATTAAGCTGTCAAATGAAATCGTTTTCATCAAAGGTAATTTCTAATAAGCCAGCAAAAAACAAAAATCGTTGGTTTGTGGAAGAGAATAGCACCTTATATTTCAAAGGTGCCCATGTTCTGGGGCAATTCTTTAAAAGAAGACCAATTTTATGGTCTCTTGTAATACGGTACCAGGAATGTGAAATCTTGATATCTAAACGTTTAAAAGATTTTTGGCAATCGTTTCACTGGAAATTTTACGTAAAGACATTTGGTCAATAATTGAACCAATTTTTGATGATAAGTAGGATTGCCTATCACACGGGGGCAAAGGATATCAACATGTACAAGCCTGGCCATTTGTTATAAATTGTTTGCCTGGGAAAACAATCCAACTCCGTTTTTGTCCACTAATCAATGTCATTGTTTATGCATTCACCAAAAAAATATTTAGAAGTTTTTGAGTTTTTTAGTGTCCCCGATACTAGGATGGAAAATACTAGGATTGTGTATCTTGTTGAAAATGACACATCTCACGTAGAGACTTTGGTATAAATTGTCTATTAACCCCAGTTAAAATTTTGCACTAAATTTCTTCGTTTTCTGAGTAACATACACTTTAGGAAAAGCTAAATGATATTTTTTTCTGCTTTTCAGTTAAATCCCAGATGGCTTCCTTTAAACTTTATTTATGAACAACAGTCAAACTTGTATGTGTTTAAGAGAATCGGCAAGCAAAGCGAGACCGTAACGGGTACTCTATTATTGACATGTTATATACTGAATGTCACATTTGAAGCGGAGATTTGAAGCAAAACGTAGTAACGAGACGTTTTATGATTCGTGTAAATTATTAGGTTTCTACCTTTTACCAAAAAGATCTAAAATATTTTATATAAAGGTAGAGATACTCTACATATCCCTTCTGAATGTACAGTACTTTTTCAGCAGATTTTAGCCTTGCAAAACGAAATCAAGAGGTTTTTCCAGCGGTTTTTTTCTGCAAAGCGAAATCGCTTTATGCGTCTTCACTAACACTAATTTATAGATTAGGATCAGGGTGTAGTATTTGCTTTTTGAAATAATTTTTGATAAAACATTTTTGTGGCTACTTACTTTGCAATATGAATAAGTAAAGAAGGTTTGAACTAAACCTTTATCCATAATTTATACAAAGCTCCCGTTTGTAGTAATTCAGATAATTCAATATTGTTTACTTCTGTTGCTTCCAAGAACTCGAAATTTGGAAAAAAAATAAAACGTAATTTACTAAAGAGTAAATTGAACACAGTCAAGATATCATAACTCTGTTACGCTGTAAATTTATAGCAAAATCAGAAACTGCATTACCTACACATTTGTGGGATGTGTAATGGTGCAGTTTGAACCACACTGCAAACGCAAGAACAAGCCAAGAAAGCTATTTTAAACAATTTCGAAATACTGACATATTCCGTAAACGATGCTTGTTGAACATAGTTTTATATAAAGAGTTTTCAATATACGACTGTGGTTATGAGTTGATAGATAAAAAACGAAATAAACAAAGCTTGACATTAAGAAATGGTTATGGTACATTAAAACTTAAGAACTCCGTAAATACCGAAAATATATCCCTTTTATTCATAAAGCGGATGAGTATCAGTCTACCGTTTCTATCATACAAATGTAATTCTACCATGTGTTGTCTAATGAAAAAAAAAGTATCTCCCATGATATTTGAATTTATGGTTGCCACATTGCTACATTGCATATTATTTTGTTCTGATCTACTAATTGAAAAATACAACGTATATATTACTTATAGACCATCTATAAATTTCATAAAACTATTTCAAATAGATTCACAAACGTATACTGAAGTGCATAATACATTCTTAAAATTCATTTATCAAATAGAAATTTTACGAAAAAAGCAGGAAATGTTCATTACTTACCAAAATCTCTAATATATTTTTCCAGTCTATCATTTTCTTCCTGTGATGAAATACTAGCTAAATGCATACCATGGTATCTGCAATACTGGGCAGCTTTAAACCAGTTCGCCTGTTATCCATTTAACATAAAAAAAAAATAAAAAAATAATTTATACATAAATTATAGGAATATTCAAGAGGATAAAATGATATTTTAAACCAAAATATAAAAATATAAATACTAGATAATATGTATAGATAATAAAAGTCTATGCTTGAATTTGTAGGGATAATGAATGAGAATAGGAAATATTCTCAATCTTTACATATATATATTACATATATATATTCTCACATAAATTATTTTTAGTTATCATTGTATCATAGATTTAATCTGATAATATTTAACATTTTCAATAAATACTAAATTACTTTTGAATATATACAGAGTGATTTACAATTTTAAGAAATTATGTATGTATATTTAAGGTTAATTTAACAAGCTCATAATGATTGTAATTATTGCCATATCAGCTAGGTATTCATATTAAAAACATATATATACCCACATTCTCTTACTATTCACATTTCATTGGAACATTCACCTTATTCCTCCACCGTCTTAAACTAATTAATTTACAGTTATTATCTGATCGTCGGGTAATTGCACACCGTCGGGTAATTTGCCAAAAAAAATTGACATTTTCAAATTGTGCGGTTGAAAGAATCAATCGGAATAAACTCAGGACCGCTAAATTGTTCCAAATTCCATTTCATCCTAATAATAATATGGTGCATTTGAGCTAATTACTAGAATCCATCGTGAAATAAATTCTAATTCAAGTATGGTAACTACTCTACTAACACTCCTTTATTTTTATCTTATCTAACAGTGTCGGGTTCTACCAACCTCGTTGGCTGATGATAAATTTTGCACAAAAATATAGTAAGCTTTCGTCTTTAACAAACGTCTGATTTTGATGATGTCTAAGCGGTATATCTGATAGTATAATTGATGATTAATTTTTTATTTCATTCTACTAGTAGTCCCATACAGATTTTGTTTATTAAATATTTAAAAAAAAAAAAATTAAAGTACAAGGATCCAAAAAGAAAGTAAAACAGAAATGCTAAATAAAAAAAAACCGTATAGCTTGTTCTACGACTATTAAATATAAAAGTCTTTGGCTTTTGAAATTGGCTTTGGATTCTGGCACTGGCGCATAAATATTATAAAGGCGAAGAATAGAGGGACAATTTATTCTGCCAGATAACCGATCATAGGAAAACATCACGGACGCAACATTTCGTCTAACCTCAATAGAAGATAGCTTAATAAGTTAACATTTAGCTAGATAACCAGTGATATAAACCTAGACATTATAAATTTGTACAATATATAAATTTTTGAACGTTTAGTCATCAAATTGTTCTGAGTTCCATTTTATTTAATCGAAGATGGACAATTTTGTAGAAATAATACGATCAGTATGAGCATTAAATGTTAATTTATTATCAAGGATGATACCAAGGTCTTTTGTTTGGTAGACATGATTAAATAATAGAACTCTACAATTATTATAATAAAGTTTAATTGAAGTTTACCTGCTAGAAAATGACATATAATTGCCCTTATTAATATTTATGTTAACATCGTTAATATTACACCAGTGGACTAGAATTTATCGTCCTGCATCAGTGTACATGAATACCATAAATAGTTTATAGTATTATCAGTAAATGATAAGATCGAAGGCTGTTTATTGCTTTACTACCCTATTCAACTGAATTTATTTAAATTTAAATAATTTGAAATTTTTAAACATATTTTAAACACCCTGTATCAGACATTTCATTAAAAATTTTGAAAAGCAAACAGAATCATTTTTTGCAGACCATATTCAAAATATCATCGACAACAGCAGTGTCAAGGTAGTAGCAGATATATGGAATATTTAAATTTCATAATGAAAAGCTCATTGTTTTTTTTTTTTTGTCTTCTGTTGTAAATAGGATGTACATAAACATAATATGTACACTCGAACAACAAAAACAACATAATTATTATTAATCGCAATGTAATACAAGAATAAGATCCTTTTTGAAATGAAATCTGTCTATTTGAATTACAGACAAAAGTGTAAATACTAACGAGAAACTTAATTTTCTAAACAAAAAAAAAAAATAATAAAAACAACAAAAAGAAATTACTAAAGGAAAAATTTATTTTTTAATACGAAATTTTCTTTTCATTGGATATTTTGCGTATATTTGATTCCATCAGATTTGTTTGTTGAATCTTTTTTCAAATGGCAGGATTAATTTTTTGCATTTTATTCCTATTTAAATGCTTTCAATGAAAATCATATTTAAATGTACACAGTGTTTCAAAAGTACTTGAAAATTTAGAATAAATTTAATATGAAAGAAATTGTTTTATTAATTGATTGGGTCGGTGGAAAGCTGACTTTAATACAACTGGTGAAATGTGATTGAAAATAAGAATAACAACACGTTTTAAATTATTTTTTTTTTAAATTTTTAACAGGGTACATTAATTAAGTAAATATTATGAATTTCCAGTAGATTAATTGAAATAGATTTAAAAATTCATCTTATTTTTAAAAAAAAAAAATTAAATTTCAAAAATTCAAATGCTATTTTGCTTCTCTTTTGTCATCTATGACCTGTTTCAATTAACGTTTAATCACATAATATTGCCAATGGAAGTACTATGATGGCAGCATCTGGTGATTTTCTTCTCTAAAAATATCATACTACATCTGCCAAAGTTAGCAATAAAAGACAAATAATGGTTAACATAATTAACGGCAATTCAATAAAAATTGCCAACTAGGGCGAAACAAACCGAGTTGATTTTAACTCGTCAAAAACTAAAAAAAAAATCTCTATCAGATTTATGACAATGGATATGGAAATTAAAATTTGAACCAAATCTCTCTTTCCAAGATGTTACTTTACAAAACTGTAATTAGGTATGAAAGTGAAACAAAAAATTACTTGGAACGATAATATTTTTGGCATCGTGAAAGGAGCATCCAAGTGTTTTGGGATGATGTAAAACTTTGTGATAAGAACTACTGAAGATCTTTTCACCTTTGAAATTTCTTTTCTTTCAGAATCCATCTATTTGGCCGCCCAAATGTAACTTCATTCTTAATTTCCCTTGAATAATGTCGTATTTTTTTTTATGGGGAGTTGTATGTAACCGAACGTCTTCAGATCTATTGTACTTTCACTTTCTTAGAGTTACCCTCCCTTGATGAATACTATTTTTGCTGTGATTTCAATTTCAGAATTAGCGATGTGTATTCCTGGAAATATTTATGTCTTTTTCGATTTGAGGACGCACGCAAATATGCGAGGAGGATTCCCTTTCTTCTAAGCAGATTCTGCACCTGTCTGTGTTCGATTTACCAATGTTGACAACAGATGGATGTCGAATTGACCATGATCAGTATAGTAGTGATAAAATATAGTAGTGATAAAGTGTAGTAGGATAAACATCGTCGTATAGTAAAAGCGCTTTCTCTCCTTTATAAATACCTCATATATGGGTGGACACACATGATCATTAGAAATCAAAAACCTACTCCTTTTTCTCAATACAGAACAAGCCGTAAATGCCCTTTCCTGCATAGTAGAAATTCCTTGTTTATATAAAAACTCATTTAGTCCCGATTTCACGAATTATATGGAATCATATTTGGTAACAACAGAGTGAATAAATTACAGAAATTCAAGAAAACATAAATAGCCGCATTCTGCAAATCCCTGATAATTTTTTCAATAAGTTTCTTCTTTCTTTCTATACTGCCCTATTCCAACCAAACGGTACATAAATAATAAAGATTACATCCAAACGCTTGGCTGTTTACAAAAAAAAAATTTATTTGATTTTATATGGAATATCAAATTACTTGCAATTTTAATATCTTGAATCGTGCCATTAGAGTTGATAGTTAAGAAAGTGTTAGTAAAAGTATTTGAATTTGCTTGCACATGCATAAATTAATTTGGATATCGAAGCATTAGATTAGTATCTGTTATTTTTATATTAACTAAATCCATCCAAGTAACTTACAGACATTTAAAGTAATAACAGTGTCCATCAAGGACATATAGACCTACTATTGCAAGATAATAAACGAGGAAGTAAAATAGATCTGAAGAGGTTAAAGCATGGCAATAGCTTGAAATTGGATATGAATTAGATCCACTCATTAACTCGTCATGACTACTAAGCAATCTAAACCAAACTGAGAAACACATTTTTATTTTTGAACAAATATTGCATTACCCAGGTCGGGTATAGACATAGAAGTCCCCGTTAAAAACAAAAAACTTAAAGACATTTTAAATATATTCTCACCTTAAAAGTAATAAAATCTGAGGCATTGCGTTATATAAAATATATCTATTGATAAATTCTAAGTCATGGATAAAATAACTGGATAAAATGAATTCTTCCAATAAATTAAAATAGACGACATCATTTACCTTTTTTCTTTATTTTTGATTTTTAAAAACTGCCTTGGGAATAAATCGTTATGTGAGTGTGTGTGTTTGTCTGTGGCGAGACAATTTTTAAAGTTTTTATTTTATAGTTCAGTCACTGTGTTACTGAACCTTCTTCTGCACTATTCTATCTATAGTTATGTTCACTATTACAAATCTTTTTGATAGTAACGGTACTTGTCTCAACGAAAATGAATTTATTTTTTACAAAAAAAAAAATTCGAAACAGTTAAGAATTCCCTAGATGATATTATTAAAAGGAATATTTAAAGAAATTTCTGTTAAAGAGAATTTTTTATGACATCATAACTATTTTAAAATTTTGAAATTTGAATAGAACATTCAAGTTTTGGTACCTATACAAAAAAATAAGTATAGTATAGTGAAAATTTCCCTTCAAATATGTACAATTCTCCTTTGAGATGGACCTAAAGTATATATTTTTCATGGGGATGTGGCAGTTGGCAAAATTCAGATGACAAAGATCTATTTAGACTATGTCCACTTATCAAAAAACTCAAAATGCAAAAAACTCAATTAGCAAATTTCTTACTTAAGAAATTTGCAATTCTCAAATTTTAATTTATCAAAAAATTAAAAAACTAAAGGTCCACATCCCGAAAGGGAAAAACACCTGAAGTAGATCTGTGGATTTATCTGCCGAATAAATAAATAAATAAATTAAAAAACTGTTTCTTTAACAAAGACTTTTTAAACTAATGTGTTAAATAGTATTCGCCTGCTACTCGAAATTCGATCAATATTGCATCACGAATTGTTTTCCATCATTTCAATTTATTATTGGTACAATATTTTATTTTTATATTGATTTTAATTAATTTAGATTTAGACAATAACCGGATAACGTAATAATTTATTTAACAAATAAAACAAAATTAGATTTAAATTTAATTTTGGAGCTGGGTGAGGCGCAGCAATTTGAAAAATTAAAATGTTTGTATGTTAAAATAAAATAATTTGTACATGTGGGGTGAAATTTTTAATTGCAAAAATATTTAATTTCGCCAGTTCTCTTCTTAAATATCTATAATTTAAAAAACAATAATGAAAATAGGTTGGTAAATGTTTGAGATATTTGTGCTGTACCAGATGGACGTAATTTTTTCATTTTACAGATTAAATAAAACGATACTCTTGAAAACTTGCTATTTGTGCTATTAAAAATAATAAAT
The DNA here is from genome assembly GCA_963942445.1 of Argyra leucocephala. Classification (NCBI taxonomy): domain Eukaryota; kingdom Metazoa; phylum Arthropoda; class Insecta; order Diptera; family Dolichopodidae; genus Argyra; species Argyra leucocephala. The sequence continues at coordinate 47,893,418 of OZ012679.1, read as the reverse complement.
TACTGGGCTTATTATGGTAATCGCAAAGTCAATCGAAAAAGCCAAACGCAATGAATTGGTATTGTGGTAAACAAAAAAAATGTCGGGTGTGATTTTCGAAATTAAACGTAAATATATTTTTGACATTGTTCAAAAAGTACGGCGACGCTTGTTTTTGCATTGTTGAAACGTGAATATTAGTTCGCATTATTAAAAAACTTAGAACAACAAAATGTAAAATATAAGTAATATTTTAATGTTTTATATTTTATTTAATTAATATTTATTTTTATTAATTTTTTATTTTAATTTCTTTTATTTTATTTACACAATTTAAATTTATTTTATTTTAGTACTTATTTCTAATATTTTATTTTATTATTTTTATAATGAATTATTTTCTTTACTTACTATCCAACGATACGTCACGGAAAAGAAGGAGGGCAAGTTTTTCTTTGGATATCCCTTTTATAGCTTTTTTGGTTTTCCCCAACGCTATTCCGGATATCACTGAAAAACTTGGTTTTTATAATTACCAGCCAACAGGCACGATAGTGGATTCTTTGCATGTTTTAATCTTTTAATTGCTTCCACTATCGTCCGCTATGTGGCGGTAATTACTGTTATATGCTTAATTATAATAAACAATATTATTAGTTTTATATGCTTAATTATAATAAACAATAATATCGTTTATTATTGCATATTTATGGGAGTTTTATGTTCTTGTTCATTTGAGTTCAAAGATTTAATTTATAAATAATGTTATTCATGTTGAACATAAAATATCTTTAGTATATCCAGCATTGAGTACAATATTTGTGAGAATAAGTCGGTTGAACTATGTCTATATGATTATAATTTGCCACCAAAAAACCTCAAACAAGCAGCAAGCTTTAATTTAGCTGTTAAAGATGACGATTTAGTTAGTGAAGGCATACTTTTCTCAATTTTAGTATACCTATATTCAAAAGCAGATATATTCAGACAAAAGTTTGTCGTAAAACTAAAAATACATATATATATGTATACAAAAACATGTAAAGTGTTCCAAAATTTTTACCCCTTATCGTCCATTTCTAAAATAGCAAATATTCCTTATATTATGGCTAATCTTAATCTTCTATTATTAATTTTCTCATCCTCTAAAAAACTATACCGCTACACCATCCATTTGTAATATTTTTTTAATAAATTCTAAACAGCTTTCAAATAACACAAATTTCGACTTTTACATACCATTAATGTTCAAAATAAATGTATTTGACATTATTGTTGGGCATCGTTATTCGAAAATAAAATATTGACGCGTTTTGCACAATACCAATACGAAGTGAAGTGAAAACAAAGATTCAAGTGTTTCGTTCACCGTATATTTGTCACACTAAGACTAACTGTATCATAGTTTTTACTCAAGTGCAAAATACAAAAACAAGGTTTCAATAAATAAGTAGGGGGTGTTTGTGGTGGCAATATTATGCGTAGCCGGTGTTCTGGATATAAAAAAGGAAATATCTCCTTTATTACGAATTGGGAAAAATATTTTATTTACGTGACCGCTGTTGGATACAAAAAAATATATCTCGTTTATCTAGAGCTGGAACCTTCATATATATGTATATGGCCGAATCCGATATGTGAAGGTATTTTAAAGTTGGTTACAAAATCAGAGTTTGCTGCAGAATATTATACCAATATATTTTTTTTGTTTTGTTTTTTTTTTTAAGTTAAGCCAAGCGTTAGGTTTCAAACGATACCTTTATACATTAATGCACGGTTTGCACTAATTAAGGATTGGGTATAGAAAAATGTTGCTATGATCAGTACAGTGACATTTTGAATAAATTTGTTAATATTACTCTTGAACTTTTATAGATTGTATGTAGGTATATATTTTTGCATAGAGGAAACACGTTTGTTGGAATATGGTTCTACATTTGAAAAAATTTTACTGCAAACAAACTTGCTTACTTACTTCCTTACTTGTAGGAGTAGACACTTGATGCCTTTCGTATTATTTTGTTGTAATCGTTTATCTCGAATTTTAATTTTTTCTCTTTTTTATTTTATTTTCTTTCCTTGTTTAATTATGTTTAATTAAATTTAATTCTTTCTAATGTATATTTTGATATTTAATAGCTATAAGTTTGTACTTTATTTTATAATTTTTAAATTTTTTGCGTTACTTTTTGCTTTACTTTATTTGCTTTGCTTTTTATTTTTATTTTTATTTTTGTATTCCTGTAACTGTATTACTTTTAGTTCTAAATTATCAACTAATATTGTTTAATTATATAATTTAATTATTTCTACTCTTGTTATTTCATTCATCACATATTCATTCACATATTATGCTGCAGCGCAAGCCATCCAAGTAATTCACTCAGAGGTGGTAGCTCAATTTTAATAAAGAAAGATATTGAGCACCACGAGGAACTTAGTCTAGAAATAGATGAATTCCAACTAATCGTACTACGAATTATGTCTGTTAAACAAAGCCTTTGTGTCGGTGTATTATATTGTCCACCCAGACACAACATAAAGAATAACATATTTGAAGACATTTTTAAACTACTTGGTGACTACAACGCCAAGCACATAGATTGGAGGTCTAGATTAACCTCTACGAGAGGAAGAGAGCTAAGAAAAGCTATAAAAGAAAAAGGCTTCATTTACCAATCTACCGGTAAGCCAACCTATTGGCCAACTGAAAGAAATAAAACTCCTGATCTGCTTGATTTTTATATAACAAAAAAAATTTCATCAAATTATATTAAGCTAGAAGATAACCATGATTTGGACTCAGATCACACTGCAGTCATACTAAATCTATATGAAAAGGTTATTAAGAAACAGTCGAAACCTCTGCTAACGAACAAAACAACTGACTGGGCTAGCTTTAAACAAGAAATAGAAAACAAAATAAACATAAAAACAAAATTAAGATCCAAATATCATATAGATTCTGAAGTAGAAAATTTTATTAAAATTATTCAAAATGCTGGATGGAATACTACAATAAATTGTGAATATAAATCGGTAGGATTCAACTACCCTAGAGAAATATTAAATATGATAAAAATAAAAAGAAGAGCTAGACGCAGATGGCAACAAACGCTTGATCTGATAGACAAAACCCTGCTATATAGGTTAACTCAGAATCTTAAAAGAAAAATTAAAGACCCTAAAAAATGAAAAATTTGAAAAATATATAAAAAATTTATCAGCTAAAAGAGAAAATAACTACTCGTTGTGGAAAGCACAAAAAACTCGACCTCTCAAATCTAGCCAATCAGAATGAAAAATGGTGAATGGGCGAGAGATAATAAAAATAAAGCTGAAACATTCGCAGATCATCTTGAAGAGATTTTTTGTCCAGACGAGACAGATTCGTATGATCTCACTGAAGAAAATAATAATTGGCAAGAAAATGTCATATCACCATTCTCACAGAGAGAAATAGTTGAACAAATTAAGAAACTGAGAGATAAAAAAGCTTCAGGTTTTGTGGTCAAATCCTACAGACCAATATCACAACTACCAATAATTTCAAAATTATTTGAAAAACTATTATTGATTCGAATGAGTCCGATCATAGAAAATAGTAATCTGATTCCAAATTATCAATTTGGCTTTAGATCTAAGCAGTCGACAATCAATCATATACATAGAATAACAGACATAATAGAAAAAGCTTTAGAAGAAAAGCAAGTATGTTCTACCATATTTCTAGATGTAGGTCAAGCTTTTGATAAAGTATCGATGCCATACTTTATATAAATAAACTAAATATACTTATAATAACTAAACTAAATAATATGTTACCTAAACAATACGTAGATATACTCTCATCATATCTAGAAAACAGACTATTCAGAATAAAACAAGACGAAGAGTATTCTATTCTTAGAGATATTAAAACGGGTGTGCCTCAAGGTAGTATTCTGGGTCCCATACTGTATTTGCTCTACACCAATGTTTTACCACAAATGGGAAATATAACTGTAGCTACATTCGCTGACGATACTGCGTTGATGGCAGTAGGATCAAATATTGACGAGGCTACAAATAAATTGCAAAGAGCAAGCAACAAGCTATACCTCTGGACAAAGAAATGGAAAATTAAACTCAATGAGTTAAAATCAGTACATGTACATTTTACAAATAAAAAATTAGAAAATCAACCATTGGTAAATCTGAATGGGGTAAATATACCCCAAGAAAACATTGCTAAATACCTAGGAATGACATGATGATAGATATCAAACTTAGATGGAAAGAGCACGTCAAAAAGAAAAAATTTTAGCTCGAAAATAAATATAGAGAAATGTACTGGCTCTTAGTTCGAAATTCTAAATTACCTATACATAACAAGATTTTGTTATATAATCAGATAATCAAACCGATATGGTTGTACGGCATACAAATATGGGGATGTGCCAAACGAACACATGTACTTGGTATACAAACATTCCAAAATAAAGTCTTACGCAACATGGTAAATGCCCCTTGGTATGTTCGCAACATTGACTTGCACAGAGATCTAAAAATTCCTTGCATAGAAAATTAAATAAACAGATATGCAACAAAGAATATAGCTCGCCTAAAGGGTCATGTTAACGTTGAGGCCACTCAACTGCTAGATAACCAAAATGATATCAGAAGGCTTAAAAGAACTAAGCCACTAGATTTAATACGATAGAATTTCGTAAACTTTTTCTTTAAGAAAATAACAATAGAAACAAATTAATGGTTACTGGGACTAGTTCTAATAGGAGGGGTGTGGTTTAGTCAGTAAAAATCTGACAAACAATGGAAGCTACGGGGCTCATTGGGTCTATGAAGAATCCCACCAATTCACGCAAAAAAAAAAAAAAAAAAAGAAACATATTCTCAAGAATATCAGAATGATCTAACATTTATCTAATTTTACCCTTACTGTTTTCCAAATTTTTTAATGTAATTTATGATAATGTACTAAGGTATGTAATATGTAACATGGTATAATAAATAAATGAATTTTAAAAACTAAACTAACTAACTAAAACTAACTAACTTTCTTGATCTATGTTTAGTGGGTTGATATATGTATATATTTTATTTATGTTATTTGATTTTATTTTAAAATTCACCAAACAGTGTTTTGGAATGTAAACATTGGACATCTACCACTTTTGACAAATGCATTTTTGCGAAACGAGTTTTACGCCAAGTGATGTTTAACAATTTGCTGTTTGTAATTTGAGTTTAGGTCAACTGCGCTATATAACTATGATATTATATGCATGTATATCTATATCTTATTTTAAAAGCTTAAATATGTCCAATTAGGGAGTTAATTCTATCAAAAGTCAGTGCTAATGCGAAAATAGTGTTAAATATGTAAATGATACTAAAACTAATTTGCAATAATTGTAAAAAAAAATGTTGTTGAAAAAATGCTTTTTACTGAAAATTTGCTACTTAAATTCTAATTGGAAATAATCTGTTTAAAAAGGAGAAAAGGATTTTTAAAATGTTTTCAGGATGAAATTTCTTACAACAACCGCATAAGTAGTTATGTATAGATAAATATTAATACAGAATTGAAATATTAAGAACAAGAGTAATTCTGTAAAATTAAAAAAATATTTTAATAAATCAGATGAGTTCTATGAATTGACCTTTTCAACAGTATATAAATATTGAATGGGTTTTATGGTAAAATCTCGAGGTATTTGGTTTTTCAAGAAAGAAAATAAAGATTGTTTTATTTTTTTAATTTTCTACTTTCTACAATATCTCCATAACGGCAGCATCAATTGTCATCAAATAAATGTTAAAATATGGTCCAACCCGTTATCTTTCTAGAATATATAACTGAATATATAGATCAACAGATATAATGGTTTTATACAAAAACATCAAAACAATAAAGATACTTTCAAATGTCATTTTCGTCCTTAAAGGATAAGATACGCCAAGCGCCACTAAAGGTATATATTTTTGGAAAGCTAGCAATTACAATTTTAAAATTTTGACATTTATTTTGTTGTCATTTTGTGTTATTATATACCAAAGTTATAAAAATTTTGCAGAAAAAGTTCAAAATTTACCGAAATTTACCGAACATTAGAAATATATACCCATATTCTCTTAAACCCATCGTTGACGAGAAAAAAAAATTTATCTCGTCTCGTCTCGCTGAATATGCAGCGCGAATAAGCGGCTTGATAGAACATTTTATTTGTTGGTAGTACTGATAATTTTTTACTGTCAAAATAATGGTTTGGTATATTTTTTTTATATGGTTTATAAAATTTTTGGAAAGTATTGGTGGGGTTTAGTTTTAAAATATTTTTTAAATAAAAAATAAATATAAATATATTTATGTTTTAAATATTTTTTAGTTTAGTACATAAACAGTAGTAAAAAAACAGTAATAGTAAAGATGGTTTTTTTGTTCAAAACAAAAACACATTTTTAATAATAATGCAACAAAATAATAAAAAAATGTTTATTAATCTTTGCTTAACTATTTTATCTATTCAATTTATTTATTTAATTCAATTTTTTGATAAAAAAACACAAAATACTTTGGCTAGATACTCTATAGTCTATCGTTTACAATTTTTGAAGAGATAAAAAATGGCTATCGCGTCTCATCAAAGGTCTAACAGAAATTACTCACGAGACATTATTGCCGCCGCCGCAATTCGCTATCGGGTCTGTGGTCTCTAACAGAAACAGAATACAAAACTATCTCTTCAGAGATATTTTCACGCGATATCGCGAGTTAATATATCCGGGTATGAAATTCATATTAAATAATATAGTATACCGTTTTTTAAAATAGTGTACCGTTGGTACAAAATGGAATATGATGCATTTTAGATATTACATAACGTTGTTTTTACAATATGGAAGTCAAGGACAGTAAAAATGGAATACGATTTGATTTCAAATAGATTCCAGAAGATTAAGGAAGATAAAAAATAAATCTAAATATTAGCTAGGGTCTTACAAATTACAATAGGTCATTGCAATCTACTATCACTTTAATATATTTTTTTAAATAACATTTTCATTAATTGAAATGACTTACGGAATTCAAGGTTCTTTTAATAAAATTAACAAAATAATAGTTATTAAATTTTTTGAAATCTACATAAATACATACTTAAAATAAATTTAAATTCAAATAGTACAGGTAGATACAAGCATGTAAACATTTTTTTTTCTGAATCAAAACTGCAAATATTTAATAACACTCTTAAAAATAATTGAATTTATTTCAAGCCATTCAATAACGAAATATTGCATAATAACAAGCATGTTTTTGCAAAAGAATGCATTGCACTAGATTTGCAAATTAACTAACTATATTTACATACAAATATAAAAATTCTCAAACTTCACCTTGAACATTTATTATTCAAGAATTTTGTAATACATAAGTAACAAGAATTATTTTATTTTTATAATTAGGTACATATTAATAATTTATTACAAGAAGTTAAATAAATTCATGACAATTTAAATTCAAAATAAATAATTAATAGATGCGCAAAACGATAGTTTAAAATGGTGGTAAAATATTGGTCATCAACTAAATAACTCGTTTGGAAAATTTATTTAGAAATTAGATTCAAGGTTCATAAATAATTTGTAATTAACAATAATTAGAAATTGAAGAGATATTTAATTTAATTTTGTTTTATTATTCACATGTACAAAAACGTACACCTAAAAAATAGAGGTACATCATTTTCCTATTTACATGTGTGTCAGCTTTTTTTTCATTATTCCTTATGTAGGTTAATTTTATAAAATTTGTTAAAAATATAATTTGTCTACAGTTCAATAAAATTAAATTGAATTTTGTTATTTACTATTAGTAGGTAGTAGTATATAGTTTTCTATATTTAATTAATTAAAGATCTTCCGATTACAAAATTGAGAGGAATAACTACAAAAGAGTTATCAATCAGCAAGAGTTTCTTTACAACCAAAGATTGAAGTTTTCATAAAAACAAAGATTGAAACAAAAATAATAAATATCCGTTATTATAATGGCTTCATTTGAGCTTTTTCAAAAAGTGCAAGAAATAAGTTTTATAAATCACGATTTCTACCACTGATAACTCTATAATTTCAGATTGAACAGATAAAGCTAATTTATTTTGTAAAATTTTTTGCAGCATATTCCATGCTCCCTCAGCACAACACAATTACCAGTATTCCCCTCCGGTTGACCCTACGGTAAAAATTGTTCAAAAGTTATATTTTATGTCGCGTGCGTGCTAGAAACTCCACTGGTCCCAATGGAATTCTGACCATGGGTTTCAAACATATTAAAATATCCTAAGTCAATAGAAGAATGCACGTATGTTTCTTTATTTCGCAGAAAAGGTGTCAAGAACGACCCTCTATAACTATCGATCAATTACTTTGATTCTTTCCAAAAAAAAAATAGAAATCATGCTAAATTAAAGGCTATTAAAAAAGATATGTATTTTATATATTTTAAATGATCTCTAATGTGGCTTTGGAAGCCAATTTTCAACAGGCGATCTTTTAACTTATTTGTGTGTAAAGAGATCTGTCCAATATATCTATAAAGCTTATATATCAACCTAAGATCCCGAAATCTAAAACTTCAGTTGTTTAGTGGAACCTACAATAGTTTTGTATAAATGAATCCTTTTCTAGTTTTTGGATAGTGTGCAAGAAAACAAAGAAAGAAAAAATCAAAAAATGTGTTCCCCATCATAAATACCATCAATCTCAGCTTAATAATATTGAATCCATATGTTTAGTAGGCAATTTAAAACTTTGTACAAACGGATGAAGTCCTTCGAACTGTGTCAGGTAAAATTTCTGAATCCTGCAAAATATTCTTATTGGTCTGTTTTGAATTAAAAATTATCTTAAAATAATTATGGAAATAAAAAAATTGTTTTTAATATATTTCGTATTCAAAGCGAACTTTAAAAGTATAAAATAATTTATCTTAGGGCTATAATAAATTAATCTTTAGAGATGAATCACTCTGGTACCTGTGGAATCAATAAACCAAATATCCATTCAATCTTTGAAAGAACTTTCCACAGCAAGCAATCCTCTATAAATAAGAACATATTAGTTATAAAGAAAGAAAGTAAACGAAAATGGCAATGAATCAACAAGCAATACACAGGTGAATAAGTCATCTTTAATCGTTTTTTAAGAAATAATTAACTAAAACAGTGTATCAGAAATTTAAAAATTTATTCCATCAATAACTTTTTACCTCTACGAGAGGAAGAGAGCTAAGAAAAGCTATAAAAGAAAAAGGCTGCATTTACCAATCTACCGGTAAGCCAACCTATTGGCCAACTGATAGAAATAAAACTCCTGATCTGCTTGATTTTTATATAACAAAAAAAATTTCACCCAATTATATTAAGCTAGAAGATAACCATGATTTGGACTCAGATCACTCTGCAGTCATACTAAATCTATATGAAAAGGTTATTAAGAAACAGTCGAAACCTCTGCTAACGAACAAGACAACTGACTGGGCTAGCTTTAAACAAGAAATAGAAAACAAAATAAACATAAAAACAAAACTAAGATCCAAATGTGATATAGATTCTGAAGTAGAAAATTTTATTAAAATTATTCAAAATGCTGAATGGAATAATACAAAAAATTGTGAATATAAATCGGTAGGATTCAACTACCCTAGAGAAATATTAAATATGATAAAAATAAAAAGAAGAGCTAGACGCAGATGGCAACAATCGCGTGATCCGGCAGACAAAACTGTGCTAAATAGATTAACTCAGAATCTTAAAAGAAAAATTAAAGATCTTAAAAATGAAAATTTTGAAAAATATATAAAAAATTGATCAGCTAAAAGAGAAAATAACTACTCGTTGTGGAAAGCAACAAAGAGTACAAAAACCTCGATCTCTCAAATCCCGCCAATCAGAATGAAAAGCGGTGAATGGGCGAGAGATAATAAAAATAAAGCTGAAACATTCGCAGATCATCTTGAAGAAATTTTTTGTCCAGACGAGACAGATTCGGATGATCTCATTGAAGAAAATAATAATTGGCAAGAAAATGTTATATCACCATTTTCAGAGAGTGAAATAGTGGAACAAATTAAAAAACTCAGAGATAAAAAAGCTCCAGGTTTTGATCTAATTACATCGGAAGTCCTGAAAGAACTTCCGAAAAAAGCTATAACAATGCTAACACGCATTATAAACGCTGCTATAAGAATAAGGTATGTGCCGAATATGTGGAAAATAGCAGAGATAATTATGATACCAAAGCCAGGTAAGCCCATAAATGAGGTCAAATCCTACAGACCAATATCATTACTACCAATAGTATCAAAATTATTTGAAAAACTATTATTGATTCGAATGAGACCGATCATAGAAAATAGTAATCTGATTCCAAATTATCAATTTGGCTTTAGATCTAAGCACTCGACAATCGATCAAATTCATAGAATAACAGACATAATAGAAAAAGCTTTAGAGGAAAAGAAAGTATGCTCTATCATATTTCTAGATGTAGCCCAAGCTTTTGATAAAGTATGGCATCGAGGCTTAATAAATAAACTAAACAATATGTTACCTAAACAATACGTAGATATACTCTCATCATATCTAGAAAACAGACTATTCAGAATAAAACAAGACGAAGAGTATTCTACTATTAGAGATATTAAAACGGGTGTGCCTCAAGGTAGTATTCTGGGTCCCATACTGTATTTGCTCTACACCAATGATTTACCAGAAATGGAAAATATAACTGTAGCTACATTCGCTGACGATACTGCGTTGATGGCAGTAGGATCAAATATTGACGAGGCTACAATTAAATTGCAAAGAGCAAGCGACAAGCTATACCTCTGGACAAAGAAATGGAAAATTAAACTCAATGAGTTAAAATCAGTACATGTAAATTTTACAAATAAAAAATTAGAAAATCAACCACCATTGGTAAATCTGAATGGGGTCAATATACCCCAAGAAAACAATGCTAAATACCTAGGAATGACATTAGATGTCAAACTTAGATGGAAAGAGCACGTTAAAAAGAAAAAAATTGAGCTTGAAAATAAGTATAGAGAAATGTACTGGCTCTTAGGTCGTAATTCTAAATTACCTATACATAACAAGATTTTGTTATATAATCAGATACTCAAACCAATATGGTTGTACGGCATACAAATATGGGGATGTGCCAAACAAACACATGTACTTTGTATACAAAAATTCCAAAATAAAGTCTTGCGCAACATGGTAAATGCCCCCTGGTATGTTCGCAACAGTGATTTGCACAGAGATCTAAAAATTCCTTGCATAGAAAATGAAATAAAAAGATATGCAACAAAGCATATAGCTCGTCTGGAGGGACATGTTAACGTTGAGGCCACTCAATTGCTAGATAATCAAAATGATGGCAGAAGGCTTAAAAGAACTAAGCCACTAGATTTAATACGATAGAATTTCGTAAAATTTTTCTTTAAGAAAATCAAAATAGCAATAAAATAATGGTTAGTCCGTTGGACTAGTATTAATGGGAGGGGTGTGGTTTAGTCAGTAAAAATCTGGCACACAATGGAAGCTACGGGGCTCATTGTGTCTATGAAGATTCCCACCAATCCACGCAAAAAAAAAAAAAAAAAAAAAAAAAAAAAAAAAAAATCAATAACTTTTTAAATAATTTAAAAGCCGTTGCTTATACTGACAAAATGAATTAAATCATTGAAAACACATAAAGAATATTGGGTCAAAAACCATTTGGCCCTCTCACAGTACGAAGACAGAATCTTGCTAATGAAAATTAAGCTTTTAAAAATAAAATATTTGATATGTCAGTCTAAGAGAAGCTAAACAAATATGCACAAACAACCTCTTCAGATTACGTTAAAAATGAGTTAAAAAAGCACCAGGTTACGATCCCATCAATTGCGAAATTATTGAAGTACTACTAGAGTTGGCTCTGATAAAGTTACAATATATATTTAACGCATGCTTTAAGTTCACATACTTATGTTCAAGGACAATAATTATTAATACTGAAACACGAAAACCCGCTTTCAGCAGAGGTTGATATCAATATCGTTGTTACTCATTATATCAAAAATATTTGAGAAACTAGTCTTCAAAAACCAAAGGGTAGAGCTTCTTCTATTTTTTTTTTTTATATTATAGCCAAAACTTAGGTTTTGAACCTTTAAGTACTTGCGTACCGTTGACTATTTGAAAAAGGAAAGGATAGTTAGAGGAAAGGAAAGAAAAAGGAAGAAGAAAAGTTTTGTGGGAAAGAGCGAACAATGTTCTTAATATTCGTCTTAAACCTCTGTAAGTCATAAATAAAAAATCCTTCTCTCATTGGGAATGCTTCGATTGGGACGCGGTTCCACAATCGGGATGTTCTTACTATAAAAGAATTTCCATAGCCGGACTTAAACCATCTCGGAATTTCCACTGTGAAAGGGTGGGCACTTGATGCCTCTCGTGTTGTGCGATTGAATTGCTTAAGAGGAGGAAGAAGTGATTTTAATTCCTCGGAACAAGTGCCAACACCAAGCAGATATCTATAAAATAGAGTAAGTGCTCCAACAATACGACGATGACCAAGTGGTATAAGGGATGAGGTCACATTTATGTCGCCTATAAGACGAATGGCGCGGTTTTGAACTTTGTCCAAAAAATTTAAAGCGGTTTTTGGTGCACCTGCCCATAAATGTGAGTTATACTCGAGCTTGGGTCGTATATATGCTTTATAGATTTTTAAAAGGTCTCGAGATGAAAAATAAGTTTTGCAGCGGCTCAAAAATCCTAAACATTTTGCGGCGCTTTTCGCAATATCGAAAATATGCTCATTCCAGTGCATATTTTGATTCACTCGCATTCCGAGAATGTTCAGATCTTTGAGTCGCTGGATACCTTCATTTTGAAGCCGGAGAATTGGTTCGAATGTTGTTAGCTTGTTACTAACAAAACAGCTTTGAGTTTTTGAAGTGTTAAACTCGACTCTGTTAGCTTTACCCCAGTCGACAATTTTGGCAAGGTCGTGATTGAGCGCGCCGGCCATCATTGTTCTTTTGGAGGTGACTGCGGAAGCTGTAGCATTAGTTTGTTTTAGAAAATCATATGATGCTACTAGAGTGCTGTCATCAGCAAAACTATGGATTGGATTGAAAGTTAATTTGAGAAGGTCATTAATGAAAATGAGAAATAGGGTGGGGAAAAGGACAGAGCCTTGTGGAACACCAGCATTGATTTGAAGTTGGTCGGAAAAGGAACCGTCAACTGAAACTATGATAGATCGATTTAAAAGAAAACTTTCAATCCATTTAGAAAAGGTTGAACCAAGGCCTATAGCGTTGCATTTTGCTATAAGAGCAGAATGCCAAACTCGATCAAAAGCCTTAGATATATCCAGAGCTACAACAGTAGCTTCACCAGATTGATGCAGGCTGGTGTTGAGCTTCTCGCAGAGGCATGTCATGAGATCACCGGTGGAACGTTGGGCTCGAAAGCCGTATTGGCTATCATGAATTATACCTCTACTGTCAAGATATTTCTTCAGCTTATGATTAATTAAGATTTCCATCGTTTTTGAAATAATGGAAGTAATAGCTATGGGCCTATAGTTTGAAGGATTGCTTTTGTCACCTTTTTTAGGAATAGGATAAACTTGGGCAACTTTCCAATAGGAGGGGTAAGTTCCTGACGAAAAGGACAAATGGAATAAGTTGCGCAGAGGTTTAGAAATAGCGAAGGCAATGTGTCGCAGCACAATTGCAGGTATACCATCAGGACCGGTAGATTTTTTTATATCGAGATTCTTCAAGACTTTTGCTACAGCTCTTGTTCTAAAGTAGATCCTTCCGAAGGAATAATTTAGAACAGGGATTGATGAAGGATTTTGGGCTGTAGGAGGGAGTGTGGAATTAGCTGCAAATAATTTTGCGAAGAGATTAGCCTTTCCAACAGAATCTGATATAATAGTACTATTATTATCAATCATAGGTGGAAACGAAGACTTGCAAAAATTTTGCCTAACATTTTTAGCAAATGTCCAGAAAGACCTGCTGTTGTTGGGGAGATCAAAGATTTCTCGTCTCAATCTTTGGTTATGCAGGAATTTTTGCTGATTGATAATTTTTTTACATTTATTCCTAACCACTTTATAACTCTCATACGTATTGACTGTTTTATTGTTCTTGTATTTTTTGTAAGCTTCTTCTTTGGATTTCAGAGCTTTGCTGCAGAGGTCGTTGAACCAACCTGAGGGATTTCGTTTTATACTTCTAAGGCTATTTGGAATGAAAGTTTTCATTCCTAATAGAATCCTCTTGGTAATCACCTCTGCAGCAAAGTCGACATTTTTATATTGGAAACACAACGACCAGTTCGATGCATTTAAAAAGTTGTTGAAGCCTTCCCAGTCAGCTTGGTGATAATGCCAAACTAGTCTTTTGGGAGAATTAGAAGAACTGGTTGTTGTGCCTACTTCGAAGCTTGTGCTTACAAGACAGTGGTCGGAACCACCTAGCGGAGAGTTAACAGAGATTGAATATTTCTCTGGATGGGTAGTTAGGAATAAATCCAGGAGGTGTCCGTTCTGGTCGCGTCGGTCTGGTATCCTCGTAGGGCTTTTGACAAGTTGAGAAAGGTTGAAAAAATTGGAAAAAAGTTCAACTTGTTTGCCTTCGGGACTGTTGTGACTAGAAAAATTAAGCCAGTCTCTGTTATGAATATTGAAGTCTCGCGCCAGAATAATCTCAGACTCGGGATTGGTTTCCAGAATTGAGTTTATCTGGTTGGATAGTCTTTCTATAAGCATATCAGTTTCTAGCTGATTCGCTTGAGGCGATCTGTAAATAAAACAGAAGTGAATGATGTGCTTATCGGCGTGTATTTTCATCCAATTATATTGATAAATTGGATTGGAGCACTCAAAATTTTGAAGAGTCTTATAAGCTACATCATTTCGTATATACAAAGCAATCCCTCTATGGGGTATAAAAAGTGGCACAAGCGAATAATTATTGATATTAAAGTTAATATCATTATTCACAACTTGTGTTTCACTTAGTGCTAAAATTGCTGGATTTTGGAGCCGTAGATGGCTTTCGACGGAATGGAAATTTGTTGATAGACCGCGAATGTTACAAAAATCTATCTTAAACATAATAACGAACAATTTACAAAGAGAAAAGGAAAATAAATTAAACTTAACAAAAAGTACCGAAAAAAAAAAATATATATATATATATAAAAAAAAAATATATAAATTAAATTTTTTGGCCCACGTACCACTTACTTATACCACCCCTGCAATGAATGCAACTGAAACCAATATCTACACACAACAGTTTTTAATACCTTATTGGGTGTAGAAATACTCTCAGAAACATTCACTGCAGGTTAGAACAATGAGAAAATTACGGTAATAACAAAATAAAAAAGAAGAAAAAATTATAGTGCATAATGAGAGAATTTTGTAGAAGAAAAAGAAAGCCGGAAAAGAAAAACGAGAAAAAAAAAAAAAAAAAATTATTTTAATGTGAATTGAATAATGATTTTATTATTGTCAACTAAGACGAACAGTTAACAACATTTTGAATAAAGGAGAGAAAAAAGAAAAAATTGTTTTGGCTATTTTTAAGTTATGTATTATTTGATTTTATTATTATTCTAAAGTAAATTTTATTATTGACACTATTTTTAAATTGTTTTTATAATTTAAATTTTTTATTATTTTAATTTTTTTTTTTTTTTTTTTATGCACTCTGATTTTAGTTTATTAATCATTAATTGCTTATTTAAACGTTTATTTATTACACCGCACTTTTAATTCACATGTACCTAGGTTGAAGTACAGTGGCAAACTTGAAATTTAAATTTAAATTTGCGTATGCGGTTGTTGTCAAAGGTAAATCAATAAAAAAAATCCCGTACACCGTGGTTGTTGCCTAAGATAAATCAAATTGAATCGTATGCGGTTGTTTTCTAAGATACATCATAAAAAAAATGGGAAACAATTGACAATTAAATTGAATACGATTTTTTTTTACTAGATTTCGAGCAGCGAATCCGAATGCCAATTAATTTTTATTTTACAAATATCGATATTTCGGAAGTAACTTACATCCTTCAAAGTTTAATCGTCAATATACTTACGATACCTATACTTACAATTTCGATATATTAAGCGGTTATAGCGACCAGTGAAATGAAACAACAGCGAACAATTATTTTGTATTTACTGTGAATTCATTCGGTTATATAGCGATCAGTAAAAATTGCTTCATTAAAATTTATTGTTATTTCGGTTAGATTGCATCACTGATCGATAAAATTAAACAGTAACAAAATGACACATAACTTCAGTCAAATTCAAATTAATAAATGAAACAGGGAATAAATGAAACATACAATCAGTAAATTAATTTTGTTTGGTTTTGTTTCATCAGACAAATAAATACTAGGGCCTATGACTGAGGCTTATAACCTAAAAATTTAAATATGCCTACTTATTTCATACGCGAATATGAATCCCTACCGCGTAATAAATACGCAACTAAAATCTATATTTTACCTGTAAAAAAGTTTCCAAAATAAATAAAAGCAATAAAATTACACTACAAA
Source organism: Argyra leucocephala (assembly GCA_963942445.1). Lineage (NCBI taxonomy): Eukaryota > Metazoa > Arthropoda > Insecta > Diptera > Dolichopodidae > Argyra > Argyra leucocephala. The sequence continues at coordinate 47,876,787 of OZ012679.1, read as the reverse complement.
AATTGTTTTAAATTATTTTAACTCTAATCAAATATAATTTCACTAAATTCAAAATTAAATATTAATGAAAATTATAAAACCATATATGCTAGGAACATGAATAAAATAAAATAAAGTATGTATACATACATAATAATTGTAATTAAAATTAAATTGTTTAAAATTGTTGGAATTTCAAAAATCTGATTGCACAATAAATTCCGTAAAAATTCCAACACCATTTAATTTCAATTTTTAATCCACGAACCCATTTAAATATCGAAATTAATCTCAACAAATTTTGTTATACAATTTAAATTTACAATCTTATCTGAAGCTATACCTAAATACTGAAGGTGAAATAATTACTTAAACATCACTTTAAGTTTTAAAATTAATCACTTTAAATAATTATTTTTATTAAAGTACCGGCACTTTTCAAAATAAATTTCCGACAATATGAGTACTTAATTACATTTCAAATAACATGTGTTCAATCTAAATTAATAATTTTTTAAATTTAAAAATTATTAGATCAATGTTTAAACAAAAGATAAAAAATTAATAAAAAAAAAATTCATTGAAGAAATTTAATTCCTTTCATACAAACAAATTCACTATTTTTGTTTTTTGGTATAACCCTCAAATTAAATTCAGATAAAATTTTGTACAGTCATTTTGGGTAGATTTTTGTTTTTGGGTGGCTGTGTATATACTATCTAATAAAAGTATCTATTTAAAATTATGTAGATTAAATAAAAGCAATATTTTTTGTGCAATAAAGCATAAAACAAAATATTCTGGTTTTCTAGACAATTCAAACAATTTTCTTACAAATAACTCGTTTAAATCTTTATATTTCTTGTTTTTATGTTTCCAATAATGATTTCACGGGCACACCTTGTGCAAAAAAAAAATGCAAAATTAATATCAGATTCCATTGTATTGCATTTGCATTGCATTAAATTTATTGTGCCATGCAATGCCAATTATTTCAGACAAAACTGAATGAATATAAATTTTGCAAAATGCATTTTACCTACTGACAATTTAATATTAAAACAAAAAAATACTATACTTATTGGAATGTAAAATGGTTCAAGTTAAAATCACTCCACAAATCTACTGGAACATAATCTATATGTATATAAGTATGTATACATAAAAGCTTGCACGACAATGACACTTGTTTTCAGTAAGGGTTAAGTGCAAGGCTAATCTTGTATATTTAATCCGAAAAACAAAAACGAAAAATATAAAATAATTAAAACAACAACTTTATTGTATAAATAGCAGCAGTTATCTGGTGAGCTTATAACAAGATTTATTTAAATTTTTCTGAATTTAAATTATATGAGTAAAAAAAAGAATAAAAAACAAAAAAAAATTGTTTTGCTTTTGCAAGGTCTAACTTTAAAAGGTATTTTGTAAAAAAGAAATATTTTAAAGAAATTTTTCTTCCTCTCTTAAATAAATTAAAAAAACAAAAACAAAAAAATAAATTTTTATATTTTAACTTTATTTAGTCGGTTTTTTTGCAATTAACTTTTTTAAAGGAAGTGGCTAATGTCACTGCGCTGTCAATATGACTACAACAACAAAAATGGCTGGAGTAAAAATAATATGAAATAAAAGTTTGAAGTCAAATGAACAGAGTATAAAAAAAAATCAATAATTCTTAATTACAAACTCATACTCGCCCGAAAAAAAAAAACAAAAACGAAAGAAAAAATAAAAAATAATAAAAACCAAAAAACAATATAAACGGTATTATTTAAATGATTTACCGTTATGTTGACGCTACTAAATATTAAATTCGATATAATCGTCTTACAAAAAACAAAAATGCTTTCCATAATTTCGGGCAATCACTTACATTAACATTTGTTCGACCTTGAAAGTATAGTTAATTTTGTATTAAGATAATAATGTTAAATTCTGTAATGGTTTGGGTAGATCTCTAATTTTACCAAAATTTTCCCGCCGGCTAGGTAGGTACTCTTTCCCATTGTCTAAAATCAATAATATTTGTAGGTTAAACTAATGTTTAGCTAGATAAACAAAGAGTCAAGTTTGGTCCTTCTAATCCTTGTAGGTTCTGATTGTGGACTGTCTTATATATAGGTAGAAATGGCTTACTCAACTAATTCAGCTGCAAATACCATCTGGTAAGGCTTTAATTAGATTCCTGAGTTTCCTGAGTTCTTAAAGCTAAAGTAGTCGACAAAAAAAGTGGTTGGAAGAATGAAGCTTGAAAACTTACCTACATCACTGACCGATTTGAAAATGCATTAAATCGTTGTAAAGTATACATTACATATTGCAATGACTTGAAAATACATAACTTAACTACATCATTGAAACTCCGTTTGAACGCATAACTTTGTCCTTTATCATTCAACTATTTAATATATTAATAATCTATTTAAAAGTACATCTAAACCCCATCCGTACCGTTTTTAATCAAAAATTAATATATATCTATATCTAAACTTAATTTGCAATTTTCGTCAATTGTGCTATATTTTGTACAACGGTTCTCCATTCGTTACATCCAATCTTTCAAAAGTTGTCAACAATTTGGTCAAGCCATCTTCATCTTTCTCTGATGTTATTGTGCTGTACTGTGTCAAATAATTTATGACGATGAGTAAACAATGATTGGTTTTTTTTTTATTGCGCAGGTGTCCTTTACTTCGTTTGATGCGCAGGTGTCTTACCAGGCTAAAAATTAAATAATAGTATTTTTGTTTGTTTGTATACCTGAGTGGTAGTAATTAGATTAGCTTAGTGGAAAAAAATTGATGGAGGAAAGGTTAGGTACGGAAATGACTACTAGTGAGTGATAATTATTAGGTTTAAACTTTTGATAGGATTTTAATTGTACAACTTTAGTATTTAATAATAATATTATTATTCAAAGGAAATCTAACTTAAATTAAAATATACTTGTGCTCCATTTTATTTACTGCTATATTAGTCACAAATTTCACGAACAACGAAAAGAACAGTTAAACAAGCAGTATTCGAGGTGATGAACTTTGGGGTAGTAATCAAATTACAAAACAACAATACCATGACTGTCGGTTTACAGGTTGCAGCTATGTTAACCCAGAAATTCTAATTTTAATCTGCAATTTGACTGAGCTTAAGTGAATCCCACATAAAGAGCTTGGTTCTATAAAAAAACACATTCGATGCTTTTTTCGCTAGATAATCTACAGCTTCGTGTCATGCGAATTTAGAATCCAGGTAATATTAAGTTTATAAATTAGAAAGAAACCTAACTCAATCAATGTGGTTGTAGTTTCAGAGAGGGAAAAGGAAAGATGTAATTAAATTGAAAAATTGTTATGTTATTTGAAACATTCTCCATTGAATGAAAAATGTCAATTTAAAAGATTGTAATTTATGGCGTCGATGTCAAATTAACACCCGAGAAGTAAAGGAGCAGAATAGTATAGCGGACGTAAAAGAAAAATTAACTAAACACACTAAAGGTGGAATGTATATGCGCAAAACAGAAAACCGGTTAATGAAAAAAAAATGAGTATACCAGAACGTGTCGAAACTACGATGGCCGAGTCCAAATTGCGACAATGTCATGAAGAAAAAGAAGTCATTTATAACGTAGGAAATGTATAATATCGAGACACTAACTTGAAAGCTATATTGTTTTAACCTGAAAGCTATATTGTTGTTATTAAAGCTGTTTTGAATAGGGGTTGGATACATGTAATACCCAAACCAAAATCATTTAGACAAAATCCAAATGGTGATATTTCCGTTTTCTTATATTACAACAGAAGCTATACAAATCAAAACAAACGGCGATTGTCTGTTAAGGACGTGGTTTTACTGGCGATTTCGACCCTGGGGATTTTTCTTTAGGGTTCGTCTTGGTTAGTTCTATAAAATTGTTAAGCTGCATAATGTAATGAAAATTTTAGTTACTCAATTCTAATAAATTAAATAGAATATTCATAAATATTTGTAATGAATTGCCTCACCACTATACATGTATTGTACATTACAACTTTAAGACACCGATTTGTTTTATTTAATCCTGAAATCTGCATGTGAAAAATAATAATCGTAATTAAACACAGTATGTGTTGTATATTTTGAATATTTATTTTCATTTGTCATAATAATTTCAAGTCATTCAGCCTTGAGTACGTTTCATGACCCCCAAATTTTATAGTTTTGAGCAAAAAAAAAATAAGTAATTTGTCCAATAAAGTGTGCACAAACATTTAAATACCACAATGATAATTCAAGGAGAAATTCCTATTAAAAAAAATAATCAAAAATTATCATAAAGTGTTCATGTTTATTTATTCCCACAGTTTTCGACAAAAAAATTAATGATGGTTAATTGTGATTAATTTCGGACATCACTTAAAACGGAATAATAATTGTGGAAAGAAGTAAAATTCGAATATTTCAACCTTGAAAAGGAGTTTTTAATGCACATCATAATAAAGATTACCCCAGCAAAGCAATAAATTTAAACTTAATTTTTAATTTTTTAACTTATTAGTGGATTTTTATTATTTTTGTTTTTTATTTTTTCTTATTATGCAAATGAGTTCAAAATGTAAAAATTTATTTGTTTTTTTTTTTTTGTATTTTTACCAATAGAGAAACAAAAAACACTTTTGATTAGTTTCGCTTCTCTTTTTGCGCATCAATGATCATCACACATGAAATGATCAAAAAATAAAACCACTTAACTGATTTAGTGATTTCTTTTTATAATAGAATGTGGGCACTCACACGCGCAAATTGATATTTATATAGAAAATATAAAATTCCTCATAAGTTAAATCATATCATTACGCAATATTAACGGTTATTTGCTCTTTCTTTTAATTTTTTTTATTTTTATATTTTCTATTTTATTGGTGAAAGTGATAGGTATTTTCGATTTGTTTGTATATGAAAGGGGTGTGTTAATGTCCGGCTTTTATTGAAAATTTAACGTTATGAATGAGTGACGAATTAATGAAAATGATGATTAAAGATTTTAAATCGAAAATGAAATATTTTTAGAACTTAATATACAAATTTTGAGATCAATTTTTATTATAATATACTAGAGTGAGTTATAGTCAAAATCGTACATTGACAATGGTAGCACCAATTAAGTAGAATATGGTAATTTTATTTATTAATTTTTTTATATCAGTTTAACTAAACATTAATATGCAACCAGAACATTTCAGGCCATTCTCACTTTCTAGGATTTATTAATATTGTCATTTATGTTATCCCAATGACACAGAGTACTAGACCAGGTCGAAAAACCAATAAAATTATATTATTTTCACCGTGAATCGAATCTGATGGACTCTTTTGGTTGAAAGGCAGGCATTCTATATACTGCGCATGATAACTTTAGTTAGACCTAAATTATGCAAAATAGATTTACATTTATTATTATTTATAGCATGTTCACATTGTGTTTAAAATACGTTTCTAAATATTATGGTTGAACAAAAATGTTCGCATTATACTTTAATCATAGTTAAGTCTGACTTTCTGTTTTTACTCGATTTCGCTGTCAAAACAAAAACGAAGAGAGAATATTTTTGGAAAGAAAAAATCCATATGAATCTAAAAATTAATAAATTGAAAAATAATTTAAATTTAGAACAATTTGGGATTGTAAATGTTATCAATATTAGGAGCGAATTTATTTTAATAAATATTGTTTACATTTTTACTTGTTTCAAACTTCAAAAATACCATTGTCAGGAGTGCACAAAAATAAAAATATCGATACAAATTACGATATAACATAAAAGCTGGGTTGGGAAGGTAAATTGAACATAATTTAAGTGTAATTTATTTTTAATTATGGTTACAAGTGTGAAATTAGTTTTATATGAAATTACACTTTAATTGTGTATATACTTTGATTACTTTAAATCATAGTTAATTCGGTAAATGTAAACATGCCATTGTACAAAATTGTACGTTATTGAAGTTCGTACGGTTGATTAGCCGTAAAAATATTTTTATTAAGTATTAAAAATATAAACGAAGTTTATGAAATTTTTAAGGTTTTTGGTATTTAAAGTAAAAGATACAAAAGTAAGAATTTCAATCTATACTAATTCGTAAAACAAAAATCAAATAAATTAAGTTCGTCCGATTGAATTCATTAAAGTTTGAATTCGTTTTACATTGATATTGTGGAAAAACACTTTAAGCTATGGATTGTCTATTTTTACCTGATAATCCTTCAAGATTTTAAGATTTAAGATTGGTATTTTAGTAAACAAAAATCATTAATTGGGCTATTTTAAATTTGACCTTGGCTACAACGGATGAAAAAAGTGTAGTTTGTATAATGTACTACAGCTCCGAAGTACATTATACATATACGAGTACAAAATGATGTTACATAGTCGTGACAACTTTTTTTTTAAGATATAATGGGTGGGTATCGGACTAACTGTTTTTGCGGGAAGTCTGGTTCAAACTTACAAAGTTGGTATAAAATAACGAAAATTTTTGTAAAAAACGTTGATTACCTCATAAAAGTACATTTTTTTATTTTTATTAATTAATATTTTTAATTATTAAAAAACTATAAAAAATTACAACTATTATGTTAGATTTGCCATTTCTCCAGTACAAAAATGTATTTTGCAAATTGTATATAAAAATTAAAATAAATGTTGGAAGCAAAAAAAAAGAATTAGATAGAAGCCTGACTGTCTAGGTTTACTTATTGAAGTTGAAAAGGATAAATAAACTGATTTAATGAATTGCATGGACTAGCTGGAAGTGGTACCGAATTACATCACCCTATAACTCATGCAGTAAGACAATTAACCAGAGTAATAGAATTAAAATCACGAAATCTAATTTGACTATTCTTTCTGAATGGTAAAAAACCAACTGGGACTATGTGTAGACCGGATGTTGTTGACTGCAACATTTTAAGTAAAATTAAACATTCCAATTTGCACAGTGTCACTAGATCCAAATCAATTACACTTTTTTCACATTGTTCACATTTGCAACTATAAGTAATGTTGCTTTCTTCAGATTGGGTATACTATAAAACTAAAAAACATTAGTATACAAACAAGTATTCAATGTAATCTTAAATGAAAGAAGTTCTTTGGCAAAACTACTGGAACTCATCAACAGGTATAGTGTAGTGTTGGATTACTTATACAACAACTTAGTATGAATTTTATTTGAATTAATGCAAAACTCACATATAGATTTCAAAGAAATCAATAGATATGTGAAAAAGCAAACAAAATTCCTAGATAAATGATGTCAATAGAATTATAGTAAAAACTATATCCATTTAGTAATCAATAAATTAATTTCTAATTTGTTAAGGGAATTTTACATTTTTATTTTTTAATAAATAAAATGAATGTAAATCACATCTGACCTAATTACAAAAAAAAATTATTTCTTATCAGGGAAGCATTAATACAATTGATATATTAATAAATAAACTAAAGACCAAATCTTAGAATTAGAAAATTTAGTATTATGCTCGAAGTATGCTAAAATCATCTAACATTGAAAATCCAGAAAACGATAGTTTTATTATAAAGAAAAAAAAACGTTTAACTTCTCCTCTTACCTTGTATCATTAAATAACATTGGATCGATTTTAGATAGACTCAGCATTCTCTATTGTCAGGTACTCTTATCCCAAGTTTATTTGGTATTATTTATGAACTCTCTTACCTATCAATTATATATTTTGACAAGTCTTTCTGTGACCACGTTCCATATTCAAGTTACCCAACAAAAACAGAATTGAGCAATATTAACCAACAAAAACTGAAGCGATCTGTTTTCATTTATCAAATATTCTAAGCAAGTCAACAACTGAAAGTATTATTTATATTATTATAATCGAATATTAAATCATATTTAAATACCTTCATATCATTACCCAATAGAGCCTTAAATTAAGAAGCAATAACATTTACATAGCGTAGTAGGTAAACTGAAAACGCTTAACAACAGTTAATGGGTACGCCATGGGGTACAAAATCCAAAGTTCCTGCGGACAAAAGTTCTGGGCTTCTTATATTCCACTGTAGAATACTGTACACCAATTTGAATTTACATTTACAAATAATTTAAGAAGATTGATATAGAGTTAAAAAGCACGATGCGTCTCATCAAAGGCCAACAAAATGGTAATCCGTGCTCAGGAACATAATCCCTCCCAACCTACGTCATGAAAATGCTTTGATTAGAGTGTACAATAAAATATTGCTAATAATAATGAATTACCAATCCATACTAATATTAACGCAAATATCCCAAGATTAAAATCACGTAACCCACCATTTACAAAAACCAAACATCTAATTGAAAATGATTTTAACATTCTTCACTAATGGGTAAGATCTTGAACATTAACTTCACAGGTAGACGAAATAATCATAGAACATCCGATTGAACAGAACGAGACAACGATGAACAGAATTCGCACACAAACGGTGGGGAGCAGTCATTTTCCCAGTTCATAATTGCGGTCTTCCTCAACAAACTATTAAGTATACATATAGTGAGTGATTGCAACAGCAGAGCAAATTAATTAAGGAAAATTAACGACTTCGTCGAATTTAGCCCCTTCGGCTTTAGAATGAATAAACAATTTAAATATTCTAATTTAATACTTTATTTTGTTAAAATTTAGATAATATTTTGTTTTGCGCTACACATTTGAGTTTTTGTATTCAATCATTGTTTTAGAAAAAAAAATTAATATAATTAAATGTATTGTAATTTCTGTGTTAAATAAAACAAATGTTCAAATTCAGAAACTTTTTAGCCTAGACGCAGGCATGCAATTTTTAGTTTTCTAACTGTTTATTAAACATTTGTGTTCATGTGTGCACATTAGTTTTTATGAAAGAATACCTGCAACTGGTTTTATGTGTGCGCGCTTTCAAATAAATTAATAGAATACGAAAATGTGCAAACAAACAGCCCACGTAACATTTTATTGTTATAACAACAAAATTAGTGCTATAAGACTCCTATATGATTCCAGATAAGCACTAAAAGTGTTATAATGATGTTTTTATGGGAATAATGTGATTAATATTGCTATAAGAACGTTCTCCATGCATAAAATGATCGCGAAATCATCAATAAAAAAAGCTCATACTCTCTATGAGTTAATGAAAATTTATTACATATATAAATCAAAAGCCAAATTAAAATAACATTTCGCCTTTACAATAAATCAATTTTAATTTTTTTTCTCTTTCCTTGTAATAAAAAACAAAAATGTTTACCTAAACTAAAATTTTAATTTATTTACTTTCAGATTTTCACCTTTAGTATTTAAAATGTCATTCCACTTAGATATTAAAATACAATATTTAGAAAATAATCATGAAAACATTCGCTACGTTGTTTATAGACTAATTTAATAATTTTAAAAACTCATTCAATAAAAACAAAAATAAAAATAATAATTATTTAAGAATTAAAATTTCGTCCTTGGACTAACACCTTTTTAATATACTAACATTTCTACCTACTCATATTTTATTATAAGAAAATATGTTAAGCTTTAAATAAAATAAAATTCTATTCCTTATACACTCTTACAGTACAGTACAGTACAGTAAACTTAAAGAATTAAATAAAAAGTATGAAGACAAAAATAAGGACACTTACAATTACTTTTAATGAAATCTGGATAGAGGCATTTTCTTTTCTTTTTTTAATTTTTTATGTTAGGCAACGAAATATTCAGATTAGCGGCTGAGATTTTTATTTTTTGTTTATATAAGTAAGAATGGCAGCATCTGGTGCAAATATGGATTTTCAAAGATTTCAAGTTTTGAAAGTTTTTTTTTCATTTATTTTCTGTTTTTTTTATTTGTGTCAGGATAACGAGACAAAAATAAAGTTTTTATAACCGAGAAATTTTTTTGCCGTAAATTTAAATTAAAATTTGCTTATTTCCTGGATAATTTCAAAAAATAAAAATAAAAAACAAAACAAAACAAAAATGTCATTTAAGATTTTTAAATTTGTGAAGGCTTTTAGAGCTTTTGCAGATTTAAAAAAACAAAAATTGTAGGTAAAAATGTTTCGTTTTTAATTAATGTGCATCAAATGAATGTGAGTAAAATTATGTGGAAAAAAATTCCACAAGCAACACCATTAAAATACCGAATGCAAAATTAATTTGGTTGCAGTACCTAATGACAAAAATGTACTTCGAAAACAAACTGCGAACAGAAGCTGGTCAGAAAACATGTTGAACAATACAATTAAATATGTTATTCTAATATTTAAGCTTGAATCATTCGAATAAATTAAAATTCATATGTCACTTGAACTCAAGGGTAGTTGAAGATATTTCTATAATGGAACATTGCCTTAAAATTGAAAATTTAGCTACCTTTCATATCTTATTTCTAATAAAAGTTGGAAGATAAAAACAATAAAATAATTAATTTAATAAAAATAATAAAATACAGCAAAAAATATTTTTTTTGTTGCAGAAATATTTGAATTTATATAAACTGTGCTAAAACTACAAAAATAAAATTTAGAATCATAGCTTGATATGAAATTTTCAAAAAATAATGATAAATGTAATTACAGAAAATGCAAATTGGCCGAAATTTTACGAAGTCTTAACCAGGTTTCATTAGGAGATTTGGAATAGATGCATTTATATATACGTAAACCTACCTATCATATAAATCTGACTGGTATTTGACATATCCGTTACTTTGATCTAGAATACCCAACACATTTGATTTTTTTATTCTTAATACACCGTAGGAGCTATATAGATGCAGGTTTAATATTAATGTAGTGGATTTGAGAGAAAAAATATTTTAAACTTTACACCCATTTTATTTTTTTATCAGTAAATTTCTTATGTGTATTTTATATACTTTATGATGAATGTGTAAAAGCAAAGAGCTAGGTTGATTAAAACCAATAAATTAAAACAACATAAAATTATTGATATGATTGCAGTGGACAATGTTTTTTATATTACTTTTTGTTTGTTTTTTCATTTTTACACCATAGATAGAGAGTGGAAGCATATAAGTCGGGTATAGTAACATCAGTGACTAAAAATCAGCTGCTTAAAAAAAACAAACAAGTATTTAAATAAATTTACGTGGAATATAGGCAAATATAGGAAAATATATATAATTAAAAACAAATCGGTCGGTCATCCATCTTTATTTCCTCAATAAATACCATATCTGTGTTACTGATTAATCCTTTTGTTTAATTAACCCGTTTACTTGCACTTTTTTGTCTTTCAAATAACAAAAAAAAAAGATCAACTCCTAAAATTGTAAGTTTTGCTAATTTTAGAGGATTTGGATTTTTATCATATTTAAGATAAAATTAAAAATTACAAAAATGGCTAAATTAATTTATCAAAATAATTATTACTTTTGTTAATGTTGTACTACGACATAATGCTTCATTGAATTCAATACAAATTTTTCTGTTTTTCTTAGCTAGCAGTTTTCTACACGAATAATAATTAACAACCACTTGGAGTCTACCGGTATATCTTTTATTAATTAGTTCTTGGTAAAGGCCGAAAGCCGAATGGTCTTCAAAGAACTTCTTGTATTTCTGAATGTGTATATGGTTCGGCCATATAGTCGTGGATATAATAAAAAAAAATGTAAGTGCGTATAAGTCCGTTTTATATTAAAATTGAATTTACACTACTATTTTTAGTCCATTACAACAGTATTAATAACTCTAAATGATTACGAATGAACAAAGAAATTAATTGTCGGTTAAGTAAGCAGAAATCGCATTTGAACCCACCTCTAAATAAAAATAGAACAATTGCAATTATGTATTAAAATTAAATCAGATTTCAACGCTGATAATGTCTGTAAAACTTTCCACCTCAGTGTATTAAAACAAAAAGCAATGACATGAACCCAAAAATTTTAATGTGCAATTTGTCCAAAATATTACCGCCAAAAATTACCGATAAAGAAATAAAAAAAATTAAAAAATACTAATTTTTGTACCCACCTTTCAAATAAATCATATATAGCAAAACGTATCAAAGTTTTAAGCAAATCATCTGGTTCAAATCAAATGAATATTATTATTTTGTAAAGCAAAATATTGACCAGCAGAAAAAAAATATTCCTATTGTTGCTATGGTGATAAATCTTGCTAATTGCCACCTTTAAAAATTCACTAGATTTGTTAAAACTCCTTCTTATAGGAAAAACACCTGAAGCAAGATATTATAGAGAACATATCAAGAACAATATTGACTATTTCTTCAATTGGTGCTGAAATTACACTCCGTTGTGTGCAAACGAAAATTATAAACCAAAATGGACAGTTCTACATCAGTGACTCAACGGTGGTAGCAAATCTGTCGATATACAAGGGCATTGCGAAAAGTTTGCTGTACCTACTCATATTAAAAAACCAACTCAATACACTTTATCAAACGTTTATCATACTTTTTAATTCCATATTTCCATCTGAAAAATACGACTTTTCAAGACCTTTGAAATATGCTTCAATTTCAGCGATAAGCACTCAATTTGATGTGAATTTCCATTTTTTTGAAATTGGAAACAAAAAATAATCACCTGGGGCTAAATCTGGACTGTATAGTGGATGTGAAGCAAAGTCGTACAGTAATTCATTCAATATTACTGTTATCAAACCTGACGTGTGTGATGGTGCGTTGTCTTGATGGAACAACATTTTTTTCGTTGCTAAATCTGGTAGTTTTTTCTTGGTTTCGTTGTTCAACCGATCAAATAATGAACAATAGCATGTATTGATTTTCCTTTTTCAAAATAATCAATGGATATTATACCAATTGGATCGCAAAAAACAGTTGTAACAACCTTTCTGTTGATTTTTTTGCTTTTCTATTGCTTAGACTGATTTTTCGTTTCTATGTATGTAATGAACCCAAGTTTCATCAATATAGTTATATAAATCGTTATATAAAATAGTTATATAAATCGACGTAAGAGTTTATTTGGATTTAGCTGATATATTGCCAAAAGCTGCTCCCAACATGTTCAACGAATTATTTTTTGTGGTAATGTTATTAAGCGCAGCACCAATTTCGCTGATAGTTTTTTCATAAGGCGTTTATCATGTATATGTGGATAGCTATTTTCACTTTTTCGTTCATTATTTACACTTGTACATTCGCGTTTTAATTCAGCTACCCGAAAACGAATGGTTTCATATGATGGTGATGAAGTACCTAAATTACTATCCATATCCTTTTGGATATCGGTTGATGATAAACCTTTCTACAGAATTGCAGCACTAGTTTGCAATTTATCTATTATTTAAGCCGAACAGAATTTAAATGTTTACACAATAAACTATTTGAAAGATCAATTTGAAAATTTAAGACAGACAACGTAAAATATTGGTCTTTGGAATGGCAATGAAAAAAATTTAAAATATTGACAAAAAAAATACCGTTACAGGAAATACTTTTCGAACTGCCCTCGTACTAAGAAAAATTAATTGTTGAGGGAAAACTTTGTTTTAAGTTAAATAACCAGGACAGAAATGTTTTTGTAATGGTGAACCGAACAACGTTACACCAAGAACCGCTAGTATATATATTAATCTCTTAATACCAAATTCAACCACAGGAACAACTACAGACACTCATTAAATATTCAATAATTTAATATTATATATGAGACCGGAAATCGCTGTTAACAATTTTACCACACATAATTAAAGAACTATGGTACCGGAAATTATAAATTTTAATAAATAAAATTATGAAAATTTTCGAATAATTAAATATATCTAATTATAATTTTTATTAATTTATTAAATTTAAGGAAATAATTCTTTTATTCTATACTCAATCAAAATTAAAACAAGATTTTCACATCACAATTCAATCATTGTTCTTATTAGAGATAAATAAATATAATTGACAAATTATCCAAATTGAATTTCCGACAATTTCGACATTTTTTTTAACAAATATTTGAAGAATTTTAATTAAACAAAAAAAAATTCTAAACGCTTAATTTTTAGACCAGTTTGTTGTAAAAGAAATTAACCGGTTAATAAACGTAATAATTGTCACTATAACAAGACAGGTGATTTTCAAATATATTCCCCTACTTATTAGAAATATTTTATATCTTTGTTTATTAATATACTTTAAGAACACCTAAAACGATAGTTAGGTGGAAAACCTAAATAAAACAAGAATTCAACAATTTAGAAACAATTAAGATTAAAAAAAATTTCAAACCACAAAAAAAAACATACACAACAATATTGTTTATAAACCAAAATAAACAAAAAAAAAGATGAATTTCTTGTATATCAGATAAAATAAATAAAAAAACTTGTATATGAAAATAAAACATCTAGAATGCAGCTTACCTTGAAGAAGATTCCAAGATAGTATCTTTTTTCACCAAGCTTCAGTAATGGCATCGTCCATTTATTTGAGTACTGTGTTTCATCTACACAATTTGGACAATCTGAAAATAATTAAAAAAACAAATAAATAATCAGTGAAATTAAATTTACAAAATTTATACACATACATACACATACATATGAATATTTTTTTTTTATTCATACAAATGTAATTAATTGAAGTAACAAAAAAAAATATTATTAAACAAAACAACTGACATTGAGTTACAACGAATGGTGCAATTGGAGGCAAAAAAAATACTGATTACAAAATATTCGTCGAATACGTGATTATGCGATTCCAAAAAATAAAAAAAATGGATGCTGCAAATATTATTACCTATATAAAAATAAAATTACAGTAATAATTTATTAATTATATGAGTGTGTAAATAAAATAATGTGTGTGTGAAAACAGGGTGTTTTATTTTTGTTGTTTCTCTTTATAAAGGTATTGTGTAAGTAGATACGACCTTTTCAGATTTATTGTCTGAACCGTTATATTTATTGTACTGAACGGTCTATGTACTGAACCGCTTAAAAGTACACATCTTTGTCCATGGCGAACTATGTAATGTAGGCTAGACATTTTTAGATTTATTTTACTTTGCCTTTAAATTGCTTAAAATTTCAGACCTTTGTCGTTGGCGAATGTTGTTATGTGGATGTTTTATTATTATAGCATTACTTATCATTACCGTGTCATTGTTATGAAATCCAATCAGTGTAGAAGATGGTGGGCGCATTATTTAGATTAATTATTAATGCTCTTTTTTTAAGCCTAACTATTACTTCGCCCTATATAGTTTCTGAAGACGTAAGATAATTTGTTATAATTGCTAAAAATACTTTACGGTAGAAATGTGAGTGGAACATTAAATATAATATAAAGATATAAAACAAGATAGATTTGTAATGAGGCAAAATAAAAATATGAGTAGATGTTTATTAGACAAATACAAGCAGATTAGTAGATACTTATTTTATAGATAACCAAGCAAACATTAAACTAGCAGACAGATGAATTTTCAAAAATAGAGTTTGAACGTTTATGCTGCTTCAAATATCTTGGACTGAAAGAAAATTGAAACTGTGAACAAATAATATAAGATGTCGTATCGAAATAGCGACAGATGCATTTCGTAAATATAAAAATGTTCTTTGTTGCAAAAATTTAGATATTCGGCTGCATTCCATTATATGTAATTATGATATGTATACTGTCATATGCAGTAGAGTCTTGGAGCTTAAAAACAATATTTGAAATGTGGTCGTATAGAAAAATTCTTAAAATTTCATTGTTAGCAAATGTTTCAAATGATGAAACTGTTCGTAGAATCAATAAAAACCGTAAAAGGATGTATAAAACAGAGAAAAATTGAATATTACGGACTAGTGATGCGGGCTCAAAAATACAATCTTCTACAACTCATCGTACAAAGAAAAATCAGCAGAAGAATAAGAATTGGCAGAAAATGAATATCGTGGTTACGCGAGATCAGCAATTGGACAGGTATATCAAATATTGGTGATTTAGACCAGAAATAAATACAAATGAATTTTAGATAATTTCTAAGACATAATATGATTGCTAAAGAGTCTAGTAGTTAATAGACACCGGAGTCTGAGATTGGTGATGATTAAAATTAATAAGCTAATATCGATAAAAAATAATCGACTGTCAAAATCAATTTATTTTATTTTTATTTTGTTTACAAATTTTACATGATTAAATTTACCAATTATGTGTAATCATATATCATAATGTAGTTAGTTGTCAACAATTCACCTCAAAATTATACAATAAAAATTTTATTCACCACAAATAAGAAAGAATAAAAAAATAAACCACTCTATTATCATTCTATTTACAGATACAAGAGAGTGCATATGACTATATGATCTATATTCCACGAGCATCTATACGATGGTCTATATTCAACCGTCATCATCAAACCGTCACAAAACCAGCGTCATTTATATATGCATATAATACAATTTTTTTGTATTCTTCATTCTACTTCTTTTATTTGTAATTATCTATGTATTAGTGTGTGACACCGATTCAACCGCTAAAATTTTGGTTAAATAATCCTTTTTTCGTGAGTGCAAAAAACCCGCTCTTCAAAATTAATTTGCGGCAAAGGGATATGAAATTTATGTCAATCATGGCGTGTCCATAGCGTGTTCATAGAAATCTCCATTAAATATTAGCCATTATTGTATATGTTTTTTATATTTCTGTTGTGTATCGTTTTCAACCGTAACTTGTAAGAAAACTATACCAACAACAAAACCATACGTCTAATCCAATGATCAGGAGCATACAAAATGAAGAAATGAAAATGAAATTTCTACTATAAGACGCAAATGAAATAACGAATTACTCTTTTTTGATTCTGTGTTTTTTTTTTTTCAAATACAAAAATTTAGTTTTAACAATATAGTGTTTTTAAGAGTTATAATGGTGTTTTTACACCGTTTAAGCCTACAATGTTAATGTAGAATATTTAATAAGAATATATAATTCTATACATACTAGAGGCCCCTGTTGAGTAATTATAATGCAAGTTAAAGCCAAATTTAAAGTTTCTAAAAGAACAGTAATTTATGTACTGATATAGACTTCTCACGATAAAGCAGAAATCATTCATTTTTTTTTTATTAAAAAGTTTGTAGGTTAGTAAGTTTTATTTAGGAAAAATAAATACTCCTCCCTCATAGCCTGTTTCATTTCGACATATTCCCCATAGTAAGTGGCATTTAATGGATAGAATTACTAATAATAAAACATTTTTGTAATTCGAAAGGTATTATATACATATACATATTTTTAACCAAGCCTATATGATTACTAAAAATGATCAAAGTGTAGAAAACAATAATTTGAGGCAAATATAAAAATAAATAGAAATAGAAATAAAAATTTTGTTATCAGTAAATTTATTATTCATTGGAATTAAATTTCTTAAAATTTTCTTGTATCGTTGGATTAAATTTATTTTGCTACTTGCTTCTTCTAAAATAATTTTTACTTTTTTTCCAAAATTTTAATTTACTTTACTTTACAAATTTATTGTTTAAAACAACTTACGGAAACTAAAATTTTGACACAGATAATTTCTGTTCAGTTCCTGTCATTCATTCGTTCATTCAATTTAACATGCGATTTTCTGATAAAAAAAACCGGCACACAATTTTTACACAAAAGGTAATACCTAAATTGAATTACAATTACTCAACAGGGGCCCCTAGTAAATAAATAAATGAATAAATTGTTTTTGAAATAATTTAAAAAAATAAGTATATGACTTTTGGACTTAATACTCATATAAAGGAACTATTTTTATTCTTTGAATAATTGTTTTTCATGTTTTTAGATGGTTAGAAGAACTTAAACGTCTTCTAGTAATGTTATGACTTAAAAAATTATGATTAATCTAATTTCATGTATATGGGGTATATAATATAGTTGAAATAATCATTCTTTACATTCAGCATTTTCAATTTAGAACTATAAGCACAATAATTTTTGAATAGCTCAACATGCTTACTACTATAACCGCTCCTTGAATATCAAAAAATAATATTACAGATATTAAACACCCTGTATGTAATAAAACAGTTTTATAGGAATATGTCAGTTATAAGAAGACGATCCAAGGAAAACTACTTAATTATGTACATACATATTACTATAATGGGTATCTAGTGAATTAATTTATAATATTTTTTGATTTTATTTCTTAAATCTTAAGAATTACAAATTTTAAATAGAGAATTAATGTCATTCATTATAAAATTAATTTAATTTTTTTATAATAAATTTTTAACTTGATTCTAGATTCTTTTAATGTTTTAATACTTAAATCTACATTTTTTCAGTTTGTTCAATTTATCTTGTAATAAAAATATAAAAATTATTTTTATTAATTATTTACGACTATTTCAATGTCAATATCGGTTCATCTCAAATATTATAATAAATTGAACATTAAATACAAAACTAAAACGTGATCCAAATAATAAATTATAGCTTTGATGGAAGACATTATTTTTAGTTGATTGGTGCACTGGATAAAATAAAAATTATATTATCAAGGTAGGTAGGAGGTTATATTCAAGAGTTCAACCCAACAAATTGATGAATATTTTTTTTTGTTTTCATTTTAATATGCTTAATCAATAATTTATCTTATTTTATCTTTGCTTGTCTTGTGTTTTCTCATTCGTGAAATTTATTTGGAAGAATAAATTATATGATTTATGATTTAATTTAATTTTTTTTACAGTATTTAAGAAATCAAATTTAAAATCCCTTTGTCTTTAGGTGGATCCGGGTCCGAAAAATAATTGAATTAGTTGTAATAATATTTGAATATGCAGATTACTGGCCGATGAATATGAATGTAGTTAACGCTCGCTCAGGACTGTAGTAGCAATATTGTACTCGAAGTATTGTCGGTTTTTCTTATATAACCTGCAACTAATATCAGTCAGGACTGTTGACTGACATCAGTCAGCAATTTGATGAATCACGGATGTGAATTCTGATCATTAAAAACATAAATATTTTTAAATTAAATTTTTTTTTTTTCATCTTATACCGGGTGTTCCAGAGCATGCGTATCAGCTTTTTAAGAGAGGAAGGAACCGTTATTTCAAAATTTAAAAAAAATTATTAATCGAGGGTGCTCTATCGAATGGATGGTGATATTTTCAACTTCCAGTAAGGCGATTTTTAGGCTCAGGACTTAAGCCCAAAAATCGCTGAAATTAGCCGAAATCGAGATTTTCAAAGATTTTCAAATGGGAAAAAATTTCAAATTTTTTTTCTTTTAGCTTAAACTTTGTAGGAACCCAAAACTCAGAGAAACAATATGATAACATGAGAAACAAATTTATTTACAAAAATGATAAAATTTCATTAACCCTAGCTACTTTCAGTAATTTTAACTAATTTTGACTAAAAAATCAAATTGTTACAATATTCAACTCTCAGTTATTATTTTTCTTATTAAAACATGGGTTACCCAAATATTAAATATGACTTTATCTGAAAAACGGCAAGTTTGATATGAAAGTTGTTTTTGAAAAAGTTGTAGGGGATGATGTAGCGCATCAACACAAAAAAAAAAAAAAAATTAGGGAATTTTTTCGAGATAATCAACGATTTTTACAAAATTTTCAGTTTTTAAAAGCAAAATTTTAAGTTTATGCAGTTATTATTCAAAAACGATAAATCTGATATTCATTCAACATATACCATTAATTAGGTGTATTAATTCTAAAAAAAAGCTATGAAGAAGATGTTGCTCTAGTTTCAATTTCTTCTGAGCTGTAGTTCATATTCTTTAGACATAATTTTTCTAATCCGATTTTCTTTAACCCTCTGTACCCCAGGTAAATTTAAAGATAGACCCCTCTTCTAGAACCAATTTTTTCCTAAAATACTCCAAGGAATCATCCCTTAAGAACTTTTTGCTGTAAACCCTTTTTGAATAAAATTGCTTACTGGGCGAAAAAAAACAGGTTTGAGTTTAACTCGTTAAAAAACTGTATAATTTCACGCAAACTTCTAAGATTTCAACCTAATCTCTTTTTCAAGTTGTTACTTGGATATTACAAACATATTTGGCAAGAGCGGGAATCAAAAAATTATTCAGACCATATTTTTTTGATGTCATGAAAGAAGTTATCAAATGCTTTTTTTTCTTTGTTTAGCAAAATTATTGGTTGCGAATTTGGTTTCTTCGCCAAATTACATTATATAGAAGCATGAGGAAAAAACACTAGGTTTTTCTTTGGACTTTTTAAATCAACGTAAAGGTCTGTTTTCACTTTTGGAGCTAAACATCTATATAATTGTGAAAAACAGCTATTGAATGTAATTGTGTATTCTAAATATCTGTGTAAAAGTAGTTAGAGTGTTCATCCCATTGACTTAAAGTTATATAAAAAAAAAAAGATGAAAAATAGTTGGCCGTAGGCTAGTACTAGTCGTATAATAGACTAACTAAATATAACTTTATTCCTAACTCTAACATTGACATATATAGATGGTGCACTCTGTCTATTCAATAAAATAATCGTAGATATAAACGCATGCTCAGAAGAAGCATAGCACCGCTTCCTAATCTTAAAAAATTCCTAAGTGATATAAGAGGAGTTAAAAATACCCACAACTACAGAATGGAAACCCAAGATCAGTTAAACCGGTCATAGAAATTCATTCATAGTTTAAAATGTGAAATCAAATTTCATCTAATATCTATGCTTTTTCTGTTTATAAACAAAAATAATGACGTAATCCTCTTGATAAAATATTAATTATTCAGAGACAAATTAAATTCAAAAATTAACTATTACAAATATTCGCTCTAAACTACTTAAAACCACATGGAATACAAAACACAAAATAAATAAAATTAATTTCTAACTTCATTTTACCGACTGTGATCAAATGCATAAAGGACAACAATAAATAATGTTTCACATAACCAACCACACAATATTGTA
The DNA here is from genome assembly GCA_963942445.1 of Argyra leucocephala. Taxonomy (NCBI): domain Eukaryota; kingdom Metazoa; phylum Arthropoda; class Insecta; order Diptera; family Dolichopodidae; genus Argyra; species Argyra leucocephala. The sequence continues at coordinate 47,855,829 of OZ012679.1, read as the reverse complement.
CACTAAAATTTAACATTCCTGTAATATTTTAATCTTCATGTCTGTGAACTCAATATAGTTGACGTAGGTGGATATAAGTGTAACAATAAAACATATTTCATGAAAATGCATTTAAAATTTTCCACTACATTTTTTCAATTTTAATGTCTCAACTTTTAACCAACCTAACTGCGGTTAAATTTTTTATATGAAAACAATCCAAAAAAAAGACGAAATAGTTTTTGGTAGCATCAATAATTTACAAAAAAAATGGATTCCTGGTTATATTATGATGAAAACTCAAACAATAAAATATATTTGATGTTTAAATAGATTAAGATGTATATCAACAAAAATTAGGACATGTTTGAGTACACCATTTACATACAATTAATTTAATTTAATTTTTTGTTTTGAGATTTATATAGTATGTCATAATTCTGCTCAGGCTGCTGGAATGTTTATTCCATTGATTTGGGATATTAGTAAAGGAAAACTATACAAATAAAATAAAAAATACAATTTGTACACCAAAAACCACTACAGTGATAGTCGTTTTGACACAATAACAATTCGCATAATGTAATGAGTGTAATCAATGCTGGCATTCTAATAAGATATAGAAATTGAAAAAAACTGAGTTCTAATTAGGTATTGTTTGAAGTAATTTTTTACTTTTCTTAGCACATAACAAATGGAATATCGTATACCCTCTATAACTGTTATATTAATTATATAGTAACGAACCAAGAACATTTGAATTCAGGCAACACCTAATGATCATTCAGTTAGTCCTAGAGGTTCGCTTTTCTATCTTATAAATGACATAATTTTTGTAAGAAAGACAGAGTTTCATAGTGTCAGATCTTGTGTAATATATGGAAATATGTAAAAGGTGTTATACCTCTGCACCTCACGGTTTAATGATAACTGGATAGTGGGATGGTGTATTAGCACATTCGTAAAATAAATGTACAAAAATAAAAATAAAATCAAAGTCAATCTGTGTCAAAGAGAGAGAAAAAAAAATAGCTTAATCAGTTTGGAATAATTTAATAAGGAGATACAAGAACAATAAAGAAAATCAAAAATACTCGCTCTTTTGATTAGCCTAAAAAGTTGAAAGTTGTCTGAACAACGAAATAAATTCAAGCTTAGATTCGTAATTATAAATAATTCAGTCATTGAACCTTTCTTATATCTGCTGAAAATCCACAAAATAAAGATGGAACAGAAGTCGCAACCTTCATTGATTACATAGCCACACACTTTCAACAACACATAGCGATCTAATCACAAACTGACAAATACTACAAAACTTTAATCAAATTGCAAAATGGTAAAAAAAATAAGTCACATCACACTAACAACAAAAATTTCGATATCAATATTGTTTCAGGGCACCATATATAACTAATTCGACTTCAGACACGAACATGCCAATTGAACAAATTCGCAGAATAGTGGGTGTGATCAATCTAAGTATTAAAACGAAAAAAAATATTGTAAAGTGGTATTTCTGGATATTAGCCCAACATTTGATAGGGTACGTACTGTATGAGGACTACCGTAAAAATTCGAAAAATAGTAATCTTTCTATTTATTCTGACGGTCAATCATTATCAAAAAAAACTTGTTTTCGAAACATCAATAAAATACGTTAACATTACCAAAAAAGAGTGACTTTAATTCTAGTCTTATATCGCATTTGCACTGCAGACTTACAAACAATGAATGAAACAATTATCACCACATTGTCTCCTTTAGAGGCAGATTGTACAATTTCATACAACAATAGCAAAAACAAACACCAAATAATTATATCAATAGTGATCTATTATGTTATTAGAACTCAAATTTTTGTTTTGTTAGAGAAAACAAAAAAGCGAAATCATTATATTTAATCTGTGAATCAAAAATAAGTACGGTACAAATATCTGAACAATTTCACAATCGATTTTCATTATTATTCCTTTGAATGACAGATATTTAAAAACAGATAAGTAGCCACAACTCACCCATGTGCAGAGTTTCTGTTTTTTCTCGCCAGAATTAATTTTTTTTTTTTTAATAAATTATTTCATATGCGGTTATTGTCTAAGATAGATAAGAAATAAAAAATACGGTATCGGTCAGAACTATAGCATCCTCTATTCAAAAATATCAATTAATGACAATAAATTAAAAAAATTCTCTATTATATTCGTCAAATGGTAACAAAATACATTTTATTTTTTAGTTTTTTTATTATTAATTGAAAGTTATACCAACAATTCGTAAAAACCTATAAGCTAACCAAAAGGAAAATCAAAAGTTTGTTCATGTACAAAAATATTCAGTTTAAAGTTTAGCACCCCTCTGTAAAAATATTATAAAAATATGAAAAATACCGATATTTTTATAGATTTAAGCTTAAAAATGGGATTAATATTTGCTACAGGAACCGTTCTTTTTGATTACGGTAGCCATCCTTTTTGGCATCGTAGCAATCAAATTATTAATGACAGTTGGTGATATGTTTTGCCATTTCTCTTATACTTCGTGAAATAATATGTTCTTTTTGGCACAGTCTCTTCCATATAAACTCTAGTCTCCTATTTCCTATAAATTTTCTATCGGATTCCAAGCCGGAGATTGTGCATGTCACTCTAAAACTTCAAGTTTATTTTCTTGGAACCAATTTTTCGCCACGTAACTTGTGTGTTTAGAATCATTATCCTACTCATATCGCCATTTCAGTTACCATTTCTTCTTCAGCGTGTGCTAGCTAGCATTACGTTTTTTAATATATCGATATACACAAAACGATCCATTATTTGTTCTATGTGGTGAATTGGTCCAATACCGAACCTAGAAAAACAACCCCAGAGTATTATGTTATGCCATCCATAAATTTAGATTCATCTGAAAAGAGTACAGTCTTCAATTTCGAAATATTCCAATTCAGATGCTCTCTCGCAAACTTTAGTCTAGGTTTCGTGTTTTTTCGGAAATATAAGGTTTTTTCGCTGTACGACTGCGTAAGTTAAGTTCTTTAGTGCTGGCGCTGTTTTCCAAATTTAAATGTTTTCGTATATCTTCGCAAAGACATTGAAGGATATTTTAAAAACGGTCTTTTGATCATTTTATTTTCTCTCTCTGTAAAAATAGCGGTGTTTTAAAGATTTTTATAATATTTTCACAGAGGGGTGCTTTAGTTTTGAACTGAATATTTTGGTACATGAGCCAACTTTTTGTTTTCCCTTTATTTACCTTAAAAGTTTTTACGAATTGTTGGTGTAAATTTTAATTTAAAATAAATTAATAATAAAAAAAAACTAAAAAATAATTAAAATGTATTTTCTTACCATTTGACCACATATAACAAAAAAAATTTTTAATTTATTATCATTATTTGATTTTTTTCAATAAGGGGTTATATATAGCACAAAAAGCACTTCAAACGATGGTGTACCATTTGGAATGAAATTCGAATTTCGAAGAGCGGACGAATACTTGTGTCTTAATATCAAATTGCAATTTATTTGATATAAACTGTGTCAAGTCACGTAATAGTCTAACTCATTGCAATTAATTTAGAGTTTTGTGTATCAAAATTGAGTCTTGACTTCAATTCAATTGTCAAGACTCAATTTTGATACACACAATATTAATAACAGATTTATTAACAAATGGTACTACGTAGACCATCACACCAAATTATTTAAAGCAGGAGCCCCCACGGTTCATTACTTTCTCCTTTATTCTATAATATTTCATCTCAGATTCATCAAAGCCACCAAACTGTGGATTAGGATTATATGCAGATGATACTACTCTATGATCAACGTCAAAATGTTGAACCGAGATATTTCTTTTTTTTATTTTTTTTAATTTTCAGCTCACAAGAGCCATAATGTACAGGCATGTACAAAATGAGTGGAAAATAAAAATGAACGGCAGAAAACTAAAGTGATTTTCTTCACCATGAGAACAAAATTATGTTTTCTGCATAACAGAAATCTAAATGGGCTTTTTGAAAATCGCAAACTCACTATAGAGTAAATACATAGATACTAGTCTTTTTTTGTAAAATTCTTAAATCATTTAATTTAAGCGTATTCTGTAAATTCATTTATATATTTTCGATATACTCTATTCCTTCAGTTTAGTTGATTCAGTTATAATGAACGCTATTATTTTCCTATCTTATCATTTTTATTTTTATTTTGTTTTCTTTATCTTACAAACAAAACCAAACAACATCATAAAAAATTGTAATAACTGCCCACTGTTATAAAATGATTTAAATCCATTTCTAGCATAGAATTTGCATAAATTTATGTTGCAGTTTTTTAGTTGCTATTTTTTTTTGCTTTTGTTGCATAGTTATTACAAAATAAAAAAAACCAAGTATTTCAGTTTAAATTCCAAATTCCAAAGGTTTTTTAAAAGTAAAGTAACCAAAAATTTATAGTTAAAAAGCCATCATTACTAAAAAAAAAAATACTAAAAATAGAAGAAAAACAAAAGAAAATCACTAAAAAAAAATAAGACCATAAAACCTTAACGAGTTCATTTTTGTAATGGAGTTTAACATTACATTTAACTTTAAAACAAACAAACAAACAGAATAAAAAGAGATCTGAATAACTTGAATTGAAATGTTTTATGTTGTTGTTTATAACAAACAATAAAAGAAACTCCTAAAACAAAATAATAATAGTAAAAAATGAATAAAAATTTCAAAATTTCCTTTGTTCGTATCCGCAATGCATCTTTGATGTATGAATGTGTGTATGTAATTTTTAAGTTTCAGTTTACAGCTGGTTTCATTCTCCAGTTCTTGTTGTTTATCAACTAAAAAATATCATTTTCAACACAATAACTGGTCTAAGATTTATTACACCAAAACATAAAACAGAAAAAATTAATGTACATATATATATAGATAATATATATATACATATACAATTTTGATTTAGATCCACAACTGCATTTTAAAATCATATCAATTTAAAGAAACATGGCTTTTTCAACTTTTAAAAAAACAAAAACAGCTGAAATTTTTAAGTTCCCATTACAAAATTTTTAATTATATTTACTAGTTTTGTCTCATATTACCATTTACATTTTCATTCTTCTCTATTAAATTACAAATATTTTAAAATTACAAAGTTCCTGTTATTAAATGTCATAATTTTTAAATTACTTAGTGCTATACTCTTATTACTACTATTATTTGCTATCCATTATTTTTATTTATTTAATAATTTTTAACTCTTTAATTATCAGTGATATTAAGAGGTCAGTGTCAGAAATTAAAAAAATAGTCATTTGTTATTTTTCTGTTGGTGGGGGAATTTATAAAATACACAACATATAGGCACATTTTGTTAATTTTTAGTTTTAGAAATGTTTGTGTGTTTTATTCGAAAGTAATATTTTGAACATTAGTACAGGGTGTTTTCGGAGTGTTTGGATTGATGGAAATACATACATATTCGAATTTAAGTATTTAATTATTAAATATTTACAGAGAAAAGAATTATAATGAAATAAAGTAAATATGGGCTATGATTTGGTTAAAAGAACTATGAGCCCTGATTATAAAATTTAAAATACCGACTGATTTCAAAGACTGATTGAATGTTAAAATTCTATTAAAAATACGCATGTTACAATATGATTTGATTTTTACCAACTGATTTTAAATCACTGAAAATGTTTCTATTTTCTAATTTTCAGTCAACTTACTTTGTTAACAAACTAGATTGGTTTTTATTAGTTTTATTGAAAGTTATTAGTTCATTCAGTTATGTTTGTAGCTCATTTTTCAGTATAAGTTGGTGATATTAGTTTGTGTCCTTGGTTAACAACTCAATCAATGCTTAGTCGTCAGTTGTAACTCTGCTTTCAACTTGGCAGTAGAAATTTGTTTACAACAATTTTTAGATCAAATTGTGTACAATTTACAGAAAATTTGTTTCACATAATAGTGGGAGGCAAATATTTAAAAATAAGATTATGAAATATAAGTGAAATAGGGATGAAATTGTAAAACTAATATGCTGAAACAAAAAACAAACTCAAAATGGATATTGATCTTTGTTTCTTTCATTCTAAGCTTTTTAAGCTCCAAGAAAACAGTATATATGCAATTAAATGTTTCGAAATAATATATAATGGATTTAATATTTAAGGTATTTTGATCTAGAAGAGTTAAAAACAGAGAGCTCTGAACCACATAACATATAAATTCAAATAAAACAAATAAAATAAAAATGAATTGGTCACATATTTATAGAAGCACAGCTTAATTAGTATCACAAAATATTAGGTACATTAGGTAGCTACTTAAATGAAATCTTCAGGTAAAAACTTTTGGATTTGACATGCCAGCAAAATGACTGATAATAGAATACAAAAGAAAGTCTTTAGCATGAAACCAGATTTAGTTGATATAACAAGAAAAATATGATTATAAGTTTGTGTTTTTAACTATCTTCTTAATTATGATTTCAACCTGCAACAGTTTAAACTTAAATTCTATGTATTTGTTTCGTCCTCAATAATGTACTCAACAAATTATTTAGGCATAAAATAAGATTAGCAGTATCGTTGAATAAGATAAAATAAGATTAGCAGAATGTACCGCATCAACACTACACAGATAAAAACACACCATAATAATAAACCGGAATTAAGAATTTAGGTATAGGGATATTTGTAATTTTTAATTTATAGGATGCAATAAAGTGGGTTATCAATAAATCATAGTATTTTATTTATAATGAATTTCCAACATAATTAATAACACCACGTATTTCAATTAAAATAAATTAAATGTTATCCGAAACATTATATATTTTTAAAACATGATAAATAAATAACAACCCTGTATTTCAACTTAAAAATTATTAAATGTAATCCGAAATGTTCTTTAATTCTTCCACATGATAAATAAATTGAAATATTCTTCAATTAAATTAAATTAAATATAATCTAGTACAGTCTGTATTTTTTCAACATGATAAATAAATAACACCCTATATTTTAATTAAAAAAAAAATGAATGTAACGGAACTATATCACCTTACATAACATAAAAATGCATATCACTATAAAATTATGACGATATTCAAGCTCTCTGCGAATTTTACTTTGTACTTAATTAAGAAAATTTCAAAATCATGACACTAGACATGACTACGTATCAAATTTAATTATTTTATTTTAAATATTTAGTAATCCCTTATTAGTGTTACTCTAAACATAATATTTAAGTATTTAATACTTTTAGCATAACCGATATATTTAATATTGATTAAGATAATATTTACCTATTTTGGAAGAGTTTTTTTGTATCACAAAATCACACGCCTTTTGAATAGATCTGACAGCATTTCATTTTATATTTGGAATTGATTTTAATTAAATTTTATATTTAAAAAATATCGAATTCTTCATTAAAAAATAATTATAATATTTTTTTAGAGATATTTTTCACCTGTTTTAAAAAACAAAAAATTCAGGTAAGAAATTAAAAAAAAAAAAACAAAATTCTTTATCTACGCTTGTGAAAATCATTAATTTTTATTATAGAGTAACGCAGAAAAACGTGCAAAAGGTTAAAAATTTTAAAAGAGTAAAACAATCAAACAAAAATATTATAATACTCTCTTGCTTCAACTAATTGATGTTAACATTATGACAGATATGATAACTTTCGAACCAGATTTAACATAAATTTTTATGTGTACGCAATTTTGGACCGATAATCTTAAAATACATTGTGAATTAACACTTTTTCTACTGAAATGAATAATTTTGGAAAGTTGTTATAAATTTGATTTTTTGTTTATACCAGCTAAAATGTTTAATATTTAATTCAGTAAATTTATTTAAATTTTTTTAACGGACTTAGGCAGCGTTTACACTTCAATATTCTTCAATTCAAATTTCATTGACGATTTAAGATTGAAGATAATTTGTGTTTACACATTAGTTTCTAAGCAATCAAACTATTTGTAAGTTTTTTTCTTTATTATTTCACATATTCACCAAAACATTAGTTACTTGATTAAAATTTTTTTTAATCAAGTACTTTGTACATATAAATAGCAATATAAAGCAAATGTCAAATCCAAAATTATAATAAGAATAAACATATGAATATTGCTAAGTTTTTTCATTATTCGCCATGTTTAATTTTGTCTCTCTCAAAAATATTGAAGAAAATAGGATAAATTCTATTTTTTTCTTCAATTCATTATTTACATGTTTGCATTTTTAAATTTCATCTCTCTATAGCTTAAAAGGAAGAATGGCACAAAAATAGAATCTAACGATGTGTCAAGCCTACTTTCTTGATGGGAATGATCTTCTACAATCAACTTTTAATCCTATCCATATCGGTTTGCAGGCAATATCACTCTAGTAACATTCTTTGATTTTTTTCGAAAATAATATGCTACTAATACTAAACACATAATGGTCAGCACACTCAACCATGATTGAACTATGTTTTCGCCTGGGGAAAGAGTAATAGAGTTGAGCTTAACATCTCCAAAACTCAAAACAGTCAAAACTAGCACCAAACCACTACATTTGACCCCACCCTATTGTTCGGGTGTATACCCATTCAGCGAACCGAACACTTAAATATCCTGGGCAAGCAAGTAATCAGCGCAGCGAAATGTTCATACCTACGACATGCTAATTATCAATAAATCATACCTAGGACCCAAGTTGGAATACAATTCACATATGTGGGTCGGACCGGTTCATTACAAACCGCATTAAATAATCTCGATAAAGTTCAAAAATATATAATTTTTCTTATCGAGAACTCTAATATGACATCCTGTCTTGTACTACTTTCAAATCGTCATATTGTTGGAACACTTTTCTTAATTTATAGTTATGTCGTAGGTTCAAGTACTTGCTAGACGAAATAAAACTAAAATACCTCCTTAAGCATTTCCGCCGACAACAGAATCATCAAGTGCCCACTCCTGCTCAGTACAAATTTCTAAATGGTTCAAAATTGGCTATGGAAATTAATTTGTAGTCAAATTCTCTCGAATATGGAATCATATTCTAACAAACGTATTTCCTCAAAAATATACCTAGGATACGATCTGATGATAAGAATATTAAAAAATTTATTCAAAATGTCCCTACTGATCAAAGCGACATTTTTCTTTACGCAATTCTTAATTAATGTAAGCTTGTGTATAAAGGTATCGTTTGAAACCTAATGTTTGGCTCAAGACGACCCAATAATAAGCAGATTAATTAATATGACCCAATAGTAAGCATATTAACTTTATCCAAATATATATGGGTTTTAAATAAGAAAAGTAAACTGGTTCACAGCGTCTGTAAAATAATAGTGTACTAATGGGTGACAACGACTATAAAAACTGACCAAATCCTAATCAATCAAACAATACCGGTATGCATATTGTGTTTTTTTTTTTTTTAATTCTATTTATAAGTCATTTGGAATGACTTAATACAGTGACATTTTTTCTTTGTTAACCATAAACGGTAAATTTTTGAATGTTACGTAATTTTGATGAATTTTATTACTTTACATTTTGTTGTTTTTGTTTGTTCCATTTTTTTATATTCTTTTTGTATTCTTTGTTTTTTGTTAATAAAGATTAATTGGAGGAGGCGAACCACCGTTCTAACAACATTTTTAACAAATAAACAAAAGCTCGTGATTTTTTTGCTTTGTTTAATTTTTTTTTTTAATTTATTAATTAGTAAAATATAATCAGGTTGAAAAAATCTTTGTGTACAAAAGAAGTGGGGCGAAGAATTATTAAATTTTTATTGTTGTTTTTTTTTTTAAACAAATTTCAATAAAATGTAGAATCAAAAACAGGTGATTTTTTTATCTTGGGAAATTTTTATTCATTTAATTTTTTCTCTTTCATAGAAAATTTATCAGTTTGACCTTGAGAATGGGTGTTAAACTTTCGATAAAACCGTGAAATTAAAACAAAAATAATAAATGGTAAAGAAATAATTATATGTGTTGGTAACACTGTTCCATAATTTTATCCAAATTATTTCCATTTTGTAATAATATGGAATTTAATGACAATTCATTCAAATGAAATTTTATACGAGTAGTTAGGTTATATCCGTAGACAACCAGTCAAAAAACAAGATAAAAATGTAAAAAGAAATTGTGTCATATCCGCGGTTTATCTGATTGTTATGACTTATGACTCATATGCATTTAAAAAATTTAAAAAATTGTCCTTCTCTGCACCACAATTTTATTTTGAGAATTTAAAATGAGTCAATTAAAAACAGAAATCAAGAAAACCCGGTATTAGGTATATATATATTATGTATATATGTATATATGTATATATATATATATATATTTTATTAAATTATATAATCGAAACTGCATTTGTGATTAATATTGAAATTAATATTTTATAGATCATGTTTGGTCTATTCTTAAAGAAAAAATTAGAAAGTAAAAATAGATAAAAATTCAAATTTTTAAAAGTTTTAAAAATTTTCTAAATTTCTATCAAAATTTATTTTATTTTAGACATTAAATTAAATATCAAATAAATAATAATAAAAAGTACTAAGCCTGGTAATGAGGATTTTCAATGGTTTGCTAAGGTTAGGATAGTTCGTTTAATGGCAATCGTTTAATGGCAATTATAAAAGATCTTAACTTTTTGCCGGATCATCAATTTGGTTTTTGCAACTGCTCTTCTTGACGTCAGTTCTGAATAAGGAGTGGTCTAACGTGCAAATTGAAACTAAACCTGCAATGTGATTTCTATGAAATTTTGTTATGTCGAAGACAGAAGTTTTTGTTTGAAGCAAGCTAATGCACACACTCAACTATAAAAAATACAATCTGACATTCTCCAGGGAAATGTGTTATGGCCTATATTATCTTTGCAGTTTACGGTTGATATTTCAACAATGTCAGAGTTAAAAATCGCAACTTTTGCCGATGACTCCGCTCTAATGGTTCGATATCAGGACTCTAAAATAGCATTATTCAAACTACAAGCAAACTTAAGAGATATTATGGCTAAACAAATTAAACGTAAAAGTAATTGAATCGAAGTAATTGAATTTAAAGTAACGTACCTGTTCTCAAGTCATTTCAAATAATAAAATCATCCCACAAAAAAATGATGTAAAGTAGGCATATATTTTGAAAAAAGGCTGAGCTGACGTAAACACATTCTTAACAAAAGGGAGCAGCTTGATATCAAAATTATAAGTATGTACTGGCTAATGGGGAAGAACACACAGTAAGTTATCATTAACAAATATGATATTAGTTTATAAAGCCATGATAAAACCTATTTGGACAAGTGGAGTCTACCTTTGGGGCTCCGCAACTAGACCTCATATAAAAATTCCAAAATAAAATGTTAAGGTCGCTCGTAAATGTTTCTTGTTTTGTGTTAAATAAAGTCATCGAACACGACTTAAACATTGAATCCGTCACCAGTCAAATATAGCACGAACTATAAACTCAAACAGCAATTCATCCAAACAATTTAGCCCGCAACCTATGGCAACTGCAGGTCAGAGAAGAACTAAAACGGAGAACTCCTTGTGATTTATTAGACATTAAAGAAAAACACTAATTGTAAGTCAAACACTAACAATAAGTCATTAAATAAATAAATTAATTCATAAATATTTGCTTATTATATTAATACTTAATATTATATAGATTGGAAATAAATTTTGGAAGTATTAAAAAAAAAAAAAAAATTTATGAAATATTTAGCAAAAAATTATTTTTACTGATTTTTGAAACTCATGAAAAATAACAAAACATTATTGGCCTAAAATTGATACAAAATTGACATTTTAACTTTAACTGTTAAATAAGTAACATATTGCTGCAACCGGTTACTGCAACAAATAGTTATTTATTATTAGGGTAATGAGCTTATTTGGTAGATACAACCTCGTTGCTGTTATTCCTGCCATCTTCATCAGATATAGATGAATCGGTGGCACCTCTCATAATTTTTTCTAGAGTTAAAATATGGTGCATTTTAAATGTTGCAGTTGCCCCATGGCATGCCAGGTTTGTACTGTTTTTGGCCATACAAATCACCAGACTATATTTATAGACTTGTAGAGCCATACAGTTATCTGTGGAGATGATTCCCATGTTTTTTTCAAATATATATTTTTTTTTTCAAACGTATTTACAAATAATGTTCAGCTAACTTTTTGTTTATGTAATCTACATAAGGATTCCATAACAGTTTACAGTCAAATATTATTCCGAGATATTTGTTTCCTTTACAATTTCGATAACAACTACCAATAAAAAAAGGTGTGGTAATTTCCATTTCTTCGATTGGTAAAAAGGATGTGGTTGATTTTGTGTGGATTAAATGCTTAGACCCACGTTTTTGCACCATTTATGTTTTAAGCCTTACTTATTACCATACTTTCTTATTCTTAAATCTCATGGTAAAGTTTTAAATTAGCTTTACTAATATTTTTATAGCTTATTTTTGTACAAGTTTAGTACTAAGGTACGATTAGTAAAGGCATGGCTATAAATTTACAAAATCGTGAACATTCTGTTACATTTTGTTGCATATAGTTACAATCACAACGTATATATACAGTAAAATTAAAACCGTAATTATGAGTTTACGTTTACTGTATGATTCTGTAACATTATTTTGTTTAAGTATTTTAACCTTTACAATTTTTGTCTACAGTAAGCAACTTGTAAATGTACAACAAAAATTTGTGACTGTAAGTTATACAAAATGTTCCTTTGGGTATTTGAACGAAGTGTCTACTTGATGGGAATAAAAAAAAACAAAAAATTAAGATATTCTAGTTCAGATCAGTTTGAATTCTCAGCTATTGATTTGGTAAAATAAATTTGAACCAAAATTGAAATGCAATGTCAATTCAATACATATTTAATTTTTCTATATTAATTAAACACAATCAAAATTGTCCTACTAATTATAATAATTAACAAACAAAATATTAAAACTAATTTTAAGTAATGTCCGGTGCAAAGCCCAACAATGTATTACTAAAACAAAAAACAAAAATAACAAACTATTTAATCTTATTAAATCATTTATAAAAACTAAATTATTAACAAAAACATAAAAATTATTTATGAAATATTGAAAATTTTTCCCACAATTAATTTTACACCAAAAATTAACATTGACCTCAATCTGTAAAATTCAAAATAAACCAACATAAAATTCACTTTCAATCACTCAATCCTAATTACAATGATCCAAAAAGAAGTCACAAAATGTTTTTACCAACATTGCTGATTTTTTTTTTTGCTTAAACTTACAACAAAATCTCTTAAATATAAAAAAAAAACATCATGTTTCCTAACAACAAATTCCCAAGAAGGAAAAACTTACTAAAACAAAAAAAGTGAGCTGAAAAAAAAACAAATTACCTATAAAATTCATAATTAATTTTATTCTAATAATTCCAATATTCAAATAAACAGCAAGAGTTTCCTCGCGACTATTATCAGGTTTTTTTTTCTTCAAAATTAACTTCTATGTGTTGTCATACAAAACTTACAAATCACTGTCAAATAATCGTTATAAACTTTTAAAAACAACAAAAAAAAGCAAAAAAAAAAAAAACAAACAAAAATTACATAAATTACGCAATTCAAAATTTCTGTAATTGACTAACGAAAAACAAACAAAAGAAAAACAAATAAACCTAACCAAACTACTACAGAAGATTTGAAATTAAATTGCAAATTATGACCATAAAAAATTTCATTTCATTTTTGTGTCAATTTTCATATTTAATTTCTAAAGTATCAAATAACTCGACTATAGCTATACTCGAACTCTCGAAACATTTCTATTTATACTAAACAAGTAAAAAAAATTCAAAAATCACACTTTAACAGTTAAAGTAAATAAGAACTTCAATTGAATTGAATAACTCAATGGAAAACAAGATTCAAGAAAAATTTTATATTGTATCAAATAACACTGTAGACTGTGGAGTTACTATACAGAGACCAAAACAAAAAAAAAATCATAACCTAGAAATCATTGACAACTTCTAAAATGACATTTCAATTGGGAATTAAAATTTATAAGAATGTGATTCAAATTTCATTAAACTATTTTGTATGATCGTTATTGAATTGTCATTTTAAAAGTTATTTAGATACGATAATTATGTAATAATATGGTTGGATTGTAGCAATGTTGATGTTACTATATATCTTACTTAGTAGGTAGAACCAATTAACTTTTATATTCAAAGAATATTTTGTGTAGTTCATAGTCATAAATTTTTGTTGTATATGCCATTTACAATCTCTTCTCCTTCCATTTACCTTATACAGGGTGTAATGACAATAAATTGTTTTCCCTATAACGTGCTTTTTGCATCATGCTTATATAGGTTAACTTGTTTTGTCTCACATGTATTGACTTTGCGGCGTTTATATATTCATACCCGCCGCATATAGAATATACAAAAGCTCGCGCGGGTTGTATATGCAACTCAACTCTGGCGGATGTATATGCATACTCTTTTAATTAAACACAAAATTTATATTCGTTAGAAATAGAATAATGTAGGATAACTATTGGTACGTAAGAAGTAAACCTTATTTTGTGTGGAACTAATATATTTTTGTAATGCTCCATAGTACGCTATAAAGCAACGTTCATATTTTGTGTACTAGTCAAGCTTATTGTAAAAAAATTATATTAGAAAACACACTGTGGGAACTGGTGATTAGGATTTACATTTTTTATTCATTTTGAACATGTTCCAATCCGGCATTGAAAAATTGACAAAGCAATGTATTGTGACTTCTTTAATCTGATGTTGAATCATATATGGTGTATTACTATTCTTCTTTATTTTTTTTCCTACTATTTTGGCTTCAATAAAAAAATATATATAGTTCGACTTTTTTCCTTCGTTTTTAGATCGATTCGTTAGGCTTAAGTCCTGTGAAGGCAATTATGACGCTTATCCCAGTATTTTGGCCTCAATTAAAAAAAATATAATATATGGTTCGACTATCCGAAGTAAGCTCGAAACGGTATATATATCTTATATATTATAGTACAGTTCGTGGATTTTGCGGACTGCATCGATATCATAAGAACAGCGTGATGAGCAATAATTAAAGTCTGATTGACGAGGCTGAAGAGAAAGCAGGAAAAGTAAGTTGCTTATAAACGAAAAAAACCAGCTGCTGCTTTAGTTTGTCTAAATAACTGGGTTCAAGACGCTTATTTAGAAACACCAAGTTACACCTGTAAAAAAACGATCCTTACTATATGATTTGAAGCATGGATATTCAGTATTCATTCGTTGAATTTATGATATTGTGTCTGACGGAGAAGAAAATATAACAACGAATTATATTACCTGTTTAATGACATAGACTTAGCCATGAAGTAAGTCTTTACTGACTAGGCCGTGTAGAGCGAATGTAGGAAAACACATTGCGAATGCAAACCCTGCGGAACGTGCCGTTGCTGATACCTCAACTTCGTTTGGCAGATGATATGTATCGATGGATATGAATCCATATATAATAATTTTTTTAAGTCTGAAACTATTTAAGTCTGTATAGGGGTGAGGTAAAATAATTTCAATAACTCTATCCCACTCTTTCATATCTCATTACCATACACAAGATCTACATCATTGAAGTAACTGTAAGCAAAATCAAAACATTTAGAAACAGATATAGGTATACAAATGCAATCAAAAATGAATATTTTTTTCGATTCACAATTAGAGATGAAAAAAATAGTGATTTTCTAGCAAACTGCGATTGCTACTTTTAATTTTTTAAATTACGGGACAAAATCTCAGTGATAGTATGATTTTAAATAATTTTCGTTTAGGAAAATGATTTTTAGAGAGTAAGTGATTTTAGTGATTTAGTGACACTCTTTTTTTCCTCTCTAATTGTGAATCATATTAAAACACAAATATTTTGACAAAATCATTGTGATTTGAATCACAAGTTTGTATGTTTCACTTTACAGTTAGAATACGATATAAATAACTTAAGTAGTTGAACAGTTTTTGTATTGAATAATAGTTTCTGATTCACAATCCAATGTAGGTATATCCTATTATACAAGCTCTTTTTAGCATAATTTTTCAAAGTTTCAGGAGTGACTGGGAGGTTGTAAGAAACAAAAAATTATAATTACAGAGTTGGATTCTACTTTAAAACTATTATTTATACTACTGTAATATTTTTGTTTAGTTTTTAACTATATAAAGTCGCAGACATATTGAATGGAACTAAGAACAAAATCATTTCAAAATTTAAACTAAAAACAAATCATTTTCTAAATTTAAAAATTTTAAGGTCCCATAACCTCTAAATAGTTTTAGAACATGTCTGTTAACAAACGAACAACTTAACGAATACCCAATGATGAAATAAATCGTAGAAATAAAGCAGCAGCAGCTATGTCAACAGAAAAAAAAAAACATTTTAAATTTATGCTTTCTAAGACGAAATATAGCAGCGAACATCAAATTCAAACTGTCAAATTTAAAATTAGACCTGACAGCACATAAATAAAAAAAACTTCGTACACATTTTTTTATATCAATTCAAATTAATTTAAATTCAAATTTGTTGTTAAATTTAAAATTTTACGCTTTTATTTTACTAGTTGGAAAAGGCAAAGACCACAATATTAGAATTAAAAATGAAAAGGTTGAAAAATTTTTGTCATCGCTTGTGTCTGTGATTATTATTAGCAAAACTTTTTTTTTTTGAAGATATTTCACTGTCACGGACGTATCTGCTATTACTGCTGCTACAATCTAATTTTATTACCTATTAAAATTAATTAAAACAAAATTATTATTTTTCTTAAATGGGGTTTCGCCCAGTTAGACGATGTTATCGTAAGACCTTTTATTATCACAACAATAATTTTGATTTTCTTTGAACTTTGTATGGTATTTTCATTTGAATTTTCATACTAGCATAATATATACCTCCGCCTTATGCCCCACGGATGGGGTTGCAGGACATTGATCATGATGATAATATATACCATAAATAGGATCTGGAATACCATAACGTATTATAATAAGGTTTAACTGAAGTACATTATACTTAAATTAAAAAAAAAAAAATTCTCGTTAAACCAAATCACGTTGTGCAAGTGAATTCAAAAACCTAATTATTTGACAGTCTAGTCATAACATACCAGAGCTGGGTCGTATTCGAGTAAAAGTATTTAAAATACTATAAAAAATATTTTTTTTTAGTAAAGTATTTACTTTGCGTTGACAAGTACAAATAGATTATTTGAAAAAAGTATTTCAAATACTATTTTTAAATAAATAATTTGACTTGATTTTTTCAAATACCGGTAAAGTATTTGAAAATTATTTAAATTTCTCTATTAAATTACTCAAATACTATTAATTTTTTTTTTAAAAACACACAGAGATTGAAAACATACATATCCAAAAGGTTTGTTTAATATGCAAATGAATATTGAATAGAGTAGAGTCAATGTGAACTACATCTTCTAGGTGGTGACTGATGTGTTAAGTTCAAGAAATTGAGCAAGTTCCAGCAAAAATAGGTCCTTATCGCATCTCACACAGCCCTCGTAAATTTTTTTTTTTTTTTTAAATTGTCTTTAGTACAAGGGTCATAAGCACGATCCAAACAAGAGGTCCGGCGTCCCAAGTATCGGGACCCAAGACCTTAATTTTTTGGCACTTTCCACCAGTCACCACGTAGAAGATGTAGTTCATTTGACACGGTCCCGTTGAATACACACAAATTGACTCTACTCCATTCAATATTCATTTGCATATTGAACAGACCTTTTAGATAAAATTAACAGGTACCTAAACGCATTACATTACTTATAAATATTGTGTTGTGAATTAGTTGATTGATTATTAAAATGCACAATTTAATTTTTAAGAAACTAAAAATGCATCGAGTAATTCATAAAAAAAACCCTTGTTATTCTTTTTGACTACCAGTTTCCATACCTAAAAAAATTGTATTATTGAAAATACATGAAAGATAATATTATGTTTGAGATAAAATAAAAATGTTTACTTCCCTTATAACACAATAAAAGAAAATAATATGATGTTTAAGAAATAACATGTTTTTGAAACAAATATTATGATATGTGGGTACCTGGAAAAAATCAATCATTCAAAATTTCTTTATTCACATCTCATATGGCAATAATGAAAAATCTCCTAAGTCGACATAAGATGAAATTGAACGAACAGCATTTTGAATTTACTAATACCTACATTTGTTACCAGAATCAGAAATTAAAAAGGCTGAAATTATTAATTCCCAATACAGGGTATTAGCCAAATATGAAGAATTAAAAAGATTTATCAAATACTATTCCTGAATTTTAGAACGAAATAAAAAATGTCAAAAATTAATTGAATAAATTTATTTTGAGTAACGTATATCGGATTGCACAAGACTTTTCAGCTTATTTAGTACTTTCAGATTTACTGAAATATAATCCCTTCCAGTGCATCTTCTTTGGTTAAATCAAAAATTAAATAAAAAAAATAAAAAAAACGGATATACCTACAAAAAAAAAAATATTTATAAGCTACATATTATAAACATTTCCAAAATATTATAATTTTAAAATTATAACTTTACGTCTTTGTATATAAGTTCTCTGTGATTTTTCTTTAAAAAAAAATTTTTTTTTTATATATAATTAGAGCAAAGTATTTGAGTAATTCAATAGAGAAATTTAAATAATTTTCAAATACTTACTTGTATCAAGGCAAATACTTTTACTCAAAAAAAGTATGAAATACTTTGTCCAAATACTTTACCTGTATTTGAAAAAAATCATGTCAAATAATTTTATTTGAAAAATACTTGAAAAAAGTATTTAAATTTTTTTTACTTAAATAATTTTACTCAAATACTTGAAATAAAATACTTTTACTCAATGAGTAGTATAGTATTTGTATTTTACCCAGCTCTGTAACATACTACTATTTTAAAGAACAAAAATGAAAGTTCAAGAATTGCAAAATTGCTTCATAATAAAATTTGATAAATTTGTATATTAGAAAACCAAATAGTTTGTTTACCACAAAATGGTAACAATGTACATTAAAGTGTTAACAACGAACTAATTTATTAATTAACAACATTCAACACAATATTCTTAATTAAATTTTCAATTTTCCTAATCCGAAATTCGCATATCATTAATATATCCATCAAATGTTTAATAAAATTTTCATTAAAAATTTAAATTTCTATTTATTGTGCCATTAAAAACAAAATTCGAATAACATTATGAAATGTTTTCAAAATAAACATAACAGTAATTTTAAATACGAATTAAAATCTTTTGTTTTTTATATTATTTTTGGTTTTTCTCCAATCTAATAATCGTTTATGTCTTTGTATGTCAAATTATAACTATAATCATAATTTTACTAACAAAAAAAAATATACGACTTTAAAAAAATTTTTAATTTCAAAATGCACAACTAATTTTTGTACATCTGCATATTTAAATCTTTTTCTAATGATAGTTAATAAAATAACCACTTATTCGTACATCTATGATGCAATATCAGTTATTACCACTCTGTAAATAACGACGAAAATATCAAAACAAATAAAACAGAAAAAAACAAGACAAAAATCAGCAAATTAAGTTAAACTTCGTCAATAGAAGTTAGGTAATGCACCTGTTTAACTTGTTGTTTTGTACCAATAAAATTAACACCGGCTTCTTATCAGGTTCAGATTCTCTTTTTTTTCTTTTTTGCTGTGTCATTTTTCGATACTTTTAGTGGTCATTTAAGAGTATTTTAATTTGTTATTGTAGTTGTTGATACACGAAATCATACCCAAAGAGAAGAGAATTTTTGTGGCGTCTGAGTTTGCGCATTAGACTATGTCACTATGACTATGTTTTTTTTACAAAATTATTACTTTGAATTATCTAGGACAGTGGGTTGGAAAAATACTTTGGTATTTTAAAATAAACAAAAAATAATAACAAAAATAAAATTTAGATATTTAATAAAATACCAATGAAGGATTTCAGATATTATGAAGGAAAACAACAATATATTCAAAAAATTTATTTATTTAAGAATTCATATTGGTAATCAATTAAAATTATTTATTTTTAAGACATTGAAATCATAATAATGCTAATTTTAAAAAAAAATTATTTATTATATTAATTTTTATAATCTAACATATCTACTACCATTGGAATGAGGTAATTAAATTTAAATGGTCAACAAAGAAGATATGCTCAAGATAAATTTGAATTTTTAGAATGACGACATGTGACATAATTGTATAATAAAATAAAATATTTAGAATGCCCAGAACTAATTAAGTAATAAACATTCTTACGAGAAGAAAAATGTATAACTCATAAAGACAGTTATTTTTGACGAAGGTATTTATGATGATTGAATATTGTTAACCTTGAATTTAAAATGTAAAATCAAATTAATTTAAAATATTTGGAAAATAATGTTCAATTCTAATTTTTTTTTTTTATTTGAAAATATAGAATTTTTTGTTAGACACAATGGTCGAATACAGTCAATCAAAAAAAGTAAAAGTTAGATATTTATCAGTTTTTATAATTTTTTTAAAATACATTGAGTTTTTTGCTTTGAGTCTGATTATTTTTTTTAGGTCTTTCTATTGGTGATATCGATGTGGATGTGGATTTGAGGAATAGGATATTGTACTGCGTATTTCAATTCAAAAAATATTTACATAAATTCTTTCCCATCAATTGATATCATTTAAGTTATCATTAAAAGCTATTTAAATTATTAACGATATTTTTATTATCTTATTATTAATATAAAAAATAAATATAATTTAAATAACATCATTATTCCATTAATTATTAAAATTTATAAATCAAAAATGTCTACTCTTGTTGTCACATAATTATTGCTAAATTTAAATTCATTAAAAATGAAAATTACAGAAAATGATTTATGATAAAAATTTCGTCAGTTAAAAATGGTTAGCCCAAAAAATTGAAATTTTATTGACTTGAATGTCAGCATAATAAAAACAAAACAAAATTCTAATAAAAAAAATTCAAAATGTCTGAAATTATTTTTTATGACAACCATTACCAAGTAAAAATCTAAAATTAAAAAAAAGTCAATAAAAAGCTGGATTTTCTATTTTATAGTTCTTGAAATTTATTTTTAATATTGTTACAATTTAAAAGCTTAAATGACCAAAAAATTAATTTTAATTTAATTTAAAAAAACAAAATATGAACAATAAAAATAAAAATGATTACACAAAAAAAAAAAATTCCTAATATAAAAATTGAAATAAAAAAATAGACCAGTTTTTGTATTTTTTTTTTTTTGGCATAAATAGTTTTCAGGATGTTTGAATAGCTTTAAATTAAATAATTAAAAAAAAATATTTTATCTGAGTTATTCTAAAAATTATATAATAAAAAAATATTTCTAAATTATTAAATATTTTATAGTTAAAATTAATAAATTTAACTATTCAATTTTTTTATAGTGTCCAACTATAGAAGAATTTTTTGACAGTTTTTATCGAATATTTTACGAGCATGTCTATAAAATTATTGATAAAATCAAGGTCTGGTTTGTTCTGTTTGTTGGTCAAATTAAATAACTAAAAAAATTAAATATTTCCTTGAAATTAGGTGTTAAAATTTTAAACATATTAATTTAAGACTTAATATTTTTTTAACTATAATTCATGACTGAATAATTTTGATTCTATTAATTATTAAAATGTATAATTTGAATTGTGGGAAAATATTATGATTTATTGAAGTGTGAATCTTTATTAAAAATAAAATTGTAAATAATTTTCAAGTAAATTAAAATAAAATGCCTAATCCCTTAATGGCGTCTGCAACAACAGAAAAAAAACAATATAATACATATAATCTGCACAAAAAGTGATATGCAAATTCGTTCTACATTATTCTCTTCCTTCTCTATCGTAGCTAAATATTATAACGTAAGTATTAAACGTTCTATTTCAGCGTACGGATATTTAAAAAGAAAAACCACAAAACTAGAATCGTAACAAATAATAGTACAATACACAATTTATCGATTAAGAGTGTTTCATTATAATTTTAGGATTTTTTTCATATAAATATTTGTGGTGGAATCAACATAACAATTTTTTAGTGTATTTTCTTACATTTTTAACAGAATATAACTTTTTACATGATTATGGTATCATTTTTAAAATATATAACTAACTGTGAATATATAACTAACTGTGATAACTAACTTTTGAATTGAATAAATTAACGTTCAATGTGTTTTTTACAGTTATTAGAGAGTCCAAAGTCAGAAAATTTTTATTAATAATAGTACTATGCTTGTTTCAATTTACAATTTTTGATTCAAGAATCCATTTTATATTTAAGTTAATACATTTAAATTCTATGCAATATAATGTATTTAAAAATAACGGTTTTTAACGACATAAAACGTGAAGTGAAATTACAACATATTAATGAAATGTATTTTTTGTTAAATAAATAAAAATATTTAATCATATTTAACTCCTGCATACCTGAATTATAAAACAGTTGAAATATAATTTTTTGTCAAGTTTTTAGGTAGTTTTGAAGTAGATACAATTGATAACTTAACCTAAATTATAAATTACCTAAAAGTGTAAAAAAACCTCTAATCTAAATCATTTGCAAATGGAATTGTAATTTTACTACTTATTTACATAATCAAATGGAATAGGTTATAATTACCAGCTTTTAAACTCATAAGAAGGAAATCAAGGTACCTTGACTACATATAGAAATAAGCATTGAAATAAAATGTAAAATTGAGTACGCCACTATAATAAAAGATAGGAACCGGTTCTTTAGTTGAAAAAACAAATATGAAAAATAAAATGTCGAAAATAAAATGTTGAAAAAGAAAATACCAAAAAATGTAAATAATTTGCAACATTTTGTTTTCAACATTTTTAATTCGACATTATTGTTTTTCAACAAGAATAGACCCACACCCTAAATGAACATTTTGATAGAGAAATTATTTTTTCGGTCTCTTTAAAAGTTTAAGTTATTCAGACAGTTCATTCTTCTCTTCCTTTATTTTTTAAATGAAAAAATGTATACAGAGTGTTTCATTACGGTGATATTGTTTTTGAAAGATCAAACAAAAAATTGTTTACACTATGGTACTAATAGACCGATTTAGAGTTCTCATAGTTCTCGAGTCCTAATAATTTGGTCGATAGAGATTTGTTTAGATGTAATAGTTTAATTGGTTGGGTCGAACTTATTAGACCTAGACATTACGGGTAGAACAATTTTTTGCAATTCAACCTTTGAAAAATATATTACCATGTTGATGAACTATTGAATTTAAGGCTTAGGTAATTGTTGGTCTTCCTGGAAAACCGATCAGCACTTAATTGTGCCTTTGAAAAATGCTACGCTAGTGTATTGTAATTTTTTATTGTTGGCTAGTTTTGATAACTCTCCTTAGGAATTCAGTACTAGATCCAACATGTGCAATTTAAAAGGTGGATCACATCGCCAATTTTGCTTCACGTAACAATTCTTACAGTGTTAGGGAAAGCCTTAGGTTCAGAACAATACTTAACTTAACTTCATATACTTCACCTAAAATAACAGACTAACTTTTATTTTAATTCTTTCTACAACAATAAATTGACCTTTCATTAAATTATATACAAAACGAAAGATAAAATCAATTTTAGTTATTGTTTTTTTTATTTTTGGATAACATTATTTAGTACCTACTTATAATTTCATATTTTTTTTTTCACTATAATTAACACCTTCCAACAATTTCAATGCAATTTCATTTTATTTAAAAATTTTAAATTTCATTTCTTTTATCATTATTTCACTTTTTAATTTTGCCAATAAAATTATTTTCGACAAATGAATCCCACTCGAAATCATTTTACTTTAATTTTAAAATTAAATTTTAACATTTCAACAATAAAAACTAAAACATGTTTTTCTCAAAAAAAAATTTGTTAATAGTGTTAAACAATATCCGGAATCAGTAAAATTACTTCAAAATTAATGTTTATCGCACGCAACATTAACATACAACAAAACACAAATTATTGCTTTGTTTAAATTGTGCAATTTAAAAAAAAAAAACTATTATTAAAATCTCTAAAGTCCAATTTGTCACTTTATTTTTAAGTATTTTCATTTATAGCGAAAAACTTAGGGAAAAACTGGAAATTTGATAAAACAAAAATAAAAAGTTTGAAATAATTTCTTGAAGAACCGGACAACAAATTTTTATTGTTGTAAAACAATATTTTCAACATTTTAATAAACGTGATGTCAGTCACTCATTTAATATTAAGTTAATATGACAACGGTATACCACCAGAAATAGAATTTTAGCTTTGGGTTAAATAAATAAACCAGTGATGTGAATAAATAGAAGTTTGATTTCTTCATCTATCTTTAAGTAATACAATTTAATGTATCGGGATTGAATGTTCGGGATTATCGAATGTAATGCGATTGTAACAAACAATGCTTTTTTCCATAATATGAATAACAAAAATTTATGTTAGATACCGTTAGCTACCGTCTATGAAGTATCAGTGGATATTAAAAAATTTCATATTTGCCACAGTAAAGAATCTGTTTGAAACCTCAGTCAGTTGAGGCTAATATTGCAGAAAACTGATCATGATGTAATAACCGAAATCGATCAAGATATCAAAAAAAAGGGAGTAAAACATACATAAAAAGTATTTTAATCTTTATTTTGGCTCCGGTACTCATTTTATCAAAATCTCGATTCTCAAAATCTCGTTTGTCAAAAATGAGCATATCTGCCTTTTACTGAAAATCTAATTTAATTTATTGTATGTAGCTGCTGTTGGACACGAATATAGAATACAGGTTTATGTCAAAAGTTTTACCCTTCTCCGTAAGGTTTGACACAAATTTGAAACGGTTTTCTAAAATTTTTGGAAAATGGAATATATCCATTTTTTCCAGAAAGTTTAGCAAACATTTTGAACAGTTTTGTAAAACATATTTAAAAAACAAAATGTTGAGAAACAAGATTTTATAAAACCGAGTTTTTGGGACAAAAGATTTCATACCCCATCCCTTTATTTTCCACTCAGAAAATATTCTATAAAATATATATATATATAGGTTGTCCAATACTAATTATAAACCAATTCATAGAATATTGCGAGTGGACAATAAACACAGAGACAGAATATAACATATAGGCTTCACACTTTCAGAAACTTAAATTGTATAATCGGTAGTTCTTAAAAAAATTGTGGAATTAATATATTTAAGTTAGTTTTAAGTTAAAAGTAAATTTGAGCCAAATGAATAAATAAATCGGTTTACAATCAGACAAGTTTCACTTTTTCTCATCAAATTAAATCGGAGTTCGTATCTGAATGTTTACACGTCACATTATCATTAAATTTTCATCAGATTTAGATTTTGTTTTAGATTATGTCTCACGCGTTACCTAATATTACTTTCAATCAGGAATGTTTTAAAACTCAATATGTATATTCATTGCAGTTATTATTTCAATGTATTCCAAATGTTATATATAATAAACGTTTATAGATTGCAGTATTTATTTATTTATTTCAACGATTTATGCCTAAAGAGATAATTCTCATAAGAAGACTATACAATGTACATATTATAAAATTTTGTAAACAAACAAATTATAATGTTTTTAAGTTATTGTTTACAAAAGTACTATATGTATTTTATAGATGATGCATTTAATCTGTACACTTGATCCACTTTTGTATTTTATATCTCAAATTTAAATTTAATTACATTTTGTTTTTGATTCATTCTATCATAAAACGAACTACCCTAGACTTCTGTACGAAATACAAAAATAAAAACATTAACATTACAATTTTTGAAGTAGCATTATATTATAATGCCAAATAAATTAATTAACATTACCATTACCATTACATGTACATGTAATGTTCTTTCATAATTAAGAGCATTAGAATCAAAATACTGCATTATTTACTGATTTACTTGTGAATTAATGAAATATCTGTTAGCATTACTTTGTATTACTTTGTATTACTTTTCATTACTTTGAACTACTTTGCATTACTTTGTATTACTCTGTATTACTTTTTATTACTTTTCAAAATTTTTCAATACTTTACATGTATTACTTTGCATTACTACGTATTACGTTACACTGCTTTGTATTACTTTGCATTAATTTTCATTTTTTGTATTATTTTGCATTATTTTGCATTACTTTGCATTAAATCTACATTTTTTTTTATGTTCTTGACAGTGACATCACTTTTTCGTGCTTAATTAAATACCGTACAGCAAGTTTCTACTACAATATCTACAATTTTTTTCGACGAGCATTTATTTACCAAACTACTGGCTAACTCCTTAAATGCGGAAAACTACTACTATTGTCAGGAACTAAACCTTCTTAAATGGAATAACTTTATTTTATTTAAGTGGTTACCAAATTATACTCTCAATTATTTTTTGTCATTTATTTTTATCCCAATGACAAAGGGTAAGTAATTGGAATTATTTTGCATTCACTTAAATTGTTTTAATAAAATCTACCAAATATCAAATTCATTCAAGAAAATGCAAAATAATGCAAAGTAATGTAAAATAATGCTCACAAATATTTTAGTAATTGAAAAGAAATTCAGTAATTAACGCATTATTTTAATGATAATACACTTTATTTTAAAGTAGCATTACAAGTAATGGTTATGGTAATTAATTTACTTTGCAGTGGATAATGCATTAGGAAAGTAATGCAGTATTTTACAGGTCTGTTTAATATAGTATTTTACAAAATTAGAATTTACAATGTTCTTTTTTAATTTATTATTTTATTTATCTACATATTTTTAATATACCTTATGATTTTGAATATTGTTTTTATATTAAGATGTAAAGTAATATTGATACCGATATACAACAAAATATAACCTTAGAATTAATATTTTGCTATTGTGCCAAAAATTTATATTTTGTTATTGTACTCCTCTATTGTATCTCTAAAATCTCTATTGTATCTCTAATTTTTACTACTTTTACGATATTTTTACTCTTATTTTACTTAAAATTTGACCGCTTTTTTAAGTTCGGATAGAACTTCTTAAATTTTCTGCAAAAATATTAGATTTTGGTTATTAGAGCTGGATCACATTCAAATTAAATCTATACTAAATTTAATTTTTTTTACCCCACCTATACTTTTTTAATTTACATTCAGTGCTCTATTTATTTCTAATATTACTTATTTTTGCATTGATTCTCTCTTAATCTGTAAACTCTCTTTATAAATATTATTTATACTCTTTAGTTTTTTTTGATAATATTTAGTTCTGTAATTATTATAAATTTAATTTTAAGTTTGATATCGTTAATTTAATATTTATGTGTCAACTGTTATTGTTTTTCATAGTCTTATAATATAAAATAGCTGTTAATAATTTAAGAAAATATAATATTTGGTTGTCATGTCAACGTGTAAATTTACAAAATTGATATAATAAAGTTAGAAGTTAAGAAGTTATCGAATTATTTAAAGCGAAAACCATAATTAATTCTGAATAACATTTGATGCTATTTAGTTAAGTGTTCGGGGAATTACCGTGTTACAAAAATGAGTACAATTTTGGTTATAAAGAATTGGACAGTAGTGACATAAATTTATTTTGTTCAAATCTTTATATTATACATACGTAAGAGTGGCGCGCTTGTTCGTAACGGTAAATCCAAGAGCCACTAATTCAAAGACGTAAATATATATGCATTATATATAATATTAACTGTAAAGTATAAATTAATTATTATTCTAAAACAAAAAAAAATACCTCACATATATATAAATATACTCCTGGAAAAATACTGTAACACTGATCTTATAACCAACTATTAAATCGTTAAACTCTCAATCTGACAGCTTTTAATATTGGGATTTTATACATTTTAGAATTTTGTAATTTCGGATTTTCTACCCAATCTATACTAGTTAACACATTATTATTAATCAATAACAAAAATTTAAAAAATTAAATCTTGAATGTTACAAATAAAGTTAAAACAAAATGATTTGATTCTTCCGAACAAAATTTAATACCAAACTATTAACGTTAATTCCTCGAATTAAATTTTTTGTTCCAGTTATGAAAAGTTCAAATTAAAATAAATTCAAAATTTTGTTGTTAAAAATAATAAAAATTGTCTGCTTTAAGAAACTACTTTATTTGTTTATCTTTTAACTACAAAATTAAGCCTACTACTATATAAAAACCCTACTACCTTAATTGTATTAATTTAAAAATATTGAATTTCACATTTAATAATTATAATCTTTAATTTTACTGAATTAAAAAAAAACAAGCAAAACATAATCAGATTTAAAAAGTAAAAATATCATTTTGAAGTTTATTTTGAAATTATTAAAACCGCTACCGGGCATTTAATTATAACTAAAAAAAAAACAATATTTAAGTAGTTTACCTTTTTAAATATTATGTACAGTGAGTGTTGAAAGTATAAAAAATAACAAAAAGTCAAACTATATAGGTATGATAGGACTATACTATAATCTTTATAAAATAGATTGAAAAAGTTTTGTTCCGAATTGGGCCATTCTAATTTCAGTTAATAGATTTTGTTTCAGATGACAGACAGTTCCAGAAGTTTGCATCATTTCGTCAACATGATTTTTCACATTCATTGTTATTTTGTTCAACCTTCAATCCAGCGAAAATGAAATAACTTTAATGGTAACATCGTATAACAAAAAAGTATACTGAGCTACCCCAAATACTGCTAACAAAACAATGATATTAAACCATGAACTATATACAAAACTGTTGATTGATCAGGTTAATCAAATAGAGTAAAATTAAATTCTTTCAAAACAGAAAGCTGTACAATTACAGAAAAAAGTAAGTCGTTAGACTTCACCATAAAATTTCAAGATAAAAGTATGAAACTATAGTTGAAAATCATTGAAGATCCTTCACATTTTTAAAATGCCAGTACAATAAAATATGCTTTGATTGTACTACAGTACAGGAGTACACATAAAATTGAATGCGATGCAATTTTTGCTATGCAAATAGTATCGCTATTTGTTACAATAACAAAAAAAAAGATAATACACAAACTATCATAACGCTATCAGTCGGTAGAAATGTAGAGTTTGTAAAATTTGTGAATTACAGTTACAAACAGTGTTTTATCAATTTACTGTTTTCTTCTGAATGATGATATGTTCGATATTGCGAAAAGCTCTGCTAAATCAAGTTTTCTAAACCGGTATTATAACATACTTTTCATTCAAAAATCTGCTTATATAAAGCTGTAACATAATATGTTCCCATATTTTTTGTTTTTGTACAATTCCCAAGACAATCACTTGTTTTTTTTTCTTTATTTACTTTAAAAAACGAGTGATCCTAACTACGAAAATACTTCATTTTTTTAACTGACAAAATATTAAAAAGCATTTCTGTCACCTAAACAGCATCTATTAGGTTCACATCACTTTTGGGACTATATGGCATAACTCAGATATTGTGGTTCTGAAACATGTATTTCAGTTCTAGTAACAATTATTTTCATAAAATAGTTGATTAGTCTACTAATTTTAATTCTACTTGGTGTTTATTGAGTCATGTGTCGTCTGATAGAAGGAAAAAACATTTTATATTCCGTAGATTTGAATCCATGCTTGCCATATCGTTGGATTGCATTTTTTTTAACCATCCTACTGATAGTATGCTATAAAGGGATTTGCCTAATCATTATCAGTCCTGTAACCACATTAGTGTGGCATGGGGTAGATTATTCTAATAGATGAGTTATAACGTTTCATGTTAAGTTTCATCAACACTTGCGCTACTTTGTCATCGTTTTATAGTTGTTGACACATGCTCGGACAAAATATTTCCACATCTTAATTGATGACATATGTGACATGACAAAAATTACTTAAATAAGTGGATAAATAAACCAAACCTGCAGATTTATATGCAGGTCCACTGTTTAATTAAATTAAATTAAACCAAACAAAGTTAAATCTGGTTATGACATTTTCTCTAATAGTATAAAGAAATTAGTCCATTAATTAAAAGTAACAACCATACGGTACAAAAGGCGTATTTGGACAAATATTTGGGTTGTCCGTCAAGTATTAACACTACACAGTACAATTTTTTTATTTTCAGAAGACTACTACCCTACTACAATAACCTATTATACTTAATTATTAACCCTACATAATACTTAATTATAACAAACATATTGTCTGTTACTGTTCTATCACTTTTAACACACCGTGTGTCAAGTATTAATATGTAGAATAATAATATGTATGTGATTTAATGAGAGAGAAAGTGATTTAAATCTATAAATTTATTACACATAAAATCAACGATGGTCCTCTTAAAAAATATGTACGAGTATATAAAATTAAACAAAATAATGTTGATAAACATTGAGTCAGCAACAATTAGTTAATCATGATGAATTCAAAAACAAACCAAATTAACCAATATCCAATAATAAGTTATTTTATTGAATTAAAAATAAAATAACCATGAATAGTAGTCATCATGTCATAAGATACATATATAGCAAGTATATATTTATGTATTTTCATACCAGAAACAAACAACAACAAATTTTATTTAATTAATTTTTACCTATATTTAAGTTTTCTTGATAATTTTTAACAATAATTGTTAAGTATATGAAGTTTGGTAGAGGGCACTTACTTATTATAGTTGAGTTGAGAAGATTTGGTAACAAATTTTAACCTCTTTATGTGTAAATTATTACCTGTTATAATCCATTAAAAAGACGTTAAATAAAGCCACGCATTTTATATGGAGATAGTGTTGAAATAAGTCAATTTTTGATAATAAAAACAAGACAACAAAACAACAAAAAAAATGATTGATTGATTGATTGATCGATTCAAATTGAACGATGGACAAAAATATATAATTGTAATAACCACAAAGATTTAAATTATGAAAGTATTGAGTATATATATAGAGAGAGAGAGAAAGATCTTCATTTGGAATATTTTGGATTTTTTTTAGAACTACTAGGTTTAGTACCTACCACCTAGTATGCATAATTTTGTTTTGAATTTTAAATATAAAGAAGTAACTTAACTATTTTTTTTAATTGAATGTACAGATACTTTCTTAAAATTCATAATTAAAAATGAACAGCATAAAGACAACACAATGCCATGTAATTTTTTGTATTGTTTTTCATTCGATTACAAACAATTGAATGGAATTTCAATAATTTAATTAAACTGCTTGTCACCTTTGACATCTACAGTTGTTGTTGGGATTGCCATCTAATAAATTTTGTACACATTTAAAAATGGATATTAAAGAAATTATGTCAATTAGTAACCACATGGAGTTTATTTTGGATAGTATTTTAAGAAATATTACACAAATTTCTTGCAATTTATTTCAATAATAATATTTCATAATTGATTTCAAATTGAAGGGTTTTTTAGCTTTTTAAACCTATCAGATTAATTTAATACTAATAATGGTAGATATTCGATAAAATAATTGATATATAATCCTTTAAATCTTAAGAACTTGGGAATTGCAAGTTGAAACTTTGCCGCAGTCCTACTCAATATTATCTAATTTTATGGATCTCAATATTTATTAAAAATCATAAATGATTAGATTCAGTGTTCCAATGTAAAAAATATTATTCAGTAGCATTCTTAGATATTACTTAAGCATTCGATTAAATCTGACATAATGGTTTACTATTTAAGCTAAAAGAAGAATTCCTACATCACTCTCATCATTTAATAAAAGCATTTTTCAACTAAAAAGAAAATACAATTATAAGATTTAACAATGAAAATTTTCAGTTAATGGACATGTCCAACGGTATACCGGTATACCTATTATTTACTGCTGACTTACCAACATAATTCGATATCATGATTGCAAATTGAGCAGATGATACAACATTCTTATTTCAAGTATTTTCCTTCAAGTGGCATTTTTCTAAATTCAAAGAAAATTAGAGATGACTATGAGTGAAATTTGTCCACTGATCAAAATTAACAATAATACGGTACCAAAGGTGGTTTTGGTCAAATATTTGGGTTTTCACTTGAATCAAAAAATTAACCTTGAGGAAGAATGTTGACCAAAATTAAACAACTACACCTAATGTTATCAAATATATGCTATCTTATGAGCAGGTTGATTTCAGGTAATAAAAATAAATGATTAGGTATGCGGTTGTTGTCTAAGATAAACTCTCTCTAGAAAACAGTCAAAATAAAAGAAATACAATCCCGCAATATAAACTATTAGTATAAAAGATTATACTAATATCTGATATGATTTTACGGGGTTAAACAAGTAACTCAAACACAGAAATTGCTTAAAACGTTTTCAAGGTATTCAGGGCAATCTTAAACGTGTCTTGGTATATTCGAAACTCAGTCATAATAAAAATGTGTCTTAAAAGTGAAAGGGTAAGTAAAAGGGAAGATAACTGCTTAACTAAATGATATTGGGCTCAGTTAGGAAACTATCCAAATCCACTTATATAAAAATTGTTGAGACAATCAGTTGGATAATATAGAAGAATAAGACGCTTCTCAACAGCAGACATTACGCCAATTAACCATTTATATGGTAAAGGTATATTTGCTGAAATACACAGTCACCTTAAACCCTTATGCTATTTAAAATGCATTTACCCGAATATTTGTTGGAAGCTTTTGTTAAATTTCTAAAATATTATGATTGATCGTGCACAAACTTTATAATAACCAATTTTCTTATTAACTTTATATCTTTTTTACGCATTCAACAAATTTAACTCAATATAGCGATTAATTGAATTAAACAGTTTCTTCATATATTAGGTTTTAACTGAGGATGACACATTCTGAATGACCATCATAGGATACTAGGAGAAACAAAAAAAAAATTATCAGTACAGAACCATTATTTGAATATTACGAGTTCTATTCATAATTTTCCATTGAAACTACAAATTTAACCTCTTCTAGATCACTTTTTCTTCTCCCTATGTGTCTAAACATTCATTAGAGCTCTATTGTAGAGCTCTACAAATACATAAACCATTTTATATCCGATTTTCATTATTCTTTCAAATGATAAATAAAAGAGAGGTAGCGAAACTAAATATTTTTTCCAAAAAATTTAATCTTCAATTTAAAATTGCATACCATGTAGAAGTCATTCTAATATACAAAAAACTTTAATTTATTAAAGTGCAGCAAATTACCCAACATCAGATTTAAATGTAAATATAATTAATTATTACGTATGTGGTTGTTGTCTAAGATAAAACAATAAAACGATAAAATATAGTATCAAGTATAAATTGACATAATCAAAATAGTCCATAATGAAAAACAATTTTTTTTTCAGACTTTCTCGTATTTCGAGGAGCTGGCGAATACTAGTTTAATTTAATTCACAAGTTTAAACTAATAAATATGAATTTAATTTAATTGATCATCGATAACAGAGTAAAAAAACAAAAGAACTGCGAAAACTATTTAAGTCTAACGAACGCCAACGTTTATTTCAAATTGATTCAAAATATGATTAATATGCTTATATATAGTTCATATATACCTACATTATATTCAAAATGAATTTAATAAAAAAAAATTGTAATAAAATATTTAAAATGTATGAATAAAATTCATTTCGAGTGCACTTTTATAAAACAATTATTCAACCATCAGTTTTAAATGGCCTGAGAGTTGTTATTACAAATAATATATAATACCATATATAAATTATATAAATTAAATTAAAATGTCCAATTAGTTAAAAATCAAAATTCATTTTTAATAAAATGCATTAGATTAAATTAAAATATAAAAAAAATATATACATATAACAAATTATGTACATATGTTAACTAAATTAAATCATTTATTTAAAATTTTAATAAGTTAGTAAATTTTTGATTGATTTATTAAAGTATGTATTATGTAGTTATAAATCTGATGATAGAAATTGTATCATGAAATTGAATATCATATAAATATTTAGATCAATCTGAGAAAAATGAAAGGAGTGGTTTGTTGTTAGTACATAATATAGAAATGAAAATCAAATATTTAAATAAATAATGTTGAAATTAAAATTTTAAATTTAAATGACAATAGAATAATAAATGTCTAAATTTTTAAATGTATCGAAATCAATTGAATTATGATATATTGTATGGGTTTAGGTATAGGAATTTAAGAAGAAAAAGAAAAACAGGTTAAATGGATTATTATACAAAATATTTACTAACATTTGATCTTACAAAATTTTTTTGTAATACAATAAAATTATACTATAATAATTACCTTTAACATAGTAGGCAAATTTCTTAAAACAAGATCTTAACTAATGGGATTTCGAAAGCTAACTAGCTACACACTAAAAAAGCTAAACTGTAAGTTGAGCAATACTACATGTTCAACTCATAGTTTACAATTCAAGTTAGGAATTTAATTTGAATTGAATACACAATCTTGATCATCGATAAGAAGGCAGGAAACAACTGAGAAAACAATTTAAGTTAATTTTTTAGTTAATATTTTAAAATATGTGTTTTTTGTTAACTATTCGAGAATAACGAATATTCATAAACACGATTATTCATGATGTGATAAAACACATCAATAATTATTGGATTGGAAAAGTTGAAACAAAATACTCGGCAGAGCGATTTCTTCTACTTCTATTTACCCTACTAAGGACGTACTGACGATCTCCATATGTATAAACACTTGTTGGAACTCTACAGTAAAGCTCTAAATCAATTGTATCAGATATATTTTTATTATATATTTCTCTAACGTGTAAACACTTTCAAGTAGAAAATATGTCTACCACTACTATATTTATATCTACTACTACTATATTGTGGCATATCTATTCCCATTGGGATTTATGTCCAACTAAAGTGAGTGAAAATTCCCATGGGGGTTTTTTCTCCCTTTCACCTATTAATAAGGTCAAAAATCCAAAACAACTGAGTCATAAGCCTCAGAATCCCAGATGCAAGGAGATATCTTTTTTTGTATCCAGCAGCGGCTACGTATAAATATGATTTAGGTAAACATTCTGTAAAAGGGCATAGACTTTAAAATATTTTGTTAATTATATTAATTATTATAATAATTTTGAACTAATATAAATTAGAAATAAAATGTTATTAGAACTAAAATATTCCGTTATTTTGTATATGTTTATCTTATTTTAGCTAAAATGGACAAAGGACTTATTGGAAATTTTGGTCCACCTAAACTGAGACAAAACTCCCATGGGACTCTTTTTGATGGGTTTAATGTCCCATGGGACTCTTTTGTGGGACAAAATTCCTGACTCTAGGACTCATAACTCATAACGCCACCATTACATATTTGTAAATCTATAAATATTCTACCGTAGAGTTGGTCGTAGGCATGTAACTCATGTATTTTTTACTTATTATATGGTTAATTAAAGTATGTTATTACGTATGTGTGTTTAGGTGAGTTCCACGATATAAAAAGTTTTAATACAGTTTAAATATTGTTCTACTAATGTTTAAAGCATGTTTTGTTTTTTGTTTATAATGAGTCAAGGCGTTAGAATATTATGCACTTAGAATATTAGCACTTATTATGGTAATTTTATATGG
The DNA here is from genome assembly GCA_963942445.1 of Argyra leucocephala. Taxonomy (NCBI): domain Eukaryota; kingdom Metazoa; phylum Arthropoda; class Insecta; order Diptera; family Dolichopodidae; genus Argyra; species Argyra leucocephala. The sequence goes on along the minus strand of OZ012679.1, from coordinate 47,820,022 downwards.
TAATATTATGCTTGGTTTGGATAAGACAGAAAAAGATTAGATAGGACGAATGGTATAAGGTAGATTAGTAGGAAGTTCAAAAATAAAGGTACACTTATACCCTTTTTGAAGTTTGTATGTAAATAAAGTAGTTTGTGAATAAATTTGTGTCAAAATGTGCAGAAATCTATGTACACGTATGTTTAATGTTTCGATTTACTCTTACTTTTGTGGAATCAATTAGTGACGTAAATCGGGATATAAATTTGAAATTTCGAATCATTAAATTCATAAGAAGTAATATGATTCCACACTGTTTCAGTACGAATTATGAAATTTGAACGAATTTCTGTTAACTATTTTATGGCATTTTGTGATTTCAACAGCGTGCAAGAGCTTGCAGCTCCTCTTGTATCACATTCGAATTGTTTAATAGTAATAGGAAGTAATGGTTTTATATCTGCTGAGCTGTGTTCACGCATACGAAGTATCTATAAGACACAGAAAGTGCTTCGTCGTGGTAAATATTCGTCGATGTCCAAGAGAAGTTAGAAATGAAGTTAAATTTGGGTCAACAATTAGATGAATAGTGTAATTTTGAACGTGGTCAATCTAGTCTAAGGCTGTAAGGAAAGGGCAAGCCAAATTTGGGATTATGTTATTAATTGATGGTAAATCGGTATTTAAATATTTTTTTTGTATTGCATAAGCTTTTGATTGTTCTGAATCAGTTTTTGCAAAAAATTTTTGCAACATGCAATTATTGATCTATGTAGGGCTTTTCAAAAACACATACTTCAATAACAAATTACAGAGTTATTAATATTTGAATTTTCTACACTTTCAGTTTTGTTTTATAAATATAAACAGCTGCACAACTGATTGTTATGCAACTATCTACTATAATTTTGTAGTTTTCCTGCTAAGTTAAAAATGTTTATGAACAAAGTTAATTTGCAACATTTTGTTAATGAACAAAATACTTGTCAAGTCAATATAAGTAATATTGCCAATATTGCTTGTTTATGAAAACCACTTTTATTTTCAATTAAATTCAATTGAATTCAGGTGCACAGCACAGAACAATAAAACTATAATGTTAGCTATTAAAAGTTAAATTAACACAAACAAATAACAAAAATAATCAAAGATGTTCGGATCTGATTACAATTCACAGTTTATCAGTACAAACATTCCAAATCATTGTAAATATTGTTAAAAATTTAAAATGTAATAACAACTATGTTATATTAATAAATAAGATTTTTACTTGTAATAAATTTATTAAAGAAGACGACGATATCAGAAAAGTGAACTGAACTGTTAACTACATAAAGCCTTGTCACTAAAATAAAACTAAAACCCAATCACAAAAATCAATTCAAAGCAATTTCGACTTCTCTGATTATACCAAAAAAAATAATCACAATGATTAATCGATAAAATGCTCCTGACACAATAACTGACTAGAAGGAGCATGCTGACTGTTAATATAAAATAAGACAAAAATTTATAATAAACACCATCTTTGTATAATCAAACTAATCAAATTACATAGACAGACCAAACTGACCAAAAACAGATCCAAAACAGATGAAAACAGATTTTCAACTGACCAAAAACATAATATAACTGATAATTGAATAGACCAAATCAAATAAATAGATTTTATTGAAAATATCCTTATAAATTAATAACAATATATCTCAATATTGTTTGTGGTAAAACAAATCCAACTTAAAAACAAAATTTTATTTTGAATTAAAACAAAAATAACTGACTAATAAATTTAAAAATAGAGCTCAATTTATTATGTTCAACTTGATTCTGAATACAACATAATTTAATTATTATTAAATTAATCAAGTTTTGTAATTAAACATTGAATTAATTTAAACAACATAATTAAAAAATATAAATAATATCATTTAATTATTATCATTGCATAGTTTAAGAACGTTAAATTTTTGGTGGAGAATCAAATACATACTTGTATTTCTTGAAAGTTAAGTAAAATCTAGAATATTAATTTGAAATAATAATAAATAAAAAATTAAAAACATAAAATTTCAATTAATTTAAAAATTTGTTTTTCATTCAACATCAATATTGGTGTAGATTATGTATAATAATAATAAAAACATCATCTCGTATTACATAGGCTTAGATCTCAACCGCAACAATTCAACTGGTTTATGTTCAATATTGTTTATTAATATTTTATCATAATTTTTGTCTATCGTATTCTAGAGTACAATATTAATTAAGTCAACGCCTAATTTGATCTATAAGGGAGATAAATTTTGATTCAATATTTTTAAGCTAAGCTTATGTATGTTAATATAATTTACTCCGATTCAATGTATATGTACTTTGCAATGTATATGTAGGTAACTAATTTAAGATATTCGAATAGGGTATATGGGCCCTTATGCCCCAAGGATGGGATTACAGGACAATGATAATGATATGAAGCTAATAAATATTTTTTTAATTTATATTTATTCACTTAGTCAGCGCCTAATTGATCTAAGAGAGATAAATTTAGATTAAATAACTTGAAGATAAATTTATGTATGTTAATATAGTTTAGTTCGATGTTATGTATACTTTACTTGCAAGCTTACTAATTTAAGATATTCGAATAGGGTATACGGAAACCCATGCCCGTCGGATAATAATGCAAGGATGCAAGTATACTTAATAATTTTGAGCCAATAGCTTAAAATTTCGCGTGCGGCAGTGCGATGTGATTAAAATTTAACAAGAAAAAGAACTTGACCATATATAGTTTTTCACATGGGTATTATAAAAATTATACATATATACAAACAAAACAGAAGGGACGTGTCTTAGCAAATAGTGTACTCAACGATGATATAGCAACATCGATTGGTATATCAAAAAAAAATTTTATTCGCAGTTCGATATATATCAGTTTCAACAAAGTATAATTAAAAACGCAAATAAGAACACATATTATAAGAACATCAAATTGGGGATAATAACATCAAAATTTATGGTAATATATGAAGACAATGTGATTGACTACAATAATTATTTTTAGGAGCCGTGACATCGTAAATGTATCGACAACGTCGCCAACATATTGACGTATGATCTTGAATGTCAAAAAAAATTTTTTTACATGTATATGTGTATATGTATATGTGTCTCTCCATTCAATTCAAATATTTTGAAAATTTATCCACAAAATAAGTATCCACAAGTGTATAATATCCACAAGTGTATAATATTTTGACATTTGATTTAACATTTATTTCAGAGACAATGTGTTTAGAGTGATCGGAATTGTAAAAAAAGTACATTGTGTAGACAATATTCTCAGTTTAGAAAATTTGACATATTGTATTTGTATGTACATTGTATCGGTTGAAATTTTTTGGATACATTTCCGATGTCACTGGAGTTGCTTCATTTACAATAACACTATTTTATTATAAACAATTTACGTTATGTAATATTTATAGATCAATGGTGATATAACTCTATATCTATATGTATCAATGCAAATAAATAAATCGAACCTATTTTTTTATTTATTAAAATGCAAAATCCAATAATAATATTAATAATTTCTCATTAAATTTATTTTTACAGTTATAATAGATTTTTTGTTGAAATTTTGGTTGATTTGTATAACTCACAGATGTAATTAATAACATATTTTAATAAGTTATTAAATCACCTAAAATAAAAATCAAGAAGTGTATAGGTAGTCTAACACTATAAATACCTACTGATAAGTTCAGGTAGTGTTATGATGTTAATATTAGCAGTAGCCCAAACAGAAAAGGCTACAGATATATTTGGTTATCTGTTTGATATAACATGGAAAAATATATATATGTTCGCATAAAAATCCATATCAATAAAATTTGAGTCCGCTCTAAATTATCACAGGATATAACATTTAGAGTGCGAACACATTCAAAAGCTGTTTCATTTTGGGTAGATTTGGGTAGATTGCGTAAAACAGAAATGCGAGTTCTAGTAATAAATCTAATGTTAAACATTGAAAAATAAAAAACATAATAGCAATATTCGAAATATGTGTGATACACACTACACAGGAGTAGATTACGTGTGATATACAGGATCGTAATAGATTGATTCAATTAATTCAAGTACTAGATAAAAGGATTCGTACTAGATTTTAAAAAAAACTGCAGGATTATATGTACATAGAATGGGTTGCCCGAGATAGAAATAACACGAAAACAAAGATAAAAAAAACGAATGGTATAAAAGCTAAACTTCAGTATCAGACTAATTGTAATCAGTAGTTTGAAAGTCAACATGATTTATGCAAGAAGAAACGAAAAATAGATCATTTAAATCAAAACTTCTAAAGTCTTAGTAACTTATCGTGCAATCTGTTATTTCAAAGTACTTAATTAACATCAATAACAGATGGAACACTTCTTTCGTTACTTTAGAAAATTAATTAGTTAATAAAGCTGCAATAGCCGTCTTAAGCCCATAAATTTTATCAAGATGAGCAAAAGGTTATAGAAATTGCCAAGAAAATTTTACAGCCCCAAGTTTTGTCATACGCTTGAGTTTTAGAATGGGTATTTAAATACGCAATCGGGGTTAGCGGTATTACATTTTATATAAATTATCTTGTTTTTATTTTTTTTTATTTTGATCGAAGTGAAAAATGTAGTATTAGGTAAATTAATAAGCCTTATAAATATTTCTGCATAATTTTTCGACACTAGCGTTGTTTTGAAGTTTCACTGATATGTTTTCAAGTTTAACAAAGTCATAAGTGAATAACTGATATATAAAGTAATGATGAAAACATTAAAAGTGCTTCCTGCTATAGAATTGCAGGAAGACGTAAGTAATCGGAGAATGCTAAAGAATAAATTGACTGAAAAACCAATGAAATCGATATTATGATTACTCCACTAGATATGGTTGATAATATTAGCGATAATGAGTAGTTTGACGAAAATTTTCAAATTCTAAATGACAACAATTACCAGGAGAAATACCAGCTCACTTTGATATTGAGTATCACTATAATGATGACAATATTCATACCCAATTGCATAAAAATGATCTTACAATGACAGTTAGTATTGGCAATGTAAATGATAAACCAGAATCACCAACATCATACAAGACTTTTGCAACGCAAAATGTTTGCATTTTTAAATTTTATAGAAATTTTTGTGGTTTGAAAAATTATTAGTGTTCGACTGCCGCAAAGCAGGTCTTGAGAATTTTGATGAGCTCGCCCAGAATGAATTTTGGTTCCAATGATGCTCTTCTCTCTAAAGAAAGCAAAGATAGCTCAATATCTCGTACAAAGGAAGATATAGCTATTTTAATGAACTTAAGGTCGGTATTTAAATACCCAATAGGCAGTAATGGGTTAATTAGTAAATTGAAAAATATTTTTGAATAACTAGAATTTCGTTAATTAAGAACAATGTTCTTGCGAACTTATCAATTAATCTATTTAAAACATCCAGAAAACCAGAAAAGTGATAATTGTGAAAAATGTTAGTCATACAGGATGTCTTTCGCTTATGTCGTATGATTTCTTTCTTTATGTCATGAAAATTTCAATGATGAAAAAATATTGTAATTAAACAGAAATAAATTTACTATAAAAATATTTAAAGAATTATTTTTACTCAATTCAAACACTCTTTTAGGAGCTCTGTATATGGCATTTTGCTTATGATTTGTACATAATAAAACTACTATCAAAAACAGTCTATTAGAAAAACTAAACATAAATAGTTTGAACGAACACATGATAAATCACGTTAAGAAAAGAAAAAAATTGATTTTATATATGAATCAAAAAATAAAGTGTAGAACCCACCCAGAACAAAGTACATGCTAAAAATTAACTACATACTTATATAACAAATTTTACTAAATTTTCTACACATCTTTTTTCTATTGCATATGCTTAGGATTATCCAAAAGCAATAATTCTACTCAAAATATTTTCACTCACTAATAAAGTTCATAGAATTTGACCTTAATAAATTATTATTTTAAAAACCGGAAAAAGATAACCGATATTAAAACAAAAATAATCTTTTAAATTAAATTAAATTTTTTTGAATAAGAATTAAGGTTAATATTAGAAAAAAAAAAACAAAAAATAAAAATAAAAACAAAGAGATTTTAAAGTATGTATAGGCCTCCTAATAAACATTTTATTTATTTATTTTTTTGCCATGCTCGATAAATTTACAATACAGCACAACATTCTATATACAGTTTTGTTTATAAATATTTAAAATTTACTACACCCAAATAACTATTTGCAAAAATTAAATTTTATTTTCATAAATGATAACGTTAAGTTTATTAAAAACCAAAACAAAAATAACAAAATAAAAATTAAATTTTGTATAAATTCAACTGTTTAGGTTTACTGTATATAAAAATTTTTACTACAAATATACAAGCATGAGAAACTTGCATACATAAACGATATATTTTGGACTAAAAAAGGATAATTAATTAAATAAAACTAAAATATTCAATACTGAACAATCTACGCACGTAATTTATATTTTTCAATTGCCCAGAGACCTGTAAACATTGTTTAATGTTAATTGTAGTTGAGTAAATTATGGTTATTGAGTTGTAATATTTTCTTTGAGTTTAGAGAAAATTATCGAAAGTGAAATATAGAGGATATCCTTGACCGAAGTTGGCAGCTTCTAGAATAGCCACTAACAACTTAAAAGTATCTGTCAATTCACAGATAAAATTAGAAAAATATGACTACACATTGAATTGAAATGTCACTCATCCTGGCATTCGTCAAATATAGTTATATTCTCATTGTATTATTTTCCAATTGACATTCAGATTACGAGTAAAAGAACAAAAATAAAGAAAAGAACATTAAATAAAAGTAAAAGTGTTATTGTAAAGAATCAGCCATTACACGTCTTAGAACCCTGTATGATATATGGAATAAAATTGTAGTATACAGGCTGGTTGTATATATATATATATATATAATGACACACAAAAGTAAGTGTATACTCACAATAAATGGGGTTTCGACTGCGGGGATCTAGAAAAACCCTAGTTAAAATTTTATGAAATTTGCAAATAATTTACAGCAACATAGTGTAAAATTATTTAATATGCATTTTTAAATTGATAACACTTAACTAAAATGTATTTAATTCTTCTTCTCCTCCTTCTGCTTACCCTATTCAGGGTGTAATAAAGTAATGTAAGATACATTCAAATATGTTGTTTTGTAATTACAAAAATAGTTTTATAAAATATAGGCTTATTTTGTTGAGGTTACTGTTCTATGCACTTAATTTAGAACAAAAACTAATGTATCAAAGTAATTATTTGATGCTCGCCGCATGTCTAAGGTTGGGTATTTAATTTTTTAATTTTAAACTCTGTGTAACTCAGAGTTTTGTAAATTCAGAACTGCACCAAATCAGACTTAAAAAAACAGAATTTTGTAATATAAAAATAAATATACGGAAAAATTCAATTTACTATTCAAATAATACAGCTTAAAAGACAGAGTAAGTCTGAAAAAAGTAACTGGAGTTTTATACTGTTTGAGATTCATTAATTTCTAAGAGGTAATTGAAAATTCTAAGATAACTTCAAGAGCTAGTAAAACTTTTCAGGGTTGTAACATTTCTAAACCAAATGCCAAACTCAACTCACGCTCAACTCAAATTTTGAGCTAGTTGACGATAGAATTAAATAAACAAGCTCAACTGATAGGTTGAGGTAGCTCAACTCATGCTCGATTCAAATTTTGAGCTAAACACACAAGTTCAACTGATAGATTGAGGTAGGTTTGACTAACTCGTCAATTGAATTCATAGTGCTTAACTCAACTTTAAACTAGCTCAAAATTTAAGTTGAGTTGAAATTTGAGCTTTATACAACCCTGAATATCTTAATTGAAACTTGTAATAATTGTAGTAGTTTAGTTGAGCTCATTTGTGATTGCAAAAAATAGAACAACATCACACGATTAGAATTTTTTTTGCACTTTCAATAAAAATAGAGATCAAATTTTTAAAAAAAATTAAATGTAAATTCTTCCCACAGAGATAACATTCAAATTTTTATTTAAAAATGTCTTAAAAACTTTTTTTTTCAATTTTTTACCATTTTTACGCCAAAAGTCATTTTTTTGCTTTTTTCCAGTCATTGGGAAACACTTAAAAAAAAAATACTTATTCTTTCAGTGTCAGTCAGGAAACGTCGAAGTAATTAAACATAAGTCTTCTTTCAAAATAATTAATTGTGTTTTTAATTTACATTTGTAAGTCTCCCAATGTGAAAATAAATAAAAATATTAACGAAGTGTGAATCATTAATTTGGGTTTTAACTGGCCAGCATTTAAAATTTTAAATATTTTGTTGGCTCTAAAAAAAGAAAGAAATAGATCGCTGCTAAGAACTTCCTAAATTTCTATTTGGGAAATTTATTTATACACAAGAAAACATTGCTATACCGTCAAAATCATGTTGAACAAAATTATTTTATTTTTACATAGGTACATTTACTCAAAAAGTTGTTAAAAAATTGTTTCTAATATAAAAAAATGATCCTCAATATTTAAAAAGTAAGTATTCCATTACAAATTATAATATCCCAAATTTTTGTGAAAATATCCCTAGTAAATGATATTTACTGTTCTTGTTGTACGCATTGAGTTCTAATATAAAATAATGTCATATCATGTTATCTCCCTTTTAAGAGCCAACAAAATATTAAAATCTTAAAATATTGAATAGCTAAAATCCACCTCTACTAACATTTTATTTACTTTTATTTTAGCTGAAGTATATATTTTTTATCAACGAAGGCTACATTGTATTATTATTCTGATAAATATATAACAACTCTGATCTTCATAAAAAATTTTAAATTAAAAGTAATTCATAAATATTTTAATTAAATTAAAAACCCCATGAGTACAATGAAAACGATTCAAAAGAGTTGACAAAACGTCTAGAATATAATTACTAACATTTTCTGAACCAATAAATCATCCTAAATATTAATTTTTTATATTTTTCTAGACCATAATTACTTGGTTAGTGTATATATAGTTAAATATAAAAATAAATAAACAAAAATTTCAATGAACATGTCAATTTAGTAAATAAATAATTAATAAACTTTTAATTTAGATATTAAGTACCAAAATAAAATAATTTACAATAATATAAAAGAAGAAAAGAAACCAGAAATAATGTACAAGGTGTCTGAAAATTAGTAATGAGTAGAAGCAGGAAGCTATAGAACATATTTTTGAAACCAGTACAAAAAAAAAATCAAATCTTAAAATGAGTCTATTCTAATCAAAAATAATATTCAAATTATGAGATCACTTTCAAAATTTTACAAAATTGTTAAATTTAAATATGTATATATAATTCTGATATTCAAGTAAATTTATTTTAAAAAGTGATTAATTCTAAATCCCGATTAATCTAAATAAATACAGGTTTCTAATAAAAATTACAAAATTAAAAAAAAACTGAAATTCAAATCAGTCTATAGTGAATAACTGAAATTTATTTAAAATTAATTTAAACCGTTATATTCTAAATTCTAATTACTGTAATTTTGATTTCTAAAATCAGATGAATGTATAAATATAATATAACTAGTTATGTAAGTATATTAAAAATCAAACAAGATTTTAATATTACACGTTCTAGACCTAGAGTTATACAGTCGAATGTGATATGAGATAACAATTCATTAATATTTTACAGTTATTTTTTTATTATTTGATTTAGTTTGGTTTTTAATACAATTTTATAATTTAATTGTTCTTATATATGAATTTATATTTTTAAGAAATTGAAATTAAAACCTAGCTGCAGTCAGTATTTTCGAAAATTTAAAAAAGTTTAATTTTTGGAACAGGGTATTACTACATTTGTTATATTCGTTTATACATATTAAAATTCGAGTCATATATTCTTTAACATTTCAATTTTTTTTTTAAATGTTCTAGATAGAACTATAATTTTTCAAAATATAACAGTAGAATATATTACTTCTTATATTCATTGCTTCGTATAAAATCAAAAGTTAAAATATTACTATAAAATATTTTAAATAAAAATCTCATTTTATCTTATTTTATTGGAAAAACTTATTTGATTCTTTATTTTGATTATTAGTAAAACGAGACTCGAATCGTTTAAGATAATATGTAAATAATTTACACTTCTGTTTTGAAAAATTACAATTACCAAAAAAATAAGTAATCTTTAAGAACTTCATATTTAAGTAGTTACAGTAATGATTACCAAACTGATACAATAACATCGCAGAAATCAATTGAGATATCGTAAAATCAAATTACACATAAATTAATATGATCACAACTCAACCAGACATTTAAATATACTAAAACTCGTGATCCGGATTATTTTTCCTGATTATTACTTTGTGTCCTTCGTAATATATTTTCCTTCAGCGAGATTTGAACTTCAGCTTGTTTATTGAGATTTTAACTGTAACATGTATACTTAAACAAAATAAATACATTTAAAACATTTTCTAGTTTTACTAATTATATTATTATAATATTATAATAATATATCTACTTATGTATCATTTTCAATAAATATACCGTATATGTCCTTTTTATTTATGAGCATTAGCAAAACTAGAAGAAATTTGATTATTAATTTATTATATTTTATTATACATAATTATTTTTACGTCAGAGTTTTTTGATATATTTTTATAACTCACAGATGTTTTTACCGCATCTTTAGCATCTTGATATAGGTTATAAAATCAATTACAGTTAAGAACCAAGAATTGTACAGGTATAATCTATACCTACAGATTAGTTCCAGTAGTGTAAGTGTTAAATGAACAAAATATTAATAATAATTCTAACTTATATCATTTGATATAATATTTTTCTATCGTTCTATCTGCTATCATAGTTCTATCGTGTATATTATAGATCATATGAAAAGTATTCAGGCTTTAATTTAAATTGCTTAAAATTATTAATACATTATTTTACATTTATATTATATTTCCTAATAATTTCCTGCTCTACTTATAGTACCTAAAAATGATTTTCGATACACCCTGTACATTAAAAAAACCTATTTACATATATTTATTATATGTATTTAATGTAATATAGTATATATATATACAAAAGAAAATGAAATTTTATGATATTACCGTACCATTATGATTATGATTATTTGTTATCCTACCTCCTTGTGGTACTGTATTTGTTTTTGTCGTTGATTGAGACATTCCATATCCTGTACAGAAATTTAATACTATCACAGCAATAATCGTTAATTTAAACATTTTATACATTTTAATTTCTTTTATTTTTACTTTTATTATGTTATTATTATTTATTTATTTATTTTTTTAATATATATATATTTATATTTATTTAGATATATATAAATATAGATATAGAATTTTTATTTTAATTAAAAAGGCAACAAATTATTGTTAAACTTCTATTTTTTAAGATTTTAAATTTTAATTCTTAATTTTTCGATAAAAAAAAATTAATTTAAATTTTGAAAGTTCTTTTTTTGCTATTTTTATTTTTTAATTTATTTTTACTTTTTATTTAATTTTTTTATATTTTAAATAAAATATTCCATGAATCACTATTTTCTAATTTCCGGTTAACACATTTTATAAATTTAATCAAATAATTTTTTTTTTTTTGACAGATAAAAATATATATTTTTTTTGTTTTAAGTTACGTAACTGAAAATAATTAAAAAAAATTTTAAAAAACAAAAAAAAAAATCCAAATTAATTTAATAAAAATATTTATAAAATAAATTTTTAAGCAGCAGAGAAAAAAATTCAATAAAAGCCTATTAATTCAAAATTTAACTATTATTTTACATGTAACGGTTATTTTTTAACGTTAAAAAAAATACAATTTTTTTTTCTTTTTGTTTTTAGACAGAAAAGTTTTTTTACAATAGAGATTCAGTTACTTAACAATCCACTCTCAATTAATTTCGTTTTCATCGCATAACTCAGTGCGACTATATTGACCGCTTATGAACAACTGATTTCTTTTACCAAACGTTAAAGATCAATTGGATAACAAAAAAAAACAAAAAAAAAAACAAAATAAGTCTTTAATTTTCGGAATTTATATTTACTCTATTTTTTTCGCTTTTTTTTCTTTAATGTTAAGTTTTACCTGAGTTACTGTTTTACCATAACTTAAATTTACAAAATGAGAAAATTTGTCATGATCTCTCTTTAATGTGAAAACTTATAAAGCTCTTAAAATTTAATTCATTAATTACAAATTACAATACAACAACTTACTACATTTAATAATACTGAACAAATCTAATACTACAATGCAACATTATAATAACTACATTAATACACAAATAAACAATTTTTTTGGTTTCGTTATCGTTTTAGCAAAGTTTTTCAGCAATTTATGCTTTGCAGTATTGATATTATTATTGTTGTTGTTGTTGTTGTTTTTATTTCTTGTTTTGATTTCATAACATTTTTAAGAGTGGTTATAAATAATATAACGCTCTCATTTCTGTTTATTTATTTTTTTTAATATTTTTCAAACAAAATCGAAAACGAAAGAAAATAAAAAAAACCTGTTATTTTATAAAATACTGGTGGTTGGTAAGGTGATGATGATCATCAGTTAAATTTGAATTTTTTATTTTTTTTGTATTTTTCAATTGAATTATGTTTTTGATGTGCAAAATTTATTTGAAATAAGTAAAATTATTAAAATACAAAAACAATAAATTATTTTCTTGTCTTAATTTAAAATTTATGACAAGAGTTTGTTTGTTTGATATAATTTTGACTATAGAAAATAATGTAAATTAGTGGCTGTGGGGTGTCTAGTTACTTTATTTTATTACTATTTTTTTTCGAAAATTTAGATTCGAAATTGGGTTGAAAAATTTTGTTTATTTGATATTTTAAGAAAAACTATTGTTAGAATGGGGCTAATTTGTAAGCCAAAATCTTCTACGTAAACCCGTAAAAACAAAATCTCAAAGACGAAAGTCCCAATGAAAAAATCACTTAGCAAAAAATCTCTAGAGACAAAATCATCAAAGACAGAATTCTGTAAGACAAAATCCCTAAGGACAAGATCTTCAAATACAAAATCCCTAAAGATAAAATACTTTATAAATTTTCAAAATCATAAAGACAAAAGAATGGGATTTGGTACGAAATCTCGAAAACAAAATTTATAAGTCCAAATCTTTTACAAAAAATTGCAAAAAGAAGATGCCACAGACAAAAGTCCCAATAAAACAATCACATAAGAAAAAATTCGTAAAGACAAAATACCAAAGACAAAATTCCGAAAGACTAAGTCCCAATGAAGATATTTCGTTTTTTTGTATTCAACAGGAGCCGGTAGACTTTTTATTCGGTGATTTAGCTTTTGGGTATTTTGTATTTACGGACTTTATATTTTGGGATTTTGACTTTGGGGATTTTGTCTGACTCGTTAAATTGTATATATTAGCGAGAAATGCAGATTTTCTTCTATCTGAATCTAAGTTTTCTAAAATACATTTTGAATACAGGTGATATCGGGTTCATCATTCATCATCCTTTAAAAATCATTATAAAATATTACAATATCTGTTTTTTTTATAATTTAATTTTGTCCAAAGAAGATCTATCAAATTAAAGCTTTCCTTCATAACTATTTTATTAACTTATAAAACATTTTTTCCGTTCTGTATAAGATTCCCCTGAGCACAGCTAAGATCCAACGTTGTTGGAAATCGTCAAGCAATAAATGCTCATGCCAAAACGCTCACTCAACAAAACTAAGACACAAAGTTTCAATAGGAAATAGATTCGTATCACGACAAGGATAATAACAGACCCCTCTATAAGAAGCAACTTTGCAGTATGGAACTACTCGAAAACAACTTATGGAGAATAAGTAAATAAGGTTTTGTGATAAAACTACCTCTTTTGTACTACAACAATATAATTCCCACAAAATAACATTTTAAAAATATTTAGGTATTTTATATTTGATTAGATTGCATTAGATTATGTTTTGGTAGATATTTTGATTACCAGTAGAAATGCATCTGAATCCCTAAAAATACCTGAATGAATACACTTAAGGACACACTTCAAAGGTGTAGTCGGTAATCCGTTTGATCTCAATCCCTGATCTCAAATAGTGAAATCTACAACAAATTACATTATCACATTTACAAAACACAACTTCAATAGATTCTTCCTCTATTTCAGATATTCTGCACAAGGTCAAACTTCCATGATGCGCACCTGGTCCGTGTTGACAACTAGAAGAACTTTACTTTTCTAAGAAAATATATTAAACATTTTTTCTGATAGATTACTAGATATGTTGGTCCAGCAATCCTCAACATCTTGCTCCGCACTGCATTTTGATTAGCATTTTGGATTTGGTTCGGGGAATCCCGCAGAATGGATTTGACACAAACGATAGTTTTCTCGTTAGATAAACTATTCCTCAATTTCCTCTGATGCTAAAAATGATACTTTACTGTAATAGTTACAGGTATTAGGCATTATTAACAAAGCTTTATGTAAATCTACACGCGTTCTAAAAAAGTTGGATCAATTTATTAATATTCTAACATCTTTATATTCTTTCAATTAAGAATTATTATATTGTTATTATAGAATTTATAGAAATTGTGGTTCATATATTAACTATCAAAATGTAATTCTAAGAAAATTTGCAAAAATATAAACTGAATTCCACAAAATTTAATGTGATGTTATTTTTCAAAATATTTTTGTTTATTTGCTGTCAAAGGTCAACTGGTTATTTAAAAACAACAAATCTGGTTTAACATGTGCTTGATATAATTTAAATTATTTTCACAACAGCTTCATTATTTTGTTTCTAGAAATGTTCATATGTTAACATATAATTATGTTTTATGTTTTAATATTTTGTTACTTCATTTAATGAGTTAATACAAACTAGTCGTTACATTTACACGAAACCTCATTTAACAATTACATCAATAAAGTAAAAAAATTCATATTGAAATTCGACAAAAATTAAGACTGCCTACAAAGTCTATTTTGGTAATAGAAAATTTTTAATTGATAAAGTGACAAAACACTGAACCGATGGCAACCATATTTACATCTTTGTTATTTTTGGGGCTCTAATTAGTTTATTTCGACTTTTAAATCAGTGGGTAGCGTACTACAACCTCTACAGCATTCACCAGAAACATTACAAAAACCAAAGGCGCTATAAACGTGCAAATTGGTAAGTGAAAAAATCATTTGGCCAGATCGCGATTGAGTGTAATCGAAATTGTGAAGTCCGGCACAAACAAAATAATCCAAAATCGTTTGACCTAAAATAGAGGTCTCCCCGGTCTGCGGCTAATTCCAGAACGAATGCAGTTAAAAGTACCTGATAGTAGATATAATATATATATGCCTATCTTCGTATGGAGGAAATTGAATAGGGTCAACCCATGAAAAACTATGTAGTGCAAAGCTTAAAATTTTACGATGAACTCCTTCAATACGTGAAATATCAAAATTATGATATGGAGACCAAACTTGCGAAGCATATTCAAGCGCCGGTTTACCATATGTGATGTATAAATGTTTTATAATGTAGAGATCTGTAAACTCTTTGGCCCAGCGCATTATAAATGCCAGCATAGAATTAGCTTCACTAATAACGGAATTGAAATATGCTTTGAAATTGAGTCTGTTATCATCCAGAATAACATCTAGATCACGAGTCAACTCAGAACGGTTTAAAGTTTGATTCGCAAGTTGGTAAGCTTCCTACTAAAGCCAACAACCTTACATTTAGAGACATTTAATTCGAAATAAATATATTTAAAGCTAAATGGTTGGGTTCGACGTGTGTAACACATCAATGCATATTTACTAATGTTACGCAAAAGATTGTACACGATGTATAAAATTTGTCTCTAGGTCATCTTTTGAAGCATATAAAAACATCATGTATCTTTTTATATTCTTAATATCATCATCATAAATTTAAGAGTATAAGATTGTGCTAGAGTCACAAAACGCGATTGGGAAAATCAATTAGATCGCAAGTTTTGCCTTTCGCAATTAAGCCGCAATGTAGCAATATGTAAGCATAAAAGGTTTCTATCCAAGCGCGCTGATGTTCATTAAAAATAAAACAAAAACCAAGACCATCATACCAATCAAACTATTGAACCGAAACCTTAACCCTTAAAAAAACATACATTTGATCACTACAAACCTGCACCAATGAAACTGTGACACTTTGTATGAATACTGTAATGTTATGTATATATAAATATTCTGAATATGTATTACATAATATAAATTTTGAAATACTAGGTTATTTACCTAACTGTTCATTAAAAGAAGTTACTAAATTCAGATAATATCTTACATTATAAACCAAAAATCTATTAGGACTACCTAATAGCACGTTATTAAAAGAGTGAAGAACACAATTTCCACTTCACTTTATTATTGGTATATGAAAAATTATAGAAGATCTGCAATAAATAATTGGAATCATGCATGAGTGATATTAACTTCATATTTATTAAGTGAAAAATTTTCCACTTAGTCTTGCTCTAACGAGTTTTAAAATTTACATTTGGTTCAAAATTAATTCTCCAAACAAATTAAAAAAAAATAAAGCAAAAAAAAAATTGTTAAACCACCCGACAATTTTTTAATTTTATTTTTTTTATTATTTTTTATCTCATCAAATTATTTAAAAATTTAAAGCTAATTGAAAATTTACAATTTTTTTTGTTTTAACCAAGGCAGCAAACATTTACTTCATAATTAAATTAAATTACATTCTTATATTATTGTAAACTGAACCTACACAAATTCAAGCAAACGACTTTTGTTTTTTATTTTTATTTTTCTTTTTTTTTTAACAAAATACATCATTGTTTACTATATGTCTATAATAGATTGCAGATAAATAGACAAATTTAATTATTTTTGATGTCACAATCTATTGATTTAATTTTGACATTTACAAATTGTAAATACACTTAAACATTACTGTTGTTGTTGTTGTACTCGTGCATACAGACTTGTATAAATCGATGAAATTTAAGAATAACAAATATTGCGAAATTCTTTCTGAGGAGGTCATTATTCATTAATAATAAATTTTGATGCTATTTGAATATTATTTCAATTGCAATGGAATTTTAAATGAAACAAAGATGGAATAAAATAATCGTTGAGTTTTAAAAGCAAAAAAACAATTTTTTTTTTCATTTTTAATTCTCTGACCTTGGAGTCTACTCACTCAAGACAAGTAGCTGGAATATACCAAAAAAAAAAAAAATTTTTTTTTTTAATTTCAACATTAAAAATTTGTAAACAATAAAATTACTTTGATAAATATAAAAATAAACAAAATTTGTCGTTTAAGTATACTTGATTTTTGTTACCAAACAATTTTAGTGTGACAGAGATTCCACTTTTGAGAAGTTTCCAAAAATGAGATAAAATTTGAATGTGAAATATGATAAAAAATATTATTTGGAAATTCGTTTTAAAGTGTTGGTAAAAGAATTAATTTATTATTATTAATAAGAAAAAAAAAATAAGAAGGTTATTAGTACTGCTTAGACAAGTGATGTGTCGCAGCTCATTGTTGTGTCTCAAGAAAATTTTGTAATAATCCACTTTGAATTATTTAGATAGTATTGGTCTAAGTAGTTGGAAGTATATGTTACAGTTGATTCTAGAAAAGTAATTAGTACTTAATTGTGCCTTTTCGGTGTTACGACTAGAGAGTATGGAATGTCACGACACAACTATTTTTGTTATTGATATTTCTAGGATATTACTTATACCATAAATTAAATACTAGTACAAACCTGTGGAATTGTGAAAGTCAATTAGATCATTGATATTGTTTTTTTTTAATCTATTGTCAGTAATTTGACATACCTCAATAAATCCTATATAGTTTGTTAAGGGTCTAATTAAAGCCCAGACTCTAATTATAAAGCTGGGTATATTCAAAAGAAGGATTCAAACTTTTTTTTAGTTGTTTTAGGAATTTATTTGCACAAAACTCAATATCAGTGCATATAGATTAAAAAATAAAAATACAAAATTAGGGACCCAATTGACAAATAATTAAGTCAATTGCACAGTATTGTTTTAATTAGTCAATTTGTCAAATCGCACGGTATTGACTTAATTAGTCAATTGAGGTCCCAGATTTTGTATTTTTTTTTTATCTATTGTCAGTAATTTTAATTCCCGCAATAATAAACATATTATTGTTTAAAAACCTACTTCCCGCCCTATCCCTACGGATGAAGTTAAAGGTCAATGATAATGATAATAAAAAACCTACCTAAAGTCTAACTAGAGTATAGCGCAGAGTATATCATATATTTATATATATAATAATATACGACTCTTCTTGGTTCGGTAATTATAGTTCAGCTAAGAAAATTAAATAGAATCATTCGAGATTGAAATATTGAGCAAAATCTTCGGTCCTATAAACATCAGCAGAGCTTGATGACAGAGTTCCAATCATGAGTTGTGTATAATGCACTTTTCAATAACAGAAACCTAGTCGAACACATAGAGATTTAACGACTGCGTTAGGATATGGTGCAATAAGGCGATTGCATTTACATGAATATTGCAAGCGATGTAGATTTAGCAAAATTTTTAATCTTAATCAATTAAAACATGGAATTATATGCCTCTTGTATAACCCCAATAAAGCAAATCAACTTCTAACTGGAATTATATAGAACAGCTTCCTGACGTAGAAAGAATTGGTAAATTTCTTCCATCAGAATCTCACACATTTCGTTGTGCAAAATATGAAACAAAAATGTATAAATAAGAAAATAATTGTATTTGTACTGTCAAAAAGTAACCATTGATGAAAATAACAGTTATTTATGTAAATTTTGCAAATATCAAGCTGGACGAAGTTGGAAAGTTTTTGTTGCTTATGATATAAATTTAAACTTTCAACTTAAGATTTAACGACAAGTTTTGAACGAAGTGAATCGCGTATGTAGTTAGCACGCCTGTAATTAAATTCAAAATGAAAATCAACACAATAATTATAATCAGGAATGTATTTAAAAACTTTTGAGCATTACTATACTCGTGATATAACTGTTCAGTTTTCGATTACTTTTCTCTGAGTGTGCTGACGAAATTGCCATTTTTATCTTCCCTTTTAGAATGAATTTTATTCAATGGTCAAAATGTTCAAATGAATTCCTATTAGTCTTATGACACATAAAAAAGTAAGGTTCTATCAATTTTTGACAAAACATGATCTGCGTATAATAACAAAATATTAAGCCATTTTATAAGCAGGTCTTATATTGACATATAGGAGTGGTAGAGCTCAATAGGAAAGCAAGTTAACAAATTTAATTTAATTCTCATTGTCACTGTTGTAACAATGTAGACGAAAGTAAGTTTTGCAATTTAACAGCTTTAATTACAGCCAAACTTCGAACCCTGGATACAAATTTTTCAAGCATTATTGACAATATCAATAATTGTAAACTGTAACTACGAGTTAGTTGCTTTATATAAAACAAATTAAAAACTGAAGTCATAAGATTCAAAAGACAGAATTTATTGCTAATTATATTTTCATCAGTATAACAACTAGAATATAGACTACCACCTGCATAGTCACTCTAAATTCTACGGATGAACAGATAATCGTTTTTAACAGATTACAATTTGAAATATTGAAGCTAGAAGCATAAAAAAGGTGGAAAATGTTAGAAGGTAACCTATGTACAGCAGTTGGTAATAACGTTGGGTTGATGTTGATGATGATGATGATATGCAATAATTTACTGTAAATTAAACACCTGCATTGCATATACACTAATATCAAAATGTATCTTTGTGTAAAAGGTGATTTATCAGATATTTTTCAGAATATACACACTATATACAACTTAATAAGCCTACACCATGTTAGAGCATCACTATATTCAAACGATAATATAGTAATATCATTTGACTATAGGTACCGATGCTGTAACATGGTGTAGGGTTATTGGCGAGTTAAATAATCTTCAGTATCAACAGCACAAGATTTAAACGAAATGGAACCATTTTTAGAAGTTTTCTGTTAAAAAAAACATTTTTTCAGTTTTGTCGATTGGATAGAATATTATTTTGAGATCTTTATTGTAACAAAACCCAATAATTATCAAACAAAATGAAAAACTTTTAAACTAATCATAAAAATTTGTTTTCATAATCAATAAGACTACGTCATACACCATATAAAGCCAATAATATACGAAACACATTCAACATAAATTAAACTACAGATATTCCAGATTATAAAAATATGAAATAAATATGAAAATAGGTTACAAAAAAAATAAATTAAGACCTTTTGAATCGTGTTCAAGCACCTAACAGCAAACAATTAAAGATTTTTAAATCAATTTAATTTGAAAAATTACAAGATTTTATGAAATTATTAAATTACATATTAACGAATTCCTAAACATTTAATTTAATTTCATCACTTGCAGCAATTCATTTGAAGATAAAAATTAAATTTTACTTTAGAAAGGAATGTCAAATGTTAAAACCATATAAATACAAAATTTCGTAATTTGGTAAAATCAGAAAATCAATAAATTTGACAAAAACTTTCAAACTCCACTGGTATTATGTGTTTAATATATGTGCTGTATTTTTTTATACAACATAGGTTTTATTTCGATGTTTTAGTTCAATGACATCGATGTTGAAGTAAGGCAAAAAATTACCCTTGCAAACCGTTGCTACTTCGGTTTGTCGAAACAATTGGGTTCAAAGCTCCTATCCCAAAATACCAAGGCACAATTATACAAAACGCTCATCCTTCCGGTGCTGCTATATGGTTCTGAATCGTAGACATTACCAAAAGCAAGCGAGCATGCACTTGGTATCTTTGAGAGAAAAATTCTTCGTCGCATTTATGGTCCTGTGTCTGACGAAGGGGTTTGGAGAAGAAGATACAATACCGAACTATACCAGCTGTACAACGACATGGACCTAGCTAAAAAAGTCAGAATAAGACGGCTTCATTGGCTAGGCCATGTAGAACGTATGGATAAAAATGCTCCGGCTAGGAAACTCTTCGAATCCAAACCCCAGGGAACACGTCGTCGAGGGAGGCCACACCTTCGTTGGAGAGATGAAGTATCGGCAGATATGAAAAAACTTCAAATCACCAACTGGAGAGATTACGCTCGTGACCGAAATCAGTGGAGGACAATTTTGCGCCAGGCCAAGGATCTTCAAGGTCTGTAGCGCCCAGCAAGTAAGTAAGTAAGGTTTTATTTCGAGTAGTGGGCAAAAAATTGGACCATAAGTATAAATATTTTAGGCATGCAAAAGCTGAAGAAAAAAATGCAGTACAGTGCAAATGCAATGCAGAATGGGCATATTTTTTATATAGCTAACTATGCTGCCAAATGTTTGGGTTTTCTTTGAAGATTCAACGCCAACACTTCTTCAAGAGTTTGTAGGTTATCCAAACCCAAACTTCACTAAGTTACCTTGACAAAATTCAAAATCACACCATACACCTAATTGGTGACCCCACGACCCAGGTAAACTTTGTTCGTCTTAACATACGTCGAAATGTTGAAGATCTCTCTATCTCTCTCTCTTTCTTTTATAGCTATATTTATGTTGTTGGAAATGACACTTGTTCTATTGAACTAAAATCAATTGTTTGAAGAGAGACAGTTCCAGCGTAACAATAGGGATACTTCAATAGCTCATTGCTACACTATTGAAATACCTTACCTGAACCTTGTTTCCATCTCAGATATTCTCCTCCAGAGGAAAGGATTAGGAGCGAAATATGATAAGAAATAATTGGTAGATAATTTAAAGACGAACCTGAACTTCGCTCCTTTCCTCCTTACCCGATCCTAAAATCATTTTGTATAAACGAACCCTTTCCTAGGGTTTAGCAGCAATGGCAGTGATAAAGTAAACACAATTGATTCAATTTTTTGTTCTATAAACCCTCTGGTATCAAACTTATTGCCTTCGATAATTTGTAATAATTATACTTATAGATTTTTATTACAGTTCAAATCATACTTTTTTTTTAAATTATTACTCAGAAAGAATATCAAACGCAGTACGTACAACACTAGCTTAAGATAGCTGGACGAAATTGATTGACATGACATGATTAAGCGAAACATTGTGGATATCAACTTAGTGCAATACCAACTGAAGAGGTTGAATAAATGCCTGAAAATTTAGACCACTGGATCGATTTATTTATTTATTTATTGATCAGTGTACCTGGCAGGCCAACTTCAGGTACCCTTTTTTTTCCTCTTAAAGATGTAAGCCTTTACTGAGTCAATTGATAAACAAGTATTAGTTTGAAGCGACTTAGACATCACTGTGATGTCAAAAAAATTACAGATGGCCTAACAGACCACTGATCTAATACTTGTTTGACTTCCCAATGGTGGACATCCCCAATAACCATTTTTCATCGATTGACCCAGTATTGTAAATATTCAAATCACTTTTTCAACACCTTAGGAGTAGCCTTCATCTACAAAATCATCAATATTTTTCTTAATATTAACAAAATACTAAGCAATTCTGATACCCTATACAAAAAGCACATTTGATTATGTCTGACAAAACTGATCTCAATTTTCTTATAAAAGACATAGAAATTATATTTAATAAATATTTTACATAACACAAAACAATGATTTGTCGCCTAATACTGGAATTATCTAACTTTCATCAACTTATTTTCATAATAATTAATCCCTTAAATTGCTTCAATTGTTGACATGACATAATCTCCTAAACAAAGAATACAAATTGTGGTGGGTGATAATAAGAGTTAAGATTTTTTTTTTTTTCAATAATCATTAATCATAACTGTACGTTTTAATAAAATTTTATTGCGATTTTAGAAAAAAATAATAAAAAAAATAAAAATTGATGCAATTATCACCAATAAAATAACCAAATTGAATATTGGTATATGGTTGAACACACCACCGCCTTGAGGTGAATTTAACTTTTATATATATATATTTCCAAAAATTAACTATAATTAGTTACTGATACATACTGACATGTGTATAATGTATCTACAGTTTTTACATATGTACATACATCAATTTTATTATCCAAGATGGTAAGTCCTAATTAATTCAGAAAATATATATTTTTTACGTGATTTTACGAGAATCGATTACCAATCGATGATTTTTAAAGTGCTTTATTTATCCTATTATGTAAGTGTATGTACTTATTAATAAAATAAATGAATCTTGAAATTATTGTTGCGTTAGGTGACTATGCTTGTTGTGGTTAAAATAATGAAATCTTCAAAAATGTTCACATAATTGGTAATTATATATATTATGGATTATAATTTAATTTTGTGATGAATAATAAAAGTTAAAATAATTAAAAAAACTAAAAAATATTTTGTAATAAAAAATAATAAGAAAAAATTTAAAATTGAAACAACGCTACTTTAAAGTTATTCTGGCATGCCACAAATAAATTTATCAAAATTAATTGGGATTGTGAGAGTGTGAACGATTACATGCACGTACTGAAATTAACTGGTACAACGGTTTTACGAAGATAAATAGTTTTTTAAACATTTTTTATGTGAATAGTTAGGATGTTCAAGATCAAAGCACGCTAATCTACAGTGTTGTGTTTAACTTACAAGCGTCCTCCATTTTTTTTTTGGTCACGAACGGCTTCTCTTGGGTTCAAGATAGGTAATTGTTTCATGTCTGCCAGTATTTCATATCTCCAACGAAGGTGTGGTGTACCCAGACATTTTGTACATTCGGGTCTGGATTCGAAAATTTTCTGCATCATACAGTTTGATGGTATACCTTCACCACCATATTACCGGTGAAGAATTTTTTTTTCGAAGACACGAAATTGAATTGGGAATGGCCATGATTTTGATCCGTAGAGTAGGTTCGGGTATTTTTTTGGAATTTATTCGGAGCAGATTCGGAGGGAAGCATTTTGGAAATTTTAACTTTGGTTTTTCGGGATAAGAACTTTGGTCTAAGATGTTTTGACAAGCCGAAGCAACAACGGTTTCCAAGGGTTATTTTTCACCGTACCACATTAATGTCGTTTGTGCAATTAACGCTTCTTTCTAAGCTACGTCAAAATTATGCGTGACGACAGTTTAACCAATATACTGTTAAGGTGCATTTTTATTTGTCGACAACCTATATTTTATTTCGGCCTCATTTACTCTGAGACCCGTTTATTTCGCTTGCTTTTCAATCTGAAAAAAACCCTCGATGACCGCTCGCTGTGATCTGGAGATGATATCAATGTCATCGGTATACCCTAGTGTTCAACAGATCTAAAAAATATAGTGCTGTTTACTTTCGCTTGTCGTATTATATATTCCAGAACTAGATTGAAAGTATAGTTTAGTAGTATATTAGTAGAAGAAAAAAGTCTAACGATATATATAAATAAAAACTGCTGAGCTTTCACAAATGAGTGCTCATATGCCCATATATGTAATATAGGTCCGAAGTGATGTTATTTGCACTCTTTTGTAATTTCTGCAGCATATAAATATTTTTAGAAAAGAATGTAAAATGAATATAAACTGTATTATTACGATCATTTTGTATTATCTGAGAGTTTACCATTAATAGTTCTTACCAGCTAATCTTCTCACTTTTTTTTTGTAATTTCTTTACATGAATATTGGTTTTGTTTTTGTTTTTTAACTATTTGGAACTGTAGATACAATCTTTTCAGATCTATTATACTTCCTTGTGTGGTCTTTTAAAATTACAATTTTAGAAATTACAAAATTATATTATTGCGTTAATGTCAATTTCTGAACTGTGTATCGGGAGATTTTAATAAAGTTTTGTAGGCTATGGCATCGCATTCTAAACGAAAGTGAGATAAGAACTGAATCTATATCCATCAGTGTTGAACAAATTTTGAATATATATTTGTCAAATGGGCCATGTCCTGTTGTAAGCCGTGGGTCTGATCTAACTGATGCTGAATCCATTTTAATTCAGAGTTGATATATACCCCCAGATATTTCTTGGTTTGTACAACTTCAATTTCAATATTATTAAAAAAAGATTGGTATCTAATTGAAATATTAACCATGTCTTCGTTTATTTTACCTTCTAGATTCTTGAAGCGTTTTTCGGTGAAAACAATAGCCTGCTTATTTATGTACTAGAATACCTTCCTCTGTAAGTAAGTAATTCAAGCTTAGTAAGCCTACTTATCCATATTTTACTAACGAATTGCCCTATATTACGCCATATCTAACATCCATCCATTTGTATGTTTGTCACTCTAACAATAATGTTTACTGTCATTTAGATAACTTTTATTTGAACTATTATTATTCGTAACCAAGCATTCCACATTCGTAGAGAATAATTTTTTTTATCCTTTTTTGTTCAAATCTCCTGATTCTATATCCGTATCTAACTGGTAGAATATTAAAAATAATTAAATAAATATGAATTTAGGTGCCTTCTTATATTTAATTAATATTTTTAAATCTTTTCCATGATGATGATGATGCAATTGTCAATCTTTACTAACATAATATTTATTGTAACACTTATTGACCTTATTTCTTATATGATTAGTTTTACTCATTTCAAGTTCATAACTTTTGAAGTGAATACTTAAAAATAAATTTTATTTGTGATAAACCGAAATATTATGCAAATTTTCGATCTTTTGATGCCCTTCAATCAAAAGAAGTTTTTCCTGTGCATTACTTCAAACTGATATTTTAAATTTAATTAATTTTTATAATTTCCATGGACAGTTTTGAGGTGCGTTCTATATGTTAATAAAATATTCGCACAATATATTCGCACAATATATTCGCACATTAATAATGTTGAATTAAATAATTTGTAACGGATTTTAAACAAAAAATACTAAAATTTTTGTTTGCATTATAATAATTTTAAAACAGAATTTCCCAACCTGAAATTAAATTACAGAACTTTCCGTAACATGCTTTTCATAGACCTCAAACTAATCAAAGCATAAAAGAAATTGGAATTTACAAATTTAAAATAAAAAGGTATTAATTCTTTAAAAATAAAATTTAACTTTTTACATTGTTAGAGGTAGGTATATTCATAATATTGTATTTACAGAACAAGCATTTGACAGCATAAACAGAAACGTAATTTTAACAGTTCTTAGAAACTTAGCAAACCTACCCATAATGACAATACACGAATTAGAAGCTAAAGTTATAATACAATATCAATTAACCTGTGAATTTACAATACAGGCGGGAGTGCGACAAGGACAAAATTCATAATAACAGAATACAGGTCGAAAACAGGTGTTACTGTCCAAACGGTAATCGATTAATCAGGCCGAGAATAATCGTGGTTAAATGAAGACCACCAGATATATAATGTAATAATAGTTTCTAATTAAATTTAATTACACACATACAATAATAAATGCAGCATATTATTACCGAAATATCGGTATTTGTCAAATAATAAATCTATACTGATGGAAGGGGAAGTTTGTTTTTTTGCTTGTTTGTTTGTTTGTTTGTTAGGTAGTCTTAGGTGGTTTGTTTGTTTGTTACACGTCCACTGTTTTATTTTGCACACCTATTAATGAACAAAAAATATACCGGAATTAGCGGTACTTTAAAGATAACGGCAGTTAATAAAGTAATAATCAAAAATAAAAATCAAATAACAGATTTAAAAAGCTGTCATACTACATAACAACTCCGAACACCCATCATAAATATTTCAAAAAACAATTACGTTCCAGACATGAAAATTTATAGATAGGTACTCTTCCACAAATAAATAAACACTTATTTTACAATTTGTCAAAATTCGGGTCGGTTCGGATAGCTTTCATACAACTTCTAGCGCCAATCAAGAATATTTCAAAAAACAAAGGTTTTACAGATGTGATAATTTAAACTTAGCTACTTTTTCAAAGATAAACAAATACGATTTTTAAAAATGCACGATTTTTAAATTTTTCCAAAATTTGGGTAGCTACCATACAATTCCTAGCACCCATCAGAAATATTTCAAAAAGTAATAATGCTGCAGGCCTAAAAATTTGTAATTCCGTAATTTTTGCAAAATAAGAAAACACATTTTCCAAAAATTCCGAGTATTTTGGATAGCTGCCATATAACTTCTAGGACCCACAAAGTTTTTTACATTTATTCCTCAACAGCCAGAACCAACATTAAGAGCTCCAATTATGCTTCTACGAAATTTTAGTCGGCGAAAACTATACAATACCACATTAATTGTAAAGTACAAATATAAAAATATTGCATTCTTATGTTATTGAAGTAAAAATTCAAACCCACTACCGATTTTAAATTGGACTCATGTGTTTAAATAGAATCAGTTTTGGAACTTTTCAAATGTTTTTCAGAAATAATTTTATTGAAGAAAATTTTTTTACATTTTGTAGATTCGGACAATATCAGGTGACGTTGCAAGTCATCAATAAAAGAAATTATTTTCTTTGTTTTTTTTTAAAATTATATCTATATTCAAGGTCCTGAAAGTAGCTATTAATGTCACATAATTATTGAAAATTCTAAATACTCTTAAGCTTAAAGAAATTAATTTTTTCATTCTGATTGAATCCAATCAAAATTGATTTAAGAACAAAAAATGTTGAGAGCCACTGATCTACAACTTATCAATATAACAGTTGTTTTTTTATATTGTCAATAAAAGGACTTAATAAAATATTGCGCAAAAATTCAATATTTATTTATTAATAATTGTAAATATTTGCCATACAATGTATGCATACTAATGATAGTTACAACCTCTAAAGTAGGATAAGGCTTACCCACTTTAAAAAAAAATATTATTATATTATTATTATTATGATTATTATTAGTTAGTATATAGATTAATAATGGTAAATACATATTTGATGATGGATGGTAGTATAGAGAGGATAACATAGTGACATGTTCAAATATTTACTAGATAATTATTATTAAGGAAACACAAAAATAATTTTGTTTGTTTTTATTTATTTTTTTTGTTTGTCTGTATTATTATTGAAAGCACAAGAAATAAATATTCCATTTTGTAATAAAATAATGAAAATTTTATTTTTAAAAATAATTCAAGTAATTTCAATAAATAAATTATTGGTTTTTGTTTCGAATCAAGAGGAGACCGGTAGGTAGGTGAATTACTAGAAGTTGAAGTTTAGTTTATTATGAAAATAAAATTGAAGTAAAATAACAATATACAACAATGACATTTCTCTCGAAATATCCAATTACATAATAAGCAATTTAAGAAAAGGAAATTTTGTGGTATTTTCAAAAATGTTCAACCACAAAAACATAAAACAAAATTTTAATTACATTTTATTATGAAAACTTTGTTGGTTTGTATTAATTATTTAAATGTAATGAAAAAAATTAATATTTTTAAAATAAATTTATCAAATTTTTTTTAAATTTAAAACTTTATCAATATCAATATTAACTTAAAGAAAAAAATTCAATTAATTATATTTAAGTTTTAGCTTGAAGCTTGTAAATCTCGTATTTCAACTGGTGACCACAGTAATTCATATTCAAATCGAATTGAATGGTTATAAAAGTTGATATCAAAAATTTCAGTTACACCAATTTTTGAATTTTATTATAATTTTTATTATAATCAAATTGTAATAAATTGTATAATTGTGAAAAACCTATAGGATAGTAGAATAGTAGAAAATGGAAAATTTTATTCGTTATTTTTTATATTAATTATAATTTTGTGGTGATGATGAATGACAACCGCTAAGTTGACTTAAGTTTAAATTAATTATTTCCGAATTATTTAATTATCTCAGTTGTTGTATTTTGGTTTCAATGAGCACACTTTAATTCAATTTCAATGTATTTTTTTAAGTAAAATGTTAAGTTTTTCTAATCATATTAATTATTATTTATTTTATTTAATTTAGATATCTACTTTAGAGAAAAATATTATAATTTAAATAATGTGTAGACTAAGAATTGTCTCTGAAGTTTTGTGTATGTCTATTCTGTCTACATAAAATTAAATTAAACATCCATGATCCGAAACCTGATTCTTGTGATATTTGTTGTCAGACGATATAATCATTACATACTGTATTATATAAAAGTTACAGTATATATGTATATTATGGATCATCCAATATGGTTAGTTGATTTGAAACCATCTTTGATTAGAAAACACTAAATATAAACTACACCAGATACGTGCTTTTATAGTAGAAAAGTAAAATTCATAAGCTAATACATATGTCAATAACTATACATTAATTAAAAATACTTCAAAATACTTAAAACAACAGTTATTGTTAGTTAGTATCAGTTATACGTAAATTAGAACGTAATTGATTTCTTACAGTTAAAACACTTCGTTTTCATTCAAAAGAATTATAAAAAAATTAGGTATTGAGTTATTATACAGCTTCACAAATCATAAATAACATATAGGATGATAACGTGTTCCACCATTTAGAAGTTCGTATGATGCATTAATTTTTACATATCACAGTTCTAGGTCAAAGAGGCTCAATTACAAATTTATGGGAAAGGGTGCTCTACAAGTTGAATTAATTGCTCAAGCGGTTGTTCTCTTAAGTTGAGTTGTTTAAATTTTACTACCCGATGCATATTAATACCATTGTTCCTACATTTAGTAAGAATAGTATTGCAGATATTTGTTTCATATATTTCGAAAGGGGGTTACAAAAGTTATCGGTTTATTTCAACTCTCATAGTTTCAAAGCTTTTAAAATTTTTCTGATATAACACAGTTTTGGGTTCCATAAGCGTTAAATTTTACGCTATTTACACTTATCCAGTTTTGTGTAGTTTGGAGATCGCTGTTTATAAAACGAGAAATGTTATTTAATTCCCTATTTA
This sequence comes from Argyra leucocephala, assembly GCA_963942445.1. Lineage (NCBI taxonomy): Eukaryota > Metazoa > Arthropoda > Insecta > Diptera > Dolichopodidae > Argyra > Argyra leucocephala. Next base: position 47,789,987 of record OZ012679.1, on the reverse strand, counting down.
TTAAAGTTTGAATCAATGCAGCATTTCCAAAACTAAATATAAGGAATTGAGAGGATCCACCGTCAGAAAATTTGAAGAAATGGATGAGAAATAATTTTTTAATATTATAATAGTCTTTGAAGGGCACCAGCATTAAAAATAAATATTTAAAACAAATTGCATCACTTTTAATACCAACAAATATTTTTGTGCAGCTCGTCTAACCCACTCACGATTTGAACTCTTGAATTTAAAACTAAAGAAAAACCGCATAACACCTAAAAAAATATTTAGCTAATCGCCTATGTTCCTCTGCGGAACAATAAGACCAGATAATGTTGACACAAGTTTTGTTTGTGTTGGTACCTTTTCTTGTAATCGGCAAGTATAGAACTTTCAAATTTTAAACTTAAGCTTTTTAAGTCATATAAATAAATTGTATACAAATCATTAAAATCTGTTGGAAATTAAATTACAAGACTTAAAAAGAGATATCTACTTTTTAAACAACTTTTAAGTTAATCCATTTTCGATATGACTGTTCGCAAAATGATTTCAATTTAATTTAATTGACAAACAGAACAGATAACTTAAGCACAATAATCGATGAATTTATTTAACATCGATTAATTTATCATATTTTTTTTTTTTTTTTTTTTTTTTTTTCTCCTATTACTCCGCGTGGTAGCATAGGGCTTCGATAGTGAACCTCCATTCCTCTCTGTTGAGTACTACTTCCTTAATATCGTCCCAGGTATAATTGTTGACTGTTAATTCTTGATCGATTGTGCGTCTCCATGTGGTGTATGGTCTGCGGGGTCTCCTTTGTCCTTGTGGATTCCACTCTAGAGCTCTTCTTGCTGTATCACTTTCTGATTTCCTTAGTGTATGACCTATCCATTTCCATTTTTTCCTATTTATCTGTCTGTTGTTAGGTTCTTCTCCAGTTATCATCCATAAATCCTCGTTGCTAATTCTTGCCGGCCAGAATATTCTGCATATAATTCTCAAGCACTTGTTGATGAATACTTGTAGCTTCTGTTTGATTCTGACCGAAGTGAGCCATGTTTCGCTGCCATATATTAATGTTGACTTAACACATGCTCTGAATATTGTTAGCTTTGTTGTTCTCGATATTTGGTTGCTCCGCCATATCTTCATTAGGCTCCCAAATGTTCTTCTTGCTTTATTTATACGGCTGTTGACATCTTCTGTTGCACCTTCTCTTGATTTTATAATGCTCCCCAGATAGTTGAATTCTTCTACGTATTCTATCTGTTGGCCACTCACTGTTATTGGCTCACTATAACTATTGTTTGTCCTCATTGCTTTGGTTTTCTCGATATTTAATTCCAGTCCCGATTTCTTTGCTTCTTCCTGTAATCTGTTGACTTTGTTCTGTAGGTCCCTTTGATTTTTTGATATGAGGCATACATCATCTGCGTAATCTAAGTCTTCTAAGTTTCCGAAGAGATCCCATTCTATTCCGTTTATTCCAGTGCAGCTAACTTTTCTTAGAATGTCGTCTAGTATTGTGTTGAAGAGAAGTGGAGATAGTGGACATCCTTGTCTAACTCCTATATTGGTGTAGAATGGATCACTGATCTTACCTCTGTGTTGAACTGTTGTCTCTGCATCTTCATACATCGCTTTGATGATGTTGATGATTTTTTCAGGAACTCCCTTCTTTGTAAGTGTTCTCCATATTGCGCATCATATACACCAATATATTTGTCAAATATGCATTTTCATTGCATAATCGGTATCATTTATCTAATGCGGTAAGTCTGATGAAATTGAATTGACATGAATAAATTACAAGTGGAAGAGTATTCGTCTATAAGAGATATTAAAGCTGGTATACCTACCTACCGCATACTAGGCTCAATATTTCATTTAATGTACACAATCGATGTACTACAAAAAGCAACTGTCAAAATTGCCGCATTTGTGGACGACGGTGCAATTATGACAGTAGGTAAGAATATAGAAGATGCAAACAACTGAGCTGCAAATAGGGAAATAGCTATGAAACAGAAACAGAAATGATCAGCTAATAATGAAACATCCGGTTGCTGTAAGAAATTGAAGCAAAGTTAAATGACGCGAATTTTTACATTAAACTTCACTAATACATAAATAAAGTAAATAGAATTGTTATACAAATACCATACTGGGTCTTTGTAAGACATGATAATTTCGTACTTCTCTCATACATAGCGGACGAAAGAAAAAAAGAAATTGACCAGAAATAAAAAGATGTGCTTCGGCTGATTGGTCGGAATCCGTAGTTACATACAATATATAATTTGTTATATAATTAAACAATGAAGTCATTCTGGGCTAATCGTATTCAGTCATGGGGTTGTGCTCAGCAATTTCTTGTTTAAAACATCCAAACATTTTAAAATAAAATATTTTCTAACATATAGTTAAAGCTCCCTTGTATGTTCGCAGTACTAATATTCATTCAGATTTTTAGATCTCTTATATAACAGATGAAATCAAAAAATATGCTGCCCGTCATAAGATTCTGCTCAAATTCAACAACACAAAGTTGGTACAGTGTAAGTCCGTAAATTACTTAGGTATGCAGTTGGATAGACGCCGCACTTGAAGAACTCGGAATATCAGCAAAAACAAGCAGTTAAGAATTAAATTCAATTCAGCTTTATTTGCTGATAGGATATTACTCCAAGATGTTTAAGTTATATGTTTGTGGGAACATTTAAGCTGTTATACGATGTGTTAGGTTACAATCCTTAATCGTTCAAAAAACCTCTCATAGGCCTTTGCTGAATTAAAGATTGTTTACAAAAATAAATGTTACAGAAAAATTAATGATTAGTCATATTTGACTAGTTTTAATCGTAAATTGTAAGAGTAATAGTTTGTAGTTATTAGTGGGTTAGAGTCACATAGTATTTTAGTGATGGTTGGCAACCCATATAAAGTACATCTTCTGTTAAAACAAAAAACAAGCATTAATAAAGAAGCATTAAATAGAATTTACTATTTGAAGAAATATTCGATTACGACTTTTTGATTCAATCACTTTTTTGAAGTATTTTAAATGGTTTGCACACGATTCTTGAACGAATCTATGATACTGAAATACTTAACTAGTTCATTGATTGATGTCGATCAATAATCTACACGCTATCACCATTGACGTGTTTTATATCTGAAGTCTATAGACGTGTTTTGTCAAATCATAGACAACACTGTGAAAAAATACAATGAACACTAGAAATTAAAAAAAAAAATTAAAATTCAGGCTTAAACTACGCAATTTTTTAATAAATCTATTGAAAATTTCCTAAATCGAATTAAGCAAAAGAAATAAAGGAAATACCTTGAGAAAAAAAAATTCTACTTCCTAATTACCAAAACCAAACAAAAGAAACAAATCTAGAAAAAAATAAACTTTAAATTTTTGATTTTTATTACATTACACTCTAACACCAAATTAATGTTGCCAAACTACATTTATTATTTACTGGAAAATCTTCTGCAAATTAGATTTTTAGAAAATAAATATTACGTTACAAAAATTCTGTCTATGAAAATTTTGCACACCAGATTGATCGAGATTTGTTTCAAAAACTATCATTCACAACTCGATTGTATTTGGATTGCGTTTAAATGGCCTTGACGATCAAATTAAGAAACTTAAAAGGTTTTTGACACTTTTAAATTTCGCTTATTTTTTTTTGTTTTGTTTTTTTATTTACTGAACTGTAAATAAAACATATTTTATTATATTTGGTTTTTATTTCTTGAATTTAGAATGATGCTAGAGAATTATTATTAGTCTAGCTATTTAGCATTTTTAATCGGAAATTGATTCGAATTTCACAAATAAAAAGTGAAAAAACAACAACAAAAATATTGAAAAAAACAATTTTAAAACTTGCTTTGAAAGTTTATTTTTCAAATTTATTTTTGGTACTCGTACATATATGTATGTAATTTCAAAATGTTACTGGAAGATTGGAATTTGATTAAAATGATGTTTAAACCTCTTTTTTTTTAAGAATTTGTAATTTAAAAGTCTAGGCCTTTTATGTCTATCTCTCTTAACAGTATCGGGTAATCTACATTGAATTAATTTATTAGCAAGCTTAATATTGTAAAGTTATAAATGGTATAAAATTCAATTTTTTTTTTTGGAAAACTACAATCTTCTTTTGGTTCAAAAGGTCAAACCTTCTATCTCAAAGCAAATTGCAAATCTACAAGACACTCATACTCCTAGTCGGCTCTGCTCTACGAATCAAAATCATGGGCACTGTCTGAGGCAAGTGAAAATGCATCTGGTGTCTTCGAGAAGAAAATTCTGGATATATGGTCCTGAAAGTAACGATGGGGTCTGGATGAGAAGATATAACGCCGAATTCTTTGAGCTGTACATAAGGAAGTGAACGCACTCACGAGAATTAAAATAAAATAATCTAGAGCAGATGGATGAAAATGTTCCAGCGAAGAAAATTTTCGGATCCAGGGGCGTAACAGCATAAAAAAATATGAAATGTGTCCATACCGCGTAACAAATTCGTAACACAATCTGCAATTCGTAGTACAAAAATACGTTAATATATAGTTTTATAATAATTGTCGTCGAGTAACGATTATCGATGCTAGTACAGAGTACGAATCTCCTCCTATGACCTCTTGAAAATCAATCTACAAGGCTTTAATACGACCCAAAATGGAGTACAATTGTAACATATAAGCTGGCGCTTCTAGTAATGCTTTAAAACATTTGGTTAAAATCCAAAAACGGGATATTCGTCTTACCAATGACCTCATATTGATCCTCTTGAACATCGTCGTATAGTCGGAGCTCTTTCCCTTTTTTATAAATATCTCGTTGGCACGAGCACTTACTCAATAGAAATTAAATCTGGATTATCTCCACTTAAGCACTTTTCTCGTGAAATACCAAGGGCAGCATGTGCTAATCCCTTTAGAAGACAATATATGGAAATTCAATCACAACCTCATCATCCCAAATAAGAAACCATATTCAATCTTATGTTTTCCCCAAACATAATAAATTCCATATTTATGTCCTACTCAAATTCAAGACGAGCATTAACACCTTCGTTCGTAATTGTCCTTCCCTTATACCTTTCTCCTTTCCTAACTTTCCTTTCCCACCCATCTCCATCCCCACCTAGTGTTATGGCTATGTAAAATAAAAAAGTGCTTTTATTTCAGTTAAAGCTGTATCTGCCAAATTAAAATGATTCATAAATAAATTAATTTCAAATTTTATAAAATTGTGTTAAATGCGGTTTGGTTTTTGGTTATTGTAAAGTACATATGGTATTTATTTTACTATAAGTTACTACTGAATCCCCTGTGCAATTGCACAGAAGTAGTTCTTTCAAACACAATTTTTTTGGTATAATTGTAGTTGTTTTCTGAATCGCTTGATTATTGAATATAATATATACTTTATAATGAAGTTAAATTATAATACCTAATACTTTATGACGAAATTAATACTAATTTCAATATAACTTAATACGTACGATAAAATCCTATTACTCTCAATGTAGTAGATGGATGTATTAATTCGTTTATAGTCACAATTCTGTTATAGCAATAGTCAACAATTTGTTTGAAAGAAAGTAATAATTTTAATATATGATCCTATCAAAGATCGTTAATATAATATTAATACAACAATTCAAGAAATATTTTTACTTTATAATTTTTATTTTATTTTTATTTATTTTTTTTAACTCCATATCAAAATTAATAAGTTTTAAGATATCATTTCGATCATTTTCATTTGAAATACCATATTTGATTAAATCAGAATTATTTAAATTCATAAATGAATCATATGTAATATTTCTCATTTGGAAATTTTGTATATATTTTCCTAAACCCATTCCAATTAATATCGATGAAACTGTTATACATTTATTTAAATTTGTTTTTGGTGTTAATTGTATATCATTTAAATTAAATGAATCACTTCCACTCATTGAATCACTTCCACAATTACTAAAATTTAATTTGTTTAAGCTTCTGTTGTTGAAATCATAATTAATTGAGGTATCGCTACTAATATTGGCAGCATCTGGAATTTTATCTGATGGTGTTGATGAAAATTTTAATGATTTATTCACACCATTACATTGAATTGGATTAATATTAGAACCACTAAATGCATCATAACCAGATGATACACGACGTACTTTTGTTTTTTTAGGTGGTGGTAACATTAAAGAAATGGATGCTGATGATGAATTTTTTATATCCATAAATGATGGTGATGGTGTTGTTATAGAATCTTCTAATAATGCTATATTTTTATATGTAATACTATTTTCATCATAACTATTAAATGGATTATTAATATATTGATTATTGATTGATTTTAATGAACGATTATTTTCAATTGGTGAAACTTCTGGTGATAAAAATGTTTGATTTAAATTGCATGGTGTAAATGAACGACGATTATAATTTTTTGGTGGTTGAATTTTTAATGGTGTTTTAGATTTTAATAAATTTGTTTCATTTAATTTTGTTTCAGGTGTTGAAAATAGATATTTTAAATTCATTGAAATAATTGGTGTATTTAATAAAATTTCATTTGAATTATTCATTTTTTCCAAATTTTTGAATTAAAGTGATAAACTCTATTAACTTTCTTCTTCAAATCTTTCTTTATTACTTTAAATCTTTCTTTATTCTTTCTTTAAACTTCATAAGTTCATGCAATCGATGTCGTTGGTAGTCACATTAAAATATAACCCCAATTTTTTCAGTAAAACAAAAAAATAAGTCGAAAGTGAATTATTTTATTAAAAACTCTTTTGTGATTACATAACAGAATTGCTATTTATGAATAAAATAACGTTTAAAATTGTTATAGGAAAAATATTTTATTGAATTTGATTTTGTTTATAAAGATGCAATTTTTTTTTTGACTACGCCTATACGCATAAAACGGTTATAGTCAGAAATATTACTGAAATTTAGCGAATGACTATAACCGTGTTTTACTGGATATATTTTTTTTAATAATAGCAGAAGCAAATAAACTAACATGTATTCTATCATTTTTGAAGAGTATGATCTGATCTGATTTTTGTTTTTCTGTTTTCTTTTCAATTTTTGTTTGTGTTTTTATTTTTGTATTCTTTTTCTATAAGTTTGTGTATTTATTTAAAATGACAGAATTTTTATGAAGCTTTTTTAAAAATTGTCCGTGATTAAAATTTATTTTAGAGTATAGATGTCGCTCAACTTGGAAATAACTGTCACTATTTGGTATAATTATTTAAAATGTTTTAGCAAAAAAAGTATTAAGCAAAAAGAACTTTCTAAAATTTTATTTTTTTTTGTGGTGTAATTTACTATTCAATTATTCTTGTTTTTTTACTCACCACGACGTTCATCTTGTGTATTATATATAAGATCTTGAAGTCACTGCTTTCAACACTACAATACCTACTGATGAATTTAGTAATATCTCATTTAATAAAAATTAAAAATTCGATCACAGAAATAAAAAAAAAAAAATTAATAGGATTGTCCATCAATTTTGTTTTTATTTATTTTAAATTATACCGTAGAACTCCTTTTTAAGCAAACAAATAAAAAATAATCTTTAGCATGTAGTAAGAAATTTATGCGTTATTTTATTCTTATATAAGATGAAAAAATAAATATATTTTAAACTAATTAAAATTCAGTAAATAAAAAAGTTATTGTTTTTGTTTATTTAATATTCACGTTTTCGTAATTATTAAGTTATTGAAAAAAAAACCATGCAATTTTTAAAAAAAGATATCAAATTTTTTAATTTGATAATTTAAATTCTTTTAACTCCAAATATTTTACCCAAAATATTATTTTAATTTCATTTTCTTGTTTTATTTTTTTATATGTTATTGTTTTTTAAGAAATCATCGATTAATTTAGATATGAAAATTATTAAAAATATTTACTATATGTTTTTTACTATCCTGATGATTACATAAAGTTGTAAATTTATTTAAAATATTTTTAGATTGCGATCAAAAAATTCCTGAAATACGCATTCTTGTTTTTGGTTTCATATTTTTTTAATAATAAAAAAACAATTAATTAAGAATTTAACAACAAAAAATAAAATATTGAAAGAAAAAAGCCGATTTTTTAAAACAAAAAAAATATTTTTTATGTAAATTTTTATACATGTTTTTTTAATTTAAGGTATGAATAAATTAATGTTTTACAAATTAATGATCCTTCAAAAATAAATTTATTAATTTCTTTTGCATATTTATTTTATTACTTCAGCTTTTCATAAAAATTTTATAAATTTTAAAAATTATACAAATTTTAGAATTTCGAAACCAATTAGAAATTTGATTTATTTAATCTTTTTTTTTTACACGCCACCCAAACACCAATAAAGCATTCCTTTATACAAAATTATTGTCCGTTCCGGGAATAGGATTAAAATAGGATAATTTTTATTAATTTATTTATTTACTAGCAAACTAGCACCCAAAGTTTTCCGGACGAACACAAAATGTGTAGAATTTACTTCAATAGGGTTTATTTATGAACCGAATTGAAAAAAAATGGTTTATCATATTAACTACAAAATCAACAATACTACAACTTAAATTACAATATTATGTACTTTGTTAACAATATTTCTGGGTTTTTGATGAAGTATAAAAAAAACACGTTTTTTGCTGTTCCTACCTGTGAACATCCAATAATCCATGAGATGAGAGAAGTAATCTTCTTTCAGTCACAGATCAAAATGTTTTAGAATTTATAGCTGCGATTTGTTAATGAACATGGCAAAAGTTAATTTCACCAGAAATTGTAAGTATTTAAACGGGTCAAATGGCATTTATAATAATATTGGCGGTATTCTAGAAGTAAAGATTTGTTCGCCTTCGACATAAACAGTTTTTCAATTTACGCTTCAATGAAATGAGGATACAAAGTTCTTATTTATTTATTTATTTATTTACTTAGTATAGCTAAAACTTCATTACAATAATTATTATTTTTTTGTTTTTTTTTGTTTTTACAGTACAACATAACACATTCAATTTACAAATTAAAATTATATCTAACTTAGAACTATAATTATACATTGAAATAAATTGCACACATATTTTATTTACTACAGATTACTTATATAATTTAAGTTTTTGAGTCTGCTTCGAAAGTGTGAAGTCAATATAGTTTATGTGTTTATTACCAATTAGTAACATTCTATGAATTGTCTCATAATTGCCATAATTGGTTCTATGAAAACTTAATGTAAAGAAGTTTGTGTTTCGTAGGCGATTATTTGAATTAATGTTGATGTTATTCAAAATCTGAGGAGAAGCAATGTTTCCTTTAATAATTTCAGTAAGAAAAATAACATCCGCCACTTCTCGTCTTAATTTCAAAGTTTTCAAATGAATTAAGTTCAATCTATGCTCATATGGAGGTAAAATTAATGGATTTGACCACTGGAAATTACGCAAAGCAAATCTTAAAAAATTTTTTTGCACTGCTTCAATCCTGTTAATATGAACATCATAGAAAGGTGACCAAACTTGACTATCATACTCCAAATTTGGTCTAACGAGACTAGAATACAAAGATTTGAGAACATAGGGATCGTTAAATTCCTTTGACCAACGTTTAACAAAACCTAGCATAGAATTAGCTTTATTGATAATATTACAAAAATGTGATTTAAAGTTAAGCTTGTCGTCAAAGTAAACCCCTAAGTCTTTAATTGAGCTCATTTTGGAAAGGCTCATACCATTTAACAAATAATTAAAACAAAGCGGATTACGTCGACGTGTGTAACACATAAGTGCACATTTATTCACATTCAAAAGAAGATTTTTAGCTGTACACCATTTAAAGAAGTTATCTAAATCGCCTTGTAGGAGTAAAACGTCTTCTAAAGAAGTAATTTTTTTTTAAATTTTCATGTCATCCGCGTAAATTTTCAGTTCACTATTAAGAATTACTGAACAGACATCATTAACCGAAAGCGGTCCTAAATGACTGCCTTGTGGGACTCCTGAATTAGCATAAAAAGACTTAGAAGTATTTTTTCTAAATAAAATACTATAAGATCTATCGGTTAGATATGATTTAACCCATTTCAGAAAGAATTCTGGGAAACCAAGTATCCTTAATTTTAAAAGTATTTTTGCATGTGGTAAAACATCAAAGGCTTTACTATAATCGGTATAGATAACATCCGTTTGAAAACCTGCTTCCATATTTCTCGTAAACGTTGAAACTGACTCAACAAGATTAGTAACTGTGGATTTTTGATCCACAAATCCATGTTGGTTGTGAACTAAAAAAGATTTACAGTGATAATAAATGGAATCATACAATATTAACTCAAAAAGTTTAGGAACGGAGGAAAGTTTCGCGATTGGTCTATAATTAGTGATTTCATTTTTGACGTTCTTATTATGACTTATGACTTCTCACACAGTAAGGTTACCTTTCGGTGGTAGTTTGACAATTAGGCCCTTTTTCCACTTTTAAACCAATGATATAATGGGTCTGGACTACTTGCAATCCCATATATCAAATTGAATTTTTGTTAAAATTTTTTTTTTGTAAAAATAAAAAATGTCTTTTGAGGAAAAGTTGATACTGGCAGTTTAATTCAGAATGGTTTAAAATCAATTTGAAAGAAAAGAATTTCCATTTATTCTCCTTATTTCATCTTAAATTCATTTCTTAATGGCAAATTTAAAGTTCAATGAACAAAAATGTTGCTACTCAAAGGATTATTAACATTATTAAAATAAATATTGTGGACAATAAAAACATGAACAAGGAAAAATATTTTTTTGATAATGAACCTATTAGGATTGTATTACATTAAAATTTTATATTTTTTTGGTTTTTTGAAAATTGATTTAATTGTTATTGATTTTAAAAACTTCACAAAAATTTTAATAGCTTTAGCCAGACAATCTTTGATAGAATGTACAACAAAATACATTTGCAACACAATTATGAATATGGCCTTATATGGTTACTCATTTGAATTATATATGGAATATATGGAATATATAGAATATATATAGAATTATATACTCATTTGAAAATAGTAGGGGATTGCTATGGGCTATAAATATGGGCTAGTGTTTTAAAAGCGACAATCGTGGCAGTCATGGTATTTGATCAGGTTTTTTGCTCACTCACATTTTTGCTCAGGTTTTTTTCTTTCAAACTCACCAACTAACTTAACGCGACACGTATTGTGTTGGGTCAAATTTTCGTTTTTTGATAGACTTAGACTTTATTTTGAGGATACGAAAATCTTTTACTAAATGCTTTTTCAACTTCCTTCAAGATCGACTATCAAATAGTTAGGCAGTAACCTTATTAATTAATCTCTCTGTAGTCTAATCGGTAAGATGGCAAAAAATTGCAATTTAATAAGGGTTAAACTCCCTTAGGATATAATTCGTCTTTTCTACTACACAATAGGATGTCCAAGTGACACTATGTAGAATAGCAGCAGTAGAGTAATCACTATATTTTGTGAAAATGATTACAAAACTGAAAAACTGTCTCAGAATATCAATATCAAGACAAACAATGGTTCAAGTTCCTTGGCTTAATCGTATTTTCTACTGTAGGAAATGTGATAAGCGTAAGCAACAGAATACTAATCAACTACTTTGTGAAAATTATTGAAAACTGAAAAACAGGCTTAGAGTCAGAATAACAATATTAAAGCAAGCGTTCAAATCCCCTAGGACACAAAACTCGTCTCGTCTAATAGATAATAGATGGCCACAAGCGACACTAAGTAGAATAGCAACAGTATATTAATCAACTATACTAACAATTATATTGTGAAGATGATGGAAAAGTGTAAAATAGTCTCAGAATAATTATATCAAGGCAAGAAAGGTTTCAAGCACCCTGGGATATAAATCGTCTCTTTTACTACACAATAGGATGCTCATGCAACACTAAGTGTAATAGCCACAATAAATTAACTCTGTATGAGCTTTTCAAGCTTTTTTGAGATATAAATGAATAAATAAAAAATAAAAATATTATACAGATTTAATAAACTATACTTTGTGAAAATAATCAGGACTGAAAACAGAAGAACATTCCCAGAACCATAATATATATGAGCAATACCGAAGCCCTATATTTTCAAGCGGAATAAAAAATTATTAAAAAATCGCAAATTATTACACGTTAAAAAAATACGTTTTAAATTATAATACAACATTAAATACTTGAATATACCATGTCCTTTGTATTTAAATATAATGTCCTTTGTGTTTAAATATCATATTCTTTGTAAAATCCTTTTAAAGGTTATTGATGCATCAAATTTAATTGATTCAATCATTGATCAAATAAAAAAATTCCAATCTCAATCACCATAATTAAAAATTCATATATAGTCCTCGTGTCGCATATTTAACTCATAAGGCGTGGCAACAATTTATTATCAAAATAAAATGATAAACCATTATCGATCAATTCAGAATTTTTAACTAAACAATGGCAGCTCATTTGATTACAAAAATTTTAATAATAAAAATAAATGCAAAATTTATTTGTCATATAAATAAGAGTCAGCTTTTAAAAATTTTGTTTTGTTTTTTCTTTTTTTTTTATATTTTATTAATCTGGTTTATTTAACTTAGCAGCATCACATGATCATATCAATATACACTCATCAACGTCAACAACATTTTTTTTTTGGGAATTGCAATCATGTCTAATGAACTTAAAATTAAATTGAAGATTAAAATTAAATTTATTCTTAAAATTTTTATTTAAAAAAAAAATGCAATTAAATTTTTTTTTTTTTTTTTGTTAAACGAAATGACTTAATAGATTATTCCATTAAATAAAACTTGTTTTTAATATCAAAATAATAAAATTTTAACTTTAAATTTTTTAATTTAGAATTTTTTAAAAATTATTCTATTTTAGAACAAATTTAAAATTCATAAAATTAGAATTAACAAACAAAAAAAACTTTTTTTTAATTAACTCTATTAATTACGAATAGATTTTTATGTTGTTTTAAGAAGTTCTAGCAAAAAAAAAAGATTAATTTGTCCTTTGGCAAGTTCAAGGCCAACAATTTTATTAGAAATTCAAGGTAGTAAGTTCAAGTAGCGATAAAAAAAAATATTTATTTTATAAATTGTTGCACTGCACAAATTTATTTAAAATTAAACGAAATGTAAAATACTAAAATGCCTATATTAAGGATTTTTAGTTTATAGGATAATAGTAAAGCCAACCGACATTGCGCGGCCTAACACAATAATGTATAGTATATAGAATGTACTGTATAGAATTTACATTATTGAAATTGTATTTATGGATCGAATTTAAAAAAAGTGATTTCTGCAAAATATTCTAGAAGTTTCATGTATGGGAGTTATAAGAATCAGTTCGAAATTTGGGAAGCTATAAAAGATGTGTTTGTTTATTTTTGAAAGACTATCTAAGTATCTAAGTCTAATCTATCAATGTTCAGTTTATTGAAATATTTTTAGCGGGTGCTAGGAATTGTATGACTTCCGCCGGTCTGGATTTCATAGAATAGTAAAAGACGTGTTTGCTTATATTTAATGTATCGCCAATTTTAAAGTACCAATTTTCAGATACTTATATTTTTTTTTTTTTTTTTTTTACTTCTTTTATTATTTACAATCTTATTTTCACTTCTATACAATAAGCAAATATTTATGATGAAAATATGACTTGAAGTAGCCTATCCAGTGATTAGCTACACTAATTTACAAAATCTAATCTCTAGTTTATTTTACAGTTAATTTAGTTAATTATTTATTTTATATTAAGTCGCTTGGCATTCTTCTTGGTCTCCTTGTGTTTCATGTAACAAATAGCAGATGCTCTAGGTTGTTTGGATGGTCTTCCACTTTCTTTTTGTAGTTATTTATGAATTTTTTTATTTCGTCTTGCACTGAAGAAATTCCTAAGTCTTTTGCAATTAAGTTATTTGGAACGTACCAGGGTGCGTTTACGATTTTCCGCAAAAATATGTTCTGGAATCTGTGAAGTACTTGAATATTTGTTTTTGCAGCTGTACCCCACATCTGTATTCCGTATGTCCATACAGATTTTAATAGCAAGTTATATACCAATATCTTGTCTATTTTTAGAGATAATTGTGATTTATTTCCTAGTAGCCAATACATATTTCTTAATTTTATTCCAAGCTGCTTTCGTTTACTTTCAATATGATTTCTCCAGTTCTATCTTTTATCTAAATGTATTCCTGGATATTTTAATTCTTCTTTGTGAGGTATAGGAATATTGTTTAAGGAGACTGATGGGCAAGTATCCTTTCTCACCGTAAATGTAACGTGCACTGATTTTTGTTGGTTTGCTTTAACTTTCCATTTACCTAGACATATTTTGATTTTATTCAGGCACACTTGGGTAATGAATGATGCCACGTTTGCGTCATTATGTGTAGCTAATATGGCAGTATCATTGACAAAAGTAGCAAGCTGAACTCTTACTGTTAGTGGGAGGTCTGCTGTGTACAATAAGTATAAAATAGGTGCAAGGACACTACCTTGAGGAACTCCGGACTGAATATCATATAGCTGAATATATTTGTCTTTTTGTTTTATATAATACGTTCTATTTTCCAAATAGCTTTTAAAAATTATAGGTACTTATATGATCAGATACATATCATAATTTGTTTTTTGAAATATTCATAATGAGTGCTATGACTTGATTTGTATGCCAGCTATGAAAAGTTGTCATTTGATTGCATTTTTCATTTTTTATCATTAATAACTATGAAAAATTTAATAAATCAATTTTTAAAGCAGTGAACGTGTATGTGGAACAAACAAACAAACAAAAAAACTTTCCCTTTAATCCGTATAAAATAGAGTTTTATGAGGAATTAAATCCAGAATAAGCCATGGAAATTCAGTAGGACTTCTAAACATTAACTAATAATAGAAACAAATTTAGTGACCAACAAATATCGAAAAAGTTAAAAAAACGATTCAACGATTCACTAGCAAACGTGTCGAATAAAAGCTACTTCGTACAAAGAACGCGAACTGAACCATTACTAGGTTAGATACTTGAGGCTAATCTGCTTACATCTTAAAAACGAACTTTTTAAATGTCTGTTAGATTGTTAATCAAGTAATTGGATTTACATGAAAATGTTTTGATTAATTTTTATAAATTATAGATGTTGTTGACAGGTTCTTCACATATATAAGTTATAGAATCAATCAGAAATCAATTAAAATACAATAGGCTGTATAGTGCTAGTCTAATACTACAATATCTACTGATGACTTCCAATGGTGTTAAATGAACCAATTACTCGTATTTAATAATTATTAAAAATCATATTATCATTTAGTGACAAAATTGTTTTACTAGCAGTAATAGCTAAAATAATCCAAAACATAGCTTAACCCAAAACCATAATATGCAATAATTTTTCAGAAACAAAATATAGAATTAACAGAAAAACTTCAGCGACACCTTTGATTAATCTGTAAATTGAAATAAGTACGATAGTTATAATACATAGATAATACAAAATAGTTGAACCATTTCCCAACCGATTTTCATTACCCATTGATAGATACTAAAAAGGAGACGTAGCGAATTTCAATTAAAAATTTTAATTTAAAATTTCACCCCATGTATATAAATATATTGTAATGTAATCAAATTCACCAAAGTACACAGTTACTTCATTACCGCGCCATAATTAAATTAATTTCTATTTACCTAAGCTACTACGTATTTGGTTGTTGTGTGGTGCCTAAGTCTGATCAAACTGCATATACTGTCATAAAAAATACTGCAAATTACGGCAAACATGACGTTGCATCTTTTAAATGATAGATATTAACAAAGAGACGCAGCGAATTTCAATTAAAAATTTTAATTTAAAATTTTCCCCCATTAATATAAATATATTGTAATGTAATCAAATTCACCAAAGTAAACAGTTACTATATTTCCGCGCCATAATTAAATTAATTTGGTTTTAACTAAATTATTACGTATTTGGTTGTTGTGTGGTGCCTAAGTCTGATCAAACTTCACATACTGTCATAAAAAAGACTGCCAATTACGATAAAACAAACTACTTAAAATTATGCTAAACCTCCCTTGGCAGTTTATATATACATTTAAAAGGCAAAAGCACGACAATAACAGACAAAATTCCTATTAGGGTAAGAAAATTTGTTCCAGTTCCGAAAATATTTTAAATAGGGAATTTGTCGATAATTATTAAATTGTAATTGTTTGCGTTTTAGACGATATATTTTTTTTTATTTCTGTTAAGTAAAGTCTAGTTATAAGTTTTAATGTAATATGCAATAAATAATTAAAAAAACAAAATGTAATGTAGAATAAAAATAGAATATGATAAGATAAGATACTACAATCTGCACTCTAACTTAAATATAAGAAGACTCTGTCATTACAAATTATGTATAAACAAAACTTAACTTTAATCAATGCTTATTTTAATCTACATTTAAATCAGGAATATGAAATTAGTCCTTAACAACTAAATTTATAAATATTAGACGTCCAAGGATTGATCCAGGGATCTAAGCCATCAATTTGGATTGTTCCGACTATAAAGAAGAGCAGAACAATCTTAAAAAACATTTAATTTGAATCGTGGAAAAGATGCCCTCAGATTGTTATTTAAATATTTTTACCATAAAACTAATATTACCGTTATATACAAACCGTGAATTAAAAAAATTTAATTTAAAATTAAATTTTATTAAATAACTTTAATATTTTGATTGAAAAATGAGAAAATGTCAATGAAATATGATTAGGAATCAAAATATAATTTATATATTTAAAATCTCAAGAGTATATCGAATATTTTCAAAAACAACAACAAAAAAAAACCATTACAATAAGAATATATTTTTCACTTATTATCCTTCATTTACAAAATAAAAGGACTTTTTGATATTAATTAATTTTACATCAATCAGTTTTAAAAGTATTTTCAGCTTCCATTCTCCTTCAGTCCTTCTAAATATTTCCTTCAATTTTAATCAAAAATACATCTTATATAATTTAAAGAAAATTTTCTCGTTGATTACCAAATTTCTCATCTATTCGAAAATCTCTCTTTTAAAAAATTAGATATGCAAGAAGGACCAAAGTGTCTATTTCCGTATAATATCGATGAAATATTCTCTTTCAACCTGAAATTATTTTGTTAATATTTCCTGTTCATCACAAAATTCCAGTATCCTTGATTTATTCTGTTAGATTTATATTTTTGTTTTTATCCTTTTTTTTTTTGTTACAGTAATTTAAAAAAAAATATTTTTTTAGAAATCCGATAGACTTAAGTATGTAGGTACATTTTATATGTATACTCTCTAAGTTTTGAATATTTAATAAAATATCTTCATCAATGAAGAGAGCATTATAGATAGTATTTTTTTTATTTTCTTATATTTTTTTGTTTTTTTTTTAAACTTTATTAATTGGAAAAGATTTTACCAACCATGGTAATACTTATTATGGTAATATCATACCCATTATTAAGAAGAAATTGATTTTCCTTAAAATCAAAATTTAAATAGGAAAATTTTTCTTCTCATTTTCATCTCAATTACGTAGGTTTTTAATAATTTTTCTTTGTTGTTTTTTTTTTAAATAATTTGAAGGTTTTGTGAGTATTATAATATTTACTTGAGGGCGTGGTTTGTTATTAACTGAAAAATATTCAATAGATTCCTAATCCAGATGGGTAGCGTTCGATTCTGAGCAATAACATTTGGGAACTGATTGACGCAACATCTACTGGTAAGCATGTTAAAACTATATGAACACTAAGGCCCAATAAATTTTGTTATTAACATAACCTATGCACACATCACAAAAATAAAACAACTTCTGAAAAGTACAAACAATTATTCACAGATGGACCAAAGGGGGCCAATGGCGTATCCTGGACGATAGTCAAGAATAACTCACTCTGGAAAACTATGACTTTGCCGGAAAAATGCTCTATTCTCATAGCAGAGCTTCCCGCCAAATACAGAGCGATCCAAGCCACTGAAACACTAAATGACAACTTCATTATATACACAAATAGCCTTAGTTCAGTAAAATCTACAAAAAACCCCACCAACAGTGAATACATGTCGTCTTACATCAGAAACTCAATAGCCCTTAATAATGGAAAACTGCGATTGGCTTGGATACCAGGCCACCTAGGCATAGATGGTAACACTAAAGCAGAACTTGAGACAAACATAGCGGCTAAAAGCCCTCTCACAAGAGGTTCAATACTTTCTTACGCCCATGCTAAAAGTACCATTGCCATACACGTGGCGCACATCCGCAAAAAGCAGTCTAGGATTCTTCCAATCGATTTGCCAGATCCCATAATCTCAATTCAAATCATTTCCGAACCAATAAAACTCAAATCTTGAGCCCAAGGTGTCAAGCTAACCAGAGTACGCCTAGGGTACACCCTTCCGACCCATGAACATATTTTCAAAAGAACCCCTCCCCCGACATGTATTCATCGCCCTGATACCCTATCAATTAAACACATCCTTACAGAATGGCCATCCAATAATTCAATAACGTCCGAATACACCTTTAGCCCGTTAAAAACCCTACAATTTTTCAATACATCCCACGTATCCCTTATTAAAGCACAGTACATTTTTTTTATAAAAAAGCCCCCACATCCCGAAAAGAAAAAGAACCTGAAATAGGCCTGCGAATTTATTTGCAAGGGCACTGATAACTAAAAAAATTAGGTTGATTCTCTTAAAACATCATTTTTGTTTTTTTTTTTGTTTTTGTACAACTCTCCGTTCTGCGTAGACGCAACTCTTTTAATTAATTGTACTTCCGTGTGGAAAGATGCAATTAAAGCATGGGATAGGATTAATTAAATTAAAAATTGACCCAAAAAATGTGTAATGGACCACAATTTTACAGTTTTGACTGTGACAAAGGGGTATGGCGTAGACGATATAACGCCAAATAATTAAAAAACATTAGATTCAAGTTCTGGCGAACCCATCGTCTAAGTAATTGGGATTATGTGTTCTGAGACAATGATTTTAAATCAAGGGCATTTTTTGAAAACATGTCCTTAATTTATTTATTTATTTACTAGCAGAGGTACCAGGTGTTACGTTGAAAACGGTTTACCTGAATTGAACAAAAATTTGTTTTTTGCCTTTTTTTAAGACCATATAGAAGTTCCTCTTAAAATTGGACAAAATTCTATTGCAACGAATTCTTTTATACAGATTGATGTGCCGGAAATGGTTAGTGGATCGGCAATAAATCAATTCAGTAACGAAAAATCCATAAGCTGACATGCCGAAACAGGTTAACGAAAACGTTGTTCACATCAATAAATTAGTTCAAAGTAAATATCCTTATTAACTCCCGCTTCAAATATATGAAGTGGGCTAGAAGTTGTATCACATGATACCAGAACCATTCACAATTTTTAAGAAAGGTAAAAAACGTATATGTTTATTTTTGAAAGAATACTTGAGAGAGTATTTTACAGTACAAATGTTTAGCTCAGTAACACCTTTTGTTTTTTAAATATTTTTGGGGGGTGTTAGGAGTTGCATGACAGCTACCCGAACCAGCGCAAATTTTTAATAAAAAGTAAAAGGCATATTTGCTTATTTTTGGGAGAATACCTATGTACAAATTTTCAGCTCTGTAGCGCCTTTGATTTTTGCAGTAATCTAAAGGAACATATCACAAGGTTCGATTCCATGTAATAGAATACCTTCCTGTAAAATTTGGGCGAAATTGGTTCATGTAGTTCTGACACAAACTTACATACAAACAAGCATTAATTTTTATATAATATATAGATTCATTTCATAATACGAATTTGTGTAAGTTCTTCTTACCAATAGAAAAGAACAAGAAAAAATACATATTCTGAAACCCAATTCCAAACTTAAATGATGGCACACTCTTAGATTCACCTATATTTAATAAAAATAAATATCTGATTATATGGATAGCTATAGTAAAGTATTTAGCATGCTGAAAAATTAATCTTTAAGGTGGATTTACATATTTGCTGATTTACAGTTACAGTCGCTTGTGATGTAAATATAAACAATCAGAATCAACTTTCGGGACAGTTTTTCGTGGCACAGAACAAATTTTAGTATAACCAAAATTCTCAACTATTTTTTATCATTTATTTTATCAAATTGACAAAGGATAATAGCCCAAGTCAACCCATAAAATATTTTTTTGCCTTTATCGAATCTAGAACATTTCAGTTGAAATACAGGCGCTCTACCTACGTGTATACTTTACTTGTGTATTTCATTTGCTGCCCAACACTACACACCAAAAAAATAGCTAACAAATAACCAATAAAAATCAACTTTCGTCACAACTATTCATCACACCGGGTTAATTTTATCTTTAACCAATTTTGATTTTTTCGTAGCAGAGGTCAGGTATTAGGGGTGGGTGGCAGAGGTTCAGTATTTTCTTCTAATAATTCTAAAAAAAAAAATAAAAATCAGATAAATTTTTCTATCTGTTTAATCTGTTTCTATCTGTTTTAGAATTAGGCTTCCATAGATATAGTTTGTGGATTGTTTTTAATTGATTTTATTTATTAGTCACATTAAATTCCAATTAAATTCTACATTACAAAAGAGATTATCATTTTTTGTAGAATTTTCATTTTATAATTAACAACAATTAAAGTATATTTAGAGCTTCAACATTTTGGGTTTTATGTAATTTACCTAATTTTATAGGGTTTCCTATTACTTACCATTAATTCCCTTCATTGACTACACTAACAAAATTTACTTTGAACTGTTTTCAATATTGATTTTACAATTTATTTATTTTTTTTTTTTATTTTGACTAATTTTTTTTTTTCTTGGCTTATCCACACAGTAATTTTCATTAAAATGAAGTCATTAAACTCAAACTAATACAGTTGACCCAAGGGTGATTTTCTTTCTTAACTAATTTTATTTTGTTTACCTAATTTTTGCTTTTTTATTTTTGTTTGTTTCAATTTTCATTTAATTTAATTTTAAATAATAAGTCAATCTGCCAGTTATTCAATTTATCAGGTACATAGAAAAATTTTCCTATCCCCTAATTAATTACACCTTAAAATAAAAGAAAATGTGATAAAATGGCGCGGCGAAAAAATAAATCGTGTCATAAAATTGAGTCGGTCTCATTTCTTATTTTTCTGGTTTTGTTTTTTTTTTAACACTTAATTTGCGTGAAATAAAATCTAAAAAAGAAAAACAATTTAATTTGCAACATTTTTTTCACTTTTTTTTATTTGATTGCGTGAAAAACATCGTTCGTTCCTAAAATAAAACCATCATCACTTTTTTTTTTTTTGAGAGAGAAAACAAATTTTATGACAAATGATAAATAAATCAATGCCCTTGACCCTAAAAAAATCTTATTGATTTTTGTTTGTTGGAAAAATGAATGAAAATGTCAAACGTATTGAAATTATGTGAAAAACTAAAACATGAAATCAGCAAAAAACTTAATGACGAATGCTAGTGAAAAATTTTCACACCAGAAAACGACGCATTTAGCACCTATCATCATCATAATCATCGTCATTATCATTATTAATATCAGATATGTTTTTCAAATATGGTTAAATAAAATGGCCTTTTTTGTCAGAGAAAGAAGAAAAAAAAAATAACAAATATAAAAAAAAGTCATGACTGCTTAACCACGCTATCAAATTTTCTTTGTGTGCTTCACTGCACATGAAAATTTATGTGGTTTGTGTGGTTTTTTGTTTTGATTGTAGAGAAAATCATGGTTATTAAAGAATTGAATTTACATTTATAATAGTTTTATAATAGAAAAGATTCTGCTTTACACAGCACAAAAAATTTTATTCAGTACCTAGCGGCAAATAAATCGTATCAGCCCATTAAAAATAGATAGGGTAGTTAAGTAGCATAATGGAATGAATGCTATTACTTAAATAATCATCTTAAAAAATTCTAATATCAGAGGGGTTTGCTGCAGAACCCTGTATAACAACCAAAAGTAATGGCAATTCTCGTAAAGTCCTCACACATAACTTATAATAGTTTTCAATACGAACCTACGGTTGTATAGTATACATTTATGATTTATATTAGAATTGGAAAATTCAATAATTTATATGCAAATTTAATTATTTTTTTTTTATATTTTTTCAAAATTTTGGATTTATTAATAAAATAAATAAATTAATAAAAAAACAAAAATTTTTTTTTATTTATTTCAATTTTGGTTTTTTATTTATTAGTTTGTGTATTATTGTTTCTTCTTTGTTTGCTGGTTTATCTGGTGTTTTAAATTTGATATGGTATCGATCGAAAGCAATGAATAGATTTGTATTTAAAAAAAATTAATTTAACTAATTTTCAAAACGGAAATTATTATAATTTAAGATTTTGAGTTCTGGTTTAATAAAATAAAATTTAATTATTTAATATGAATTTTGGATATTCTTAACACTTGCCACAGCAGAGGTGTTATTTCACTTTCGAAATTATGAATTGTAGTTAATTTAATAATTTATTTAAAATTGTAGATTAAATTTGAACAAGTGATTGAATGCAAATTATAAGTTTTTGATTTTAAATTTAACAAATGAAAATTTTAACAAGGAAAAAACAAATTGTAAATAAATAATCTATAATTTGTAAAAATTACGATATTAAGTAATTAATTATACCTATTCTGTAATAACTTGTAAGAATAGGTTTCAAGTCAATAGACTATAGCAGCTCAGACACCTAAAGAACCCAGAAAAATGGCTAAAATCAATATTTATTACGATGTCTAAAAAATCAAATGCAAAAAAATGTAACGATCATCAACTTATAAGCTTTAATAAGCCACACATTAAAGATCTTTTTAAAAATTATTCACTTCCGAATCTATAAAAAATGTGAATACACAATTCGGCATTAGAGCAGGATTTGGTACTCAGAAAGCTCTTCTTGGCCTCCAAATTTTGATTCAAAACTGTCAAGATGTTCATAGGGATATTGTTGTCTTCTTCATAGATTATGAAAAACTTCTGACAACATTCAACATAGTAAAATTATGGAGGACTTGACGTATATAGATCAAAAAGAAATTCAGTGTATTGGAACCAAAACGACTATGTAGTTTCAAAATGATTAATCACAAAAGATTCAAATTAGAAGAGGGGTACGACAAGGTTGCGTATTGTCTCTTTTACTGTTTAATCTGTACTGCGAAGCAATATTTGAAGAAACAATACAAAACACAAATCTTGAAGTAAAAGTAAATGGTTTTAATATCAACAACATACGCTACGTAGATGATTCAACACTAATTGCTGACAATATAACTGATATTCAACAACTTGTAAATTCGATAAACGAACGCAGCAAGCTTTTCGACTTAAATATTAATAAAAGTAAAACCACTAATTTATGGTTATTTCTAGGATCAACACATTCAACGGCATAACATTAACCATATACATAACACCAGAATTGAACGAGTCTTCAGTTTTAAATATCTAGAATGTTGGCTAAATGAAAACTGGAATACAAATAAGGAAATTAAATGCGAAATAGAATATGCTCATAGCAGTTTTGTGCAATATAAAAAAATTCTATGTAACCGTGACATCAATCTCGAAACTATACATACACAGCTTTATATATTTAATTTTCCAAACTTCCAAAATCCAAACTTTTCCAACCCACATGGATCACAATCCAAACTTTCAACGTATAGTTCCAAACTTGGCTCACGTAATGAACAACGCTTAGATAAATTTTCAAAGAGGTCTAAGTCCCAGAATTTGAGGTCAAAGGCCCTAGAATTTTTTTTGCCAAACTTTTCAGACGTAATTAAGACGGCTTAGAGACACTATTGGGGAGATCCAGTATCCCAGAAATTAGGTATATATTCTGAAAAAAGGGATATATTCCCCCTTTTTGCATCCAACAGTGACTATGAATAAAAATAATTAAGGTAAATATTCTGAAAAAAGGAAATGCACTTATTTTGAATCCTACTCTTTAGTCCCCTCTAATTATTTTGATTACATATACATTTCCACAAAAAAAGCATTTATAACAGTGGGCGTTGTAACCCCAAACTCCCGCTTAACATTATTATTGTCGAATTTCTTATATTGTTTATGTACATATTTCGTTAATGACAAAAGCCGATTTATGTAACTAACTCAAAAATATACTACTTGTCGAAATGTTTTTTTTCAACATTAATATTCGACATTTTTTTTTCAAAATGTTTTTTTTTTTAGAACCTGAGTTTTAAAAATTTTTTTCAACATTTTTTTTTCGACAAAAAAAACGGTTTCCCGGTGGAATCCATCTATGGCGTGGAAGCGTAGACACTGAAAATAACAACCATGAATAAGCTTGAGGCATATGAAATATGAGTATACCGTAGAATCCTGAAAATATCAAGATCGAGTGACCAATAGAAAGGTTCTAAGTAGAATAGGTCGTGGAGACCGTGATTAACAAACAAACGCATGAAAGCGATTTATATGGGCTATATGATACGAAATAACAAATATCATATTCTACAACTGATTCTATACAAGATAAAATTGAAGGCAGACGTGTTGGCACAAAACCAATGTCATGCCAAACGGTGGGAGAACTAATGCACGAAGCACAGGATAGAGAGAACTTCAGAAATGTGATCACAGACCTCCAGTAGTGGATATGCAACTGAAGAAGAAGAATTAGTTTTTAAATAGTAAAATTTAAAGAATTGCACACAATTTTTTCCTTTTCTGGAGACTGTCTCCTGTTGGTAACCCCTAGCCCAAAATTATTTAAATTCTGCTTTTTCTGATGGCAGTTGTGAACAGTAAAATTGAAAAACAAAAGTTACAAAACAAAGTATACCTTGATTCAATTACTGACTAGTGTTGTGACAGTGGCTTACTAATTGACTGTCCATTTTTTTCTCTATTACGTTGAAACTCAATACTCAACTAACTTTATTAATTTAAATTCAATATACAATATACTACAAACATACATAGTATATATTACACATAGTTATGTTGAAATGTACTTGTTTTTTATTATTTATTCTTCTAATTATTAGTAACAGTCAATACTGTTCTCTTAGAAGGTTAAAAGGGAAGAAAGTTCCACACCTCTTTACATATCGTTCATATAGTGGTGCTTATCCCTGCTTTCGGTAATGTTATCTGCGTTGCAACTGTAAAAAATCAACTGTCATCACGCTTTCGGTCAAAGTCAAATTTGAGCATACAAAGCAACAAAAAATTTATGATTAGTGTTGTTGATCGTCATTTGATTTTTTCTTTGATTGTGTAGTAAAAAAAGTGTTGATGTTTCTACAGATTTTTAAATATGAAAATATGTAACTTTAATCTTTGTTTGTAATTTTTATTACATGTCTTTATCAAAAAAAAAAAATAAATAAATTTAAAAAAAAAAAAATAAATAAGAACCAAAAATACACAAAAAATAACAATTCACAAATGAAAAATTTATGTTCGGTAATATCAAAGACATGTAACAGTATGCATTTGTCGATTTGACAGTTCGATTTGACAGAATCGGTCGCATCAAATGTTAATTTATTGATCGTCAATTCAGCATTCCCGAAAGCAGGATATAGCAATTAATGGTGGAAATACGCATCCGGATATGGTTACCGGATGTAGTACGACATGGATGAAATAAATGTCACGCATCACATGCGGCACGCGGTAATTGTTCCTACCATTGATTGTCTTACACAATCTATTGTTCGAAGCAGTATATAATTATATACATAATCATATAATGTAAAGAGCTTTGATTAAATACATTTATATTTCTTCTTACTTTTTCATTCCAAAAATTTAAACCCCTTTTTCTGTTATGTCAATAAATTTATTCTTTTTTTTAATTTTTTAAGCCTAATAAAATTGCATTAAATACAAAAAATTTGTTAAAATTAAAAAATATTTGTTCAGAAATCGTGGTGTATTGAAATCTTAAGTTTAATTTTAAAAAACGTGAATTTAAACCACGATTATTTTTAGTTTAGCTGAGCTGATCTGATATAATTTCTTAATTTTTATTTTTTTTAAATATAATAAAATGTATTACTTTTTCTGGATTACTTCTTTTATAAGTACTTAAGTATTGCAATTTGATTCTAATAACAGCCTTCATAAATATAAAATCGAATAATTATTGCAAATCTGTCATAATTGAAAGAATTTACAAGAATATTTCGTTAATTTTTCTAATCAATAATGATTGTTTTGAAATAGCGCTGTTCTTGGATTGAATCAAAAAATGGTGAGTTATAGAAGTGGATTATAATAAAGATGAATATTGAAAACTGATTTCGTATACCTATTATTGGATAATATTTATTTATTAATTTTTATTTTTAATTTCTAGAATTTAATAAATTAACAGAAAGTGGTCAACTAAAAAATTTATCATAGTACTTCCTGTTTCTTAATGATCCATAGAAATTTTATATTCCGAAAGATCATAAGAATTGAATATTTCTTATGCTTTAAACAATTAAAATTAAAAACTTTTTTATGGAAAATATAAACTGAAACCATTATATAATTGATAATATTCCATGAAATATGACAACAAACCGTAGGTCCCCAAGATGTAAACGCAATAAAATGACGGTAAATCCTCCTGCAGTCTCGGTTGTATAAAATCGCACATCCAGTTTGGGGGTGCGGCATATTTTATGTGGCGGAACACAAAGATAACAGAATCGGGACTAAATTATCGAAATTGTCCCGTACGCGAAAAACAGAAAATGGTACTTCGGTTATAGGACCCAAACAATTTTCTGAGCTTGAATCCCTCTAAGACGATACGAGCAAGTTG
This sequence comes from Argyra leucocephala, assembly GCA_963942445.1. Taxonomy (NCBI): domain Eukaryota; kingdom Metazoa; phylum Arthropoda; class Insecta; order Diptera; family Dolichopodidae; genus Argyra; species Argyra leucocephala. The sequence goes on along the minus strand of OZ012679.1, from coordinate 47,763,039 downwards.
AACGTGAAATGATTCTCCACCTTATGCCAACGAATGGGGTTACACTGTTACAGTATAATGTTGATGATTTTGACTAAAAGCTAAAGTTTGTACTGGAATAGATGAAGAAAGAGTTTGTTAATAGTTGTGGCGTCGGTAGCCGAGTGGTAAAATACTCGAACATAGTAATGTAACGACCGATGAAACACGGGTTCAAACCCCGTGAGAACCGAAATTTCAAATAAAAAAAAAAATCACTGAAAAAGTGATTCTTCAATACACCACATCGGTTCTAATAATAATATAATTATAATATAATATAAAAATATAGTACAATATATATAATAATATAAAATAATATTAATACCAATATAACTAAGAAATAACAAGTATACCAATCGTTGTGATTAAAAGAGTCTCGCTTTCAATCATAATGGCAGCTTGCAACTAAAAAAACTTGACACGGTTCTCTCTACTTGACCGATAGATGGCTTGGAAAAAACACTAAAAATAGACATCACAAGCAGATAGCTACGGTAGACTAATCATTTGCCTAGTGAAAAAACTTACGATTCTCGAAACAGAAACAATGCCTCGGATATATAATGGAAACACAGAAATGATTCTCGGCACACGAAAAAGGACACGGCTAGCACAATGGAATATCCGTACTCTTCGTGAAGCATCAAGGTTAGCACAACTTGAAGACCAGATGACAATGTACAAAATAGACATTATAGGGCTCAGCGAGGTTAGATGGAATGGAAATGGAGAATGCAACACGGCTAATGGAAGCAGAATGATATACAGTGGGAAAACAGCAAAAGCAGAAGGAGGTGTAGCAATTGTAATCTCGAAAAGAATGAAAAACTCCCTAGAAACATGGAAGCCAATCTCAGATAGAGTTATAATGGCAAGATTCAAGTGCAAATTCCGACACACCACTATAATTCAATGCTACGCTCCAACAGAAGATGCAGAGGAGAATACCAAAGATGAATTCTATGCACAAGTCACCACAGCCCTGAATAGTACTAGAAGATCAGATAATTATACTAATGGGTGACTTTAATGCAAAAGTGGGATCAAACAACAATGGACTTAAGAGTGTAATGGGCACACATGGATGCGGTACAAGAAACAATAATGGTGAAAGGTTGATAGAAATATGCCAAACATTCAACCTCATTGGTGGAACCATCTTCCCGCATAAGGACTTACATAAGTATACATGGACGACACCAAGTGGCAACGCCAGAAACCAGATAGACCACATATGTGTAAGCAGAAGATGGAGAAGCTCAATGATAGATGTGAGAAACAGAAGAGGAGCTGACATGGATAGTGATCACGAACTGGTAACAGGCGACTTCAAGATGAAACTAAAAACCAACAGAAGCTACAACACCAACACCAATAGAAGAAAACAGCTAAATCTTCACTTGTTACAAAATACTGAAATCAAGTCCAACATGACCACGACCATCAGAGAAACAATTCGTCCGAATACACAGCAATGGGAAGAACTGGTTGTGAACATAAATCAGATCGCAGAGCAATCACTTGGCACTATCCAACACGAGAGAAAAAACTGGATTAGTGATGCAACATGGGAACTGATAAAGAAAAGAAGTGATCTTAAGCAGCGTACTTGTAACAGAACTACAAGAGCTATAACAGCAGAATACAAAAACATAGCGAAACAAGTAAAGAAAGCTGCCAGAAGAGATAAGCGCAGACACTTCGAGAAACTCGCAACAAACGTGGAAAGAGCTGGAAACCAAAACAATCCTAGAGAATTATACCTACAAATAGGTAAAATCACTAACCGCAGACACACGAAAATCCAATCAATCAGAGACCGGAACGGTATCCCACTCTCTAATACGGATGACCAACGCCAGAGATGGAAAGAATACTTTCAGGAAACAAGCAACATAAACAACATCCCAATAAATAGTTTCCGAAGTAGTCCGAGTAGTCCAGAACTGAATATCCACACTGAACCACCAAGCTTACAAGAGATTAAAGAGGGCATAATAACGCTAAAACGGAACAGGGCTGCAGGTATAGATGAACTTCCATCAGAATTGCTACAAGCAGACCCGGAATTAGCCGCTGAATTATTAGAACCTCACATCACGAAAGCCTGGGAGGAAGAAAGACTACCTAAATCCTGGAAAAAGGGCCTGATTGTAAAACTTCCCAAAAAAGGAGACCTAAAAAGCTGTAATAATTGGAGAGGTATAACACTGCTGAACATCATATATAAAGTTTTCGCAACCATACTGAATCGGAGAATACAGCCTAAAATTGAACAAAATAGAAGGGACGAACAGGCAGGATTTCGTCCAGAAAGGAGTTGCACAGATCACACCAACACACTACGGCTGATCATAGAACAATCTATAGAATGGCGCTCTCCGCTATATCTCTTGTTCATCGATTTCAAGAAGGCTTTCGACACGGTTCAACGTATTGCGATATGGAATGCATTAAGAAGAAAAAGAATTCCCGAAAAATTAATAAGATTGTCAGAAGCTTTGTATGAAGATGCAGAATTAGCAGTTCTCCACTACGGACAAATAAGCCACCCATTCACCACAAATTCTGGAGTAAGGCAAGGATGTCCACTGTCACCACTCCTATTCACGCTGGTAATAGATGAAATAATGAAAGAAACGGGTTCTTCCGGAAGAGGTATAAGGTGGGATCTCTCAAGGACACTTGAGGACCTTGACTATGCGGATGATATATGTCTGCTAGCGCATAGATTCTGCGACATTCAACATAAAGCAGACCTACTTCAGCAAGCAGCGCGCAGAGTCGGGCTAGAAATTAACATAGATAAAACCAAGGCCATGAGGATAAATAACACCAACACAAATACCATAACCATAGAAGGTCAAACAGTCGAATATGTGGAGAGCTTCTCTTACCTAGGTAACATTCTAACAACAAACGGAGGTACAGAAGCAGATGTCAACAACAGACTACGTAAGGCCAGAGCTGCGTTCGGTGAACTAAGTCCAATATGGAAGAATGGCCAAATAACTAGAAAAACAAAGATTAGAATATTCAAAGCATGTGTAATGTCAACACTTATATATGGCAATGAAACTTGGATGACGACAAACAACATCAGTCAAAAACTTCAAGTATTTGCGAACAAATGCCAAAGAAGAATATGCAGAATATTCTGGCCAAACACCATCAGCAATAAGGACTTATGGCAGATAACAGGTGAAGAACCGATAATGCATCAAATTAAGCGCAGAAAGTGGAGATGGATAGGACACACTCTAAGAAAACCATCAAATAATATAACAAGAATGGCCCTAGAATGGAATCCCCAAGGGAGCAGAAGGCGAGGAAGACCCAACAACACCTGGCGTCGGACTGCGACTTCTGAGGTAATAAGATATGGACGAACTTGGGAGGAGATAAAGACCATTGCGTACAATAGAGAACAATGGAGGAGGCAAGTTGATGCCCTATGCTCCCACGAGGAGTAACAGGAAAAAAAAAAAAAAAAAAGTTAACATAATTAGCCATAACTTGACTAAAATTGTTGTTTAAGATAAAAAAGATAGAGTTAAGGGGACATAAAATCAAAAAAGTTAAATTTAACTTGAACGTCTAACATATTTTATTTAAATTAGATTAGATTTTAGGTAGAAGCTCTAACCTACTGCGTACTCAGGGAGTATAGAAAGTAAGCTCCTGTTGGATACAGCCAGGATATATGCTTAATAGATTAATTTTCCATAATTTTATGAATTTTTTTGTGGATTTTTTTTGTAGATTTCAGTTTGTGGATTTCCTCACTAACCCCGTAGTGATACATAATCTTGTTACTGATAGTAGATTACGGAACCGTTTTTAGTTCAGTATGTACTCCACTTTTCCAGCTTTAGAACTCCTCAATATTTGTAATAGATTTATACTACTTAATTCACATATTTGCTATAATTCACATAGTAATAATAGGTTTACAGTTTGAGCTAGCCTTTTCTTACAGCTTTAGACTACATTGACTATTTCAAAATTCGTCTACTAAACGAACTGCAAAAAATAATTTTAAAATAAAAAATTATTTAACAGAAATCAAAACGCTTTAGAAAGTAGTTTTTCCAAATTAATTCTTTATCTCGAATTAGAAGCATATCATTTTTGACAAAATAGCTTAAAACTTTCTAAAATAGGTACAATGATTACAAAAAAAAATCTATGGTAACAGCATGTAATAATTCTTGATTTCATCTTTTGATATTGATTGAATTATAAATATATTATATATATGTATTTAATTATTGTTGACTGTCATTCATCACACATCAGCCTTTTGTTTAGTTCAGTCAGATAATGGGCTGATGTGTGATATCAATGTAGGCTAGTGTTGCTGAATTAATATGCACAAGGCCATTCTTAGAATTGGTGTAAAATCATAAGGTCTATTAATTTATCAAAGGCACAAGTGGGACTATGGCCTATAGGCCTATGATTAAATAGAGTTATCGAAAGCCTTATATTAAATATAGGCCGAAAGACCTATACTAAATAAAATAATCTGCTTTCTTATGGTCAAAAAAATTACACTAAAATAATAACACTTAATAAAAAAATATAGTGAAGACTTGTCATTCTATTTATATAAAAATTTTGCATTATTTTTTACAAAATACATTTTATATAAAAATGTAAAATCAGTTTGCATTACTTCCTAATATTATAAGAAAACTATTGCAAATTCCTAAAATAACGTAGCATATATTTAATAGGTTCAGTAGCATTCATATAGTAAACCTAAGACAAACAATTCACTTAAAGTCATTATAATATTACAACAACAAATTATTATTATTCATCACATATTTACAGGAATATCAGAATGATCTTACATTTATCTCATTTTACCACTGTTGTTCAAATTTTTTAATTTAATTTATGATAATGTACTAAGGTATGTAATATGTAACATGGTATAATAAATAAATGAATTTTAAAAATAATAAATAATAATAATAATATTATATTGGCACGACATATAGCAACTTGGTGCTCAGCATTCACAAATAAAAAAATAATTTCACTTGAAGTTTCACTTTTTTTCTAAAAATAAAATATTTCTAGTCTAATTCTACTACTAAATACTAGATCACATCCCATTTCATTTAATTAATACTTAACATTATTTAAATTTTGAACATAAAACGTTTTCAATCTTAACATTCTAACATTATAAAATTTTGCATCATTATCACTAATAAAATATAGACAATATTATTAAAAATAATTTTCTACTTACCATCACGAATTTCATTTTCAGATGGATCAGCTCCAAATTCATCATAATATTGATCATGTTGTTTGGATTCAACACTTTGTAACGCTTCTTCATCAGCACCTTTATCATCAAATAATTCAGCTGGTTCATCATGTTCTGTTGGTTCATCAAGTTTTGGTCGTCTTAAATTTTTAAAATGATGTCTTCGTGTTGGTTTTGGATTCAGTCTTTTTGGTGATTCTGTAATGGATGGTGGTAGAATTTCTTCAATTGTTGGAACTTTTTGTTGAGTTTTACGATGTGGAAATAATCTACGCTCAATGTAATTTGCAAAAATTTGTTGTGTAATACGATTTTGTCTTTCGATTTCAGCTGGATCTAAATCTGTTGCTGAAAATTATAAAAAAAAGAAATGATTAAATAAATTTAAATTATTTAAAAAAAAAATTAATAAAAGAGTTTTATTTTGGAATGTCAAATTTATGAAAGAAGAAAATAAGATCAAAATACTTTTTCATTAACACAGACAATTATGACGTGACATGACGTGACAATTAAATTATACATGGCTGACTATATTCATATGATTTTAGTTTATGACGGCCACACTACAATAAATTATTGACATTTATGATACCTACAATAAAAATGGAACAATTTATTTTGATAATGCCTTGCCCTTCACCCTCAGCATTTTAATGTATTTCTAAAAAGCAAAACATTTTAATCTATTTCTAAAAAGCAAAGCTCTAACAAACCATAGAAAAATTTTTGTGCAGTATGAAATTTCATAATGCGTAGCTGACTTTGCTAATGAATTTTGTGTCCGATATGATTGTTGAAATGTAGTTTATGAACTATAAACAAACGTATAAATCATTTGTGAAAACATGGTGAGATTAATGTATTGCATTATGTATTTGTGAAGAGGTCTATATTAATCGTACTACAAGAAATGAGAGTAGTACGAAATATTGCCGAATACCTCTAATAGAGTTCCAAACAATAAAATTAGCCAAGGGATATAAATAGGAAAGAAGACGTTCATCGAAAAATACTGAATAGGTGTTTTGATGATTTCAAAGCAAAATCGAAAATAATTAAACTTAGTAAAATCTACATACAGTTTTTATTTTATTACGAGTTTTGTAACCCGCCATAAATGACGGAAGCAAAATAAGTTCTAGCATTTCTTCCTTCATTAGAGCTTTCATTTCAAGTTTAATAAGTATGTATTTGCTTACTAATTTATCAATATCATACTCATACCTTTATTAGAATTATTAAAATGCTTTTAATTACCATATAAACAGAATATTTGTAGTAAGGTGCAAAATTTTCAATTCCCTAAGGGTTATTTACTCGATCATTTTAACGACATCTTATTTGTCATCATTGGAAATTTAAACATATTATCCTAAGACCTCAATAATTCTAAATAATCAATATTTTTAGACATTCTATTGTATTCAATTAATTATAATATAAGTTAGTCAAAAGGATAATTTCAATTTAAATTAATATAGAAATACTAAATTCAAATAATATTTTTAATGAAAACAAAATCTAACTATATAATATAAACTTACAATAATTTTATATTACAACTAGTAAGTCAGCCCGTTTAAAAACGGGTCCCGAGTAAAAAGATACCGAACTTTTTTTCGAATATAACCACTCAGTGGCCCCAAGAAATTTTTTTTCTAGAAACACTTTTCTGTTATAATTTTAAACAAATTAATAATTTATTTTCCATCCATTTGATTTTTTATCCATTTTTCTATTTTTTCACAATTTAATTGAAAGGAAAAAATTTAAAAATTTAAAAATCAAAAAATCATTTAAAAATCAAAAAATCATATAAAAATAATTGAAAGGAAGAATATTTTTTTTTTGTAATTTTTTTAAAATTTAAAATGTCAAAAAACGTCGTTTACAAACATACAAATATAAATCTGGTCTTTTATATAATTTTAGACGTAATAAAAGTAAAAAGTTCTGTGGCGCCATCTAAATTTAACACTTGAATGATATGACAATCATTATGAAATGATAGCAAATAACACAGATAACAGATGACAGATCACAAATGACAGATAACAAATGACAGAATGAACAAATGACAGATAACAGATGGCAAATGACAAATGAAGGATGACAGATGGCATATATAAGCAATAAAAAACAGATACTATGTTTATGACAATTACATGATGTTACAATTTGTATATATATTTCAATTTGTATATGTGTTGGAGTATTCCTTCGAACTTACAAACATCCAGATAAATGCAGAAAATTATATATTTATAAATTATATAATTTAAATTTAAAAATTAAACGTGGTACAACAATAATCCACCCTGTAATTTGTCTTAAAGAAATTATCTGCCAATACTTTTCAACTAACGGCTCCGTGTCATAAATTCGAACGACATAAGTTCAATTACATAAGTTTCACAAAATTTTTAATTTTTTATATCATTTTTTTATTTTAATGACATCACATGGAAATGGTACCGAAAAACAGTTTTAAGTAGCTTTTGATTGTTCAGATAGAACATTTCGAACAGGTATTTTATGGTGTCAGAAAAAATTACATAAGACAAAATTACATAGGACAAAATTTCATAATAGTCTTAGTACAAAATAATATATAGAAATAATGGTAATGATACCGAAAAACAGTTTTAAGCAGCTCTTGATTGTGCAGATAGAATATTTTGAACAGGTATTTTATTTTGTAATTTTTTTAAAATTTAAAATGTCAAAAAGCGTCGTTAATAAAATTAAGGTAATTTCCAAAGCCAATTTGGTCTTATTTCAATTGACTATATTTCAGGGCGCAATTTTTTTTTTGATGAAATTTGTCAAATTAAACCTTATAAACAACAAATAACTAATATATATATATATGTAAAAATAGAGGGCGTAACATTTAACCAAACTTTCAAGGTTATATCATTTTAAATTTCTCGAACTTATGCATAATTTCGAATAAAATTACTAAACTTAAAGACGACACAAGCTCTAAAATTGAATTGAATAGATCTTATGTCGTTTTTATCTCGATACGCATTTCATCTAACTTATATCGTTAGAACTTATGACAGGGAGCCCTAACTAACTAACAACATATTTAGTATTTACGAGTTACACATTTAAAAACTTAATTCTAAAATTTCCAAAGATTTCATTGTAACTGACATCTGCAGAAATCGGAACTACAGTAACGTGTTTTCCATTCTAAAGTACCGTTATAAACAATTTCATAACGATTTAACCTTTATAACTGAACTTTATCTAAGTACTGGAAATATGTCCGCCATGAATAAAATGTTTATTCTTATAATCGATCTGAGTCAGTACTATACATTTAATAAACACCATTAACTATTTTATATATATATTTTTTTTGGAACAAGAGCAGTAATTAACAAGTTTAAAAACCTATTATTTCTTTTATTTTTTTAAAACGTGATTTTTAATTACTAAAATAAACATAAATAAACACAAATAAAATACAAAGAGCCTGTAAATACTATCATTAATGAATTCAGTGCATGCTATAACACACATCAAATTCAAATTTTCGAATATTCACCTTTTGATTAACACCTATCTGTATGCATTTGCATATAGATATGTGCATGTATATAATGCATATGTAATTATAAAATATCTATAGATTTTTCTTTATTTTTGAATTTTACCCAAACAAGATATTCTATTGAGAGTAATTCATTTTATTTTTGAACTCATCAACAGTCTTATATTTAATTTTATATTTGAATCTCCATTTAATTACGAATATAACAACCTGTTTACTTCACTAAAATGTAAAGAGAAAAATTATATGTTTGTATGTGTGTTTGTTATTCTCGAATTTCAACTCAAAAGATTCATAAACAATTTCAATTTTCATTATCCTTATTGACAATGAAATGATTTAAAAGTAAATATAGTAAATTTGAGTATGATTGTATACAGTTTCCATTGCAAAGTTGTAGTCTATACTATATGAAGTCATCTATTTGGTGAGTATTTTCCAAATTAAGAAATCATTCGATATAATTTACACGTACATAATTCAGTAATAATGACACACTAATCATCGGCTTAAATTGAATTAAAACCAAAAAAAATGTTTACTTATAGCAATAAATCATTTATAATATGCCAAGTACTCTTACTTTCAATGAGTGAAAACAAATATAACTCTGTACTTATTCATTCTTAAAATCTATGTTCCCCTTTACTTCTCTTTAGTGTATCCTAATAGTTACATTATGTAATTAAATTATATTCTATTACAGTAAGCCTCATCTTACATTCTGTGTCAAATGTATTTTGGTTAAGTACGCATTATAGTAGTATAATCAATTAAGTAGAGCAGGGTATAATTAGTTCAGTAGTTACCAACGTCGAATTAACAATTTTACAAAGATGGCTCCAAAATGGAGGCCGAAGTTAGTTTTGAAATTTTTATTGAAATCCTAAATTTAAGGAAATCTATCAGATTGCAAAACTATATTGGGATTTTCCAAGTGTGATAGTACTAACGCTAACTCAAGCGGGATTGGTGTACAGTCCTTTTATGTTGGGTTGTTCTTGGTAGATGAATGCGATATGTTCCTTGAGAACCCCAGAAGAATAAACAGAGTAAAAATCTATACTAGGATTCCGAATACTCTATCATAAAGGTAAATAAGGTAGATAATAGACTCACTATAGATGGGACGGATATCAAGATACCTCAGATCTGTGAATGAAACCACCCGCATACTCGTAAAGGATGTAAAAGAGGTGAATATTGATACGGGTATCAGTAGTTACGTAAACTTTATAAGTTAAGATCTTACTTCTGGATGATATCTGTGCGTCTTATTAGCCAGTATAAATTTTATATCAAGCGTTTCCTTTTACTGGCACGCCAGTTTAGCCTTTTTTCTAAATACATGCCTAAGTATTTTACGTCATTTCTTTGTGGGATGATTTTATTATTTAAAATGACTCGAGAGCAGGTATCTTTCTTTAAAGTAAAAGTGATGTATGTTGACTTTGATTTATTGACTTTTACGTTCCATTTTTGTACCCGTAGTTGAATATTTTTAAAGTTTTAATGCAGTTTGAGGGGATGCTATTTCATAGTCCTTATATCGAACCAATGACAATTTTTACCTATTTTTACTATATACAAATTTCGAAATAACCATATATAGTTAAAAGTTAGATAAAATAACGAGGTCTAAAGATTCAACAGCTGTAATTTTTTTTTTTTGAATAACTGTGAAAATACAAAATTGCAAAGTAGAACTAAGAAGTGTAAAAATAGAACTAAGTGGAAACAGCAAACATGATGTCAACCTAGATCTGTTGCAGTTGCATCAAAATATATCTTATATATACTAATTATGTTTTTGTCTGAACCCTTTTATAACAACAACAATAATAATGAAAAAACAGTTCATTATGAGTAAAAGAATTAGAATTGAGAGAATAAATTAATTTTGTTTTCATGTATTATGGAAGTAGGTGTAGGTAGAAATAAAACTTAGTGAGAAAATAATATTAGTGCATTATGATAATATTTACATATTTACTTTACATTGTTGTTTGTGTTTTGAGTTGTAATGTGCATACTTTTTCAAACTGCATCCAAACTTTATTAGATTAGCAATGGAGTTATACTAGTATCTTATATATACTAATGTTGCTTTGCTGTCTGAAGTCTGTCCGAAGTTAACAAATATTAAACTTGTATATTCGTAGAAACCAAATTCTTTCTACAATATGCATATTCATATTTTGTATCCATATACGTAAGTAATATGTGAGACATATTGCATAATTAAAAGATGTGGAAAAGTTACTCTTATATTGAAGGATGTAACTTTTTGTTTCTTAGTAAATTAACTGAAGGTCTTATTTAACAAACTGTAAGTACTGTAGTAAGTTTCTAAATTTATTTTCATTATTAGTTTTACTTTGTAGCGGACACAATAATAATTATTGTATCCTCTACAACTTCTATTAAACATTCATGTTTGAAGTAGGGCTGAAATATTTTTGATTATAACATAATAACCTCTACAATATAATTGTAACAGTGTATACCATTTTAAAATGCACCCAAATTTCATTAGATTATCAATGGCATTATAACTACTTGTATTTTTAATTTCTTCTTATCAACCTATTTTCAAATCAATTCTTTACAAAATCGATAACCTTGTTAAATCTTCAATTACAACATTCCGTTATACATAGAAACTTTTGCATAACACTGTTATTACTACAACAAAGTACATATAAATTCATTTAATACCGTTAGAAATTTTATCTGTGTAAGAATATTATTGACATTAACAATTTCCATTAACATAGTAAAATCCTTATAAATATAGCAATGAAATAAAGGATTCAACAATAAAACTTTCAAAACATAAAAACAAAAAAAAAACACAAAAACAAAAATTTCTTTAAGAAAATTGTTTTTTATCTATACTTCAAAAAGATAAAGGAATGATTTTCAATGAAAAACAGGATTTTAAAAGTCATTTTGATGTATTTGAAAACTTAAATTGTAATTCTCTTGATTGATACTAAATAAATTATTTTTCTTGTTAAACTATTTTAAAAAAGTTTTAAAATCATTTAATTTTTAATGTTACTCTTAAATAGATAGTGAAAATAATTTTCAGATTCATTTCAATTAAATTGAAATGATGTTGTTATATTTATTACGACAGTTTACTTTTCGATTAAATCTAATTAAAATGTAATCAGAAAATCTACATTCATTAGACTCTTAATAATTTAATTGTTGATTTATTAGTTAAAATATGGGTTAAGATAAATAATTAGATTTGAATTCGATAGAGAAATACATGATTGAGTGTTGACTTATATTAGTAGTCGACAGAATATGAACCTGTTAAAAATAACACAAAAAATTTAATTTTAATCAAAAGATACACACAACAATACAATAAATGGTATTAACATTTGAAAATAGTTTTTGGCATAACGTCACGAATAAAACGAACAATTTTGGCGTCAACGCGTCAATTGTGGCTGGCTTATCAACACAATCTAAAGTTGTCGAATATTTTGCTTTTAATTTTAATGATATGCTTATCATACAGAAAGGCGTATTTCGTCTACTACTTGCAGACTTCTTCAGTGTTTTGTACTCGACTAAGGAAAGAAATCTAAAATCGTCTTATTTATTATTTTTGTCCGGTAGCAATTTGACGTTTTTCGCAGCTGGATTGTTGTTTATTATCCAATGAAATAGCACAAGTAGAGGTTTGAGTAATAATATCATTGGGTTCGTTCAGTAGCATTAACCGGTAGATCTGGAATCCATTTTGGATCCATGTACCATATATCTGGCCACTGAACGCAATTCACCACAAAAATTTACCGCAATACTAGCGCCATCACCGGAAAATATAATGAGTACTTTTAAAAATAAATTAAATTTGAATGGAATAATATTTTATATCATACATATAATTTATTTTTTATAACTCTTAATTTAAGTCTTATGCACATAAATCTTCCTTAAGAATTTAAATTTCACACTAATTCAAAAAATAATGGCGATTTAAATTTAACAACTTTCATAAAAAATATAAACATTTAATTTTTCTTACGGTAGATGTCACAACACTCAACACAAAAATTGTTGTTGTTGTTTTTACATATAAAAAGTGAGATCCATGAAATGTATCTAGAATTTTTTCAGATCCATTTTCATTAACCGCGATACATTAACCGGTACATGTACCACACCGTTCAGTAAACAGATCCATGGATCTGTGGATTTCAGATCCAAAGGTTAACTTCACTGAACGCTACCATTGCTTATTTCATTGTTGGTATTTGAAATAATATTTCTGACGTTAGAGTGACAGGTAGGGGTGGTGTTATTCGTTCCATTATATTTAACTAAAAATTTAAATAAAGGCGAATATCCGTTGCCTTCGTCTTTATTTAGAAGTGAGTCATTTTTAGTTTTGTAGATTTCGATGTTTTCAGCTGAATCTAATTTCCTTAAAATCTCTAATGTAATTTACCATTTTTTTTTTTTTTTTTTATGATCTTGACAGTAACTTAGGTAGAATCACCTTTTCGTGCTTAATCAAGTACGATCCTGCAATTTTACACTACAATATCTACAATAATTTGAGTATTTATTTTAACAAATTACTGGCTTATCTACTCATTAAATGTGGAACACTAGTACTATTGTCAGGAACTAAGCCTTCTTAAATAGAATAGTTTCATTTTATTTAATTTGTTACCAGATTAACTCTTAATTATTTTTTTGTCATTTATTATATCCCAATGACAAAGGGTACTAGACCAGCTCGAAAAACCAATGAAGCATTTTTTTTTTTGCTTCATCGGGAATTGAACCCTATGTAAATTACTATGTCTTCTTTCTAAATACTGTGATTCACTTGGATGATGTGTTCTGCTATTTTGGATCGGAACTCTGTTGAGTTCTTCTAGCCAGTTCTGCTTCTTTCAGGTGTTCATTGAGTCGTGTTTGCATATTTCTCATAGTTTGCCCAATATAACTTTTATTGCAATGACTGCAAGTGATCTTATATATATACCTGATTTTTTTATTTGTTCGATTGTGTCTTTAGTTTAACCTAGAATAGACCTGTATATTTTTAAATTTCACTTTGAGAGGCACAGAAATATTCCTAAAATCCAATGTTACTCTTCTTTTGGGTTGTTGATCAGTGAGTCGGTTAGTGGGGGGATTCCGTTGTAAATTTTTTTCCGTTTACTGATTAAGTCAGGGATGGTTTTTTCTGGATATCGGTCTATTCTCGCAATTTCAAATATATGTTTAACATTTTTTACTAAACCTTTTTGGGAGATGGGAAGCCTTGACGTTCGATGGATCATGTGGTTGAAAGATGCCATCTTATATTGATAGGAGTTATTCGGGATGACCCTGCCAGTATCCGTAGGCTATCTGTAAATTTCTAGTTCTAGGGATGTTGCCGTTTTGGTTAACAGTAAATTTAGCAACGGTAGTTGACTTTCTTTTCTACCTCCACAGTAAACTGTATATTCTTGTGAAGCCCGTTAAAAGTAGTTAGTGTTGATTCTAAGTTCCTTTCCCTTATTGCAGCAAAAATATCATTTACGTATCTCTTCCAAAATCTTGGTAACCGTTATTCTGCTGCTAAATCTGACTCTTCTGCTGCTAAATTTTTGTTCGGTATTAAGTCAATGGTTGCGGTCGTCGTATTAGCACGTACTGTCATAATATTTTATTCGGATCAATATCATACCTTTTTTAAAGAAAAAAATGATCAATTGCAGTAATGATTTCCATTCAACGTAATATTTTTAAACAAATAATATCCGATAATGGATCCAGTATGTAAACTACGCCAAACGGTTCATTTTTCTGGATGTATTGAAGCCTGTAATATCTTTTATGAACTTCATATATAGCCACTTTGTTTGTTAACGTAAAATGAGTATATGTATCGGAGCGTTTCGTCAAATTGGCAGATATATGCAGGAAACTATATATATATAATAATATTTTTCTTCTTTAATCTTCACAGTTCACATCACAACCTTGATCTTATTGTTTTTTTTTTTTTGTTTGAAATTTAATTTAGGGATTTGGGGCAATTTTTTCTTCAAATGTCATTTTGTTAAATAAGAATTATGTGTGTATGTGAACATAGTTTTTAACTACCATAAAGATAGAATATTCGTAGTAAGTGGCAAAATTTTCTATTCTCCAAGGATAATTTGCACGATAAATTTAGTGACATCTTATTTGTCATCTTGTATTTTCTATCCTTAACTTAAGTGACCAGATTAAAAAAGATCTACTTAGCAGTGTACAAGTACCATGTAGGTAAGTGAACAAGTAGGTGTGGATGACCTGAATTGATGTCTAATCACTTAATTATATGTCTTTAATTTAGTTTGTAGAATTTGAATAAATTATTCTAATTGAAAAAGTCAAAATACCAAATTATTGTCAATTTCTTATGGACAGATTCAATAAATAAATTATTTTTAAAAAAAAGTAAATACTATGAATTATTTTAACGGTAATTTCATTTTCAAGTAGCATTACAAATAATGGTATTGGTAATAATTTATTCCGAATTATTTGTAATGGAAATTCTTTATGATAATACATTATGAAATTAATGCAGTATTTTACAGCTCTCTGGTATAATTGAAATATATTGATTGTGAATTAATCAATATATCTTATATTGTATCTTATATTTATCTTATATTTTACTGTATCTTATATTTAAAGAAAATAAAAATATTTCAATAAAACGAAAAATTACTTTTAAAATATTTCAAAAAGTTTATTGACATCATAACATAATATTTTAAAACTCCACTCACTAAATACACGATTTACTTAATTTTTAATTTAATTAACTTCCTTATAATCGAAATAAACTAAAACAAAATATTTTTGTTCTTGTTTTTTTTTTATTATTTTTTTTTTGTTTTAAACAATTTCATACTGCATTGCACTCAATTAAACCTTATTTAACAAATATTTATAATTTTAATATGGTATAATTATGTGTTGCATACCAAAACATAGTGTTTAAAAGACCATACAATTTTCTATAAAGATCGATCCAATTAAAGAAACAACGGAATTGAATACTTTCATATTAAGTATATACATATTCAGTAGATAGTAAGTATGCAAGAATGCAATTTTATGCAATAAAATCGCTTCAATATACATTTTTTTTTACATCCAACTAGAGCAATAATAATTCCATAAAATATTTTTAGCCTAAAGTTTTATTGTAATTCGATTTACCTTTTTAAGATGAAAGTCTACTTTTTGTTTTTTTTTACTTTTGTTTTTTCAACTTTCCATACTAAATTTTTGTTTTAATTTTTATATTTACTAGGAAAGACCTAAAATTTGTATTTATTTTAATTTCAGAGTATTTAAAAATAAATACAAATTTTCTTATTGCATTATCATAAGCACAAGGTATAGGATTTACTTCAACTTTCATTTCTAGATTAGTTGTATCTACTCTGAAGTTGGTGTGTTGCACATACATATTATTATTGCATTAAACAATGCATAACTGATCATTTTGAATATTTATAAGTATACTTAAATTAATGAAATTGGAAGATAGTAAGGGAAAAAATTTTTAGAAATGACTGAACAATTATTGATTCTGATGGAAAACTTTAAATTATGTAAGGCAAACTAACTCTGAACTATTAATTTTCAGAAAAAAACAAAGCAATACAAAGTATTAATTCAAAATTACAAAAACAAAATTTCTGGAAATTTTATAAGGAAGTAAAAATTTGTAATTAATTGTTTTAGGTATATATAGTTATATGATAGACAATTAAAATAAATAGTTAATTTATAGTAAAGGTGGGTTTGTAATGAATTATTCTGAAATTAAATAATATCTTTTGTTTTTACAATTTCTAATTTTATGTTAAGTAGGTATGTAATATAATATTTTCAAATTTAATGGTAAGTAATAGAGCAAATACTGAGATTAGCAATAATATATTGACCAAATTTTGTCATGTAGCAAAAATGAGCAATTATAAAATTTTTATTAGTAAAAATTATGTAATTCAAGGCATTTTGAAAAAAGAAAAAAATAGATGAACAGAATGAAACTGAAATCTGAAATTTTAAAAGAATGAACGAATCACTAAATCACTAATATTATAAAAACCCAATAACAGGTTACCTACCGGGTAGACAACAATGGTTCGATTGTTAATGTTCAGATTCAGACTATATATTCGATTACCAATAACATATACATTTATACTATATAGTTGAGTTGAGAATAATACATTCTAGATAAAAAAAAAAAGGTGATACGGAGAATATTTAGCCTTCAAATATGATATGTACCTATTACAATAATGATATAGGCCTATTACAAGAATGCTATGAGAAGTAGATAGTAATTTAATTTTTTTATAGTTAATTGAATTGTAATTTACAGTCAAATGTAAATTATATAATAGTGTGTGTAGTGCTAGGATGAACAACGATTAATTATTATTTATCAACAAACATAGTTAGTTATAGCCATAATGTACATCTACTCTTTTTTATATCAATTTTCTAATATTGATGTTATTAATGGTGTTTGTGTTATACTAACTCAACTAGATCAAATATTAACAATTAACGAAATATTAAGAAATATTATAAATGCAAATTGATGGCAATGGTACAAAAAATGTAGCAAAGTTTTATCCCTTAACAGGTGTCTTGCTGTAAGCCTAAATTTGATAGTCGATATTGAGCAATATCAAAAATATTCAAAATAAAATCTAAAAATCAAATATGGTAGATTCTGCAATAATTAAAATGAAACATTAATTTGGAAGTTAAAAAATTCAGAGCATATACCAAATGCTCTTCAGTTATTCTAAGATAACAAAATTAAAATCAATGACTACCATACTTCATAAGTGAGACCCGAATTAATCACAAAACAGACTCCATCACATTTAAAAAGTACATTCAAAGTCAAAATTAACATTTTGCTTTATTCCTCTTGTATAATATAGTCTCAAGTAAAATTAAAATATTAGTTTCAAACTTTTTTAGTTATTGGTAAAATTTTTCGCTAGAGACGTTTATGTAACGGTAAATAAAAATAATGTAGTATTTGTCCGTTCCTCGAAATTCAGTTCAAAGTTTGATAAAATATCGTACTCAATATTTCATTATGAATAATTTTCTATTATTTGAATTTATCGTAGACACTATATAATTGTTTTTTATTGATTCATCTTAAACAACAACCACATACGTAAGAATGTATAAAAAAAAATTTTAATTTAATTCTGGCAATGGGTTGCGGCAATTTGATAAATGAAAATTTTTGTATATTAAAATAACATATACCGTGGGTTGAAGTTTTAAATTGAAATTTCTAATGAATAAAATTAAGAAAATTTAAAAAAAATATTTATTTTCGCCACGTCTCTTTTTAAAAATCTAGCATTTAAAAAATTGATAATAAAAATTAGTTGTGAAATAGTTCATACATTTGTACCGTACTTTTTTCAATTTACAAATTAAATATAATGATCAACGGTCAGACATCTTTTTGAAGTTAATCCAAATGTGTAATAAAATATTGTTCTCCGATTTGAGTCACATAAAAAATTTTATTTTTTTTTTTAAAATCAGATCAAGCAATTGGCTTTTTATATCAATTGTACAATTTACAGATAATAAAAAATTAAACTCAAATATTTAATAGAATTTTTTCTAAATACTATATTCGATAAAAAAAATACCGCTTCTGTGTTCTTGGACATGACTAAAGCATTTGATTCAATTGATAAGAAAATATTTCTAAGAATCTTATTTGAACTTGGAATGGTAAATGCTCCTTCAATTAGTTTGCTAGTCATTTTAAGGAGAGAAAACAGAACGCGCAGAGTGAGATCAACGACAATACAAAAAATAATTGACTACGCGTAATACAAATTGATTGCAACCAGCATTATTTTACTGTTATGTGAGTGCACTATCATATCTCAGTCTCAATGGAAAACAGTTTAACAAAATGTATGTAGACACAATAACTATTAATAATTGGATGTCACTGCACAAATTAACAGTTAATATGAGCAAAACTATAATATTTATGTTGATTCAAGAAACAAATACAAATTTATCTATATCATACTAAAAATAAAGGTAAGATTGAAAAAAGCAGTATAATACTTAGGTAATGTTGTGGATAAGAACTTAAATTTGAATTTTCATGTGGATGAGCTAATTAAGAAAACACGAAGAATAGCTGGAATATTTAAAGCAAATTCTTCTATATCTTTTTCAGTCTATTTAACAGTATAATATTCGGTGGTGTAGCCGTCTGGGGAAATACATACGCTAAAAATATTTATTGATCACAAAACAGATTCAAAACAAGACAATAAAAAATTTCTATGAACTTGGTCATAGAACATCTACCAATTGTATGTACATCAGTAATATAAAATCTTTAAAGTTGAAAAAAGTAAAAATTTCTTCAAACTATACAAATAAAAAATGATAAAAACGCAGATAAAAAATATAAAATCGAAGACAAAGCTATAATTACATACTAACAATGAAAATCATAACTTGAATGGTGAGCAATCTGCGTATGGTCTCAGGATATAACTCATTAATATAATTCAGCCAATCAAACTTAAACCAACTGACATTAAAGCATTATCTTATAAAAAAAAATGTAAGAATTCAGTTATAAATGTATGATAGTAACTCTTTAATCTCAATTTTAGTTTATTCTTACGCACTGGGTGGCGTTAGAGTCTGACTTTCCACCAAAAGGTTCCAGGTTCGATTCCCGACAAAACAAAAAAAAAATGTTTTATGGAATTTTTCGATCTGGCCCTAGTAGTACCCTTTGTGTTTGGGATTAAATAAATGACAAAAAATAATTAAGACTATAATTCCGATAACGAAACTTAAACAAAATGAAGGTATTCTATTTAAGAAGGTTTAGTTTTTGACAATAGTAGCAGTTTTCCACATTTAATAAGTTGATATGACAGAAATTTAATAAATAAATACTCGAAAAAACATTGTAGTAAGATATATAGTAAACAGTTGTAGTATCGTATTAAACTTTTACTTTCTTACTTCTTTTTATACTATTTTTCTCTTCCTTTTTTTCTTTGTATATGTATAATATACATTCCACCATATAACTCAGAACTACTTTTTATAATACGTTTTTATAGTTAACTTGTATTAAAATTTATTTTCTTTATTGTTTGGGTCAATTTTAAATTTATATTAATTTATATACAGCCTGACCCTATAATACGACCCTATAATACGAAAAAATAAATACATAAAATAAAATAAATCGAATACGTCGATCATTGCTTTTCTTTTAATTAGGCTTATGCAGCTTTTGAATTCTGTAAAAATTAGGAAAAATTCTACCAATCTGAAAAAATTTTAAAGTTATGTTTTCAGTATTTTTACTTAAGCTTTAATCATCATCATCATTATCATCGTCAACATGATAATCATTATAATGATTGTCCTCACAACACTGTGTTCTACAATACAGTATTATTCAACTTTTGATTTTCATGAAATTTCTTGGTTGAGAAATTACAAAATCAAGTTGATATGATCAAGTTCTTAAGAAAAATAATAAGTCAATTCATTAATTTTACTCTCAAGACCTTAAATCTATAATCCAAGAAAGTGATAATCGTTAATTCTACAAATTAAATTTATATTTAGAGATTATTGATTATTATTATAACTAATTAGTGTGACCGGCGTAATCGAGTAACTAACAACTCAATTATAAAATATAACAGTCCAGTCGAGGAAGTGATATGGTTCAATTCCAGCATATTACGATAATTTTTTTATAAATAAAAAATTGCTAAAAAAATAATTGTCTAAAATATAAATGCACCACATGCAATCACGTTGTTTTATTTATTTGTATTATGTTACAGAGTATTAACTCAAGCAGTTTAGTGCTTCTAAATTATTAATTTGTAGTTTCTATTATTCATAATTAACACGAATGAAATAAAATAGAAAATAACTAAAATAAATATATTAATAAATAAGTAATGGAATAATAATAAATATTTTAGCATTTTAGTAAAATAATATTGTTGAGTAAAATTTTTATAAATTTATTAACAAAATTTCAAAAAATATTTTAAATATCTACCGTATGAAAATATTTTCCCATGAAAAACTTAACATACTCGTGTATGAATGAAAACACATTTTCTCGCATTTTATTAAAATTTGGTTAAAAACAAAAAAAAAACTTCTCAAAATCGATAAAATAACCCGAGTATACAGTGTCAGTCAAAAATATTATAAAATTTCTAGCAATCTTCAAATAAAAATTAAAAATCTTCTGAGATACAAAATTAAAGGAAGATCATAATCACATGTTATTGTACTTTAGTAATGTCATGGGTTCAAAAATGGTTAAGCTTATTTTCTCTAACAAATGCCAAATCAATGAAAAATTAGAAAATTATTTCCAAATCAATAATTTTAAATTAAGTATCTTGTAACGTAAGTTGACCGATTCTTGGAAAAAAATCTAAGTGAGCTCAAAGAAAGTAGCCGTTATTTTAAAATTAAAAAAAAAATTTTATGAACTAAATCGAGTAGGGTGCTCCATCGATTGGTGATATTTTCAACTTCCGAGAACGACCAGGAAAGTGCTTTTTAAGCTCAAAAATCGACGAAATTCGACGAAATTGAGATTTTTAAATAGGAAGAGGTACTTGTTTTTGCAAAGTCGGATTCTACGTCAAAAAAAAGAAACTTTTGTAAAGTAGTTTTTGTTTTTTTTCTTTTGTATTTTTTGCCGTACAACCCGAATTTGCACTAAAAAATACCCCATTTCTCATCTGAAAATCTTAATTTCGGCTAACTTTGGCAAATTTTGAGCTTAAAAAACCGATTTGCAGTCCTTCTCGGAAGTTCGATAGAACACCCTCGATTTAGTTAATGATTTTTGTTTTTAAATTTAAAATAATGCCTTCTTCCCTTCTCTTAACAAGCTAACAATGTCTCCTCTTAACAAGCTAATACGCATAGTAAAAGTAAGTAAAAATCGATGAAATTTTCAACGAATACCGCAATTGATGAAGCCATCCTATTCTATAGAAAAATAAATTTAAAAATATATATCAAGCCTAGATGCAAAAAAGGAGAAAAATTCTATCTGAAAAACTGAATTAAAATTTAAAATTCAGGCTTAATTTAGAGTTTTCTAATTCTTATTAACATTAACAAAATGGCACAGGATTCTCAGATTTAATTTTATGTTTTATATTTACTAAATTAATAAATTAAATTTTCTTTGACAGATTTAATTTCGATAGTCAAGTTGCATATTAAAATTTCATATTCACGTATTCAATATTTTTATTAAATATTGAATCAATTAAAAAATGTTTTTCCAAAGGGGCACAATAATTAAAAATAAATAGATTTTTCAGAAATAATGAATTAACAAAATAAGCTATTTTTGTTCGAGCAAAGAGAGTTTTAAATCCTAAAATTTACAAAACGTCGTATTCTGACAAGAATTTACAAGAAAGCGATTTCCCTCCAATTTAAAAGACGTTAGGTCAAACCAAACCTTCGTTTGAGAGACGAAACATCGACAGATATGAAACTATTTCATCTCACTAATGAAGCCCACGTTTTGTAAATTGGAAAGAAACCCCCTGTGGCAAACAGCGAGTCAGAACCAGGACCTATATGATCTGTTGGTCACCTATGAAAGTAAGTAAGTATTTGCAAACCTGTAAAATATAAACTGAACATTTATTTCTGTTGGGTTTTTTATTATCAGCTAAAAATATTTTTATTATTTGCAATTGCAGTAATGTACATGTACACAACAATTCGTATTAACAAATGAAAACGTGTTATTTAATGTCAAATACACGGCAATCGAATTGACACATGAACATTGACACATAATATTACATTTGACAGTAAGAAAATGATGTTAAGAGAGTAAAAAAAATGCTTAGTGCTCGATAGAGTGTCAACAAACTCATTCACGGTAATAATTATTCACAATTGTGTTTGAATTGTGTAACTTTAGATGCTCAGAGTTCCCACAGGGGTTTCAGAATTTCGAACACATATCAATGTAACTAAAATATTAAAATTTATAAGAAAAATTTATTATTAATGTATAAATTTAATTTAGCTTTAATTGTGAAGCTCTAAATGAACCAGATAATTATAAAATATTTTAGTTGCTAAATTTTAACAAAATAATCATATAGATATCATAACTGAATGCACAAACCAGAAACTAAACAAATTTGAAGAAAAAAAAATTACATATTAAATTACAACAAAACCGAGTTAAAAATAATTAACATTAAAATAAAATAATTATTAAGACTACTAATAGACAAACATATATAATATGAGAACACACAATTTTCGTTTGGAAAAAAAATAAACTGAAAGAACAATATTTTGCATTAGTATGTCAGAAACAATATTTTTAGTAATACATATTCTCTTTATCTCACTTTGATTTGGCAACATATAAAACAGGAAATATCGTTTCCAAAAAAGGTATTAGCATTAAAAGTGTTTGATAAAACAATTCAAATTCATTTAATTCTTAAATTTACATAATGTTTACCAACCAGTTTAACCCTATTCATTGAAAAATACAACCTAATACTAACAATATTTAACAAAATTATATAGAAACAGTTTTTTAAATAAAATAAAAATACACTTTTATTAATGTAGTAAATATTGAAGCTGAAGAAACCAAAACACAATACACAATACAAAAATTCCAATCAAGAATAAAAATATAACCTTATTTAATTAACCATTATAGTAATCTGATATGGTATAGCAGTTATATGAAATCAGAGTGGCTACTAATTAATATTAAAGCTATAATTAATTTAGAAAAAATTTAATATATTCCAGAAAAAGGTATTTCTAGTTCCTAGTAAGGCTTTTAATTCTGGTTTATCATAAATTTTTAACGTATACATGAAAAACGTTTTAGATACATAAAAAATTAGACAATAAATCCCATTGATATCATGATGAACGAATTTCAAGCACAAATTATTTTCATAATCAATGAATTAAGCTCAGAATAAAAAAACTAAATTCAAATCATGTTTTTGGAATACCGTATTTGACTTAAAGGGCCTGATTTATACAATAATAAATTTAAAAAAAAAACTAAATGAAAAAACTAAAATTGTTTTAGAAAATAATTATACCAGACAGCTCAAGCTAGGTCCCAAAGCATTGATCTATTCCATGTACTATATAGTTTAAGACTAGGTTAAGTAAATTGTATAAAAATTGAAATAAAGAAACAAATAAAAAATTATTTAATTTTTTGCTGTATGGAGTTTACACTCAGATTTTCCATAATTTGTTTGTTGTTTGTATTCAGTTTGACAATCAAAAAATTAAACATAGCCTAACAGAGTTAGTTATCAATTTTAAAGCTTAAAAACTCAAAATTCAATTATATTGATAATGTGTATTATATTATTGCCTTATTTATAAGAAACGGAACAAAAACATTTTATGTTGATTCTATTTAAATTAATTAATAATGTTTGTAATGTTATATTAATAATGCAATAATATTGACTAATAATGTCTGTAAAACTTTCCCCCTCGGTTAATTAAAGCAAATACTAGTGACAGGAACCTAAACATTTAAATGTCAAGCTTTTTCAAAATATTACCGCAAAAAATTACCAATTGAGAAATACAAAAAATTGAAAAGTACCTATCTATACTAATTCCTGTGGCCATCTTTTAAATAAATGATTTATAGAAAGAAAAATATCCAAGTTCTAAACCTATTTATGAAAACTATATATTTTATACAAGAACCAAATACATCAAAACACCATAATATCAATAAAAAGCAGTTTTTTTTTCAAATTAGAAATGTTTTTTAAAGTGACACTTAAAATTACCTAAAAAATAAAATAAAAAAAACTTTAAAATTTTTTGGTTTGTGTCTTTGACTAAAATCAATAAAATAGCAGCTTTTTTCAAATTAAAAATGTTTTATAAAGTGACACTTAAAATTACCTAAAAAATAAAATAAAAAAAACTTTAAAATTTCATGGTTTGTGTCTTTGAATTAGCCACCTCGAAATGATTCTAATTCACCATTTGCAGGCACATCTTCAAGTTCAAATGAATGTTTATTTTGGGAAGCAAAATAGTGACAAGCAGAAAAAAAATATTCCTAATGTTGCTATATGGTTGTAAATCTCGCTTTGCCACCTTTAAAAATTCTCTAAATTTGTAAAAAAATCTTCTTACAGGAAAAACACCATCAGAAGCAAGAACATAATATCAAGGGCAATATTGTCTAATTCTTCAATTGGTGCTAAAATCACAAAACTACCACTGCTCAACATGGTGTTTCCGTTGTGTGCCAAAAAAAATTTAAACCAAAACGGTTCTGCATCTAAAGGAGTAACAACTACGAGATTAGAGAAAGAAAAAAATACCCTATATAACATAAATGTTATACTCAAATTGAACTTTGCTAAGAAAATTAATTGTTTTGCAGAAACAGAAAACTTTGTTTTGAGTTAAATATTTAAATGGAGGGTATAAAATGTTTTTTTTAATGCTTGATCGGCGAATTTTGTTCTTACATTCACGTGTAAGACAATTAGCTTTAAGTTTTTTTTTATCAAAACCAATAAATTTCTGGAAAGGTTTTTCCCATTTTCTTATCCAAATTGTAATATTAAAAACAGAAAATTGTAGAAATTATAAACAAATAAATTATATTTCACTTGTGTCAATTAATTATTATAAGATCTAATATGGTTAAATTAAATATACTGGTATATAAGCTTAAATGTTTAGGTAAATAAATTAATTAAATTGAATTATTATTCACCATATTGCAATAATTTCAACCAGTGCTATGTCTACCATTATACCATCACATCATTCAATACGATTTCATTTACTTTAATACATAAATTGATACAATTAATTTATTTAATTTTTTTTTTTCATTATTGTAACAAAATTTTAAAAATTATATGTTTTACTTGATAGTACTGTCAGATGAACATTTTACTATAAATAGTTTAAGACAAACTAAAAAAAAAACAAAAATACTAACAACTCGACATAAAAAGATAACTGAATCTTAATAAAATACGATACGTACATTTATTTAGTTTTTCTTCCTTGCATGTGCATTTGAAGTTTTCAGGTAACGATAGCAAAAAATGAAAAAAAAAAAAATACGAATTTAATGATCACTGACTTTAACGATTGTAAAATAAATCTTCTAGGTGATTGAAATTTATACAAAATGAATTAATACCAAAACAAATAAAATTTAAAAATGAAAATTTGAACTACCATAACATAAAATATGAGCCAATAGTTATTGTGTAAGTTTTGAATTGTTTTAATGGAAGTAATTGAAACTATTTTGTTAATGATAAATTAACCTATTTGGAGATTGTTGTTAGAGGGTAAGAAAATTATTATGAGAGCAGTTATTTAAGTAATAAAGTTTTAACTATTCTCGGCGTAACATTCGCAGGTCCTCTGCATTTAAATATTTATATATATAATATATTTTTCCTCTTCATTTAAATATTTTACTCAAAACAATTTCTATTTCCGCAAAATCATTATTTTCCGTAGCAGATCGCTCAATTAAAGGACAGTATTTTGTTAAATAGGATATTTTTTTTTCTTTTTCTAATCTCTTTCTACCCCTATGAAATCACAGATGCACAACACTGTCCATTCTGGTTTAAAATTTTCTAAAAAGAAGAGGTAGTTTTGTAATTTCACTACCCATCGCAGAAATAGTCAATATTGCCCTTGATATGTTCTTTATAATATCTTGTTTCTTCTATTTTTCCTATTAGAAGGATTTTTAGTAAATCTAGGAAATTTTTAAAGGTGGCAAAGCTAAATTTACCATCATATGTCAACAATAGGAATATTTTTTTATTAGTTTGTCAATATTTTGCTTCACAAAATAAACTTTCATTATTGAACTGGAAGATGTACCGGTATTGGTCAATTAGAAACAATTCGAAGTGGCTAATTTAAAGACACAAACCAGAAAAATTTAAAAAAAATTAATATGCAGTTTATTAGTGTAATTTAAATTGTTTTGATGACTTTAAAAAATGTTTCTGATTTGAAGAAGCTTAATATTTCACTAATTTTATTATGTTTTGCTATTATTCAAATGATTTTATTTGGTTTGTTGGCTCGTGTATTATAGTTTTCCTATACGTGGGTTTAAAACTTGGATATGTTTTTCGTGCTTATAAATGATTTTTTTAAAAATATGGGCACAAAAATTAGTACTTTTTAATTTTTTTATTTCTTAATCGGTTATTTTTTTCGGTAACATTTGAAAACATTTAATTTTTTGTGTTCCTGTAAGCTTTAAGCTTTAATTTACCGACATGGAAAGTTTAACAAACAGTTTCACCGTATTAATATAATATAATATGTAGTAAACAATAATAAAACTTGTATAACAAATTGATAGCATTGAAAATATCAACCTTTATGTTTCCAACCACATATTTTTGATTTTTAAATGTAAAAAAAAAAAACATGGTCCTGATATTGGACCGACTAGAAATTTTCAGTAGCTGCTTCATTTTTTATTATTAATAAAATTATGTACAACTGAAAAATGTAAAATGGTTTGGAAAATATCTTTTTTTAACAATTTTGGATTTTTGCGGCCTTCGTGAACAACCAAGGGTATGTAAGTAAAATATTGTTAACAAAAATATTAATCAAGTTGTTTTACATTCTTTATTTGTTTTTTATTATTTATTTATATTATGTATTTATTTTATAGAAGTACGAAAATATACGTTTTTCACATACATAGAAATATACAATAACAGATTAAGCCCTGAAATGTAATCGCGACTATAATATTTCTGATGCTATCTTGAAATTGATGGTGATATTCTTGCAGCTCTAAAGACTAAAGCTTAAAGAACTCCATTCCGGCTGGTCCAAGTCACCTTCATGCACATTCAAAATCCTCTGCAATTGCAAAACTTATTTCCATCAAATTCAATTCTGTTCTCGCTAAACATTACGTTACTCTTCCAAATCTCTTCTGCTGGATATACTTGAACAGTTTAAGAAATCTGATGACACAAGTCTGTCTTATAATTAACTGAGATAAGTACTCAAACTGATCCTGAAATTGTAAATACAAATCTTGATATTGAGCATGCTGATCCTGTTGTTATATACAAGCTTTGTACACAATGGACTATTCATGAATGGAATGAAAACTATAATAAACTTAATGGTCGTAATTATTTTTCAACCGACAACGATATTTCATCTATTTTTGTTAAATGAATTCAAAAAAACTATACAAATTTATAAAAGATGAGTTCAACATTGATTCCGCAACTCAACACTGATTCCGGAATATAACACCTAAGAGAAACAAAAAGAATAAAAGTAAAAATTTTTGCTTTATAATGTCCAGATCAATACAATGTATGAAAATATTGCAGCTGACAAGTAACATCGGAATTTGGAGTAATATTGGATTAATATTATCGAGACATATAAGCCTGAGGTTAGCATGACATAAGTATTAATTATTATAATAAAAATAATAAACCAACTATTAAATCCCCCCTAACAATAAATCTAACACTAACATTAATTCTACTAGTGTTCCTAATTCGCTTACTAATATTAAAACTAAAATGACTAATTCTAATAATTATAACCACATTAAACCAAAAAATTTTATCGCTAACAAATGCGACGATTCTAACAATTAAACTCAAACCCGTATTTTTCATAATCTTAGCTCTGATAAGGCTCTACATTTAAACAAAAATTCTTATATAATTATTTTAACAATTCTCCTACATTCTTCAGTAATAAATTTATTAGTGATTCATATTTGAAAGAAAAACAGTCTAAATTTAAAAGGTCATATAATAAGTGATCTAATCTTAATAGATTAATCCATCCTCAAGGTTTGAGACGAAACCAACATATTTTTTCGTGCCTTGACTAACGAGAAATAACCTAATATTACATTTCGTCTCGAGACTAATCAGTACTTTTCAGAATCGCTCTTTCAGCTCAATAATCTGCATTATCTGGTGTTCCTCACAATTAGGTTATTTTCGTAGTTTTCACAATTTATGAAAATTTTTCTAAACTTCGGTTCTTGCAAATGACTCAAAACTTTATAATCCTATATCAAATTGAATAAATGTCCAGAATCATTTAAACCATTTTGATCATCGGTGTCCTTATAACGGTCATCAACTAAACACTTCCAAATATCAAGTTGTTTCTTTTTCCGGAACAAATTCAGGTCGGTTAATTTGTTTCCGCTACCAGTGAAAATACCCTTCATTTACGAGATTTAATTCGATTACAGATTTCGGGATCATACACTTGATCCGAAACTTCATTTCAATTTATACTATGATAAGATAATGAGTAAAGCCATTTTTTCTTTAGTTTCATTAAACGATGGTTTAAAACATTTTCTGACCCCTTACAAAACATCTTTATGTTACATATGTGAGACCTACTCTTAAATATGTCAATCAAGCATGGTCCTCTCAATATTCAACTGATATTAATTGGTTGGAATCTGTTCAGCGAAATTTTTGCCGTTTTGCACTTAAATTTTTATCGTTCGACCACTTAAACACATCACCACAGTCTTAAACTTATTGCCTTACCTTCATTATCTGATCGTCGGATAATTATGGACATAACTTTTATCCACCAAATATTCACAGGTAAAACGTATCAGGACCGCTAAGATATTCCACATTACCTTTCACCATAATAGCAGATTTGAACCAATTACTAGAATGATTCATGAAGTAAATGTTACCATTCACTTAAGACTTTTAACAAAGTTTAAATTGTCAGCGTTAAACTACTTTACATTTTCATGTTGATAAAATAAATTTTTAGAATCTGACAATAATTCATATGGAATAATTATGCACACAGCGCGTATATATGTCACTTTACAAAAAAACTACAACTAGATCGAACTACTTTTAATTGATGCAATAGATCAACTGTAAATAATAACATCTGCAAATATATAAACTGGATTTCTATCTTAAATGTATTTTAATAGACATGAAAAACAAAAACAAAAACTGTCGCAAAATTTTTTCTTATGATAATTACAATGAAACCAACAAGAGATCTAACGTACATACATTTATTATTATTTTTTTGTATATCGAAGACAAAAACTTTAGTGGATCTTATGTAATTTTCAATTTTCAATTTCCAGTCTACTAATATCAATACGTTGCATATGATGTTCAGATGTAGTAAAGAAACAAAAAAATGTTAATTATGGACAGTAAAAATGTTTTGTACGATTGAGAGTAAAAATGAAAAGAAACAAAAATGAGAAGAAAATGTGACACAAGTGTTTCAGGGCTGCTGTTATACGAATAAGTATGTTATATGGTGTTATGTAATGACAGTTGAGATATTTTTTGAAATTGCAATTGTTGCACTGTAACTGAAAAATGCAAAAATTGAATAAAAAGAAAAATAAATGAAATTTTTTACCAACTTTTATGTATGCCGATTAATTAAGTTATTATAAATACAATGTAGAAAACCAATTATTGTGATACATTTCTGTTAACTTTAGATTTATTTTTTGTATATGTGTACTTTAGTTGTAATTAATTTCAATTAAATATCATTAGTTCTGTAACTTAGTTTTAAAAATTTTTAAAATCCTTGAAGATCAAAAATGTGAAAATTAGAAATTAAGGTCCTTATTGCGATGTGATTTTGCCAGTTGAGATTTTATTTAGTATTGTGAAGTGATACTAACAACATTTTGCTCTATTGTGAATACTAAGAAAATTTACGTTTTGTTTGACAGTTGAGTAGTTTGTTTTATGTCGAAAACACAAACACGACGAACGACGAATATGTAAATCGTGACAAACAACGAATAACCAAAATTTCGCGTTCAAAAAATAGATCTATTTCTATTTTACTGGTCGACAAATACGAATGACATTCATTGATACCAACATAAATTAGTCAAAATGGTTTTAATACAACATTTTTAAAATTCGAATTCAAATAAAAAAAATTTTAAATTTTTTTTATAAACAAATTTTGTAATTTCAAAACACAAAAATTTGTTCGTCGCGAATAGTTCGTCGTGATTGTGTCTCTAAGGGCGAATTTTGGTCATTCGTCACTCGTCATTCGTCGTGATTGTGTTTTCAACATTAAAGTTTTTTAGAAGAGAAATAATCATTTCAATAAAATTGCTTTATTAATATTGTTTTATGCATATTAATGTCAACCGATTTTTTTTTGTACACGCTTCAATCGCTTTGATGGAATTTTATTGCTATAAGTTTTCACGATTTTACTGAAAAATAATATGTATGTATTTTTAATACCTTTACCTATATAAAATAAAAAATATTTACAAGTTTAATAAAAATTAACACAATTTAAATAAAAAACAAATAATCTAAATAAAAACCAACAAACAATGTAAAAAATAATTTTTCTTTAACACGCTAAAATTTACAACAGAAAAAAATTGCTTTCAGAAATGTCAGAAAAATGCTAGAAAAACCGACTGTTATTGACATTCACAATACGAATTTTTGTCAGTATTCGCCATTTATCAGTGGTTTACTGACAACTGATAATCAAAATACCGATTTTGAATATCTTTTGACACTTCTCAAATATTTTGGGCCTAATTTTTTTTAATATTTAATCGTTAATAATAATACCATGCAGCTGCTTATTAATATGCGTTAACCGTTAATAATAATAGCATGCAATAACTGCAGTTGTTTTTAAAAATTTGATAAAGCGATTAAATAAAGAATTTTTATTTTTCGATACTAAATAATATATACTTTTTGTAATGTTACTGACACTGAGCGCGCGGGCTGGCGGCCCAAAAATTCGAATCATATTTCATCTTGAATGGTATATGCTTTATTTTTTTTTATAAACAGCCAAGCGTTAAGATGTAACCTTTAGTATTTACGTACCGCTGGAATAAGATAGGGCAGGATAGGAAAAAAGAAGAAAGTTATTAAAGGAATTGATACGAATTTGCAGAATGAAGTTATTGATGTTTTTCTTTAATTTCTGCAAATTATACACTATATGGT
The DNA here is from genome assembly GCA_963942445.1 of Argyra leucocephala. Lineage (NCBI taxonomy): Eukaryota > Metazoa > Arthropoda > Insecta > Diptera > Dolichopodidae > Argyra > Argyra leucocephala. Next base: position 47,730,968 of record OZ012679.1, on the reverse strand, counting down.
ATTATTTGAATGTGAAAACACACTAGAACGGATATGGTTTCACATTTGTGAAGTCCGGACTATGAACGAATTTTTCCATATAAGTTGTCCCATCTAGGTATTTCTACTGTGTAGGGATGGGTATCTGCATATCTCCTCTTGTTTGACGATGGAACTGAATAAGAGAAAGGAGATAGTTCTTTGATTTCTAATGAACATTTGTTCATACCTACGAACTATCTATAAAACAGAGAAAGCGTTTCTACTATACGACGATATTCAAGATAAGTTAAGGACGAAGTTACAATTGGGTCGTCGATTAGACGAATTGTGCGACTTTGAATGCGGTCAAGGTAGCCTAAGGCTGAAATGGAACCGTCAGCCGCCAAATGTGTGAGTTGTATTCCATCTTGGGTCGTATAAATGATTTATAGCTATTAAGAAGTTTCGAAAGCAAAAAGAGAGTTTTACATCGACTCAAGTACCCCTTTTTATGCTCCTTTCGCGATATCAAAAATATGATTGTCCCATGCAAATTGAGCTGTGAAACAAGTTGTAGTATATTGATAATTTTATTTTTTCGGGTACTCTTTTACCAATTTTTCTCAAAACACAAGCTACTTTTCTAGTTTTTGTGATTAGATTATTAACAGGATTATTCCAACTTAGTTCTTCATCTATAATCACCCCGAGATACTTATATTTATTTACTTTTTCTAATTTATTTCCGTCATAATACACAGACAGATTTATATTTTTTGCTTTAATTACCATAAAGTTTCTTTTCTTTACATTTACTGTAAGTTTATGTAGTTTCATCCGGTTATATATGGTGTGCATATCCATCCATTTTTGAGCTCAGATCGAGTAGATTTGTTCCAGAGTAAACTATCGCAATATCATCCGCGTATATAGTCGAGTTTCCATTTAATTTTAATCCTGAGAAACTGCTTATGTAACATAAAAACAGTGAACTCCCCGATGTTATTTGAAAATCGATGTTATTTGTATGACTTTTTATTCCATCGAATTCCGTGTACTGTTTTCTGTTCTCCTGCCTTCAGTTGAAAGCCAGGCGTTCTACCTACAGCACCACCTAGTGTTAAGTTCTTATTCTTAATTATACTTTATATGACTTTGGACAAAATCGAAATGATATTAGATGAAACATATTCTTTACACCATTTAAACCTTCATCCAGTCACAATAGGTTAAGGCCTTAGATAAAGTTAATTATGTACATAAAGTTACATAATTAGCTTATCATTATTTTATTTTAATTTAAAAAAAAAAATATTATCTAAGATAAAATTTTCTTATTTTTTTACGTACAAATCGAATTTGCATCAAAAAATAAATCTTTCCATTTGAATATTTCGATTTTTGCGAATTTTCGGTCAATAAAACCTATTTCCGATCCTTTCCGGAAATTGAAAATATCATCAATCGATAGAGCACCCTCAATTTAATCAATAATTTTTTTTAAAAATCCGCATGCTCTGAAATACCAGATATTCATATGTTAATGAATTATTATAAATTGAAAATTAATTTAGTCTAGTAAAATTCACCAGTCTAGCATTAAAAAAATATTTTTTTCCTTTTCATTAAAATATTTCAGTGAAAACACAGTTTTCTTTTTCCTTTTTTTTAAACGACAGTAATGCCAAAGACAGACTATGAAAATTAATGATCATTAAGACCTTAGCTCGTAAAAAATTTCACTAAATTATGTTTGATTCTGTCTTAAGGCCGATACTCACCTTAAAAGTAATTTTTTTACCCCTTTAAAATCAATGAAAAAAAAATCATAAGAAAAACTCAAGGAATGCTCAAGACATTACTTTTCTATTTCGAAATAGAATTCAGAATTCTATATTTCTTTTTAGTGGTACCAGGTGGTACTCAGTTCAAAATTAAAAAGAGATAATATTCTACTTTCGAATAAATGACAGTAGTAGTATCTATTCACATTTTAGGAAATTTCAATTTTTTTCAGAAATAAATATCGTTTGTAAGTCTGAGCTCATGTGAGTTTCTTTTTGCAGTACTCTTATTTTAATTCTTGTTAACATAATAATTTACATAACAGTTTTTTGTAATATTCTTTCTTCTTTCATTTTTAATGATGTTTTTACGACGCAACACGTTTTTTATAACTGCTTAATTTTTCTATTGATAACTTAAAATAACAAATTTAATTTAAAAAAAAAATATTTTAAAAAATTGAGTATATCGTAAAAACTTTTTAAAACCAACAACAACATATAGAACAATTATTAACAATGATTAAAAAATGTAGTCTGTCAGCTACTATAAGTATAATAGCTTAATACTTATTCTCTCGATCGCGTAATGATTTTAGGTCGATCGGCAATAAATATTCATGTTTCAGATATTTATTTCCTTTCAAATTGCCATTTTCAATTTCAAGAATCAAAAACTATTTGTACTAAATACGTACAAAAAAATCACAATAAGCAACTATTAAATAAGAGATGGCTCTACTATATTTTATTCATTTTGTAGGACTGGACATTTGCTAAGTAGATTTCGAATGGATTTGAAAATATTTCATATCTTAAAATTTTTTTTAACTGTTTGAATCTAGTTATCATTGAGTATAAACTCATTCGTTTGTTACGGGTGGTAGTAATCAAATTAACATTAATTAAATTTTTTTTAAATTGTGTCACCATGAATAATTCTAAAAAGATTAAAACTTATCACTATCATGAAGAATGGGAACACGATTATTTCTTTATTATGATAAAGAAAAAGTGCTGTTGTTTAATTTGTAACAATAGTGTTTCATTACCGAAGAAAGGAAATTTGGAACGACATTTTAAAACGGTGCATAGTAAGTATGAGATTGATTATCCGACGAAAAGTGATTTACGAAAAGCTAAAATTACTGAACTTAAGGCGTGCCTTTCATCGCAACAATTAATTTTCACCAAAGAAACATCACAGTCAAAGTCGGCTACAATTGCTTCTTTACGAGTATGCTATGTTCTTGGTAAAAATAAGAAACCATTTAGTGATGGTACTATTTTAAAAAATGCATTTTTAGAAGCTGCTGACTTTTTATTTTGGGACTATAAAAATAAGTCAGAAATAGTTTCTGCGAACAACGATTTACCGCAATCACGCAATACAGTTGCAAAGCGAATGGACCAAATAAGTTCAAATTTAAAAGAACAATTAATGCAGGACATTACGAATTGTCAAGCTTTTTCAAAATTTTAAAAATCGTGAAATTTGGATCCCTAAATATTGCCTTCTCTTCTCACTCTTATTTTTAGAAAAAGTAGATCGCAGAGGATTTTTACTGCGCGAAGTAGATCTTATAAGAAAATTAGTTGACACCCCTGCTCTATATCAATGAGCTCCGGTTATATACCTCCAGAAGGATGAATTTAGCTGGATAAAAATAAATATATTTAAAATCAAGACAAATTGCCCATAACATACCATATATTTAGGAGAGTTACAGACAAAAAAATATAACCAAATCTTAAATTCAAAGATAATAGTGAAATAATTACGTACGATATCTACGATAGGTACGATAGGAGGTACGAATAGAGATTTAATAAACATTGATAAGTATTGGTGGAAAGAATAGAAGAACAGAAAAATGAGTTAAAACAGGAAAGCATAGTATATACCTAAGAATAGTTAGGATAAATATAAGGTAAATTAGGATAGCTGTAAGCTAAATATAATTAGCCGGTAGGTTAGAATAGGTTTACAGTGTCGGTTTAAAAAAAAATACAAAATAAAAATTGGTTTAGTTTAAGTTTAAGTTTAATTTATTATGTATTGCATTTTTTACAATTACTTATTACTATGAAATTAAAAGCTAATTTACAATTTTATATACTAAACTATAATGTATGGCTTAGTAGCTCATTTAGAGGTTTCTAATGTTTCTAATACTCCTAATATGGATTATTTGTTTGGTTTTATTTATTTATTTTTTTATCCCTTTTTTTAGCGAAAACTTGCATCCGGTTTTCTAATGTTGTTTTGTTCTTAACTGACTAGTAGATAAAAATTGGTTTTTTGATCAAAAACATTTTTCTGAAGAAAAAAATGTATAAAGTACGAAGGAATAAAATAATAATAGATAGCTAACAGCTGATTAAATAAATTAATAAATTTAAGAAATTTTAAATCTTAAAGTACCGTTTTTAGTAGGTCATTAAGGATGAAAAGAAGAAATAGAATAATTTGGTTTAAGTGTGTTTTTGTACAAATATCTATAAGAAGAAAAAAATGAATAAAAATATTATTCTCTAAAATTCCTCTAATTTCGGAAAGCTTCATGTTAATATTTTTTGTGGTTTTTTTTTTTTTTTTTTTTATATTATAGCCAAAACTTAGGTTTTGAACCTTTAAGTACTTGCGTACCGTTGACTATTTGAAAAAGGAAGGGATAGTTAGAGGAAAGGAAAGAAAATGGAAGAAGAAAAGTTTTGTGGGAAAGAGCGAACAATGTTGTTAATATTCATCTTAAACCTCTGTAAGTCATAAATAAAAAATCCTTCTCTCATTGGGAATGCTTCGATTGGGACGCGGTTCCACAATCGGGATGTTCTTACTATAAAAGAATTTCCATAGCCGGACTTAAACCATCTCGGAATTTCCACTGTGAAAGGGTGGGCACTTGATGCCTCTCGTGTTGTGCGATTGAATTGCTTAAGAGGAGGAAGAAGTGATTTTAATTCCTCGGAACAAGTGCCAACACCAAGCAGATATCTATAAAATAGAGTAAGTCCTCCAACAATACGACGATGACCAAGTGGTGTAAGGGATGAGGTCACATTTGTGTCGCCTATAAGACGAATGGCGCGGTTTTGAACTTTGTCCAAAAAATTTAAAGCAGTTTTTGGTGCACCTGCCCATAAATGTGAGTTATACTCGAGCTTGGGTCGTATATATGCTTTATAGATTTTTAAAAGGTCTCGAGATGAAAAATAAGTTTTGCAACGGCTCAAAAATCCTAAACATTTTGCGGCGCTTTTCGCAATATCGAAAATATGCTCATTCCAGTGCATATTTTGATTCACTCGCATTCCGAGAATGTTCAGATCTTTGAGTCATTGGATACCTTCATTTTGTTCGAATGTTGTTAGCTTGTTACTAACAAAACAGCTTTGAGTTTTTGAAGTGTTAAACTCTACTCTGTTAGCTTTACCCCAGTCGACAATTTTGGCAAGGTCGTGATTGAGCGCGCCGGCCATCATTGTTCTTTTGGAGGTGACTGCGGAAGCTGTAGCATTAGTTTGTTTTAGAAAATCATATGATGCTACTAGAGTGCTGTCATCAGCAAAACTATGGATTGGATTGAAAGTTATTTTGAGAAGGTCATTAATGAAAATGAGAAATAGGGTGGGGGAAAGGACAGAGCCTTGTGGAACACCAGCATTGATTTGAAGTTGGTCGGAAAAAGAACCGTCAACTGAAACTATGATAGATCGATGTAAAAGAAAACTTTCAATCCATTTAGAAAAGGTTCAGCCAAGGCCTATAGCGTTGCATTTTGCTATAAGAGCAGAATGCCAAACTCGATCAAAAGCCTTAGATATATCCAAAGCTACAACAGTAGCTTCACCAGATTGATGCAGGCTGGTGTTGAGCTTCTCGCAGAGGCATGTCATGAGATCACCGGTGGAACGTTGGGCTCGAAAGCCGTATTGGCTATCATGAATTATACCTCTACTGTCAAGATATTCCTTCAGCTTATGATTAATTAAGATTTCCATCGTTTTTGAAATAATGGAAGTAATAGCTATGGGCCTATAGTTTGAAGGATTGCTTTTGTCACCTTTTTTAGGAATAGGATAAACTTGGGAAACTTTCCAATAGGACGGGTAAGTTCCTGAAGAAAAGGACAAATGGAATAAGTTGCGCAGAGGTTTAGAAATAGCGAAGGCAATGTGTCGCAGCACAATTGCAGGTATACCATCAGGACCGGTAGATTTTTCTATATCGAGATTCTTCAAGACTTTTACTACAGCTCTTGTTCTAAAGTAGATCCTTCCGAAGGAATAATTTAGAACATGGATTGATGAAGGATTTTGGGCTGTAGGAGGGAGTGTGGAATTAGCTGCAAATAATTTTGCGAAGAGATTAGCCTTTCCAACAGAATCTGATATAATTGTACTATTATCAATCATAGGTGGAAACGAAGACTTGCAAAAATTTTGCCCAACATTTTTAGCAAATGTCCAGAAAGACCTGCTGTTGTTGGGGAGATCAAAGATTTCTCGTCTCAATCTTTGGTTATGCAGGAATTTTTGCTGATTGATAATTTTTTTACATTTATTCCTAACCACTTTATAACTCTCATACGTATTGACTGTTTTATTGTTCTTGTATTTTTTGTAAGCTTCTTCTTTGGATTTCAGAGCTTTTACTATAATTCAACACTTTATTCTTGTTCCTGATAGATTACAGCAAATGGGATGCTATAATTGACGAAAAAGGTGATTAAAATTTGTTTTTAGACTTTACTATTATTCACCACTTTTTTATTTCATGAAAAAAATTATATTTACCGAGGTGAAAAGTTTAAGTTTTTTCATACATGTTACTGGCTTTTATTCACCGAGGTGGAAAGTTTTACGGACATTATTAGCGTATTATTACATTGAATAATAAAAATAAAGAATTTATAAATTTTTACTTAACCCTAAACTATAAACAATAAAAAATAAATATTATTTTGTAATTTTTGATTGATTTTTTAGTACAAAAATCAGGAAAATCTTATAAATTATTTCTTTTTTTTTGCCTTACATATACAATTTTTAAACAACTTAATTTTTTTTATCATATTAATTGCATAATTAAAGGTAAGTATTGAAATTATAAAATAATAAAAGAACCTGTTAAAAATTCTTCAATTTTAATGAATGTAATTAAAATTAAATAATAACACTTCAAAAAAACATTAAAAATTCAATTAAATTCACAGTTAACAGAAATGCATGTACACATTAAATATATTAAATAATTTACAAATATTCATAAATTAAAAATGAATTACGTAAGTACATAACAAGTACATTATATATTCCAAAAGTATCTCAATTCTTCAGTGAAAATAAAATCAATTTTGCAAAAAAAAAAACACAATAAACGAAAACATTGATTTTAAAACATTAACTTCAATTATAAAATGAAAATGAAATAATAAAACAAAACAAATACAATTTAAAATAAAACATTAATGAAAATCTCTGAAATAACGACCTTCATAATAATTCAAAAGCTAAAACTTGATTTTGCATCTAATATTGAAGTAACTCGTCTTCGTTTACTTTGTAATATTGTAACTGTTATACAGTTTATAAAAATTAATTAAAACTGCAACTAAAAATTACAATTTTATTACTTGTTAAATTAAAAGGAAAAATATATTGCATTGGAAAACATATAAGTACAAATGTTCAGAAAACAAGTTAAAAATTAAATTGCATCCCTAATGATATTTGGTTGGATAAATAATGTAGGTATGTATGTTAAATTCAAAATTGTTTATCATAACGAACCTATACCGGTCTAAATAAAGTATGTATAACGGTTTACAACTTATGATATTTGTATTCATATATCACAGTAATTTCTACTGGCGAGGATGCAAACAAGAAATTACACAGAAGATATAGTGAATAAAAAAATAAAGAAGTTTTCAGATCATCATTTTATTTATACATTAAAAATATAATTTCAAATAAAAGATATTCATTGGCTTTAAATAATTTAACAATGTATTTCAGGGTTGTCCAATCGATGTAGAATTAGTCTTATGTCACGTGTAATTTTGATGATCCGATTTGTTTTTAGTTAAATTTATTTATTAATAACTAACCCATTTTTCTTAAATGAACCGCAAGCAATGATGACAGAAGTAAGTTGCTTCTGAAGTATCGATATTTACAAAATAAAAATCAAGGAATATCATTGTATTTAATTTGTAGATTGAAAAAAGTATGGTGCAAATATTTGAACCCTTTTACAATCGTTTGTCTATTGATTATTATTCTTTTAAATGATAGAAAAAAAGGGCAAAATAAGCGTAGCGAAATAATGTATTATTAGTATGAGGTTGTCGTTTAAGATAAATCAATATAAAAAAATAAAATATAGGACCAAAAATAAATTATGGGTAACAATTCATATTAAAATTGAATAACGTATTTTTGTATCAAACTTCCTCGAACTTCGAGTGGACGAATGCTAGTTTTATTTAATAATTGTGGTAAGTCTAACATAAAAATGTATGTTAGACGGAATTGTAGAAAATGGTGCAATGTAAAACAATTAAGAAAAACAAAACAAAATCGGGGGGACCATTTTCACAAAAATATCAGTTATTTCTACCAACATTTTAACAGATATTTTTTTTTTTATACATAGCCAAAACACTAGGTGGGTTCTACCAATTGATATGTTTGACTAGGGTGGGAAAGGAAAATTAGGAAAGGAGGAAAGTAGGAGGAAACAAGCACTATTATACTTACAGAAAATGTTAATATTGTTCTTGAATTTATGTAGGTCATAAATATAGAATTTATCATGTGTGAGGAACACATAAGATGGAATGTGATTCTACATTCGAGATATTGAGTTTATAAACGAATTTGCATAACTTTTCTTCTGCCACCTAGGGATTTCTACGGTGTAGGGATGCAGATGCTGCCATTCGTGTTTCACGGGGGAGAGAACTTCGATTATACAATAATGTCCAAGAAGAGCGAGATGAATCGTTGATAAGACAAATAGCCAATTTTTGAATTTTATCAAAATGTTTTAAGGCATTACTAGAAGCGCCAGCCTACATGTCAGAATCTTACTTCATTTTGGGTCATTTGAAAGCTTTATATTATCATTTGAAAGCTATATGTCGAGGTCACAGGAAGAGAAATAAGCCTTATTAAAACTAATAAACCCTAAATAATTAGTTGCGTTTTTTGAAATTGAGGAATATTCCAGATCATTCCAGATCGATTTAAGCTTTCAAACCGCTGAAGTTTATCTTCCTGAAATAAAAGATCAAAAAAAATGCTTTATTGGTTTTTCGACCTGGTATAGTACCCTTTATCATTGTGAAGAAATATGATAAGATGAAAAACAAATTTATTTATAAAAGTGTTTATTATTAATTTTGGTTTTCCAAAGGAAAATATGGTGGATTTTTTTTTATTTTTATCAATTTTAAAGAAAAATACTGAGAAAACCAAAAAAAAATCATTTAACATAAGTTTCTTATTTTATGTTGTGGAGTAGGAAAAGTAGCTCTTCCCATTTGAAAATCTCGATTTCAGCCCAATTTCGGCGATTTTTGGGCTTAAAAACCCTTTTCTGTTCCTTCTCGGAAGTTGAAAATATCACCAATCGATAGAGCATCTTCGATTTATTTAACAAAATGTTTTTTAAATTTTAAAATAACGGCTCCTTCCCCTCTTGAAAAGCTGAAACGCATGCTCTGGAACACCCGTTATAAAGATTTGTATATGAACTAGCTATCTACAAATTTTATAATATAAAAAAAATAAAAATTTAACATAATTTTAGTGAAAACGGACGTGTTTTCGAATATAATTTTGAACAATTTACTAAAAATATTTTATGAACCAAAAAGTTTAGTAAATTAAATTATATAAAAATGAATAAAATAATATTAAAATGAAGAAAAAGAGTAATGCTTTGAGCAATTAACACTTAAAATTATTGAAAGATAGTATTGACAAAGATTAATTACATAACTTCACGCAAAATAGCCAACATAACTCTATAAACTGTAAACTCTATACTCTACATCAAAATTTTTTGACTGCATAATTTATTTATTTCTGTTGTTCAATAATCCATTTTATACAATTCGGAATTTGTGACATTGTAAAACATTTTTAACATACCTACAATATGGAATGTAAAATTTTGTAAAAATTTAAAAAAAAACAGGATATAACACAATACACAATATAAATTTTCTAACACAAAGTAAATAAGGTTCATCAAATAAAAAAGGTTGTAAACCTCTACACCATACAACACACTTGAATATTCGAATAAAATTCACCAAAAAAATAAGAATTGTATAATTAAAATATAAACAAGAAAAATCAATATTGATATATATATATATAAATACTATTAATATATCTAGTATTCACATTTTTCTGAAATTCTTATTAAATTTATAAAAATTAAGATTCACAATTATTGCATTGGTAAGCATCGCCGCACAGCATCACTTCCATAATATTGCAAAGTTATGATATTGGAATTTATTAACGCGCCATATGTATGTTACTTTAAAAAAAACCTGTCTTAAGTAGGCCATCTTAAAATAAAAAAAAAAAAAAATTTAAATAAAAACAAAACTTGAATTTAAATCTCTTCATTTTTACAACAACTACAGTTGACTTCATATTCAATTATACACAATTAAAGTTACAATGCATCACAACAAATATTTGTCCTCAACTATGTACACACATCAATACCCACACACACATAAACATACATCATGGTACAATATTAAATTGCATTTTTTTTTTATTTTTATTTTTATCATCATCTACATACAATTTAAATATTAACCATAATATTGTTGGATCATGATGATGATCATGATGATGTTGATGCTCCAACTTCATTGTTCTTTCTATATTTTTTAATGGTCATTAATTAAAGTTGAATTATATTTATGGTTGATGGTTTACTAGCCTAAAGCAATCTATTCAACAATTCATTATTATTGCCTGGTTTAATGATTTCAGTAATTGTATATGTATGTATAAATATATGTTTCCGCTTTGAAATAAGAAAAAAAAATTGTACAGAAATAAGTCACCATTTTAAGTTTTATTTCTCCTGTTGTTGGTGGATGGATACAAACAACTCTCATAGTAAAAGTGAGAGTACATTTTTTTTTGTTGTAATCTTGAACAGGTCTCAAATGAAAAAGAAAGTTAAATTATCGAACTTAGGTGAACGATTTGTAGTTTGAACTGATGAAAGCCAAACCAGAAAAGAAGAAAAAATAAAAACACAAAAATTGTGGTCACTATAGTTTAGATAAAGTTTTAAAGAAGAGATCTATATTCACTTGCATATACGTATATAAAAAAAACAACAAAAAAAAAGGTGATATACGATATGAAGTGACTAATTAAGAGATACATACTAACAATTTAAGGCTTTCAGATTAAAGTAGATTATGTTGTAAAATTTCATATCAAATTTTTAAATATTTTCACAAGTTTTTGTTTTTTTGTCTACAGTAGCGGATAGAGACAAGTTTAAAAGTGGAGATGCTGGTTTCTTATTAGGATTTGATGTTGACGGGAGACAGATTTTGTTTTGGTTTAATTTTTTTTGTTAATGTGAATAATGAACTTGTTTACTGAACCTTTAAAACTTGTATTAAAAAAAATGTTTTTAATTTCATTACTTTAGTTAATAAACAAAAGTTAAATGATTTTTTTTTAACAAAATATTTTTTTTTTCGTTACTTTGTTTTTTAGGGCACTGTATCAAAATTGCAATTGCAGTAAGATTAAGAGATTGCATCCTTAGTAAGTCTATTATGCAACATACCATTAAATGAAATAATGAACGAATTGATTGTAGATAATAAAACAATCAAATGGAATATTGACTTATTCAGGTCCTTGTTAAGTAAAAGTTTATATTAAATTTTTACCGTTCAATGCGGTTATTTTGGTTTATTCCATTTTGCCCAGCCATGGTAATTTTTATATTAACTATTTCTCTCCAATTGGTTTTTAGGATAATCTCAATTATTCTCAAATAAATCAAATGATCAAAAATGTATCAATCAAAATCTAAAACTATATAAGAAAATATAAGGTCTTGATTATGATACAAGATATAAAAATTCACACCTGTTGTATCTAATAGAAATAAAAATTGTTTTTTTTTTGTGTTTTATTTTATATATTATATTATATCATTTTTATAATTTATTAATTTCCATATTATATTGTACATAATATATTTCATACAAAATAATTTAAAATTCAGTAACAAAATATTAATTAAAAAAAAAATACAAAATAAATAACACGTAAAAATAAGTAAAACAGAAAAGACAATCGGAGTACCGAAAAAAAAAGAAAAATAAATTAAATTAAAACTAAGATAATTAAAAACTAGTAAAATAAAATTATGAAAAATAAACAAAATATATACCAATTAATTATACTATTCTTGATTTGAAATTTGATTTGAATTACTGTTATAATTTTTTAATATTTTATTAATTAAATTGCTTCCTTAGGTGTGATGGGTATCTAGTACTTTTGAATTATTTGCAATAGAGTTGTACCACTTTATACCCAAATATATTATGGTTACTTTTCCAAAACGGGATGTATTTTTTCGATCTATATGAAGTAAGTTATTACTTCCAGGGATCACACAGACATATTTTATTCCTTGTAGTTCCTAGTAGTTAAGTCTAACTAGACCGAATAAAAAAAGTATTACTCCATACGTGCTTACACTTAGAAGATTACGTAAGTTCTTAACCGATAGCACTATTTTTACTATATTCATCATTCATCAAATCCCATATTTGCTACCCTAACCCGATTTGGAGTAGCGTTCCACAAATTTACCAAAATAAATTTGATATAGTGCATAAAAAATGCATAAAAATAGTGCTGGGGTTTACTGTAACATTATTAAATTTTAACTTCTAACATCTGCATTCAAAATGATAAACAATCAAATTACCACAGTTTCCTATGAAATAAAAGTGAAGATATCCATAATCATAATACTAGAAATAAAACTAAATTTGATCACGAGTCACGAAAACGAGTCATTAAATCAACAATGATTATCCAATCACTTAAAAGTTTATAACGGTTACAAAATTAATAAAACTATAATAGTAGTAGTATCTTGGGTCAAAGCTGCTACCCCGAAGCACCAAAGTTCAAATCTACAAAACGCTCATACCACCGGTTCTGCTCTACGAATCGGAATCATGGATACAGCCCTAGGCAAATGAAAATGCACTTGGCGTCTTCGAGAAGTAGATTCTTCTTCGGATATATGGTAACTACAAACGCGATAGGGCCTGGAGGAGAAGATATAATGCCGAATTATATGAACTGTATGTGAACGTAGTTCCGAAAATTAAAGTCATGGCTCGAACACCTAGAGCGGATAAACGAAAATACTCCAGCGAAGAATCTTCAAACCAAAAACTGTTCTTGCAACAGATGTGCAAATCAAAACTTGTTCGAGAGACGAAATATTTCCAGATATGAAACAATTTCGTATCTTCAACTGGAGAGAAGCCGCTCGTGACCGACAAAAATGAAATCAGATTGGTGAGTCAGGCCTACATGGTCTGTTGGCCACCTAAGCCAGTAAGTAAGTTGTAGTAGTGTTTATATAATTTTTCCAAATAATCCGCATAAATAAAATTCCTGCCTTTCTATTGTAACTTTAAAAAACTACAGATATAGCAGGAAAACAGTGTCCTATCTATCATCCAACCTGTCCAGTTGCCTTTATTATATCATATTCTATCTTAGAACCATTCAAAAATGCTTACCTTTTATCTCGCATTCAAAAATAGTTCGTAAGAGAATTTTCTGTTAACAAATACCGTATCCACGTTTTGGTTAAGAGAAAAAATATAAAAAATACTTTATTTAGACACAGTCAAATATATAGGAAATTTCCCCTACCTAGACAACATACACTAACATCAAACGGAAGACCAGAAACATATGTCAACAATAGACTACATAAAGATAAAATTACAATTAGTGAACTAAGCCCAATATGAAAGAGTAGTCAAATAACCAGAAAAACCAAGATTAAAATATTCAAAGCTTGTATTATGTCAACAATTCTGTATGGCAGTAAAACTTGGATGAGGACAATAATAAGATATCATATAAGTGCACAAGGAGATGTTGCAGAATATTCTGGCCCAACACCAGCAGTAATAGAACTTATAACAGCTAACAGGTGAAGAACTTGCAATGAACCAAATTAAGCGCAGACAATAAGGTAGGTCACAATCTAAGAAAACCACCAACAAATACAAACAGAATGGCCCTAGAATAGAACCTCCAAGGCAATAGAAGGAGAGGAAGATCCAGGAATACATTTTCATTGTCATAACGTCTGAATTAGCTAGTTATAAACGAAGTGTGGAGGAAGTCAAGATCACTAAACAAAACAGAGAAATATATAACTTCGTCTTAGCAGACAAAAACTTAATTTGAGTATTGTCGTACTCAGGAAAAATTTTGTTAAGGCTTATTATATCTGTTACTCTTCTAATTTTTTACTGATAAATCGTGCTCAAATTTTGTGCCATGTTTCTGCCTATATCTGCATAATATTCATTGAAATTAATTTAAACAAATTTATCATCTATATTCAGATTAGATGCAACAAAGAATTGATTTTAATAGTCATCAACACAAATACCTAATATATCCATAGGAAGTATGTTTTTAATTTTTTTAAAAACAACTAGACTATTAAATAATTTGTAAAAAAACATTTTAATTACTCCCTATTATTAAAAGTTGTAGTTGTTTTTTTAAATATTTCAATTTAAAAAAACAACTACAAAAAAAAAATATTTTAATAATTTAAATTCCAAACAAACTGGATGTAAATTAATTTCCTATACTATATTTTCACTTTCTTTGAAATTGTCTAAACAATTTAAAGAAAAAAAAAATTATATTACATAAAATTTGCTTTAAAATTTATTTAAAAACCGATATCAAATAATTTAATACCATCAATGATATTTAATTATAACAAAACAACATTTATAACACAACACGCAAATATTAGAAATGACATCAACAAAAACAAAAATAGCATATAACATCGGGCATGCAGAGATGCAAATATGTTAAAAATAAAATAAAAAATCGCTTGCTATTATCAAGCGTAACTAAAATGAAAAAAGAAATATATGCCAATTTTATTTTTCTTATTTTTTGTTACTATTTTTTTTTTTAACAGTTCATTGCATAATTTTGCCGTCATTTCTTTTTTTTCTAACAATAATTGCATATTTTATAAAACATAGTAACCGTCACTATACATACTATTTTACTGCAAGCTATCATGATTTATTGATTTGATACTAACGGTATATGAATAGAAAATAATGATTGTCTACATATGTATATATATATGTACATATAAAAATGAAAAAGGAAAATGAAAGCATTTTAAAATGGTTAACAAGGAATAGCCTCTGCTATTATATATGTGTGTATTGTGAAATAACAAAAATCTGTTGCTACTTTATGATGCCTATCAGTTAAATGGTGTAAAACTTTCTTATTGCGCAAAAAAGCAAAATCTGATATAACTATCTAAAGATAATATGTACTCGTTTGATCTAAATTGCAGCTACCAACTTGTATATGGAAAAAAAACGTCCTCTGAATAGTAAAAATAAAAATTTTTCAACTTGAAATTGGTTCATTTTAAATTTAACAATTTGAAAGAATTACAGAAGCACTCAATAAAATTTTAGATTCTATTAAAGTACAAAAAATATTTTAAATTTAATTTTCCAGTGCTGCATTTTAGTTGGAATAGAATTTTTTGTAAAATTTTGTTTTTATAATATGGAATAACAAAAAATTGTTCAATAAAACATTTTGGGGAAGCTAGAAAATGTCTCCTATGTATGGGTAGCCACCCAGCAAACTACAAAGGGTGTCTGTCAATACTATCAGGAGCTAAAAAAACAACAAAAATCCAAATCCAAGAAATAGACCAGAAATGATGAAGTAAAGATGAAACAAGAAGTACCATCAGCTCAAATTGTATCTCCAGGCCTGTAATATTCACAAGTACTCAAACTTGTATATAAAAATCACCTCAAAATCAAAAAAAGCGTGCATATTTAATAATGAGCACCTAATTAAACACCTGTAAAAGCGTTTTTATGTTACAACCTAAATTTTATATAGTGAAAAGTTAGTTTTAAGTAATGATTGCACAATATTAGTTCAGTTGAGTAAGTACAAAATAGAGGATAGCATTAACACGACAAAAACTAATTTTAAAATTAAGAAAAAAAAACTAACAAATCAATTTAAGTAAAATATAAAAGTTAAAATTACCATAAATTATATAGTTAAACAAATTTTTTGTTAAATATTAATTCCTACTGCCGCAAGCAGGTTACAAGATATTAATGTAAATTATGAATCATGTTCTAAGATCTGGTTACTTTCCAGTCCAGTAGGAAATTGCTGTAATAATCTTGATAGCAAAACTAGGCAAGCCGACTGAAGAAACTACATTCTACAGACCAACTAGCCTACTACCGTGTGCATCTAAGCTATTTCAAAAAATTATCTTGGAAAAACTAAAGCCGATTTTGGAAAAAAGCTAAATAACTCCAGAAAATCAATTCGGCTACAGAAATATAATGCAACTATTGAACAAATACACAGAATAGCATCAGATATAATCAAGTTAAGCTTAGAGTAAAAAAAATATTGCGAAATTTGATAATAATAGCATAAAGGACAGTTGTACAAACTTAAGACAATTACTTCCACACAACTATTATTCATTACTGCGGTCATACCTCATTGAAAGGCACTTTTGAATGAAATATGAAGGTGCCCATAGACAAGCCAATGAGATTATGTCAGACGTACTACAGAACAGCAAGGTCCTATTTTATACCTCGTTTATACTGGCTTACCAACAACAAATGAGGCAACAACCGCCACTTTCGCTGATGATACGTTCATTTTGGCATAGCATAATAACCCAGCAATGGCCAAAGAAGTGGAGAAACAGAGTGAATGGAGCAATATCAATACATGCCACATTTACCATGAAGAGAAAAATTTAGTTATTTAAATTTATTACAGTAAAGAAACAGTAAAGTACCTAGGTGACGGTACCTTGCATTTGTATAGAATACTTACATGAAAAATCCATATTCAAAGCAAAATAAAACAACTGGAGTTGAAATTAAATAAAATTTATTCCAATGTCCCTGAAAAACAAGTTGTTTATAAAGCTATTTTAAAGCCGATATAGACTTACGGAATCCAATTGTGGGGAGTAGCCATCAATTCTAATATTGAAATATTACAACAATTGCGATCAAAAGTATTAAGGCTAATAGCATGCGTTCGTAAGTACATATAAAAACAGATAAAAACCATAAAGGAGGAATAATTTTAAAATTCCATTAAATATTGTACCTGATCATCAATTCGGCTCTCATCATAAACATGGGGCAACCCAGCAATTTCATAGAGCAATTAACCCTATTATGAAAAAATCACTTAATAAGAAACGGTATTGCTCAGCAACATAAACTTTTGTCATTCTGCCAAAACTCTATTTCCTTCTAAGCCAAATAGACATTCTAAAACAAAACCTGATGTTGTTTTAACACAGGGAAGTGTCCTAGTATACCCTCGCTATTCTTAGTTCTTACATCAGACCTTACAACATCATCGAGGGTTCTCACTCCTACTTTCCCTGTTCCGGTTGCGCCAATCCACATCAAAACGCCATTCCAATGCACAGAGCAATTTGCCAGATATTCAAAATGGGCTACAAAACATGCACAATCATAACAAATGCATCTAAGTTTTCCACATTAGTTTTACCAATCGTAAAGGAAGTGACTCTGCCGTCATTTTGAATAACATAGATTTTTAACACTATGAGTAGGTAAAGTACTTAAGTTTGCATTTGAGCAGACTCACTCACTTCAAGAACTCATATTATCAAGCAAGCTATTAAGAATAAAGTTCAATTAATTTTATTGACTAACCGCTAATAAGCTATGCTGAACTACTAAAAAATACAATATTAAAATAATTGAATGTTCCCAGCCTATGGTACTAAAATCTAAATGCAAGCGCAATGATACAATAAGGCTAGATTTAAACATTTTATCTTTTTTTTTTTATAACAGGCCAAAATATGAAGATGGCTAAATACCAGAGAAACGTGTGATGTATTGAAAAGTTTAATCAGTGGTCTAGCTAGTGTTTGCACTATTTCTAAGGACTAATGGGGCGGATATTGTCAGACATGGTAGATTTGTTTGAATTTACATTCTTTATAACTTTTTCAACTCGCAGACGAAATTAAACTCTTTTAAAGGAGCAAACTGTAGATTCATAGGCAGGTGGAGGGATTATTTTTGCTGGTAATGTAGAATTTGATTGTTTTGAACATTTTTGCAAGCAGATTTGTCTTAAGTTCCGGATCTGTTATAACAGTATTATTATCAGTCAACGGAGGTGTTACTGATGATTGAGCGCATATACATATCTGTTGAGGATATTATAAAACATCAGAAAGCAAAAATATATTCATATCGTTTAAAGATTCAGATTCATTTGAGTCTCAACTAAATATTTATGAACAATGCAACAATCAAGCGTATACTGAAACGTTTCAGGTCAATGGATTTAAAAACCACATTTATTTGAGTCTCCCTATCAAAATTGTATTAAGGCTACGAGTCTTTGGACTCATTGTCTTATATACATGTCAACTACTCTCCAATGATGTACTCTCAATATCTTTATTAATGTAGTTAAGATAGTTGTACAGATAAGATATAAAAACAATATTTATGTAGCACTGTTAAAATACAAATAGAAAATAATATACTAAAATAGAAATAATAAAAATATTTTTCCTTATTATTTATTTTATATATGGATACATGTACACATACATCCATATACCTAATAAAATTGTCATGAAAGAAAAATCTAAAAATTTGATTTATTGGATAGCCAATTATAATAATGCAATGCAATAAAAAATTGGATTATGATGAATTCCATATGAAAGTCAATTGAAAAAGAGAAAAAAAAACATTTTTTTTTATTGTAACTCTAAAAATAATATGGAACTAAAGAAATAGAAATAATGTATATCTCTTACAAATCATATTCTCCATTTAAGTGGAGAAGACTAATTTATAACTGCATTATGCATGTTAAAGGTATCCAGTTGCATTCATGTTACTTGTGAGTTTTCTTCTTAAAATGATTTTTAGAAAAGTAAAATACAACCGTACGAGTACGAGTAACTTGTTTTTTTTTTTTTGTTATTATTTTCTTTCTTTTTTTAAAATTAAAATTTTTTAAATTTATTTCAATAGAAATTAATATTTTTTTTATTACATTAATTTAAAATAAAAAAAAATAGTGTACTTATTTGTTAATAAAAAAAAAAATAAAAAAAATTAATAAATTATTTTATTTCACCATTCATTGGAAATTGTATCAGCTTGTCACAATTGACTTCATTAAATATTCATTCATGTTCAATTGAAGGTGTTGTTGACAAAGAGTACATTTTTGATTCCTTTTTTAATTGCATTTTACTTTTTAATTTATAAACAAATTGAAATATAAGATATAAATTAAAATTAAATGCTAAACTGACATTATAGAATAACTTTGGACAACTCTAGGATAAGTTTTTTGGTTTGGAAAATTTGTGAAAGAATTTCAGATCGATTGAGATATATTTTAGAGCTTAATCATTATATCATTTCCTGCGGAATAAAAATCATCGTGATGGATGGATGGATGACACATGCTACACAGGGTAAAATTTTAAATAAAATTTTTAAGACCTAATAACTGTTAAATGGTTGAAATATGACCCTACCTCTTTTAATTATGTGTTTTTTTGTTAAAGTTATTGCACATACGTTAACCGTGTCATTTTAGTCAAAGACAAAAGATTTCAACACATATATCCTTTAAAAGAAAGTCAACGTTTGATGAAAATATGGTACATATTAGGTAGGTAGTAGTAGATGCCTGCACTTAAACCAGCAATAAGGTTCATTGTAATACCGCGGAAACCTTTCTCAAATACGAATCTACTCGTTAAACCATTTTGACCTTTTTTACAAAACGATGCCAGTTTTGGATTTTATTGCTTTCAATGTTACCCAATGACTTTATAAAGAAGGCTTCTAAATGTCTTTTACTTTTTCCATAAAGATCAGAGCAGGTACAGAGAAGGTATTGGACAGTTTTGTCCTCTTCATTCTCTCTATACTTTCTGCAAAAGTCGTTTGAGGGAAGTTCAATCCTTCTGACATGTTTTCCATTAAGACAATAAGCCGTAATGATCCACTCATAGTGCTGATGTCACACCTTTTCAACGATAATAAATTAAAAGGAGTGTTTCAGGTTCAGCATATGTCAGAGTTGCTTGGTAATATTGTAGTTTAGTCTACTTGAACATCTGAATGCTGAAGCTTTGGTTGCTTCTTTGCGAAGCAGTATATTACAGGTACACACAAACTGTTCTTTCCAAGGATTTCCAAGCGATTTGATCTGCATTGAAATTACCCGGAATCTAACCGTATCCTGGCTCCCATCGTAGCCATATGTTGAACCGATCGACTAGCTCTTTTAGAGAACTACGATAGTTTAACACGGTTTTTGATTGGATGGTTACCGGTTCTAATGCTTTAAATGCAGCCTGACTATCTGTGAGTATAGATACATTTCTAATAGATAATACGCTGGATCTCATCCAGTCTTAGGCTGTCTTCGCCTTCGCCTCCGCCTGAAATACACTGAAAGCTTATATTTAAGTTTTCCGAGTAGAATTCACTGTCCACTATGTGTCATTCAGTTTTTAACCATCAGTGTAGAGGACTGAACCGTATTATTCTTCCAGCTTTCCCTGGACAGAGTATCGGTCTGATACGACCTCTTAAAGAAGTATCCTGTATAATGTATGGTTTTCTGGAATAAATTTCGATTTTAAGCTCTAAGTTTTCTAGAAAGATTGTATTACTCATCTCAAAATTTTATTGTAAAAAAGTATATTCCACATCTTAGAAAATCTCACATTGAATTTCTAAAAACAGTTTTGGACCACCTGGGTATTTCAGCGTTGTAGAAATGTGCAGCTAAAGGCTTCCTAATTTTGCAATGAAGTTGTTTGAAGAGAGGTATTATTGATTATAGTTTAATAGAACAAGTGTCAATTCCAACAAGATATCTATGAAAGAGAGAGGGAGAGAGCTAGCTGTAATTTGATAGGTTTAATACGAGTTAGGCATAAACAGATGGATAATTAAGTTTTTAAAACCAGAAAACCTATAATTACTAAATAGATTAAATAAATATTAAGACATACATATATTTAATAAAAATTATGAACCATACCTAGATTTTTAATATTTATTGAATTTTAATAATGTTTCACTTAGAGCCTATAACATATTCTATAAATTATATGTTAAATAAATATTATTGTAGCTTTACTAAGGACATGAGATAGCACTATTACGAATGAGAATAGTTCGGTTATTTAATTAATTTGTATTTTAATACAAACAAAAGATCAATAAAGTCCAAAATCCAAATATAAACCTATACTTTTGTATTAGACATAAGCCGATTCCCATCAATCATATTATACAACTCAATTTTATGTAAATTCATCAACTAACTGAATGATGCAGTAGATGGAGCGACTTCAATCGAAAGGTCCCAGCTTTGATTCAAATTTTCTATTTGGGTTTTTCGATTTAGATCAGTACTCTTTGTCATTGAGATAAAATAAATGATAAATAAAGAAAAATGTACAGTAAAAAAACTAATCGTTTATGTAACTACCTAAACACAAAATAATATCACAACATCCATTATAGACGGAAAATGAAATCTTGAATATCTTTCAAAACAATTGAATCCAAAATAATTATTATTAAAAGTGAAATTTGTCGCTTTGATAATATCATGTTTGTTTTTTTATTATGTATAGTCTCCACTTGCAGGAAATCAGATTACAAGATATTATTTTATACATGTTGAAATTACATCGTAGGCCTTCATTGAAATAGAAAAAAAGATTAAAAAAAAAACATTGAATTGAACATGATTATTAATTAATATTATTATAATGTAAAAGAATTTATATTATGTAACTAGTTAGTAGCTGATTGATTGATGTTGGTATTCATTGGGTAGACGTTGTGTTTTTCCGCTGAATTTGGAAATTTTCATAATTTTTAAAATTTATTTTAATAACTTAATTATTTAATTTAAATTGTCATTACATGTCATTATCATGTCAATTCAAACAACAAGACATTACTTTATTTTTATGTAACTTGTTTTGAGGAATGTATTTAAGATGAAGATGCAAGTGAACTAAATTCATCCTTAATTGAACAAATTGAAAAAAATTTGTAAATTGGTCCGTAATGCTTAAATCTTTCTTAAAATCATTATTCTTATCACTGTAAATTTTAAGAATGGCCTTGTAGCATATACCATTGAATCTAGAGGT
Source organism: Argyra leucocephala (assembly GCA_963942445.1). Taxonomy (NCBI): domain Eukaryota; kingdom Metazoa; phylum Arthropoda; class Insecta; order Diptera; family Dolichopodidae; genus Argyra; species Argyra leucocephala. The sequence goes on along the minus strand of OZ012679.1, from coordinate 47,708,615 downwards.
CATACATATGCATGTGCATATATAAAGAAAAAAGCTCTAAAATACAGGTGGGCATAAAAAGCATGTTAATTAAACCAAACGTAAATAAGTTTATTTAAAAGTAAGTATAGTACTTTTAAAAGTTGGCACAACCATGATAGAAAAATGAATAACCATTTAAAAATATTATAAAACAAAATCTAGATAAATGTCTAATCAATGTTTCAGACCTGTGATCGTGCATTGTTCATTGAGCAGGAATTTGTTTAAAATTGAAATCACTATAGTAAGAATTGTGAATCAAACGGATACATCGATTCAGAGAACTTCTACGCGTTTTTTTCTATTCCAAATCTATATGGGATGAACACCCTAACTGCTTTTATACAAAGATTTGGCATACGATATACTTATGTACGCCTTTACTTAATTTAAAACCTGGCGGGACATATTAGAAAAGAAACGTTTCTATTAGTGAATTTCAAGTTGCAAATTTATAATAAATTAACCCTTAAATGCATAATTTTTGCTTTTTAATTGAAAAAAAATATTTTTGAGTAGATTTCAAAACCCAAAACGTATTTAAAAAATCAAATTGGACGGAAGGACACTGTTACACCATCCTGTTGCATCATGCATTATGTGGTATACTTATACCACAATCATTTCAGTAAAAATCAAAGTAAAAAATGATTCATTGAAATTTGGGTTTTACTGAGATTAAAGAGAAGCTAGAACAAATAGGTCTCAAAATAAATGTGGAAAAAACAAAATATATGTTGCCAACAAACAAAAAGGTCTTTCAACATTATATTGTTCAAGCCATCATACATGTCGGCACATAAAATTTCGAGATACTTCAGCAATTAACTAGCGTTAATCCTACAAACGACATCAATGTAGGAATAAGGCCAAGAATAACCTTTACAAACCGTTGCTGCTTCGGTTTGTCAAAATATCTCAGGTCAAAGCTTTTATCCCGAAGCACGACGTTGTCAATTTTAAATTTCTACAAAACGAAAACAACTTAAATGTATAAAAAAATGTTTTAAAGCAATTGATGACATACGCAATTCTGGATGATATTGCCATAATTTGACATTTTTAATTCAAACTGAAACCTTAGAAACCTCTTTTTTTATACCTATTTCAAAATATTAAGTCGTAAAACATTCCTACATAAATACATAGCTTAGACTGTGGGGGGATCGGAGATAAAAAAATATCCCTGCGGTCATTACAGGAAGCAATTTAAATTCTGATACTTTGAAGATTATATGCTTTGATTTCAATTTCCATTTATTCAATTTAATATACGTGAGACAATTACTCTGTACAATTTTATATATTAAGCATATTTGTTCCAATAATTGAAAAGAAATGAAAAATATATTCAAAACTCAATTTTCAAAAATTAACAAGGTTCAAAATTAACAATATTTAAAATTACTGCTACAAGCATTTAGCAAACAAGAATTTAAATTAATTTTCTCTCCCGAAAACTATTATTTCTCTTTTAAAATAAAAAAAAAATAAAAAATTTAAAATTAAAAATTAAATAAATAAAACAAAGAAATTAAACAAAATTAATATACAAAAATGTACAATGGAATACGATTTACAATTTTTACCTGAAATAATGACCCAACATAACTAAATGAATTTACAATGCTAAGTTGCGTACCTATAATGGTATTCAGCAACGTATTCCAAAATAATGAGGTTTTAAAAAAAAGGACAAATGACTGAAATATGTAATTTGATCATTTGATTTTGCGAATACACTAATTGAAATACAGTTTCATATTCGGCAAAATTTGACTATAAACGAATTTCCATAGACAATTTTGAACCACCTAGGGACTTCTACTGTATAGAAATTAAAATTTTTTTAAACTTGAAGCTTTTTTTAAATTTGAAGCTTTCTAGGTAGTCCAACACTACTATATACCTACTATTTGCTAACGAGTTCCAGTACTGTTGGTAAACTCTCCTTTCATTTAAAACCCCAAAATTAATTTCAATTTTTCAGTTAACTAGACTGTTATAATTATGATGTTTCCTATATATTAAAAACAATTATATTTATAATAACAAAAAAAAAATTCAAACTAGTTCTAGAATAACCATCGTAAATTCATTTTAAATCATTGAATTATATTTCATTAAAAACCAATGGAATATTTTTTTAATAAAAACAATTCAATATTAAAATCCATACATCATTGTCAAATTAAAATCATGATATCTATTTACTTAGTTTACCTAGTATTTAATAGAATCATAATATATACCTTTTATACTACATGAATTTATTTAACCTTAAATAATTGGTCATTAAATTATTTCTCATATTTCATAATCATAAAACTTAACTAGAATTTAATATAATTACATACTCGTATTACAAAAAAAAAAAACAAAAAAAAATAAAAACAACAAAAAAAAATGTTCTACAACTTTATTACTCTTTGTAATTGAATTGGATTACATTAAGCCTAACTAGAATTATTTCTAATAACCCTGGGTATGAGAAAATATTTACTAACAAAAAAATGTCCTTCATTGCTGTCATGAAAATGTCAAAAATGAAAAACAAAAAAAAATATAACCTAAATGAAAAAACAAAGAAAATTCAAAATATATTTAATGAGAAGTACAAATTTACGAACAAACACAAACCTATATGTACATAAATGATGGCAGGTGAAAAAAAAACACAATTAAAACCTTGATTTACTTTTTTACTACAGAGATTCTGGTGAATGCATTTATTTTGTATATAGATAAAAAAAAATTTGATCATCATATAAGTTATAGAATCTTAAAATTTGTAATGGTTTGAAAATCGATTAATTTTAGAAAATCTAGAAAAAAAATACATAAAAGAATGTATTTGATAAATTACATAAAAGCATATACATATACTTTTATATTAACTTTTTACATTAGCTACTACAGCAAAAGCTGGATTTGAGATTTTAAAAAAAACGCATAATTAAATTTTTTTTAAAAACGAAAAGTAAGTAGTACCTTTTTTGACGACCTGAAATAAAACTAAATTGGTAGGTAATAAAATCACCAAGAAGGTAATAAAATCAAAATGAAAAAAATTAGAATATGACTTTATTTCCTTCTTTAAAGGAAAAAATCCAAATTTGTTGTTATGTCATTTGGTTTTATTTCAGCAATTTGTCAAATTAAACTTTTTAAAAAAAAACTATGAATAAATACAAAACATAAAATGTAAAAATAGGGAGCCTAGGCAAATCAGAATATGTAAAGCTATCTTAAATTTGTTCTTTTTTTCGAACTATGTATATACATACATCTTAACATATAAAAATTTTAATTTATCAAATTGTCTCGCCAGAATTAAATTTAAATTTAACTTTTTGTTAAAAATGTTTTCCTGTCAAAAAATGAATGCAAAAACTACTACAAAACCGTTAGCAAAATTTTATCAGAAACTCGTTTGATCAATAACAGGTGGAATTATTTGTACATTTGACAATCAACAACTTGTGAAAACGAATTTGCAATTTAATAAATAATAAACTACCGTTTCATAAATAGTGTGTTTATCAAATCAGATACTTCACAACAAATAATGTTCATCATGAAAATCCTTTAAAAGGTGATTTCTTGGAGTATTTTGGTAGGAAAATAGTTTTGGAGAGGGGTTTATTTTGAAATATAACCTGATTATAGGGAGTTAAAGAATATCGAATTAGAAAACTAATGTCAAATACCATTAGTTATGTACATCAATCTTAAGTTAAAAAAATTCCGAACAGCACATTGATCCATTTTGCATATTTTCGGAGCTGAAATGGATGTGAGACATTATTTTTTTAATTATATTCTTTTAAACCTCATTTAGTCACAATTCTCTTTAACCAAAATTTAAAAGCAAATTCCTGTCTAGAACTATTTCCTGACGAAATAGCTCCAAGGAGTAGCTTCTTTTAGGCTTTTCAGGTTGAAGCAGCTCACCTTATATATTTTGGAAAAAGACCACTTAGCATATTTATCAAATATATTTTTGACAAGTATGTCATTATGTTAAACGGACGGTTGCAAAATTACCACTTATGCCAAATAGAAAGTTGCAAAATGATAATTTTACAAGAGACTTAGGCGAAATGGTATTAACAATTCCAAATACAACTAACCGTACTATATCCTTCTAAAATACACAAGCTTGTCACTTCCAAATTTCATAATAGTAAATATTTCTACCCCAAACTCACTCAATTAAAATCCAGAATATTTTTCTCTTTAATTATTTTTAATTAACTATGTATTTTATTTCCTATATTTATTTCTAATCTCAAATTTAATTCTTTACCCGATCTCACAATTATTATTTTTATTAAACTACCTGGTTATTGTTGTCCATTCATAGTAACTAATGATGTAATCATCCACTTAACACTCCTTTTTCTTAATCAGTTTCAAACAATCTCTCTCTCTTTTTATTGATACTATTAATAATATTATTAAAACAATATTTTAAATTTCCTAGATTCCAATAAATTGTTTTGTAAAAAAGTGAAATTTATTTCGAGCCCTTTCTAATTTTACCATTTTTTTAAAAATTTATTGTGACGTTATCGGAAGTTTACAATTTTTTCAAATGAATAAATATAAAACAAAAAATCATAATTGGAATCATAACGACATTTATCCGATTTATTCACAATATTACAATATTATTTTTTAATTTACTTTTGCAATTCAATAGAAAATTATCGGAGGTCAAGTACACCTGAGTTTTAATAATAAAAAAAAAACAAAAAAAAATTAATACAAAAACAATAAAAACAAATCATTTTCTGAAGTACAAATTTTGAACAATAAACAAGTACTTACTGATATCTATTGTATTATAAATATACAGGGTGTTCATGTAAATTTAAAACTTTTACATTGTATTTCTTATGAAAGACAAGTTCTAACTGATAATTGACTACTATATATTGGCGACTATTGTCATTTGTCTTTGTTATTTTTAATTATAGAACACTGGGAAGAGTTTTTATTTGTTCATACTCTTCTCTAGAGTATTGTAATTTGTCTTAAATTTTCGTTAAATTTTCACAGTACAGATGAATATTCTACTACTCTGTACAGTGTCGTTCAACATCTAATATTAACACGCTAATAATGTCTGAAAAACTTTCCACCTAAAAATTTAAATGTGAAGCTTTTGCAAAATATTACCTTAAAAAAATTACCGGTTGAGAAATCAATCTTTCAAATAAATCATTTATAAAAAAAACATGTGCAAGTTGTAAACCCAAGTAGGAAAACTATATATTTAATACAAGAACCAAATAAGATCATCTGAATAATAGCCAAACATCATAAGAACCATAAAAGATGAAGATTTTCAAATTAGAAGTATTTTTTCAATTCCAAGCAATTGAAATTACCCAACAAATAAAGTGAACTATTAAAAAAATATAAATTTCTCTGGTTCGTGTCTTTGATATAGTCAAATCAAAACGCACATTTGCAAGTTTAAATGAATATTTATTTTGTAAAGCAAAATATTGACAAGCAGAAAAAAAATATTCCTATTGTTGCCATGATGGTAAATCTTGCTTTGGCCTTTAAATATTCATTAGATTTGCTAAAAATCCTTAAATCTCTTTTGGATGTACATAATATGTCAACATGCCCTTGTAGTTGCAACTGATTGAAATATTTTACAGCACTGCAATTATGTGTTATCATGATAATGTAAGGATGTCACTGCTGTAATATCGTTCTTTAATTGAATGTATATCAATATATATTCAAAAGCAATACAGTTATTTTCATTTTACTGATCTCAGTGCAAATCCAAGTAACTCTGATATAGACATTTAAAAAAGTACTTTTCACCATTATTTCACATAATTCCAGAAATCTAACTACAGATATGTTATAAATTATATTGAAATTTTTGCCTGTATTGACCATTTCATTTCAACAACAATGTACATCACATTTAATGATAATATGGTCGCTTTAAATTTAAATAGCATATCAGAACAGAATAATCATCTCGTAAAAACTTCACGTCATATTTATTTTTAAATTTAAAATTTGAACCCAGTTGGAACACCCATTAGAAACGAATGTAGTTAATAAATTGCGATATTTAAAAATATTTTTAAGAAAAATGCAAAAAATTAATTTTCAAAAATTATTTTCGCCCACTTTTTCCACAAAATTAATTATTGAATTTACACAACAGACAATATTTATTTTTTTTTAAAGTGCTTTCTTAACAGTACTTCATCTTATTGTTAATTTTAGATTGTTACTTTTTTTTTGTAGAGCATCTAACATCCAAATAAATATAATCAGGTGCTGTGAAAAATAAAGTAAATTATTTTATACAACACTCGCTGGGTAGCACTAGCAGAGGTAGGTACAAATAATAATTATTGTTATAAAACTAAAAAAGGAAATGTTGTGAAAGGAAATTTTTATGGTAAAAATGTTCATTAGAGTTCTGTCAATTTTTGTTTAATTATAAAAGAAATTACGATATTTGATTTTTATATTATTTTCATTGTTATTTATTAATTACAGTTAAATTGTATTAAATTTAATTTTCTAATATTTTTACATTTAATGCACTGATTGTGGATGTTATATTATTATGACCTTTAAAGTCTGGACTGAAACGTACTTTGCAGTACTGGAACGTATAGTGTAACGAGCGGGAGTAAATACGACCGGAACTATATTTTTCAGATCTATCCAACTAAGTTACGCCAACGACATTTACATCAACGTCAGATCATAACGGGCGGTTGTCGAAGCTTTTATCCAAATTGAAAAGAAATCCTAACAAGTGGGTCTCAAAGTAAATGAGGAAAAAACAAAATGTATGTTGTGGGCAAATAAAAAGGCCTCTCAACATCATATTGGTCGAAACATCACTGTCGGCACATACAATATCTAAGTACAACTAGACATCAATTTGTTTCGGCTTGGCAAAACATATCCTATCCCGAAGTACAAGCTCCTATCCCGAAGTACCAAAGTTCAACTCTACAAAACGCTCTTACTCCCGGTTCTGCTCCACGAAGCAGAATCATGGATACTGCCCATTGTAAGTGTTTATATGCACCTCTTCACGAACAAAAATATTTTGCCGGATATGCTTACAAAAAGAGTAAAATAATGTCAAAATTACGTGATGGTGATAAAAGCGTTGCAATCGCTTTATATCAACACTTGATATTGGTCAGAATTTAATAGAATGTCACAGATCATCTGTTGTCGATATCATTAAAAAATTTAAAGTACATGGAATACAGAACAATGTAAAAGATCTTGTAGACCACGAAATAATGTCTTCAGTAATGGAAGATAAACTTCTGGTACTTCGTTGCAAACGGAATCGATTTAGAATATTCACAAAGCCCCGTTTCCCAAGAATTCCCCCAAATCGATATTATGTTTTATGCCCCCGAGTGCAACAAACATAAATTGGTAAATAATAACTGCACTTCGCTAATTAACCAATGCTCCTATTGTTGTGACAATATCTGCAGCGATATTTATTTTAAAATTGAAACGGTTAAGCAATTCAAGTACTTAGGTGTAACAATTGATAACAAATTGAGTTGGGCCAAGAACACCTCGTTCCTAAAGCTGTATTTTTTACCACTTAAGCAAACTTTGCTCAATATCGGGTTTAAAAACGTTTTTGTATGGTATTTTTCAATCCAAAGTGGTGAAGGACATGCCAAAGAGGGTTGTTAGGGAAATTTACAATAAAAATTACTTATCTCATACTTTTGATTTGTTCAAGTAATTGAAAATATTACCAGTACTAAATTTATATTATTATAAAGTCTTTAAAATATTTTTTATTAGAGGAGGGTATCTAAACAACAGGAGCTCTTTGATTCATAACCTAAGAATCAATGATAGGTTCCTTGTGAATGCCCCAGTATTTTGTACTACAAGCTTTCGAAATTTTTTTACAATAACATTAAGTATGCAGATTATTTAATAAACTTCCAGAGTGTATTACGCTAATTAGAAACAAAAACCTGTGATTACAGTTTTGTTAGATAGTGTAGATAAATTAATTCAATGTAGTTAATTAATTATATAATTACTTTATAATAATAAATATAATAAATTTATACTAGTGATTTCTGTTTGGACTTGTAAAATTGCTTTCTCGTACAACTCCTAGCACGTCTCAGGCATATTTCAAAAACCAATTGTGTTACAGGCATTGAAATTTACACTTAGATACTCTTTCACAAATAAAGAAATACGACTGTGACCGATTTCGTATAAATAACATTTGTAATAAGCTAATGAATTTAATACAGCTTGGTAGTGATTTCTGTTTGGACTTGTAAAATTGCTTTCTCGTACAACTCCTAGCACGTCTCAGGCATATTTCAAAAACCAATTGTGTTAAAGGCATTGAAATTTACACTTAGATACTCTTTCACAAATAAAGAAATACGACTGTGACCGATTTCGTATGAATAACATTTGTAATAAGCTAATGAATTTAATACAGCTTGGTGAAGGCCAAATTTTATAAGACTCAAGAAAAAATTCAATATTGGTATAGCAACGATCAGTACAATTATACAAAGTATTGAAGAATTGAATGAAAAAGTATTTCCGAATTTTAGGAATCAGAATAAAAATTTTACATGGCTATGTGAAATGTCTATGTGAGTTAGCTACAAAAAATATGACAATTTGTTTAATTACTGCAGAGTATTCGCCCCCATGTGTACAAATTGATAGATACAGTTATCAATGAAAATAAAGCTGTTAACTACCGAACTACCGAGCAGCTCCAATATTGCATCTACGAAATTTGAAGCAGTTAAAACTATGGTACTAGATTAGTAATAAGAACTTTGCATCCTAATTTCATTTAAGTAAAATTCAAATTGATTGTGAAAGGCAAACATTTCTGTAAAAAGTCAAGCCCACCTTCAAGGTTATCAATCACATATTCACAATAAAAATATTGTGTAGATCTAGCTAATTACTATCCATTAATAATGATTTGATAATTTTATATTCAATCTACAACGGTTTTATGGGAAAAATTAGAAAAAAAGATATAGGACAACTTTTTTGCAATAGAGTAGTATAAAACAAATAAAAATATAAAATAATTTACTTGTTGAGTCAAAAATATAATTTACTTCTAATAAATGACTGATGGTACTATACGTACATCAAGCTTTATTATTCTAATTCATTGCATTTTTTAAGATATTCAAAAAAGTTGATTGAAAAGTTGACACGTTTCGTATATTTTATCAAAAAAATCTAATATTGCATCAACTTAATTAGTAGTTGACATCCTTTATAAAAATTCACTAAAAAAAGCATGTCAAAATAATTAGGACACTAGTTATACTTTCATTTTTAAAATAACCACAATTTTCAATTAATTTTTACTTTTAATAGAAGCCGTTGTGAAATTAAAAATATTTTTGACAAAAAAAAAACTAAACCTAATTTCACCTACATAACCTGAATTTCAAATGATAAATTTCATAATTTAAAAATTCAACTTTTCAAAAATGCATTCATCAAAGTAATTTTTGACATAAGGACGTTTGTGTATGTAAGTAGAAGTTAATTGGAACAAAAAATTTTTTGATCTACAAAAATTATATTTTTTTGTTTTTGTTTTTTAATATCATAATTGCCATCGAATGTAAATTTTGTAATCTAAGAAGATTTCATTACAAGAATAAAAAAAAAATTAAAATAACTTTAAAATTGGGTCGAAAATTTTTTTTATCGAATTCAAATGGAATTTACTCGATATTATTTTAAAAAAAAACTTTTGAAAATGATGTCTAAATCAATCTATCAGTTTCTATTCGTTGGTATAATGTTAATGACCAGAATTTCTGAAATGAATTTATTTAAATTTATTTTTTTTATTTTGTTTTTCATGTGAATTTTGTAATAAATATTTGCAAAGTTAACAAAAACAAGAGCAACGGCAGGCTTTTTACTAGCTGAATATAAAAATTATTACATAATATGTACTTGTATAGAAGGCTAAAAAAAATTTTGATCCAGTTATTGAACTTTTAAAAAAAATAAATATTTACAGAGAAGAGATAAATATCAGTTAAATGTAAAATTTACAATTATTTTTTATTTAAATACGAGGTTAAGGAGATCTTCTACGATGTGCGAGTGATATTCACATAATCTTTAATTTAGTAAATTGCTGTAATTGAAAGATTATTTTTTTTTTCTTTACAGATATTTTAGTAATCAGTAGTCGTCAGTATGCAGATATTCAAATTAGTTTGACATTTTGTAATTCTTAAAACTGAAATATTTTTTTTTTGTTTTAGAGTAGTTATTAAGATGCCAGGTGATGTTATAATTCCTATTAAGAATTCAATAAGTTTTCTTTGAATAAATTTTCATTCATTAATTAACATTATGTAAATATTTTGAGATTTTCATTTAATTAAAGACTAGAATTAGAGTAATCTTACTAGGTAGACTTTAGTTCAAATAAATAAATAAATTTTAAGTGTTGCTTATGCGTTGAGAACGAAGAATTTCCCTGAACAATTGAAAAATGCGCAAATCATAGTAATACCGCTGCAAAAGATTAAACAGGCTCTTATAGGCCGGTAATTACCGATATATTTTCTTTTACATTTATAAAAGTGTTTTAAAAATTACTTATAAAAATACTATGGCCCATCAAAACAAATAAACAATTAATTCACCCTATGCCCCATGGATGAGGTACCAGGGCAATGATAATGTTGAATGATGCTGAACAGTTAACACCTAATCACCAGTTTGACATTAAAATTCACATACAACAATAGAACAACTGAACAGAGCAATTTCAAAAATTACAAATAACCTTGAATGTAAAAAATATTATTCAACGTCATTTCTATACATTACCTAAGCATTCGATAAAGTCTGGGTTGACGGTCTACTATTTGAGCTAAAAGACATTATAGCAGTATATAGGTTTTATTGCGGAAAGTAAAGTTGACATCTGTTCAACCTTCTCAATCGCACAGATTTAATACTGATTTAATACTACAGTGGCTCGGATACCTAGAGCGGATGAACGAGAGAATTTTCTTATCCAGACCCGAAGATACAAGACGTCAGAGCAGATCAAACCTTCTTTGGAGAGACCAATATTAGCTGATATTCTGCTCGTGACCGATAAAAATGGAGGATATTGATGAGTCATGCCCAGGATCTACATGGGCTATTGGTCACATAAGTAAAAAAGTAAGTAAGAGAATAGAAACAAGATGTAATTATGATTTTGCATATTTTTTTTTTTCACTGAGGTGCCCTAATATGTCAGTCGATGATCGGCTAGTTCGTCAGCCTTCTCATTTCCAGCCAAGCCACTATGAACCGGTACCCGGATCAGTTGTATCTCGTTTCGAAGCCCTATGAGGTTTTTGCATATAATCGATGATATATAAGAAAGCATAAATTTCCAAAGCTCCTTCTTTTCCAAATACATTTTAATTTATTATTCTACATCTTTCGATTTAAAATTTTATGTGTTTAACTTCAAATTAAATTAATTTTTTATCTATAAAATATCATTTAGAAATTATTTATTAAATACTTAACTATAACATACAAATTTTAGTATCAATTTTGGCTTCTATCATCTTAATCTTGATTATATGTATATATATATATATATATGTCATCGGATTCTCTTATATTATCTAACTTAAATTTTTAAATCACATTTTGCCAAATCAAAAATCAAATCAATTAATCTTAAATTAATATTGAATTTTTAATCAAGATTGACCTATTTTGATTGAATTGGCTTTAAATTTACTAAAATGTATATTTAAATTTTTAAAAAGCTTCTGGTAAAAATTTCAAATAATTTATTATGATAATATTGTTAACAATTTAATTAAAATAAAAAAAACTAAAAATAGTAAATGATATAGATGATTAAAAAAATATGACAGATTCAGATCGAAGCAATTAATTTCTTGAATTTTAGTCAAGAAAAACGCAATACGTACGAGTACATATATATGTAAAATTTACAAATTTGGAATTAAAAAAAAAAAAATTTAATAAATTTTATTTTCAAAGTAGATCGAAAAAAATTTAATTAACATCATATCCTGCAGATATTACGCAATATTTGAAATTTTGCATTTTTACATGAAATTTTTTTTAGATTAGTTGACCAAACTACGAACTGGTTTTGATGCAAAAAAAATTTTAAACATTTTATTAGAAGGAAGTAACTACGATTAGGTTCTACTTTACTTGTAAAAATTTTATGCTCTTCAATAAATTTCATAATACTGAAAGTAGATGAATAATTGGCAGAATGATGGTATTAAAAATTAATACACTGTATAACGTATATTTTTTTTTTCTTTATTATTTCAAACGAGTAAAATACAAATTTTGTTATAATTATAATCTTATTCAAATATTTATAAGATAAAGTTCAATTTTATTATTAAATCTATTATTAAATCTAATAGTAAAATGATCTTAAGTATAGAGAATATTTATATTTGATTTAGTAAAAGATAAAAAAGATAAAAGAAAGTAGTTTAGATTAAGATTAACATTATATACTAATTAATTTAAATTGTAAAAATATATGTTTAATCCCTAGCCTAAGCTGTCTGGTCGAATTGTGTATTATAAATCAATTTTTATTTTCCTAATACGTGTTAAAACGATCACATGAATATACAATAATAATATAGAATTAATGTAAAATGTATTTACTTTTTAATATAATCTTATTTGCATTTAATTTTATTACTTTATTACCAATTTTTTTTTCTTTGCATTGCTATTTCTATTGTTTTGATTACATTTTATATTTTTTATGATGGAATGAAAGAAGTATGAAGACAAGATTATAAGAACCAGAAGAAGAAAAAAAAACAACAACAAATAAGAATAATACATTTCTGCCAATAAATCATAGTTTAAAATGTGAAGAGAAAAAAGAAAACAAAAAAACTCAAAAATCAAAAATATATACTTTTGAATGCTAAAATGCATGAATTTTAAAATTTTAAAATGCAGTTAGGTAAATCAATATAAACTACCCAATTTTCTAGTAATGTGTTACTTTGTTTTGTTTAGGTAATGTTATGTGTGCTTAACAAGAAACAAGTAATATTTTTTTTGAAGTGTGGTAAAGTTTCTATTTCTTTTAAGTTTGTAGGTAAGTAATTATAGGATTTTAGGCAGTTGTAAAAGCAGTTTGTTTTTTGTTTTTCTGTTCGGAATAATAAAAGATAATAGTTTGATTTATTTCTTGTATTGTGAGTATATAGATCAATATTTCTGTTAAGAATGAAGTTGTATTTGATATAGTTATTTATAATTTTGAAAGGTAATATGTATAATTCTCTGGTGCATATAAAATCGAGGCTTGGAAATTCAGGGGAGTATAGTAAGTTTGTTGGATGTAGTATTGGGTAATTATTAATAATTTTGATAGCTTTTTTATGAAGAACATTTAATTTACTTATGTGGGTCTTTGATGCTCTACTCCAGAATGTATTTAGATATGTAATGTTGGAAATAATAAAGGATGAGAAAATAACAAAGAGGCTTTTTTTATCTAAGAATTGTTACCTATCACCGTCCACTATAACTTTTTTTACAAATTCAATACTCCCACTCTTTATATTTCTAATTTTTTTTTAAATCAAAAAAGAATATTATTTCCTCGTTGTAAGGCAAAATAATGCACATTTGTATTCATATCAATAAATAAGTTATTGATAGAAAATTAAACAATAGGTAGACATTTAAAATATTGGTTCAAACGTTTAAAATTTTTTTTATTTTTTAAGACCATAATAATTAAACTATGATGTTCACTTATTTATTTAATTCAAATAATTGTAAAATATATATTATTAAATAGATTCTAATACATACTTCCTTCAATTTGTAAATAAAAAATATTTAAGATTACTAATTTGTTTTCGGAATTAGGAAAATGATATATCGAAATAATTACTTAAATTATTTAACTATGAAAATCATTAATTGAGATCGAACCGATAATAAGGTAGCGCCACGTTGTTTCTAGGCAGCGGTAGATGGTTACTCCATCTCCTAGGACCGGTTACTGTAGGTCAATCACCTGCATAATCGGTAAATCAATGGATTCGAAATAATAGAAGAAGAAGCCTCGGATACACGAATGACTACTTGATAACGACCTTTGGCACTCAAAAAAGGACCCGAATTGCACAATGGAATGTAAGAACACTTAGAGAAGCTTCAAGACTCTCGCAATTGGAAGCTCAAATGGCTACTTACAACATAGACATCCTAGGTATAAGTGAAATGCGATGGAACAACACCGGAGAAATCAACACGGAGAATGGAAACATGGTAATTTACAGTGGAAGGGAAACAGGGGGTGAAAGTGGAGTCGGAATACTAATATCAAAGAAATTGAGACAAACATTGGTTTCTTGGAAGGCAGTCTCGGATAGAATTGTTATAGGGCGATTTCGAAATATGACAAGACATGTAACAATAATTCAATGCTATGCACCAACAGATGTCGCTGAAGACCATATTAAGGATGACTTCTACGAACAAATAGAAACAACGCTAGCACTCATAAATAGGGGAGATATCATAATATTAATGGGTGACTGGAATGCGAAAATAGGATCTAACAACAATGGACTTGAGGAGATAATGGGCAAACACGGGTTAGGGAGAGAAAGAAACAACAACGGGGAAAGATTGATAGAGTTGTGTCAGACTTTCGACCTAGCAATCGGAGGGAGTCTATTCCCACACAAAGATATCCACAAATACACATGGACAACACCCAACGGGATCTCAAGAAATCAGATAGATCACATATGGATCAGCAAGAAATGGAAAGAATCAATGTTAGATGTGAGAAATAGAAGGGGAGCAGATATACACAGCGATCATGAATTACTAACTGGGAACTTCAGAATGAAACTAAGCCAACAAGGAAGAAGCAGAAGAAATAGAAAGAAGAAAATAAATATAAACAACTTAAAAAATCCGCAAGTAAGAGCTGACATAGTTACGGCGTTACGAGAAAATATTAGAAATAATAGAGAATACACTTGGGAAGAGATTCTGGAAATTTACAACCAAACAAGCGAACAAAATCTTGGAATTTCACAACCACAAAGAAAAATCTGGATAACCGATAACACATGGGCCTTGATTAAAAGAAGAGGTGAAATGAAGAAAATGATAAACAACAGGATGGCATCAAGAAGAGAATATGAAGAAATAGCGAAAGCAGTAAAAAGAGCAGCAAGAAGAGATAAAAGGAAATTTCTACAAAATTTAGCCGGAGAAGTAGAAAAAGCAGCACAGCAACATAACCTGAGAGAATTGTATCGCATAATCAAGAACTTAACAAACCAGTCGGAACAACAAAACAAACCAATTAAAGATAAAAATGGTGCGCTCGTCACAAACTTAGAGGATCAATTAAAGAGATGGAGAGAACATTTCCAAGAACTGAGCAACGAAGAAAGTACAAATAATGAAGCAGACATAAGAAACAGAGACAATGCAAATATCTACCCAACTGAGGGACTGGCAATACCTACTCAAGCTCCAAATATAAAAGAAATCAAAGCTACAATCAATATCCTGAAGCACAACAAAGCAACAGGTGAAGATAGAATTCCAGCAGAAATAGCCAAACTGGACCCTGACTTATTCGCAAAAACAATTGAACCCCACATCAGGAAAGCATGGATAGAGGAGAATATACCACCACCATGGAAGAAAGGAATGATTGTCAAGATACCTAAGAAAGGAGACTTGGCAAATTGTAGCAACTGGAGAGGAATCACGGTTCTAAATACTATTCATAAGATAATAGCAATTATTATAAAGAAAAGATTAGAAGAAGTACTAGAACCAATACTACGGAAAGAGCAGGCAGGTTTCAGACCAAACCGAAGCTGTGTTGACCAGGCAAATACTTTACGGGTCATAGTTGAACAATCAGTAGAATGGAATGACCCACTATATCTACTATTCATAGATTTTAAGAAAGCATTCGACACAGTCAAGAGATGCACAATATGGAGAACACTTACAAAGAAGGGAGTTCCTGAAAAAATCATCAACATCATCAAAGCGATGTATGAAAATGCAGAGACAACAGTTCAACACAGAGGTAAGATCAGTGATCCATTCTACACCAATATAGGAGTTAGACAAGGATGTCCACTATCTCCACTTCTCTTCAACACAATACTAGACGAGATTCTAAGAGAAGTTTGCACTGGAATAAACGGAATAGAATGGGATCTCTTCGGAAACTTAGAAGACTTAGATTACGCAGATGATGTATGCCTCATATCAAGAAATCAAAGGGACCTACAGAACAAAGTCAACAGATTACAGGAAGAAGCAAAGAAATCGGGACTGGAATTAAATATCGAGAAAACCAAGGCAATGAGGACAAACAACAGTTATAGTGAGCCAATAACAGTGAGTGGCCAACAGATAGAATACGTAGAAGAATTCAACTATCTGGGGAGCATTATAACATCAAGAGAAGGTGCAACAGAAGATGTCAACAGCCGTATAAATAAAGCAAGAAGAACATTTGGGAGCCTAATGAAGATATGGCGGAGCAACCAAATATCGAGAACAACAAAGCTAACAATATTCAGAGCATGTGTTAAGTCAACATTAATATATGGCAGTGAAACATGGCTCACTTCGGTCAGAATCAAACAGAAGCTACAAGTATTCATCAACAAGTGCTTGAGAATTATATGCAGAATATTCTGGCCGGCAAGAATTAGCAACGAGGATTTATGGATGATAACTGGAGAAGAACCTATCAACAGACAGATAAATAGGAAAAAATGGAAATGGATAGGTCATACACTAAGGAAATCAGAAAGTGATATAGCAAGAAGAGCTCTAGAGTGGAATCCACAAGGACAAAGGAGACCCGGCAGACCATACAACACATGGAGACGCACAATCGATCAAGAATTAACAGTCAGCAATTATACCTGGGACGATATTAAGGAAGTAGTACTCAACAGAGAGGAATGGAGGTTCACTATCGAAGCCCTATGCTACCACGCGGAGTAATAGGAGAAAAAAAAAAATTTAACTATTTTTGCTCATATAAGGATGAAATTGGAAAATTTAAAATTGAAATTGAAAAAACTAAAATGGATCTAATTACGCCCTAAATATTTAAGTTCGCATATTATGAATTTTTTGTTACTGCTAAATTATGAGCTTTAATGTGTATGGTCGGTAATATGTTAAATGTGTCCTAATTACGAACTAAATTTTTGTAAACTATTTTCAGTAAATTAATTTTATTTCTTGTCTTATATTTAAAAAACGTATATTTTAATGTTTATACCAATTACTTGCTTTTTATAAATAGAAGCAATCTCTGAAATTATCTTTCTATCAAAATTTTGTGAAGGTATCTGAAATGAATTACCAAAAGAATTTGTTTACATTTGAAACATTTTTTTGAATCGACGGATTATGCAGACATTTTAAGAAATTTATATATTACAGATGTATCCTTAAATAATATAAGATTGATGCCAATCTTCGATGCAAAATAATAATGATATCATTCTAAATATCCAATATAATGGGCAAGTTTAATTAATAAGTCAAGAAAGTGATCAATTCCAGATCAATACATCAACATTTCATAAAAAATTTGAAGAAAACCGTATAATCAAAAAACCCGAGGAAAGACGTTCGAAGAAATTTAGACCTGGAGGAAATGAAATGTCGAAGAAAATTAAACGAAATATAAAAAACGATATTGAACACCAACGTAGTTCAAATGAAGAAAAAACTGCTAATATGCCTTGTTATAATATTTAATTTGATTTGGCTTTTGTTTAGAATACTGCATTATCGATTTTTTGAAATACATATTAGCCATAATAAATTATAAATGATAATAAATAATTCTACTCAAATATTATTTATTTATTACAAATTAAAGTATCTAATATTGAATTTTTATTACTTTTTATTTTAATTATTTAAAAAATTAATTATCAATTTTTACTCTTATTAATTATTTTAAAGATATTTCTTTAATAAAGTCGTAAAATGGTACACGCGAATCACAAATAGGTTCAGAAGATGAAATTAGGTATACCTGTGGGCGGAATTAGCTCATATTAAAAATTTCGAGCGGAAATAGCTAAAACCATATCATTAGTAAAAGAAAACAACTGGGATTGAAGCTAAGTAAGTTTTATTGGATGATTGAATACAATTTTCCTATAACATTAGACAACAAATTGTTAATTTATAAAGCTGTATTAAAGCTGGTATGGACTTACTGAATCCGGTATGGCTGTGAGTAGTGACAAGCAGTTCTAATATTGAAATATTGTAACAATTTTAGTTGTCAAACAACTTGTGGATTTCAAATGGTGCTAGTCAACTTAAGCGTCACAACATTCATAGGCTATAACTCAACAGATCCTAGCAAAGTATAAATAGTTTGTTTTCCATCCAAAACTCACTACATCTCGCTTAGTTTTTATATAAAAACAAAATATCATACAAACTATTGAATGTCTCCATTAGAAATAGATTGTACAGTTTACAAGAGAAATACAAAAAAAATCTGACGTTTGCCACCCTGGTTATTAAAAATTTTACACAATGAACCCGTCTGCTCTGACACATCATATGCCAGGTATCTAAGACATTAAAACAATATGATTATAGATACCATGAGTTTTTCTTATGTTACCTAATATGTTCTTCCTAAAATATCTTCCATTCGAATGTTTACGCTATAAATTCAAAAAATCTTTTCAACGTCCACATTTCACAACTATTTGACTATAGTCTTATTTTACTTTTGCAAATTATAATTTTCGCTTATGGGACGTATAAGCCAATACATACTCCTTCACTTGCTTTTAATCTGATTTTGATGTGATTCACCACGTTAGTTTGAATCGCATTTTCAATCTCTAGGATATTAGCAATGTATAATAAATTCAAATTTGAACCAATCATACTAGCTTGGGATACTCCTGAACGTATATTTTTTTTTAAAGTGTACATTTCTTCATATTTGACCAACATTTTTCATCCACATCCCGAAAGGGCATGACATTTGCAGATCTAATCAATAAATAAAAAAACTCTTCTATTCCTATGATAAGATTTTATTATTAAGTATATACGAAGCAACTGCGGATTCAATTTGTAGAGCTGACAACTTGTGAAACACTAGTCTTAGGTCGATAAATACAGCTGAGCAGAATAAAAAAAAAAATTTATTCATATCTAAATCTACGACGATGTTAATGAAAAAACATCAGTAGCTAAATTATTATATATATTTTATTTACCTATCAAAATAATTTGATAATAATATTGCACAACATAAACATTTCATCATAAACAATAATCAATTGTATTAAAAATAATTTTCAAATAAAAATTTGTATTTTAAATAATAAAACAGCATCAAATTGTATTAAATTTTAATAATAACAAATTTATAAGTTGAAATATTAAAAAAAAAAAAAAACAAATTAATTTCTCAAGGTTTCTATATAAAATTGTTACAAATTGTTACTTACTGGTGGTATATTATGATTCATTATTTATAATCTAAGTGCCTAAACTAGATTAAGCTATCATCATTTTATGAAAATTTCATCATAAAAAAAAATGATTTTATTTATCTAACAAAACTATTTTATTATTTCAAAACATTACCTACGATTATGTTACATATTTATGTTGTTGAATTTTTTTTATAAATTCTTTTAAATGACAGCATAAATCAATATTAAAAAATACAACATTTGAATTTTTTTTTTTTTTACTTGTATTCTCATCAAAATTTTATGATTCAATTTAAAGGTCAACTCATTTTTTGTACGCTTAGCTTTTCTTTTGTTTTTATTTATTCAGATCAAAAACTATAGTGTTGTTAGCATATTATTAAATTCACAAGTATGTATGTAGGTATGCAGAAATCAAAAAAATTGATTCTAATTAAAATTTTAATGATTATTTTTGATATATTTTAATATGACAGTTATCAGTTATATGATTAAATAAAAATTCTGAGATATATTTTGTCTCACTGAATTCACAGACATAACAAAAAAAAAACATTAATTTAAAATAAAAAAATATCATCGTAAGTGGAATTGTTAAAAATTAATTTAAAATTATTTTTTAATAAAAGCAGTGATTGCCTTATGGAATTCAGTACATTGATGTTTTAATAATTACATTACATGTAAATACAACAACAAATAAAACCTGCATAAAAGCCTGAAAGATCAACTACTACCATTAATGGTGGTTTTAGAGGAGGTTTTGGTGGTTTATTAAATTTATGTGTACTCATTACCAATTACAGAATTTGAAATAATTTATTTGCTTTTGGGTGAGGCATTAAAAGATTAAGTAAAAGATAAAGTATTAATTATGACACACTTGATGCAAAACTTAAATGGATAGCTCATGCGTAAAGTTTAGTTCATACTATCTTTTGTTTTTATAAAAATTGTAAATTAAAATTTCACATTATATTATCTCTGTACTATTTTATCTTGCATTTGTATTTGTTTGAAATTTAACTGTACTTTACATTTTGTTTTTATACGTTGATTTATTAGAACAAGAAATGATTATTATACTATTATACACACTCTACACAAGCTACTAAGCTCATTTTGAGATAGACTGAATAAATAAATAAATAAAAATTAACAAAAAAGAACTTAATCTAAAATATAATAAATTTTATTAGCGTATATACGAAGAAACTCGCGTTTGTCAATAAAAAATACATTACTGACTTATAATCAAGTCTTAAACCCGATTCTGGTATATGGTATCCAAATATGGGAATGCGCAACTCAACATTGAATCCATCCAAAGATTCCAAAGTGCTAAGGATAATGGTCAGTGCTCCTAAGTACATCAGAAACCAATCAACCTCGAAACCAACAACTTGGCATTTTTAATATAATAAAAAAGCGAAAAAAATAATTATAAAGTTAAAAGTCAGTGCGAAAATTGATACTGTTTTAATAAAATTCAATAAATTCACCAAATCATTGTTTAGAGCTACAACAGATAAAGTTGAAATTGCGATCATGATAGCTAACGTTCGCAACGAATAAAGTAAATAAAGAATAAAAATAAAAGAAGGTGTAAATTTAGTTTTAGTACCATTTTTCAGTACTTAGGTTGTTTTATTTTAACAGTGTGAAATATTAGAAGTTTTTTTGTCTATTTTTTAAACCAACATAATATTATGCAGTTCTATGTCAGGGTTTTTGATATTTGGCATTATTTTTTAGTACGAAAATTGTTTCGTTTCGATAGTGTCAAATATTCAATTTATGTTTATTATTTCAAAAATTATAATTTCGTTGTATATGACAATATTTGGAACCTGTTTAATTTATTAAACAATACAATTTCTTGACTTTTTTGTGCTGACTTCTTTACTTTGTTTTTATTGTCTTAATAATTAATTTTAACAAATTATTTCTTGCAAAATAAATTATTATAAAGGGTTTAAGAAAAATAAAAATATTGATAATATTGATTGCTTGATTGCGATAATATTGATTCATCTGATGTTCATGAATAAAGGAAAAATAATTTTTTTCGCGATGGAAAGAAATCTTGGAAAATTTATGACAGATATTTGTGATGTATTTATTTTATGTCAGTTTTCTTAGAATATGGTATTTGTTTTGGTATCTAGGTGACAGAGTTGAAAGATATACCAGGCAATTAAAAAACTATTTTACATAAATTTAATATTATTTAATACTAAACATTTTAATGAAATTTAGTATTAAAATTTATATAAATAAGACAAAACAGAGAAATAATAATATATGATGAAAACAAGTCTGATATGACAGTAATGACATTTACATTTACATTTTCAAATAATGTATGACATGAGAACATAATCACAAGAAATATATGAAATATACTTTGACCATGGATTGGCGAAAGAAAGTAAATAATATTTTATAAAAATTTTAATATAGCAAATTAGTTATTACAATTAGTTGGCCAACATTTTCAGTTTTTAAATATATTGGCTCTAAATGACATTATTTTATATGATAACTCAATGCGTACGACAAGAACAGTAAGTACATATCATTTACTGGGGATATTTTCAAAAAATGTGGGATATTTTACTTCGATAAAATATATTTTTAATATATGCACTTCTTTATATTATAATTCTCTATATTTAACAAAAACAGGTGTTATTTTATTATTATATTAACTTGCGGTGTCTGTTTATTTTTATATTTATTTATTTGTTTGTAATGTTGTCATTCTTAATTCCATGTGATATGTAGAGTAAAAATGCCAGGACGCATCGGAAAACTAGGATTGTTTTTTAAATATTTTACTTTTAAAAAGTAATAAAATATTATTTGGAAAACGTTATTTACTTGCCAATTTAAATGGGTTCACACTGAAAAAAAGATTCACATTACTATATTTATTGATGTTGTGTTACAAATTGATATTATATTGTCAAATTGATAATACTTTTGTCACAAATATTTAATTTATATTAGAAATGTGACAATTATACTCGTATACACCTAACTTTTGTTTGTCACATTCATCCTGATTTGTTTTAAACTTAATAAATAATGCATTATTTAAAATTTTAATAAGGATTAGTCCAGTTTCATTGTTGCGTTTTCTTTTTTATTTACAAATTCACTTATTTATTAAAATCCACTTATTTTTTGTTGTAGTCGAATGACTATACTTGAAAAAAGGATTAACCTTAATGTGAATTAACTTGTACCAATTTAATAAAACTTTATTATATAGATAACAATTGAATTACCGTGTGTAGGACTTGCCAAGGACCTTTCAAGGATATTTCAAGGACATTTCAAGGATTTTCCGTTTTCTTATTAAATAATAAACCGTTACAATCCTACCCTATAGAATAATATTAAATTAATAAAGATATAAAATTAATGTTTTTCATACCAGGAACACAGACGGACATAACCTCATTCACAAATCAATTTTAGTTTTGAAAATACGACTGATTTTTTTTGTAAAAAATTCAAAGTTTTTATTAATTTTTACGTCAATGTCATTGAAATTGACATTTTATTACAGTAATGTATGGATTTATGATCTATTGTAGTATATGGCGGTTTAAATACTGTTATTTAACTGAATGCAAAAAAAAACAAACAAAACAAAAATTGGTACCAATGTTTTTAAACTACCATTTTCGGTTTTCGTTTTAAGAATACAATATAATATTAAATATTTTTTAAGACCTTAGAATTTTAATAAATAAATTTTTTTTAAATGTTATCACTTTCAATAATTAAATAATATTACAGTTTGTCAATAATTAATTTAATGTACTTAAATCTAAGAATATAAAAATATTTAAACTAATTTCAATATCGATAAATATTCATAACTTAATTTTACATAATTTTAAATTGAATTTTTTATAGTGTTACAAATAAATATTCATAGAATATTTGTAGACTCTATACTTGAAATAATAATTTAATAATTGAACTGAAATATAATTAAAGGACAATCAAATATTTTAAGAATTTTATTTAAAATATGGACAATTCAGATATGTATGGTATTTCCATAAAGAAATTTTTCATTTTTATCTTATTTATTTGAATCCACAATTACTACATAATACCACACCGCTTTACATATATTTTTCTCTAAAATAGGTACGAGCATCACTTTCAAATACAAAAAAATAGTGTTCCATAGGTATTGATGAACTAATTTTCATCTGAACTGATTGCAAACACTACTATCAAACTAACCTGAATATTATAAATGTTTCGTAAAAGCACAGTTTAGAATTGAATTCATACAGGGTCTTTATCTAATAATTGAACTACTATATGTCAACAATTCAAAGTTTTGTATGGGACCACTCAAACAGATTTTTAGGAGATAATCGGGCTTAAATAGATTTTGATCCACCTTCTTTCAGATACATGATGGAAACATGAAATGGTGATTTTTTTTTTCTTTGTCAAAAAATGACTCACGGTCCGAGTCAACTTTATCAATACGAAATTCAAATTGAAGAAGAGATACCAAAATTATTGAAAATCTCAAATAACTCCAATGTTGGTAGTCCAAAGTTAGTAGTTCGTAGTCCCAATACAAAGTTTCCTATATTAGTTTCTATACGCCATTATTCTTTTTTTTCCTTTAATTTTTTTTAAAAGAACTCAATTACGGGTTTTTAAAAAAAAATTTAGTTTTTGTGTAAAATAAGTTAACAATAATGAGATTAACAGTAAGATAAGGATGTCTCACTATCACCACTTCTGTTCACGCTTGTAATAGAAAAAATCATGCAAGAAACAGACTCAGATCCACTTCCACAAGCAGCGCATAAAATCGGTCTACAAATTAACATAGACAAAACCAAGGTGAAGAAAATAATTCAAAAAAAGACACCATCAAAATAAAATATGCAGTCGAATAGGTTGAAAACTTCTTCTACCTAAGCAACATATGAACAACAAACGGAGAAACAGAACCAGATGTCAACAGCATTTGGTGAACTAAATCCAATATGGAAGAGTTGGGAAATAGCCAGAAAAACCAAGATTAGAATAATCAAAGCTTGTTGCAAAGGCAGCGAAACTTGGATGACAACAAATACGATCAAAAACTTCAAGTATTCGCGAAGAAGAAGTTGCAGCCAAAGAAGAATTTGAGGAATACATTTTCTGGCTCAATACCATCAATAATAGGGACTTATGGCAGCTAAAAAGTTGAAGAATCGGCAGTGAACACAATTAAGAACAGAAAATAGAAATGGTTAGCTCACACTCTGCGGAAACTATCAAAAAGTATAACTGAAATGGCCCTAGAATGGAACCCACAAGACAGTAGAAGGATAGCAAGAAAGAACACCCTGGCGTCGAACTATAACACCAAAATTAGATAGTTATGTGCGAGTTTGGGAGGAAATTAAAATCAATGCTCAGAGAACAGTGGAGGAGACTAGTTGATGTCCTATGTTCCCGCGAGGAGTAAAAACAAAAAAGAAATTTAGTTTAATTTGTTTTTTTCAGGTTTGAGAATTCATTAAATTTTAGTACACATTTTAAATAAATAATGAGTTGAAAAAATTATAACGAGCTAACTCACAATTTTATGGGTTTTAAAGAAAATTAGTGTGGTTAAAATAGTATGGAAAAGTAATACCGTTAATACCACATTAGAAACAATTTAATCCAATCTTTCTATTCTAGAATCTAGTTCTATATATTATTGTTTCTGTTATATTAAAAATAAAGACTGTATAAAGACTGGAATATACTTCCAAATCTTAGGGTCATATATCCTGTAGGATATTGTCTACTGAGATTATAAATAATCATATATTATAATAGAGTTAAGTAGTTGTCAACATTTCACCTCAAAATTATTCAATCTATTCACCAAAAATGAGAGCAAATAAATCACCACACCATGAACACACCTACATCAGTACACCATCCTATTTATAGAAATTTCAAGAGAGTGCATAGCATAGGTAGCAATAGCAAATGAGTTTTATTTTCATCATTAAATGTAGGTATAGACAATGTATAGACAATGGGGTATATACACTTAGGTATAGACAATGTAATGTGTATCGTAGTAAGTTGTAAACAAAATTATTGTTTTTTTTTTTATATTCATTTATAGTGAAAAATATCAGTATATTTAAATCCCTGTTCTGTTAAAAACGTTAAATTTGTCTTTAACTTGAATTATAATTAAGAATAATAATTAAGAATAAGAATTGAATAATAGGGGTCTCTAGTTATTTAAGACTTAATATCAAAACAATATCAAAATAACATATAATTGCTCAATTACCTGTTATATCTAGCTATAACCAAGGCTAGCTATCATGAAAAACGTCGTATAGCTAGTCATTATACGTAATATATTAATATTATCTCTTAATAATATTTTAACTAATCAAACCTATAACTTTTAATCTTTATTAGACCTATTATTTAAATCTTTCTCAAATAATCAACACAAATAATCCAGACAACTATATCCAAATAAATTTACTCAATCATTTTGAAATTTCCATTGGAAAAACCATTGGAAACTACAGAATAACAAAGTTTTTAAAATTTATTCTAATAAAGATTGATTTGACTAAAAAAATTGTTTTCAATTTAGAACTATTTTCAAATTAGAATTAAATTCTAATTTAAAAATAAAATTTCGAACGTATCAATTTTATTTATTTTCAATGTCTAATAAAAATCGTACATTAACCTTCAATAAAATTATTTATAGAAAATATTTTGGAATTAATATAAATTTAAAACGCAAAAAAACTAGATGATGCATAAAAAATGAAAAGCAATTTTTTTTTTAATTATTAGAACTGAACAAACATGTAAAACAAAAAACAAAAAACAGAATTTAAAATTATTAATTTTGAAAAAAAAAAAATAAAAAAAAAAAAAACAATTTAGAAGATTATTTTTTATACACAAGGTAGTTGGCCATAATTGAATGGTTGATTAAAGAAGTTTTAATAAATAAATTCAAATTTAAATTTACAATCACCGAGCCTGATTAGTAATTTTAAGTTAAGTTTGATAAATTTGTATAATAAAAAATTTAAGTCAAGATAGTTTTCGAAATAAATAAGTTCGACTATTCGAATATAGCCGAAAAATAGAAAATGGTAGAAGAAATGGTTACTTTTCTAGCTAATAATCAGAATATTTCATCATCTATGTTTTGAACAAGGTACACTATTTCGATTTCAATATTTATTGACGTGTAAATTAAACTCATTATTTCGTAAAGTGAAATAAAATGAAATGTAAAGCTGCTATTTCAAAAGGACTAAATTAATATTTACAGTTCCACAAGTTATAGTGTGCTTAATCTTATATTATCTATCTTATCGTTTTATGCTAGTTGCATTACTAGATAACACTGCTCTCTGAGCTTCTTATAACAATGCAAATATTAATCTACTTGTTTTTGATTTTATATTATTAGCCAAAACTTAGGTCGAAGAAACTTTATACTTTCGTATTGTTGGCCTTTAGAGAAGAAAAGAAAAGAAAAGGGTTAGAGTTGGAGAAATGAAAAAGAGCAAGAAGTAGAAAAAGGTTCAGACCTTCAGAAGGTGGTTGCGAACTATGTTTTTGTTGAAGTTCACTTTGAATTATTGTAAACTAAACATATAAAAACTACCCCTCCTTGGGAATACGCTGGGTGGCGCAGTAGGTAGAGCGCCTGCCTTTTAACCGAAAGGTCCCAGGTTCGATTCCTGATGAAGCAAAAAAAAAAAAATAAAATACTTTATGGATTTTTCTACCTGGTCCAGTACCCTTTGTCATTGGGATATAATAAATGGCAAAAAATAATTGAGAGTATAATCTGGTAACAAATTAAATAAATGAAACTATTCTATTTAAGAAGGCTTAGTTCCTGACAATAGTAGTAGTTTTCCACATTCAATGAGTTTATAAGCCAGTAATTTGTTAAATAAATACTCGAAATATTGTAGATTGTAGTGTAAAATTGCAGTACCGTACTTAATTAAGCTCGAAAAGGTGATTCTACCTAAGTTACTGTTACTGTAGAGTGTAAAAAAAAAAAAAAAAATCCTTGTAGTGGAATGCGATTCAACACTCTAGGAGTTCTTACTATAAACCAATTTTCATAACCAGTCTTGAACCATCTTGGTATTTCCACAGGTGGACTTTTGTAGCCTCTCGTGTTTCTTGACGGAATTGCTTAAAAGGTGGAAGTATAGTGATTTTACTTCTTCCGAGCATGTGCCTACTCCCACAACATATCTATAAAAAAGGGTTAGTTCTCTAGAGTCTAGGTATAACCCAGTTTAATTAATATATAAAAAATTATTCAAAACTTAGAAAATCAAAGCGAACGAAGGAAAATCATTACTCTTATTCATTATTATATTATTATTTTAAAAAAATCCCCTCATATTACGCTCACAACAAAAAGGGAGACGTTATCAAAAATGTGAAATAATTAGACGTTTATTTAGATTGCAAGCTCATATAGCCCACATACATAATAAATAAAATCAAGCACTTATGAACAAATGTCAATCTAAATGTATTCTTTAATTTGGTATGAGCCCCAATTGCCTTTTTAAAATACAGTTCAGTATAGTTATATATAAGTAAGACAATTATTCTAATGTTCATTTGATTTTGCGGTGTAGATTTAAGCAAAAATCAAATATCAAAATCCTATATCAAAAGACTAAAATCAAATATCAAAAGACGAATTAATGAAAAACTATTGATAATGGTACATAAAATACATTATGGTACATAAAAAGCAGCACCATAACAAATTATGTTCCAATTTGCTCTACTATAAAAAAAAAGTAATAAGAAACGGAAATTATAATCAAAATTATTTATTATTTCAGTAAGAAAATAGGAATGGAATCGCCGGTAAGAGGATTTTTTTGGTTTTTTGAGGCGGTAATAGGACGATTTGACCGATGTATTGAAATGTATATATATATATATTAAAAAATATTATCTTTAATTAATAATTTGTATTACAAATATGGTCTTAAATGTTCAATCTGAAACAAAACCCAATTTTTACTTAAAATATAGATTAAAATAAAATTTTGCAGCGAAAATTAAATAAAAAAAAACTCTTAACATGCCGTTAATAGGGTACTTTACCTTATTTTCAGTTTTAATTAAATAATTGAAATAATTTAATAAAATTCAAATATAACTAAAAATCAAAAATAAAAATTTTAATTTTGAAGAGCAAAAATTTACAAACTCTGTCTGTAATGTCATAATCTCCAGGTTCCAGATAATTCTATATAAGCCTAAAGAAGCCGTAGAAAATATATAAACTATTAACTTTGAATCCGATTACAATTTTAAGTGTTTTATATGGAAGTGACCCAGTTTTAGTCAAATTAAACTATATATAAACGGATATCTAACAGATTTTATTTTGATTAAGTCAGGTGTTCCACACTGATCAATTTTAGGGCCATTATTTTTCTCAATTTTTATAAATGATATTTTACTGTAGTTGAATTTAGTAAGATACTTCTCTTTGTAGGAATGTACTGTATTAATATTCAACTAGAAGTATTTTAAAACTATTTCACACACAATCAATAATTTCTTAAGCTTCTTAAATCTAAATGCATGATTGTCAACCGTACTAATTGAAATTATGATAATTTAACTTCTGTTTTAATCATTATTAAAATTATTCCATTTGTTGGCCATTACAAAAATATTGCTGTTATACTTAACATACTTTTACTTGTAAAACAGATTTTTAGTCTACTTAGATTATTATAAAACTCATCTCAGTCTAGAACACTCAAGTGACTGCAACAAGACACTTTCAAAGCAATTTGAACAAATATTAATAAATTTAAGTAAAATTGAACAAATTTAACTTAAATTTACTTAACTATTACAATAATCAAGTTTACAACAAAACCAGCTTTATTTTTCTTAATTTCAAAAATGTTTAGTAATAATATTTTTACCAACACTGTTAAAAAATAATAATGTTGTACAAAATAATTTGTTTTTGTTTTTTTTTTTTTTAATTTAAAAATTATGTTTATATTCACGATAATTTTTCTAGTAAATATAAGTATTTAAATTATTTGCAATCTTTATTTCTTGTGCGAAATTACTTCATCAATGTAACCCTTTTTTTTGTTTTTTTTATTCTTAAAATTAATTTTAAAATTAAAAATGCTAATTGGCTTACATTTCGAAAGGGAAAAGAAATTTTGGCTATTAATATGTAGGTAATCTGATAAATAAATAAATTAAAAATTATATTAAAGATGGCTTAAAATGGCTCTTACATTTAACTAATTTATCTATAGCAAAAAGTTATTGAGTAAATAAAGTCTACGAAAATAATGGTTAATATATTTCTTCTCTTATAACTCTGATTATCAAAATAAATTCTTATCAATTTTACTTAATTTTGAGTTGTGTTGTTGTAAAATAACAAATTTTTTGTGTAAATGTGAAATGTGTCAGTGCCGTTCCTCTACTGTTTGATAACGTATTTATATTATTTTATAACCAGCAATGAATTCGAACTAACATTAAAATTTAAATTTGGTGCAGGAATATTTTTAATAGATTTTTAATCGAATAGAATATAAGTGTAATCGGAAATTTCAAACTAAGATCAAAATGCAAACATTTGAGGATCAAGCAACAACAAAAGTTTGACAATGTTGATGAAATTGCGGTAAATTTTTGTGATGAATTGAGTTCTGTCAACAGATCCATGATACATATATCCAAAATGGATTCCCGGTTAATGCTACTGAACCCACCCATTGCAAGTGATTGTGACACATAAAACCAGTTACAAGTGTGCACGCTTTCATATTAACACATTCACTTTAATTGCGGCAATCCCCGTAATTTTTTTCCACTGAAATCGTAATGACTGCGATTCCCGCACTTTTTCAAAATTTTATTTAGTAGTCACCGAATGCAACAAAAGTACTAAAAAATAAGTTTTCTTTTATATTGAGCAATGAGTAATAATTTAACTCAAAAGTATTAAAATATATGACAAAATTTCAAAAAATAACGAATTTTTGATTATGGTACAATTCTTAGATAATGTAGGATAATGAGTCTATGCTTCCCAAAAATAGCTTACGAGAATTCCCGCAAAATGAACATATATTTTAAATAGAAACAAAATTTATTGCTTCTATTAGATGACTTAAAAATTTTGTTGTGAGTAGACTTCAATGAATTATTTTTTTAATTTAGCTGCGTTGCAGGTACAATGTATGAAATGTATGAGAAAAAAATTGCAGGACTTGAAAAAGTTTTGTATAGAAAAATCAAGTGATTTTTTCAGCAGACTTCATAAAAATTAGGTGGAACATAAATGTGCAATCAAACAGTTGTAAAACTAAAAATTGTATTGTAATAAATATATACCTATGTAGCCTCAGTTTAATTTTTAACATTTGTAGTTTTGTGGCAAATTGTTTACCAAAATAATTTAAGAAATTTATTTTAAAAAACTGAAAATACTTGCATCTGTTTACCTCAAAAAATTTTCTAATCTGTATATCAGAAAATTTTACTAATAACTTTAGGAACAAAAAAAATTAGAAAAACAAATAGGAATAAAACAATGAAAACTGTATTAGGATATATAAATATGAAAAATATTTTGATACCCATTCCAATTACGTTAAAGGGAATCGTTTATACATTTCAGTCACTTCCGAATGAGTAATGAATTATTCAGGATAATTTATTTTAGTCTTTTTTGTTATATGTTTTTAAGTACTTGTGATTAAAATATTCAGTTGAAACGTAGAAATTACAAAATAAACTACAACTATTTGAGATTAAACATCCTCTTTCATAGCCCTATATTGGAGGAATATCTTTACTAACACCTTGAGTGTTATCTAATAATAATTTGACTTAATATATTCACTGGCAATCACAAAATACGAATTGATTTAAAAATTTAAAACAACAAATTTTAATAAAATTGTTACAGCGTCAAAAACTGTTTTTTCTATTTACCTATCATGAATTTTAATACCCCACTGGACTTCAAATGTTTTAAAAGTATTTTTGACCAAATTGTAAGTGACGTCCAAATGGCATTTCGAATTATATAAATTTTTTCTCATTAAATAATGGATGACACTGTAAAATTACTAATTTAAGATTGACATTAAAAATGACATAACTGAAATCAAACTGCTTAATCGATTAGACTGCAATAATGCATTTGATTTTAATCTGCCATTTTATCGATTACATCTTATTATCCATACGAATTTTAAGCTTAAAAACAAAACGTCACAACAAACTCAGATGACATTAATTTTGACATTAATATTGAATTTTCACATTTTGATAGCACCACCTAAATTAACAATACTTCAATAATCAAAACAAATGTGTTAAATTATTGATTAATATTATTTTTAAAAAAAAATTAGATTTAATTTGATTCACGCAATAAACATGAATGTGGAAACACAAAATTAAATCAACAGAAATCAACATAAAATTGAATTTTAAAAGAAATTTCAATGGAATCATTATTCATCTAATTAGGTACTATCTTGAAAATCTAGTTTTGTTTTTTCTAGATTTTATTTAAATTTTTTGTTTTTAGTAATTTTATTACAAAAACACTTTAATAAGCAAACGAACATTTTTGTTAAAATCAAGTATTTAATATTAAATATAATAATTAAAAATATAAAAACTTACTTTCTGTTAACAGTTTTGTTGCCGCTGATGTATTGACATTAGTTTTTTGAGCAAGAACAACCGAAACAAATAAAATGATAATGAAAACACGAGCCATTTTTATTATTATTATTTTTTTTTTTTTTAATTTAAAAACACTTACAAATTAAATAACAAAATAGATTATTTAAAAAAAATATGATGAAATTTGAAAAAAAAAATGTGTTTTTTTAATGAAAATGAAAATGAGTGAATTTATTTAATATTTTTATAATAATTTTTTTTTTTATATATTTATAACTCTCATTTGGAGTATTTTAAGTAAAATTCAACATAACACCAAATTTTTTTTTTTTTTTGCAATCACTCAATTCACCAAACATCAATTTTTTTTTTATTTTTTTATGTAATTTAAATTAAATGTCTAACATTTAAAAACATAATTACAATTTATTTAATAGAAATTTTTTTTAATAAAAAAAAAACAAATTAAATTAAAATTATTTAAAAAAACAATCACTTTAATTCACATGAGTCCAACAAACACAACACAACCGAAATTTTATTCTACCATATAAAGTTTAATTTAATTTTTATAAAAAAAATTTTATTTGTTGTTTTTGTTTTGTATTTTTCACATTTACACAAAATTTTTGTTATTTTTCATCAACACAACTGAAAATTCAGCAAAATTGATAAAGTTTTTTATTTTGTTTATATATTTTATTTTATTATTTATTCAGCAAAATGACCAGCAGCAGCACTACATTAAATTCTCATTTGAATGTGAAAAACTCTTAAATGAAATAATTTGATTTAAAAAATCCAATAAGATTTAAATTAAATTTGCAATGATATAATAATTGTATGTAGTTGCTGTTAAAATATTATCAGTCGCTACTCAGTAAGAGTTTAAAATAAAAAAAAAAAACAAAATTGTTTTTATTTTTTTTTTTGCTTAATTAAAATCTTAGTTGCTCAGTAGCAGTAGTACTCTTAACTTTATTTCAAATGATTTAAAAAAATGAGCGGATAAAGTTGCATTTCAATTTTTTTTTTGTTTTTTTTTTTTGTTCTTCACTTTTATTTTAAACTTTGTTCGTATAAAGTTGCTATTTTTGATTTTTCTTATTTTGTTATTTTTAACTTAAAAGTTGTATAAGTTAAAATATGGATTGGTTGATTATTTTTAAGAGAGATGTTGTATGGTAGAAGGCCGTCGTATCACTAAGTTTTTTAAAAGCATCTGAATTTTTAGTGATTGAATTTTTGTAGTTTTGGTATATGATAAATTGAGATACCGCTTAAAAATAAACTGAAATTTTAGTAGGTTTAGATAGATATGGATAGTTTATTATAAATGTTTTTTTTTTTATTTGTTTTAATATTTGTAAGAAAATTTTTTTTTGTTCAAAAGAAGTTATTAATTTGATATTTCATTTATAACTATATTTTGGGACATTAAATTAATCTATTCATAATAATTAAACTAATATTATCTATTTGTATATTATTAATTTATTGTAACTTGTGTATTAAGAATTAATTTATTCCACATGCAAATTTTGTATATTATAATTTGTGATAGTAAAAAATGAAATTTTTATAATAAATTAAATAACTTTGATTATCTTTTCTTTGCACAATTTTACTAGGATGATATGATACAATGGTTTAGACTTTAGTTAATGAATTTATTTTTGTTAAGTTACTTGAATAGCCTAAGTTTATACTACCTGAACAGAAGTTCTAGTGTGTTATTATTTGTATGTGATACAAGAATAATAATTCTAGGATTTTGAAATGTCTAAGTTTACTATTTGAACAGAAGGTTTAGAAAGTCTGGGAAGTTGCGTTATTTGGAAAACTGTTATGGGACTGATATGTTCGATATGGTGCATTGATGACAATTCTAGTTTGTTTAAAAGATCTACTACTTTAACAGAATGTCTAGACATTTAATTTTAGGCTTAAACTCTGAATGTTTGTAAAGCTGTTTATTTCTAATATCAAATGTATAGCATTTACTTAATATTAACTTTAAATGTAATATTAAGGAAAATAGAAAAAAATAAGACGCTTTAATGACACTGATGTTGTATAACAATTCAAAAAAAATTTAATAACTGAAATGTATAACATTTCAAAATTAGTAAAAAATTAAAACTATAAAATAATCTGAGGTGGATATATGGAGATATTTTCCATATTGTTGTTATAAAAAAATTCTGAGACCTATTAATTATTTCTCGCAAAATAACTTACTGGCGAAAGTGTTATATTGGGGGTGGATTTTTGTTCCACTAATTGAAATCCTGCTCAAATATATCTCCTTTATTTTGAAGATTTTTATTTCTTCAACAAAACACGTTAAAATTTATCTAACATTTTATTTATATCTAAAAATAAATTAAAATTATTAAAATTTATACCAAGAAAAGAAATTTCATTACAAAATTTAAATGAACTATGAATATTATATGAATATTTATTCACAGGCTATGTACGTTTTTATTGGTAGCAGTGTAAAGGTTAAAGACATTATTTAACAGATTTTGTGAGATTTTTGTAGATCAAAATTCGATATTTTTCAAGTTTAATTTTTCGATTTATACCGTTATGTATCTTAAATTTTTTTAATGCTTTTTTGTGAAAGTGAATGGAAGGATCACTGTTAATATAGGTAAATTGTTGCTGAACTATTCATTGAGAACTTCTCTTCAAAGATTCACACTGCTTGTAATGCTATAACAACTAACAAAATCAGACAACTAATTGACCAGCTATATGTAAAAAAAAAGTAATGATACTTGTTATCGAACTGGAGCTTCTATGAAATATATTTAATACGAGTAACAGACATCGGATGAACCAATATGGAAGTTAGTTTTTGATTTTACAATGGCGAAAAATGTTGCAAATCTATTTGCAAATATCGACATTTCGGAAGCTACTTACTTCATTCACCATCCAGTGTTTACAATTCCGAAATATCAATATTTTCGAAATAAAATGAATTTATTAATGAAACGACATTCAACTTTTATAATTACATTTACAAACAGTCTTCGCCAAGTATTATTATAATTAAAAATGTGAACTATATATATGTAAATGTAACTAATATCCATAAATTAAGCACATTCACCGGTTTTTTCTGTAATTATGGTATCGTGGATATTATGGTCATTATAGATATTTGGAAATTACGGATTTTATAGATTTACCGTATATGAATAATATCAAAGTTTATTTATGTAACAACTGAATAAAATTAACTACATATTAATTACTAGTGAGACCAGAATCACATAAGTTAAGGATTATTTATAATTAAATTTCATTTTTTTAGTATTAATCCATTATTTTTTAACTTAACACAAAATATTATAAATTTGGAAACCTGAATAAGTAATAATATATAGAATTTTTTTTTTAAATATTTGGCTTAATTTAAGGTTAAACGGAAAAGAGTAATGATATAACTATATACAAAAATGAACTTTAGAATCGTAGGTTAATATGGAAGCAAGTGTTTGAGTGTAATTAAAGCAAATTCAAATTGTCCAAAATTTTACGAAATATTAATAGGGTTTCATTAAGAGATTTGATAAATAATGCGGCTAATTTGCTTATTTTGTAATTATATTCTAGATTTGCTTTGAAAATCTAAAATCAAGTAAAAATATAATATAATTTTCTCCATTCAACTATGAAGTTTTGACAATAGTTCCATTAAAAGATTCGGTTAAAATTTCGTCTAATTTGCTTTTTATGTAAATACTTTCAACACTAGCTTTGAAAATCACATATCAAACTATGGTACTATTTCGTTTCAGAACTTTTTATGAAATTTTTTTTTTATATATGGTTTTTTGATTTTACCTCCATATACCACAGAAATGGCTTAATATAACGAATTTTAAATTGAAAACAGATCATTTGCTGCATCAATTGCTGAAAATGTGAATAATTGCTGTCCGATATATATTAAGTGTTAATTATCGTTGAATTAAAATTGTAATTGATTATTATAGAAGTTAAAGCATGTGACCATATCAATTTATTTTTTATCTAGCACTAACTATACCATTGATATCTTCTTTTCAAAAAATCAAATTTTATAATTTTTTTAACTTATGTCTAAGTTACCATTATGTATCTTATAGTTGTATGGATTTAACATTTTCTTTCTTATTCTATAAATTTAACTTACTGTTTAAATAACGTTTTCTTATTAGTTTTGTTTTTTTTATTTTTTTTTATGTGTTGCTTATTTGCATTTACGCAAAACGCATTCTATTTATTTGATTTTTCTGTTTATGATGAGTATTAAATTTTTGTTTTTTTTTATTTTTGTAAAATATTTAATATTATAGATTAGAGGACAATTTTGTCAATTGAAGTTTCTTTTCATTTTGTTAATATTTTATTTTCTGTAATATTTTTATTTAAAAATGTCTGTCTGTTGTGTTAAAATAACCTTTTGTAAGTAAAAATATAGGCAAATTATTTTAAGTGAATCGAAAGACTTAAGTGAAAAACTTGAAAAGAGAATTATGAAGGAAAATAAAAATATTGGTGATAATTTTAAAAACTCTAATTCAATGGGAAAGTAACACCTAATTTATTTTATAACATAGAAATAAAGAAATTTGATTGGAAGATGAATGACACCAATTATAATATATTTATTTTTAATTCCAGGTGGAAATATAAAATTAATGTTTTGTTCCATCTCTATATGATTACAAACATTACCTATCCTATGTAATTTACTAAATATTCTAAAATTGTAAATAGAAAAGTGTTTTTAGCTCTTGAAAAGAGTAACAATTTAATACAGTATAGCTTGATTGTATTTTTCCTTTTATTTCCAATTAAAATTTAAGTTATAGAAACGGGGATATGCCTATAAAAACATTTATTTTAGGTGTATCATTATATTGAATCTGTAAATTTGTAAATGCTTTGTATTGGCAAAATTGAAAATAAAAATAAATTAAAAGTAAAGCAATTTTAATTATTATTCTGTTAAATGATAAATATTTAAAAAGAGATGTAGCGAAATTAAATATTTTTTCAATTATTACGTATGAGGTTGTTGTTTAAGATAAATTAATAAAAATAATAGTGTCTATGATAAATTATAATGACGGAAAGCAATTTATGACGAAATATTGAATACGATTTTTTATCAAACTTCCTCGAATTAAGGCTGTTCCCATAAAAATTTATTTCCAATGATGGAAAACTTAAATGTTTTTCACAATAACGAGTTCATATTGTCAAATGTTTCGTCACACTTTCATTTACTAGACCAATATTTTTAATTGAATCAAATTTAAATTCAAGAATGAATTTGTTTACTAAACGTTTATTAATAACCATTTCTGCTCCTTCTAAATTTGTTATTGTTATTTTTTTTTGCATTTAAATCACAGATAAATTATATTATACTATTATACACTTCGCATATCACATTCGAGTTGTGGCACGTTGAATCACTACCTACCTACCTACCTAATATACTTCATGAAAATTTGTTAGCCATCAAAAAAAGGATTAATCAAGGAATATATTATATTATAATATATTATGAAGATTTATAATTAATGGTAAAATTAACTAATATCATTAAGCAACAAATTAGAATTGATTTAAACAAATGTGAAATCGGTTTTCTTACCACCTAAGGCATGCGTATTGTATTTATAAATTAAATATTGTTTTGATATTGACATTAGTGGTTACATAGCATTATCAAGAGTTGAAATCTGATTTTCTAACCAACTATAAAAACTCACTAAATAATTTTTTTCACTCCTATTTAAAGTAACAATAATTGTAATACATAATAATATTATAACTAATTATTGTTCTTAATATTTTATTTTGCTTAGTTTTT
This sequence comes from Argyra leucocephala, assembly GCA_963942445.1. NCBI lineage: Eukaryota > Metazoa > Arthropoda > Insecta > Diptera > Dolichopodidae > Argyra > Argyra leucocephala. Next base: position 47,670,338 of record OZ012679.1, on the reverse strand, counting down.
ATTTATTTAAACATTTATTAATACAAGTAACTGGTGGCCGGGGTACAGTAGAGACGATAGACCCCTAAAACTTATTTTGTGATTTCATTGTTGCTTTTTTATTTTTAACAAAACACCTGTGTCTAATTTTACTGGTCTGTAGCGCCTTTAATTTTTGATACAGTCCTTGCGGGTGTTAAGAGTTGTATGACAGCTTACCTGAACTAGTCCGAATTTCGAAAAACGGTAAAAGGCATGTTTAGTTATTATCCATGTAGTACCTTACAAATTTGCATGTGTGTAACGCTTTTTAATTTTTGAAATATACTTTTGCATATTAAGACTTGTACGGCAGCTGCTCGACCTAGTCCAAATTTCGAAAATCGGGAAAAGATATATTTGTTATTGATAGAGTAAACTGGAATACCAATTTTCAGATCCATAACACCTTTGGTTTTTGAAATATAATTGATGGATGCCAGAAGTAGTATGGAAGATACCCAAACAGAACTTTGAAATTCAACGCAGTCCTGTGCTTGATTCAAGGTGACACAGTGTCTTGCAGTAAAATTTGGTTGAAATACCTTATTGTGTTTGAGTGGAGTTCTGAAACAAAAAAACAGTTATACATGCATACATACATGCAAACAAATACATACATACATACACACAAACATTGTTATTTACACAATATAAGATCCTGGAAAAAGAGGCAGTCCTGATTTTGAACTGATTCTCAACTGTAAAACCAATCCTTATAGTATGGCCATCCGTATGCACCTATTTCATTAAATAATACTGAATTTTCACAGTTTCATATGAAAAACAATTAATTTTGAAGCCCATTGATTTGATTTGCGATATCAATTGAAAAATGAATTCAAATTATTTTATCGAAGTCAAGCAATTCGACTTACGATATCATTATCAACACAATGTTAAAGTATTTATAAGTGAAATAACAATACAAGAAGTTAAATATTAAATGCAAATGTTTTGAAATTTAGAAACAAAAAGAAAAACGGACCACCATTTTAGTGATTAATAGAAAAAGAGACAAATTATTAAATACAAAAAAAAAGCAAAAACACAAAAATATTGTCTTTGACTATTCAAGTGTTATATAAAAAAAATAGTTAATTCGAATCGAATATAAATGAATAAAATTGGGAGAAATGCTCATATACATTAATAATAAAAAAAAAATAAAAAAATATCAAGAAAACCAAAAATATAATTTTTTTTTTGAAAATGTGGTTTCACCAATATGATTTAGATCTTAAATTGTTTTTGTTTGTTTTTATTTTGATCTTGTACCGTTGTTGTTAAACATTATATCGCTTTGTATACATACTGTATACACTTTCTTAGATATTATTTATAATTTTGTATATAGATACATTTAAAAGCAAGTTTTAATCCGTATCTATAGATCTGAAAACAACAAAAAAATAAATTTTGTAGTTTAACGAAAAGAAATTTTTTTTTTGTTTTACGAATGAAAGTGTGATTCAAATTAACAAGTTATATTATAGTGTTGATTTCAGTAAATGTATGAACAGTATCGATAAGGAAAACAAAAATACCACTAATGTATAGCTGATTCAAATATTGTGTTATTTCAATCAATTATACACATATACAAGGATCAAATATAACTGTTCACATGTTATTTGACATCAGTGAAGAATGTTGACATTTAGAAGCATGCATTCATAACTCGTACGAATGGAAATAGTGCAAAATATCTACCTATTAATGATTAATTTTTACCATAATTCCAACTCAATAAAAAGAGGTATGGTGATAGATGAAGCATTGATAAATTCAATCATACTAACACTCAGACAAACCAAATACAAGTTTGAAATAAAAACTGGAATCAGACAAGGTGATGTCAACAACAAATTTCATTTTTCACCACGCAATAAAAGATTTAAACATAGGGGGACATATATTTCTAAGACCATTAACAATAAGCGCATATGCTAACGATATTGACATTATAGTCCGATCTTTTGATGAATTAAAAGAAATTTTTTTAGCTGTAGAAAAAGAAGCTGCTATTGTAGGATTAAAAATTAATGAAACCAAAAACCAAATATGTAAAGATGGCGCACAGAAACAAGACGACCCCGATCAGCCCAAAATAAAATAATTAAGAACTGCAATTTTAAAGGAGTAAACAGTTTTATATAACTAAGGTCCTTAATAAATAATAAAAAAAGATTCTCATAAAATCAAACGAGAAGTTTGAAGCACTAATTGATGGACACAATATTGTAAAATTTAGGAATGCATAAGAACTATGATGGGTAAGACAAAGGACCTCAAAAAGAGTACTAGACGCAGTACCGATAAATGTTAAAACAAGAGGTAGATCTGAAATTAAGATCGTGAGCAACTTTTTTTTTACACACTAAATTAAGACACAAACTGAACACACAAAATTATTGTAGGTTCAGTTGCGGGGAAAAGACTTAGAAACGAGATAGGAGAATGGGTAGGTAAGTTGGTGACGTAAGTTGGTAACCTGAAGAAATTATTTTTTCCACGGTATAAAATTTCTTTTACAAGAGATCAAACAGCTTTGAGGTTTGAACGAGCTGCTTAGGGTAGCGCAAGCAGACTTGAGTGTTATCAGCTATTTTTGCTAGATTATGATTAAGGGATCTAGTCATCATGTTTCTTTTCAAGCTGAAGCTGCGGTAGAAATAAAGTTAGATTTCCTTAAGAAGTCATAGTATACCACCAGGGTGCTGTCGACAACAAAATTATTGATTGGATTGAACGTTGAAGAGAAAAAGAAGCCGTTGATAAAAATCAAGAAAAGAGTAAGTGATTTGGTGGAGAGTTATGGAATACCAGCGTTTATTATATACGTCTGCTGCGGTTCGAGAGAAAGTCATTGTACAGAAGAGGTTTCCCAAGCCAATAACCAGACATTTACTCAGAAAACTGCTCTACTATATATGCCAACTCGATCAGATATCGGCAGCTACAATCTCACATTCACCGGTACAATGAACGCTGGTGTTAAGCTTAGTGCAGAGAGAAGTTAGAAGGTCGTCTGTTGATCGTTGACTTCTGAAACTGATATTGACCATCATTTAAAATATGCCTTCCAACTACTTAAGTATCTCAATAACCTTTTATTTATTACGATTTACATCATTTTGTAAAGAATTGAAGTCATGACAACTATTGTCCGGTAATTAGATATTAAATATAGTAGGTAGATAGCAGAGAGGATAGGAAGGCAAAATTAAAGGAAAATTTAAACTGGAAAGGATAAAAAATGATGAAAGTGTCCAATACCGAACTATACATACTTATATTAGTATATCTTCAAATGGTCTATTCTTGTTGCAAATGTACTTGTTTGATTCAGTTATATAATTTCATCAACCATAGTAATTTTAATATTCAATAATATATTCTATATTATATAGTATAATATATTCAACTTAGGCAGTCATTTGGCTTTGACTTATCAGCTATTATTACGTAATTATCTATATAAAAGAAATAAATTTGTTTATTTGAATGAGATTAGATCGGATATAGTTGAGCTTAAATGTGGTGTACCTTAATAAATAATAAATATATAACAACGTTTGGGTAAAAAAAATATTCCATTCCATTCCATTTGTTTTTAGAACAATTTTTTATAAAAATAGAATAAAAAATTTAGAGGTGAAAACGTATGAATAAAAAATAAGTAAAGAGTGAACTGAATAAATTCGAGTAGAATAGACATCAAATTAGAATAAATGATAGAATAATAATTTCTTGAGTTTTTCAATACATAAATGTTTTAAAATAAAAATTAAGTTCGATTTAGTTGAAATTTTTCGCTTAATATCAAATATAATCACACTACCAGTTAAAGTGCATTAAACTATTCTCGTTCGTCTGCCATCTCAGCTATGGTATAAAATTTTGGGGAATAGTATTTAAGGACACTTCATTACAGATTTCATTTAAGAGCTACAAAGTTTTCTTCAAATCTTCGAATTGTGTGGCCAATTCAGTTCCATTTTCTACCCTTAATCATTTTACAAATTTCTTCAATTCTTGTTCGTTCTCATACAGTTCTATGTTGGAAATTTTTTTTGACTAAAAGTATTTTAAAATCTCTCTCAGACATTATTGTTGACAAATACCTGAATGCGATAATTTTTCCTGTTATTTTTTTAGTTTTTCATATTCGTATATAAAAGAACTGAGAGAAAATTATTGAACCTCTAAGAATTCTATTCAAAGCATTATTGTTATTCAAGTAATAATCTTCTTATCAAGATTAATATTATTCCATAAAATATATCAAACATAGAATTTCTGCGTATAATTTCCTAAATTTAAAGATTTGAATCATACTTCGATTTAAATCTGATCAATGAGTTGCAATACTCAAAGTTTTTAATATTTAAGATATTGCACACATTTTTCAATTTTGAAGAAAAGATATTTTGTATTCACATTTTTTAAGAACACATAGTCACCGGATAAAACATATTTTCCATTTCATTTGAATATTAAAAACAAAAATACTTTCGTTTTCACTAATATACAAAAATATTAAAAATTCTCATTATGCAACAAATTTAAATTCAAATTTTGTACATTTAAAAAAATTTCCCTTTTTCTTCACATAAACATAATTAGTTTCATGAAATTTATGAATGTATAATAACTCAATACCTGTGATTTTATATTTAAAACATTTTTTTTCTAAATTATGCAAATAAGGGGATTTTCTCTTAATAGTACCTAAATAATATTCAAATATCATAATAATTTCTAAAGTGAAAATTCGAATATTTTCTTTCCAAAAACAAAAAACAAACGACTAATTTAACGACGGATTATCTAGTTTTAATAATTAATTGAATATTTTTCCATTTTTTTTTTAAACAGCATGAAATAAAAATTTTATTGGAATTTGAGTATTTGACTTTTAAATTTCCATTTCTAATATTGCATTTCAAATTATTTAGGCACTGTTTTCATTTCACTTTAACAACTTTATGCATTCTACCTTTTTTTTTGTATGTAACTCGCAATATTCAAATATGCGATAAATAATGGATGATCTCAATATGATGATAACTATTAAGTAATATTATTAAAAAAAAAACAATTACAACATGATAATTTGATCCTTAAATATTTTTAATGTAACCTCAATCATTACATTATTTGTCCGACACTAATTTGGTTTTCCGTTATTACTGATCAATTTACTTACTTTTGTTTTGAGGATGGGAGATAATGCCCGAAGAGTCCAACCGCGCCTGTTTCTTGGTGTTATAAGAGTTAAGTTCGTTAAAGCACACCTACGTTTTTTCTGCCATAACAAATCTACATTAGATCGACTAATCACTTTTTTTTTGTTTTTATCACATTAAACCTGTGATATTTCCAGCGGGTGATATTTATAGCAATAATTTTTCCATATAAAGATTATTTATATAAATGAAGGAAACAATCTCCCTTCAGCTGCTGATTCACCAAAAGTCAGCTAATAAACAACTAAAAATAATTGATATTCGATTAAATTATTACGTACGATATAAATAAAAGCTTCGAATAGGTATAAAGCTTTGTTTTCAGAAAAATTTTAAGTTTTTAATTTTAAAAATTTGCTATAACAAAATTTCAAGGTATTTTTTTTCAACAAAATGAAGCAATTAATAAAGGGCATCAGAGATATTTCTAATCCTTTAGAACTAGAAAGTAAAACAATTATTTTCGAATTCTCGCTAGCTTTAATATTTTGTACTCGATTTTATTGACTCCGTATTGAAATATCGAAGAGGGTATTTGCAAGCACATTTTAATTAAAAAAAAATCTGCTCAAGGATAAAAAATATAGTCGAAAGAACAACTCGGTTTTTAAAAAATAGATTTCGTTACTTGCTAAGTGACAGAGAATCGGATTAAAGTGCTCAAAAAGTATGTCTGTGTGACGCTACATAACATAACATATACTGGGTGTCCCATCAGAGCATGTGTATCAGCTTTTTAAGAGGTGAAGAAGCCATTATTTTAAAATTAAATAAAAATTTTATTAACTAAATCGAGGGTGCTCTATCGATCTGTTATATTTTTCACTTCCGGAAAGGACCGAAAAAGGCTTTTTTAAGACCAAAATTTGGCGAAATTGGCCGAAATCAAGATTTGGCAAGGGGTACTTTTATATGCAAATTCGGATTCTACGTCAAAAAATAAGAAACTTTTGAAAAGTAAATTTTTTTTTGTTTTTTTTTTTATTTAAACTTTGTAGGTACCCAAAAAATATGGTAATATGAAAAATAAATTTATTTATAAAAATGATCATTATTAATTTTGGCTTACGAAAGGAAAATATTGTGGAATTTTGTTTTATTTTTATTAATTTTAAAGAAAAATAATAAGAAAACAAAAAAAAAATTATTTAACATGAGTTTCTTATTTTTTGACGTAGAATCTGAATTTGCATTAAAAAGGTACCTCTTCCTATTTGAAAATTTCGATTTCGGCCAATTTCGGCGAATTTCGGGCTTAAAACACCGATTTCCCTTCATTTCCGGAAGTTGAAAATATCACCAATCGATAGAACACCCTCGACTTATTAAATAAAATTTTTATTTGATTTAAAAATGAAGGCTCCTTCCCTCTTTAAAAGCTGCTCTGTACGCATGTTTTGGAACATCCGGTATATCAAAAATATAATATTCCTATCCAAAATGAAGAAATAGGAGAACAAGAGATATTGTTTTTGATAATCAGATTTGTTTTTAGTGATATATTTAGATTTATGGAATAAAAGTCGAGTTTCCTTTCACTAATCATTTGTATTTATTTGCAAACTCGACTTTTATTCCATAAATCTGAACAAGAGATAGCCTGTTAAGATTTATGTAAATATAATTGATTATCTCGACTCTAGAACTATAACAAAAAATTTTAATACAATTAAGTATTGAAGGCAGTTTGAGCTACACGATATTCAAATATCAGAATGTGCTCAACAAATACATTTTCAAAGCAGCGTTGCAGTTTTTGGCACAATAGTGACACTTTTTCATGTACTGAACACTGTTGGCACCACCAGAGCATGTTTGGAACTAATTTATTTTTTTTTTTTTATAAACAAAATGAAAACCGTTCTTTAACAACATCAACGTAAATGTGAAAAAGTATGCGAAAAAATGGGAAATGGGTAATGGGAAAAAATATTTTAATTGCCTGGCCGCTGTTGGATACAAAGAAGAAAACATCTCCTTTATACAGAGTTGAGACCTGAATATTTATGTATCGGAGTAATTTTAGAACTGATTACAAAATGAGAACTATACGCCTCTTACAGAATAATTAGAAATGTATATGTGTTTCATTTATGTTATTTGATGTTATTTTAAAATTTGCCAAACAGATATTTTACAAAGTGAAAATTTTGACATCGATACTTTTTGAAAAATTCGCTTTTACAAAACGAGTTTTCTGCCAAGTGATTTTTCGCATTGTAATGTCTGGAATGTTATTTTAGGTCAACTGCTCTATACCCAATCCAAACATAATACCTCATAGTCAGAAAGAACAACTCTGTTAAAATGCAACAATTTTTTTAATTTTATTCAATATTTTTTATTTTTATTTTTAAATTGTCACGTATAGTCTGAATTGTTAGCATAAATAAAACAATAACAAATCATAAAAATCATAAAAATCGAAAAAAAAAACATCAAAAAACATCAAAAACACTCTTGCATTGTACGGAACTAAATAAATCGGATGTTTTCTGAAATTTTATTACTTAAATTCAATTCAGATTTGCATCTTTTATTTTAAATATATTTCCAATAAAATTAACAAAAGACAATAGATAGAGGAAAGGTTATTGAACGTAACAGCATTGGATAAAAAGTTCATAATAAAATTCATTGAATTTTTAACTTTTTTCATTTTTTTAATTCTAGTCAAATAGTTAAAATTATGAATATTTATTAATTTTTACATTTGTATATCAATTGTTGAATATTAGATAGGTTTACTAAATATAATTTTATGAATAAATTTTTAATACATTATTTCTGTTATTGTTAATTCCTTGAAAAAAAGCGTATCCAAAGTAGAAGAATGTTAATATGTTTAATATAATTTTAATAATTGCAATCAATTAAAATAAATTTAAAATTAGTAGCCTATAGTCGGCCGAGATAGCTAAAAACTTTAAAGAACAAATTAGCCTAAACTTAACAGTCAGACCTCATCAAATCTTCAAATTATTTTTCGATCAATGGAAAAACTGTATCATCAAAGAGATGGCTACAAACACAATAAGCTTCCAACTCGACAATACATGGCATCACATGTTAACTCAGCATATGCTTTTAAATTTTGCAATGAAGTTAATGTAAAATCGCAACAATTGTTACAACAGAAGTAGAGAATCTGAGTGAATGAAACTAAATAAACACATTTCACATTTACACAGAACAAACAAACTTGAATTTTTAAAAGATATTGCCATGCAGTTGAATAGTTAGCTTACGTAAAAAAAAGTCATATCCATAGTAAAAGAAAATTATCTGGGCTTGAAACTAAATAAATTTTATTCGCTTTGATTTTAACAACAAACATTAAACAACAAAATTTTAATTTATCCTAAACAAGATTAGGACTTACGGAATCCAGCAGTGGTCAGCAATTCGAATATTGAAATACTACAATGATTTGTCAAAAGCATTAAGACTAAATGTAATCATAACAAGTCCATTTGCGGCTGCCGTGATGGTAGGTTGGTAGGTAGGTAGTAGTGGCTGCCGATAGTACGCCGACACACTTAGACCGTTGAGGTCCATTGTGATACCATGGAAGCTTTCCTCGCGTAGGACCCTACTCGTTGATATAAGCGTGATATAAGGCTGGCTGCGGTGATATAAGGGACAGATCTCCTCCCGGAATCACATAATTAACACTAATGACACAAGCACAATGGTTTGTGATTAACGATATTTTACATATATGTATATCTACTGATGAAAACCATAAAAGAGAAAATGAGAAGTACAAGCTACAAATACCAAACAAGATAAGCTTCTTACCCAAATAGTTTAGCAAACGGTTTATTGATTTCAAATGGTGTTAATGGATTCAAACCTAACAACATTCTACAACCAACTGTTAACCATTACATGTTGCTAGCATATAAAAAATAAACTTACTAACTACTAAATGTCTTGATTAGAAAGGAAATAATAAAAAAAAAATTAAAATAAGTTAACACCATTACATATTATTCAAATAAGGAATAAGTGGCAATAAACAATATTGTCGGGCAAATAATTATAAAATGAATTTGAATAAAAACAAAAATTTTATTACTACGAAATTAATAATAAGTAAAATTAAACATAATTAAAATGAAAATTTAAAAATAAAGGCAGAAAAAAAAAATTATGCAAAAAATAAAGATTAGAAAAAATATAAATCCTTATTAGAAATGTAACCATCTTACATGTTTCCAAATTTATGGGATGAGCACTTTAACTGCTTTTACAGAGAAATTTGACATACACAAACACACACAATAGTTTTCTTTAAATATGTATATGTAAACAATTTATAACATTGAAAAAGCCCCAAAGACAAAATCCTCAATAAAAAAAACGCTGAAATATTGATTTGCAAAAACTCTATTGTATACAAAAAAGAAAATGTCTCCATTTTGTTTTTAAAGAATTTATCTTTGGAAATTTTTGCATGACAGATTTCGTGTTTTGGATTTTGCATTGGGGATTTTGGCTTAAATACTGTATACTCAACCTGTTTAATCCAAGTTGAATAAACGAACTATTAAATTGCGTTAAAAATGATTTAATCCATTTTGCAAGAACATTTTAAAGAATCTAATAAAATTTAACAACTTTAACCAATAATTAATTCTTTTTCTAGAATGCTGAAACTCATAACTATACTTTAACTATATACTCATAATATTTGGAAAAACAACTTAAAAGCATTTTAATTTTCATTTAATTTATTTAAATATTTAAGGGGAAGACAATCGATGCGTCAAAAACAATCCGAATCCCAATTTTAGATTTTTGTCATTTGCTTTTCACAAATTAAAAAGTTAATTGAAACAGAACCATAATTTAAAAGAGTATAAGTTGCAAACTATAAGTCACATAAATTTAGCAATCGTAAAAAAACATTTCCGATTTTAATATCTAATAAATACTTTTCGATTCTAAATGTTCCGGTTATTTTTATGATATGTTCGTGTTCCACTCTATCTTTCAACTGGTTCAATGCCACTTTATTATTTTTAATCTTATCAAAATTCTTTGTATTAACGTCAAATTGATCATTACTTAATAAAAATTAAACCAAGTTTATCGCTTGAGTCTTTCTATTTTTATTTCATTTATTCTTTAACTATACACAACGATTTTAAAGTTAAATTCTATTTTTGTAGCCCTAATATTAGATTATAAATGATCGAATATGTTGATAATGAAGTATATTCTGAAATTGTTACACAAGTGTAGTACGTAAATAGAATTATAATCAAGTATTCAAATATGTAATTTCACTTTTTTAAAACAAATTTTATTTTTATAAACTTATAGTTTTATAAACTAAATATGATAATAAATTGAAGTTAAACTGAAAAACAATTATTTAATTTTTTATTTAAGTATTATAAAATTATTAATAAATTGAAATAAATAAATTTGATGAACCTAGAAATAATTCATAAAAATAAACTTAGTATTGTACAAGTTGTTACTATCTATGAAGTATACGCTTAATAAATAAATCATCATTGATTTGAAACTCAATTGTGAGATATTCGACGGTATTTAATATTAAATTGTTCTTAAACTTACTTAATACTTTTTATTCATTTCGGTGCTATGCAGATGTTTCGAGAATTACCTCCCATAAAGTAAGGGGTGATTGGAAAGATTAAAAAATATATATTTAATTGATACAAGGAAGAATTAATGGATTGGATATAATAAGAAATTATCAAAAAATATATTTTATTCTAAATAAATAAATAATATATAATGACAATAAATAAATTGTATTAAAACTTATATGATTTTATACTTAAAAAAATAGAAATAATCGTGACTAAAAGATATTTTATATTAAAACTATTATTTTTTTAATAAACGAGCTTCCAATTATATTTCAATGATAACATTTTTTATTAAAATTTGAATTTATTGCCTAATAATTTCCAATAAAAAAAACCTTAAATAATGGTTGATGATACTTTAGAACAGAGCTTTAATCAACTTTAAGTAATCATAGTTACATTTATTTTGTCTTGTCACCATGAATTTTATAGGTAAAAATCTAATACAAAATTTAACGCCAATGAACAAATCGTTGAAGCTTCATATCTCTTAAATTGTCAATAATAGAACCTCTCCTCATACATTTTAATTTTTTTCTTTTTTGTTATGACCTTCCCAAAAATTCCCTCAGGCTATGACAGTATATTTCTGAAACATTCTGCTTCAATATTTATTTTAATACTGTTACAAACAATATTTCTTTTAATAATTACCTTCATTACACATTACTTATTTAGAAATATATAATTAAGATATTTTCTAATAAAGTTGTTATTGAGCTTACACAACTGAAATATTTTAAGGATGTCGTTTTGATCTCGAACAATAAATTTTTGAATTCTTTAATTCAATCCAAGCTTTTAATCATCACATTTCTTAATTATTTTTTAAATTTATAGTTTCCTTCCATTTCGAAATTAAATTTTTCTATTTGATTTTCTATTTTAAAAATTTCAAAAATCAAAAATTAAAATAATAAATTAATATTAATTAACTTACGACTTAAATTTAGGGGGTCTGGGATTAAGTAAATATAAATAAGTTTCTGTACAGTAATTAGCTTAACCTAATTTTACAGTTTTTAACACATCTAATATCATAACAACATCATTTTATTAATTATTGTATTCTTATCTTATAGAATATTTTTTTTTTGTTTTGCTTTTATTTATTATTATTTCTTCTATTTACTTTTAATACACTGATTAACATATAAAAAAATATATATTGTTTTTTTTTTTGTTGTTAATTTTGTTTTCATTTTTGCTTTTAGTATGAAGCTTGATAATTTTAACAGTTAAGTTTCAAATTCTATTTTCAACTATTGACCAAAAAAAAATATAAAAAATCAATACATTTTCTTTTAGTTATCTTATAGAATTGATAACAACTGTAAATTAACATTTTTTTTCAACATTATACCCTAGGTAGGTAGGTAGTAGTGGCTGCCGACAGTACATCGACACATTTAGACCGGTGAGGTCCATTGTGATACCACGGGACCTTTCCTCGCGTAGTACCCTACTCGTTGAACCAATTTGAGCTTTTAACGAAGCGGTGGGGGTTTTTGATACCAGTGTTCTCAAGATCACCCAGCGAGTCCAGAAAGAAGGCTCCTAAATGGGTTTTCCTTTTATGGTAGAGACCAGGGCAGAAACAGAATAGATATTGGACAGTTTCATCCTCCTCCACCTCTCTACAAGTTCTGCAGAAGTCGTTTGAGGGGAGTCCCAGTCTTCTGGCATGTTTACCAATCAGACCCCGTAATGACCCCTACCATAGTGCTAATGTCACACCTTTTCATGGTTAGTAGGTTAAGGGATCGCTTCAGGTTCAACATAGGCCAGATTTGCTTGGTGATGTTGCAGTCTAGTCTAACTGACCATCTGAAGTTTGAAGCTTTTATTGCATTTTCGAAGCAATAAATTACAGGTGGCAAGAGGTGCACCCAGATTGCTCCTTTCCGGAAGGAGTTCTAATATAGTACCCTCTCTAGCAAGTAGATCTGCCATGCAGTTACCCGGAATATCACTGTGTCCTGGCACCCATCGTAATAATATGTTGAACCTATCCGCTAGTTCGTCCAAAGAACTGCGACAGGCCAACACGGTTTTTGAGTTGATGGCTTCCGACTCCAGTGCTTTAATTGCGGCCTGACTGTCTGTGAGTATACAGATATTTCTAACAGATAATACGCTGGATCTCAGCCATTCTGAGACTTCTTTTATTGCCAGTACCTCCGCATGAAACACACTACAATGTCTTGGTAGGCTGAAGGATAAACTAATATTCAGGTTTTCCGAGTAGACTCCACCCCCCACTCTGTCATTCAATTTTGAACCCTCAGTGTATAGGTGTACGTGTTCCTTGTTTAGAACCGTGCTACTCTTCCAACTTTCCCTAGACGGAATATCGATTTGATATGATCTCTCAAAGAAGTACCCTGTAAGAGTCAGATCTAGGTTCTCTGGAATAAATTTCTTGTATTCCATAATAGAAGAGTGGCCAATTAATTGTGGTTTCCACTGGGAATTGGCTTTTAGCCTGATTGCAGTTCTGGATTCCATTTCTTTGCCATGAATATCTAATGGTAAGAGATGAAATAGCGTATGCAGTGCCGCGGAAGCAGTTGTTCTAAGTGCTCCGCTTATGCAGATGGAGGCTGATCTTTGAATTTTTACAAGGAGGTTGAGGTTTGTACCAGTGTTGAGTGCCGTCCACCACACTACGACACCATACATCAGTACAGGCCTGACAACTGCTGTATATGTGGGCAATGTGTGGATTCATTCCCCATTTTGTTCCAATAGCTCGTTTGCAAGAGTACAGTGGTGTTGTAGCTTTCTTTACTCTTTCAATTATATTCAGTTTCCAACTTAGTTTCTTGTCTAAGATAAGACCCAAGTACTCAGCTCTATCTTTGATAATTAGTTGGGTGCCGTTAATATTATACCCTACAATGTTTTGTTTAAATTTATGTACAATAATTTGTAAATGATTACTATATTATTGTTAATGGTAAATTTTGTTTATCAACTTTGATATATATACCAGAAAAGTATAGGGGGTAACATTATATAGGTACATATATTTAGACATACATACATAATACAACTTTGTATGGATATAAAATTGTAAGTGAGCGAATGGAGAAACGCTAAATTATAGATGTGTCGAACTTTTATGGATAGAACATTATAGAAAATATGTACCCCATTATTTTGTTTAATATGCCAATAATTGTGGTTATATATTTTTTATTCTGCGATTAAACAAAGAACATATAAAACTAACTTGAAATATTTCCCTATTTAGTCATTATTTTACAATTTTTCAATTTTTGATTTTAAAAACGTTATTTATTATAGGTTCAGTTGTAAAAGGGACAAAATTCAATATTAAAAAAAAAAAAAAAATTAATAAATTTGGTCAGCAATAAATAATATTTTCTTAATATTTCTCTATAAAACGCCTACTTACTATAATTTAATCCAATAAAAAAAACTTACTTATGAAAAGGTAAAAACCTGAAAAATAAGAAATAATACGGAAATTTGAAATCCATTTTTTATTTTCTTTTTCTTTTTTTTTATAAATTTTTAAACAATACACTTTTTTTTTGGCATCGTTTCCGGGCTAATGAACTCTTATTGGAATTTCAATTAACATGTTTAAAATTACTCTGATTATTATATCAAACCAGTTCCATGAATATCATATAGTTCATAATGAGTTCTTATAATATCAATTTTGTCAATTTTGTCAATATTTTTGTCTAGGTTTAGAAGTTTAACTATGATTGGTCTAGTTTTTTAATGAAAATTATTATATTTATATTTTTAATTTAGTAACTACTAATTAAGCTAATATTTTAGAAAATTAATTGTGAATTGAAAATTATGATAAAATTATACGAAAGGTGACTTGTTAACCTAAATTGCAAAATATGTAACTAGTATACAATCAAAAATTAGAATTAGCATTAAGAAACAAAATATGGTATAACCTAGTAATTCATTTTAGTGGCAGTAAAATACAATATAAGATTAAAATATCATTATCATGTTAATTATGTGAGATCTTCAATGACGACAAGTCAACAAATAACGTTAAGTTAACGATTAATTTTTCAAATATTGATATTAAAAAAAAAAATTATATAGATCAGTTTTATATATAGTAATTTTGCGTTGTTTTAATATCTTTGAACATGATTTTAATGTTATTATATTTTTAATTATTGTGAATATTAATTTTAATTTAAAAAATAATACTAATATTGCAAGATTATAATTAAAAATTAAAATTTTTAGTTTTTTTATTTAAGAATTATGTTTTTAAGATGCATTTTAACTTTTTATTTTAATTTGATGTTAAAAATATAAAATCTAGGCAGAGTTGTAGTAGACAACAAAAAATATCATATATGTTAGGGGTGAATAACTAAGATTTTTACACAATATAATTTACAAAATATATTTTAGAAATAACCAGAAGAGTCTCAATAATTTTAACCAAATATCCAACACACTAAACTGATAGAATGACAGATGGGTCACATGTTAATCAAAATCACTTACAACTTTATTTCTTAATAGAAAAAATATATTTTTGTTTTATAAAATTTTTCAAAAAATATATTTATATTGCACTGCTAAATAATACCTTCAAAGTTATAACTCTATAATTTTTTTTGTTTGCTCTTGACAGTAACTTACGTAGAATCACCTTTTCGTGCTTAAATAAGTACGGTACTGCAAGTTTATACTACAATATCTACAATATTTCGAGCATTTACTTATCAAATTACTGGCTTATCAACTCATTAAATGTCAAAAACTACTGCAGCAATTTTCAGGAACTAAGCCTTCTTAAATAGAATAGCTCCATTTTTTTTAAGTGGTTACCAGATTATATACTCTCAATTATTTTTATCATCTATTTTATCCCAATGACAATGGGTACTGGACCAGGTCGAAAAACCCATACTGCATTTTTTGCAGGCGCTCTACCTACAGCACCACCCAGCATTTAAGTCAATTTGTTCACAAAATATTTCAAAAATGTTTTATTTAAATCAAAGCTACAATATGAACTGCCCTGTTAGGGAAGTATATAATTTATTAAAATTATTCATTTACTAATTTAACAGAGACATTCCATTAGAATAATATGCAAAATTAACAGAAAAATTCCTATAGTTATAATCACTTTAGAAATTTAAACATTTTTTGATGCCTCTTTAAAGTATCTCAAAAGGATTATACACGAATTAATCAAAAGTATTATCATCAGATAATAATTAAACAGCAACAAATATGGATGCGCTTTTAAATGCGGCCAAAATTATACTCTTTATAGAACATTGTACACTATAATAAAATCAATCGAATTAATCTCGTTAACCGTTTCAATAAATTTGTGTACAATTTTACACATGAACTACTATTTTTTTAACTGACGAAAAACAGTACCATATTTTATTTTATTCACTATACCCTTGCCTTTTACTTTACTGATAAATTAGCAGATTTTTGCATTTGGGCTCGTTGTAGCAAAGCAATCAATTTACTTGTGGTAGAATTTGTAAAAGTAGAGTAAGTGGTTTTTTTAATTCATAAAGATGCAGTTATTTAGAATAAAATAATGATATTTGAAACAAGTTATAATTTTGAAAAATTATGAGCAAAAATTGATGTGTACAATTGTACGCTGAAAAAGGGAAGATTCGCAAAAAAAAATTATTTGTGTACCAATCTAATAACTTTCCTGGACCAGATGGTATTCCCGAAATTATACTTAATAAATGTTCAAGTACCTTAGAAATTCCACTGTCATTAATGTTCAATTCTTCTTTAAAATCAGAAGTTTTTTCCTCTATTTGGAAGCATTCATTCATTAGACCAGTTCATATATGAAATCACTAATTATAGACCAATCGCGAAACTTTCCTCCATTTCTAAACTTAAGTTAATATTGTATGATTCCATTTATTATCACTGTAAATCTTTTTTAGTTCACAACCAACATGGATTTGTGGATCGAAAATCCAGTTATTAATCTTGTTAAGTCAGCAGTTTCAACTTTTACGAGAATATTTAAAAAAAATTACTTCTTTAGAAGACGCTTTGCTCCTACAAGACGATTTAGATAACTTCTTTAAATGGTGTACAGATAATAATCTTCTTTTAAATGTGAATAAATGTGCACTTATGTGTTACACACGCCGACTTAATCCGGTTTGTTTTAATTATTCTTTAAATGGTATTAGCCTTTCACAAACGAGCTCAATTAAATATTTATGGGTTTACTTTGACGACAAGCTTAACTTTAAATCACATTTTTGTAATATTATCAATAAAGCTAATTCTATGCTAGGAAAAATGATAAACGTTGGTCAAAGGAATTTAACGATCCCTATGTTCTCAAATCTTTATATTCTAGTCTCGTTAGACCAAATTTGTTTTTATTCAATGTATATTTTATATTTATATTAATTAGTTCTAAGTTAGATATATTTTGATTTGTAAATTGAATGTGTTATGTTTGTAAAAAAAAAAAAATAATAATAATAATTGTAATGAAGTTTGAGCTAAACTAATAATATCAAATAAATATCAAAATTAATTTATTTCCTTCAATATACGTTTTTTTTACATACACATTATTTTTGAGAGAAAGTTTAGAGATATATTCATTGAATGGATTTATAAGAAACGTCTAGAACATAATATGTAAATAGTTAAAATAATTTAAATTTTCGCGTTAAAAAATATTTTCAATGTTTCTCACGAATCAGCCCCTAAGCTATAAAAAATAAACGTTTGAACTAAACAGGAAATAATGTAACTTCAAAATATACATCCCTACGTCATTGGAATCTTATTCGCATGAAAAACAATTATGAAAGCTTAAATTAAATTAACTATTAATTAAGAAATCTCAGTCAGAAAGAAAGTCAGAAAAATACAAACAAAAATTGTTTTCAAGGAGTTTTGAACAGTTAACAAAATATTCAAGGATATTTTAATATTTTACAATTAAAACGAATAAATTTGAATAAAAGAGTTCAATTAAATGTTCTTCAAATATCAGTATTCATATTGAACAATGTAAGATCAATTATGAGTTAAAATATTAAACATTATTTTATAACAAGTTTTTCTAGAACTATATAATAATATAATTTCTAAAAATTTCGATTTTATTTTATTTATTTATTCACGTAGTCTTATAGACTCTAACAGAGTCAAAAACCTCATATACAGAGTTTTGTAATTTCAGTCCTATAATTGAAATTAAATTTTGTTTTTAAACTGTATTATTATACAGTGTCTTCTTGACATAACAAAACAAGAATAAGGAAATCAAAAAATGTAAATAAGTAAATTTTTAAAATAATTAAGGAGTAAATAAAAAAAAAATCAGGTATCACGGCCATTCATTGATTTAAATTCACAAATTAACCAATAATATTATTACTTATCTAGTATTCAACCCATTTTTAAATTTTCATTCAAAAATAGTCATAAATCAGTCATAAAATTTTATTGCCATCGTTAAAAACAAAAAAAAACTGAAATAACTACGATACAAATGAAGGTAACTCAATGGCAAGTCAGATGCGCAAAATAACATTTAATTTAATATTATAATTATTTTTAATATTATCTTTAATTTATTAACCTTCTGAGATTAATTTAAAATGTCAGAATAAAAAAAAACTAAAATTGACTGAACAGGACCGGGATTTATAAATGTTAAACAGTTTTATCAACAGTACTTCCTATATTTTAAATATTAAAAATTCCATTTGAACATTAAGTCACGCCTTTTTAAAACAATTTATTTTTGTATTTTATATTAATAAAAATTGTTTTACCTACAAAACGGTTAATATTTAACTGAATTTAGCTTTTATGCTTTCATTTGTACACTCTTGGTGAAATTTAATAAAAATTTTTAAAAAATTAAATACTCTTGTTAATTTCACAAAATAAAAATTTTATGATCCATGACTATGACCGAAAGGTCGAAACACGTGTCGGAATAAAATAGTTTTGTGAAATTAACAAGAGTATTTAATTTTTTAAAAATTAACTGAATTTATTTAATATAAAATATTACCATGACGTCATCAATTTTGAAATATATTTATTGCACATCATCTTCATCATCAGCTCATAACCTCAAACACATAAGACCAGGACTTGATCCGACAGAAACTTAAACTAAAAAGGGATGGGGATGCTTTATTAACTACGATCTTCAACTTTGTATTATAAAATGCGATATGAAATATAAAATAGGGATGACATTTTTACTCGGTGCCATCAATTGTATGCAATACTGTGCAAGACAATATACAAGAAAAATTGCAAGCGGAACACAGACGCCATAATGTACATATATAAAAAATCATGAAATCAAAAATCTTTAGCAGACAACTAAAACTCACCGTATACAAAACGTAAACAAAGTAATCTACACGGAAGTTAAACATGGTATCTCAAACGAAGAAAACATAAAAACTGTTGAGAAAATTTTTAAAAAAAAAAATTTACTTTACAAAAGTTTTTTATTTGTTGTCGTAAAATCCGAATTTACAAAAAAAAATAACCCTTCCAATTTAACAACCTCGATTTAGGCCAATTTTGGCGATTTTTGAGCTTAAAAAACCATTTTCCGGTCATTCCCAGAAGTTGAAAATATCACCAATCGATAGAGCACCCTCGATTTAGTTAATATAATTTTCGGCTGCTTCCCCTCTTGAAAAGCTGATACGCATGCTCTGGAACACCCGGTATAAGAAGAACCAATTACAAATTATATAAATTTATAAGTAACGAAAATATAGTTAAGTTGATTGGGCTAGGTGCAGACATGCAATTTTTAGTTTTGCAACTGTCTGATTGAACATTTTGAGTTCCATCAATTGTTATGAAACCACGAACACATAAAATCAGTTGCATGTGTGCAAATATGCATGATGATGATGATAACTTATATTTCTTTAGCTGTTACAAAAGCTTAATTAGGCTAGCGGAAGGAACAGAGCTATTTTTATGTGAACATGTTCTTTTACTTCTGAGCATGTATTCCCATTTCTGCAGATATCTTTGCAAAAATAGGTACAATAAGTCAATTTGTGGAGCCAAGGCCAAGTACATATTACTCGCTCAAATGCTATAAAATAAATACGGCCGGTTACAGAAGGTAACAAATTAGTTGAAGTATCAAAAAATAATTAAACTGTATATCTAAATTCCCTTATAAATTTGTTTTTCCAACATGAACATGAAGAGGTTGTGACTACATAGCAACTAATGAAATTTAAAAAAAATAAACCTAAGTAGGAAATTGTTTGATTCAAAATAAAGAGCTTGCTTAAAACCCTAAGAATAAAATGAAGAGCGGAATATTATGATCAAACGTAGACAAATTCATAAGAAAAACTGCTTTAAATTAAAATAAGGCTACCCGTATGATTTTCCGGTATTACAGCAAATATAAAATGAAAAATCGATTTGTATATTTTCGTACCAAGCCTTCTATAAAACTAATACATAAAACATTCTGAGACCAAATAAATATAGCCAGGCTGAAGGCTTTGCTATAAATGCAAAGCAAAGATTGTCTAACAAAGTCATTACAATCTTTAGTGACAATCTGGCTGCCTCAAAAGCTCTTGAAAGTAACCTCATTAAATCTAGATTGGTGGGAGATCGTTCGAAAGCTCTAAGCCACATAGGGCTCCGGAATAAGATACAACTTATCTGGATACCGGGTGACGAACTAGCTCAAAAAGCTGACGAGATCAGAGCTAGCCAGATCATCGGCGGACAACATTTATGGACCGGAGCCGGTAGTTGGTATATCTATTGGTAATATTTAACAATCGATAGAAAGCGCCCTGAAAAGGAAAACAAACATTCTTTGGGAGCGTATTGAAGGCCACAGAGTCTCCAAAATATATGCACTAAGAATAAACACCAAAATAACCAAAGTCCTGCTAACTCTCAATAGAGTAGACTGTAGGGAGGAAGAAACCTCTACATATGTTGTAGGAGCTAGCTTTTTCAAGGCTGAGACTCAGGTTGTTGGAAACGCACTACATAACCTCAGAAAACTTCTGCAGAATAAAACCCTCAAATCTATTGGCCTTTATCAAAAGCGTAGACTAAGTTCGGGGTGGAGGAGGGCATAAAGGGCTAAAAGCCTACATGCGGCCT
Source organism: Argyra leucocephala (assembly GCA_963942445.1). NCBI lineage: Eukaryota > Metazoa > Arthropoda > Insecta > Diptera > Dolichopodidae > Argyra > Argyra leucocephala. The sequence continues at coordinate 47,649,265 of OZ012679.1, read as the reverse complement.
TGACATATTAGAACCTCTGTAAGAAATAAAAAAAAAAATCCAAAATTTAGACATATCCGAATTTATTCTCTAACATAAATGAACAACAATGATTACTTGAATGATAACAAAGCTCACCAAAAACTTTAGGATCAAGTATTAATAATGATAAATCTATAATATTCATCTATAATATTTTTGATTAGTATGGACAAGTGCTAATATAAGCTTTTACCTTAAGGTTGAAAATTATTTTTATTGTATCTTTCAAATATTTTATTAAAAAATAATATTACAGTATAGGATAATGGAAAAACTGTTATTTTTGAATAAATATCCGTTATATGTTTCGGTTATTTCTAAAATACCTATTAAAATAGCTGTCACTCTATAGTGATTATTTTCTATATTATTTCCATACAAAATTCCCATATATGAATTTAACATTCCAATATATGAATTTAAATAAAATAATTGAGAGCCACTGGTTTGAGTATTCCTGTTCTGAATCAATACCAAATTTTTTATATCATTTTTTAAAAAAATTCAGACGTTTTTATAATTATTGGTATTTTTTTTTGTTTCATTTTAAATCAATATCAATTCAGAATAAATGAATTCTCTATTTCTTATTTAGATTGCTTTCGTCATCACTACATTTTTACCGCTTCCTTTAAACTATATAAATTTCTATAAATAGTCGGAACAACATCAATATTTGGTGAAGAAATAAACGTGGTCAATACTAAGACGATTTAAGTACAAATGATTGATTTAACTGATGATAGAATTAGAATTTGAATATCATATGGCTAAACCATAGGTATTAGAGAATTATGAAAATTATTGGAATTAAACTGTTTTTACAAACTCCAGCATTTGGTCGTATCAAGTTTTTTGATTTAATTCTTGACATCTCCAAAACTAATTATAAGTTTATTTAATTTAAAAATGGATAATTAGCTCTAACATAACACTAAGTCTTCATTCGACTCCTAACAAATCTAATATAAAAAAACTGGATATCAAAACTAAATTTATTATTCTGTTCAAAACAAACGCAATTAAAGAATAGATTAAATTTTATAAAAACCACATTTAAAAATATAATTTGAATGGGTTAAGTATACGCAACAGTAAATCGAACACCTAGAGCGGATAAATGAAAATATAATTACTAACTTTTGATTTTTATCTTTCTACTAACAGCATGTATCTGTTTTAGTTCATTTTAACATTTTGCTAATCAAAGATGGCGGTTTTTACTAACCCTATACTGAATAATGAAATATTCCACAATCAAATGAAGCAAGCTGTTGTCTAGTAATGGACGTCTGATAATAACAGTATATAAGGTTATTTTAATAAAATTCATTAACCCCAGTAAATGGAAATAGTAAATTCGATTGAAATGATAAATTATAAAATAAATCATCCCAAATTCATTCTTTGCGATGATTTATTATATTACAATGAGTATAATTAAGTGTCCAACGTATGTAAGTAGCAATAAAAAAATTCAAAAATCTTCCAAAAATCAATATTTAAAAGCGTCTACCCTTAATTGCACAATAAAATTGACAAGTAAATCAATTTATTAAAATATCTCAGTCCAAATTATAAACAGCTTAATTTTTTTTTTGTCAATAAATAAAAAAAATCTGAAAGTTTTTTTTTTTTAAATCGAAGACTTTCTTTTGAAAGTCAAAACAATTTTAAGCCAATTTTTAATACTCTACAACTTAATAAACTTTAAATATGAATTTCATATAATTTCTCCACTAATAATCCACTCGTATTACAGTAGCAGGTGTTCCTTCAGATCAATGTACGACTGCAATTTTAATAAATTCAATATTTTTTTACAAAGAAATAAAAAAAAATAACAAAACAATTTTCGATTTCAATATAAAATATTATCATATGATCAATCAAAATTATTATGATCTCTTCTGGTAAAAACAAAAAAAAACACAAAAACAAAAACAAAAAAATAAAATTAATAAAAATGTAAAATAATTAATTTCGAATTTATGATCATATCCGATAAAAATCCATTTATAAAAAATGAAAAAAAAAATAATAAAAACAAAACAACAAAAAATATCAACTTGTTTAAATATTCGTCCCATATAAAGAAGAAATCATTCAAAGTTAAACACATTAAAGGTCGATCATTGAATATCTCATTCATAAAGTAATGTATACAAAATATATACGATTAAATACGGAATTATTTAAATAAATTGTTATTAGAAAATATTTATGTATAATTTGCGAAATCTAAATAAAAATTTACAAATTTTTGATAAGTATTCAAAAGATAGTAACTTAAAAAAAAACAAATAAAAATTAAAAACACTTCCATAAACATAGAAGTTATAAGAGCGTAAAAGACGACATCCGACTATGAATTTTACTTCAGAGATATTTTTTTTTATATTTATTTTGTTCTTGTTTTTTTTTTGTGTTATCATTTATCAAATTATATATTAAAAATCTGAAGATCAATGAATTATCACAATGAACTTGGATAGACTTACCGTAACCATAATACACATATATATATATATATATATGTATGTATATGTATAAATATCTGCACAGTGATGGTAATAATAATGTAGCGTCATTAGATCAGTTTTGTACGCTTGCTTTAAGCTTAAGACCTTCTCACATAAACAAACGAATAATATTGAAATATATGCCTCCTTATCATAATTTTTGAATCGAATGTATAACTAGGAGAATAATAGAATATGATTACAGGTATGGCAAAAACAAAAAAAAAATATAAAAATAACAGGCATATGACTTTATCAAGAAATTTTCCTAACTCCATTGGAGCAATCTGTCGATGCTCTATTGGGCAAAGAACAAAATCTAGTCTCCAGAGAATCCAAATTATTCAAGATGGCCAAAAATTTTTACGCGTCCTAAGTGTTTTCACAGATTCAAATACACTCAAATGAAAATTAGAAGTAAATATATTCCAAACAATCGAAATTATTCCAGTGATAATTTCGTTCAGCGGAAAATCGTACTATTGGTAATATTCCATTTGTTTTAATTTAAGGCTTCAGTTTATGTTTTATTGAATTCAGAATATGAATGAATGCATTTTTATTCAACAGAAAGTTTTTTCTAAAAATACTTTTAAAATATTTGATTTCCAAGTGTTAGGTTAGCAACGACTTTTCCACAGCGAATAAATTTATTCACGAATCATGATCATATTCGCTTCGACTTATATTCGATTCGAGAATCATGATAAAGGTAGTAAGCTCTATGTGCACTGTGTGTTAAATGTGTAATGCACAATGATTTTGTTCCAAAAAACCGACCACAAAATTGGAAATAATTTCCCAGAAATAAAAATCCTCAAAGAGACAATCGCCAATTAAGACAAAATCGTTGAAAACAAAAAAGAATCGCCAAAGCTTTGGTTTGCGTAGCTGCTGTTGGATACAAAAAAAAAATAACGAAATGAATATCGGTTTAATAGAATGTGTCTATTGTTAAAATAAAGTTATGCTGCATTTTATCACAAATACAAATTTGTTTAAGTATATCAAATATCTTAGATATCGTTTGAAATCGTTCCCAGATAGAAAGCATCAGTTGTCGACATAAGTCGACACACTATAGTCCAAAGAGGCCCATTATAGTGGCAATAAGGAGCATCAAAAAAATTCCCCACGATAAAATCCTCATCGATCTGCCAAATGAATTGTTGCCAGGCATAATCGATTATATCACTCCCAAACAACTTACATTAGGTTTTCCTACTAGGGCTAATTGGGAGCGTTGTTTGGTGAAATGGGAGCATAATATAGCAATTTTCATTGATGGGTCACAAATGAACTGAATATATCAAAGTCTCAAAGAAAAATATCAAATTCTTCTGGTCTTTCGAAATATGCTAGTGTCTTTTAAGCAGAGTTACATGCAATTAAGGAAGCTCTCAAAGCCTTTAATTATATTCAGACAAGCAAAAATGGAAATGAGACAGAAACTCTTGAACGCTTCTGCCCAGCATTAGCTAGAGTCAGACTTTAGGTGAGGCTTTCCCTAACAATATAGGTATTATAAAAGCTAAATTAACGATCTGATTAAGCTTCTCAATTGCAAAGGGTAGCTGTAGTACTGAGTTCTTGGGAGCTCACTCGAGCCACGGTATCAAAAAACAATCTTTGGCCAGCCATGGCACAAGCCATTGTGTCACTTAGCACTTAATTGGTCTTCAAGAAGCAACTACAATGGTTACTTCTACCTAACTACCTAAGCCCCACGGATAGAGTTGAATGAAAGAGGTAAGTGATTTGCTTAACAATTTTAATAGAGAAAAATAAATAGTTAGTCTTTGAGGCTGAAGTTATGGGAGTATTCAATAAAAATTTTACTTTCCCAAGGACCTCTAAGATCTTCTCAAAAACTTAAGCCTTTAGAGAAAAAAATCCTGTTATAGTTTTATTCACCATTCAATTTTTTCAAAATATTTTATAATTGAATACACTACGAACCAGGCTTATAGAAGTCTTGTAAAAATAGGAAACCAGCTTAAAAAATTAAGACGAAACAAATCAGACCATTTTATCGTCATTTAATTTTTTTCAGGCTGTAAGTATGCGCATTTTGTACAATTTATTTTCTACTTACTTTAATACTATTTTACATAAAATAATTTTTTTTTATGCAAAATAACGTAAAATAAAAAAATTAAATTAAAATTGAAATAATTATTTCAATTTTATAATCTATTATTATACAATAATATTAAATGCGTTTAAATTTAATATTTATAGCATAATAGTATTTTTTTTAGTAGTAATATTATATTTTTAATCAATCCATTTAATCACTACTTGATAACGACCTTTGGCACTCAAAAAAGGACCCGAATTGCACAATGGAATGTAAGAACACTTAGAGAAGCTTCAAGGCTCTCGCAATTGGAAGCTGAAATGGCTACTTACAACGTAGACATCCTAGGTATAAGTGAAATGCGATGGAACAACACCGGAGAAATCAACACGGAGAATGGAAACATGGTAATTTACAGTGGAAGGGAAACAGGGGGTGAAAGTGGAGTCGGAATACTAATATCAAAGAAATTGAGACAAACATTGGTCCGCCCTATAACAGGCAGTCTCGGACAGAATTGTTATAGGGCGATTTCGAAATATGACAAGACATGTAACAATAATTCAATGCTATGCACCAACAGATGTCGCTGAAGACCATATTAAGGATGACTTCTACGAACAAATAGAAACAACGCTAGCACTCATAAATAGGGGAGATATCATAATATTAATGGGTGACTGGAATGCGAAAATAGGATCTAACAACAATGGACTTGAGGAGATAATGGGCAAACACGGGTTAGGAAGAGAAAGAAACAACAACGGGGAAAGATTGATAGAGTTATGTCAGACTTTCGACCTAGCAATCGGAGGGAGTCTATTTCCACACAAAGATATCCACAAATACACATGGACAATGCACATACACATGGGAGCAGATATACACAGCGATCATGAATTACTAACTGGGGACTTCAGAATGAAACTAAGCCAACAAGGAAGAGGCAGAAGAAATAGAAAGAAGAAAATAAATATAAACAACTTAAAAACTCCGCAAGTAAGAGCTGACATAGTTACGGCGTTACGAGAAAATATTGGAAATAATAGAGAATACACTTGGGAAGAGATTCTGGAAATTTACAACCAAACAAGCGAACAAAATCTTGGAATTTCACAACCACAAAGAAAAATCTGGATAACCGATAACACATGGGCCTTGATTAAAAGAAGAGGTGAAATGAAGAAAATGATAAACAACAGGATGGCATCAAGAAGAGAATATGAAGAAATAGCGAAAACAGTAAAAAGAGCAGCAAGAAGAGATAAAAGGAAATTTCTACAAAATTTAGCCAGAGAAGCAGAAAAAGCAGCACAGCAACATAACCTGAGAGAATTGCATCGCATAATCAAGAACTTAACAAACCAGTCGGAACAACAAAACAAACCAATTAAAGATAAAAATGGTGCGCTTATCACAAACTTAGAGGATCAATTAAAGAGATGGAAGAACATTTCCAAGAACTGAGCAACGAAGAAAGTACAAATAATGAAGCAGACATAAGAAACAGAGACAATGCAAATATCTACCCAACTGAGGGACTGCCAATATCTACTCAAGCTCCAAATATAGAAGAAATCAAAGCTACAATCAATATCCTGAAGCACAACAAAGCAACAGGTGAAGATGGAATTCCAGCAGAAATAGCCAAACTGGACCCTGACTTATTCGCAAAAACAATTGAACCCCACATCAGGAAAGCATGGATAGAGGAGAATATACCACCATCATGGAAGAAAGGAATGATTGTCAAGATACCTAAGAAAGGAGACTTGGCAAATTGCAGCAACTGAAGAGGAATCACGGTTCTAAATACTATTCATAAGATAATAGCAATTATTATAAAGAAAAGATTAGAAGAAGTACTAGAACCAATACTACGGAAAGAGCAGGCAGGTTTCAGACCAAACCGAAGCTGTGTAGACCAGGCAAATACTTTACGGGTCATAGTTGAACAATCAGTAGAATGGAATGCCCCACTATATCTACTATTCATAGATTTTAAGAAAGCATTCGACACAGTCAAGAGATGCGCAATATGGAGAACACTTACAAAGAAGGGAGTTCCTGAAAAAATCATCAACATCATCAAAGCGATGTATAAAGATGCAGAGACAACAGTTCAACACAGAAGTAAGATCAGTGATCCATTCTACACCAATATAGGAGTTAGACAAGGATGTCCACTATCTCCACTTCTCTTCAACACAATACTAGACGACATTCTAAGAGAAGTTTGCACTGGAATAAACGGAATAGAATGGGATCTCTTCGGAAACTTAGAAGACTTAGATTACGCAGATGATGTATGCCTCATATCAAGAAATCAAAGGGACCTACAGAACAAAGTCAACAGATTACAGGAAGAAGCAAAGAAATCGGGACTGGAATTAAATATCGAGAAAACCAAGGCAATGAGGACAAACAATAGTTATAGTGAGCCAATAACAGTGAGTGGACAACAGATAGAATACGTAGAAGAATTCAATTACCTGGGGAGCATTATAACATCAAGAGGAGGTGCAACAGAAGATGTCAACACCCGTATAAATAAGGCAAGAAGAACATTTGGGAGCCTAATGAAGATATGGCGGAGCAACCAAATATCGAGAACAACAAAGCTAACAATATTCAGAGCATGTGTTAAGTCAACATTAATATATGGCAGTGAAACATGGCTCACTTCGGTCAGAATCAAACAGAAGCTACAAGTATTCATCAACAAGTGCTTGAGAATTATATGCAGAATATTCTGGCCGGCAAGAATTAGCAACGAGGATTTATGGATGATAACTGGAGAAGAACCTATCAACAGACAGATAAATAGGAAAAAATGGAAATGGATAGGTCATACACTAAGGAAATCAGAAAGTGATATAGCAAGAAGAGCTCTAGAATGGAATCCACAAGGACAAAGGAGACCCGGCAGACCATACAACACATGGAGACGCACAATCGATCAAGAATTAACAGTCAACAATTATACCTGGGACGATATTAAGGAAGTAGTACTCAACAGAGAGGAATGGAGGTTCACTATCGAAGCCCTATGCTACCACGCGGAGTAATAGGAGAAAAAAAAAAAAATATGGCTTAGTACCATTACTGTTTCCCAATTAATATGAGCGAGTTTTAAAATTTATCATGTGGAAAAAATTGGAAAAAGTGAAATATTCTAGAAAACCTCCTGGTAGTGCCCCTGTCAGTAATTTTCCCCTGTCTAAGTCCTGGGGTGGCAGCACGCAACTTGTCACAAACATGTTGTCACGCTATTTTTGAAAAATGGCAGCACGTAAAATTGTTTCGTCAATTTTAATTTTGTTTCGCCATTTTTAATTTTGTTTCGCTGCTTTTGGCAGCACGTAACATTTGAAACGCTCATTTTTACTGAGCGTCACAAATAAAAATTGACGATAGTAAAAAGTTGACGCTAAAAAAAGTTTTATAATTGAAAAAGTGAATATTTTTTTTTTTTTTTGAAGAAAAATTATAATTAACGTAATATCAAGTAAGTTTTTATTTTTATTTTAAAAATTTTAAAAAAATTTATTAATAATTAAAGAAAAAATAGTATGTAAAATTTTAATTTTATGATTTGCTTAGGACATTATTTATGAACTTTTAATTAAAGAAAAAAATTGTTAATTTTAGTTAAAGATTTAATTTTATTTATTTTAGAATGTTGTTCTTTTATGATGACAGCTCTTCGGAAGACGAAAGGATTATTTTAAACACGATTGAAAATCGAAGACTTAGGGATGGAAGTAACATATTAGAATTACCAACCTCCGAGTAATTTCTTTTTTTATTTTAAAAGGTTAATGTATGATCCTAATTAAAAAAAATTTTTTATTACAGATTTAAAAAAAATTTTAGACTAGACCAAAACGCGTTTAAAATGGTTCTTGAAACTGTTAATTTAAAAAATAATGTGCGAGAAACTGGAATTCCACCAATGTTACAATTAGCAGCAACATTAAGCATATTTGGTAGTGGTGGCTATCAAGTTAATGTTGGCTGCAATAAATTGATTCCAATGGCACAAACAACAGTTTCAAAAGTGTTCAGAAAAACATTGGAAGTTTTAGAACGCGATTTATGTCCACGTTGGATCCGCATAAGGGAAGAAAATTTTGGTGCAACTCGGACATATTTTTTTCAAAATACAAAATTCCTGGTGTAGTAGGCCTTGTTGATGGGACTCACATACCCATTCTAAAACCAAAAAAGGATGAACATATCTTTTTTAACAGGAAAGGTTTTCATAGTATAAATACTATGATTGTGAGTTGATAATAATTTTAAAATTTTGTGATATTCACTATATATTTTATTATAGCTGTGTAATCATTCCTACGAAATATTGGCAATCGATGCAAGAAATGGTGGATGCGCTCATGACTCAGCTGTGTGGAATAAGAGTTCAGTTCAAGAATACTTGCGAAGAAAATATAATGAAGACGAATGTGGTATAAGAATTCTTGGTAACATTTTTCGTTTTTTATATTACACTACATATTTATATTATTATATTTTAAGGTGACAGTGGCTACCCATTACTTCCATGGTTGATAACGCCTTATAGGCGTGCTGCTGAAGGAAGCGCTGAAATTCGGTTCAATAATATTCATGCCAAAGCTCGTAGCCAAGTTGAGCGCACTATAGGCATGTTAAAAACGCGTTGGAGATGTTTATCTAGTGATAGGAAACTTAGATATCATCCTGAGAGAGTAGCTAGCATCATTAATGTTTGTGCGGCTCTTCACAACATTTGTGTAAGATATAATATCAACATAGAACCGTTGCAAATGAGAGGAGAAATAGAAGAAACACCAATTGATGTAGCTGTAGGAACCACGTCAAATGATCAATCAATAGCTAAATTAATAAGAGACAATATTAAAAATAGTTTATAAAAAAATAACTCAAACTAATTTAAATTAAAAAAATATTTTAATAATGCATAATTTTAGCATATATAATATTAAATTTTTTAAATAAAAACAAAACATAATTTTTAATTAACATAATAATAAATAAAAACAAAACATAATTTCATATTAAATTCTTTAAATAAAAAAAGTTTTTTAATTCAAATTATTTACTTAATTCAAATTCCAAACTTAACCACATTCCTTGTATTTACTTAATTTAAACTACAACATGAGCATCTCATTCAGTCTTGTAATATATATATTATAGTAACATTATCTTTTTTTATACAAATCTAATTGCAATTTTTTCAAATTATTTCTTTCTATCAAATTTTGAATTTGCATTTGTTGGAATTTTAATTTGTCCATTTTATATTGTGCGGCATCTTCTTGTGTTTTTATTTGCAATTTATATACTTTTTCATTCAACTCATTGTTTTCTTTGAGAACACTTTTTAAACTTTTTAATTCACCTACAAGTGAATGAACATCCTTTTTTATTGCTTTTGTCAACCCAATATATTTTTCCAACAAAATATTTTTTTGTGATTTTCTACCTTTATTAGCCACATTACGTGCAGGTGAATTAGTAATACTATTTCTTTTGGAATGGTTTCGAATATTTTCTTCCTGTTGGTGGTTTATCATTTCAATGCCTTCTTCAAAATTTAGCATAAATTCATTATTTGTTCCATTAAAATCTAAATTTTCTTCTGGAATTGGTGTAGGGGATCGCGCCAAAGAGCCATATTCTTTTACTCCTTTCATTCCATCTACCGTCGCTTCTAAACCTGCGCATTGAATTATTTGTTCTTCTTGTTCATTTATTTTTTTTTCTCTATATGGACCACCACCCGTTTTTTTTTTGTTAATTTTGTTGAACATTAGTTTTTTCTTAACTTTGTATTTATGGTCACTCCAGCACTAAAAAATATTATTATTAAAATTTTAATATACCCGAAATAATGAAAACTCACTTTTTTCCATTCGTATTTTTGTTTTATAGGTGGTCCAGCCTCATTTAACTGATCAGTGAGTTGAGACCACAGCAACTCGCCTTTTCTGCGTCCTTCTAAATCTTTTAATATTCCTTTTGCTAAGGCATTATTTTTTGTCATAAATCTTGTAATGATTTCCAGTTGCTCCTTATTTATAGTTATTTTTTGCCTTAAAAATTACGTATGCATATAATATTTTATATGAAAATAAATAATATATTAAACTTACATTTTATTATTTTTATTTGAACTTGTATTGTAAATTCTTTATTTTGTTTATTGTTTATTTTAAAATTTTGTATTTGTCATGAATCATCATTATTATACATACTGCAAACAAACACATTATTATACAACTATACATACACAAAAATTTGTTTTCAAAAATGGTAGCACGTAATTTTTGTTTCGCTGATTTTTTTTTGTTTCGTACATTTTTTTTTGTTTCAATCCCAAAGTAGCGTTTCAAAGTACATGCTGCCAAAAAAATTTTGTGACGCTGGTGTTTTGTTACAAAAAAAAGCGTTTGTAACAAGTTACGTGCTGCCATTAGTTTTTAGAGTAGTGGATTGTGTTGCTCTTGACATTTCTGTTAGAGCTGACCATGGGAGAAGGTAGGGAAGTCGGAACCAAAGAGTCCGGAAGTCGGAATCAAAGACCTTGAACAAAAAAAATAAAAAAAACAAAATGTTCAAGGTCTTTGGTTTCGACCTCCGGACCGTCGAACCAATCCGAACATTTTTTTAAATTTTTTATAATACCCTTTTATTAACAACCTTTTTTCAGAAAAATACAATTTAAAACCGTGATATAAAGTTTCGGCCCCAATTCCTAGGACGCCGGAACCATTGTCTTCATCACATTTAAGGGCCATTGTAGTTTATGATCCTAATTTTAATACGTAAAAATTTTAAATGGCATAAAAAAATAATTAATAAAATGAGTTGATATATTTCAAAATAAAAAGAACCAAATAAAAAGAATTACGATTACTAAACAAAAATACAACAATAGCCCAAAAGATGAAAGCAATTTTGTATAGTTAAATGGAATTATGTAAGTCTATAAAATTATAATACCAGATAACTCACAATTACATTTCGTAAACCTTTGTTTCAATTATTTTATTTTTTTTTTTGTTAAAAATAAACTTACTTAAAACGAAAACTAATAAATGATTCATCTTTCTGGCATTATTGTTATGATCATTTTCTTCCACCGAAAATATATCTTCTTTTACGGATACTATTACTTCAATAATCCAATTTGACTACCACCTAGCTGTTCGCAAAACAAAATATCAAAACATTCAAACATCTTATACCGGGTATTCCAAAGCATGCGTGTCAGCTTTTTAAGACAGGAAGGAGCCGTTATTTTAAAATTTAAAAAATTGTTAACTAAATCTAGGGTGCTCTATCGATTGGTAATATTTTCGATTTCCGGGAAGGACCGGAAAAGGGCTTTTTAAGCTCAAAATTCTCCGAAATTGACCGAAATCGAGATTTTCAAATGGGAAAGGGAATGGGAAACTTTTTTATGCAAATTCGGATTCTTTTTTACATATTTTGGATTATTCAGATCTTAAAATATTAAATATTTTAATTATTATGGAAATATTTTGTTGTGGCATATCGGAACTTGGTGTATTTAAAAAATGGCATTAGGTATAAAGTAGAAAGGTGTGGGTGTAGTAGTTTTTTCTTTAATATTGTTATTTTCTCTTATTTTTGGTAAAAAGATTGAACAATTTTGCGGTGAAATTTTAAAAACTGACTCTATTATAATATATATTTTTTTTTTAAATTCAGAATTTATTATTTATTTATTTTATGTACCTACCAATTTTTATGAAATAACAGAATATGTTTACATGTAGTTTTTCTAATAAATAAATTAGTTTTATTTTCAAAATTAACACAACGCATTTTATTTTGATAAAAATGAAACGTATCACAAAACAATATTTAAAAAATATACATTAAGTCTTTTTATTTTAATAAAAATGAACTGCATTACAAAATAAAATTTAAAAAAATATATGCATATGTAAAAAAAGTGTTTACAAAGTGTTTTTATTTATTTATGTAGTGTATACCTGTATATTAATATATAGGCAAACTCCAGGCCATTTTCCCTTCCAAGATGGGAGCTCTTTTTATTTATTTTGTCATTGTCAAGGTCTGACAACAATATGCACATATTAAAGTAAATTAAATTAAAATTAAGTTTAAAAAAATATTAAAAATTGTAACTTAGGTATTTTCATTTTAAAATTTAATATTAAAAAACTATACATATATATATATTTCTTCCTTATTCAAATTGGAAGATGAATCTTCTTACAACAAAACAATTAAAAAATTTAGTCTCAATACAAGTTCTGACAACAATATATATTAAAATAAATTAAATTGAAATTTGGTTAAAAAAAAATATTAATTTTGAATGAAAAGTTTTAATTCCTTTTCAAATTGTTCTTGATTTAAATTGGAATTTAAAAATATTATAGAATTTATCGATTCTACATCCAAGCTCGATCTCTTTTCAGAAATGAGACTTTTTGCTTTGGAAAATGTCCTTTCTGATTCGGCACTACTTGCTGGAATAGCAAATATATTACAGCTTAATTTGTACAGTAAAGGAAATTGGATTTTATTCAAATGCCACCATTGAAGAACATCAAAATCGTCATTCATAAACACGCACATGTTTGAATATGACTCTAGTTCATTGCTAATTTGTTGATCAGAAGAACTCGCACTGATGTTTCGAATAAAATCTCCAAATATATTTTGGCAATCTGATGACAAAGTTGGAATACTGTCATTATTAGATTGACTTGAATCTGGTAAATAATTGGCCATTAGTTCCTTACATTTTAATACAACATTATTCTTTTCAACTTGGCTAAAGTTATTCATCTTGTTAGTAGGCGGAAATAAAAATAAAGCAATTCTATGGTATATGGATAAATTGGGATATATTATTGATGCTATATTGTTCAAAAAGGTTGATTTTAATTGTTTTAACTGTTCAGAATCGGAATCATTAGAAGCACTAATTTTTTTTAAAAAATTTAAATATGTATAAGTTAAATGAATAGTTACATAGCTAGAACCTTCAATTTTTTTGGACATATCTTCAAAAAACTTTAAATAATCTTTAACCTGTGTAAGAAAAGGTAGGGAAATTTGGCCAATTCTTTGTGATTCTCCTCTCTCTAGTAAAACATCGTTAATGAGAATCCAATTCTTTTCTATAGATTGTAATAAATAAAATACAGTATTCCAACGTGTGGGAACGTAACTTTTGAGAGTTGTATTTATTAAGTGATTCACATTTTCTTTTTTGAAATAACGTGCAAGTTTTGTTGATGTTTTTATTAGTTCTGATATTTCTGGAACATGATTGCACGACTTCTCTATTACGTTATTAAGCAAATGGTTTAAACAATTTAATCGTACATTTCGACGAAATGCAATAATCATGTTTGTTCCCCTATCTGTGACAATTATAACGTTATTTTGAAACTGAACATTGAAAATATTCAGTATATCACAAATTTTAGAATATATTTTATCACCTAAAATTAAAATATATTATAATATTATCAACTGAATAAAATATTATAAAAAATATTAATTATTAATTTATGTTATCTTACAATTTTCACTGTGCAATTTTATATTAAAGTATGGTACAATATATAATAAAATATTAAAATTTCGCTAACTAACCGGTACATCTCTCATTATGCATCGTTTGCATTCCCAACACACGATGTATTAATTTGCCATCTAGGACATAATGAATCGTCAAACATATATAAGTTAATTTGACGGAATCGTCAGTCCAAAGATCGCTTGTCAACGCAAATCCAATTTCCTTAATTTCAGCAATTTCCTCCTTTATTTTTGCCGTATATATTTCATTTAGTTTGGAAATATTTCGCGATATAGTGGTTGGATGAGGAACCATCTTATTCACTTCAATATTTGCTCCAAACTTTACTCCTATAGATAAAACATATTCTATCAAATTCTGCAGGCCAATATCCTGAACAATATTAAACGGTCTGCAGTTTTGAATCGACCATTTAGTGAAATGCAACAACAGTCCCTTCTTTGTTTCGGAATCAATATCAATTTTGGGAACGGCAGCATTTACAGCATTTACGTAACATTTATGTTTCACCAAATTCGATGTTGTTTTCCCGTTATAATTAAATACGTAGAAACAATATTTACACGCCACTAAATTTGGTAATTCCTGACCAGATTCTTTCAAAATATTTCCAAAGAATCCCCACACCTTACTATTTCTGCGCCCACCTTTGGTGCCTATTTTATATACTCCTTTAATAATTTTTTGTTTGATTGCACCGGTATCACAAATAATTGTCCTCTGCTCAGTTCTGGAAGTGGATGGTAGATTCTAAAAGATTTAATACATCAACGAATGAATTTAACGAATACATATTAAGGTAAGTGTGGACTTAAATATTAATTAATTATATTTTACTGATTTTACTTAAATAAATACTTACTTCCATTTTAATGTCCAAATTACTGGTTACATCATTTACGTAACATTTATGTTTAACCAAATTTGATATTGTTTTCCCGTTATATTTAAATACGTTGAAACAATATTTACACGCCACTAAATTTGGTAATTTCTGACCAGATTTTTTCAAAATATTTCCAAATAATATCCACACCTTACCTTTTTTTCGCCCAACTTTAGTGACTATTTTATATACTCCGTCAATAATTTTTTGTTTGATTGCACTGGCATTACAAAAATTTAATCTCTGATCATTTCTGGAAGTAGATGGTAGATCCTAAAAGATTTAATACATCAACGAATGAATTTAACGAATACATATTAAGGTAAACGTCGATGTGTGTGCATAGATGCTGGTATATATTATTATTTAAAAACTGGTATAGTATTTAAAACTTTCATTAGAAAAATTATAAATTAGTTTATAAACTTTAAAAATTATTAGGGTTCGTCACGCAATTTCGCATCTATATTTTGCATTATTTTAGTTCTTTTATGTCGCTGATTTGTTTAACAACCGATCAAATTGCTTCATTTTGATAAATGCTTATAAACAACAAATTTTGATAAAAATTTTTATAGTAAGCTTAAACGAACTATTTATATACTTTTTCCACTCAAATACAAATTATTATATTAAAAAAAAAATTCAAATCAAAATAAATGAAGTTGAAAAGAACTTGAACGTTGAAATCAAAATTTTTTGTTTAAAAATAATAAATTTTAAAATAATACATAAGTATTAATATTATTTCGCCACTAAACACACATTTACCTTATTATTTAATTTATTAAATATTAATTAATTGTATTTTACTTAAATAAATACTTACTTCCATTTTATTATCCAAATTACTGGTTACTTTATTTACACAACATTTATGTTTAACCAAATTTGATGTTGTTTTCCCGTTATATTTAAATACGTTGAAACAATATTTACACGCCACTAAATTTGGTAATTTCTGACCAGATTCTTCCAAAATATTTCCAAAAAATTCCCCCACTTTACTGTTTTTGCGCCCAACTTTGATGCTTATTTTATATAATCCTTCAATAATTTTTTGTTTAATTGCACTTGCACCGCTCTGCTCATTTCCGGAAGTGGATGGTAGATCCTAAAAGATTTAATACATCAACGAATGAATTTAACGAATACATATTAAGGTAAGTGTGAATGTGGGTACAGAAGCTGGTATGTTATTATTTAAAAACTGGTATAGTATTTAAAACTTTGCATTAGAAAAATCATAAATTAGTTTATAAAATTTACAAATTATTAGGGTTCGTCACGCAATTTCGCATCTATATTTCGTATTTTTTTTAATTCTTTCATGTCGCTGATTTGTTTAACAACCAATTTTGATAAATGTTTATAAACAACAAATTTTTATAAAAAATTTTATAGTAAGCTTCAATTAACTATTTATACTTTTTCCAGTGAAATAAGTTTTCATACAATCAAAATTTTTCAAACAAATTAAACTATTTTTTGTAACAAATTTTGACATACCATTTTGCATTAATAAATTAAGAAATCGATTTTAAGATAAGCTTTTGAAAATTATAAGAAAAATATTTTCAAAATTATAAAATTAACTGAATTATAATATTTATATTACTTTAAAATTATTAATTTAAAAAAACAAATTCAAATCAAAATAAATGAAGCTATATAAAACTTAAGTTGAAATCAAAATTTTTGGTTTAAAAATAATAATTTTAAATATCTATAAAGATTATTTCACCACTAATAGACACACATTTACCTTATTATTTAATTTATTAAATATTAATTAATTATATTTTACTTAAATAAATACTTACTTCCATTTTATTATCCAAATAAACGCAAACTTTTTTTAAACTTAAGAACTAAAATAAAAACACAACGATGCAACTATTTTCACTTTCAAATTAACAATAAACAAAGCAATAATATACTTTAAAATATGCGTGATCGTTTTAAAGGATATAATATACATACTCTTTATTTTGTAAGTAAATACAACAAATGTATTATGTAATTTAGATATAATATACATCGTTATTTATTCGTTTATTTCTAGTACATTGAAAATATTTTGATGTATTCACTTATAAACCTTGCACACTGTTATATCGTGTTATTTAAGATAATCATATGTTGTGTTCAGTAAACTGTTCTAAAACGTTCTAGAGAGAAAAAAGAACACGCTTTTATGATAATATTTTTGTGTAATATGAAAAGTTTGTTATGTTTCTGAAGCATTTATAATAGCAAAACATTTACTTTATTCTAAATTTTTGTTTGGGTAACGAGTATGAAATATTTTGACAAATAAAAATGAGAACAAATGAAATACTATACATGTATTCACTTTTTAAATAGAATACTGCGAATATATATGTTTTATATGTTCTGAAATAATATTGTATAGATACATATATTTATTTTCTAAAACAAAACATTTTATTTGACAGTATGTATATGATAATTTTATTTGAAAAGTGTATATGATGTCATGTATGCTTCAAATAAAGTATATATATGATGTTGTTTTGATTTCATGCGATTTCATGCGATTTCAATAAAAATGTATTCATTCAGCGCTCTAATGTATATTATATGTATGAAGCTAATTATAATTTGATTTTTATTATATCAAATGTATTAAATTTTTAGTTTTGTTTTGTTTGATTGAATTTTTGTTTATATCTAAATTGTATAAAATACAATATACAAATAATTTGTTAAAATTGATAAAAAAAAGTTTTAATTTCCAATTTGAAAAACGTTTTATGTATATATATTGTAACCAAAAATAATATAAACTATAGTTAAATAATAATAAACTATAGCAAATTATTAAAGTTAAAAAAAATGTCAATAGTAAAGATATTTGATATCGTAGTGTTTACACATTTGATTTTGTACCTACATGTAGTTTTTGTTTTTTCCTTAAATCGAAATAGACTCTTGTCAATTGTTTAGTTATACTTTTTGTTTAAAATTAGTGCAAACATCAAACAAAACTTTGCTTAAACAAAATCTGCCTCTACCATGTATGAAATTGGGATTCGAACGATAACCCGAATTTTCTATTATTACCCATGTTTATACGAGGCAGAAATCTACCATCATGTTCATACGTAAAAAAAACGTGGTAGATTTCTGCCATTGTCGCTGTCAGATTATTGAAATATCAAGATGGCCGCAGTTGAAATTATTGGCAAAGAAATAAATAAATAATTTTTTATTCAGGGTTTAAAAAACTACAGCAGAAATAGTAAAAGCACTTAAATTATTGCTGTTGCTGACTATCACAGCATTTCAAATTTAAAAAAAAAACTATTACTGCGCTTTGCTGTTACAACTTAACCGAAGTAAAGTAATAGTTTTATGCTTTTTACACATACAAATACTACGCATGTGCTTTTGCTTTTCAAAACATAATAGCAATAGTAGAATTTTGCTGAATGCTTTTTAATATTTTAAGTCAAAGTAAAAAAAAAGCTATTTGCTGTGCTGATTTTGCTGTGAAGACATTGCTGTGCATTTAGAAAGAAATTTTATTTCGAAGAAAAAAGTGAAGTAAAAGAAAAAAAAATATGTCCAAAAGGTTTGTTCAATATGCAAATTAATATTGAATAGAGTAGAGCCAATGTGTATGTATTCAACGGGACCTTGTCATATGAACTACATCTTCTAGGTGGTGACTGGTGGAAAGAGCCAAGTTCAAGAAATTGAGCAGCCTCTAGCAAAAATAGGTCAGGGTCCCACCTCACAAAGCCCTCGAAAATTTTTTTTATTTTTTTTTTAACTTGTCTTCAGTAAAATCGCTCCTAGGCACGATGCAAACAAGCGGTCCCAAGAGTCGGGACCGAAGACCTCAAAAAAAATTTTTTTTTTTTTAATTTTTTTTTGTCATCAGTACAATGACCCTTAAATGTGATGAAGACAATAGGTCCGAGGTCCTAGGAATTGGGGCCGAAACTCTATTTCACCAGCTTAAATTTTATATTTCTGGGAAAAGGTTATTAATAATTATTATAAATAATTTCTAAAAAAATTTCAGATTGTTCCGCGGTTCAGAAGTCGGGACCGTAGACCTTGAACAAAAAAATTGTCCAAAAACCAAAATGTCAATAATGTTCATTACGTATCAAGATAAGTATAAAAAAAAAAGTTTTTTTTTTTTTTGTTCAAGGTTCTTTGGTTCCGACTTCCGGACTGTCGGACCAATCTGAAATTTTTTTAAAAATTATTTATAATAATTATTAATAACCTTTTCCCAGAAATATAAAATTTAAACTGGTGAAATAGAGTTTCGGCCCCAATTCCTAGGACCTCGGACCTATTGTCTTCATCACATTTAAGGGTCATTGTACTGATGACAAAAAAAAATTAAAAAAAAAAAAATTTTTTTTGAGGTCTTCGGTCCCGACTCTTGGGACCGCTTGTTTGCATCGTGCCTAGGAGCGATTTTACTGAAGACAAGTTAAAAAAAAAATAAAAAAAATTTTCGAGGGCTTTGTGAGGTGGGACCCTGACCTATTTTTGCTAGAGGCTGCTCAATTTCTTGAACTTGGCTCTTTCCACCAGTCACCACCTCGAAGATTTCTTAACTTTTTTCATGTCCACTTATAAATTTAAAATAAAATACTTACCATTTTTTTGTAAATCCATTTTTTAAATTTTAAACAACAAAAGTTTTCAAACAAACATAACTCTAAGTAAAACAAAAGTGTATTATAAAGTGCTGTAAATGCTGAATAGTAATTCAAAGCAACAGCAAATGCTGTTTAGCTGTATTCAACTCATTTTGCTGTAGCTATTTAAAAAAATAATGAAAAAGCTTTTTTTGCATATTACTTTTTGAAATAAAAATGCGCAGCAAAGCGAAAGCAAAACAACTACAAAAAAAATGCTTTTGCTATGCCTTTGCTGAATTGATGTTAGAAAGCAATAGTAAAAAAATAGTAAAAGCTTGAAATAACTACGAAGTTTTTTAAACCCTGTTTTTATTATTATTCTAGTGTCAATTCAACATTATTATTATTTGTATAATTTATATTTTTTTATTTGATTAATATTCGATCCGAAAATTACGTTATCAACAATTTCCTTATTTTTTTGTGAAAAAATAATAAAAATATTTTGACACTGACATATTCCCAAAAAAAAAATTCAAACGTCAAAAATCTACGAGAAATCTAAGATTTTGGTAGATTTGCTTACCCCTTACCGAAATGACCCCACACAAATAAATTTTGGTAGATTTCTACCACTTTTCTACCCGTATAAACATTACATTTGAATGTAAAATTAATTGGAACCGTATCAAATGGTTGCGTATCAAATTCCAAAGGAGATAAACGTCATTTAAGTTTAACGTAACGTTTCCGAATTTCAAATTGTCGTTAATTTTTTGTTTACTTTAAATTAATTTGAAAATGTGAGTGTTTGTTATTTTGAAAAATATAATTTAAAATTATGTCAATTTTATTATATTTATAATTCGATTTGAAATTCAATTTGCATTTTAATTCACCATTATTTTAAATTGAGATGGTGTTGTTGTTTGTTTAGTTCTAATCTTTTAAAAGACAAATATGAAATAATGTAATAGGTCTCTTCACGAGGTAAAAATTAAACTTAATTTGATTAACTTATTATCAGATAGTAAGGCTTACCTCGTGAGGATGTTTTTTGTTGTTAAAATTCAACGAATTAGAATTAAATGGAAGTGGCTATCCCATACAAAAATACAAACATTTTGTCCATATTTTTTTAGTACTTCTCTTTCTGTTTGGTTTGTTTGGGTTTCCAATTGTCAAAAAAAAAATTTTTTCAGTATTAGGCCAATATAGTTTTTTTAAGTAGAAAATTAGTAAAATCTTTGAGTATGAATAAAATAAAAGGTATCAAAATATAATCTTAATAAAAATAACAATGTTTTTTCAATTTAAACTTTATTTTACTTTATTATCGTATTCTATTATTACACAGAAAAGTATTGCTGTTAAATTATTTGAAAAAAAAAATCATTCATGTTTCTGAAATATTGAAAATGTAGCAGTAGTGTGTAATATATGGATATATGAAATTTTCAAAAAGTACGAACACTAGCAATGAAGTAGGCAAAAATAAAATTTGTTATTGTCAAATAAATATTAAAAAAAGTCAATAAAATTTTTGATTTTTATTATAAATTGTTAAAAAATTACAAATTTTAAGGAAAAATGGAACGTAAAAAGAAGATTTGTATCATTCCAGGCTGTAAGTCTCATTTGGAAAAAGAAAATTACGTGTCTTTACATATGTAAGTATTATATTTTACATCTTTTGAATTTTTAAAAACTTCTAAACAAAACAGTGTAGTATTAGGATACTTTAAATATCCGGACAAAAAGATATTGGAATGCAAAGATGCAAATATAATAAAATGGGAATATGTTGAAGCATTGCATAACTTACAACAAAATGAATTACTGCATTTAGGTAATAAACTAAAATAAACTAAAATCGCAACCTATCAGCTAAAAACTTAAAAAAAGCTTTGAACCCAAATAATTTTGAATGTAAGTTAATTCAAAATATTTAAACTCTTCAAAATAATTAATACTACTTTTCCATAATTTTTAGGTATTTTTCAATTTATTGATGAAGTAGTACCGTATATTCTTTCGATTATACTAGGTAGTCGTAGCACAGGATTTGATGGTCTCGTAATTGATTTGTTAAATATCAAAGATCTGTATAAAGAATTGGTATTCTCTCAAAAAATTAAATTTCTTCCCAGTTATAAGATCAGTCAAGATCATATAGAACTATTTTTTTCTTCAATAAGGATGCGTCTTGGAAGAAATGACAATCCCACTTCAAAACAGTTCAAAGCAACTTATAAAAGGTTATTAGTTCGTTGTGAAATAAGAGACCATGGAATAGGTAATTGTATTCCACTTGAGGAAATACCAATATTGACGAATGAGCTTAATACTTCATCAATATTAAGAATTAATGAATCAATTAAAAATAATTTTGCATCTTATTTATTTAATGAATCTGAATTTGAAGAAAATGTAGAAGAATTTCAACCACTTTCTGCTTGTGCTGAACATATTGTAGAATATATTGCTGGCTTTGTTGTATATAAGCTGAAATCAAAATTGAAATGTGCAATATGTATTTCTGCAATCATAGCAAGTGACGTGGAAATGAATACAATGGAATATTCATTAATTTCATATAAAACAGAAGGTTACTTAACTTACCCTTCTAAAGATGTAGTCGATATATGTAAGTTTTGCGAATTATTATTTCGACAAACGAATAGTTTAAAAAAAACAAAATTGTTATATAGTTTAATTTCCAAAGTTCTTATTAATTTTATAGGTTCTAAAATTTTTCAAAATTTCTATAATCATATGTTTGACCAAAAACCTTTAGAAAATCATTTTTGTTTATTAATAAAAAGTATTGCAGAAATTTATTTTAATACACGAATACATCATTCCTTAAAACTACATAATGAAAGAAACAGTGTAAGAAATAAATTAACAAAATTAATCCATTTCAAAGGGCACTAATCTATATTTTCTAAAAGAAACTTTAAAAGTGTAAAAAATGATTGCACATAGTCCATATTGTAAAATGAAGTGGAATAGGCCTCTTGGGGAAACCACTTTAAAAAAAACGCTCCTATTTCTTTACCTCAATGGTGGTGTGGAAAAAAGAAAATGTTTTGATACAAATATATTAATAACATATTATTTACATATTTATAAGTATAGGATAGACAATCGGCAATAATAAGTTTATATAATTTTATATAATAAATATCAAATATGTAAAAAATTTTATAATCAATCTATTGAAAAAACTTATAGAAAAGAATTTAAAATCTAAAAAAAAGAATAAATATTTTAAAATTTAAAACTAGAAAGCGCTGTATTTCTCATATTTTTTTCATATATGTATTAATAATAAATTTTGATTAATTTATCCATAATTGTTAGATATTTTTACTCATCATATTTTTAAAAAAAATTTAAGTCAAAATACATACAAATTGAGGCATATTAAATTCAGAGCACTATCCTGTTTATTTATCAAAATAATTTCCATTAAAAAGAGAGAAAATATATTGAACGAATATATTCGTCTATTTCTGTTTTTTGACAATCGGAAATACCAAAGAAAGAGAGGAATATACCCAAAACATTGGACACTTTTTTGTATGGATAGCCACTTCCATTTAATTCTAATTCGTTGTTAAAATTATTATTTAGTTATTATTTGCAGAACAGATGATTTTGAAGTTTTGATTGTGTTTGCATGAGTGTTTAACTGATTTTAAATTGGAATAAAAAACTGAAAATAATAAATTTTAGAATTTTCTAAAAATTTAATTAAACAATAAATTAAAAATTTAATTAAAAATCATATATTTGAATTGTTGAAAAAATGGAAAACGAACGTGAAATGTTGAAGAAATAGAAACAATGAATTCATAGAAGAAGAATATATTGAAGATTCTAAGGAAATAATACCAAAGTTATATTAAAACTGAACTTAGAAATTTTACTCAATACATAAATAATGTTACAACATAACAAAATTAACTTCATCAATAGTACATACTTTTGGATTTAATTTATCACCCTCACCATCACCTTAAACTGGGAATAGCAGTACAAATATAAGAGTAATTTAAAAAAAACTATACTTTTCTATTAAATATTTTTTTTAAGATTGAACAAGAACCAGAAGTACCTTTGGAACGATTCAAAAAGTACCTCTCAACACCCACACCAAGAAAAAAAAAAGATAGCATTACTTCAATTTCAATCATATTAGAAGCACAAAAGAAAAGATTTGGAATATTGGTTAGTAAAACCGCAACAGAGAAGTTGAAGGCGCTCCGGGAATTGGAACCGGTTGAAGCAAAATTTGATTTTGCAAAAAACAAATTCAAAGTAACAACTGATTTGAAAAAACAAAGAAATTGATATGAAAAACAAAGAAATATGTTTGTTGAATTAGATGTTCTAGTATCTATATAGTATATACTAAATTATAGTAAATTTTATAAATACATAGTAAATTATGTTTTCAATTTATTTTTTTTTCTTTACAACTAACTTTCCTCAACGGTTATTATTTTAAACTTCCATTGATTTGAAGTTTATAAAATTTTAACAGAAATTTTTATTAAAAAATCAAAAAAAAAATTATCTTTTACTAATTTTCAAAAAACCTTTTTAATTTATTAAATCTTCATTAACCTAATTGAATAAATATTATATTTATAAATTAACTATTATATTTCTTAAACCAACATTATATTTTATGTACCTCCTAATATTTTTCTAGATATTTTCATTTTGTCTCGTTACAATCGTAATCTATTTATTATTTGATTTTTTCACAAATCCTATAAAATGTAGATTCACTTTAATTTTCATTTTTAGTATTACTATTGCCCACCGTACCAATATTGTCGCAATTATTTTACAAGCAGCTGCTTACTTCAATCGCAAATTATCAAAAAAGAAATCAAATCAAAACTGTCATCATCATAACATAAGTCTTATGTCATTCAATCAATACTGGAGTGTCATTTGATTCCACTACAAAAATGAATACGGATGACAGGTACTTTCATAAATATTGAATATACATATTTATTAAAATATCTAAATAAATAAAATATTAAATAAATTATACTAATTTGCAATGTAGAAAAAAAAAATTAAAATATAATCAAACTAATAACTTAATTTAAATACAAATTTTAAAGAAATTTAGTTTTAAAAAAAAATATTTTTTTTGTTGAACAGTTGTATTCGGCGAATCTAAACTATTTTATAATTTTTCAAACTTATAATATTTTTAAATTTTGTATTGAAATTCTTTATTTATAAAAGAATTTATTTTAATTTTAATTGAAATCATTTGAAATTTAGAAATTAGAAATTAAACAATATTTAAAATTTCAAATAATTATTAACCTTGAACTTATCTAAAGAAAATTATTGACTTGTTTTGTTTTCTTTGTTTTTTTTTCTATATTAAAAATTATAAAAAAATAATAAATTGTTTGTGTATGTCTCTGATACAAAATTATATACAAATATACATAAATGCAATTTCGAATGAGAGTTTATTTTTGTCATATTACGTATAGTTTTTAAAAAAATATAAAAAACCAAAAAAATTAAAATAGCAAATTATTAAAGTTAAAAAAAATGTCAATAGTAAAGTGTGAAGAAGATATTGAATCATTAGGAATACATTAGTAAGCTAAAATTAATTGTGTAATGTATTTATTTTTATTTCTTTGTTGTCATTTCAGTGAATCAAAAATTCCAACAATACATGTCATCCGTGAAGTGTACGATAGTGGAAATGCTCATGAAAGTTTCGAAGCTGAATTAGATAAAGCTTTAGAAGCTAAAGTAGATTATATAATAATTGAGCCAACACGTTTAGGTGATGAAACTGGACGATGGATAACAGTTGGAAATTGTTTATATAAAACGGCTGTGCTATCTGGTAAATAATTTTTGTTTTTTTTTCCAATTTGCACAAAAAAAAAACTCATAAGACATAATATTTTTAGGATTATCTTCCATTGTATCAGGATTAATATGGCAAGATAGACCCGTTTTTTCTGCACCAACGTGTGCAGTATCAATATTTTGTACTGGATTATATGCTGTTTCTTGGATATCAGATCCATGCTGCCAGTATCAAGTAAGTTAAAATTCAAATTAAATTTTGTTTTTCAATTTGAATATTAAGTAAATAAACAAACACAACTTGTTTATTTTTTCATAAAAAGTTTACCTTTAATTTCTTTATGTAAATATAAATTATTTTGTATACATTATTATAAATACATATAAATAATGCATATATGTATATTATTATTTTTTGATTATTATTAATACATACTTTGTATTAAATTGAATATTTAATTGTTACTATTAACTTAAAACATTAAACTTATAGTAAGAATATTTATCTTAGGCAAATACTTTAAGTAATGCGCTTTTGTTTGTTTTTTTTTTAATTGCCCGTCCAATTGATAATTGTTTTGTAACGCAATTAGAATATGTCCATGTATAATAAATTGGTATTTAAATTATTAAATAAATTTGTGTTGCAAATCTATTAAGTAATCAATCGTATTAAATTTATAATATTAAAAAGTTAGGAAATTCAAAATCAACGAATAAATATCAAACCGTTTAAAAATGTATTAGAAAAATATAAAATCTAGAAGACAAGTAGGAATACATTGATAAAACTAACTATTGTTCAAATTTACAACTTTACACTTATATAAATAACCAAAAAATACCAAAAGTAAGTTCTTCTAATCTGAAAAAAGGTAAAAAAACATATAGTATACTACTGTATTATAAAAAAGTTTGCCCATATGTTTTTTGTATTTTAAATGCGTTTCAGTACTGGCATATTGATTTCTCATTTGTTCTTATTTTCCCCATAAGATCTCAGTAGATGCGATATAAAATAAAATCTTTTGTAAATAGTAATTACCTCACAACATTTTTTGTTGTCATGATAAGTTTAAAGGTGGGGCTCAACTTGTTTTGCATGCAATAGAGTACTATACAGTTCTAAGACTGAAACAATTGTAGCAGCTAATTGCAAAAAACTCTAAACTAAAATAATAAAAGACTAATCTAATAAATTATACTTTAACATATCTGAACGTATGATCCAAAATTTATTAACGCAAAAATTAAATAAACAAGATCATGGGCAAGTAAATAAACAAGATCAAGCATGATAATGGACGCATTTAAATATGCAAATATTTTAAAAATATGCAATTTCCGCTTGATCTAAAAATTAAAATGAATAACTAAGTTATAGATAAGCGTGTCAACAAACAAACAAAAAACAGTTAGAACATTGATATAGTTTAAATGCCAAATACTAGACTATGAAAATGACACGAAACGATTAAAGAAACTCAAATCTCATGACTTCACCTATTCAAAACTGACAAACACTGCATTATTCAGAAAAATATTTAACCAATTAATTTACAATCAATAAAATATACAAATTATTATTTTTTTAATTTTAGGTGGAAAAGGATCCAAAGAAATTAGCCAATGTACCAAATTTAAGCGAATTTTCATCACCAGTAGTTCTAGCATTAAAAGATAATAAAAAAGTGAAATACTTTCATCGTGGTATAACATTAATAGCATCAGCCTTTTGTGCTTGGCAAATATATAAGGCCTATAAGTAGCAGTTTTTTTCTTTTTATATTTATACGAATAAAAATTAAAAAAAAAAAAATTAAATTGAAAAGTCTACAATAGTATAAGTTTTAAAAAATGTATATGGAAAAAGAACAAAATTGTTCTAATATTAAAAATTGAAAAATCAATAGCAAAACAAAAAATATAGAAAAAAAAAATTTTAGGAGGGAAATCAATTTAATTTTTTTTTTTCTTTGCATTATCCTTTACGTTTTTTTTTTTAAAAAAAACAAACAAGTGAAGAAAGATTCCATTTTAGAAGGGACTGAATTTTTTATTATTTTTTTTTTTTTAGTAGAGGTTATTAGAAAAATTTGTATTGCTTAAAATGCAGTTAAATAATTTTAGTGTTATTTAAAATGATTTTTAAGAACCCAAAATAATTTTAAAAACTATTATAGAAATTATTAATTTGTTTTATTTGCCAGTAAAATTATTATTTAAGAGCTAGAATCATAGTGATAATTCATATTGGAATGTATTTAATTTTTTTATCCAATATATTTATCATTGTTTTTCATATTAAGTGTAAATTAATTATATGCACTGCTCATTCTTCAACAAAATAGTAATGATTTTTTGCTTTATTTGCTACATTATTATTACTTTTATTATATTTCTATTTTTTTTTTTTAATTTAGAAAAATGAAACAAATAAATTTTAAACACAATTGATTCTTATTGAACAATATTATGAAAAGACAAAGATAATTTATAAAAAAAAAAAAAATACTCGACTTTTCTAGTGCACAAAGTCTGCGAAATTTCAAATAAATTTAAAAAAAAAAATTTGTAATATAAATTTAATAATGTATAATTTCAAAAAATTGTTAATTTAAAAAAAAAAACCGAAACGTTTTGTTAGAGTAAAATAAATTTATGATTGTTGAATCAACGTAGAACAAAAAACAAAGTATAATAAAGTTATTTTGGGAAAATATTTGTATAAAAATTAATTACAAAATTGTTGCAGTAAATTGTAGGTACTGATGTGGAGTGGTGAGGCAAAAAATATATGTAATGTAAATATAGGTACTGATGGTGGAGCATTGAGGAAATAACGATACTGAAATAATCCAATAAAGACGGTTGGAACGGTTATTATTCAAAATCTATATTCTATATTTAAACAAAGGCTATAAAATACACATTTTTTTTATGAATGTTGAAAAAATAAATTCTGCTGTATGATATGTATGATATGTTCAAACATCCAACGTCAATCATGTCATTGAAAGTCCTTTAAAAAATTTGTTAGTTTGTGAATCATCACTTTACTGTGTATTATTTATACGTATCCATATATATTTACACTTAATAAAAATTAATGCCTACCTACACAAATTTTAAATTTAAATAAATACTATCTTTTTACATCCTAAAATCTAAACTCAATACATTAAATTTCGAATATTCCGACATGATAAATACATAATTATTATACAAACTATCAAATACTTAACTATTAACCTAAATATAATATTTTAAAAATTAAATTATTTACTACCTCATGGTATTACAAAATAATAATTTAAAATATATATACATATTGTTTACATACATATATATATCATCTATTATTGAATTTTCATTTCAATCAATTATTTGAAAACCAAAATTATTTATGCTAACCATTATCAAAATCAATTGCAGATTTTACAATTAATTTGATTGTAAGACCAAAACCTACAGTACATAATTTCAATTTATTGATTATATTGTAGATCTTGGAAAGACAATCCGTTTAAACTGTCTTTATATTAGACTCGGTAAGTATGTTTATGTACATTAATTTATCAAAATTTTATTCTATTGAGATTGAAAATAAAGTTCTAGAAATTCTTTAAATATTAACTTTAACTTTAGAACGTTAAAAATTTGTTTAAATTAATTTAAACCATAGTGTTCTTAACTACGAATCCATCTTTAAATTTTACTTTATAACTGCAGTAATATTCGTTAAAAATATTTATTGGAATTCAAATAGTTTTCAATATCTAATACCACTGATTAAATATAATATGTAAATATATAAGATATGATAAATTCTGAATGTATTTTATGTCCAAATTTTAAATAACTTATCTAAAATAAAATAACAAACTATTAAAAAATACTAAAAATAAATTTTTTTTTTTCAATTAAAATTTATACTTATTAAATTTTAAATCCAGATCAATATGTCTTTCAAATGAAATTGAAAATGATTATAAATAAAATTGAAAAAAACTTTTAATAACTTCGTATGAACATGATTATAGCAAATAAATTTTATTCAAAAGTGTATAATAATTCTTACTTGATTCCAAATGTTACTGTACGGCCATTTTTATTTCTTATTTCCATTTCTAAACATATTGGAAAACGTATTGAGTAGAAACAAATATGAACTAATTAGTTTTAATTATTAACAAAAAAATATAAAATAAGCACGATTTATCTCTTCAAAACTATATTCACTAACACTACATTTTAATAATTTTTTTTCAAAAGACGCGTACCCGAATCCATTAATTGAATACCATATTTAAATTTTTTTTTTTTACATTATAAAATATAACTAGCCGACTCCTAAGAGGGTTACTATAGGTATGTTGTATGCATAACAAAAATTTAACAATTATATTTTTACAGCAACAGTTTATTACCGTTATTAATTTATGTATTCCTTATTTACGTGGTAAAGTAGTGCTTGTATTTTAAAGTATGTTGATACTTGACAAAGTAATTTCGTTTCCTAGTTTGTAAGCCTTAAATTATAGTTAAAATGTTTTATTGTTGAATTATTTTGAAAATTAAAAATAAATAAATGTAAAAAAAAATATTTTATAGTGAACCAAATTTTTACTGAATTTTTTGGCCGAGGAAACTTATCAGATATAAATTATGCAGAAGTTATATATAAAAAAAAACTTAGGAATAAGCTTTTTTAATATTTTTCGGAAGAATTGTGTTTCAAAGTGTTTAATAATTAAACTGCTTTTTAGTTTAAAATTTGTTTTAGAAAACGTGAAATGCTAAAAAGAAAAACTATTTACAATAATTTTTACATGTTTGTATTTGACCAGTATATATAAATAGAACTAAAATAACAGAAAAACATTAAAAAAAAAAACAAAAGTTGTAATTAACAATATTATAAGAACCAAGATGAAGATCTACAATAATCATTACTGTCCTGGTTTTGTTAGAACAATCATAAAATGTTATAAAACTTCAAATTATGTACCATTGACGAACCGGTGAGACAACAGGTAAGTTTTTACTTATATCTGCTTTAATTATATTTATTTAAATTTATTTTATATTGGACAAGGACGTAGGTTTTAATACTATGAAAGAAGAGATGTAAAATCAGCCACCATTTTATTTATTTATTGCTACCGCCAAGTAATTTTATCACTTTTACATTTTACCACGGACAATTAGTTACTTTGTTTAGAACCTTCGATAGTGTGTGTGTAACAAGCCGTGAACAATTTCTCCATGCGAGTTGGTTTAGTCCGCACTAATCCATTCGCAAAAATTAAAATTATTTTTGTTTATTCATAGTTTTTGTGAAAGTGAAATTTATATTTGGATACAAATTTTAAATAATGAAATTATTATTAGATATTAATAATAATTATCAAACATTCTCTGATATGGCATTGCGAAAATCGAGATTAATCCTATATCTGTTTCTAATTTTTTTTTATAATAAATTTATTACTTTTCTGCTTATAAAAAATCAATTATAAAAGAAATTTTACGATAAAAAATTTGCTTAAAAAATTAATTAAAATATTTTATAATTTTATTAAATAATTTTAATTTATCTTATTTTCAGAATAAATTTATATCTAAGTACTTTACAAATTACAAATTACAATTATATTACAAATGTATTATTACAAATTACTTTTATATTCCTATTACCATCTCTTTCAGAATCACAAAGGTCTGTTAATTTATCTGTGATTTTTTTAAAGAGTTCTTTTAAACTACCACAATTTCGCATTATTTTATGAATATTTTTTGAATTTATTACAGGTAAACCGTAAACGTAACGTAAATTCATACATATTTGAATTGAATTTATGAATTTTAAATTGTGTAGATTCATCACCACTAAGTAAAGATGCAGCATTACTATTTGGTTAATTTTTTCTAAGTTTTAATTCGTCAAATAGTTGTATAGTAGCATAGGGATTTGGTGACCATATTAAACGTAATTTAGGAAAGTTAAAAGTTGTAATCTTTATACAACATCTGCATTTGATGAAATTGTTGAAAAACTAGATAACATAAATTTATTCTAAAATTAATTTAAAAAAAAAAAAAGAATTATACAAAGACAAGAATTATAAATACCTGTTTATTTCGATCAAATTCAACTAAGAGAATTGGTTCTGCATAAAACCTTTGCATTTGAATACACTGATTGTAAAGACGACCACAACTTAATGAACCAATTAAATCTGATATTGATTTTCTTTCAACACATACATATGTCTGGTGTTAAAATGATGTCTCCAGCCTATAATTACATAAATTTCTTTAATATATTTTCTATATTGTTTTTATTAAAACAATTACTGTAATAGTTAATGATATAACTTGAAGACCACGACGATGTATTAAACAAGGTAAATCAGAACGAAATTCTTTCATACCTACAATAATTTTTGGGTGTAAGACTGTTTTTACTTCATTTGCTTCTTGTCCACCAGCTTTTCGACCTTTCTGTTTTGTTCTCCGAACATCAAGTTCATCATTGTGATTTAAAAATAATTAAGCTTATACAGATTGAATTGTTTTTTGTAATGTGTATTTTGTTAATGACACTGATAGGAGTGAGAAATATATTCACCCATATTCTTGAAGACTTATCGCGTCAGTGATGAAAAATTGACCCGCTCCCACGTCTAAATAAATTTGTTTTTTTTTTTGTGGCCTCGGTAGCCGATCGGTAAAGCACTCGATTGTAGTAATGTAACGACCGAAGGAGCGCGGGTTCAAACCCCGTGAGAACCGAAAAATTTTTCAAATAGTGAAAATTACTGAAAAATGCAATTTTCTATACAACCACATCGGTTCAAATATAATTTAATAATTAATAAAGATATAATATAACTAATAAAAAAAATAATATGAATATATAATATACAAAAATATATACCAAATAATTAATATAGTTTAATGAAAAAGGCCCACATTTCGAAAGGGAAAAGGACCTATAAAAGTTTATCTGTAGGATCAATTGTTAAATAATAAATTAATAATAAATAAATAAATAAATAATTTTAATTTTTGCGAATGTATTAGTGCAGGCTAAACCAACTCGCATGGAAAAAGTTATTCACGCCGGCTTGTTACACATACACTATCGAAGGTTCCGATATATGCATACATTACTTTATTGATTATTACATATTATTGATTTGATTAATATTGTGGTATTGTCGCACGAATTGATTAAACAATAAACAACTATAATAATACATGGGTTGATTAAACAAAACTACAGGCTGGAAATTTCTTTGTTTTTGATTAAATAAAAAATATCTTCCAATCTTTTATATATTTAATTTTGAAAGACCACTAAAATTTATATAATTAAGAAATTTGATATTTATAAGTTCTAATAATAATGACTTGAGTCAATTATGATAATTTTTATTAAATTAATTTTTGAATCTAAAATATTGATGCGAGAATTCAATTGAACTTTTTACAAATATTTTTCAAATTTTATAACAATCTTAACCAAAATAATAAAGTAAATTTTAACACTAATGGTATTTACTTTTACAATTTACTTTAATAAAATTAGGTATATACGTATGTATATGTATGTATGTATTTATAAATTATGTATGTATGTATTATTAAATTATTTTATATTTTATTATTAACACAATATTTAAGAGATCAAAAATAACATTTTATTTAAACCACTTGGACTAATAACTTTCATATTTTAAAGTCCAATCAAACCCTACTCTACACAAACTTCAATTCTTTAATTTTCAAACAATAACTAGCTATTGCCGGCGTAACATTTGCCGGTCCAGCATGACGAAAATATTTCTTTACGCTTCTTTAAGCATTAGAGTTTTCTATTTTTGCAAAACAATTGCATTTTCTTGGCGTATCGTCAAATTTAAGATGTAACATTTTTGTAAATAGGGTATCTTTTTTTTACCTCTGTGGAGTCACCGATGTATAAATGCCCATTATGATTTACTATTTTTTGTTTTTGCATAAAACAGAGACACCATGTGAAGATGAAGAAAATTATATATAGTTTTGTAATTTCAGCAATAATTGAAAAAATAATCAATATTGCCCTTGATATGTTCCCTATAATATCTTGATTCAGGTTTTTTTCCTATAAGAAGGATTTTTAACTAATCTAGTGAATTTTTAAAGATGGCAAACCAATCTTTACCACCACTGAAACAATGGAAATATATTTTTCTGCTTGTCAACATTTTGCACAAAATAAACATTTATTTGAACTTGAAGATATGCCATGGTTTCATTGGTCAATTAGAAAAATTTCGAGGTGGGTAATTCAGAGGCACAAATCAGACAAATTTTTTAATGGGCTCTTTATTTTAAATTTATTTTGGGAAATTTCAGTTGTTTGACAACTTTCAAAAATACATCTATTTTGAAAAGGCTTAATTTTTTTTGATGTTTTGCTATTTTTCAGACGATCTTATTTGGTTCTTGTATTAAATGTATAGTTTTCCTATATTGGTTTAGAACTTGGATATGTTTTTTTATAACTGATTTATTGACACACACAAATATGTACATGTTTAATTGTTTTTTTCTTATTTTGCGATAATATATTGAAACAGCTTCACATTTAAATTTTTGGGTTCCTGTCACTGCTTTATGAATTAAATTAACCGAGTTGGAAATTTTTACTGACATTTTTTTTTATAATTGTATTAATATATCCACGCAGATAAAAATGTAAATTATTAAATAGATTTGCATAATCAATCAATATGCTTTGGTTTTCCAACTTACGAATGTTTTACAGATTGAGTCATACAGAATTCTGCATAATATCTAATAATTTTTAATAGAGGGGAAAAAACTTATATTTGCTCTAATGTTTAGGTCTACGATCAATTCTTTGTAAATTTTTGTTGGGTGTAGAAAAAATAAAACAAATTAATTAAATTTCATGAATCTTCTTTATATTTGCTAAGATAATTCATTAATTCCACAAAAATATTCTAAATGTTTCGCCTGTTTTATTATATTCTCACTTCTTCTGCAAAGGCATTGTTTTCTTCCCTTTTCTCTTCAAATCTTAAGCCTGCATACGATAGCATATAAGTATCGCAGCGAGCTGTATGCTTTTATGTCGAAATTTGGTGTACTAGCCAAGCTCATCCGATTGTCAAAAATTACTTTTGAAAATACAAAATGTGCTATGGTGATTGGTAATACCACTTCTGTGGAAGTAAACACGGCCCCGCATTATATTTTCCAGATTTGTTAAACGACTTAGGTATGCGGACAACATTGATATCATCGCCACATCACAACAGGCGGTAGTCGAGGCCTGTACCCAAATTGAAGAAATAGCGGGACGAATCAAATAAAATGCGGTGAAGACAAAATATATGTTGTCAACAAATAGAAAGGCCTCCCAACATCATATTGGTCAAAACATCATTGCTGGCAGGTAGTTCAGGAGTTTACTTTCCTTGAAACCAGCGTTAATCCTACAAACGATATCAATGTGGTAGTACGGCAAAGAATGCATGCCTTGCATGCCGTTGCTACTTCAGCTTGTCAAAACACCAAAGTAGAAATCTACAAAACGCTCATACTCCCGCCATTTATCTATCATTCTCTTATATTAGAGAGTCGCCTCACACCGCGTTTACAGGATTATTTTGCCGTTAAAAATATCCACAGACTGTTATCTTAATTTTTCTTTTTTTGTTTTGTGGAGGATTCTTCATTATTTGTTTTAATTTGTATATTATTTACATTGTATTATTAATAACAGTTGTTTTGGTTAACAGGAAATGTTTTCTATACAAAAAACAAAAAATACAGTGTATTTTAAATCTCCTACTTTGATGTACCGATAAGAATCTGTACAATGAATGAATTACCATCATCACCTATTGGTTCTGTAGTTCGGGATGAACCTTAACTTAACCTCGTTTACAATTTTCTTCCATTCTGCTTTATCTTGTGCAAATGTCCTCCATTCGTTGTCTCCAATCTTTTGACAATTGCCCTCGTTTTCGTCCAGCCATCTTGATCTTGAATTACCACTTGCTTTAGTATTGTATGGTACTGCGTCTAGTATTCTTTTTGGTTTCAACTTTCCTGTGTTATGGCAATTGTTTTTAAATTGAAAATTTATTGTTTTTTTTTTAAATATTTAGATATCACAATTGATTCAAACTTTGACTGTTTCAAGCATTAGGCATTTCTACCCTATATTCTTGATTAGATTAGATTTTATGGTTAAATAAATATTAAAAGTCTAGGTTTATTTCACAAATTTTATTATCGATTTCGGTTATTATACCGTGATCAGAAGACTGATTACATGGCCATCATCAGAAGCATAGATTTTATGAGGCCATCTAATATCTGCGAATGGTTTTAAAAATTTGTTGAATATACCTGATTGATGTCTCATATTGCATGAACATTTAGGTTCATTTATAGTTGAAGTTGGGAAAAAAAATATCTTCAGACATTGCCAGTTTTAGAACTTACAGAATTTTTTATTAGAAATCTTTTACAATTTCCGGTTGACTTAATTTGTTATAGTTTGTTGTTCGACAGTTTTCTGTTTCATCTGGATTCATACATGTCATGTGTATATCATTTATTTTTATAGACCCTCTGTAATACTTACTTAAGACCAACACTGTCGCAATTGGTATGATTCAATTGCTGACACCAGACGATACGTTTCCGCTGTATTGCTATAAGATGATGATGATAATGAATTTTTTATTGAATTTTATGAATAATATATTTAATTTTTTTAATTGAAATCAATTATGCTCTAATATAGCATTTATTATGGATGCTTAAAATCTTTGAAATCTGGTTATCTTGAAGTATGTTAAAAATATGCGGTTTGGTTTACCAATAATAACGTTATACCAGGTTTTACGTAGAATAAATAGAAACCGTAATTTGTTATTAACAATCAAGGGTAAAAAACATCATTATTATCACGTCGTATCACCTAATGTGTAACGACAAAAAATCGAAGGCAGAAGAATTTATGTTGGAAGAAAACAAATCTAGTAATTGAATCAGACAATGGACGGCCTCGAGACTGTAATATATTTAAGGCACGCTGCTCAGATCTGAAATAGCTTTACAAATAGGATCAGTACAGACATTCATACAGTAGTGGAAATACGGTAGCAGTCGATTAATTTAATTTCATTTTTTAGTTTATGAAAATGTGGGATTTGCAGTAAAAGACGAAGAAGATATCATCACATTGATGTACCCTATTTTATTATATTTTAGTTTTGAATTACCTACAAATTTTATTTAACTTGAATTGTAATTTAAGTCTTCAAATTATATTTGAAATTAAAAAAAAACTCTAGTTCGAATTATATTCGTTCAATTAAAGTCGGTTGTAAATCTATTACAAAGAAAATTTTTTTCTTATCTAAGATTATACGAAAAACAAATTAAAAAAAATTTGCCAGAAAGTTGAAGTGTTAAAAGAGTTCATTTAATGTGCAAAATTATATAACCTTACGATGGTTAAAATACATTAAAGTAAGTTGAAAAGATCAAGATGATGACTCAATATGATAACATTTAATAATTTTTATTTTATAAAACCAAACTTAATATACTAACATTATCTAAAATAGTTTGGCATAATTAGATGATGAATCTGATTTCGATTTCAAATCAATTTAATTGAAACTTTGTCATGTGGTAATTTACTGCTTGGCAAAGAAGCAATCAAAGCTTCAAATTTCAGATAATCAAGTAGATCATACTACATGCAACACCACTAAGCAAATCTGGCCTATGTTGAACCTCAAGTGCTCCCTTAACTTACAATTGTTGAAAAGGTGTGACATCAGTGCTATGTTCGAAGTCATTACAGGATATTATATCTTGTTGGCAAACATGCCAGAAGGCTTGGACTTCCCTCAAATGACTTTTGCGGAACCTGTCGAGAGAAGAAAGATGATGAAACAACTATCTTACAGCTTCTCTGTACCTTCCTTGGTCTTTATTGACAAAAAAACTCATTTGGAGCCTTTTTTTTGGACTAACTGAGTGACTTTAAAGGCAGTAAAATCCAAATCCTACACCGCTTTGTAAAAAGCTAAAAATTGTTTAATGAGTAGGAAAGCTCCCGTAGTACCACAGTCGACCTTGTTGGTCTAAGTGTGTTGACCTTTGCATAGCCGGCACCCATTACTACCTACCTACCTTGTTATCTTGTATTGTGAATCGTTTCAAGATCTTTAATTTTACCAAACTATTAATTAAATAAATTCTAAAATATAAATTACAATAATGGAGCGGAAACTAATAACAAGTAGCTCGTGTGCACTTAAATATGTTCAACTAAAACAATCATAACATATAATCAGAGACAGTAAATATATTATAATAATCATTGTAATAGAAAGTATATATGTAATATCTTTTTCCAAATTAAACTTTATATTCCTATATTCTATTTATCAGATTGCATGAATTGACAAAATGATATAAACATCAATAAGCAAATAGTTTTATTGATGTTCAAATAACGGATCATTTTCTTTTGTAGGAGAAGTCCTATTCGACCAGTTTGTTAAAACTAGCAATTATATCCCTGTTCACTGTAAAGAATTAATTTCATTACAGATATTGTGATCACATTTGACCCAAAGCATAACCTTAAGCTACACTATTATAAGATAGTGAGTAAAGCTAATTTCTTAGTTTCATCAAATGTTTGTCATCTAAAAAATTCACCCTACTAAAATCAGCTTTATATTACCTAAGTGCTACCTACCCTTGAATATGCCATACAAATATGGTTATTTGCTTGATCCGATTGAATAGTTAACAACGATGAATTAGCCATCTTCACATGTGGCTCAAAAATTAAGGCTTGATTTAGATCTGGTGTTTGTATAGCTAAACATGAGGAAATCTATCAGATTGCGAATATATAGTAGAGTCTTCCAAACTGAAATACAGACAATAGTCCAGACTGGGGAGCTGGTGTTATCATTAAAACAAATCCCAGGTAACGGACACCATCTGTAGTGACCATAATTTTAAACAATCAAACAAATACAATAGATCTCAAAAGGTCTACATATAGAACTTTCGTCAAAAACAAAAATGGGTAGTGGCAGTCAAGCAGCAATAAAGGCAATAAAATCATTTCACACAAAATTATTCTTGTTAAATAATTATTGTATGATGCTACTTGAGGGTCTGAGTAAAATATAAATCCTAAAGATATATTGGATTCTTGAACACTTTAAAACCTAGGCTATTGATGTAGCGGATTGACAAGAGGCTGAAATCGAACATAAGAAGTTTTAGTTTTCTACGTTTAGTTTATGTGAGGCCAAAATAATGGGAGATGTAGAATTTTAACCATATAAAGATAAAAGAAAGAAAAAGAAGGATAGTACTGTACAAAGTAAGAAAAAAAATTATGTACATATATAAAAGAATTAGAATAGAATAGAAGGGTTAGTAGAAAAAATTACGGACTGGTTAAAAGATATTTATTTATTCGTCTCTTGAAAACTTCTAAGCTATATTTTTGTGGAAACAAAAGATGATAAGTTTTTCCATAGTTTAGAGGTTCGGTTGATGAAAGAATTTTGTCTACTACAAATTTGTGAGCGAGGGCTGTCCTGCGAGTATTACACTGGAATGTGTTACCTGAATTTGTGGGTTATCCGATATTACATGCGACATGACGATATGAATGAACATATCTTATAATTGTATGGTATATATCGGCGAATATATTCTATGTATTGGGACAACTGTATATAAAATTGATAAACAAGTTTTTAAAAATTGTTATAATATATAATAACAAATTTCGATTAATAAATATAGTTCACAAAATCAATATATGTATGTATTGTACATATTAGTATTTACAATTCAAACGAAACAACTACGTTTCTTTGTAAAACTTCTATTTTAGATTACGGGATAGTACTATAAAACAATTAATATGAACCTGACGTTGACGTCTTTGTATAAAAATTTAGATTTATACTTAATTTTTCAGATAATTGCTTCTAAGCGATTGTAATATCAAGAATATAATCGAACGACGGCTCCCGCAAAAAAATGCACAAGTACATAACTATACATTAAAACTATCATAGCAATTCAAACTATCATAGATTCAAAGCAAGGGAAAGAAAGAGATGGAGTGATATCAAAATTTAGAGGTCATCAAAATCTGGAACAAAATAAAACTCTAATAAAAATATTATCAGTTGGCCTAAAATGTAGATGTATATTAAAATAGGCTTAAATATATTAATTAGACTGATGCAATTGCAATGACAATTGCAATGTAATTGCCTTGATGGGCTTCACTTAATTTCTGTGAAATTCTCAAATTAGATCATTTTTATCGAACTGTAAACCTATAGCATTTTAATTTAAAAATATTTATTTTCGGGAATTATCAGGAATTTTTTTGTAAATAAATCATGTTTAATACAAAATTACAATTATGACAGCAGTGTGCATACTATATGCTTTTCGCTTTAATTTTGTTTTTTTATTCTTCAACATTTTATTATAATTTTTTTATGATACTAATAAAACCAGTATAATCTACCTCCTACTAGCTATCAGAATATATTCTTCAATTTAAAATTATCAAGACTGGTGATGCCTAAACCCAAAAACTATTATTTTCTGAGAAATTTTCTACCATTGCACACAAACAAACATACACATGCATATTTTTAGGTAAATATTAAATATTATGAAAATTTTAGTTGTGTTGTGGGATCTTTAAAATTGACATTGATTTGTCCTGAATCTAATAATCTTGTTTTATTTTTTTTTATTTTATTGCATTTTAAAATTGATTTGATTATAATTATTTTAGTCAGTTGTTAATTGTTTTCAACACTGATCAGTTTTGAGAATCGCTACAGTTGTACTTTAATTATTTTTTTTTTTATTCTTACGATTCTGTAATCTGAAAAAATTCTAAAATTAAATATAATAAAAATTAAAAATAAAGAACATATGTACAATTATAATATAATGTGTAATTATTATAATATATTAAAAA
This sequence comes from Argyra leucocephala, assembly GCA_963942445.1. NCBI lineage: Eukaryota > Metazoa > Arthropoda > Insecta > Diptera > Dolichopodidae > Argyra > Argyra leucocephala. The sequence continues at coordinate 47,608,541 of OZ012679.1, read as the reverse complement.
CATATTTTTCCAATTATAATTGTAATTGCGAGTAAAACACTGAGAATTAAATGTGAATGAAATTGAAATTCAAGGTGAAATTATAATCGTGGTGAAAATAATAAAATAAAAATAGAATATTAAAATATTGATGGGAAAACTTTAGAAAATCAATGAGGTTTGTCCAATCAGATCCAAAATAAAAAAGGATTTAAAAGGTGACAAGAAAAACAAAATTAAAATCTGTTATATTTGCTGGAAAATATAAAAAGGTGAACATTATGATGGAGCAAATTAATAAGGAAGGTGAGTTTAAAACTTTTAAAAATTGGCTTGATCAAAGTCTGTTTTTCCGATGTAAATCCTAATTTTAATTATTTATTATTATATATATATAAAGGGAATATATTTTACTTGTAATTTATAATAGTATAGAATTTATTTTTAATTAATAATTTTATTTTTGATTGCAAATAAAATAGCCAAAGCGCTGATAAAGAAAGTGTATTGCTTCCAAAATATTTAAGTTGTTGGCAACAAATAAAATTATGGTGAAAAGAAATTAACATTTAATGAAAAATTAAATGCATATTTTTGTGGAATAATAACAATAATTTATTGTGATTGTCCTTATTTATGCTATATGTGGCATTATTTAAACTAATTAAAACGGTATTCGTCCTGTGTAAATGGCGTTCATTTTCACCACATTATTCAATGAATTGAATTGAATTAAATTTTATTCTGGGTAACTGTAATTTCCTTGAATTTCTTTTTGCCAATTTTTTATGGAAATATTCAATAAATTAATTATTAAAAACAAAAAAAATGTTTGCCTACAGAATTGCGGTTGATCCTTTTATTTGTTATATACATAAGTATTATAATTCAAATATGAAGTATTTGTATTATAAATTCAAATTAATCGTGCGATCGTTATTCCTTTACATGCATACGATATTTTTTTTATCAACCCTCTGTCATCGTATCAATTACCATCAACTGCTGGGAGTCAGGATTCATGTTTGTAGTATTTTTAGTAAACTTATCGGATTGTTTATTTCCTGTGATATTGTTTTGGCCTGATAGCCAAAAAAAAACAATTTAGTTTTCTTCTTGATTTATAAGTTATTGGATCTTTGCAATTATTGCATGTGTTGCGGTAAGTGATGAAATATCTTGTGTGTAAAGGGAATCGGTACAAATAGTGTTCTTTCACTTTGGCTGTGTTAATTACATCTTTTCGATTGCTTTCATTATGTCATAAGGTTTCATTATAGTAGTGGTTTCGTCCTGACCCTGACTCGAAAAGAGAATTAGTCTGAATTAGTGCAAATCCATATTTATGATGAATATTATAATAAAGGCACATCCATATTTATTATTATTATTACTCGAGACAATTATTTTAGATCCGTTTGTATATATTTGAGTATAGTTTTTGTATTTGATTTTTGGTTTATTCAGTGAAAGCTGTTTGTTAAGTATTTTTTTGCGATATGTACCCATATGCTTCTATCATTCTATGATAGTAGTTGGCCTAAATTATTGTGCTTACCTTGTAAGTTGAATTTTTAAACACAATTTACAATAAATTTCAATCCCTTTCATTATAATTTCTTCCTCTCATATGCTTACATAATAATAACATAATAATGTAGTTATATGAATCAGACAAAACTTATTATTATTTTTTTTAAATTAATTTATAAAACATTATTTTTTTATTCTATTAATAATTAATCCTAGAATATCGCATTGATTTAATAATTAAAAATAAAACTAACTACATTAATTTTGTTATATTATAGTATCCTAGTTTAGACTTATGACTAATTTCGTAACCCATATTTGTTTTACATTGAATTGGATTTTACCCCTATAACTACTAACTATAGAATATTATTATTTTGTTATTTATTTTATTTTATTCCAACTGAAACACAATGTAATTGTAGTATTCTCAATAGTTTATCAAAAATAATTAACTCGGTTGAGTCATCCAAAATTTGAAATTTCGGCCTGTTCTGAATATTCTCGAAATTCTATTAACTTATTTATTTACCGCTACTTATTTATTGAAACTCTGTTTTCGCAAACCGCAAGTAAACGCAGACGGCAAGCTTTTAGTAAAAAATATAAAAAAAATTCCCCCCAAACCCACTACCTTCTATATTTTTTCTAGTAAAACCTCTTTACAACTTCGAAATAACAATAAGTACCAACACTATTTTTCGTTTTCAAATAATATAAATGACGCATATTGTTACCTTTAAAAACGGGAAAATCCCGAAATATGTCAGAAACAGGCATAACAATATACAAATTATGCGAAAGTGCTGAAAATTTAATATTAAATATTCACTTCCATCTGTTGTCTTATTTTACGGCATTTGTGATTTACAGATTTTGAAATTATGGATTTTTATTTTTACGGATTTTGAATTTTGATATTACGGATTTAAATATTTATGGATTTTGTGTATTAAGGATTTAATTTTTATGGATTTCGGTGTGCTCCCGAATTTTTCATATTCATTCCATAACTAACTTGTTAATTCAAAAATATTCTGATGTTATCATCTTCGCTTTAACAGATTCAACATCATTGCCTGCATAGAATATGCTACAATCATTTGTAAATAAAATTAATTTACCAATGATTGGTAGCCATTGTATTTCAATGGCTATGATATTCACTATCATGAATAAAAATTAGAAACAATATTGGTCCTAATGTCCAACTAGGAATGCCAAATTTTACAGAACTCTTTATAGGTTATTTTTTAAGCAGCTTTTCATTAAGTTTAATGACAACCCTGTGAATTATATGCAATTTCATTTTAACAGAATTATTATATGATCTATGCAATCAAAAGCCTTTGTTAGATCTAAAAATAATCCAGTTACCATTTTAAATTGTTCAAGATTACAACCAATTCAAGGTACCAAAACCAACAACATCTGTAAGAGTTTTGTAGAAACACAAATAGTTATGATGCGTTAAATGATTCTCAATTCTAATAAATATACTAGGGTCCCCTGTTGAGTAATTATAATTCAAGTTGAAGCAAAATTTGAAGTTTTTAAATGAACATTAATTTACGTACTGAAATAGACTTCTCACGATAAAGCATATACCACTCATGGTTATTACAAATTTTTGAGGTTAGTGATTTTTATTTAGGACGCATAAATCCACCTCCTTCATATACTATTTCGTTTCCGATATATTCCCTATAGTAAGTGACATTTAGTGGATAAAATTACTAAAAATAATAATGTCAAAACTATATGGTTATTACATACTACATACTACAATGACCAAAATATAGAAAACAATAATTTGAGAATAATTTTTCTTTAATTATGTATAAAAATAATAAGATGTTGAATGACACAAAATGGATATATTTTATTTTAAAGTTTGAATATTATAAAACAAAATAGAAATTTTGCGAACCGTATGCGCATTTTTGGTTGCATATATACAACTTATTTACATATTAAGAGTTCATTAAGGAGGAGAGAGATAAAATGAGAAAGGGTTTACTGCGCAGGTCCTTAAATGCTTGTCTATTATAATTATAGATTAGTTTTTGCAAAAATTAGAGGAACTGCAATTGACCTATAGTTCGTAATCCTAAACTCTTGTTTTGAAAATAGGGGTTATACCTTAGAGGTTTTCACAGGTGATGGGTAAAACGATCCAGCAATAATTTTATTAAGTAAACTAAAAAATAAGCTTAGCAAACGTATCTGTCGATTAAGAATTTTGTTGAAATTCCGTCATTTCCTGAAGTTGTACAAAAAATATCTGTTTTCTTCTTAAATATCTTCTTTAGAATATGTGTCAATATTCAACATCAAGGCAGTATTTAAAATTGAATGTTCTAATACTTCCACCCGATAGGTAAAATATTCAATTTTTTAAAACTGATGCGATATTAATTTTAAAGCCAAATAAGAAATTTTGGCTTTTGGAACACCTGAAAAAGAACAAAAGTTTTTAATAAAATCGAAATTAACAACTAATATTAAATTTTGCTGTTCTAGTTTATGGACCCCTAAATTTGAATACATGTACCAAAAAAAAAAGAACAATGAATGATCTTTAACCTTTATGCATGTGTATTATAAATGGATAATTTAATCTACAATATATAAATTCTCATTAAATTAATATTAATATATAATTAAACATATTATATTTTTTTATCAATATTTATTTTTAAAAATAATAAAAAAAAACAAAAAAATTAATTATTTATTTTTCACAACATTTTTGAAAATCTAGTAGATATATATAATAAATGACTATGATAAGACACATCTCACAGACAATCTATGTGTATATATGTATTTATATATATGTATATATATAAGTTTTCTTATTTTATGATGCGCTTAATCTCATAATTAGTAAGCCGGTAGTTATTTGGTTTACCAAAATCAACAAAAAATTTTTTTTTAACTTTTTTTATTTAGTATTAGTATTATTCAGTCAATTACAAAATATATTACGAATTGCATTAATTATTAAATTCGGATTGTGATTAAAAAAATTATTCAAATTTAATATTATTTAATATTAATTATTAATTTAATTAATTTTAGTTTTTGGTCAAAATACTTATTATTAATGGGTACTAAACATTTATTTATATAAGTACAATAGATCCATTTAAGTGGTCGTTTCAAAGGTCGTGTCTACATAAAACCACCCAACGGTTTAAAAAAAAATATTTATTTATTTCCGTATAAACACCTGAAGTATCTTATTATTCTATTCAGAACATGTTTATTTACTAATTTTATAGTATAAAAATATTAATCGCGGTCTATGAAATTTTTTCAATTGTCACTTTCTTGATTGATGCATTTTATAAGTGTTTGAGAATGCTTGGCACACGAGGCGAAACATTTACAAAGTAAAATCTTCAAAACACATAAAAATAAATAAATATATTTTTATAGTATTTATTTATTATTTTATTTTATTTATATACTGAAATTGTAAATAATAGGATTAGTTTTTTGTTGTACAATTCCAAAAGTTCAATTTAAGTTTAATTTGTTTTACACAGACACACACACACACACAAAGTTTCAGTAAATGAAAAAAAAGAATTTAAATAGAAATAAAAAATTAAGAAAATTAGAAAATATCTATGTAGTATGTATCTATAAATTTTTTATATTGTAAGATACATATTTCAGATAATATACCTATTTTTTCATACCTACGGCTTTAGTGGTAAAACAGATAAGGATCCAGTTGACAATATATAAATTAATTTGTCTTGTAGAAAATCGTATGGATCCAAATGTGGCTTAATGTTGTTGTATTACTGAAAAACTGTGTACCACTCTCTTTATTAAGTTATTTGACTATTTAACTAAAAGTCACCCCACATGTGGTCCCGTCACATCTAGTAGTATAAGCATTTTTGCTAGCAGATCTAAGCAAAACAAAAACACAATTTTTAATAAAAATGCAATTATTGAAAAATTATTTATTAATCCATATACTTAACTGTTTTTTATCGATTTATTTTTGACTTATTTAACCAACAGATGAAAATAATTTGATGCGATGCTCCATCAACTACAAATTTTAAAGAAATGAAAAAAGGCTATCAGGTCGTATGAAAAGTCTAACAGAATAGAAAAGTATCTCTTCAGTGGTATTTTCAAACAATCACACACGATGCGTCTAAGCGAATATGGGAGTATATTTTTATGAAAAATATATTCATACATAATAATAATGTTGATAATATATGCAGTACAATAAAAATAATGTATGGAATATCTTAATGTTATAACCTTTAAATATAAACAATAAAGAATTTCGGTACCGACTCCTACGACACTAGACTTTTTCTTTTCATTATCGTTTTCGTTTTTGCCCTATATGCAAGCACCATCGTGAAACAGGCAAGACACAAAAACAAGTATTTCAAGGACTTCGTTATATCTATGTGTTTCATTGATCAGAATTTGGGTATCACTTTATTAAATATTTTTTTTTTAAATTTATTTTTTAACCAAGAATTTTCTTTAATTAATAAAATTAGTTACATTTCATATTCATTTTATTTTTTTAGCAAAACAATTAACAAAAGTTGTAGACTTTTAATTTGAATCTGTAAAATATTTTCGACTTACGTTCATTTTCAACATACTTTAGTTTTAATTGTAGGAACATAATACTTTACCATCGATCTACAACATCAAACTATTCCTAAATTTAAATCGTAAAATTTTTTTGTAGGGTGACGTTTAAACAAAGGCGGCACTATATTTATGCAGATATATCCACAGCTTCATGACCGAATTTATAGTAAAATGCTGATATTTGATGGCTTCGGATTTTCAATTGGTATTCTCTTAATCTGGACTATATGGCATTGGATAATATTTTGTAGAAACGACTTAATAACGCTATCTGTAAAGTTGATGCATGCCATTTTATTCAATTTTTCTCTGTAATATTTTCTTGTACCCATATTAAGCTAGGTAGAATCACATAAAACTACACTCTAATGTACATATTATACGTTTTTTCTATTGTAAAATGTAGATATTTTTCTATGCTGAAATTCACCACCTTATTTACTAAACTCAGCTTTTATATATACAAATAAATCTATATACCTAATCTAAAAAAAATATTTTTACTAAGTTTACGTCAATCACAGTTATATAAAACAATATACAAAACAGCTTAAATATAAATTTAAATTTTATTCTTTTACAACTAATAATATATAAATTAATAATTTAATAATAATTGAAAAAAGAATAAAAAAAACACAATCCTATCAAATTGAACTATAAAATTGTAAGCAATAGGACCATTAAGTTTCGGCTAAGGTCTAAACTGTTTTTATTATAATATAAAATTTGAATAGTAAAAAAAAATTTAATAAAGAACAAAAAATACATGATAAATCGCAAATAAATAAAAGTTAGTCTTAAATCGCTTGTTTCTAAAAAAATATTTTAAAATTTAAAAAAATTATAATTTATAAATTGTTCACAATGAATATTCCCAATGCATTTGGTACATGATGTCATTCAATTTTAATTTTAAATTTTTATCTTGAAGATTTTTTTCTTATCAGTTAATTTTTTTTATATTTATCTCAGATTATCAAATAAAAGATACCTACTCTATTTAAATAAAATCTATTTAAAATTGTCTAAGTGCGTAAAAAAATTAAAAAACAAATAAAAATAAATATGAAATAATTTTTAATTTAATATTTTATAAATCTTAATCGTATTCATCGTATTTAATATCACAAAAAATTAAACCAAAAATGTTGGTACTCTTAAATACAAAATGTATAGATGTTTGGTTAAAATTATGGATTGATAATCCAACAGCAAATTCACGTTTCATTAATACATTAAATTATTATTCATTATATTTAGTGAATTTTATTTGGAATTTAATTTGGAAAATTTTACTTTTTATTAAAGCAATTGAATTAAAAGAAACAATTAAATCAGCATTATTATCACCATCATCTATACTATCTGATGTCAGTAAATCGAAAAGTTGTTATATTGAAATTAAATCATCACAAAAATTTGGAGAAGCTAAAGAAAATACACCATTATTAGGTAAAAATAATTATTCATCTAATACAAATAATAATTATCATTATTCGAATGATGGTTATGATGGTGAAAGCAGTAAAGATAAGAAAAACTTAGATTCTCAATCAGTTGCAAATGCAAAATTATTTGCGATTGGTGTACTTTTAGTTGTAGGATTTACTATTGCATTATATTTATTGCAAGTTGAAAGTAAGTATATAAATATTTAATTAATAATTTAATACAAAATTTAATAAATACAGGGTGTTACGATATATCACGATAAAATTTTTATTTTAAAAATTCGTAACTTATAGAGTACAAAAGTTATAATACCAAACGACGAGATATGAGAATTTTGCATTATTTTTCATAATTATTATTATTTTTTCAAACTTATTTATTAAAATAATGCATTAAATAATGCATTACCAAAAATAATTCGTTGTATTCTTTGATTAAAATTTCTCTGGTACCATCTCTGATTGATTAAAAAGTAATTCATAGAATTATGTACTTGAGTTGTTTTTGAATTATTTTTTTAAGCTTGTTCTTTAAAATAATGCATTAAATAATACATTACCAAAAATAATTCACATACTTTTGTATTAAAAAACTAATTCAAAATCAATTCAAGTAATTCAATGAATTACTTTTTAATCAGAGATTACTTTTTAATTTTATATTTTATTATATTTACTCTATCTCAAAAATTACTCAATTTACTTATTATCTAATTGCTAATTAATAATATGTTTTTCTAAAATACGTTTGTTGATTTTTTAATAAAACAAATATTTTTTTTACACATAAAAAATAAGTTATTTATAATTTAAAATTTAATTTTTAACCAAATTTTACAACATCAAATTTTTAAAATATTTTGTATCAGTGTAATATCTGACCAGTTTTTTTGTCAAATATTTTTGAATGAAAAAAGTAATTCATTGAATTATTTGAATTATTGTTGAATTATTTTTTTAATTTTTTGGTAATGCATTATATGTAAAGCATTATTATTGAATATAATGCATTATTTTAAAGAATTATTTTAATTATATGCATTGTATCTAATTAATAGTTACAAAGAGTAATGTATTATAATTATAATTCAAAATTCCCATCTCTGTTTTTAATTTAAAAGTATTTAAAATAATTCAATTAATTATTTATTTGATTCAGAAATATTTTTTACAATTATTATGGCTATTTATTACCAACACTGGCTACAGTACTGGCTAAAATAAATAAAAATAGTTAGTATGAAAAGACTTATCCATTTTAGAAAACGAAGCCAATGAAATTGAAAGATGTTTAGTAAACAGATTTGCTGAATATTTCAATCTATAAATACTTGTTCTTATGGTTTAAAAATTGCATTAAATTATATTCGCTGAAAAATTTTTTTTTATAAAAAATTAATTCAAGTAATTTGAGTTATTTTTGGTCAGGAATAATAAAATGTAATGCATTATTTTTTAATATAATGTATTATTTCAATCCATTACTTTTAATAAATAATTCAAATAATTATTTCTAATGCATTATATAAAAAAATGGATTATTTTAATATATTACACAATAATGTTAATGTAAGCATAATCAATTATTGAAATAATGCATTAGGTTCCCATATTCACCAAACGTATACTTTTTTCGAAAGATAAATCAATCGAGCTTGATGGCTTATCTACAGTCATTTAATAATTTAGTAACCACAAGATCTATCTATATCACTGTAATTTAAATGAATTGATAAAAACTGAACAACAATTATGTCCATCCCCTACAATATTTGATCAAACCCTGAACAAATAAAACAAATATTGGTGTCACTAAAACATTACGTGCTCACATAAGTGATTCAAAAACATCCTGTATAGCACAATAAATAATTTTATTAAAAAATACAATTTTAACATTTATATATAGCTCCAATTGATCTACAAAATGGATTTGCCCTAGATTTAGTTAGTCGTGAAGTATGGAGTAAACTTCCAATATTTCCATCAGTTGGAAGTTTAATAAGTAATATGAAAATTGCAAATATACTTTTCTTACAAACTGGAGGTGTTGAGTGTCTTGATGCAGAAAGTTGTATGAGTTTATTACGTGATATGCAAGTAAGTTTATATAATAATATTATCATTATGATTTTGTATTGTCATATCTATAATATTTTCATTAAACTCTAAGGCTTCAGAAAATCAACTTAGAAATAATGAAATTCCATATAATTTTTTGATTGGAAGTGATGGTCAAACTTATGAGATACGAGGTTGGAATTATGAAAATGGATTTCAATTTTTACCAAAAGATTCATCTTTAGTAATTGGTTTTATAGGTAAGCTAAAAAATTTCTTGGAAGATGAAATTGGGTAAACCATATACATCTTCCTATCAAACCAACAATAATTGATTTATTTTTTACTATTTTATTTAATTATTGATTTTTATTATTTTTAGGAAATTACACATTAAAATCACCATCAATGAATCAATTAAGAAGTGCATCTTCATTAATTAATGAAACGAAAAGACAAAATAAATTAGATGATACATTTCAAGTATATGGTATTAGAAATTTAACTATTTCACGATTAGAAGGTGATGCTTTATTTAAAAAATTATCAATGTGGCCAGAATTTGGAACTTTATTAAAAATTTTATAAATTTTTTTTTGTTCTTAGAAAAAAAAAATGTTGAATCAATGTAATTTTCATAGTAATAAATTAAAAATAAATTATTAAATTAAATTTAGAAAATGATTGAATAATTATAAATGAATATCGTTAGTAATATCTAGGAACCTTAATAAATAATATAATTGCATTTGATAATTAATAATAGAATCCAAGTAATATTGAAATGTCCTACGCTAATATTTGGAAATGTTAAACAGGACAATTAAATTAAGAATGTACATATTATGACAATAATACAACTGGTAATATAGCTTGCCAAACCATCACAACAGACCGAAACGAGTGACAAAAATAAATAAGTATTCGAATAAAGAATACTACGAAAAATATACGGTCCCAAAATAACTGAGGACGATGTATACGAAATTGGATCCAAACAAAGAGATAAAATTGACTAGTTAAAGATAAAATATTGAAAAAATACCTTTAGTAAATGTTAATGAAATCCTTGTCAGGAATGTTTTTCACTACTTTTAATTTTATTTTACAATACCCAAAATAATGAGAGAATAACCATTTTTTTTACAAAAAATGTGCACATGAAAATGCTTTTTGAAAGTTTCCAAAATAAATCTGAGAGGAAAGACATAGTATAATAGTGTGCTTGTATTCTATTGCTTTGAAGCTTATCATGATGCTGACATCTAGTTTATGTAATTGAATGATTTAACCATTTCAGTAATACCTAATCTAATTTACTGTGGTTTGCATATCTGATTATCGTATTTTCCACACCATTTTCTATCTAAATTTCCTTACAATAAGTTTGGATGTAAAAGTTTGCCTTGTGTGCAGTTGCTAATTGTCCGTAATGACAAAATTGATACTAGAACAGGTCCCTAGGAACTTTTGACTTTATAATTTTTTCTGATGTTTCTATGTCCATTTTATTACGAATTTTATAGCAATTTCAGAATGATCATATAAGCTTATAGATTTTGTACGGTAGTTCAAATTTGTATAGAAGCTAATTCTAATGTCATACTCTGTCAAACATCTAAGTATGTTGTATCTAGGAAAGCTACTGAGTAATATTTAGTTAAAGAGTAAATTCTCCATTGCAGAAATCCAATTCAAAAGAAGAAGAGCAAAGAAGAAGAAGATACTTTCTTTTCTGTTCACAACATTTACTATAAAGAATAGAAAATATATTTCGATTTCTACTTTCTATTTTAATTTTATTCTCCATATGTGGTCCAACTAATTCAACTTTAACAACTCCATCACACCAATTATTTCAGATTTTTCACTATTTCGAGAAATTATTAATAATAATCTTATAAAATTGCATCAACAATTACAACTAAAGGTAAATTCCACTTAAAATAAAATTACTACTTAAGGTAAATTTCATCAAATAAGGTATTCCTCCACTTCCCTACTCCAAAAAATGTAATTTTTCGTTTCACTTTAATTCTAAACTATAAATTTCAACTGTGCTGAACCGTTAATTTCACATATCACACATATATATATTTTACATATGTATATGTATGTAAATTTCCAAGTCATTGTCGATTTCATAAAAATTAAATTAGAAAAATTAACAAAATTTATATGGTAGTAAAAATTTCTCAAATTAACTGTTATTGACTAACTTTTTTTCTGTTAACCTGTTAAAATATGAGATATGATGAAATTTATTGATATTTAAGACAAAGTCTATCCTACAAAATGATTTGGAAATTAAATTATAGTATAAATACATTGATTTATCATCTATCGATTTATCTTAGTAGACGTTTTGTAGTTTTTTTTTTGTATTTTTATTACAGTAATACCTATTAATCAAGAAGTCCACAGTTTTACATTTACAAATTTACAACACAAAATTATTTAAGTGAACAATAACAATCAACTTATATAAGTATTTCTGTATCTTCTTTATAACACAAACATTAAGTTTCCTTCTACTCATGCCGAAGATTTTAACCTATCTAACAGTGCAATACAATTCTTCTGATATCAAAACATCAATCACCTGTGTATAAATTATTTACCATCATAAACTAACCCACACCATAATAATTTGATTATTTGCAAAAATTTCTAAATCTAAATTTCAGACATGTCCTAAATGAAAACAAAACAAAAAATTGAAAGTTAAAGCACTGAAAATCACTTAAGAAGTTTTAAAATATATCTAACACGTCGATCTATCCATTCAATTTAATTATAATCCATCAACGACACATTGATGTGATCTTACAGATTTTACAGATTTTTAAAAGCTTTTTGGTATTTGTATTCTTCTATACTGTAGCCATCAACAACAGCGGTAGATAATTTTTTGGTATATACACATATAAATATACAAATATATATAGCGCATAGGCCACAGTTTGGTTTGCATAGACTTCGAATGACTTTTTTTGTTCAATTTTTCTTTTTTTTTTTTTGGTAATTTTAATGATCGTTGCTTAATGAGATTTTGCAAACAGTATTATAAATTTAAATTCACGTTTTGAAGGTATTAAATAGGGCACAAAAATATTATTTTTACAAAATATATATTTACAAAAATGAATTTAAAATTTATCAATTTTGTACTACACTTGCTTCAAGAAGTTCTTCCCCTCATGTAATATCCAAAATGATGCAATGGTTTACACCTACAAATGCATTACAGGTGATTATCCACAAAATAGAAGGGCTAAAACAAATAGGATGATTCAGAATTTTATAAACACAGTTTTTTAATCAAAAGTACATGCAGTTGAATTTTATGTAGGAGAGGTAAGATGAAATTATAAAAAACGTAAAATCTACATTCTATCAGATCGCAAAGCAGTCATACTAACCCTTAATTTATACACCAACACGTCAAATCTAGTATGAAATTGTGTAGAGGTGGTAAAAACTATATCGATAAATAAAGTACAATAATGTACCTTCTTAATTCTGGCATCATTAGGATCATCATTAGATAATTAATGCATCCATGGTACGTGCATGGCAAAGATCTTAACTGTTACTTCCACATTGAAACAATCAGTTACCACATTCAAAAACGTTATTTTAATGCATTTTTATATTCTTATTAGAAAAATAATACTGTCATGACAATAGTATAGCTGACAATATCTAACGATTTGACTAATATTTTAATAATTCAACAACATAATAATGGTTATGTTGGGTTTGAGAACAAATTACATTGATTTCTGGCTATTATACGGTTTTAGTACGCTCATTTTACTGTATTTCCCTCTATGCGAAGACAGTAAATTGCACCCTACGAAGACTATTCATGATTAATAAAATTACAGAATAATTTCTATTAAATAAATTTTATTTCACTTACTAACGTAATGACATTTTACATTCCAAAGTCAATGTTATAATTAGTATCATAAAAAATTTAAATTTTGTTTGTCAGCAAAATAATTTATTTGATGAAAAAAAAACCTTAGCATTGAAATAAATTTTTAAAATAAAAATATTTACGTTTAGGGAAGGTTAATAAAATTTTTCAATTATTTTGTAAAAGTTAAATGCTTGCATTTTAACTATTTTGAGCATATAAAAAACAATTGCAATTCATATGAATAAATAAATGTCAGCATTTTACATTTAAATGTTCACATTCATGATATATTTATATACATATATAATATATATATACAGTTTTTTTTAATTATTTTTATTTAATTGTTCTGAAATAAAAGTTAGAATTTGACTAAAGTTCAAAAGACTTCCATGTGTAGCATTAAAAACAATATCAACCTTTTACCATTATAGATCTATAACGAAGACATGGCAGCTATAGAATTTGACTAAAGTTCAAAAGACTTCCATGTGTAGCATTAAAAACAATATCAACCTTTTACCATTATAGATCTATAACGAAGACATGGCAGCTATAGAACCCTCTCAAACCCATTATTAAATTTTAAACCAACTCGCAGTGGAATCATTTTGAAAAATCTTAAAAATCTTCCAGAAAGTTTAAATCCAAAATTTAACTAAATACTTATTCGGAAAAATATGACATAGCAATATGGTATTGGCTACAAAACTATCTACAACTCTATAATGACGGTTAAAATGTGAGTATCGAAGACTGTGTTTTCTCTAAAAATCGACCTATCATATCCCGTTCATCTAAATGTCGACTTATACCCTACTTTTCCAAAATATTGAAATTTGGGCTCCCCTCAAATGATTTTCTGATTATAAATGTATGTACTTTCTTTTCCCCAGCCCCTTATTGTTTGATAAAAGTAAAGCCGCGTTCAGAAGCGTGTTTTCTAGACTCACTTGCAGGTATTAAAGTTAAGTACGTAAATGAAATAAGTTCGCTTCATGAAATAAGTTTTACAGAGTATGTATATAATTCATACGAGGAAATATTTTTAATTCTGTGATACCCCAATGCGGGACTGGTCTTAAATATTAAGAGCCTTAAAGTAAATTAACTAAAACATAGCCAGAATTTTTGCTTTTATCATTCAAAGATTGTTTCACCTAAAATCTACCGCAGCATATTCAAAAACTGTATGAGACTGGGAAAAGTGCGAACCTACGAGTCAATACAGCTAAAACCAAAATCATACGCAAAATTCGCATATCACATCCGACTCCCATGAAGAAACCAAAACGCGAATCAAAGAGGTGAGTAAATTCAATTACTTGTTCAGCATCGGATCATCAGATGGTTTTGGCAATTTGGATATTAACACCCACATAAGCGAACTCCGTACTGCTTGCGGAATATACTCAAAAATATAGCTGACAAACGACATATCTCTGCGTGCGAAAATAGTGATCTTCAATTCAAGTGTAAAATCTGTTCTCTTGTACAACTGCGAAACATGGGAAGTCTCAGCAAACATCACCAGCAAACTCCAATCGTATATTAATAAAAGCCTCCGGTGCAATCCTAAACATTCGTTGGCCACAAACCATTTTTAATAGAACGGTGTGGGAAAAAATTAATCAAAAGGAAATAGACGTGAAAATCCGACTGAGGAAATGATATCGGATCGGGCATACTGTGACAGTCGGGCATCGTAAAAAAAAGAAATCCTCAAGGTACACGTCGCGTCGAAAGCCCGAGAAAAATATGAAGAAAAACAGTCTTAGCCGAAGCAATTACTCAACAAAGAACATGGTCATACAATTGAAGAAGTTAGCTGCAGATAGGAGAAGATGGAAGGATTTTATTTCTGCTCTATCCCCCCCCAATGGGGTTACAGTAATGATGATGAGTAATGAGTATATCCATAAAAATAAATGATTAGCCATCTGTTATCTTCTTGAATAGAGGTCGAGAATTCTTCTAAAAATTATTTTTCTTCCACAAATGTGTATTTATGAGAGTTCGGCATTTCCACTCATTGCAAAGTATTGGTCTTATATATAGTATTAGAGTATAAATATTGGTATCATTATTCACATCGATTTTATACTCTTACGAATTTTAGTTTGGTTAGTAAATTATAATAATTGATTTATTTTAATTCGAATATATTTCCTATAGTTAAGTAGACCAACTACTCTTTTTTTATTTGCTTTTTGTTTACTTCATTTTGTTTCTACTATCATCTTATTAATACACAATAATTTGAATTTCAGTAAAAATAAAAAAAAAACCAAACTAAAAGAAAATCAAAAAAACAATAATAAAAACAAAACCAAATTAATTTCTACCATTGACTATCTACTATTGTTATTGCTGTTGCTGCTACTACTACTAACAATTTACAACAAACGTATAAATCCATTAGAAATTACATTACTACCTATATTTTAACCTAAAAGGTTTTGCTTAGCTAAGTTTAAGATTTAACACGAATGTTTTTTTCCTATTTATTTTATTATTGTTCGCGAACTCGATTAGACGTACATCATTAGCTCTCAATTAAATTCGACGGTTCGTTATATTTGTTAAAATTAAATTGTTTGTAAAATAATTAACAAAATAGTAAAAAAATAGTAAAAGTAAAAATTTAAGTTAAAAAAAAGGAAAGCATTTTAAATTTGTATTTAATGCAAAAATCATAAACATAACAAAAACAAAATAAAAATAATAAAAAAAAGAACAATAATAAAAATTGAGTGAATTTGAAAATTTCCTTTTAGGGTTTAAGCAAATAAATCAAGGGTTTAAGCAAATCAATAAAATTTTTTCAATTCATATATAAGGTATTTAAAATTAAAATTTTAATTAAATCAATTTTATTAACAAAAATTTTACAACAGAAAGTTAATATAAAAAAAAAATCGAAAGTACTTAATTTGGTATAAATTTTGTGATTGTTGTATATATGTATGTACATATGTGTGTTGTTCAGAATTATAAATGGTGAATTATTTTGTCTTTTTACAGTTTTTTTTACTTATTATAACCAGCAACAAATTATATTTTTGTAACTGCCTAGAGTAATTTTATTTCATTTTAAAATAGAAAGTACAAAGCTAATAATATAAATAATAGTGTATATATATGTTATACATTTATACACGTCTACAAATAAATATTATCATTATGAACTTGTATAGTCGATACAGGAATTCAATAGAATGAATTAATTCAATTTAAAGATCGTTATGTTAATAAGAAATATTGATTAAAAAGTATTTCAAAATACAAAATAACGGTTATTACATTAATTTGATGTTCTATATATCTAATCTATGTATATAAAAACAAATAAATTAAAAAAAAAAACAAATTTCAATTGAAAAAAATAAAATTTTCGACTGAAAATATATCAACATTATTTAGTCAAGTAATAATAATGTTAAGTTATTGAATTGAATTGAGAAGGAAATGAGAATAATTATTATTTAATTATTTAATGAAAATTGATTTATTGTTTAATTATTTAACGAGAATAATATTACAACATTTTGATATTATATAAATCGAGTTTCATTAAATTTTACCAACGTAAAAAATTTTCAAAGAATTGATTATTAAAAAAAAGTGATACTATAAATAATAAAAATAAAAATCATCTACAGAGCGAAGATGATGTTGTAATGTAAAAACAAAAATCAATCACAATATTAAATAAAATTTAATAAAACATACGTATAGATTCTTAATTTTTATTATTTATTATTTTATAATTTATTAATCGAAAGCCTACATTATATTCGATCAAATTTACTTATATGTAACTTATTAGATTATACTTGCTTGATTACCGTTACAATTCATTTAACTGAAGGGTTCGCTTATCATTTCTGACAATCACGCGTGATTTTTCGTCAGTCGGGAGATTCGAAATTGTTTTACGTGTGCCTATATTTTGTCTCTCTAAACGAAGATTTAATTAAATTTTAATATGTGTAATATAAAGCTGTTGAAAAATATAGGTATCGTTAGAAAACGGATAATGTTGTGACAACCAAAATCGATGAAAATACCAAATTAAATTTATTGAAGTATAGCTAGATTTTTCTATTTAATATATTATTTGAATTTTTTTTCACCTAGATCCTTCTAGTGTATTCAATAAAATTTATTTATAACTTACTAATGACTTAAAACGTCAATGTGCCATTTTTTTCAATTGCTTTACGTTTGCCAGTATTTCATATTTCTAAATGAAGATTTGATTTGCTTTGATTTAAATATTATGTAATATGAAGCTGTTGAAAACAATATAGATTGACTGTGAAACATATTACTACTGAAATATTGATATTTGCAATCACATAAAAAAATTAGTGATATGAAAACCCATTTTAATTAAAATATAATTAAAATTTATAGTTTTTAATATAATTAGATAAAAATTCAAAAAATATGTATCTGATTAGATATTGTGATTACCTTAATTATTTTTTTAATTATTTGTTTGCTCAACAAATTGTACAAGTATGATTGATAAGTCGAATTCACTACAGACCAAATTTTAGACAATATTTTCATTTCAATTTAAGTTGACAATAAACAATACAAAATTTTAAATTATTAATTAAAAATATATAAATTATTTTACTTTTACTATTATAAAAATATTTAATTATTTAATGAGAATAATATTACAACATCTCGATATTTTACAAATCGAATTTAATGAAATTTCACTAATGTAAAAATTAATAAATAAAAAATATAAATTAATTTTAATTTTGATTCATATATATTTTGAATTAAAATTGAGTTTCATCATCAATCAAAAACGTTTCAATTTGGCTTATTCCAATATAACTAGGTACTAAGTAGGAAAATTTAAAATAATTCAAGTATAATTGAAATTTTGATTTACATCTGCCACAATTAGAATTAATCATCTTATTCAGCACAACACCTTTTAATTGACTATAGTCTTCTAAAAGATGTACAAACTTAGTTTACAAATTTATAAATAAAATTATACAAAAAATAGATTAAATCAATTAAATTCCAAACACATTAATTAAAACGAATTTAAGTTGTTATATTTAAAATTAATAATAAATAATAATATTGATAACAAGAAGAAATACATAAGAACTAAGTAAAATAAAATTAAATACATTTATTCAATCAAAATGTATTTCAAAAATACCCTTGTCAGTACATTACATGTGACAGATTAAACTAAGCTCCGAATAAAAGATCTTGTATGATTATCTAGTATTTAGTGCGAAGTGTAATAAGCTTGAAAATTATATTATTAATATTTAGAAATCCTATCATAACAGATTAGGCAATGCGATTCACATGAGTATATTTGTGTCACTTGAGTATGAAATTGGTATCATAATAGACTTAAGATACGATGAATAAATTGAACCGGCCGTATTTCTTAAATGTCAATTCAAATAACAATTTCTTAAATGCCAGTTTCTCTATTCGGTATTTTTTTAGATTCTGGATTGGAATTTTTGAATTTTTAAACCAAATTAATAAAATTAAAACATTAAAAAGTGAAATAAAAAGTGAAAAATTTAACAATATACCTACATAATTGTATTTATTTATTTATAAAGGTTCAAGTTTTACTATTTTTAAAATTTTATTTTTATAGTTCGGTACAACAACAATTTCGGTACAATTTTAATATTTTTATTTTTAAAACTAGCACAAAACATTATTTGAAAACTAACTTGTCACCTAATAATTGAACACGATTGAAAATACTATAATCTTCTCATGTAATGTCACATTTTTCATACTAGATTTTTGCCTAGGCGGAATTAGTCGAAAAAAGGTTTAACACGATATCAAAATGTTGTATTTATCGCCACATACGACAACCGTAATTTTTTTAGTCTATTATGATAGAGGATATTAATATTAATTATTAGTAATAATTTGTGAAGTTATTTTTTTAATTCAAAATTAAAACAGTTTTATCTAAAGTATTATTGTTTTATTATTATTATTATTACTACTATTATTATTAAATAATACACAATAGTAATTTACAAGCACTAGCTGCTAAAGCTATTGGCTTAGTTCGCCTAAAGTAAATTGAGCAAAGTTTATTTTTTTTCTTTATTTTCTTTTAAGATATTAATTGTTATTAAATTTAATTAAATAAAACCAGTATTTTAAAAATTGTTTGAATATTAAACTCGAATACTGAAACAACATTAAAACATTTACCTATTTTAGTTTTTTATTTTTCTATTTTTCTTTTGTTATATATCTGGAATGTCATTCGCACTTCAATTGGAATGTCATTTTCAATCATACCATTATAGTTTTTCCAGTTAATAAGACTTACTTTAATATTATTAATTATTATAATAATTCAATACCATAATTTGATTCAGTCAACTTTTATTTGAATCCCGATTCAATGACATTATATAATTTTTATTGACTCTTATTTTATAATCAATGTTAAATTATAAACTGGAAATTTCATGGTTTCTAAATTTCTAAGATTCAAATAAGAAATTTTATTATTTACTTATGTATTTACACATTATTACATCAAATTTAAAATATTTTAGTTTTTATGAATGAATTTAACACCGAAAGAATTTGAAAAGAAATTCTTAAATTATATTAGATATGATTGTATCATAAATAATTATAGTGTCCAATAGATGCAAATTAGTTTTAAAAATTATGTTATTAAAAAGGGTAATAAAAAGAGCATAAAAAAAATATTTTTTCTTTGCACCTGTGATTAATTATGGTGCTCTTAAATAGATGATTTTATTTTTAAAATGACATATTTTTAATATTATTGGCCCCAGTGTGTATAAAAGCTTATTAGAGATAAAAATTCAATTAGTAGAGTCTAATTTAGAGTAGTACAATTTTGTTTTTAAATTTATTTATTATATCTCAGATTGAAGAAACTGACAACAAATTCTCATATCATATCATATTGTATCCCTTTCAAATTCAAACTTTGAATGTTCAAAACACATTTTTAGTTGTATTGTTGCACAAATCATATCATTTCAGACCTTACCATCAGTCACACGTGTGACATGATATTGATTACACTTTAGGTTGTAGTTTGTAGATATTAAAATAAGTAAATTAAAATATTTATTTCTGTTTTAATTTTTAGTAGATACCTCTTTCGTTTATTTGGAAATTTTCCTCGAATTTTGTTTTATATGTAAAGACGCTCATTACAATAGTTTCCTTAATCAGAAGTATATCTGGATCACTATATAAAATGTTGAGGTTACGAAGCGCCCTAATCATAATTTTGAATCATAATTTGTACTATTTATAATTTTAAGAATCTTACTATATATATACATTTGTATTAATTCGATCTACATGTGTACGAATTCGAAAATCTTATACTATGACTTTTCTGTATAAATCTTAATGTTTGAATATGGATCTATGTGTGAGTTATAGTTAGATAAGCTAACATTCTAGATAAGTATATATAATTTTTAAATATTTTTTTAGTTTTACATTATAGAAATCTTTAACACTACTAAAGGTAAGTTGTAGGTTATAATAGCCGTATAACTATTGCATCTAATTAACTTAAGTTATGACCATATAAAATTTAAAAGCAAACTTTAATTAGTTCAATAACTAAATAGCGAGAGCTTATAGAAATAATCGATTAAAATTATTAATAATAAAACTTTTGTATAGTAAATAAACATCTTTCATTTTTCTTTCTTTGCTCCTATTCGAGCTCAAAAACTGAATTTGTTTGAAACTAAAATTAAAATAATTCTGCTAGGAACTAATTTAATTGCATAACAAAAAAAAAGAGAACAAAAAAACTTTTTAATCATCTTAACTGCAATATTGTCTAATCAAAAATAATTTGACTATATTGTAAAATAAATTTTACTATTGATTATAAGGCTGGATAGGATGATACGGCTATATGGTTTGGTCATGAATAAAAAATAAAATAAATAAAAAAAAACTCTTTGATTGTAGCTATTACAACTATAGTGTCTTATTCGTATCCCCTATCGTTTAGTATAGTAATGAATAAAATCTTTGAAAAACATGAATTTCATCGACCATTGTATTTGAGCTCGTGCTTGCCATATTATGATATTATCATAGATTACATTTTTTGTACTCCTATCGATTATGCGATGCAGAGATAATATACTTTAACTACTAATTCATCTTTCACATATTTTATTGCAATATATTAATTTTAATTTGGTTTTTATTTTGATACCCGTTTTTATTTATAAAATTAAAATAAATCTATTTGAAATAAAATTTATTGCAATTTAATATCACAAAATTTTCAATCAGTTTCTTTTTATTGAATTTTTATCGTTTATTATTGTTTTTGTTTTGAACATTAAATACTTTAATGCCTATTTGGTTTGTTAAAAATATTACTTTATATAAATTTGCAATCCCATTTTTTTCTTTATTTTATTTATTTTCGACTTTCACTTTTGATGTTAACAAACAATCCTTTTTTGAAACCTTTATTTTTTAATTGTATGTTTTTTTTATGAAGTTTTTTACAAGTTTCCCTCTTGAGTCTTTCGATATTAAATTTTTTATTTGAATAACCGTTTGTATTATTTTACAATGATTTCTTATTAGAACATTAATTTATTATATATTATTGAAATATTAATTATTTCAAAATTAATTTAATTTAATTCATTACAAACTAATTCGTAATTACCATACTAGTTCGATTGTATTTTATTAATGAATATAAGTAAATATTTAAATTGTTTTTCTTTTACATGATGGAATTTTGAAACAATGGTTTAAAAAGCGAATAACACACAGAAGACAGAATCGACAAATATCTTTAAATAAAGGGAAAAATATTTGAAGAACAATTGTTTAAATAATAGATTTCTTACATAACCGATAATTAATGAGTTAAATATTGTTCCAATACCAGACAAAATTGGCTACTATAGCAGCTGCCCTACAACTGATGAATTTGACTGCGGAATCAATATCAGGTGTGACTGGTAAGGTTTGAAATGGCAGTGATTTGGGGCAGAAATGCAACTAGAAATGTGCCTTGAACATTCAAAGTTTGTAATAACTGCACTGCTAATTAGTAAATGCTCTTGAATCTAGCGACCATAGCACTTCTAACAATTTGGGCGATACGTAAAACTGTAGATATGAACATATTGATTTATTTTATTAATAATTTAATGAAACTACATATATAGCTATCTCATAGCAAACCACAGGAATGACTAACCGAAGATTAGTGACTGAAAAAAAACTATTAAAAAGTTATGATTTACAAAAAATGTTTTTATAATTAATTTATTTCAAATTTTCAACTCTATAACTAACTGTAAAAAAAACTGTAATTCCTGTAATTATAAAATTTAACTGAACATAAAGAAAAACAATTAAAATTTATAACAAAAATATTTAATTAGATAATAAATTAATTAACTACACTTTAATAACTATAAAAAAAATTATTTTAACTATCTTGACAAGTATAAGCAAACGAGTTAACGTTTATGCAAAAGAAAAACAAAGAAGTAAAGTGAAAATGTTAATTCATTTGCAACATTTTCAAATTAAAAATTTAATGATTTTTAGTATACAATTTCAATAATTATTATTAATTAAATTAGGCGACTTCATAAATTAACAAAAACAAATTTTTGTTTAATAAAAAAATAGCGTTTTTAAATTATTGAGAAATTCAGTTTTTATCTATAAATAATCAAAAAAATAATCTAAATCAAAATTATAGTTTTTAGTTATCATCACAATTGACTTTTAAATTAAATACCTTAGTAGATTTTTTCATTCTATAATATTGAAAATTTATAATTTGTTCGTGATTCATCTTTGGCATCTTCTTGTTTTGGACTACATATTTTGCGTATTTTGGGACTACATATTATTATTAAAAAAATTCTATGCTGTAGTTTGTCATGATCTTAACAGCATCTGTTCCAGACGGCTTAGATTCAATTCATTATTCAGCTTCCATAAATGGAGAAATTATTGATATTTTCGAAAATATATTCGTTTGTATATGCTTACTTATACTAATGTTCTTCGACTGTTCACTTTTGACATCTTTGGCATATATTTTGTCTTGGTTGGGTTTATTCTGATTTAAATTGCACACAGTAGCCTAAGGGTGCAAAAAGTTTGTGGTCAAATTATTATCAAATCAGTTATATTGATTCTTAAGTTATACATTTTAATATTCTGCCTTAATTGAAATAGACTCAACAAATATAATATAATTTCGATATTTTTTTTATTTAATATAAATAGGTACAAACATCTAGTTTTTTGAATTTAAGTTTCGATGCACAATAAATTGATTAACAGTGAATTTTTTGTTTTGGTTTTTTTTCACTCCAAAGAGAAATAATTAGAATCTTGATTTTTTTGCTGATGTTATGATAATGGTCTACACTTCTATTTGATAGAATTATTTTATTTGATAAACAATAGTACTTATCGCTGTTCAAATATGTCAAATGGCTCTGAGCTATTTTTATGAAGTTTTTCATATATTATTTTTACCTTATTTAGGTATTTAGGTGGCGTTTTATCCAAATATGATTAATATAATAAATACATTATTTTATATTATATAATGAATACATAATAAAAACATAAACCTATTAGATAAGTATAATTTTTATTTTTTTTGTTATATTTTTTATCTATCTATCCAATTTGATTTATCTCTGATAATAGTAAAAACACTGCTGGTATACAAATAATTATAATATGTTTATTCAATTCTCACATGGAGCGTAATCGTTCATATAGAGTGTATATATTGTGTATAGTTTAATACCACGATAAGTATTCATATTTGAACAGAAAAGTATTTGTATATACCATATAACCACTCTTATCTATTACTCCAACGTTAAAAATCAACTCTCTATCTGTGCTATCTCAATTGGAGAAAGTAAGCCAAACACCTGTGAAAAAAGTCAAATGACTACATGTCCAACATAAATAAGACGATCTTAGATTTTCTTTGCTTCCTCAGTCTAGTACAAAACACTGAAGAAGTTTGCAAGCAGTGTATCTGGTATGATAAGCATTTTTAATAAAATTCAAAGGGAAACATTCGACTCTTTTCAATAACTGAACAAATTTTACTCTAACGCAAAAAAAGAAATTTCACCTTGTTGTTACTATTCTATTTTCTTTTTATTGCACCTATCACCATAATATTTTAAAATAATATCTTTGGTCAAAAATCATAAATAGGTCAATACACTATTACCGGAATCGGATATAAATTAAAATATTTAATAAATCTTATTTTTATAATAGATAATAATAAAACTATTTTATATGTCATAAAATAACTAAATTGGTAAAATAGTAAATCATTTATTCTCTTTTGGATTGTTACTTCCTTGTATGGTTGGTAAATATTTTGCAAATATCACAATTCAAATGAGAATTTAGAAATAGACTTATACAGAAATGAAACTCACCAAGAAATTACAATTTAAATTTAATAGAACCTGTATAAGGTTGTAAATATTTAGCCTTGACTTTATTTTTTTTGATTTTAATAGATTAATTTTTCCTTTTTTTCTTAAGTTAAATTAATTTAAATTAACAATTAATAAAATTGAATTTTTTTTAGTCAAGATTTGTGGTTTTGAATTCTATATTTATTAAAATTGATTTTTTTGTGTAAATATTGGTAGCTTTCATATATTTTAGATAAGAATTTGGACAATCCCTTTTGTATCAGTAATCAAAATTTTGGCTATGATATCATGGTCGTTATGTAAAATTTATTTTTAAATACAATGCTAAATCACCAAGTTCATGTCGGTCGGTTAAACCTAAGAAAGCCTTAATTGCAAAATTTTGCAAGTGTTGCAAGTATTTAGATAAGATGTGCAAAGAATATTATTTAACATATATTTTGAATTTCCATTTTGTCATAAATTATTTTTTACTATGCCAAAAAAAAAATTGAATCGCATTTTACTCTGAATTAACTCTTGTTACGCCTTTCTAATGTTGTTTGAGCGACAACGTGATTTTGGTATATCCCATCCAATAATAGTGCACATTGAGTTGGACTGCAAGAGGATTCCACGGAATGCTTTTCAATATTTACAATGTTTTTCCGAAGGTGCTTATTTAGATAAAGTATTCTAAGAACAATAAGTATTACAGTTAATTCTTATTTCTCATTTATTTTGATTTTTAATAATGGTTACGGCTATATATATTAATCTAACAACATTAAAAAAAAATTCAAATTAACTCTGATCTTATTAAAACTCCTATCATCCGAGTCTAACTTATATATATATAATTTTTTTTTATTGAGATCAACATAATAAGATGGAATATGGATTAAGCACCCTAACTCATTTCGCAGGACTTAAGACATTCATTATAAATCAATACACCCACGAATGTAGTATACAGCAGTATGTGGTAAAATACATGTATGTTACAACCAATACCTGTTAAATATGTTACAGCGTAAAAATTTAAAATTTAATACTATAACAAGTTATTCTATAAATAAACTGGCCGCTAATTGATTTAAATGTTGATTTGATTATTTTAACCTTTTTTTAATTGCACTGATTCATCCTTTTCCTTGATTAGATATTACATATAAAAGCATTGGTTTGGATGTTTGAATTCGATAGATGGATAAACCACTAAATATATCGTAACCATATTTACACAATATAGGTACTTCAATTGGTTTATTTCGATTTTAACGGTAAGCGGTTCAACTCCTAGCCCCGTAAATTGGCCATCAGATTCGTTCTAAAAAATTAGCAAAACTCATCTTTTTCCATTTTTCAAAATTTTTAATGGTTTAGGTATCAATTAATTTATTAAAAAAAAATTATTTATATCACAGTAGACAAACCCATAAAATTAAATTAAACAATTTATTTTTTAAATTTTTATTATTTGCCTTTAAAATACAAACTTAAAACTAACTCAGAAATAGTTTAATAGTTTGCTTTAATTAATTTGTCCTTCTCCGTTAATATTGTTCGGGTTATAATCAATAGCTTTACATGTAGCCCGTTTATTATAATAGTATAATAGAGGGACATGATTACGGTTTTGATTATAACCGTTTTTATCTAAATAGATAAAATGCTCAGGAGCTATGAAGCCCGTGAGCAAAGTCTTTTTGATATACTCCTCATTGTGGTAGAGTATATGCAATATTAAACCATTTTCTGAAGTGTTTTGTGCTTTATCATAATATCTTCGAATTAAGTATAATAAAATTATCGATTATAATTATGTTTGCTTCCTTGTACAAGTATTTATTAGAGTAGTAATGCTTGTATTCAGAATTGGGTTTTCTATATATATTAGTAGAAACTCTTATACACTTTCTTTCAAATTTTCGGAGAGCTTCCATTGAACTCGCACTGATGTTGTACCATATTGATGCACCATATACAAGCGTTGGTCTTATTAGTGTTTGGTAACATATAATTTTAACTCTTTTATTTATTTCACTTGTAATTGTTAATGCATGTTAACATTTTTTATCTTATATGTATTGTAAAAAATAGGGCTTCAAAAATCAATAATATATGTATCTTGTTTGTTAAATAAATCCCTAGGCCTACCTAACCTAAATTAACCTAATTGCTAAACTTGTTTAATCTAACTTAACCTAAGTGTTAAACTTAATGTAGTTAATACCTGATTATGATTGAATGTGTTTTGCAACCACCAATAATCTCTTAATTAAACAATCATTGCGTCTATTAATAATCTATTTTCAATATCATTTTCATTTAATTTCATTCAATTTTAATAATCTACTAATAATCTATTTTCAAATAAATAAATATAGCATCTTACATTTAATTCAAAATTTGATTTTTCATTTCAATATAGATTTAATTTATTTATCCAAGCTCCAATAATACTTTTATAAATTTTATTTCCACAATGGTGAAATAACGTTCGCCGGGATCCGCTAGTATCATTATAATTCTGGTATATAATGATAGTATCATTATAATTCTGGTATTATAATTCTGGTAATTCTGGTATCCGAACGTACAAATAATTTGTATAAGGAAATCTTTTCCTAGTGAATGTAAAAACAAAAATAAAATTCGAAATTGTTTCATTTTCAACATTATGTGAATATTCGTTCTTAGTTATTATTCGGTCTGTTCAATTCAATCACCATATACTTTTGTTTTATTCGCGTCTACTTCAACACTGCATACTGTATAATAACACGTGTTAATTTTATTATTATTATTTGAAAATTGTGTTCACACTCTCTATTTAATATTTAATGTTATTGAGTCAATGTTTTTGCCAAATAATTAATTTTTGCATTGAAACCTGTATCCCATACATTTGTATCTACAAATTATTTCGAAACAAAAATCAACGAAATGATTACCTAAATTACTTAACTTTCTATCAAATACATTATACATATTAGTAATAATTAAGTAATTTATATTAAATACCCTTTTAAAATTTTTATTTTTATTTTTTTCATAATATAAAATTAAATGTAAAAAAAATTTAAAATTTTACAATAAAGAATTTAATTTCACAATAAGCATTAAAAAAAAATATTTTTTTTTTTTGTAAATAATAAAATAAAATAACACTTAATTTTTATTACTGAGGTCAATTAGTATTTGATACTTTATTTGTTTTTCAATTTCTAATAATATATTAAAATAATTTAAAAAAAACTGCGAATCACTTGAAATTAAAAAAAACATATGATTGAAAATTGTATTTATGAAATAATTCAGTGTTCAGTACCTAAGTACCATATAACTTAAATACATACCTAAAATAATAAACATAAAAGGCAAAAACAAATTCAAGAAAAATAAGAAAAAGCCAATGATGTTAACTATTTTTTTACGAACGTAGAGATTAAAATATGACTGCTATATTTACAATTTACGTAATAAATCTAAATCCAAGTCGTAGGGATCTAAAAACAAAATAATTAATAAATATTTTGTTCACATTATTTGTGTTATACTACTACATATAAATTTATAACAAAAACCTGTAAATTATGCTACATTAACGACAACTACAGTGTTTACCTCAATTTTCACTTGAGTCTATGGTCTAGGTTTAAAAAAAAACTACACTACGGTGGAATCTTATCAATTATTGCAAGAAGTGATTCGAATTATCGAAAATTACTTCAATACATTAAAAATTCAGTAAAATTAAACCGTTTATATATTTTTAACATTTATATTTTCAAAATATACTAGTATTCGACATTCGTCCGATCTTCGAGTTTGATAATCGTACTCAACTCCATAGTGAATTATTTTCCATCATTTCTATTTATCCTTGATACTATATTTTATCTTTTTATTGATTTATCTTAGACAACAACCACATATGTAATAATTTATTTAAAAAAAAAAATTCTATCTAAACTATCTAAAAAAAATAAATATCATTTAAAAGAATAATAATGAAAATCGGTTATGAAATGACTTAAATATTTTTGTACCGTACTTTTTTTAATTGACAGATTAAATATAATCTATAATTATAATTGACAAGCATTTAAGGACCTGCACAGTAGACACCTTTTCATTTTATTTCGCTTCTCTTTAATGAACTCTTAATATATAAATAAGTTGTATATAAAACATTAATGCGTACACAGTTGAAAAATTTTCACTGATATGGTTTTATTATTCAGCAAATACATTATGCGTGTGTGGTTCTGTATTTGTAGTAATAATATAGTTTTTATTAAAATTATGTATATGTAGGTATATACCTCTATAATCACAAAATTTTTTATTTTTAGTAATTTTATTCACTAAATGTTACTTACTATAGGAAATATATCGGAAACAAAACAGTATATGAGGGACTTGGAGTTATATGTCCTAAATAAAACTTACTAACCACAAAACTTTTTATTAAACACGAGTGCGTTCTGGTATATGAGAAGTCTATGTCAGTACGTAAATTACTGTTATTTTAAAAACTTTAAATTTGGCTTCAACTTGAATTATAATTACTCAACAGGGGCCCTTAGTTATAATAATAATTAGCTAGACAAAAAAATAAAAGCAAGAATTATAGTTTGCATTGTTTACACTCAGAGTTTGGATGCATTTGAATTGTGCAAATATCAACAGTACTAATTAGAACGTTTAATTTTTTTTTGGTTTAATTTAAAATTAAATATTACATATTATTTCAAATTTTGATTACGAATTCATAATTCACTAATTAATGAAAATGAAAATCTATATAAAGCTGTTAAAGGGAACATCTACACATAAAATAGTGCTGAAGGTAAAATTTCAAGTATAATAAATAGACTGATATCTACCGAGAATAAGAAATTGAAGAACTTAATAGGGTGGTTTGTTAAAAATCGTTTTATCTATGGGGTTCATTTATGACTTCCAACTATTCAGCAGAGGGTTAAATGAAATCGGATTATAAAATTAACGTCTAGCAAATATCTGTTACAGCTCTGAAGATACTCTAACGAAAGCAATATGTTTTTTATATTTTTTTAAATATAAATATATCTACCCATTTAACGGTATTTTTGAGTGGATATCATGTTTATCGTTTTTGAGCAATACCTACACAAACTTTAAGAAAATTGATTTTTGATTGAAAAACTGAAAAGCATTGGTTATCTCACCAACTGGAGAGATTCCGCTCGTGACCGAAATCAGTGGAGGATAATTTTACGTCAGGTCCTGTCAAGGTCTATAGCGCCCAACAAATCAAATCAATTGGTTATCTCAACAAATTTAGGTAATTATTTTAATGATTAAGGTACTTAATGATTGGGTATCAGACTTATCGTATTTGAGAAACGTTGATTACTCGAAAAAAATTTTTATTGCTTTTGTTTTTTTTATTTTTATTTTGCATGAAATTATGCTAACCTCTACAACTTACGTACTGTCATACATAACTTCAATATTAGACCGTTTTTCATATATAAGTCAACCCAATTTGAATTACATTCCTCTTTTATATTATCAATGTTACAATATAACTTATATTTTTATATCATTTTCTAAAAATCGTAAATATTAATAACTGTAATTAATAGTAACTTTTTAAATACATAAACATTCAAATTATTATTCTACTCGATTTTACGTGCTATTTTTCTTCTATATAGAAAAAATATTAATTTAAATTTCTGGTTTTGTAAATTAACTGGTTTTTTTAAATTTAATTAGTTAAAATTCTAAAATATATAAATTAACTAAAACAATTTTATTTACTTTATAAAACAACAAAAAAAAACAAATATTTAACAATGAAATCAATCAATCACTGTAATATTTACATTTTAACTGATATTTTAATATCCACATAAAAATCAATAAAAACATTAAAGGGTAATAGCGACATAACAATAATATAACCAAAGTAACCAAAATAAATAAACAATTTTTAATTAACAAGTTAAAGTTAAGTTTTCACTTGACTTCAATATAACTTGATTTAAATCAAAAAATCAGTGAAATAAAACAAACATTTCAAAATTAATTTTTTTTATTTTTAAAATCTTTAAATACTCGTACAATGCAGTTTATATTGCATAATTATAAAATGTGTATTATTATATATGCCTATATAGCAACGAAAATTTGACAAAAGACATAACGGTACCATAATATCAAAAATTTCAAATCATATTTAACTGATGATAACTGATTAACATTTTATGGTAGTTAAATAAAAACTCATAAAATAAATGTTGCGTACTAACTTTATGAATTTTGCAGATGTTTGCAAATTATCTAAACAACAAATAAAAAATAAAAAATGATAATAAAAAATAGAAAATAGAAAAGTCAACAAATATGTATAAAAATAATTAAAAATTTCAAAATAAAGTGTGTAAAAAAATATATCGTATAACAAATTGTCTAAATGTGTATTTATAAATATGATAAATGTGTATCTATTTGATATTATAGAAATAGATAGATGGAAGTGAGAATTCCAGTTGGTTCTGGAAAACCAATTAGCACTTAATTGTGTGATTTTAATGCCATTACTCGAGTGAGCTATTTGTTGTTGTTTGGTTTTCTAGGGACCCAAGGAACAAACTCAGTATTAGGGCTACCCTTTTTTTTATGATTGACAATGTCAATTAGTTAGTAACTCTTTGTTAAAGCCATCAGGACATTTAGGAAAATTATAAGACTTTGGTATTTTTCGTAAGATTCTCAGGGAAAATTCCTGGGTCTACTCCGCAGTCCATATTTGATCCATTAGTGTAAATTTTTATATGATTTTTTTATTCATCAAACCGCACTTACAATTTGCCCTAGGAGGAAAATCTACGATAGATTTTTTTTTGTGAAGTTCAGTTTGAGAATGATTTAATCGGTTGCGGCTGGTTCACAGATTCTTTGGAAACTGACTAACATTGTTTATAAAGAACATTTTTAGAACTGATGAGATGCAAAAGCATTAATATTATACTGAAATGCACTACCAATGTGCTTTAAATGTTCACTGCTTAAATCTCATACAAGGTAACCAAATTTAGAGCACTAGATAGAAATAGCTGACAAAACTGGCACAATTTGCCAAAAATTCAGCAGGCTATGCAACTGTAACTAATAATAACTGTCCACTCTATACATTAGCTACATTCTTTGAAACTACTAGGGTATGCAAAAATGTGGTCTCAAATGGTTCGAAAGATATTTCACATCCTGACTAATGACAATTACTGGTGTGTTCGGTAATGGCCCAGTTCGTCTTGTAGGGGAACGATATGCGGCCACACAAGGTCAAGTTGACGGCGACCAAAGAAGTCGATTTTTGTTTTATTAATGGGAAGTTATATGTAAGCGCAACCTCTTAATATTTATTGTACTTCTCGGTTGATCTTAGAACTGTAGATTTGTGTCCTTGATGAACGATACATTATTATACTTATAATTATGATAATACTACATCCGCGGGTGTATTGATTATAATCAATGTCTTAAATTCTCCGAAGTCAGTTTGGGTGCTTATTCTATTATTTTGATTATTTTGACTTCTCGGTTGATCTTAGTAATCTAGGTTTATGTCCTTGCTGAACGCAATTATTACTTTGATGTCGATTTCAGAATCATGCAATGTGTATTCCTCCAAATACTTATGTGTTTTCCGAAGCAAACAAATATAATATGAGAGGAGGATTCCTCTTTTTCAAAGCAGAATCTGCATCTGTCTGTGTTCCATCTACCAATCTTGAATAGATGCTTGTTAAATGGGCCATGACCTGTGGTAAGCGTGACATTGGGTCTAGTCTTCCTGATTACCTGATTTAGTATGGATTAATTTTAGTAGCTTTTCAGCTGATCACACACAGAGTCTAAAAAGTAGGCTTTTAAATAGGTTTGTTTCTAGATAGGTTTCAGACTTTGATAAAATCATTTGAGCAGAGCTTAAATCCTTCCGACAGAAATGCAATGATTTCTAATATTTTTAATGACCTCAGATAAAATCGTATATATTGAAGTCAAATTCATTGAACTATCTGCGATTGGAAGTTCTGATTGAATCTTTGTTAATCAATATGTTACTCGTGGCTGGAGACGGCTAGATGATCCCTTTTAAATGATATTATCGTAACCATACGGTCTGTATTTCAAATAATAGTTTTAATATTTTAATATTACCGAATATTTTACTCCTAACTAATTTTATAAAATTTCATTATTTATACCTCAATAATGATAGAAACATTCCATTAAACACCCATCCTCTTACTGGGGTTTCTAGACCTTGTACCTTCTGATTTGTGCAGTCAAATGACATAACCACTAGACATGTAGGTCTGAAATAATATTTGCAAGAACAGAGACCGGACGGAAAGAACAGAGGCTCAGAATATTTTCAGTAAACCGTATGCATACAAGTGATAGAAAAATCTAGAAATAGTAAATTTGATGGAAGACAACTGCAAAAAATGAAACAGTTGCAGAAATGTGTTGTGAAGAATGCTGAAACCCACCAAATGTTGTAATGATACATGATAAATGATTAGTGAATGTAAAATAAATTAAGAATAAAATTACATATGTATAACGGGAAAACAACCGTTATTGCAAAAAAAAATAATTTATTTCAAGGCCAATCAAATAAATAATAAAATGTCATTAATCCATTCAAAATTTGATTTATTTACAAAAAACAAAATTTAATTTTTTTTTTCTCTTTTAAATTAAATTCCTTAAATTTGAATCGATTTCAAATTTTCATTCAAATTTTAATTCATATAGATACATATATTGATTTCATCAAACTTGAATATACATATATATTTAATGAAATTGTAAAGCATTATCACAACCATAACTAAACCGCAAGGTCAAGCAAAAAAATTAATTAAAAATTAGAAATTTCGATAAAAAAAGGGTTTATGAAATAAATGTGATAATATTAACACGTTTTTAAGATATAAAAAATAATTTATTAAGATAAAATTTGATTCAATTTGATTTATTATTTTACATATACGTATTAAATATGGGTTAACAAACTGAAATTAGATAACATTATATCAATTTGACTTTTAGAATTTACCTGAGCCAAACATACGTAATTTTTATTACGCCTTTATTATTAGTGCTATACGGATTTTCCTCCCTCCATTCCATGTACAAATAACTCACCAGTGAACATTGCAATTTTCGTCCACAGGTACCGTGATTACCGGTGATAATTTACTATTTTATAAGTTGTATCTCGCCATCATTGTCATGCAATTCTATCAATGGGGCATAGTACAAATGAATTTTTAGCTGAGAAAAGTAAAATTTCAGTATCCCTGGTCGTCTGATCATTGGATTGGTACATTGGAGCGAAAATAGAGACATCCACTTGTAATATACATTGGTAGCCGTGTTAAAAACGTGTTAAAAATTTATATCTTTACTATTTGAAGAATTAAGTATCGAAAAGATCTAAGAAAATGAAATTTGTTAACAAAATACTAAAACAGTACTAAAATTAGTTATTGGGGATTGCATAGATTCTTATATTATTATTATGTAGTGTTTAAACATCCATGCATTTATCAGAATTTGAACACGAGACCTTCTCATTATTAGTTTTTTTCTTCTTCTCTAATTAGGCATTTAGTGCCTGTTTAATCAATATACATATCTCATCCGCAAATTTGTGTTGACGACGGCCACCATTCATATATCTTTTCGGAGGTTTTCCTGGTAGAAGTTTTGTAATTGATTTGACCATACATTACTGACTATTGCAACGCAGTATTATAATTATATTTGCCTCAGAGTTCGCATTTCTGTAGTTTGCATTTTCTGTTTTGATTTAGATGTGTTCGCAGTTGTCTCAATAGTATACCTTAGTATAGGTCGAATACAGCTTTTGTATATTCGTGTTTTGTTTTCTATTAGCATGTATAATTTTTTTCTGTATATAACTTCTCTGAGATAACCTGAACTGGCTACTGAACTGGAATTGCTTTTTTTACTTGGATTTTTATTTCTTTTTCTGTGTTATAAGAGTTGGTAATATTTAAAACTAAACATTTGTTCGATAATTTTATTGCTAATCGGTATTTTACATCTACTGGGTTCTTTCGAAATAGTCATTGATGTGGTTTTTGTTGTTGTTGTACAATTTGGCATTTTCGCTAAATCTTAATAATGATCTCTGCAGATCATCTTCATTCTCAGTTAGTAATGCAGCATAATTTGCGTAACATATGATGTTAACGTTCTTATGGTCAATTTAATATCCCCAAGAGGTACATAATCTCGCTAAACCATATCGGTCCGTCAGCTAATATAGTCTTCTGACAATCTATTGAAGATTCTTATAATATGTACAATAATATTATAAAAAAAACCAAAACTGATGTCTATTGAGAGAGCTTAACACTTACCAGATTTATTTTATTTATTGTCAAATTATTACATAGTGCCTACAC
This sequence comes from Argyra leucocephala, assembly GCA_963942445.1. Taxonomy (NCBI): domain Eukaryota; kingdom Metazoa; phylum Arthropoda; class Insecta; order Diptera; family Dolichopodidae; genus Argyra; species Argyra leucocephala. The sequence continues at coordinate 47,572,927 of OZ012679.1, read as the reverse complement.
AGTACCAAGGTACCCAAATTTAATGAAAAAAAATATTTAAAGTTTTGTAAAAATATATAGATTTATAAAATTAGATAATACATTACGAATATGAGTAATAAAACGTTTTTGAGTAAAAATACTCTGACAGCAAATTTTTGCGAGATAATAAGACAACGAATTTCGTTATAATTAGCTTCATCCTAATATGTTTATACTGCATTAGAATTTTTGGAATAATATACCCATAATAAAACTTTAAACAAAATTGATTCGCACTACTCAAGCTAACTTTGTATATTTCCAATGACATTATTAACATATTTTTTATAAGTATGTAGCATAACTGTAATCAAACCAAATCGTAACTGAAATTTTCAGATTAATTAGAAGAGACCTACATATTTAAATTTATCTACCTTTTCCATTTAAAAATAATTAGAATCACATTGTAAATTAATGGCAACACGTTCAGATAAATAATTTTCTTAACAACACAGAGAGTGGTAAATAGTTGGTTTGTTGAGTAAACTATTCTAGATCAATCTAGATCGATCGTAAGGATATAAGGCTGTACAATATATATATTTTTTATGTGAATATGTTTCGATCAAAAGTAAAAAAAAAACATTTTGCTTTTATGCTACTTAGTAATTTCCGTTAATAATTAAACTTATTCTGTCAAAATGTGGGTGGGTGTTCAGTAGATTGTGCAAAACAGTTCTAAGTTTGTGTTCTAAATTTTGGAAAGCATTTTTTTTTTGTTTTTTTTTAATAGATATTGACTGTCAATTGAATTAAACAAAAAATAGAAAGAAAACGGTAACAAAAATATTAATAGTTCTGTAGATTTTTATGTTCTAAGTCAGGGTCGTCCATACGGTCGATCGACGTAGTAAAAATTATCAAAATTTAAAAAAAAAGTTTATTTTTTGACTTTTTATCGCCAGTTTACCACCAATTTTATAAAAATTTTAAATCATCAGAGAAAATTCAAGGCGTGGGTATTTTTAATAGTTTTAATATGGTCGATCTTCATCAAGAAAAGTCTGGCCACAGCTGTTCTAAATAGTCCTAAAAGATTTGACATTTAATTGGTAACTACTCAATTCTGTTCCCAATCTATTGAATAAATCTATGTACATTTTTAGATTATTAACAGCTGTAATTATTAAAATTCGTTATATGCTTAATTGCTTACAGGGCTCTAAATATAAGTTGGCGAACCATTTACTTAAGTATATGTAAACCATGGTTACTACTTACAGTATTTTAAGTACTAATAATTAAATACTATGTCAATTATCTGTTACGATTGATGATCTATAAATTGCCCCAAACTGGAGTTATACGATCTGGGGTTAGGGTTGAGTTTAACTATAAAAATAATAATTCTACTATCAACCACCCACGCAATGAGAATGACATGCAAAAACTTATCTTATCAGAGTCTTCATAAGTTTATTACAAGGCAAATAATCCTTGAATTTTATAAGGTTACAACTCTTATTAATATTGTAATATTTTTAATTATAAAATTATGAATGTTTAATAAAAAATATCATTTATTTTGTTACAATGAGACTATTCGATAGAGCTGTCTCTCACAAGTCAATTTTTATTTTTAAAAAATTTTACTTATAAGATATTTAATTACCATGACTGTACTTATAATACAGTACATATTAGATATATAGGTATGTAATATATGTTTGTGTTAACAATATATTGTACTAAATTAACAATATTATATTAACGTACAGTAGTTGTTTTAGTAATAGAATGAAAGCAATGATGTCCAGTAATGATAATGGCATTCTAATAATAGCTTATTGCGCTTATTCATCATAATGTTTACCTTTAATTATGCTTTCTGCATTGTAAAATAAGTTTGTTATAATATATTCACAAGATACAAGACAAAAATTAATATCGTATATTAAGCACTTACCCGAATTCACTTATCTAGGCCTAACACAAAATTGCATAAATAGATTTTTATTATTTAAAAGAGGACTTTTTTAAAAAAAAATTCAACAATTTTTGCTTTTCCTTTAAAGAAAAAAATTGTATACTAATGATGCTTTTATAAGAAATTTATACCCAGGCCCGCGCCGACCATATGACGGATGTGTGCACCGCACACGGGCGACCAATTTTGGTCTATTTTAGGGGGCGGTAAATTCAATAATATAATTTAATATTTATTGTACTAATATTTAATTAACATTTTGGTATTTATAAAATTTATATTTCTATTAATTTTTTATTTTTTCCGTTTTTGTTGTAACAATTCTATTCGGCTACTTTTCCGTAAGAACATTGAATTTCTCGCACTATTTTATTATATATTATTGGTAAATGTTGAGAAATATATACAAAATTGTATTCTGTATCAAAATGCAAAGTATTCTGTTTTTAATGTAAATTATTTGACTTTCAAGATGTTTGGTACATAAAACGTTTGGTACATATAATACAGTTCTTATCCAGACAAAATTTGGCTCTTAGAGGATCTCTAAGTTCACTATTTCATTCCAGTAATGGAAATTTCTTAAAAGTTGTAGAAAAATACAAAATTCAAAACAATTTCAAACATATATGCCGTTATATTTAGGTGAGCAGATACAGAACGAAATTATTGCATTACTTTCAACCAAAATTAAATTAAATATATTGTTTATGATAAGAGAAACTAAATATTATTCTGTGAAGTCAGTTATGTAAATCAATTAACACTTATTATAAGATTTGTTCAATTAAACTGAAAGTTCAATCAAAATATGTGGAAGTTAGAGAACATTTTTTTTGGTTTTTGCCCTATTATCAATTCAACCGAAGTTGAATTGATTAAGTTTCTTTTAGTCAAACTGCAAGAAATAGGTCTTGAATCTTGATATTTATAATATGCGTGGGCAAGGGTACGATAACGGTGTCAATATGAGGGGCAAACACAATGTACAATAAAAACAATGTTAGCTATTAATACGCTTTTTTTGTATGCTGTGCAGCACACAGCAGCAGCTAATGACGCTGCTTAAATAAACCATGATACTATATCATTTTTTGACATAATTAAAGAATTATATAACTTTTTATCAGGATCCACCCATAGATGCTGTGTTTTGAACAAGAATATTACACATTTAGTTTTAAAGCCTGTATGCGACACAAGATGCTGGGAAAGCCGTACAGGCTTTACGGCCTCTAAGACACCACAAAGGTGAAATATACGATTCTTTATTGGGACTAATAAAGGATAAAAATAATGATATAAAAATATATCATCAAGCCAAATATTTAGCGACTAAATTGAAATCGTTTAAATTCATATTTTCAATCGTAATTTGGCATGGCATATTACATAAAGTCGCAATTCGGTAAGTAAAATGCTATAAAACTCGACATTAATATTAAATCGATTATTTGAATAATTTAATTAATTATTTAAAAAACAAACGTTATGATGACGGGTATGCCGATTTGTTAGCCGAATCAAAATTACTAGGTGGAATAATGGAAGTAGAACCTGAGTTTCCAAATGTTTCAGCTATTCGCCGTCGAAAAATACAAAATACGAATTTTATTATGAACATCTTGACGAAAATTTTGACGATGCACAAATATATTTTAAAGTTAATTTATATTTCCAAATATTGGACCCAATAATAAACTCATTAAACGAGCGATTCCAGTTAATAAATTCATTAATGATAACGATATTTATAATTGAAAAATTCTTCCTAATGATGAGATATTAAAATGTTGTATGGATTTGGAAACTAAGCTGGCCGATAAGAACAAAAATGAAAAAGACATTGATGGAATTTATATGGCAGATATAATTGAGGATACTGGTGAAAATGAAATTTGAACCAAAGATGAATATAATAGAAATATTGAAAAAAATTGTAGAAAATGATTAGTGCACAATTTTTTCAAACACTATCGTAACATTATAATTATTTGGATTATTAAAAGCTATGTTTTGTTATTTTAATTTCGATTTTTTATTGACAATTTTTTAATAAAATAGATACATATATAACAAATTTGTAAGAGTTTTGTTTGCTTTATATCTAAAAATGGGGCGGCAAATTCGAATCTGCATACAGACGACCAACATTAACGACTCGGCACTGTTTATACCCTTTAAAAACTAATTCATCATCTCTTGGTTCTACAGCTCTTTCCTCCATTCTGCTTTATCTTGTACAACTGTCCTCCATCTGTTAACTCCAATCTTTCAAAACAATTTCTCTTTTTCGTTCAGCCATTTTTCTCTTAGTTTTAAAAACCAATTAGTCTTATGAATTGCTAGCTTGGGGCAATCACAACATGCCATTCAGCTGTTCATTTAATCTTAATATTATTATATTTTAAGTCACTCATTAAATTTAAATTTAAGACTGAATAGCCGTAGGCCTTCTATATTAACCCTAGTTTTTAACTATAAGGAAATTTAAATTTAATTTCTTATTATTTTTTTTTAATAAACAAAACAAACTTAATCCTATATGAAAACAGCAATTCGAATTTTAAATCAGTCAAAACTAATTTAATAGATACATTAAAACAACAAAAATATTTCATCTTAGTGACCTGAAAAACAAAAAACCTAATTACAATCATTAGTAACAAAATATGAATTAAAAAAAATATATATATATGTATAAATTACACTTTACAAAAAATTTAAAACACCCGATGAAAAAAATAAAAAAAAGTTTGACCTCCTTAGGTAAAATAAAATAATTTTTATGCACCAAAAACATTTTTAATATTAAATTTCGTTGTATTTCAAATCTAATATCAAATAATATGAAAGTTCCAAAATGATAATAAGAAGAAAAACAAAAACTGCCAACTAAAAAAAATTATTGAGAAATTTTCAACTAACTTCAAAAATATCTAATCACACCATTATTTTTCTTTTGTTGTATCTCAAGATATTTATTCAGATATTTCACGTTTTTATAAGATTTAATTTTTTTTTACCTATTATTATTATTTTGTTTTTTTTTTATTTTTGTTTAAAAGATAATTCAATAAAACAAATTTTCAAATATAAACGTCAAATGTGCATTTAAAATTTTAAAGTTTTTATTACATTAATTTGATTTTTACAACATTATGTATATGGTATGGGTTTATCTATATACAACTTTGCTAGTATATATGTACCCGATGTTGTCCGGGTCGACCACAAAATGTATCGAATTTACTTCAATGAAGTTTGATTTATGATTCGAATTGAAAGAAAATTCGTTTATCAAAAATATTCTAATATTTTTTTTCACTACGATAACAAAATCAACAATAGGTACTACAACTTAAACTATACTTGTATTAAAATTATTTCTTTGTAAACAATATTTCGGTCTTTTTCTGATAAAGTATAAGCAAATACGATCCTTGCTATTGCGGTATTTTTGAGATAAAGATATGCTCGCCTTTTCCATAATCAATTGGAATTGGTGCTAAAATGAAATGAGGATGAAAAGTTCTTATTCTTAATCTAGTACCATAGTTTTAACTGCTTCAAGTTTTATAGAAGCAATATTGAAGCTAATACTTTTAATTTCAATTGATGAGGAGGAACAACTTCATTTTCATCGATAACCGTATATATCGATTTGTACACATGGATCCCCTGGAACACTCTGCAGTATTTTCTGATTAATAAAACGAATCGTCAAATTTTTGTGGCTAATTCACATAGCCACTTCACATAGCCATGTAAAAATTTTATACTGATTCCTAAAATTCGAAAATACTTTTTCAGGACAATACATATTTGTTTATTTTTCATAGAGTACCTATGAATAAATTTTCAAGTCTGTAACACAATCTTTTTTTGAAACATTCTTGATAGAGTGTGTAAGTGTAAATTTTCATGCCTGTAACACAATTTGTTTTTAAAATACTCCTGAGATGTGCTAGAAATGGCAGCAACCCAAACCAATCCAATTTATAACTGATAGCAGGTCTATTCTAATTGAAAACGTATATAAATAATTGAGAATGGTTTTGATTTAAACATCAAAAAATGTAAATGTGTATGTACTTTTATAGAAGCAAACATTTTATTCAATATAATTATAAATTTATTGATTCTGCGATAGAAGATATGTTAGTGAGATTAAATAATTGAGCAGAAAATTAACATTTAATCCTCATATAGATTTCATAACAGCAAAAGCTTTCTCTAAAAAGGTTTTATTAAACGAAATTCCCTAAACTTTACTGATCCTTTACATTTAAATTATTATATACTTCTAATGTTCGCCCTCACCTTGAATATGCAACTCCTATTTAGATTCTGTTTTACACTAGGCCCATTAAAAAAATTGAATCAGTTCAAAAAAATATGATTAAATTCTGTTTTCGTAAGTTCAACTGGCAATCCTATACAACGAGTTATTTAGCTAAATGTCAACATTTTAACACTTGAAACTAGGCGAAATGTGGCCGCTGTAATGTTTCCGTATGACGTTTTGTCAGCTGAACTGTAATTTTATTTTTGATTTATATAATATTTATGTACCGGCTTATATACTATTCGTAATAGGAATTTTCTATATTTAGATTTTCATAGGACAAACTATGGATTTTCGGAACCCATCGTTAATTCACAAAGATTATATTATAATAAATGATCCTCTATAATAGGTTTTAATTATAGCAGACAAAATTTAAAAATCAAAATAATTTTTTATTTATTATTTCATTTGTAGTTTGTAAACAAAATTTGTAAGGTTATTCCTGTAGATTGAAATAAATGAATAAATAACTCAACAAAAAAAAATTCATTGATATGCATATATATTTTTTAAATTAATATAAATGGTTTATTGTCAATTAAAAAAATTTCAAATTTGCTAAAATTTTTGCTTAACTCATAAATATGTTAGACATAGACAAACTCTTAGTTAAATAAAATTAAAATAATCTTAACTTTATTAAGTTAAACAGAAATGTAAAATTGTAATATTACAAATAAAGCACTACTACTACTAACTACTACTACTACTACTCCTACTACTACTACTACTACTACTACTACTACTACTAATACTAAAAGTGATTGTTATACGTATTTGGTGACGTCACACTATACTTGCAGTTGCAATCAATAGATGTTCAGAATTGCTTTAACTTTTTTGCTTTCAATTGAATGACTGATATGGATATCTGGTTATATACATACCATTATATAGTCATTGCTTATATAGACTTAAAATCTGAATGTGCGTACATACTTCAAAAACTCCTAGATGCTTATCAAATATAATTTTAATATAGATAATGAAAGAGTCAAACTATTTTTTCATATTCTTATTGAAAATATTTTCTAAATTAAATAAATCTTCTATTCTATTTTTTTCTATTTCTATTCTATTCTGCTATATTCTTTTCTAATTTGGCTTATTATTCTGTACTATTCCTCTTTTTTCCTTAAATCTCTTAAATGGCTTAAATTCTGCGAAAGCTGATGATTAGGGTGCTTATCCCATTATATTGCCACAAATGACCGTTACACTGCGAAACTGTCACCGACACTTTAAGTTAGAATAAGAATAACTGTATACATATACTTTGAATTATTTAATAAGTGCGATCACACTCGATTTTTCTCAAAAATTACCCATACACTGTCAACTTTAATTTCGAATTACAATATAGTGAAAATATTTAAGATTTTAATACAACCAATTTTGTTCAGAAAACCAAAATAATCGACACAACTGAACACATTTAATAAAATTCGTCATTTTGTCCTAAATTCACGAGTCACGGATAGTGACGAAATCTTATTTTTGAAAATCTTATTTCTGAAAATCCTATTTCTGAAAATCTTATTTCTTCAAAATCTTATTTTTTGAAAATCTTATTATTTTTTCTATTCTATTTATTTTTTCTTCTTTTATTTTTTCCTGTAAAATTTTTTTCTTTTTTTGTTGTGAAATTTAATTTATACACAAAATGGATTTGGTACAACAGCTCTTAAATGTGATGAAGACAAAAGGTCCGGGGTTCCAGGATTTGTGGTCGAAACTTAATATCACATGATTTTACGCGTTTCGAATGCGTTTACTTGCGGCCGACAAAAACAGGGTTCCTATTAATGAGTAGCGGGGGTTTGGGGGCAGCAGTCCCCGACCTTAAAAATAAAATAATTTTTTTAAAAAAATTTTTTTTACTAAGACTGGGACGTATATGCGTTTACTTGCAACCGGCAAAAACAGAGTTCCAATAAATGAGTAGCGGGGGTTTGGGGGCGGCAGCATCCGACTTTAAAAATAAAATAATTTTTGAACACATTTTTTTACTAAGACTGGCAGTATGCGTTATTTTGTGCTCCTATTTAGAAAAAAAAACAAAAAATAAAAAATAAGATTTTGATCAAATAAGATTTTAAAAAATAAGATTTTGCAAAAATAAGATTTTCAGAAATAAGATTTTCAGAAATAAGATTTTCAAAAATAAGATGTCGACCCCAACCAAATTCGTCACTATCCGAAAAAATTCTTTTAATTCGGGATATATCTAAAAGCGTTTTTTAAAAGATTAAGAGTTTTAGCCTAACACAGTGCTTGAACATAAATTTTATTAACCTTGAACTGTACGTTTGAGTTGTCTCACAAAGTTGTGAAATATCTGTAACTTTAATGTATAAATTTAACATGTCAATTTATTAAAAAAATTTAAAATAAAAAAATTTAAAAATATCTAAAAAAAAAAAAATTATAAATTCATAATTAAACTCCTGCTGTGTACAATTGCAATATTCATTAATTTTCTATTATAATATTTATCAAATTTAAATAAATTTAACTTAAATACTTATTCATTTATTTTCAAATACATTTTATTTATTATACATTTAATTTTTTTAATTAATTATCATAATTAATAAAAATCTTTACATTTAATTTCAAAATCGAATTTTTATATTCACAAAACATAATCAAATTTTTAATACTGGATTATCCTAATATCATTTTTATTAATTTAAAAAAAAAAAACAATAGTGAAAATTAGCACAATCATAAATTAAAAGGGCACATGCTATATTTACAAATAAATGAAGAGATTTTTTTTTGTTTTGATTTTTGTTAAGTGTATAATACACACAAACATACATAAATAGAATATGTAACATAATGATGCTCACCAACCCACCATAATATAAAATATAGCTTTTTTCTCTAATAATCTCGTGCTATTCGTAAAATTTGAAATTTTGTGAAAGAAATTGCAAATTGCGTAATTTTTTTATGTTTAACGTTTTTTTAATTTTATTTGTTTTTGTTTTTTCTTTTGTTGGTTTATTTTAGTTCACTATTTGTATTAAAAATATTTATGTTGCGTGAAATTATAAAATTAATAATATAAAATACATAAACAAAAAAAAAATTATTTTAGTAGGAATTTCAAATATAATAATTTCATAGTTTTTTGTTTTTGTTTTTTTTTAATGATTTATTTTAACTTATTACATTTGACTTGTGAGTAATTTTAAATTTTCTTCATTCTAATTTCAAATTTGTTAATTAATTATTAATTCACTTTTATGGCTTGTGCTTCATCATAACATGATTTTCAGTTGAAATAATTTTCGTTTTAGGAAGCGCATTTTAATGCATAATAAAATAAAATTATTTAATTTCCTTAAATTAAAATTGTTTATTTTATTTATTTATAAGAGTTGATCTGCACGGTCTAAATAAATAAACCAATGTTCATTTTCCCTTCAAAATGTGAGCCTTTAATTAAATCGCCAAATAACTTACCTTTAAGCCAATAAAAAAGTCGTTAAATACCTGGGAGCATGTAAAATAAGGCAACAAATCTTTCGTGGCAGTAAAAATACTTTTTTACAATAAAAACATAAGTAAAAGGGTAAAAATAATCTGCTATCAAACATTAATTAGGTCAACACTTGTATATGGTATACCTATCGTAAACTAGTATAATATTCACGCTAGTTTAATGGAAAAAATCCGTAAGTTTGTATTAATAAAAACCGACAGCCAGAGTCCGATTACAAATGGCTTAATATTTCCAGAAAATGGTTTAGGTCCAGAAAATGGTTTAATATTTTACCAAAAACCAAAATCATATCCCAATTCTATATCACTATAGTATAGATGGGCATGTAAAACGTAAATGTAATGTAAATGAAATGTAAACATGTAAAACGATAGAATATAAACTGGACAATAGTAACGAAGATAGTTTTCAATTTACCATGTCCACACCAGACAGAGGCAAAAACATTAAAACAGTATATTGCTGGCTCAAAAGCACATTTAATTAGTATTAGGTATTAAACATGTACATTATATAGGTTTAAGAATTAGGTTCCGTTTGTTTAGATAGGGTTAATTATTAGGTTAAGTTAGGTTAGCTACAGGTTTAGGTTTTTATTTAAAGTAACAAGATATAATATTGATTATTTAAGTCTTATTTTTACAATATATTACTTAATAAAGTGGAATGTAAGAATGTAAGCATACAATAAACAATATGAATGAACAAAACACAAATTAATAAACAATTAGAATTAACATCAAAATTTAAAATTAATTTAAATGCTAATAGTATTTATTTATTTATTTTAACAATTGATCCTACAGATAAATCTACAGGCCAACTTATAGGTCCTTTTCCTTTTCGAAATGTGGGCCTTTATATTACAGTAATTATTTGTTATTTGTATATTGTATATTACATTATTTTTATTGGTTTTTAATTATTGTTTATTAAATTATTATATTATTATTAGAAACGATGGTGTTGTATAGAAAATTACTTTCATACATAATTTTATCATTAGAAAAAAAAATCAGTTTTCACATGGTTTGAACCATGGTGCTCCTCAAACGTTACTTTTTATATTCGAGTGACTTACCACTAGGCTACCGAGGCCTTTTTGTATTAACGTATTTTAGTATAAACTGTGTTAACCCGAATCCTATTATGATGAGGACCTCGAATTCATTTAATAACGTTTTATCAAAATGTGGTCACAAAAATTTTTTGTAGTTTTAATTACATTTTTTTATTTTAGTTCGAAGTTGTAGAAAATGTTCCAAACAAAATCATAACAATGAAACAACTTCAAAAATACTGTGAGACTCACTAAATTTAGTTTTTTCTTTTTAATTTTTAATTTTAAATTAAAATTAAAATATTAGTCATAAGTTGAGTTAGAACACATTGTTGGGCATAGTTTTGGTATGCGTTTAGTTATAATAGCATTTTATCATATAGTTCGGCATTTTATCTTCTGCTTCAGACCCCATCGTCGTTTTCAGGGCCACAATAGTGATGTTTTGACCAATATGATGTTGGGAGGCCTTTCTATTCGTTAATAACATAAATTTAGTATTTTTTTATTTACTTTGAGACCCATTCGTTCTTATTTTTCTGCAATCTGGATAAACGCCTCGACGACTGCTCGTTGCGTTCTGGCGATAATGACAGTGTACCTACCCTAGAACTTGAAGAAATCTGAAAAATATAGTGCCGGACGTATTTACTTCCGCTCTACACACTACACGTTCCAGAAGACGAATACTATTCTGTATTAAGTCTCTACTATTTTCGCATTATAGAGAGTACAAAATTTAAAAATGCAAAAATCGTTAAACGAAAAGCGGTAAGGTTTTAAATTATAATGTGGTTAAATTCGTAAATGCATCAAGACCCACACGCATCATAAAATTGCATGATATAAAAAACTAATTCGCTGATGCATTTACTAATTATAATTTTAGAATTGTATTATAGTTTAAGAACTAATTAATTAATTTTATTAAATTTAAATGACTTGAAATTTAAGACATTACGTTTTTTGCACTATGAAATTTTATGATGCATGATTTCTGAATTTACCCATATTCACATCAGAATATAACAATTTTTTGATCAGATCTGAATCTAACCATTGCATTCCATGCTTTCTTGTTAAAAATGCTCTAAATACAAAAAATTAAGACTGATTTGATTTTATTTCAATAACTTACACAATTGCATAATTTCTATTTTTTTTTTAATTAAAGATAGATTTTTATCATCGCTTTGCTGTCATAATTTTGGTTATTTCTTTTATTATTTTTTTTTTGATGGAGCAAAAATGGTGATTATGATTTTCTATAGTATAATAAAAAACGAAATAACAAAACAAACCAAAAACGATCTGAAAGTAGACAAACTCATCGTATTTTATTTTCATAGTTATTTATATTGGTTACTATTAATCAATCGGAAATAAATTAGTTTGTATATGTACGTTCGAATGAACGAAACGAATTGGGATTAAATTGGTTTGTATGTATGTTTGTATGTATTCGAAATGAACAAATTGGTGAATCAATATCTGCATAGTATTTTGACCAGCACCCGACAAACTATAACCCACGGATTACAGAGTGACTCAAACCATCGTTTTGAAGTTATCTTCCCCGAAATTATAAAATAGTTTTTAAATCAGTTGTTTTTACTACATATAATATTGTCTATTGCCTACAAAAACAATTTCAGCATTATTATACATTTATTTTATAAGGAGTAACAAATGTTCCCGTCAATGGATATTTATAACGAAATGAAAAAATAAAGAAAAATACAAATATACAAAATAAAACAACTCCATATTCTAAATAGATGCCATTTTAAAACAACAATTTTAGTTTTTAAAAATCAATCAGAATTATTGATGAACTAGAACAACAGTATATAAACCAGCCCCTTTACATTTGAAATAAATCTATGTAATTCATAATATTAATCTTCTTCTTCTTTAATTATAGCTATTTATTGCCTGCTTTTGCAATATATCCTCAATTTTGTGATGACAACGTTCAGTAAACGTTTAAAACTGATTTGACCATTATTTACTACCATCACCAACATTACAATCCTCTGCCATTCAATTTATGTGCTCTTTCCAGATTCTTCGTCTATTTCGTCCATATTTTGAATGTCGAATGCGTCCTCTTAATGTATATCCACATATTTGTCTCAGACTTCGCATTTCTGTATAGTTAGAATTTTTTGTATTGTTTTAAATGTGCCCGCGGTTATCTGAATAACGTACGTTAATATATAGGTCGAGTACAGATTTTCTATATTTGTGTTTTGTTTTCTATTAGTATGTATTTATTTCTCCATACAACACTCGTAGAAAACCTAAAATGGCTACAGTTCTTCCTGTTTAGGTTCTTATTTCTATTTTCGTGCTGCGAGAGCTGGTAAAATTTACGCCTAGATATTTAAAATTGAGCACTGAATTGTTAATGGATATTTTACATCTAATGGGTTTTTTCGAAATAATCATTGACTGGTTTTTGTTGTGTTGTACCTCTATGTTGTACAATTTGGTAGTTTCACCTAAATTTGAATTATAATATTTGTAAACATCATCTTCAATCTCTGCTGGAAAGTGAATAATCGACATCAGTCTTCTTCTATTTAAGACAAAAATTGCAAGGACGATTCGTTGAAGGCAAGCCTAGCAAGAATAAATTACTTAAAAAAATCTATAAAGTAGCCTCGGATAATAATATTAGTGAAAGAACAATATAACTAACTATATACTGTGTTTGCAGTATTGTGCTTCTACAAACCTGATTAATTTTCTGGTAATATTTAAAAAAATTTATTGGGTTATTTGATTTTGTATTATAATTTTAATTTTTGATTCATGCATTGTCATTATGACTAGGTTTGACAATTTCTGAGGTATTCCCAATTTTTTCAGAGCTTTTAAAATTATGTCTTTGTTTATGCTGTCAAATGTTTGCTTCAAATCTATGACAAGCATGTGAAGGTCTATGTCGTATTCATAACATTTCTCCATGCTTTGTTTTATGATGAATATCTGGTCAATTAATATTTGGCTTCGAAATTCGTATTGGTACTCTCCCAGTATTTCTTCAGCTAAGTAGGCTAATCTGGAGTATATAATATTGGATAATATTTTGTAAGCACAACTTAGTAACGTTATCTCCCTGTAGTTGCCGCATGTCATTTTGTCTCCTTTTTTGTGAATTGGACAGAAAAAATATTCCGGAGAAGTGGAAGGTTGGGCTACTTCCACTTTTCTGGAATATTTTCTGCACCCACATTGTACATATTAAACTATTTATCTTTCTATGCAGAAATTTACCACCTTTTTTTTAGAAGCTCAGCTGTTAGATTATTTTCTACAGGAACTCTTTCATTCTTTAATTTAAATATAGGTTGTATTACTTCTTCGTACGAAGGTATCATAATTAATGGCTCTGCATTGTAACAGTATACATTGTAATCTGCTGCCCCTGTTGTTCCTCGTGTCTTATGTTTAATACGTCATTGAAATACCTATACTATCTATCCATAATGTCGTCATTTTCTGAGAACGTATTACCCTGTCTATCTTTGCTCTGCATTTACTCTTGCTTGAAAGCCTGATGTCTGTTTTTTAATACTTATGTAGAATCTTTTCATGTCCCCTTGATAATGTTCGTTTTATACTTGTTCTATTTTTCTTTATAGCGTTTGTTTTTTTCTTTTTTCTACATATTTTATTTCCACATTTTCTTTTTTCTCTATAGCTTTCTCTATTTGTTCTCGTATCTCTTTCTAGCATTTTTAGTCTAGCATTATTTTTAATATTTTTATCGATGTTTCGCATTCGCTGTCTAAAACCATTCTATGTTTCTTTGCTGAGGTATAAGACCTACAGTATTTCTGGTCGCTGAACTTATAGCTTCTTCAATTTTTTTCTAATAGTATTAGTATGTATAAGTAAGGGTTAGTAAATAGTTATAAGTAAAAATACTCGTTAAGCAACCTTAGAATAAAGATAGGTTCAAAAATAAAAATAATTGGTGTATTATAATGTATTTTTAATAAATACCCCAAAAATGTATTTTATACCATGCAAAAAAAAACATTTTTTGTAAATTTTGTCATTAACATGTTGTCACTGTTTCATCGACGATTCACTATACAAGCTCAAAAAAAATCCCATTTCAGGTGGCTTTTATTTATCCACAACCAAAATAGTTTGTCCATCATTGATTTAGACCATAAATTATTAATTATATTAATCAATTTCATAGTCAAATATTATTTAAGGTGTTATTTAAATGCAATTTTTAGGTTTGGTTAAGGGAACCATAAAACCAACCTTTAAAACTATATATATGCATATATATGTATGTATTTTAAGTGTTTTAAACAATTAAAGTAGGTGGTCGAAAAAATGCATAGAAAAATATATTTCGATTGAAATATTTTGAAAATTTAGAAATATTTAAATGCATATTTGTATTTAGGAGCCATTTATATTATTTCTTAAATATTGATCTACACTACACTCTGACATTGTTATAATAAATATCTGTATGATGTACATAAGTCCTTCCCACACAATTGAATAATTTTTCTTTATTTATATTTTTTTTTTAACTTCCAAATACACCTGATCCATTAATATTGGAATACACAATTTTTAATTAAATATTAAGAAAAAATAAATAACAACAACAACAAATTATTTGCTTCAATCAATGAGAAAAGGTCAAATTTTCTAAAAACAAAAAATATATCAAAAACAAAAAAACGAAAATTTAAAATAAAAAATAAAAACAAAAAAATTTAAATTTAAAAAAAGAAAAAAAAAATTTTCTTTAAACGGAATTATTATAAGGCAAAGTCATAGACGATTTTGTAATACATACGTATAGTTGTGATGATGATGCTGATCATAATGATAATGATGATGATGATGAAAATGAAAATGAAAAGAAGTAGCACGCACACCAATCATGCAGATATCACAAAAAAAAAACAACAAAATAAAAAAAAGACAATTTTTTTTCTTGCTTTTATGGTTTTATTAGGTCTAGGTTGAAAATATATAGATATAATATATTTAATTAATTGTGGCAGGTCATTAATACTTGGTACATACATATATTGAAACCGCATATTTATTATTTAACAATTGAAGCGGGTGTATTCAAAACTGTATTAAAAAAAAAAACAAATTATAATTATTTGCAAGGGCTAAGTTCTAAATATTTTAAATAATTACTAGTGAATCCCATGTGCAATTGCACAGAAATTGTTCTTTCAAACACAATTTTATATAAAAAAAAATTTTTTGTTTTTATAATATTTGTTGTTGTTTTCTGAATCGCTTCATTTTTAAATATTAAGACTTTGTAATGAAATCAAAGTATAATACCTAATGCTTTATGACGAAATAATACTAATTTCAACATAACTTAACACAATAAAATCCCATTACTCTCAACGTAGTAGATCGATGTATTAATTCGTTTATAGTCAAAAACGTTTGTAGTCACAATTCTGTTATAGCAATAGTCAACAATTTATTTGAAAGAAAGTAATAAACTTCATAAGTTCATACAATTGATGTCATTTATAGTCACATCATAATATAACTCCAATTTTTTCAATAAAACAAAAAAATAAGTGAATTATCTTGTTAAAAAACTGATTTATAGGTACATATATAGTCTTTTTCTGTTCTTTATTACAAATATGTGTATTTTGTGATTACATAACAGAATTGTTATTTATGAATAAAATAAAGTTTAAAATTGTTATACGAAAGATAATTTAATGAATTTTGTTTATAAAGATGCAAGTTTTCTTTTGACTACGCCTATAATCACAAAACGGTTATAGTCAGAAATATTACTGAAATTTAGCGAATCACTATAACCATGTTTTACTGCATATATTTTTTTAATAATAGCAGAAGCAAATGAACTAACATTTATTATATAATTTTTGAAGAGTATGATCTGATCTAATTTTTGTTTTTCTGTTTTGTTTTCAATTTTTGTTTGTGTTTTTGTTTTTATACTTTTTCTATAAGTTTGTGTATTTATTTAAAATGACAGAATTTTTATGAAGCCTTTTTAAAAGCTGTCCGTGATTGAAATTTCTTTTCGAGTCTAGATGTCGCTCAACTTGGAAATAACCGTCATTTATTTGGTGTAAATATTCGAAATGTTTTAAGTATTCAGCACCAAGAACTTTTTTATTAAAATTTTAATATTTTTGTGGTGTAATTAATTTATTATTCAATTATTCTTGCTTTTCTACTCACCGACGTTCATCGTATGTATTACATATAAGATTTTCTACTCATATATTTCATCTTTCATTTTTAAATCAGGATCAAAATTTATTGTTAAAAACTATCCTCCCATAGTCTCCTGCTATACCAAAACTTCTTGCAAACATATTGTTATAGTTAAAATCTACTTTTTAACTAAAGGAAATATATGGCCTAATCAACACAGTTTTAAGGACTTACTACAACTACAAACTTATCACACTTTCTACTCTGTTGAGCAAAGTTTTCAAGTTGATACAATTTTTACCGATATTTCTAAAGCTATCGATGAATCACTTTAAACTTCTTTCTAAAATTGAAGCTTTAAGTATTTATGGCACGTTGTTAAAATGGACACAATCTTACTTAATTGTAGAATAAATTGTAAAGAAAAAGATGAAGTCATATTTAATATTTGGGTAACCCATGTTTTAGTAAGAAAAATAATAACTGAGAGTTGAATATTGTAACAATTTTATTTTTTAGTCAAAATTAGTTAAAATTCCTGAAATTAGTTAGGGTTAATGAAATTTTATATGACTTTACATGAAAAACGGCAAGTCTGATATAAAAGTTGTGTATGAAAAAGTTGTAGAAGATGGTGTAAAAAAACAAAAATAGCGAATTTTTTCGAGATAATCAACGTTTTTTACAAAATTTTCAGTTTTTAAAAGCAAAATTTTAAGTTTATGCAGTTATTATTCAAAAACGGTAAGTCTGATACTCATTCAACATATACCGTTAATTAGGTGTATTAATTCTAAAAAAAAAAACTATGAAGAAGATGTTGGTCTAGTTTCAATTTCTTCTGAGCTGTAGTGGATATTCTTTAGACATAATTTTTCTAATCCGATTTTCTTTAACCCTCTGTAGCCCATATAGATTTAAAGATAAACCCCTCTTCTAGAAAAATTTTTTTCCTAAAATACTCCAAGGAATCACCCTTTAAAAACTTTTTGTTCTAAACCGGACCACCGTGTATTTTTGTAAAAAATTATCTCGTAGTTGGCATCGAAAGGGTTAATTATTGTTGTATATGTATATTTATACGTATAAATATGAATGAAGTTCAATGAAAATAAATTTAACTGGAATTTTGACTAGTAATAAACTACATTATTTGTTGACTGGAATTTCCAATTCGAATTAATTCGAGTTTAATCTAACTAGAAACACATTTTTACATTATTGCCTATTGAGTATTGGTACATAATTTTAATTAACCATAATTCAAGGTGATATGAAAAATTTTTACAATAGTATTAAAAACAGACAACAGGCTTCCAACCAAGAGTAAATGCAAAGCAAAGGTACACAGCTAATACGCTCTCAGAAAATTACGACATTATGAATAGATGGCATGAATATTTCTATGAACTATTATACATAAAACATGAGGAACAACCAGGGGCAGCAGATTACAATGCATACAGTAGAGCCATTAATTATGACCCCTTAAGTAATACAACCTCTATATAAATTAAAGAATGGAAGAGCTCCTGGGGAAGATAAGCTAACAGTTGAGCTTCTAAAAAAAAGGTGGACAATTTCTGCATTGAAAGATACATAGCTTAATATGTACAATGCGGTAGCAAAAAAATATTTCGGAGAAGTGGAAGATTGGGCTAATCTGTACGATTCACAAAAAAGGAAACAAAATGACATGTAGCAACTACAGGGGAATAACGTTACTAATATGCCCTTACAAAATATTATCCAATGTCATATACTCTAGATTAGTCTAAAGAAATACTGGGAGAGAGTACCAACGCGGATTTCGAATACAAAGATCAACTGACCAGAATATGTAATTAGAAACAACAGCGAGCTGAATAGTATGATCGATATAGTGAGGATATTGTACGGTTTACAAAGGCCCAAAGACTAATATGGGCTGACCACATAATTCGAATGCACGAAAGTCGAAAACAAGCAGTGGTTCTGATTACAAAGCCTGATAGTAGTCGTGGCAGAGGAAGAAGCAAATGGGCAGACACAGACAACGTGAAAAACGTTTCTCAAGCCCTAGAAATCCCAAATTGAAGATAAACGGCACAAAATCGACCTTTTCGGAGAAGCATACTGAAAAAGGTCAAAGCTCACCCAGAGCGGCAGCGCTATAAGATGATGATTATGTTTTATTAATTTACGTATAAATTTTATTTGAATTCATTTTCTTATTTACTTTGTTATTTTTGTTTTTCTTTTTTTTAATCTTTTTACTTTTATTTTTAACATTTTACAAGCCAAATCTAATAAATAATAAAAAAAATTTAATAAGAAATAACAAATTTATCATTTCTTTCCCAAGTCAATTCTATCAGCTTATTTCTATTTTTGTATTAAAAATTTTAACAACAAAAATTCCACCAATAGATGTCACTTAAAACATTTCTAAACGGTAAAAAGGTAAAAATGTACTTTTTTACCAAAAGATAAGTTGCATATATTCCGGATTATAAAATTTTTTTTTAAATTTAATTTTAATACATAATTAAATAATTAAAATATTTTTAATAATATCTATCTATACTCATGTCTCATATAATCTTTTTCTTTTTATTTTAGCAAAAATAAATAATT
Source organism: Argyra leucocephala (assembly GCA_963942445.1). Classification (NCBI taxonomy): domain Eukaryota; kingdom Metazoa; phylum Arthropoda; class Insecta; order Diptera; family Dolichopodidae; genus Argyra; species Argyra leucocephala. The sequence continues at coordinate 47,553,216 of OZ012679.1, read as the reverse complement.
TGTCATGCCACCAACACCAACTATATATGATCATCAAATCATTCAACAATCAAATCAATTTCATCAATCAACCGAAATTAGTAATTTATTAAAATTAGTACAAGAGATATCAATAAATGAATTGAAGGAAGATAAAAGCACTCAAGAACAATATTTAAAACAATTTAGAAATATTTTACTTAATAATATTGATATACAAAATTTACGAATCGATGATAATTTTTTGTTAAGATTTTTACGTGTTAAAAAATATAATATAACAATGTCAGAACAAACTCTATTAAAATATTTAAATTTACGTCGAACATATCCACATATGTGCACTCAATTGGATTGTTTAGATCCAAAACAAAATGCAATTATATCAAATGGTTATATTTATGTTTCACCATATCGTGATAAATTTGGACGCCGTATTGTATTTATAAATGCAAAATTATTCAATGCCAAATTATATTCAAGTGCCGATCAAGCTAAAGCTCATATATTAACTTATGAAACATTATTAGAAGATCCAATTAATCAAGTTATTGGTTTTACACATATCGGAGATTTATCGGGTGTTGGTGCTGCACATATATTAAATTGGAATCCAACAGAATTTGCAAGAATATTACGTTGGGGTGAACAATCTCTACCAATACGTCATAAAGCTGTACATTTAGTTAATGTACCAATGCCATTTAAATGGGTATTAGATTTTGTTAAAGGACGCCTTAGTCAAAAAATGAAAGAAAGATTTCATGCATATACAAATATTAAAGAATTGAAAAAACATGTTGATATTGAATGTTTACCAAAAGAAATGGGTGGTACAATGCCAATGAAAGATATGATTGAATTATGGAAAAAAGAATTGTTAGCTAGAAGAGAATCAGTTATAGCATTAGATATAATGAAAATATCAAGTGATCGAGGCATTATAACCAGTCGAAATAGAAATAATAATGTAATGACAAATAATAATAATAATAATAATAGCAATGATGTAAAGAAAAATGAAAAAAATGATTCAAATTTCTTAGGAAGTTTTAGAAAATTAGATCTTGATTAGATGGTTTATTAGGACACATACTTATATATTAAATAATGTATTATTATTATTTTTTCTAATATTTTCTGTAAATATTTTTAATAAAAAAACAATTTTTGTAATTTAATTATAAAATTAATAAATTTTTATATCCTATTAAATAAAATTATTTTATATTTTTAAAAAAAATTTAAATAAAAAAAAAACGTTTATAATTTATTACTTTCAATAATTTTAATTAATAATTACCGTTGCAGTAACATATTTAATTCAATTTACATACAATTTCTATTAAAATAATTAAATCGATACGAACTAAGTTTAACACCAAAACTAAAATAATTTTTGGAATTTGTATAGGAATTTCTTTTGTCATTCCTATTTATGCGAGTTCTAAATAAATTCAAAGCATTACATTTCTACTTTACTGTAGCTGCTATTGGAATCGTCATCTTCCTAAAAAAAATGGTTTCAAATATTGAAACAATGTATTTAAGTTCTATAAAAAAAAATTTTCAAAAAACTTACTTCAAATCCAAAACATTCCTCTATTTTAACAGTTTTTTTTCGTCGTGAAATCGATTCAACTACCATATTATCATCTAAAAAGAAAGTAAAATTATAAATAATTTTCATTTATTTTGAAAATTAAAAATTTACCTGAATACTCATATTCATTTTCATCATTGCTCTTATTTGTTCTATTTTTAGAATTTTGATTTTTGGGAATGCTTTTACTTTTATTGATTATAATCGGTTCACTACTATTATCATCGCCCTCACCTTCATTGCATTGTATCACTTCTAAAACAACATATTCTTGATTACCATCACTTTTACTACATTCATCAATAGATTCGTTTTTAATTTTAATATCCCCTGATTCTTCAATTTCCATTTCATATTCTTCATTTTCTCCAGATTCTTCTTGCTCTTCACCACTTTCTTCATCTTCTCCTTCTGGACTAATTGCAATTAAAGTGCCATCAATAACTTTAACTTTTTTCTTTCTTCCTCTTTTCAATCGTTTCTTCTCTTCTTCAAATTTCGAATCAGGATCATGAATTGCCATATGACGTATTAAATTACCTTTATGACTGAAACTTCTTGAACAATCTGGGCAATTATGAATTTTTGGTTTTGGCTCAGGAGCTATATAATTTACATTATGATAAAGATTGATATGACGTCTAAGCAATTGCTTTTGACGGAATGACTGGTCACAATAATCACATTCAAATGGTTTCTCATCTGTATGAATTAATTGATGGGCTTCTAAATGTCTTTGAGATATGGAAGCGTACGGACACAATGAACATTTGTAACATTTTTCACCATCATGTGTTTTTAAATGAACTTTGTATGTATAACGATCAGGAAAATGATTTCCACATCTTTTGCATAAAAGTGGTTTTTCTGAAGTGTGCAATTTTTGAACATGTATTCTCAAATCTGTTTTTCGACCACATGTTGTTGGACAAAGTTCACATTGAAAAACTGGTTTCTCTCCAACATTATGAATTAGTTTATGAGCTTTCAAAGAATTCGATTGGGTAAATCTGGCATGACAAATATCACATTCATATGGTTTTTCACCCGTATGAATTCGTAAATGTCTTTTTAGTTTGAAGGTATCTGGTGAAGCATATGTACAATGTGGACATTGAAATGGTCTTTCTCCGGTATGGCAACGAATATGTCTTTTTAATTTACTAAGTTCAACACTAGCATAATCACATTCTGTACATTTATGAGGTTTTTCATGCGTATGTCTATAACGAACATGCCTAACTAGCTCGCCAGATGTAGTAAAAGTACTTGTACAAAATTTACAGGCATGTGGTTTATTACCTGTATGGGTATTTAAATGATTGACTAATGATACACCTGTTTTAAATCCTCGTTCACATACAGAACACTAAAATTAAAATTATATTGAAAAATCAAATAAATATACATTTTTATACAATATATTTATTTACCTTAAATGGTCTCTCATCAGAATGACTTTTCATATGACGCGCTAAAAGATATCTTTTAGTTGAGGTATAGGAGCAAAAATTGCATACATGATTGGTTTGTACACCAGAAAATGAACCTTTGCCTGTTGGAGGTTTTTTCACCAATTTAACATCATATACTGGTTCTGGGTTTAATTCCTTATCTTCTGTCACATGTTCAAATTCTATTTTATTTTCATTAAATTCATAAATTACTTCTGATTTCGAATCTTTCTTCTCATTATCCATTACAACAAGGTAATTATAATCCTTTTGTTCTGGCTTAGCTGCAACCACTTTTTCTTTTGAATCTTCTTCCTCCAAAATTTCATATTGTTCCATAATTCCTTCTTCATCTTCTATTAAGCCCTCAGGTGGTTCTGTAGGTACAGGTTCCGAATCTTTAGTGGCCTGATAGTAATAATTACCAGCTTGATCCACAAAATAGGTACCACATTCATCATCTTCTTCATCCTCATCTTCAATCATCATAAATGTAGAACTATCCTCTTCATATTCATTCATATCATTAATATAGGTTAGCAAATCGCCAGACTCCTCTTCCTTTATCTTTACTTTTGACATCACAACGTGTTCAAACTAATATCAATATTTACAACGCAAAAACCTAAAAAAATATTTTTTTAAATTTTAGATACTGGTTGATATATTTTTTTTATTTATTTTATTTTAAAATTAATGTAAACAAAATATTTTTTGTTGGCCGAGAAATCGAATGGCAGGGGTCTCTCTTGACGCAAAAAAATCAGCTTGTTCGGAAATTTCTCACTGATGGGCGCTGGTAGCCATCTTTTATTTGGAAAATTATAAGCTACACATATTTAAATCAAGCTTTTGGGTTAATAAAATTTTAATTAACAACCACTTTAAACTATTTTATTAATAAATTTATTTAAAAAATACTAACACGATTTTTAATAATTATTTGGAAAATAACTTTTATAAATTTAAAAAATTGATTTCTATTTTTACCACCAACTAGAGCGATAAAAATTAGCGCCGCGCAAAGCAAACTATTTAATAGCGAGAGATGGCGTCACTTGAATTTGAATGTCAACTATAGACTATAGTATAAAATATTCTACGGTACTATTGCTATTTCATTTTTTAAATAAGGACAACTAATATTTATGTATTAATTCCTGGTAGCGTTTTATAAATCAATTGATAAATTTGACGAAACTATGTCTTATAGTTTGAGTGTTGAACAGCTTTTGAAATTGGCAATGTGAAAAGTTTTCCATTGTTTGTGATACTTATAAGACATGTAAAATTGCTACTATTTATTTAAATTGAATCTACACATTAATGATATTAAAATATATCAATTTCAAATTGTAATTGAAAAACATAACTCAATGATACTTTGTTTTTAAATTGTCCATTTGGTGTCTAGGGAATTAAGAGTAGTATTTCAATATGCAACAACCCTGATTGAATTGTTTAAACTAATTTCTCTATTGACCACACACTAAAAAACTTTTGCTTAAAAATCACAGAAACTTAATTACTTTTTATAATTAGTAAGACAAGATACGGATGTAATGGCGGATAAAATGATCGCATTAATAATAATTGTAAACATTTATAAAAAAACAAAAAAAAAAACGAAATAATTAGAAGATTGATTACCAATATTATGAAAAATATAAACTACTTCTAACAAAAAAACATAATATAAATTGAATATACATAAAATAATAAACATAAACAACTGATTTTATTTACATTTTGGTTTCGAAACTTTATCATACACATTTAAAAATATTTAGAAACTTATGATTTCGCCCATTAAAAATCAAAAAACTTCGATTTTGTTTCGAAACAAGCCCACACAACATTAAATATAAACAGTCTTGAGATTGATCAGACTGTGCATAAATAAAAAAATAATAGTTAACTATGTAGTTTAGATTTTATGAATACATTCATGTATTGTTTAATTGCCTATTTTAATTGTCGAAGTATTATTTATTTGGTTTCAAGGTCTCGACGGACCAAATGTATGTCTTAACTTATGATATGTCTAGTCGAGTCGAGGCGAGTAAAAATCTGAAGATATCTTTTTACGCCGAGACATAAATGTTAAACATAAGTGGCAGTTTATGAATACATAAATATTTATGTATTATTTATTTGTAAACAGTTTTTCAAATATTTTGCAATAATGTTATATAATAAAAAAAGTAATAAAGTAAGGTGTTAAAGTGTTCGTTTTTCTAATTTTTTTTTATTATTTTTATTTATTTATTTATTGCATGATACAATACATATTCAAAATTTCGAAATTGGATGAAATAATGTGGCATAGCCATAGCAAGTCCAATGAATACGACATTTTCATTTTCAAACAACAATAAAACTAATTAATTTGATATGCTTAAACAAAATTATAAAATGCATAATGTTAATATGTGAAAAATGATTATTTTTTTAAATTATTAGTTTTAACTGTATGATTGAATTAAATTTTTACTGTAAAATATGAGTGAAAAAAAAAAAAAGTAATTGAATTATTTATAAGCAATATGAATTATGAATGCCTTTGTGAATCTATCAAAATTGTTATTACAAACGTATGTTACATCTCCCTCCTACACTGTATCTGAAAAAAAAAAAAACTTTTTAAAATTTTATTAAATAATTGTAATATTCCGAATGAATAAAAAAACGGTTTTTGACATATTCTGAATATCCCAAAAATTCGGAATGAATAAACTAAAATTGAAACACCCATTGATTCGATCCATCTAAACATGAACTTTTTAATTTCATAAGTTAACTTAACGAAATGAACAACAAAATATTAATTAACGAAAGAAATTATATCTGTCTCTTTCTGTTTACACAAATATTTTTTTTAAAATGATTTTGACATTTCACAATTTTGTTCAATGTAAAAATATGTATGCTCAATTATGCTATAATTCTTATTATTTATTTGTTATTGTTATTTAGTATTACATATTTTCTTTACCTTTTGCCTTTTGGCCTTATCATCTATCAAGTATCAATCATATGATAAATGTTGGCGCCAAATATGTTATGCTAATTTTCATAACTTTTAACTGTACATTACACATGCATATACAATTTACATATAAAACTAATTGGTTTGATGATATGCGTGGCTTTATACAAAAATACAAAATGCATAATGAAATGCAAATGCATGGTGAATTGAAAAAGAAAACCTCCTATTTGCAAAATTAACTTTTTACAGGAGGCAATTTATTTTAAATTCTACACTTTACAGTAATATTGAATACCTGTTATGTATGTGTATGAGTATGTACATATGAAAAATTAAATTTAAAATATTGTCCAACTTTACAAATAAAAAATCTAAGGCTCCGACAGAATCTCCGACTATACTGTTTGTTCTATCTATAATCCTATTGTCTGACATTATAATTTTCTTGTATATGAAATTAATACAAAACTATATTTTTCATATATCGTACCTAATATAAAATATAATAATTCGTCCAATTCAAAAATGTACATCAGTACATACACCATACACATGTAGATCTGGTTGAAAATACCATTTAAAATATTAAACCTTTCGACCCCGTTACAACATACTATACATAATATATGTACGTACCATTAAAGGCTTAAACATTCTTAAAACTTAAAAATTGCATTTCAATTGGTTGGAATCTATATGTTTTTTTTATAATTCTTGAAAAAAATATGTTCATTTTGGTGTATTTTTGTCAACAAGGTGTATCTTTATTTTTCGGAGAGAATCAAATTACAATTACAAAGTGAATGGCGATACATATTTTGTTTAGTTTATGAGTAATTCTCAATCTCATTGAGGTACTATAGTGTATATGTACATGAAATGTGAAAATAATGCAAAAATAAATTAAAATAAAACATAAATTTATTATTGTAATTACAGAAGGTTTTTTTACAGATATTGTTTATTTTATATATTATTTCTACAAATATTACATAAATATCTAAATATAATTATGACGGTACATATTATATGTTATGTACCAACAGTACGTAGCTCACTACATTATGTTTTGTTGTATTATAAATATTTAACAATATTGTACCAGTCTGCCCCCACTTTGTAGACACATTTTGTCCAAATAAATGTATTTTAGAGTATGTAGATAAGATATTCTCCAAACACATTTGATCCTAATTTTGTAATTCGAAAGCCGGTCGAAAGGGTTAAATAAAAATTAATAAAATATCTATTTTACTTATAAGGCTGCAAAAAATTACAATGCTCCTAAATCAACATTGCATGATATTAGAATTACAATGAAAATTGATTACTGGACCAACAATAGTCCTGACAAATGAAAAATAATTATTGAAATTAGTAGAAAAGTGGGAAAAAAAGATAAAATAAGCGTCAAAAATATATAATTAAAATAAAATAACTAACAAAAACATGATAGAAAATGAAGGTTCTTCTGAAGCAAATGTTGTGCCTGCGTAGGACCAAAATGACTGTATGTCAAGGATGCCTGATGTTACCAGATATCCAAAAATATATAAAAATATCTTTAATTGCACATATTAACTTTTAAGGACGAAAAGGACATTTAAAAGCATCCTTGTTGTATTAATATTTTTGTACATATGCAAACCCTTATATCTGTTTTGGTGTGTAGTGTATACATTCGGTTTGAAAAATATTTTAACGTTCATTCAATGATAATACGTGCTATTGTTGTGGCGATATCTATATACTCTAGTTCAAAGTTGAAAAATTTTGAAAAAAAAACTTTTGTTTCTTTCTTACAAAAGCAAATATTTTACAACAAAAAAATGCACCAGTGTTCATACACTATATGGAAAGACCTCTGTTTTTGCTATTATAACTTATGCACATATACTTAATGTCTACATGGTATAATTTAGAAGATGTAAGCATTTATTATAAATAATATAAAATTGTTTCTTTTGACTGTTTTTTTTATTAAAATAGAAATATGCCTTTTACGAAGTAACAGTCTTGTCTTCTGAAGTAAATGTTAGACCCCCGTATGACAAAATCGTTGAATTCTCAAGGAAAATCACTGTTATTACCTTTTTAAAAATATACAACATATATCTTTAATGGTAAAAATTTAGTCTTTTAAGGGTAAAAAGGACATTTGAAAATGTTTTTGTTGCCTTAAGGGTTTTTGTATATAAACCGTTACATATGTTAATCTATTAGATATATTTGGTTTTTTGAAAACTGGTCATGGAGTCTCTAAAAAAGAAATACATTATCTTTGATTGAGTTAATGACACACCTTCAATTGCTTTCATTATGATATACTATACAGTTCTACTGAGAAGATTCTAATCTCGGCCTTTAGACCTGCACTTAAATCAAAAACATAAGTTGCTTTCTTGATCACATCCATGACTGTTTCAATGTGTAAGTCGCAGTGGAGATCTTTGTTACGTAAGTACTATGGTGCATTAACTATATCTGATGTTTTAGCTCTTTTTCTTTTGTTTCTTAGGCGTTTTGCTGTTGCTAAATACTTTGCTGTGTTAACATATATGGTACTATTTTGATGTTGATTAAGATGGGAATGGTTGCAATTTTCTTATATGTAAATTTTTGATGAGAGTTGTTATTCATTAAGTTTTATACGCCATCGTTGGGTCCATAAAATCTTATTTTATTCCCTTAAAGTTTGACAGTGGAGTTTTCGATATAGATACTATATCAATTGCAAGAATCGCAGTGTTGTCTGAAAAGGTATAGCCATGAAAATGTTGTCAATTGCGGGGATATCTCAGGCGTGTTCGTAGTGGTCGCGCCTGCGTAACAAAAAAGATGTATTGCTCGTAGTTTCATATCGTATCAAAATTTAACAAAGTAATGATGCCGTCAGAACATATATAAATAAAAAATAAAAATAAATTATTAAAATAAAATAAATGTGTATATACATATATATACCGCGGGTGTTCCAGAGCATGCGTATCTGCTTTTTAAGAGGGAAAGGAGCCGTTATTTTAGAATTAAAAGAAAAATTTATTAACTAAATCGAGGGGGCTCTATCGATTGGTGGCATTTTCATCATCCGGGAAAGACCGGAAAAGGTTTTTTAAGCCCAAAAATCAACGAAATTGGCCGAAATCGAGATTTTCAAATGGGGGTACTTTTTTATGCAAATTCGGATTCTGCGTCAAAAAATAAGAAACTTTTGTAAAATAAATTTTTTTTTGTTTTTTTTTTTTTTGAATTTTAGCTGTGTAGGAACCCAAAACTGAAAAAAAAATATGCTAACATGAAAATCAAATTTATTTATAAAAATGATTATTATTAATTTTAAAAAAATGTTTAAAGGACAAATAAAGAGAATAATGTGTGATGGAATATGCAAAAATTGGTACCATATCACTTGTGTAGGACTTGGTGTTGAAGATCACAAGAAATATTTGGAGAATGATGAAATGTACTGGTTTTGTGAAATCTGTAAAAAACAACGCAAGAATCGTCGTTCTACCCTGAATACTAATTCAACTGAATCTTGCACACCAAGTGGAAATCTAAATCATACTGTTGTTACTCCAAAAAATACAAACTTGGAAGAAAAAATCAACAAAATCTTAGACAAATTAGAATACTTTGGCTCTTGTTTTGCAGACTTAAATGATAAATTAAGTAAAATAAATGAAATAGTGGATAATCTAATAGAAGAAAATATTAACCTCAGAAATGAAAACCAAGGGTTATTGGTAAAAATAAATAGAAATTCCAGAGAAATAGAAGAATTAAAACAAAATAAATACAAAAATATAGTGGAAATCTGTGGAATACCGGAGGAAATAGAAAATAAATTAGAAGTAAGCAAAAAAGTCTTCCAAATTCTAGGTGTAGATGTTAGACAAGAACAGATAGAGAACGTGCAACTGGAAAGTAGATTCTCTAAGCATTCCAAATTACCTAAAAATTTAATCGTAACATTGGAAAACAATACTATTAAGAGAAAAATAATTGAAGCTAAAAAGAGAACTAGTATTAAATTGTCTGCCATAATCAATGACTTACCACCTACCATAAGAGATTCTTTTGTTTACATTAATGAAAAACTAACCAACAACAATAATTATCTATTTAAAAAAGCTAGAGAATTGAAAAGAGAAAAAAAAATAAAATTCGCATGGGTAAAGGACGGCAAGATTTTTATAAGAAAAGAGGACAACAGTAATGTTGTCAGAATTTACGATATAACATCATTTGATGACATCAATACCTAATCTTAACATCGATTTCACTTTGCCGTTTCTCCCAAAAACCCATCGTATAGATAATATAGAAACTTTAAAATTCAAAAACAAAAACTCGTTAAAAATTATGTATATGAATATTAGAAGCATAAAACACAAAATTGATGATGTACTCTACTTACTTGACTCTGCTGCCAATACTATTCATGTTATTATATTTACTGAGACTTGGATAGATGATGAAGAAAAAGAATTCATAAACATTCCAGGTTACCAAAAAGTTCTTTCTTGTAGATCTGGTAGGAAAGGTGGTGGTGCTGGAATTTTTATTCACAAAACAATACATTTTTCTACAGAAGAAACTTTCTGTGATAATTATTCTAGTTTTATAACAATTAAAATTAATTTAAAAAAAACTAATAAGCACTTTCACATTATGGCCGTATACAGACCTCCTATACAAAGCAAAGAATTTATTGATAATTTTTTACACATCTTTGATAACAAACTGAACAATCTTAAAAATAATTCTAATACTCTAATAGTTGGGGATTTTAATTTTAATATATTGGAAAAAAATAATCAGCGTATAAACGAATATAAAAATATTATATATTCCAATTGTTTTTTCTTCTGCAATAATAAAATAACCAGACCTGCTACCGACACGTGTTTAGATCACATACTAACAAATAATATAAATCAAAATATTGATATTACTCAATTAAGCTACGACATATCTGACCATGACATAATGTTTGTGGAAACTAGTTTACTCTCTTGTAATGATAAAATAAAAACTAATAATGCAACATATACGAAAATTAATTATGATACACTCAGAAAATATTTATCAGAGAAACCTATTTTTAATACAGAGTATATATTAACAACAGATGAAAAATGTGAAATGTTAAATCGTTATTTAACAAATGGAGTAAACAAATGTAGTATTATCGTAAAGAAGAAAAATAAAACAGGGAACTCAAAACCGTGGATTGATAATGAAGTCGTTGATGTAATTAAAACAAAAAATTATTGGCATCAAAAATTAGTTAAAGACTTTCAAAATGATCATATAAAAGAACACTACAAATATTGGCTGAATAAGTTAACCAAACTAAAAAGAACAAAAAAAAAATGTATTATGAACAAAAATTCAGAAAATGTGGTAACGATGCAAGAAAAACTTGGCAAAATGTGAAGGAAATGATAGTTAGTTCAAATAATAATCTGGACAGCAAATTTCTAAATGATAATATGACGGAGTCAGACAAATTACATAAGCTTAATAATTTTAATTATCACTACAGTAAAATTGGTCAAGTATTAGCTGATCAAATAAAAAAAGAAACAATAATTCCTATCTCCGAAACAAATATTAGATTTAAATTCAAAACTGTCAACTATTGCGAGATAAAGAAATGCATTGGGAGATTGAAAAATTCCAACGCGACTGGTTCTGACAACATACCAACAAAAGTATTTAAAGAATGTAAAAATGAGATTGCACCATATATAAACTCACTAATAAATACATCACTTACCACTTCAATATTTCCAAAAATTCTAAAACAAAGTAAAATTACACCAATATATAAAAATGGAGACGAAAATGATATAAACAATTTCAGACCTATCGCAATATCACCAATCCTCAGCAAAATTATTGAAACATTGGTAAATGCACAATTCTCTGATTATTTAATTCAAAATAACATAATTAGTAACAGGCAGTATGGGTTTAGAAAAAATTCAAATACAGAAGCAACATTATTTGATCTGATAACATTAATTGAGCAAAACCTAAATCAAAAAAAAAAAGTTGGAGTTCTCTTTTATGATTTCTCAAAAGCTTTTGACTCTGTGGATCGAAAGATACTATTAAGAGTACTATTCAATATGGGCGTTAGAAGTTCTTCATATAATTGGTTCAAAAACTATCTAAGTGATAGGTCACAATTCGCGGAGCTTCAGAAACTTAAAAGTAAAAAAGAAGATGTTAACTACGGTGTAATACAAGGAAGCTCGCTAGGTCCAACACTTTTTCTGTGTTATGTAAACGAAATTGCTAACCTAGAACTGAATGGGAAAATATTTATGTACGCTGATGACTTAGCAATTGTGTATACCGAGAATAACTATGAGGAATTGGAAAATAAAATCAACCTAGATAATGAAATCTTATTTAAAGTAATCAACAAATACAAATTAACTGAAAACGCAAACAAAACAAAATACATGTTATTGAAAGCACCAATCGGTCAAAATCTAAAATTGTTCTATAATAATAACATTATTCAGAAAGCTGATAACTTTAAATATCTTGGTTTGATAATTGACAGCGATATTTCATGGAATGTACACGTCATCGAAGTTATGAAAAAATGTAGAAGAGCAGCAGGAATATTCAAAAAAATATCATATAATATACCACATACATTAAAAAGGTCACTATATTTCAGTTTATTTCACTCAAATATAGTGTATGGGCTAATAATATGGGGAACAAGTACGTTGCAGAATTTGAAAAAAATCCAAACCTTGCAAAACAAGGCTATAAAAAACCTGTACAACTTAAATATTAGAACGTCTACTAACAGTTTATATGAGAACTTTAAGATCTTAAAGATGCAGGATCAAATAAAATTAGTACAAGTGAGTCATATATATAAAATAGTACACCAACAAATAATCACCAACACAACACTTCAACAAGGTTCAGAGGTTCATCAACATAATACAAGAAATGCGTCTGATTTTCGAGCAAGAAGAGGTATAAGCAACATTTATAGCACATCGGTCAATGAATATAATAAAATTCCAACTACAATCAAAAATAAAGATTATATAAGTTTTAAAAAATATATAAAAAATTTTAATTAATCAAATTATTATAATTTTCTTTTTTCTTTTCTAATAATTGAATTATAATATAATTCCTCAATAATTGTTAAAAATTTTCTATTTTGTAAATATTCTATATATCTTATTACTATGTTTTCTCTTTTCTTTTTTATAATATCATATTTTTATTTCTACTTCTATTTCCACTTGTTGTTTACTATGATGTATATTTAACATTTAATTTAAAAAAATTTAACTAATAATAATCACTCTGTATGAGCTAACGCTCTTTTTGAGAATAAAACAAATAAATAAAATAAAATAAAATAAATTTACCAAAGAAAAATATGGTGAATTTTTGTTTTATTTTTATTAATTTTAAAAAGAAATATTGAGAAAACCAAAAAAATATTTATTTTTTGTCGTAGAATCCGAATTTGCTAAAAAAAGTACGTCTTCCTATTCAAAAATCTCGATTTCGACCAAATTCGACAAATTTTGAGTTTAAAAAACCCTTTTCTGGTACTTCTCGGAAGTTGAAAACATCACACAACACCCTCGATTTATTTAATAACAAATTTTAAAATAAACGCTCCTTCCCCTCGTAAAACTCGTAAGAAGCTGTACTCATTTCTGGAACATCCGGTATATATACTTATATATTATTCAAATATATTTAAATTATTATATAGTTTTTTAATTATATTTATTTTATTATATACATATAATATTAATATATATATTAAATATATTTATATGTAAATTATATTTAAAAAAGTATATAAAATATATTAAAATATATTAAATATAATATATGTAGAAAAATATATAATAATATAATTATAAATAATAATATATAATAACTATATAAACGAATTGTGCATGTGATGCTTCTATGAACAAGAAAGACTGCTGAAGAATTTTCTGCGCAAATTTTCTTGTTCATATAGTAACAGATAAAAAGATCTGCAAAACAACGACGCATGTTTTACTACAGCTACGAACACGCATGTAAGGTATTGGACAAAGAACACTTCCATGTAGAACTGCAGCAGATATTTCTTTTATTTCTGAATATTCTTTGGCATAACATACAGGAAAGCATCTACTGGCCATGTATGATTTTAGTATTTCATAAAATTGTGCCTTTTACTAATAAAATATTACAGACCTCCCAATATGGCTACTAGTTTACTTAGTTACCCCTGAAATCTAACAAACACGTTTTTTACAGTTTCCCAAAATTCTGATGACTGGTTGGTTTGAAAGAATTTGTAATGAAATTAATTATTATGTATGTATAATATTAGCTCGAAAATTATTAGTGATTTGTAAAGAAGCATTTCTGAAGATTTAAAAAATATTGAAATATAGGAATGATACATCATTCACTTGTTGTTAGGTACCCCAACGGAATTTTTAATTTGATTGGATTTGACAAGGTTTTTGACAAAATTTTTGACATTTTTTCCTACCAGCCAGAACTAAAACTAAAAGTTCTCATTATTCTGCTATGAAAACTCAATCAGTCAAAACTTTTCCATGCTAAATTAATAATAAAAGTATATATATAAAAGTATTTATTATGTTCTTGAAGCAAACAAATTCAAACCCACTACCTACAGATTTTGAACTGAACCACAAGCATTATATTCAAATTACCTGTTATACAAAATCTAGAATATTTTTCAGAAACCAGGCGTTCATAAATATGTTGAACTAAGCACTAAGACAACGTCGGGTGACTTTGCTATAATAATTAATAGAGTTAGTTTAGTATATAGGTTCGTATAGGTTAGTTTTAGTTGTTTTGTTAGTTAGGTTATGTAATAAGTATAAGAGTTATCATGTAAACATTTCAAAGTTAACGTATTTTGAATTTAAAGTCATTTTAAACACAAGGAACTGTTTTAGAAAAAATTAAAATAAAATTTGTGTATCGTTATTAAATAAATTCTTTTAATTTTTCTTTTATTTTACTCAAACGTTATTTTGAATTGTTGTTGTTGTTGTTTTTTTTTTAACCAAATTAAGGTTAATCTTATTATTTTATATAATCTTTGACACTATTATTAATCTATTTTTTTATTTAATTTACTTTTGATTGAACACAACATTTATCATTTATTTTATTAAACATAAAAATTTTGTTAATGTATATATGTATGTATATGTATAAAGTTGTTCATATTTTTGCAAATAATATTGTTGTTCTATTTAATTTTCTATATAATATAATAGAAATAATCAATAATATATTAAAATAGAAAATATAATAAATATATATATAAATTTATTATTTAATATAATATTATTTATATGTATTTAAAAATAAAAATAAATAAATAAATAATATTAAATATATATTTATATAACATTGTAATTTTAAGAAAACAACACAAAAATGTTTTTTTTTTTATTTTATTTGTTTTTTTAATTCATTTTAATTAAATATTTTTTGTTTTGTTTTAATACTTAAATTTAATCCAATTCCACAATAATAAATTTTTAATAGAGAGACTATCTAAATTACATTTAAATTTTTTTTTTTTTTATTTTAATTCTTTTATATAATTTTATAATGTTAATTATATACTAAAATGTTCAAAATGAATACATATTAATAATACATAATAATAATAATATATAACATAATTATAAATAGTTAATACATACATAAATTGCTGTATTTAATTTAATATATTTTCTTTTTTGTGTATATATATACATATTATATATATTTACATAATTTATATATTTTATTTTAATATAGGTACATAATATATTATTTAAAATTTAAATTAATAATTATGTACTTATAAATTAAATTTTGTAAGCATTATTTATTATTATAATAATTTAAATATATATTATATAAATAATTAAATTGTATGAATTGAAAAAAAAAATTTATATTAGTAATTTAGTGAAATTTAAAGTTTGCAATCAATTCCAGAGTGAAATGTAAACTTAAAACAAAATGATGTGCCACTGTACGAGCCCTATCAACTATTTATTCGAATACCGTATTTTTTATTTATAATTTTTTGATAGATATACTACCTCTACTACAACTGTATAGTATATATAGATTTATACCAAATATTGTGTAATACATTAATACATACTATATAGTTTCATAATCTTTGATTATATTTTTTATGTAGCTTTATGAAGAGAATTATCTCATTAGGAATAAACAGAGTTCAAATAAATAAATAACTTCTTTTTAATTATGTAGGAATGAACAAGAAATCGATTAACATCATCACAACCTAACATATTCTATATTGACACGCTTTTAAACTTTTTCAACACATTTAAAGCGATTCATTATTATGCACTGCCCCATATAATATGAATTGTATTTCAACTTAGGTTGTATGTAAGAATTATAGATATTCAGCATGTCTTGGCCCTGGGGATGTCTTATTTATGATCATTCAATACCATCTTTTTTACAGTTGTTTGTTTTCATTCTCAGGGTATTCAAATATTTAGTTTGCTGAATATACGAATATCTGTTATATGAAGTGTATTTGCTAGATGATGTAAAACAAATAATTTTTATTCAAATTACAAATCTTCTTTTCTATATGGATACTTGAACTATATTCTTCAGGAGACGCATAATTCAAATTATGTATATTTATGTATATTTATGTATAATTAAAATATTACCATTTTACTAATAGTAAATTAATTTTTGTTATTCATACAAATATAACCAAATTACATATTTTCCGATTAAATTTTCATAGTACAATTTGTATACAAGTACTTATATTTTACATACTATTATTTTCTTTAAATTTTTCATTTGTTTAATTTTATTTTTAAATATTCGTCGTATATTTTTATAACAATTCCAACTGGTCGAACATTTTTATTTTAAATAGTTGTTTTTTTTATTTAAATTAATTTAATTAATTAGTAATTCAACATAATTAATATATTCAAATTAATTTAAAAAATAAATAAATAAATTCAAATTTGTATAACAAGCGCTTTATATTAAATAAAAATAAAAAAATAAGTTGTATAACAGTTTTAAATTTGTTTTTAAGGATAAATATATTTAATTTTTTACTAATATTAAATCAATTGGTAAAATTTAATGCTTGAAAATCCCAAAGTTGTCTTCTTATATCAATATAGCAAAATCAATCAATAACAAAAATATTCTATTCGAATTAAATGTAAATATCGAAAACTGGAATGAAAATAAACATCAAACATTTGTTGCACGATCACATTTTTTTTGTCGTTAAGGATGCTGCCAAATGTTCAGTATTCATAAGCAGTAGTAGAAAATACATAAAATTTTCCAGCCTATTGATATACAATCTCGACTTTAATATAACTCGCATTTGTGTTGCAGTGCAAAAGCGAGCCATCAAAATTATCAATGATGGAAAAGTTATACACAACACCTCACATCATTAAATCATCGCCGTAATGTAGGAAAAGTGACATTGTTTGTTGGGTAATTGTTCTGACGAATTAAAAAGTATTATGCCCTAAATACCATCATTCCAGTGTTATACTGACAGGTCTGTCCTTTTCCACAAATTTTGTAGTATAGATGGCTCAAATTTTGCGAAGGCATTTATTGGGTGCTTACCTTGTGATTTTAGCCTCAATTGAAAAAAAAATGGTTCATTGATAAAACTTTGGAACCAATTAAACTTCTATTATAATTGAAATATATCCATAATCATGTCTACCAAATTTAATGACATAAATACCTAAAGTAAGTCAAGACATTTACGGATTTACGGATTTACGGATTACAAGATTATTTACGGAAGTTTTTAATACGAACTGAATTAATACTTGAAATTACTTTAAAAGATTTAGCCGGCATAGTTTGTTTTTTTTTTACAATTTCCATAAGACTTAATAATCGAATACTAACAGTCAATTACACACAATTTTTATGTTTTTTTTTTTTTAGTATATTTGAACTAATTTAAATGTGGAAAATTACCTACTGTAGAGTAGTTTTATCTTCAAAATACGGAAGTATCAAATTGAAATAATTTTAAATAGTTCTGAGCGAGATTTGAAACCGGAGCCTTCTGATTACTAGTCAGATGATATAACCGCTACACTATACAATTCGGTTAATATTTAATTTTTTCTAATAAATTTAAATACCAAATAAAAACAAAACAAAAACAACAACAAAAGGATTTATAAACCAAATTGTTATATAATGTAAATTCAATAATTGGAAACTCATTATACTTAATATTAAACTTAATTAGGAAAACATTTAATTTAAGTTAAGTTAAGCTGATTTTAGTATTTTTATTTACTTTTAAAGCCGATAAATTGAGTTTTTTTTTTTTTTGTTTTTTTTTTTTTTTATAAAATACATACTTTATTTCACATAATTTTAAATTAATTTAAACATTTTTAAAAATTTAAATAGCAGATTAAATATACCAATTTTTTTTTTGTTTTTTTTTTTTTGTAAGTTGTGTTAACTGATTGTCAATATAACTATATAATTAAATAATATAATAATAATTAATATTGGTGGGATTTTATTATAATAATAGCTAATAATATTTAATTTATATTTTTATAAAAAATTGTTATTTTTTTTTAAATTTTTATATTTTATAATTATTTAATAAGATATTTTATAAATATTTTAATTTAATTTTTTTTTTTTAAATTTTGATTATGCAAAATTTATCGGCAATTTTTAATAATAGTGATAATAATTTAAGAAAATAGTATGTAATAATAATTCTCAAATAAAAATTATTTCAATATCATAATAAAATTATTTTAAAAATATTTAATAATATTATATTAATATAATATTTTAAATAAATAGTTATAGTTATAATTATTTAGTTCTTTATTTAAAATGCATTATTGAATTTTTTTATATTCGTTTTAGAAATTAATATTTATGTGTGCACATTTGAAAATAAACTTTTATTATTTTAATATTTTTATTTAATAAATCTAACAGATTTCATCACCAAAAGTATGGATGAAGGAAAATACACTGATTGTGTTTTTATTGATTTAAGAAAGGCCTTTGATTGTGTAGACTCTCATGTGTTACTAAGTAAGCTTTCCAGCCTTAACTTTAATAGTATAGCCAAAAAAATGTTTTTTGAATCATACTTAAGCAACAGAATGCAATGTGTTCGTAATGGGACCAATAAGAGCAATTGGATGGAAATCAAAAAAGGTGTTCTTCAAGGCTCCATTTTAGGACACCTGATTTATTTTAAATTTATATAGACGATTTAACGCGCCTTCCACTACCAGGATTCATTCAGCTTTATGCTGATGATGCTGTCATAAAATACTCTGAGGGTAGTGACAACCACCTTTCTTCTGCAATATTCGATAACTTAAAAGTTATTGACAAATGGCTTATAAATAATATACTACTCATGAATGTCGATAAAACCAAAACTTTGCTTTTTGACAATAAAAAATTTATCAATACCACATTCATTTACAATAATACATATATTGAAGTAGTTAAAAGTTACAAATATCTTGGGTTGATACTAGATTAAAAATTAAGATGGGATGAGCATATTAACTACATTGTCAAAAAAATAACACCATTATTGTTTTCTTATTAACACGATTGAAAAGATTTTTCAATTCCGATATACTATACATCATTTATTCTACATATATCATTTCAAATGTAATCTACGTTGATCCTATTTGGAACAGAGCTCCACAAACCTATCTGAACAAAATTGATCTTCTTATCAAAAAAGCCATTAAAATCATACATGATTACCCTACATCCCACCCATATGCTCTATTCAAGAAAATATATCAGTTTCCATAAAATATGTAAGCAAGAACTATACATGGTTGCAATCAAAATAATAAATAACAAAATAAAGCATAATTTCATTTTAAATAAGAATATTGACATACACAATCACAATACGCGCAACGAAACTAATTTTTATTTAACATTCTTCAAAACAGAAAGCCAAAGAAATAATTGTGTATATAACTGTCTTAAAATCTATAACAAGTTACCAAATTAAATCAAAAATATTGAAAATATTTGTATCTTCAAAAATAAAAGTAAAGAATTATTTAATCTACCGTAATTATTGGGGATTTTGGGATTTTGGGGCAGTCATTTCTTTGATCACTCTGTATTTTATTTATTTTTAAATTCTTACTCATTAACATAACATATTTTTTGTAAACATACAAGAATTTTACAAGTATGATATTATGCTGTAAAATTCATAACAAATAAGACCAAACAGCGAAAGCTTAGGTCACCGAATTCTCATATTAGTCTGAAATTATATAAATTATATATTTAAAAAGAGACTGTAAAATAATAAAAAAAAAAAATGTCTGTCTAATTATTCTTAGTCTATAAGTTTAAACATCAATGTATTCTTATAAATAAAATCAGCAATATATGAATTAATAAAAAAAATGTAAAATTGCAATAACTTCTACCAAAGACTATTGAAACATTATTTCTATAATATAATTTATAGAATATGCTGTTAGCTCTATAGGTGAAATATTATTAAAATTAAATAAATATTAAAACTCTAGGTATGTTTCACAATTTTATTAAACATCTTAATCGATTTCGCTTATTATACCATCATCAGAAGACTGATATCAACAGTTCGAAAGCGATTAAGATATTTAATAAAATTGTGAAACATACCTAGAGTTTTAATATTTATTCAATATTATTTCTATAGTCTTTGCTTCTACTAAATCATTTTTGATCAATGAATAGTTTTGCTTAAATCAATCAAATCAATTACAGTCTAACTCGCTTAAGAGCATATCGAAGGTAACAGGCAAATTTTTGCATTTAAGCAAGTTGTGCTTTTAAATGGATCAGTCCTATACATTTTTTTTAGATCAATTTTAATTATGTATGGGTGCTATATTGTAAATAAAAGTATGAGAAGTATATTTGGTACATAACATATTTATATTTGAGTTTTTGTAGCTATGTATTTGTACATAGTATGTATGATATCCAACACTGCAAAAATTACTAAACTTTCCGTTTTTTATTAATTCTAAAACTGCGCGAATTATGTTGTATCATAATGAACAATAAAAAATAAAGTAAAAAATTTGCTTTCAAAATAAAATGCACTAAAAAGGGTTTATGTTTTTAAGCGAGATGCTCTTAAGTGGACTCGACTACTCGCATAATATGTGAATATCAGACTATTATTTTTATTATTTTATTTTAATATTTTTTAATTCAAATAATTATTTTGATTGACTTGATTTTGTAATTGAACAAAACCTATAGTCATTACAAGCTAGGTGATTGAAGAGAATCAAAGCTCTTTTAACGCTCTTCTTTACAATAACCATTTATGGCAAAGTATGCAAGAGGGTTCTTAAATCCTAATAATAACTTCCAAAATATATATTTCACTTTGATTTAAAGAAAACCTTTTGTGAACTAGGCCTTTTTTGGATACTACACAAAAACGCACTTTGTCCTTTGCCCTAAAGTAGTTTGGGAAAAAAAAAATTTGAAGTATTTGGAAAATACTAAAATATTGTAAAATAAATATAACTTTTTTTTAATTCAACTGGAAATTCAAAATTAATTTTTAACTATACTTTATTTCCACTACTGTACTATTTATGATTACTGTATTGCCCAACTGCTGTAGAGAACGATTATAATTCTGCCGTCCTTTAAATTCTTTTTTTTTTAAATTTTTTATCTTAACTATTTTTTTTTGTACCTTTAGAACTGTTAAGATTGAAATAAAATCTAAAAAATCTAAAATCTCAATTTATTGCTCTGTTTGCAGGTTTTTAAAGTTATGTAAAAAAGTTGAAATCATATTTTGTTTTCCAAATTTATTTAAATAAATTAAAAGCACATTTAAATTTAATTTCTTCTTGCATTTAGAACAAGTGATAAAAATCATTTAGAATCAAAGTAATAAAGTACATACATAGGGATTTCAGAACAAGAGCTTTATTTTCCCATAAGAGCTAATGTAAACAAAGGAGTAAAAAGAGATTTGATTCTCTAGATGACCCTTAATAAAGGTCTTCGGTCCCAACTTCTGAACCGCGGATCTATCCGAAAAATTTTCAAAAATTTTTTATAATAATTATTAATAACCTTTTTACAGACAAATACAATTTAAACACCTCAGACCTATTGTTTTCATCACATTTAAAAACTATTGTACTGATGACAAAAAAAAAAATAAAAAAATTTCAGGGTCTTCGGTTCCGACACTTGGGACGCCAGACCTTTAGTTTTTATAATCGGGCCCAAGCCCCCCCACTCATTTATGGAAAACCTGCTTTTGCCGACAACAGATAAACGGCAAGATTTTAGTACAAAATATATAACCAAAAACAATATGTACACGATTTCAATTTACACGATACTTTTGGAGAATAAATCCACCGTGCAAATCGAGAGAGGTGTATACAAATTAACTCATTTGGCTTAATAAATTTAAAATTATTAGTACCTTCATTACAAAACCGAATAATTTTAAGTTTTTGTAAAAATGTATATATGAAATTTTGTCTTACGTAAATTTGTCCCGACAACCTTAATAACAACATTATTGTAAAAAATATTTTTTTTTAAGGTCCGGCGTACCAGAATTATTTATTTATTTCTTGTTTAGATCAAACAGATTACAGAATTAGGTATCGAAACCTCAAATATCCCATGTAAAAGATTTTGGATCATCAGATTTTGATTTGTGACGATTGTTTTTTAATTAGAGGATTAAGTTTTTATTACATACACAATGTAATAAAAGTTGGCAAATGTCCAAACGTTACATGTCCATTTTATTTTATTTTATTTCTTCAAACATATCTCAAAAAGAGCTAGGTAGCTCGCACACAGTTTATAATTTATAAAATAGTTTTACAATTTTCCTTTTACTAAGTGTCCATTTTCTTTACCAAATAATTTATTTGTGAAATTTCCGTGGACCAAATGACTATTTACGAAGTGGAATTTGCCAAATGTAATGTACCCGCTAACCGTATTAGCCGATAAATGAAGAGTTGTTAATTAATGATGTTATTTGTTCACCATATTGGATTAATTTATTTATCATGTTAATTTAACCCTTCTAAATATTTTTTTTTTCTTGAAGTTCTGAACAATTTTAATAATTTTAGTAAACCTACATCAATTTTTGCTTTTAACTACACTTCCATGAATCTGATGCAAAAGAGGTTTTTTTTTTACATAAATATTTTTCAATTGTTTCTAATTTTAATAATTTTCTAAAACTTTATTTTCATTAGTCTATTACAAATTAAAACTAATAT
The DNA here is from genome assembly GCA_963942445.1 of Argyra leucocephala. Taxonomy (NCBI): domain Eukaryota; kingdom Metazoa; phylum Arthropoda; class Insecta; order Diptera; family Dolichopodidae; genus Argyra; species Argyra leucocephala. The sequence continues at coordinate 47,529,771 of OZ012679.1, read as the reverse complement.
TAATAAAAATAAAAATTGTTTTCAATTATTTTTAGTAATTTTTATTTTTAATTTTAAGCAAATCTTTTAATTTACTTTCTGTTTCAATTTCATTTAAGATTTTTAAAGACTTTCAGCGAAATAAATTTAATTATTTTTACCATTTTTATATTTTATTTATTTATTTTTTTTTTCGTCAAATCCCATTTGCGTTAAATAAAAATATATAAAAACAAAATATATATATGTATAGACATTTTAAATATTAGATATAATATAGATAGAGATAATAAATAGCATTATTAAAAAAATAAATTAGAAATAGCATTGATTAAGAACATTAATTAATAATTATTTTATTTTTAATCAAATATAATAGCAAAAAAGCTTATTTTTTTTTTATCTAAAAAAGACCTGTATTAATTTAGACATAAAGCCAAAAATGAAGCTTAATATCGAATTTTTTTTTAAATTTATGCATTTTTGTTTTTTCTATTGTCCATAGATTTTTAAATATTAATAATTTAAGTTTTAATTAAATAAATTTAAATGATAAAAACACAAGTATGCACCTACTCAGTAGTCAGTTCAGTTGTATTCCTTGTACGAGCTTATAAATTGTTGACACAAGAAAAAATCGTTCTGCAAGGGATATTTAGGTATTTTTAATTCATTAGAGATTTTGAAAACTTAAAAAAATATTCATAATTTCGAAATATTTAGCTTTAGTCTTATGTACATGCAGATGACTATATGTCGTGTACGATAGAACAAAAATAAAAATGTAGGTTGTTTTAACGAGTAAGGCCTTTTCAACCATTCCTCTTTTTTTGATCGAAATTATTAGGCCTCAATTATTTTTAATTTTAATATAAATATCATTTTGAGCAATTTAATAAAAAAAAGAAAACTAAATGGAATGTGTTTGGCTCAATTTTGTATACATCGATATTCGCTTATGATACAGATATATTAAATAATCATTCAAAGCCAAAATAAACTTCAAAATATCTTCAGAATCGCCTAAAGCACTATGCTAACACTAAGGTTACTTAACACTTTGGCTACTGTAATCCCCAATTGATATACCAATTCCATTCCACCATTCCACATACAATATTCCAGTCATGCCGATCATTCTCTTGTTTCAAGTTTAATCATATTTATATAATATGTCAAGTTTAATGATATTTAGAAAATATATATACAGGAGAAATTTTTTATGCAAAGCTTCAAGCATTTATTAACAGTTTGGCTATCTATGTATCATCAGTGTTCATTACGATATTTGTCCCCATTTACCATGATCACCATTGGTATTTAAAATTTTTACTTAAGAGAAGGAAAATTTCGCTATCACTACAAGTGAGCAGGGTATCTGTGAGAACGAAAATGGGGATGATCACTGCCGTGGTGACACTGGGTAGCCAATGGGTTAATAAACACTCGAAACTTACAATGTTTATGACTTGTAAAATAAATTGTCTGTACGATAGAAATCCATTAGGACACCATTTCTCCATCTAATGTCGAAAAACTTAAAAAAAGACACAATCAAAAATTCTAAGTACCTCTTGGCTTATACGAAATGGGTCATAAGAATACCTTGGTTTATAAAAAATGCTAATATCTAAAGGTGTATTAAAAATTGCGAATACTTAGCCAAAAATTCTCAGATAGGTCATAACAATCTATGAAAAATTGAAAATCATCGAAATCTACTTGCAGAAAGATTTATTTACTTATCTATATTTGTTTGAGGAAATTTAAGCAATATGTTTTACGCCAATTCAACAACAACAAACATAGTAAAAGTTTAGAAAAAATAACGTAAAAGTTATTCAATAATTAATAAACAGCTTAATCAATAAAAAATTTTAGGACTGAAGTCAAAACAATCGTTTTGAAATGATCTAGCAAATCACAAAACACCTGCAAAAACCCTTTCTATTCAATATGATGCAACTCGGTACCAGTCGTTGAATGCACGAGAATGGACATGTATATAATTAATCCCTAATCCCTTCTCCCTCCATATTTTTAGAGTCCGAATTAGCTAGTCCAAATATCCCGAACGATATATTTTGTTGACTTTAGCAATCCCTATAACTCGTCAGTTGAAATTAATACCATTGAGCTTGAGTACAACTTGTATAGCAATGTAAATATAAAATGAATATATATATATATTATATATATAATTTTTATATATATTTAAATATATATTATATAATAATAGAAAATTATAAAATTTTGAAAATTTTTTAATAATTAATTAATAATTTGTAATTTATTGTCAAAAAAATTTATTTTGAAAATTTAGCGAAATGTTATAAAGCTAATTTATCAATATTATAATATGTTATAGTTTATTAGATTTTATAATACAGTTATTTTTGCAAAAAAAAATAGTTTCTTAACAAAATTATTAAAATATATATGTATATGTAAGTAGTTTGTTTATTAAAATAATTTAAAAATTTTTTTAATTAAATTATTATTTTATTTAAATAAAAACGTTCATCTTATTGTCCCGCTCAATAAGCAGTGACATGACAATGATGATGATAGTGATAATAGAATTTTACTATATTTGAGGATTGTAGACAATATTTTTTTGTAGCTTTCAGCTTAGTTTTCACGTATATTTTAAATTAAAATATAATTAAGACATCAAAAAATATATAAAAGTAATTTTTGAGAATATATTATATATGTATATGTATAATCGGATACATTTAAATATTAAATTATTTAATTATAAAATAAAAAAAAATTAAATTAAAAAATTATTTCTTAAAAATAATTTGATTAAAATTTAATTTTAATCCCAAAGCTATATTAGAAACTTTTTATTTTTGCTTTAATAATTAAGCTTATTTATAATAAATGTTATGCAAAATTAAATTAAATAACCATATTTAACAATTCCTTCTTCTATATATAATGTGTATATATCTATTATTTATCTATTTTGTTCTCTACTATATTATGTTATCATTAATTAATTATCATTACTATAATATAATATAGGTATATATATATTTATATATATATGTATATATATATATATAAGTAATCCAAATCCATAAATTCATTATAGGTATATGTATGTATTTATATACTATTTTATAATATATCGCATTATTTATTAATTTATTTATTTAATATTCATAATTCAATTATATATTTCTAACGTTTAACTCCAAATAAATTTGGAATTGATTTGATTTTCTTTCTTGAACAATTTAAATAATCCTTATACATATCGGAACGTAAATATCTTGAATATGAATCACTTTTCATTAAATGATAAACATGTGATGCTGCTACATCAAAACACCATCGATTTGGACCACTTGGTGAATTTAATGCTTCACGTGCTAATTCAACTGATTTTGAATCAACATTAACTGGACATGGTGCATCTGGTGCTAAAAATTCTTGCCATATTTTATTAATTGCTTCTTTTATTTCAGATTGCGGTAATTTTTTCATATCCTGTACAGATTCCCAAAATCTAAAAGAAAAATAATTTTAATTTTAATATTTTTTGTGAATTTGATAATGAATATGGAAATTTTATATGATCAGTTATTATATCAAATTCAAATATTATTACAAATGAAATTAATTTAATTGTAGTTTAATAATTTATTTATTTCAAACTACTACCCGTCCCTTACAGATTCTGCTTATAAAATATAAAAAAAAAAAAAATTAAAGTAAAAATATTAAAAAAGAAAGATAAAATAAAAATTCTAAATATAACAATAATTTAAAATAGAAGTTCAAATAAAATTTATAAGTAAATTAATAAATAATAATAGTAATGGTAGTAAATTCAAATAATAACAGAGAACAAATAATTGTAGTATAAAATTATAATTAATTAATTAAGAGAATTATTGTGAAGTATCAAAAAATATGAAGATTTTTCCTCCTAAAAACGTATTTACTATAGTTGAAGTCAATTAGTGAGCAACTGTTGTTAAATAAGTGTTATATACTATAATTTGCAATAGTTCATTCTATGACTATGAAGATATAAAATTTTTTTGCTTCTGAAATCGCGCACTAGTACATATAGATATTGTAAAGACGAAGGATAGATGGACGATTTATTGTGGTATAATTATGATTTAATTATAAAATCATTTTGGCAGGGGCTTGTAATAAAATAAAAAAAATACCAAGTTCAATTAAAACTCAGTCCAATTAATTGAGCCAGCTCACAGTTAACCTAACTACGATAACCTCCTATAATGAAAAAAAAAAGAAATACTATTGTAAGATACTACCGCAGTCATCATAAATGTATCTATTTAAATTAACCGTAACAATGCAATCATGCATATTATTAGTCCCTAAGGGTACCACTTTAATGAATAAACACTCAGGATATTTTGTTTAATGTTGGAAAACTACCCATTATTCTATAGAATCTTGCATTCACAGAAACAGATATTTATTCACTCTCTACTTAACGTATGTTCTGAACAAGTTGTTTTCGGTCAAGTGATTTATATATAAATGCTTTTTGATGAGACAGTGGCCATTATCTGTGCCAAGGTTATATATGCGTACCTATCCCTTATAGAAAGTTAAAAGAATTTTTCTTAAACGAGCTAAGTTATAATATTGAAATTCGGAAATTCGATTATAAAAGCTTTGATTTTGAATTTCTATAGCTCAAAAGCTGAGCTTATCCCTGAGTAGTATACAAGTCATTTCATCACCGCAAAAACCGCAAAAACTTAAATAAACCATGGAAAAATAGGAATTATTGTTTTTGGGCTATCAGGCCACACCAATATATATCACTGGCAATGAGCAATGATCAAAATTGCTACGAACATGAATACTGATTCCCAGCAGTTGATGGTGGGCAACAATTATAGAGGGTTGATTAAAATAAAAATTTCACATTCATATGAAGCTAGATAGAATATAACGAAACGACGACAAATAAACTAAAACAAATAAAATGATCAACTGCCAGGCTGAATAAGCATTGATTTTGTAAGTCGAATGATTGCATGTATAATTACAAGACTGAGGACAGTGAGAGACTTGCAACTGACGTACACTTATTTGATATCCCGACAAGAAGTGTACCTACATACTTCTGTGATGGCCAGACGGCAATCAGTGTTCAGCACATTTTTGAGGCCGGCCCGTACTACAGAAATGCAAGAAGTACACATGGTACCGGGGGGTCAAATACTTTTGCAGAGAAATTTTCTGTAATATTTTGTTTTAACTATTTTGTTTAACATTAAATTTACTACCTGCATCTTTTTTGTAAAATTATATGGCCTGAAAAACCTAATAAAGCTCAGTGATCCGAAATAAACTCTTATTCAATTCAATTCAAAAGAGCTTATCTGTTTCACTCCTAACGTCTGTTGTAAGAGAAGACAGTTTTAGCAATGAATTTAATTTTTTTTTTTGTATTAATTGTTTTTGTTGCCATAGTAAGAAAGTAAAATGTAAAATAGCTTTTATTTTCATTGAATAATAATTAAGTAGAAGAATAATAAATTATTAAAAATATTGATTGGAAATTGTTTTATTAATTGGAGACTTTTCAATAACTTGTAAAAATATTTCCATCTGATAACTGCACACATTTTACATAATATTTAAAAAAACAAAAAAACTTACTTTAAATTTTCCCCACTGTATTCTTTTTCTAAGAATTTAGCAAATTGTTCTCGACCAATCGCATCATTAATTAATTCACGTAAACTAAAACCCCATCTTTTAACTCTTCGTAATGGAACTTCTTTACTAAAATATTACAAAAAAAAAAAAATGTTTTTAATTATAAAATTTTTAAAATAAATTTTTTAAATATACTTACGAAACTTTTTCAGCATCCCACATTTCAGCATTATCTGATTGCCATGGATTTGCTAATTCTGGAGATGTTAAGAAATAATCAAATTCACAATATTGCTCATAATATGATACTAATGATTCAGCTGCTTTTGATACTTTTATTGTCCGTCTTTCCAATTTATGTTTTCTTAATGTTATTATTCGATTTATTTGTTCGATTGGATTATTAGCTAATGCAGCACCAGCTGAACCAGTACCATGACTAGAACCACCACGTCGATATGCTTTTTTAATATCAATTTCAGTTGTATTTACACAACCAGGCATTGGTCGATGTACATCCCAAAATGCACGCTCCTGTGAATCAAGTACTTTTCTTTCTAATTTATCACGTTTTTTAGCAACTTTACTTTGTGATTCAGCCTTTTATTATGAATAAAAAAAAAATTTATATAAATGTATATATGTATATAATATATATATATATGTATATAAATCTGATATTTAGAAACAATTAGAAACAATTAGAATATAGAAATAATTAAAGTATAGAACTCAGACTAGGGTCCCCTGTTGGTTAATTATAATTCAAGTTGACTTATCTTAGACAACAAGCGCAAACTTAACAAATTATTTAAAAAAAAAATTAAATTAAATTCTGTTGAGGAAAAGAAGAAACTCTGTTCTTGAATGTATATGGTGAACTCTGTACTTTGGTGAATGTATGTGTATGTACTTATACATGGAGTGAAATTTTAAATTGAACTTTTTAATTGAAAATTTAAAAAATATTTAATTTCGCTACGTCTACGTTTAAATATCTCTATCATTTATAAAAGAATAATAATGAGAATCGGTTGTAAAATGGTTCAGAAATTACCGTATCGTACTTTTATTCAATTTATCGTTCATATTAATATTATACAATATTTCTCTCTTCTTAAACTTCAATTTATCGGCTAAAAAGTTCTAATGAAAACCGGGCATGATTGAAATTTTTAATAAACAAATAAATATAAATAAAACATTACTAAGATATTACGATTATCATATTTTGACATATTGTATAGTAAAAATTAGTACGTTTTGAAATTGTCGGTTCGATTACAATCAACTGTCATAATATTTTCTTTTTTTTTGTTCAAATAGGAATTTTCACTCGATTATCGTTTTAGTCGATGTGGACTTGAAGAATTCGACCACGGATACCCATATAATGTAAATCGAATGTATAAGCTTTATATAATAAAGAATATGAAAAAATACAACTTATACGCATTCTCGGATATTCTTTATAAATAGGTTGATGTATTTTTTTTAATTATTTTTCTCCTATTTTTTGTTTGGGGAATAGAATTTTTATTACGTCTACACTCTACACTAATTTTATTAATAAATACTAATAGTAAACAATCTATAGCTCTCTATTGGAAAAATATTCGTTTAGTTTATTAATGTTACTATATATTTTTCTCAATTGTAAATTTTTTAAAAAATCACCCATAGGAGGGAATTGAAATAATGTGTATTTTCATAGCTATTTGGATTGTAGGTCCCTATAACACTTTGTATTTGCCTCATTATTGCTTTAAAACATATCATCGGATAATATCACAACTCGCTTATAGTCACAAATTTTTATTGCCAGGTCAATGTATTTTTAAGCGGGTTCGATTTTAATATTTCAAAGAGTAAAGTGAGTTATTGCCATCTTGTACGTTATAATGTAGATTGTTTTTTTTTTTAAAACATGTCACATTTCTATTAAAAATACCAATTTTATTTCGATATAATTTTTTTTTATAAATTTAAAATTTAACTAATCTTTAGCCTTACCTGCATAAAAATAAATTCCCATTTTCTTGAAAACATTTTCTGTAATTTTGCTAAATTTTCTGCTTCATAATCCGCTAATTCAAGTCTAGTTTTATTTTGCATTGTTCGTTTACACAAATATACAGCATAATCTGTATTCTCTGGTTCCCAGCAATTTGAAGGCCAAAAATATGGAGTTTGAAATCTATAAATTATATTTAAAATATTTATTTTTAAATTAAATTATGAATAAAAAATAATATGTATGTAGAATTCATATAAAAATTAAAAACTGTAGGTACAGTAAAACTCGGATAATAATTTTCGTTTAAATGCCCAACCCTCTTTAATGCTTCTTTGTTTGAAATTTTAGGTCTAATTGCTTTTTACTCAGTTAAAAACTAGACAAAAAACCAATTAGAATACTAAAACTAATACTTTAAAAAAACAATTAGTTTATCAAATATTAAATAAGAACAAAAATTTACTGCAATTTTTAGGAACGAATTAAAAGAACTTTAGCCACATTATCTGTTAATGAAAAATTACGTTTGCCTGGAGAATCTAAAGATGAAAAAATTTAAAAAACAAAAAAATAATATTATCAAAGGAGTACAAATGCGATATTTCAACAATCATCAGAACAATTATTAGAAATGCAGACAAAATTTATGAAATTTTTGAACTAATAAATATTTACAAACAAATAATTTCAAAGAAGCACTAACTAAATAGTTTGATCAGTCACACTTAGAAAATGCAATAATATCTGAGCCAATACTTTTAAATGAGGCTGTTAAAGGAATTTGCTGTTAAATTAAATATTAATTTGGATCCAAGTTATAGCTGGCGAAAATATAAAATTAAAAAAAAAATGTGGAGAGTAATGACAGTAATTATCAAAAATTTTATCTGATTACTATCACTGTTCACAATAATTTAAATTAATTTCTTAAAAGTTATTCACCTGATAATGTTTCTAACGCAGATGAAAGTTCACTGTTTCATAAAGCATTACCTAATGGCACATTATATTGCCAAGGTGATCAAATTAAATGAAATAAATTTCTAAAAGGTCGTATTACCTTATGGTTTTTATATGCAATTCAACTGGAATATACAAAAAGATCTATTTGTTATTGGCCAATCAGAAAAGTCATATTGTTTTAAGAATTTACACATTCCTATTCCATACTATGCAAGCAAAACGGCATGGATTATTTATTTTGTTTGGAATAAAATATTTTCAGATATTAACAATGAAATGATAAAATCAACTTGAGATTTTATTACTTTGTGTATATGGTCAAGAAAATGACAAATAATACAACTTCAATATTAAAACGCGTTAACCAAGTAGTTATCAGATGTTCCAAGTCACATTATCGACAAATCATTATTAGAAAACAATTAATTGCGTTCAAGAAAGGCCAATATTTGCAATATTTCCTTTTTATAGCCTCATTTAGGTTACAAAACATGGTTCGGATAAGTGATTTAACAAGGCACGTAAGCGGGCTCGGATATTTGCTTTACTCGCTTTATTGCTCGAATTTTTCCGAAATCTTCGCGAGGTATTTATCAGGGTTTCACTGTATGTTTCACTAATATTATTGAATATCTTAATCGATTTTAGTTATTACACCATCATCAAAAGACTGATGACTATAATATTCATACAGTTCATAACAATATGGTTACTATATTTATATGCAGGTTCGCCCCTATTTAATAAAAAAATAAAATAAAAATAATTAACAATTTTTATGATAAATTTTTACATTTTGAAAATTCTAATTTTCAAAATCTTATATAATTAGATATGTATATGGCTACTCCTCGAAATTCTATTTATGAATTTTATCTAAATTTAAATTTTCAATGATTTTATTTTTATTTTCTCATTACATGCTTTCCTATGTTAATAAAAAATATTTTCAAATTAAATAAATCTAATTATATTTCAGTAAAATCAGAACAAAATAGCCATAACTCTGTAACGTTAGAAATATTTAGTCATCTTAGTAAATGTAGTTTTCTAATTTCCTAATTAACCTATATCCACGTACGTAAGAGTAGCTAGAAGTACCTAAGTAACATAGACATATACATAATTGTCGACAAATATTTTTTTAACATAATTCTAAACTTTCAATTATTCCCAAAGTTTTTGAGTTGACAATATTTGATTCCATAAATCCAAAACCCTTGCACTAACTTCTTAACAACACATCAAGACGGGTTTTTTTAAAATAGAAGTCTACAGTGACCCATTTTATAGAATCGACATCAACCTTCTTAAGCAACATGTAAGCGAAATCCAATTGGATGTAACTTACACAAAATAAAAAATAAAAATAAAAAATAGAATATCCTGCCCAAAATTTGTACAATGTGTTACCTCATATCTTGCAAATCCAGCAGCTACACTATTATATTCCACTATTCATTTTCGTGATCATTCATAGTTTCGGAGTTTGGTAGCTATTTACTGATTATTGTGTTTAATGATGTAACTACCATGATTTGTCTTAGGGATTTGATTTTTAATCACAACCTAACCCAATTTTATACATGGTGAATTAATATAACAATCTTTATTTGCTAAATATTAGTAAATGTGCACTTATGTGTTACACATGTGACCCGTTCCACCCAATGAATTAGCTTCAGATATACTTTAAATAGTGAATCTTTATAAAAAGTTAATTTAATTAAGAATCTATAAGTTTATTTTGATGACCATTCAACCTCCAAAACGAAAACAACATTAATAATGTTACGTCAATGATGGATTTTAGAACATATTGGATGATTCATATCTGGCACTGGCTAAACTTTCTCCATTTTAAGTCTCTTTTGAAATGACTTGGGAAAGCAAGAACATCTGCTTCCTAATTACCTTGTATTCCTTCATGTCCAGAAATCCACATAAAAGTAACTCTGTTTTCTTCCGCTCTCCTTTATTTAGCTTTTGTAAAAGCTTAAACAGTTTTAGGAAAAATGGATAAGCGGTTTGTCTATGTTGCCTTCTTTTACTGCATTGTAATTCCGCGATACCTCGATGGCATAGGTTTCACCTTGAAAGACAGTGGGACATTGTGTCAAACGCAGTGCAAAACTTGAACTTTGGTTCAAATAAACCGGCACATGTTTTTTGTCCAATTTTTGAGGCTTCAGTATACTATATCGAAGTGTGTGGTAAGGTAAAGCTGTTTTTAATCTTTCGACTTCTTCTTTTTAAGTATTAGTGCAGTGAAATTAGTACAGTTTCACTGGGGCAATCAATTTCTTTTGTCATATAGTCCGACATCGTAGTTTTTTTATATTAAGCCAAAATAATGGGATAAGCACCCTAACTGCCTTCGCAGAATTTGAGCTATATTAAGATGAAAGATAAGAAAAGAAGGATACTAAAGAGTAATAAAATTAAAAAAGAATTAAAATATAATAGAATAGAATAGTTAGTACAGAATTTACGGACAGGTTAACAGATATTTATTTATCCGTCTCTTGAAAACTTATAAGTTATACGTTTGAAGGAATTTCATCGGTTGCTAGGTTAATTTTCTGTAGAATCATGCTTTGTCCCGGTCTTTTGTATTTCAGGTTATTTGTTAAATGGAGCCTTTTTACTGTTATTTGTGCCGTTCTTATCAGTTACTTACGCCATTCAAATATTTTTACAGTAACATTACGCAGAACCAATTTGCTTACGTACGAAATAATTCACGATAAAAGTCATTATATTAGTCGAGCAATAGCAGTTGGTCTAACAACGTAGATTCGTTATAACGAAAAAAAAGAAATGTGGACGTTAGTGGGTTCAACTCTTACACTATCAAGAAGCAAGCGCGGCTGGGCTTCTTGATGTTCTTCTAAAATAAGAATTTGTTTTGTTTTCTTGATTTATACAGTATAAAAATTTTACAAGAATTTGATATATTAACGAAGATGTAAATAGTGGCAGATAACCATGGATCAACATTATGGACAACAACCCTGTATAATTAGTATTATAAATTTCTGAGTCAGTTTGTATTTTTTTTGTTAAAACATCCTCTTTAAATTTTCTCTCAATTATAATTGAAAAGCGTGTAATTCTTGAAACACAATATATAAATATATATATTGGTAAAGCTATAGAGTGCAGTATATGATACTCTCTAAGGATTTTTTATATACTCAGATACTTTAAATAAATATATTTATAAACTACCACTAAATTTATATTTTTTAAATAATATAAAAATAAAATTATTTTTTGCAAAACGAATTCCTAAAAGAATTTTTTTCTCTTCTTACATATTACTGCAAATACTAAAAATGTTAAAAATAAATAGTTATATTTTGGTTTTGAGATAATTTTTTTTTTTAGTTTTTTTTTTAATATCCTTAAAAAATAAAACACCATGGAAAGAAAAACTCATTTAGAAAGGAAATAACGAAAATTAACCTCGTTTTCTTTTTTTTTTTACATAAATGAACACATTTATGTATATATATAATAATGTATAAATGACTAATATATATATATTTATATATTATATACATATATAAATTAAGTATGTTTGCATATGTTATTTAAAAACATATGAAGCTATTTTAAGCTTTTCAGCCCATCAGTTATTATACAACATATCAGTCTCTCTGTTTTTCATCCTCGTTTGACATTGACATCAGTTAAACATATAAAAAATATTCAAGTGAATTTATACTTTCACAATAATTTACTATATATATATATATATATAGAATCATTTACTGTTATATATATATAAACGTATTTATTTTAATATAAATTCTTTTAGCGATGCCAGATACAAAATAATAATTTAGCTGAATCTTGAATTTATATTTGACTCTGATCACTCAGCAGTACTTTTAAGCTTATATGAAAATGTGGTGGTGAGAAAAGCTAGCAAACCGTCCCTAATGCAATCCATTAACGAACTAGTGCATTTTTAGAAGCTACGGAAGAAGCTACTGAAAATTTTGTAAAGGTTATCTAGAATTGTGCATGAAAAAATTGAACTAAAATTTGTAAATCCAGAAAAGTTGAATATAACTTCACTAGAAATATTATAGAAAACATAAAGCAAAAACGAAGAGCTAGAAAAAGGTGGCAGCAGACACTTGATCCAATTGATAAAAATGTCCTTAATTCGAAGTCTCAAGTGTTGAAAAGGAAAATAAAGCAACTGAAAGAAGAGGCAATGCAGAACTATCTATAAAACCTATCTGCCACTTTTTTTCCCTCTTACTCCTCTTGACGAACCATCGTACTCGATTTCTAGCTGCAGATTTTTCCGAGGCAATGTCTAATTTCATTTTTAATCTGTTTATACTGTCTAAGTAGGGTATTGGCCTACTGTAGAAGATCACTTTGATAACTCGATCTGCGTCTACGTGGTAAGACGACGTCATATTTTCTGCAAGTTGTCGCTGCGATTTTATCCATCTTTGACGTTAAGATGCCTGACGTTACTATGTTTACTGGGTACGTCATGTTACATACTTTTGTCAGTTGTTGACAATTGTGTAATTATTATTAGTGTTTGTCCAATATTATTTATTGTGTTATTTGGTTATTGTGTTGTATGATATATATGAGTATTGATATAGATATTGATATATCTGCCACTAAAGAAAGCAAATATTCATTCTGGCAAGCAATCAGTAAGCTGAAAAAGAGCGATCGTACATTCTGCTTCACTTAGAAAAAGTGACGGAACGTGGGCGCGTAGCGATAAGGAAAAAGCTGATACTTTCGCTGATCACCTCTATGAAACATTCAACCCAAATAATAATCTGATATAGACGTAAATCTGATAGAAAATATCAAAGTAGATGGGCAAATAACATTATTTAGAAGAAAGGAAATAATAAAAGAAATTAAAAGCTTAAAATCATATAAATGATGTTATCATATAAAAGACTCCACGATTCTGATTTGATCACATCTGATATCTTAAAGAAACTATACCACCAAAAGCTTTAATAGTTCTAACTAAAATAATGAATGCAGTACTCAAACAAAAATTGTTTAAGAAAGTAAATAAGTAAATTTCATAGCATAGAAATAGGAAGACAATGGGAAATGACCTGATACTACATTGCGAAATAGTACAATTGTCATTACACCTTGAATAGGGCGAAGTAGAAGAGAGCATGCAAACAAATTTAGTATTTAGTTGTATACAAACAAAAAATACTTTAATATGGCATCACTTTAAATTTATATTAAATATTGTAACGATGTAATATTTTTGTTTTATTATTGTATACAGTATTCATATTTATTTCTTTTTCTTATTTTTTTTTTTTTTTTGTATTATTATACTTTTTATGCTTATCGATTGAAACATATCCTGTTGAGCAATATTTACATAAACTAATTTGGCCTTTTACAAATAGGTATATTTCTATCGACATATATATATATATATATATATATATATATATATATTATATATATAGCATAGAGACATCTATATAAATAAATCTCCTCATCTAGACCTGTATATATATATATATATATATATATATATATATATATAAATAAATATATATGTACAGTGTACTCTATACAAGTACTTTTTCTTTGCTTATAAAAATTATGTTATTTTTATATGTAAAAATTTATTTTAATATGTGAAAGCAAAAATATATAAAATGAAATTTTTTTATTTCTTACCTGTAAAATGTTCCATCATTTTTCACAGTCAAAGCATGATCATCAATTGGAAATATATATCCATGTGATGCTATTAAATGGGCAAAATGTAAAGCCTCAGTTACATCTTCGACATCAAATTGTTTTAATATCCATGATATTAAATCAGCTCCAGTAAATACTGTTGGTACTTTACTCATAAATGATTTAACAGTACGAACTGGTACACCAGTTGATTCAGCTTGCATTTTTTCAATTATTGCTTCCATCTATGATTTAAAAATATTTGAAACGAAAGATAACAATATATAATATAACAAAAAGGATATAATGTAGTATATATGTATTATATTATGTACGTATAAAATAAAATTGCATTTTTTAATTAACAAAATAATGTTCATAGAAATTGATTTGTTGATTTGATTTTGTCCCCAATAACAATGAAACATGTCTGTTATTGTGTGTGAGGAATATTCAACAAATCATTTACAAATTAGAAATAAACTGATTTTCATTATTTTTATTGTTAAATGTGAATAATACGACACGTATTGATTATACAATTTACTGATCATCAATGATTTATTGAAATATAATTGTAAAATTTTAGAAAATAAATAAATATACTCGTAAATTGTCGTGTTCATTCTATGAATGGTAATAATAAATATTTTATATAGATATATCGTAGGTGTGAACACAATAATGTTCAGCAGAAATAAAAGTACTGTTTGCTTCTTTTAGAAAATTCCAATGTGAAACAAGAATTGGTACAAGTGCCCACACTTTCACTGGAAATCCCATTAAGGTTGTAGTTTAGTTTAATTTACTTTAAAAGGGTTCATAGCCCTAGTAATCCATTGCTACAACAACATTAGACCGAAGTGTGTGTTAGTTCTAGTCCCTTAGTTACTTTTGTATTTCATCTTGAACGGACTGGTTTTTTTTTTTTTTACTTTATTTGTTTATTTATTTCTAAGTTCAAAATTTTCAATAGTAGTTTGTAGTTTTTACTTTTTACATACAATTTTTTAAATAAATGTCTATCTATATAATGTTTATGGTATTTAAATAATTTTAATTTAATTTGACGAATTTTGAAATAAAATTCTATTCAAAGCCTTAGCCGTAGTTGTCTGGCTGTATATTTTATTTTTAAAGTGTCTTATAAATAAATGACTCATAAACCTAATAATTATACTATATTAATAGATTCAAACTATTAATTAAGTTAAATTTATAATAAAATAACAATTAATAGTTTTTTGTAAAACAATAAGTAGTTTTTTATTGTAAATTTGGGACAATCAATTGTTTCGTGTCGTTTTCGAAATCAACCATTTGTAAATTTTCTTTATTTTTGCCCCCTTCATCACATCACAACACACACCTTTATCTATTTTTCGAACAATACCCGTAGCTAAGAAAAATAATCTGTGGATATACTGAAAAGGGACCTTTAACATTTTTGTTAGGTTGCCAGACATATGCCTTCACAACCATTTAAGTTTACTTTTCGTTACACCTATGCATTCCTTTCTTATCTATGTATCATCTTTTACATCTTTCTTCATATGTTATCTTATTCTGTCCTATCACAACTAAGCGGTATGTAAATGCTAGAGGTAATATCTAACGTTTTTGGGGTTGATTATAAAATATTCATAAAAATAAAAAATCGAAAATCAAGTAGGAGTTCATTTTTCTATTATATGAAATTAAATTTAATTGTACGAGTATATAAAAGTACCTGACATGTGCCGTCAACAAAAACCCATCTACAAGCGCTCTTTCTGGACTCTCTAGGTGGGAAATCTTGCACGTATGAGAATTAGAAGCCTCCATCCCTTTGTGAAAGGGGTGAAATGGGTTATGATGGGTAGAATAAGCGCGGCGAAATCTTTAGTCTAAGTATGCCGACTTTTGCAGTGACATCTCTGTCGTCCTATAGCTTAAAATCCAGTTCTCAACAAAAATGAAACAAATTTATTTACTACTGTGTAAAATACATAGACGAACAGGGCATTTCAAACTACATTTTATCTTGAAAAAATCGGATTCAAAATTGAGGTTGGTTGTTGTTATAAATGCATATTATTCAATTTGCATTTTCTGAATTTATGAAAACACTTCTGATTTTTTGAATGATGTTCATAAATGCAAACTGAAAGTCTACCTGGCGTCAACTTGACACCCGACGTTGCCCAGGCCCAACATAAAATTAGTAAAAATTACTTCGTTATAATTAATTTTATTTATAAAGCGAATTGAAAAAGAAAAATGGTTTCTAAATAATATTCTAGAACTTGTTTCCACGTTATGCTTGTCTTTTCAAGTTCTTGTTGTTTTATGGTCCTCCGCCATGTGTTCTTTGGGCGACCAGGTCTTCTTGTGTGTTGTGGGTTCCATTCTAAGCGTATTCGCGCCATGTTATTTGATGACTTTTTTAGTGTGTGTAGCCTATCCATTTCCATTTCCTTCTTCGGATTTGTTTCGCAATGGGTTCTTCGCTGGTTAGTATCCAGAGGTCCTTGTTGCTTGTTGTGTTTGGCCAGAACTTTCGGCATGTCAAGACATTTATTAATGAAGACTTGTAACTTCTTCTGGTGGATAATTGTTGATGTTAACCAAGTTTCACTGCCTTAGTATATCAGGATTGATTTTCCACAAGACCGGAGTATTCTAAGCTTAGTTGCTGTGTAATTTGGCTGTTCCTCCATATCGGTTGCAATCTTCCAAATGCTGCTCTAGCTTCTTAATCTATTTTCTAGATCTTCTTGAGCCCCACCACTATTTTCTATTATACTTCCCAAGTAACAGAAGGTATTCACAAATACTATTTGTTCTTCTTATTCCTCCCTTTATTGAGCAGGTTTTTTCTAGTATATTATCTAGGACGATTATGAAGAGGAGTGGTAAGAGAGGACATCCTTCTTTGACTCCGATTTTGTGGTGAAGGAAGCACTTTTTTCTCACCTGTGAATTACTGAGAGTTCGGCTTCTTCGTATAATGCTTGAATTAGGCGGATTATTTTTTCTGGTGTTCTTTTGTCCCTTAGTGTTTTCTATATCGTAACGCGCTTAATTGTGTCGAAAAGCTTCTTGAAGTCAAGCATGTATGGTTTTATACTTAATTGATTGTTCTACTATTATCCGAAGTGTACGGCAAGTATCCAATTCAAACTCTTACTTCAACGTTAACAAAATACTGTTTAGCAAAATAGGTGGTTGGCTAAAAAAAGTCAGGTATAATAAAAAAAATGATTTATCATTTAATTCGTTTATATTATTGCAAATAACTAGGAACAACCTGTTCGAATATTAAATTATATCTCTTTATATAGGCTAACCGATCGATAGGATGGTAAGTAAATGCAATCTAACGATGTGATAGGCACCGGTTCAAATCCCATGTAAAATAAAAGTCGAATACTTCTTACACTAGACTAGAGAATAGGTGGTGCGAGCAATAATAAATAGAATGGCAACAGTAGACTAATCCATGAATCAAGAACTGAAACACAGCCTTTCGGGAGGCTAAGGTTGATATAGGCCCTAGGCAGAGTATACCCCTAACGTATAGCTCTGATAAAACCTAGGAAAAGCCCTCTGGTTTAACAACTACAGCTCTGTCAACAAATCCGACTCCACCTCCGCGAAGGTAGGTAACATAGTTATCTGCCGGGTGCCTCCTGGAAACTTACTTTGTAAGGCGGACGAGAGTGAGTGAATGCGTGAACTTAGGGCAATAACTAAGTAAACCGGTTAGGCTGGATCAAGCAACATCTTCAATTACTTCACGGATGAAGAAGAACTCACGAGAGAAACGGATTGGATTCTTAAAAAAAACAAAAAGACCATCCAAAAAAAGGAAAGCAGGGGGTAGCCCCGAAACTGCCCAACAGAAAAAAGAATCACCAAAAACAAAAAAAGCAGCTGCGGATAAAAAATTTAAAAAAGAGGAACATAAACCACCACCTATTATGGTTCATTAGTTAGGTACCTTTGGTGAGCTAAATAATTTAATAAAGCAAACCACTAAAAATGAATGCAAGTACACATCTTATAATAATAACGTCTGGAAGATCAATGTTACTGATAGTGACACATACAGATGTATAACAAATGATTTAACATCAAAGAAAGTTCAGTGGCACTCCTATGAGAACAAAGCTACCAGACCAACAAAAGTTATGGCCAGGGGATTACATCCTTCATGCGATGAAAATGAAATAGTTCAAGACCTGAGAGATAACGGTTTCCAGATACTAGAAGCCAAAAACATAATTATTAAAGATAAAATCGAAAAGAACGATGGTAGCTTTATCACTCAAAGAAGAGGATTACCATTGTTTATGTTAACATTCGATAATAGAGAAAATATAGAAAAAAATTTTTCTATTAAAACAATAATGAAAATAGTCGTTAAAATTGAACCACTAAGAAAAAACAAAAAGTTAATCCCATAGTGCAAGAGATGCCAAGCTTTTGGGCATACACAAAGTTATTGTAATAGAGACTGTGCTTGCGTTAAGTGTGGCGGTAAGCATTTCACAAAAAGCTGCATTTTAAAGTTGGGAGAAAAAGCCAAATGTATTAATTGTCGTGGTGATCATCCGGCAAACTACAGAGGATGCCCAATTGCAAAAGAACAGCAAGCCAGAAGAAACAAACAAGCAAAACTACCCCAAATTCAAAAGATTAATACTTATAAAAATGAAAAATTTGTTGACACGAATAGAAAACCTACAGTAATAAATGCTGTACGTAATGTAAATGCTAAATCATACCAAATTGTGAAAAACTCCCGTAAGGAAGATGATTGCCCAGTCAAGGATATATTAAGTCTTATCCTACAGAGACTAACAAACCAAGACGAATTTATAAAAACATTATCTGACGAGATTACAACGATAAAAAACCATAGCAGAAAACCACCGCAGTCACGTAAAAAATAGGCCACACCCTTAGAGTTTCTACATGGAATGCAAATGGACTCTTCCAACACATTTTAGAACTCGAAATTTTTCTGAAGGATCAAAACATAGATATATGTCTAATTTCTGAAACACACTTCACAAAGAAATTCAGTATTAAAATTCCTAATTACGTCTGTTATCATACTTCCCATCCAGATGACAAAGCAAGAGGAGGAACAGCAATACTGATAAAAGGCAACATTCAACACCATGAGGAGCAGAAAATACAAAATGCAATGATGAAAGTTACAACAATTAACATTAAGGTAAAAAATAAGGTCTTCAAAATCTCGGCTATCTATTGTCCACCAAGACTCTGGTGCCCCAACCTATTGGCCCACTGACCCAGCGAAAATACCTGATTTGATTGATTTCTTTATAACAAAGGGAATAAATAGAAACCACACATATGCCGTGAGCAATGATGACCTATCGTCTGACCACACTCCAGTGATCATGGTTCTAAGCGAAAAAGTTGAACCCAAAAATTGCCTCCCAAGACTTACAAACAAGAAAACTGATTGGGATATGCTTAGAGAAAAACTTGAGCAATTCATTACTCTAGGATCCGTGGAATCAAGAAACCAAATTGATGCAGTAGTCGAGCAACTCATTGTAGACGTGCAGCAAGCAGCAAAGGAGAGCACGCCATGTTTTGACTCGAAATATCACTCGAGAGTGAGCTATACTCCAGAAATAAGAGCACTGGTTATGGAGAACTTTTCGAAGGGCACGACGAAAATCGCAATCAACGAGGTACCCAGGTGATAAAATTATATTCAATCGCTTAAATAATCAACTAAAACAGCAAATCAGAAATATAAAAAATAACTCATTTAATGAATTCTTAAACAACTTATCAGCCGATGCTTATACTGACTACTCGCTTTGGAAAGCAGCTAAACGAATAAATAGACCACAGGTGCAAGATCCACCATTGAAAACACAAGCTGGTAGCTGGGTCGGTAACCCAAAAGAAAAAGCTAAGATTTTTGCTGACCACTTGGCAGAGGTCTTCACAGCACCAACACAAAATCTTGCAAATGAAAATATAACTCTCGAAGTTAAAATAGATGAAGCGGAAATTTCGCATGTCACTCAAACACGAGCAGAGACTGCAAACTCATGTGAACTCGGAAATGGCAGCAGTTCTTCATATCGACAGCAGTATCCGTCGACTCAAGAGAACGAAACCCCACGAGCTGGTCACTACCTAAAGTGGAAAATTTTACGATAATAGTTTCCTTTACGGAAATTATTGTTTCAATAATTTTCCTTTGCGAAAAAATCTAAATAATCTTCCCACGCGGAACTATTGCTGTGGCTATCTCCTTCACGGGAAATATCATAGTGATAAAGTTCCTACACGGTAATTATTATGATGTTAGCGATCCTCCACGGAAACTATCACTAACAATTTCCTAAACACGCGACCGAAAATTTACGAAAAAAAAGTCATTAGTCGATCTTACGTATATTGGTTATAACGGAAAAAAGATAGGTGGGCTTTAGTGCGTTCGATTCCTACACTACCAAGACGCACACGCGGCTGGAGCTCTTGATGTCCTTCGGGGATTACCTCCTATCTTTCGCAAAAAAAAAAAAAAAAATTAGTCTTTCCACATCAAGGAACTGACAAAACATTTTGATTTATTCAAAAAGAACAAGTTTATTAAAATCATACAAGCTAAATTTATGTTATTATAATCCAATATGTTTATAACTCTAAAGTTACCGAATTAAAAATATACGATTAGTAATGAGTACAGACTAAACAGCCTAATTAGTCTTGCTTTAAAAGTCTTCTTAAAAATTATAAGTAATCGATTGTGCAATCATAACTATAATGTAAAACTAAAACATTAACAAGCGACATGAGATTACTATGGGTAGCATGCAATTCAGTTTCAAAAAAACAACTGGATTAATAGAAATTCTTTTAGACATTCAACAACTTGTGCAAAACTATAGAGACGTTAAAAAAATGTATATATATACTTTATAGATTATGGAAATGCCATCAATTGAGTGAAACATAATAAACGGATCGAATATATATAAAAATTAAAATCGATTGCAAGTATATACTTTGCATGTAAATCTATGCGAGATGCAACTGCAAGTAACTTAATTAACTATCACCAGAGTTGTTCGACAAAGCCATACACTCTCACTAGTATTATTTAATAATTAATATATATTCTGATTTTATTAATTTTATTAATTAATATATACGCTTTTCAAGAATCAATCAGCGGAATAAGAAATTTATAACTATAAGGCCATACAAAATTGTGAGCTATGATCGTAAAAAAGTTCATATAATAAATAAAAAGGTAAATATTTATATAAAATATTTAATAGTTACAAATTTTCATTTTTGAGCTACATTAATTTATTAATTTAGATAGGCATTTATTAGCTAAATACAAAAATTGTTCGTAAATTGTTTATAAAATTTTTCGTAATAAAGAAAAAAGGAAAGAAGTTGTTTTTATTAATAAAATCCGGTACACGAAAGTGACACGATACTAATAGCTGATAATATCAATGATTTTCGGTACTTATAGCAAAATCAAATTAGCCAACTATGTAATCTTAGCTACAACGCAACAAAAACAAAATTGATGATTGTGAGCACAAATTTATATTTAAGAAATAACATTTTGTGTCTCAATTGGCTGGCTTAGGAGAAAATGAGGCTCATATAAATTGGTGCAAAATATAAAATAGAAATAGCGAGACCCATATTTTTTTAAAGTATGTATAGAAAACTTCCTTGTCATTCTTATTTTTGTTTATTCTTATTTCTATAACACTGCGGCTACAGAGAAGCATAATGTTTCGTTTGAACTTTGAAAAAATCATTCGAAATTTTACAGATGAATTCTACATCAAATAATTACATACATAAACAGAGTGATGCATTACACATTGGATAGCATAATAGGTATAAGAACGCCTGTCTTTCAACCAAAGTGTCCAAGGTTCGATTCCCAACGAAGCAAAAATAAATGTTGCACAGGTTTTTTGACATGCTGCAGTAGGTGCTCTTTGTCATTTGGGCAAAAAAAAAAATTACAAAAAAACAGAGTATAATTTGGTAACAACAACTCAAGTAAAAAGAAACTACGCTATTAAATAAGGCTTAGTTCCTGACACAATAGCAGTAGTTTTCCACATTTGATGAGTTGATATGCCAATGTCAGACATTTGATATATTAATACTCGAAAAAAAAATTATAGTAAAATAAGTTATAGAAAAAAACTTCCAGTAACGTACTTTGTTAAGCACGAAAAGGTAAAATAAAGGAACTAAAAAACCTAAGTTAATGTCAAGAACAAAAACAAAAAACAAAGAGTGACAAAATCGAAGACTTCTATCTAATATTCATTTAATGTAGATAAGAAAACTAAGCTAGCTTCTACATTTTTGACTAATCATTTATAAATAGAAAATTCAGGATATAGTCTAAGTAGATTATAATCATATATGTATGTAAATTATTTAGGCAAAAGTTTTTAAATTCGTCGGCTGAGTTCTGAAAGGCTCCATATGCCACTCAGTTTCGAGTAAACGAGATTTGAGGTTTGAAGTTAGTTAAAAAAAAACTGTACGAAAACTGTATGTTTTTGTAATTTTCACAATAACTTGATACTAATTTTATTATTTTAATTGCAAAATTTCAAGTGCTTACGGCTTTTAGTTTATAAGTTATAGGCATTTTTGTTTTTCGAAATCGATTCCCAAACGACCCATATCCATTTTTTTTAACAAGTTGATTTTAGTCCAGGCACGTAGGTCAAATTTACCTGGATATGGCTCGTTTTATCACTAAACTTTACAAATGAATGTATGGTCCACTACATATTAAAAAATATTTATGGTATTAAAAAATTTCAAAATTAAAAATCAGTTTATTTCATTGAGATCACATTCTCTAATATCAATATTATAATCTAAAACAAAAACAATAATTCAATTACTAAAAAAATAAAGAACTTAAAATTATTTATTATATACCTTACCTAAGTATACCTTAACTTATAGCTATTAAAGAAGTACGGTGTTATTATGGCGAAAATAACCATACGTTTTTGAAATCAATGGTTATTCCCTCCATAATAAAAGCTTACGACGATTTCAATCACAATTATTTTATTATTAATAATGCTTTTAGAGAGTTTTGATCCTTTGTTGGACATATGTGTCAGGCATATGGATATGGGGCATTTCAGAAACAATTCAATCTTGACGTCAAACTTCATACAAAAAGGACCCATATCCAAAAAATTGGCGTTTGGGTCATTTTATAATTAACAAAGTATTACAAAGGTGGATATGGGTCATTCCGGAACTAAATATCTCCAAAACGGTAAAAGATAGCGAAAAACGGTTCGGGACAAAAGAAAGAACGTGTCGCAAAACCTAAGAACCTGTTCCTAAGTCAAAAAAAGTGAAAATAGTTTATGGAGCCTTGGAGACGAATTTTAAATTATAAAAATTATATTTTTTTAAGTATATAAGTAGTAAAAATTATAAATTATAAAACGGAATCAAAGTCTAATAAAAAATCTACATCTCTTCATACTTAAGAAAATAAATTAAAATAAATAAACATTCCTATGCTGAATTATTTTCTATATGGACATCTAAAATATGTAAGCGAAAGCTATTCCTAATAAGAGATTTAAATTAGATTTAGATGTAGCGTTATGTGAATGACGCTGTTCCAAAATATGCTACGCTGAGAGTATAGTGAAAATAAAATTAAAACTTCATCAACCATCGATTCTTACTAAATAAAAAGAAAACAAAAATCATGTTGTCGGAAACAAAAATTTTAGCTACAACTCTCAATTTTAACTAAAATAGGTTTAACATTGAAATAGTTCCAACTTTTAATAATTTAGGATTGGTATTGTATAGCAAATTAAAATGAAATTATTATATAGACTTATGATCTTAAAAAGCGACTCAGAACCTTCTTCAATAGTAAAACGCTATTACACAATTTATTCATCGTACATTCTATCAAGTATGTTATATCTAAGCACAATATGTGCTATGGCATGGATTCAATTAATAAATAAAATGTTAAATGTAAAGATACTACACAAAAAAGTTATAAAAGTAATACATTATTATCCTATTAGCTTCTCCTGAGACATTTTATGACAAAAAAAACACGTATTTCACTGTTTGTTGAAAATTGGGGCAGCTTCGGGTAGCTGTCATACAACTTCTACGGCCTATCAAGAATATTTCAAAAACCAAAGGTGTTACAGATCTAAACATTTACACTCAGGCACTCTTTCAAAAATAAAAAAATACGACTGTTACCGATTTCGAAAAAAATATTTGCAATAATCTAATGGATTTAATATATGCTTGGTGAAAGAAAAATTTCAGAAGACTTAAATGTCAAAATTGAAATAGGAACGATCAGTACAACCATTCAAAGTATAAAAGAGTTGACTGATGAAAATGTATTTTCGAATTTTGGGAATAAGTATAAAAAAATTTCATGGCTATGTGAATTAGCTCCAAAACATATAACAGTTCATTTTAGTAATCAGAAACTACTGCAGGGGGATCCATGTATTTACAAATCTATAAATATATAGGTACCCAATGAAAATGAACTACCTATAACGAAGCTTATTCATTCATTGGATTTGACAGGGTTCCCTCCTCACCAAATGGAATTAAAGTAGCCGGTTCAGTAGTGTTTCTATGAAATTTAACGCAGCCAAAACGATGGTACTAGATTCGGGTAACTTTGCTAGGGAATATATTAAACATATAACTTTTTTTTATAGAAGAGGAGTTGAAATCCATAATCACAGCACAAGAAACAAATTCAGCTTTTATTTAACGTTATTCAAAACATATAACCAAAGAAATAATTGCCAACACAAACGCAGAAAAATATATAACAAATGAACCCAAGTGAACTAAAATATATAATAGATATTGAACACTATAAAAAGAAAATTAAAAAATATGTTGTAGTAAATTGTACATAAATTATGACTGTAAAGAAATTTATATATAAACACTATCAGTTCTAAATAATTATAATAACAAGATCAGACAGCTAAGGGATGTTAACAAATTATAACTTCTAAAATTTTTTATTATATTTACTGTAATTTATTATATTTATTCTACATAAAATATTGTAATTTATTACTTCTGCCCAGCATTAGCTAGAATCAAACTCTGGTCTTTAGATGAAACCTACATTGCCTTCCCCACCAATGTAGGTTTTATTGCGGAAAGCAAAATAGGAGATCTGATCAACCTTCTCAATCACACACGGTGGTTCTAGTATTGAGTTCCTGGGGAGAGTAAAATTGAGAGAGTGATCCTCTAAAATAATCAATAACAACATATACACCGTCGAGTCGGGGTATCAAAAAGGCACAATTGAGTGCACATTGGCTTTCCAGAAGCAACTATACTGGAATCGCCACTTTTATCTACCTACACTAAGAGAAATAATATGTTTATCCAATGGTTACGAGAAATATATTATGGTTACTTTAAACTTATTATGTTAGATATAGTTGAAACAAACATTTGATATGTAAATGAGGAATATAACCAGGGTTGATAGAAACATATTATATTTGTGTTAACAATAATATAGTTAATCCAAATATATACCTACGTTGTAATAAATTATGGTTGCTACAACTATATTTAAAAAAATGTAAATCAACTATAAATTATATTGCTTATAAAAATATTATGGTTGTGGATATCATAATATGGTTAAGAAGCTCATAATTCAGTAGTTGTAACAAACATATTTTGGTTAAAGAAATAATATTATAGTTGTTTTACAACTATTTGTAGTAATACTAATCATATTATGATTGAAGCAATCATGTTATAGTTGCTTTATGGTTGAAGTAATCATATTATAGTTGGCGTTAAAATAAAATGCTTCAAAAATAAAAAAATACTTGAATATTCAGTCTTCTGTTGTTGTTTGCCAAGTTAAAACGTGTTTTAAAATATAAGCGTACCTAATGTAAAAACTCTTAGCTGACGGATATAAATTGGTAAGTGTTTGTATACATTTCACCACAACATTTTATAAACTATCCACTAATTTTTTATCTAGAATTCTAGATGTTGATAGACAATAAAGTGTACTTTATGAAAAACTGGATAAAATGTTGTGAGAGGAAATATTTCAATATAAGTTGAAATAGTTAGTTATTAAAATAATAACAAAACAGAATAAATAATCTAAGTTAAGACGAACTATTGAAAAACTAATAAAAGGAAACTATACAGGTTAGTTAAATTATAATTATTTAATAATCTGTTCAATCAAACAGTTTCTTATTTTTATGGCAATATATTACGAAAGTTGCGGCTTTCTTTAGAATCTCTTGTCAGATGCTATAATATAAGTACTTTTTAATTTGCAGGTAATATTAACTATTACAATATATTTATGTTTTTATTTTTTATTTTTTACAGTTATCAGCAGCTGAAGATGATAAATTTAAAAGTTATGTAGTTGATGTAGACAGCACCAATTTAACAAAATTTGATATTTATTGGACATTTATTTATTATAACTGACAGAAAAATATAATCCTCTCGAAATTAACTATACTGTGCTTTTATTTCAAATATAATATATTTACTTCAATCATATTTATTTTTGTTTCAATTAAAATTAATGTTGCTGCAACCATAACTTAAGTTTGGGAGAATAATATTATTATTGAACCTACTATAAATTATGTTTGGTGTAAAAATACATATTTTTCATTCAACCATATTATATTTATTTTAAACATAATATTATATTAGTTAATCATATTTAAAACAACAAAATTATAGTTGAGAACAAAATATCGTCTTGTAGAAAGTATAACTATAAAATGTTTACTCCAAACATAATTATTTTTGTTTCAATTATAAATAATATTGCTGCAAACATAATTATGTTTGTGAAGATAATAATATTGTTGTGTGAACTATGAACTATTTTTGTTGCAACCATATTATATTTCATTTAACCATATAAAAAACTTTTTAGCTTTATATAAAACCCATAGTTACATGAAGTAATATGGTTAATGTAATTATATTTTCCAACCATATTATTGTTCTTAAATTTTATAGTTGAGCCAAACATATTTTTTTGCTCAGTGTACCTATATTATGCCTAAATTAGTTTTACTTTTATTTTTTTTATAAATTTTCTGTATAATAAACCATTTAATGTAATTTAATTTGATAGAATATTAACCTAAATAATTTTTATGCGTAGCCGCTGTTGGATATAAACAAAATACATGAATTATAGTCGGATTGTGAAGTTTTAGGATTTTGGTATTTTGAGATTTTTATTTGGAATTTCTAGGTCAATTGTACATATAATTAATGTTCAGAATTGATGATTGCTGGTCCATAAAAATATGAAAAAATTTATCTAGGCAATGCTTATCAGATATACACTCTCAAACATTGAATTATTATTTAAATTAATTTAAACTTAGCTAATATTAATGAAAGTTAAATAATTTTCCAAAATACACACAAATGAAATGCAAGTAAATGAAAATACAGGCATATATTATGCTTCCTAATAATAACAATAAGTATATTAAATTAAATTACCGAAGTAATATAGACTTATAAGATTATTATAATGAAACTATAACACTAGAAAATGATATATCAGAAATCTTATAATAAAAAATTAATTTAACAGAAATTGTAATAGGTATGTGGAAAACAGCTTCAAAGTATATAGACTAGAATTTCAGGACTGAATCACAAGACACAATTGTAGCTACCTTACATCTCAAAAATAATCCTTGGCTTAATAGTTCTCTTCGTAATATGAAAATTAGGAAAATAAACCAATATAATGAGGCAAATTTAATAAATTCTTATGATGACTGGGTGAAATATAAAACCATACGAAATAAATATAAAAACCAGCTAAATCAGACTAAAAATAACTTTATAAGTAATAAAATTCTGAAGAGCAAGGACCAATCGAAAATGTGAAAAAAAAATAAAAACGTTAATACTAAAAGAAAAAAAAAATAACATTATCGAAGTCAATTTTAACGGTTTGATTTATAAAAACAGTATGGATTTAGCAACAAATTTTAATACATACTTTGTAAATAATGTAGTAGAAATTAATAATAGTATTTCAAACATACCTTACCAAAATTTAATATTAAGAAATAATACAAATCAGTTTAATTTTAAAAAGTATTTTGAAAAAAAAATAAATAATAAAAAAGACTTTAATTATGTAAACTTTAAAATGTTATTGGATATTTTTGATTTAATAACACATAATTTGATTGAAGTTATAAATGGTTCATAACATACGGGAATTTATCCAGAAGCATGGAAGGAAACAGCAGTAGCACCAATAGAAAAAGTAAAAAACTCAAAAATATGCAGTGATTTCCGTCCAATTAACATAACAAATAGAGTCAATAATTATTGAGAAGTTTGTGTATATTCAACTTAAAATGTATTTGAATGAGAACAATTTAATATCTAAATTCCAATCAGGTTTTAGGAAAAATCACAGTTGTGAAGCAGTTCTGAATCTGATTGTAGCAAATTGGAAACAACTTGTAGACGAAAAACAAACGATAGTAGCGGTTTTCCTTGACTTGAAAAGAGCATTTGAAAAAATAGACAGGAATATTCTATTATCGAAATTAGAAACATTAGGAGTTGAAAATATAGAACTTAATTGGTTCAAGTCATATTTAAGCAATAGAAGTCAAAAAACTAAAGTCAACTGTGTAGTCTCACAGGCAATTGAAGTTTTGTTGGGAGTTCCACAAGTATCCGTATTAGTGGTGTTATTGTTTCTAATATTCATGTGATATGGAGATAACTGTAATTTTTGCGCAACTGATCTTGTTTGCGGATGATGCACTTCTATATGTTTCAGTAAAATCAGCTAATGATTGCATAGAGAAAATAAATAATGATTTAGAAAGAGTCAACAAGTGGTTAAGAATGAATAAATTAAAACTAAATATAAATAAAACAAAGTTCATGATAACTAATGGTAGTTCAGAATACCAAGTAAAAATCGATGATGAACCTGTTGAAAAAGTAAGCGAAATTAAGTACTTAGGGTTAATATTAGATGAGCAATTAAAATTTCATAAGCATTTTGATTATATACATGCAAAAAAAAATTAGAAAAAAAACATACTTCCTCAACAAAATCAGAGATAAAAAGTCTTAAAAATGTGCAATATCAGTCAGTATACAATGCAATTATATGAATCCTAATTTTGAACTATATTCGAGTTTAACAGCATTTTTAAATAATGAACAAATAAGTCGATTGCAAAAGTTACAAAATAAAAATATGAGAAGTATTTTGAAATGTAATAGATTAACACATATAGACAATATGTTGAAATCATTAAATTGGCTGAAGATTAAACAAAGATTAATATTTAATACACTTGTGCTCTTATCTTCAAAATTTCTTTATCTTCACTATTTATCAGAAAAGTTAACATATGTAGGTGATGTTCAACAATATAGTTCAAGAAACATTTCCAACTTTAGATTACAGTTTTTTAGAACAGATATGGCTCAAAAGAATTTAATGTATGAAGGTTTAAATCTATTTAATAATTTACCTCCGGAAATAAAAACTGAAACTAATATTGAAATGTATAAAAAAAAAACTTATTAAAAGTATAAAAACATCTTATTTATTAATTTAAAATGAAAAATATTGTAAGTAGTATTGTTATAGTTTATATATTTACATGTATAAAACTAAATAAATTATTAAATCTAAATCTAAATCTAAATCTAAATCTCTAATAAAAGTATCACACATTCACACAATTGATATTTTTGTATTATATAATAAAAGTATTTTCATAAGTTTTTTCACTACTAATCCATATCCAATAAATTATTTTATAATCTTAAATTATTAAAACAAAAAGAGCTTAAGGTAAAAAAAAAAAAAAAAATTAAATAAAATTTTAAAAGTTTGAAAATTAAAGAATTTTATTTAAATGATTTTCCTTTTCTAAATCTCAACTTTCATATGAATTCCATTAATAATTGAATAAAAAAAAAATGTTTTTTTTTTGTTCTGTGATTCCACTCAAACAATTATGAAAAACTTTTCACACATACATTAACAATTAATTCAATTGTCAAAAAAGAAAATCTTCACACACACAAACACACATATACACCCATATAAATTATAATTCGCAGTACAATAATTTCAAATTCTCTAAGATCCCCTAATAAATATATTATATCTATATCTTTTAATTTATAAAAAAAAAAACTTTAACGACACTCAAAATTCACTTAGGCAAAAAATTTTTATTATTTTTCTGTATTTTGTTTCCTTTTCAAACAAAAAATGAAATGCAAACCAGAAAAATAGCACTAAAAATACAAAAACAGCAAAAAAAAAAGGTCAACAGAGTTTAAACATTATAGCCCTATCAAAATCTATGTTTATAGCCCTGCTGAATTACCTTCAAAATGAAATAACAAACCAACCAGAACAAAAATATAGAACACAAACAATACAAAAACAACAACAACAAGAACAGGAAAAATTGTGGATATCTTCTATACAACACTATACACTAAGTTCATAAAATTCATTTTCTTTCATGACTAATATTAGTATATAATAAAAAGTATAAAAAAAAAAAAAAAACAAACAAAAAGAAAAGAAAAAAAGGACCGACCGACAGACTCTCAACCGATCGAATAAAATAGAAAATGATAACAACAACAAAAAAAAAAGCTTTTAATACTAATTTACTTGTAGCTTCTATCATTCTTGTACCATTTTCTTTATATGCATACATAATGTACATATTATAATATGTTATATAGCTTATAATATACATTTAGTATATCCCAGAAGTCACGACTTAATCATGTAAACTTTTGTTTTAAAAAGGATCTTTGAAATTAAAATTATAATGACTGACTTTTTATTTCACTATTTACATATTTATATATATATATATACAATAACATATGGATATATTATATATAGTTAGTTCGTTTTTACTTTGATCTATATTATATACATTTATATATATGTATATTTGAAAAAAAAAAAAAATTTAAATATGCTTTTATACACATAGAATATATTATTTTAAATGAGCATGAAATTTATTTTTAGAATAATAACAATAACAACAACTAAAACAAAAAAAAAAAACAAATAAAAAGAACTATAATAATATACAAATGAATAATATACCGATAAAATATTGAAAGGATATTCGGTTAATTGATTGAAGTTTTTGAAAAATAAAATTACAATACACCATATACATACAGATGATGATATCCTTTTTATAAATAAAATAATAAAAAAAAACAAAAACAAAAAAAAATAAAAAAATTCATATAACAAAAGAAAATATTCAAATACTTTGCATTCAATTATTTAGCCTATATATAGGTATACACTTCTTTTGCATACATACAGATGACATACATCCATATACACATATAAATATTGTTGCCATCATCAATAATTTAAAGTCAATTTAAGGATTTGTTGAAAGCATTTTTAATTGAACCAATTTGAATTTAAGTGAATGGATTTCGAATACCAAATTAGAATCAAATTTATTTAATTATTAGGGAGTATATATATATGTATATATATGTAGGTATATTTATATAGAAAATATAGGTAGGTATCGATTATAAAGGGTGGTGATGAAAGTTTTATATTTATTTTATATACATATATCTTATACTTATGTATTTTTAAGATAAGATATTAATTACCTTTTTATAAACTAAAATATTTGGAGCATCTTCATTTCTATTCTTTATTGAACTGTGCGAATTTTGTAATTGTTGATGTTGATGCGAATGTTGTTGTTGTGTTGATACCGTTGTCGATGAAGAGGTAGAAATTGTTTTATTATTTGTAATTGCTGACGGAGTTATTGTTGTTGAAATTTGTTGTATTGTTGCTGTTGTTGTTGTTGTTGTTGTAGATGTTGATGATACCGATGTTATATTACCGATTGCATTTGATTTATCTTCTGAAGTCATTGTTACCATTTTTATTATAATAAATTAAATTATTATTTATTAGTATTATTATTATTAGATATTATTATATTTGGTATAATATGCTTAAATTGGTATATATTTCGTTATAGATAATTATTTTGAAATCTAATTTTCAATTTTTATGCAATCACATAAAGAATGAAAAGGATAACATTTAATTTATCATATTCACTTTTATTTTTATTATTATTATTTTTTTTTTAATTTCTACATCAATTCCATAACTTTTTTTTTTTAAACTTTTTTATTTTTACACTTTGAAATCACATTTAATCACTAAACATAATTAAAGGCTCTCTTAATCTATCTCTCTCTACATAAACACCACTATTAAATTGTGAGCCATTTTTTTTATTTTTCTTTTATTTTACTGAAAAAAATGAAAGTTCGATTTTTTAATATGCAGAAAACAAAAAAATAAGAATAAAAAAAAATTAAAACAAAAAATTTATTTTATCTACGGTAATAAACTTTATAGGAGAAAATAGAATGAAAGTTTTTCTTATATTTTTTTTTTTTTTACTACAGATTTTTTATTTTTCTTCAGAAATATTTGTACGCTTAAAATTTTTATATTTAAAATTTTCTATTTATTTAATTAAATTCTATTTTCTATTTACATATTTATTATTTAAAACATTTCAATTTAGAAATTTTCAATTGAATAAACAAATTTCAGAGCAAAAGAAAAAAATGTATAAAAATTTTGTATAGAGAACACACTAAAATTGAATTTTTATTTTTTATTTCTAATATAATATAAAAAAAATGTTGTTATCCTTGTTGGATGTTCCAACCGAAAATGAAATAACGAATTAAAAAGCTTTTTTCATTTTTGCATTTACTTATATTTTTTTAATGAATCGATTTTTATATTTGAACATGCGTCGTCCTTTTTAAGAATGAATATTTGCTTTTGTTTTTATTTTGTTTTTTTTTTAAATATTAGTACCTAACGAAAGTTTAAATAATTTTTGTGCCTGCCTCAAGTGTTGTTAGATTGTTTTACTCAGCAGATATGTCAAAAAAAAAAAAACAAAAAAAATTTAAAAGGATGAAGGATATTGAACTTTTGAATTTTCATTAGTTATTTTTATTTGTTTTTCTGTTGTGTAAGAATTTTCATTTTATTTGTATTATTTGCTTGGGTTCATAATATTTTATGTGTATAATTTATTATTTTAATTAATTGTAATGTCAATCAATTTTAAAAGATGGCGCGGTAAGCTTATTGTTTAAATGTAATATATAGTTTGCAAGAACAAAAATCAAAAATTACGTTGTTTATTTATTAGTAAACAATAATTATGTCCTTTTTATTAAAATTTGGAATAGTAGATAACTTTTAAATAATTATGATCAATTCAAACATAAATAGTTCATAATAATATAATTCATAATAATATAATAATAATAATAATAATATAATATATAAATATATAATAATAAAAATAATAATAATAACAATAAAAAAAATAATAACAATATTAGTAATAACAATAATAATAATAATAAAAATAACAACTATAATAATAATAATAATATTAATCTTATTTAATAATAATAATAATAATAACAATAAAAAAATAATAACAATAATAATAAAAATAACAACTATAATAATAATAATAAAAATAATAATTATATTATTAATTATTATATTATTAATATTAATTAATAAATAATAATAATAATAATAATAATAGTAATAATAATCAAAATAATAATAATAATCTTAATAAAAATAATAATAATAATAATAATAAAAATAATATAAATAAAAATAACAACTATAATAATAATATTAATCTTATTTAATAATAATAATAAAAATAAGAATTATAATAATAATAAAAATAATAATAATAAAAATAAGTATTATAATAATAATAAAAATAATAATAATAACAATAAAAAAATAATAACAATATTAGTAATAACAATAATAATATTAATAATAATAATAATAAAAATAACAACTATAATAATAATAATAAAAATAATAATTATAATAATAATTATTATTATTAATATTAATTAATAATAATAATAATAATAACAATAAAAACAATAATAATAATAATCTTGATAACAATAATAATAATAATAAAAATAATAATAATAAGAATAATATTAATAATAATAATAATAATTATAATAATAATAATTATAATAATAATAATAATAATTATAAATAATAATAATAATAATTATAATAATAAAAATAATAATAGGAATAAAATTTGAAAGTGATTTTTTTTTTTTTATTTATTTATTATTATAAAAATATATTATAATACAAATTGTACAAAAGAAAGCAAACAAAATATAATTTTAAACTTACTCATATAAAAAAATATAAAAATTGTATATCTATAAAAATTGACATTTATACAATTATTTTATAGTTTATTAATAAAGAATGTTAGAAAATTATAAATTTATACTAACTCTAAGATATATATGTAAGTGCAACTTGTTTTTAATAAGGCTGTGTGTTTATTGTAAGATCAATGTTGTTGTGTTTGTTTAATTAACATAACATTAACAGATTCATATTTATCATACCGGATGGTACGATGAAATACTAGATGAAACATATTTTCCGACTCTAAAGCGGTTTCTGTTTTGTTAATATTCAAGTGGATCATATGCATATCTCTATCATAAGAAGATTCAATTGCAATATTTAAGATTTTAATAATAAACATGTTATCAAAAACCTCCCTTCTGCATTTTAATAATTTAATATTCAATAACTTTAACAGGTTTCTATAAGGTGGCAAAATAACTGAATTTGACAAGGAAATACGTGGCACGAATTTTTAAAAAATGCTTTTTGTGTAGCTTCAATTCTTTTCATATGATTAAGGTAATGAGGCGACCACACTGAACTGGCATATTCAAGATTAGGTCAAACAAAGTGGACGTAAAAAGTGATTTAAGGACGTGTGGATCTTATTGCATTCTTTAGAAAATCTTTTGATGAAATTTAGAATGAAGTTAAATTTAATAATTATGGCATTTAATATCAATATCTTTAAAGAGTGAGACTCATTCATAGATTTATTTTCAAACGTACATATAATCAACCGTTACAGATTAAGTCTGATTGGAGATGTGGTAGATAGTGTCGCTTGCTGATATATATTTTTTTATAAATTAGAATAGCATTCTTCTATTGAATTAGTTAGAACTGGCACTAAAAAGGTGAAAGCTGTGGAATATAGGAATATGTATTCTGCGATGAGATGACAAATTATGGAATCGAAGAAAATCGATATATGTGCTGCTATAAATGCAGTGAAATATCGTTAATATACAATAATATGTGAAATTATAGCATTAAAAATAGCAACGGAAATACTTTTAAACAAAGGAATAGCAGAAAGAAACATTGTTTTTTTACTCAGATAGCCAAAAGGCTATAAAACCATGGAACAATTTAATAAAATAACAAAATCTAAGACAGTAGCAAACTGGTACAAAAAAATACTAAACGTTCTAAGGGAACCTAACGAAGTCTTAGGCATCTGACGATTTTTGTTATCATGAAAGTCAATTGAGTTGTTATAAGTCCACTGGGTTGACAATTTCGAGTCAACCACAATTTTGCTGTTGACTTTGAAGTATTATAATAATAGTATAGATACATATTTTTCATTTTGTAAAATGTATTATTTAATTAGATAATTAATAAAATAATAAAACATTTTTAAAAAAATTGTAAGTAACAAAAAAGGCAGTTGTAAAAACTGGTCAAAACTTATTATTTAAATAGACATTTAACAAAAATTAAAAAAAAAAAACGTATAAGTACTTTATTTAAAAAAGAATTTATAATGTTAAAATTGAAAGAAAAACTATTTCTACTAGAAGTAAAATATCAAATCAAAATTTAAAATACTAAATTACACTTACCTCAACCAAACTTATGTTTTTGACAATGCAAATCTTTTCTACAATGGTAACATTTTTATAGTCAATTCCATTTTATTCAGTAGAGTTTCATGATTGCGTGACTTATTTTTGTTGATTTTTTTATTAGAAAAAAGTCTAATATCATTAGACTTTCATGATTGAACCCTTAGCCGAAGTTATTAATTATTTTTACGATGGTTAATTTACTATAACGTCAACCAAAATATTAAATAGAAATCTGTTTTACAAAAGACAACGAGACTTGTTTTTTTTTAAGTCAAAGTGATCTAAAGTACAACCAGGTGTAATATATAATAAAAAAAAAAGTAGTTAGATGTAATTAAAACATATATTTCATATGGAAAATTAAAAACTTTCATCCCTAACTCCACTAATCCGATTTTTCGCACTGTAAATTCTGCATATTATTAACAATTTGTTCTTTAGATTTCCTATGTAATAATAATAAGTTATAGGTACATCAATTCTACAAAAAAAGAAGACGAATGCATTGCTCCAGCTTCCATATCTTCAGAATTGTAGTAGATATATGCTAGATATTATTTATAGGTACATCAATTCTACAAAAAAAGAAGACGAATGCATTGCTCCAGCTTCCATATCTTCAGAATTGTAGTAGATATATGCTAGATATTATTTTTTCAATTCGATTTCCTGTAACTTACGCTTAATTTCAAAATAGAACATTGTATATAACTCTTTTGTTATTAAAATAATCCACCTTAAAGAACTTTTACCTCATAGCGTACCACCGTGTGTATGTGTCATATTTCTGAAAGATTACTATTTTAATTTCCCAGAAAATAACAACAGGAATTTCTTATTCGCATTTTTAATCATACAAAACTTCGTTTTTTTTTCTTATACATAGAAAATTGGCTTCATAATTCTTGGTGGTACAAAAAGCTGTATTTTGGTGATGTAATCATATAGCAAAATAGCAAAATAATAAAAATCATACTCACTTCAGTTGCAATCTTAAGAATATCAGTTGCATATCATTAAATTGTACCTAGTTTAAAATCATTGATTCATTCAAATCCAAATGTACCTAGTACAGTATACATTAGTATATCAATAATTAAAAATTACAATAAAAAAATTACTGTAAAACCCATATTATGTTTATAATATATAAAATAGTATTTAAAAATATAGTATTTAGAACTAAATTTAAGATAAAATGTAAGCTAATCTTATCAAATTCATTTTAAATTTAAATTTAAATTTATTTTAAATTGAACATTTAATTATTGAAATGAAGAAAACATTGTTCGGAAAAAATTATTTTTAATCATTGAAGAATAAAATCTGTACCATAAAAAATATTATAAAAATAACCATGATAAGCATGGTTTAGCAGAAGACTCAAATAAGTTTTCTCTTTTAAACAATTGTCTTTTCAAACATTATCCTGGGTCTCCTTGATTAGAAAAAGCCATCCCATAAAATCAAATATTATTCAATTTTGATTAATTATGATATTGTGTTGTTAAAATAGAAACAATTTTTTTTTATCATCACTTTAATAGAAATATATTTTACGAATCTACATTCAGTTTTTATTTTTGAGAAGTTTGATTTAAAGTATTTTTTTTTTTCTTTTGTTATATATTAAATTTAGTTTTACTTCCCATATATTTAATATTAAATACATAATAAAATTCATCACGTATATGTATATATATATATATATATATATATATATATATATATATAAATATTTATGTATATATGTATGTAAATATTAGAAATATATTTATATTTATAATTAATTTTTACTTTTATTATATAAATTTTATTTTTCATTATGGATTGTATGAATTGTTTTTTTTTTTATTATTATTATTTTTTGTGTCAGGTCCAACCATTTTACATTTTGTTTTTAAATATCTAACACTTAATTTAGATTTGCTAAGAAAAAGCTTAATCAAGATGGATTTGATCCCACTGAACAACTTTAATTTCATTAGTTTTGTCGTTATATATAACTTTCATATTATGTATATTAAATTTAATTGTAAAATTATATTTTATAGTATTTAAAAGTTTTGAATATTACAATTATTACTTATTATATAAAAATATTTTTAAGTATTCATTTTTTAGTAAATAAATTAATTATCTATTTGCAATTAAATTATTAATAAATCTCAAAACCTCAACTCAGCCAAATAAATAATTATTTACTTTAAACATATAACTTTTAATAAGTTTTATACAGTGTTGTATAATTGATTGGTTGCATAATATTTTATATTTTTATAATAAATTCAATTCAATTATCGATTTACTGCAAAAGGATATTCCATAAATTGAATAATAATTTAAAAAATAATATTTTATATTTTATTAAATTCAATTATCGACTCACTGACAAAGGACATTCAATTAAATTGAATAATTTAAAAATAATAATTTACTAAAATTCAATTATCGACTCACTGACAAAGGACATTCAACTAAATTGTATAATAATTTAAAAAATAATATTTTAAATTTAATTATCGGCTATCGGAGAAAGAATTATCAAATGTAAATGCTAGTAGAAAAATAATGATGTGAATGATATATTACCAATATTATTATATGCGTTACTGGATTTTATATTAAATTAAATTGTTGATTCTCTTACAAAGGATTTTCAATTAAATTGAATAATAAATTAATAAAAATAATATATTAAATTCTATTATCGACTTGTTGACAAAGAACATTCAAAAAATAATATTTTAAATCAATTATCGGCTATCGGACAAGGAACTCTCAAATGCAATGCCAGTTGAAAAATGATGAAGATTATGTGAATGCTATTACTGACAAAAAAAAATACTATGCTAGCCAGTAATTACAAATTATCAATATTATTAGATATTACTCGATCCAACCTTAAGAAATGAACTACACAAAATGAAAATTTTAATAATTATTTTAAATCCATCATGATTAGCTTAACTTTTAATGAATAACTATGAAAATATTTTTTTTTTTTTTTTAATTTTAATATTTAATATTTAATTATACCATCAAGTTATTATTAATTTTTTTTTTATGTTTTTGTTTTTCCAAATTTTTCTTTTTTAGTTTTTTATCATTTTTAAAATATCAAAATACGACGAAACATTGTATATTTCTAATTTTAAATTAATAATATTATATATATATACGAAAAAAAAACAGAAAATTTACATTTTATAAATTAAACCATTCATAAAACATTTAACATTTATATTAGTAATTTAATTACATATTTATATATAAAAAAACATAATTAAAAAAAAAAAATTGTAAAAACAAATAAAATAATTTTAATGATTATATTTATTTTTAAAGCTCTTGATGAGGTTGAGAACTCGTACAGTCCTTATCAAAGAATCCAGCTGTTTGTTCATTAATTTCCTTCTTCAGTATATAAACAATAGCTATGGACAATATAATGTATGCCACTAGGAGTATCCATTGTAAAGTTTGGGTAAATTTCAATTGTGATTGAAGTTTTTCATTGATTTGCATTTGCTGACAAAGCTGAAATAAAAATAAAATATACAAAGTTATGTTAAGTTCTCCATCATATTGTATTTCAATAATCTGCGCAAAATTCTGATGAAAGACCGATCCATATTTTTATTTTTTTTTTTCAATCAGACAAAATCAGATGACAGATTTATTTAACATTTCAAATTTAATGGTTATTTATTATATCCGATTTGTATATGATATCTAAAAATTTAAAATATGTATTATATGTATTATATTCACTTACTGTTGAACTCAAATTTTGTATTTGTCCTGGTATATCATTTGAATCAATATGTCCGCCAACAATACGACCATTTTTAAAACCATCATCAGTAGGATTTGGTAATATACATTTTAATCGATGTTGTTCAATATGTAAACTTGTTGGTGGTGTAGTTTTCCATAGTTCATCAACTGCTGCTAAACTAGTCACCGTCTCTGGTATTACCATACACATTATTAAGAATTTATCTTTACTCATTGAAGATATTTGTTGGCCATGTTGTAATATAACATTAATTGTTACTGTTCCACGTGGTGATAGTCTTCCAGAACTTGGCCTAACCCGAAATTTTTCTGGTGATGTTGTTTTAATCTTTAAAAAAAAATATATATTCATTATAAATAATTTATAAAAAAAAAATTATAATATAATGCTCATTCAATCTTGCTGTACAATTGAATATTTATTTATTTATTTCATCAATCTACTCGGCTGTGCCGCTACAGATTTTTCTTATACACTAAACAAAAACTTTAAAAAGAAAAATATTATACAAAATAACTTAATTAGGATATGTATTCATTCAATTTACGATACAATTTGTGATTTTTCAACTTGAAAAACAATTCTACTAAAATTGAAGTCAATCTCCGAATAATGGCTCAATGAAAGCATAACTTATCCTATGTGTACTAATATATAAAAATCTTCTGTTTCTGAAGTCACAAGTTGATGTATAAATATTATATTGACTAGAATAATTGGACAATCAATTTTGACAATTTAGCAACATTACATCGAACTGAAAGAGTAGTAATATCTACAAGAAGACACTTATTCTCTTAGTATGTTGTAAGAGGTTACCAATTGAATTTTCTGAAACTAAATGTTACCAACTTTTTTAGAATGGATTCAATTCTCTTGATATGCTTAGCATATAGAAAAGTATCCAAATAGGAGAAGCATATTCTGGCAAAGGACGAACTAGTGTGGTCAAACTAGCTATATGTATGGATCTGAATAGTTTTTGGAATTACGTTTGATAAAGTCTAACATCGAAAAAGTTCTAGATGTAAGAAGATAAATATGAGAATTGAATTTTAATTCATATCAAGAATAATGCCAAGATCTTTATATTCATTGTCACTATATATATTGAAGCTATTATTTTTATAATTAAACTTTATAACACTAGCTATGATATGACATAGATTAAGAGAAATTTACAAACAATCCATTTAAACAACACCAATTATAGAATTTATTGATATTCTGCTACAATATAAGACAATCATTCGGACATTTGGCCTACATCATCATAATTCCGAAAACGGACAAGAATAAAAATAAAGATCAATCTTGCATGCCGATTAGCTTGTTTTCAATATTATCAAAACTGTTCGAAAAACGTTACATTAAAAAATAATTTATCTTCACAACTAGGAGAGTAAAATGTCCGAAATAACCCTAAGATACCTAAATTAGAACAAATGAAAATGTCATCAGATCTAGATTGCAGACTTACAACGGCTTTGACATATATTTAAAGGGAAAATCGACAAAATGTACTAGTTATCACTCAGAATTGTCACTTGAAAATAAAATAGACTAATATATAAAGTAATTCTAAAGCCAATTTGGACTTATTTAGAGTAAAGAAACAGCAGATTGACACGATATAGGACTACTACAAATAACATTTACAATAGAATAAAATATTCAACACAAAAGTTATAAAACCCACAACACCTAAAATCTAATATAAGGAACATATATTACACGCTGAGTAACGCACTAGGTAAAGCGCCTGTCTTTCAATGAAAAGGGTCCAGGTTTGATTCCCACAGATGAAACAAAAAATGCTTAATAAAAAACAAAAAATAAAATGTATCAATTTAACATCCTGTACAACTCCAGATTTTTATTTCGTTTATATTGAGAAGTAACATAATAACAAACCAACATTTTTCTGTTGTTGAAGAACTTACAAAATATTTAACCAACAATTTTGTAATCTAAACAACGATCCCATTATATTTCTTAATTATTATTATTTTATTTTCCTTCAAATTACAAACCAAAATAATTGTGTGTATACTATGTACCCTATATCTTTAAATTAATATAAAAAAGCTTTCATTTTTTTTAACTATTTGGCCTTTTTTAAAGATCATGGATCATTTCAAACACCAGTCAATATACATAACTTATTTCTATTGTTTTAGTATTAGAATTGTTACAATAAATATTTTTAAAGCTTTTCATTTTCATTTTCTATTTATTTAAAATTTTTGGTATTAACCTGTTTGGATTAATTAAAATTGTAGTTTACCTAGTAATTAATATACAACTCATTCTACATAGTTAGTAGTATCTACCTATCTATAGATTTTTTTTACTAATTAATTCTATTAATATTATTATGTACTACTAACTATATACGATACTTAAAACTTTCAAAATCAAATCAATTATCAATATTATATAATGTTATATGGTTATATACTACTTTGTGTATTGAGATCTTGTAATAAATACAATATAATAAAAACAATAATAAAAATAAGTTAGTATGTAAGAGTAAGAAACAAAGTAAGAAATAAAGTTAAAAAAAATATTTACTTTTTGATTACTCAGCCATTAACAAATAAAAAGTTGATGTCTAAATTTAAGCCTACTCACTAAACCTAACTTGAAAATAAATTAAAAAAGAACCAAAATGAGAAAAACAAAAGCTAAAATAGAGGAATGAATATTGAATCATATTTAAATTTATTTCAATATTTCTTCTATTTCTATATTATGTTATGTTACCGGTAAATGCCGTTTATAAGCATACTTAATTGTTAAATATTAATTATTGATGTTAAATGTCATTATCATCATACTGGGTGTTCCACAGCATGCTTATCAGCTTTTTAAGAGAAGGAGCCGTTATTTAAAATTAAAAAAAAATTTTTGTTAACTAAATCGAGAGTGCTCTATCAATTAGTGATATTTTCAACTTCCGGGAAGGACCGGAAAAGAGTTTTTTTTGGCTGAAATCGAGATTTTCAAATAGAAAGATGTATTTTTTTTTGCAATTTCGAATTCTACGTAAAAAAAAAAAAAAACTTTTAAATGATTTTTTTTTTGTTTTCTCAGTATTTCTCTTTAAAATTAATAAAAATAAAAAAAAATCCACCATGCTCTGGAACATCCGGTATACTCATAACATCCATAAAATTATAGAAAATAATATTTAGGATGATCAAATTAGTACTATATATTTTTTAAACATCATAAAGGCCATTTTTTCGCTTAGATTTCCTCCAAAATTAACATTTATTTATGTTAAATATTGCTTGGCAAATCACCATGGAAAAAAACACACGTGCTAAAATTTATTACAAAAATAATGAAAAATGAAAAAAATCATTTTCAACTCAACTCGATAGAACTCAAATTAATGACTTCGTAAATAAGCTCAATTGTTGCATTGTTGTTGAAGAAAGTGAAGTGAAGAAAGCCCACATAATTACATGAAATATGCTTACTTTTACATCTATGACAATATGTTAGATGATATTTACAACATGTTTAAGACATATTTACGTCTACAAAAATTAACAGTTTGATGTATTTAAAGCCTGATGTTACAACATGACAGTATTTTCTTGGAAATGAAAATGTCATTGTAATTTATTACTGTCAACAACGCTACAGAAATATGATTATACTGGTTTTTTGTTGAATGAATTATTCAATTAGATGATTTCGACTTGGGTCATAATGTGGTTTCAACAAGATGGTGCAACATGCCATACATATACATCTCATGACACAATTATTTTATTGAATGAAAATTTTAATGACAATGTTATCTCTAAAATACATATGTGAACTGGGCGCCAAAATAATACTATATAATTACAACAACATTGGTGTTTTTACTTTGGGGTTATGTTGAGTCATTGGTTTACACAAAATTATGTGTTTTTGGAGAAATTAGTACAGATTTATGTGAAAAAGTTGTCAAAACTTACGGTTCCATAATCAAATTTTTAAAAAAAGACACACTCGGATCTTTTTTCAAAAATTTTATTATGGAACACCAAGTTTTGGCAACTTTTTCATTTGTTTTACATCATGATTTACTTAAAAAATATTTTTAAATAAAAATGCCATAAGCCAATATTTTAAATTAATAAAAAGTTATTTTGATATCTTATACAGTTTTGTCCTTATTTCAAATTGAAAATATATAGCTCTTATTTGATCACAAATGGCCGATTGATAAAAAATGGCCGAATTTATTTTGCAGGTCATAGCTTAAAACTCTCTTAAAACAGAAAAAAAATTAAAAACAAAAAAACCAAAAAAAAACGTTTGACTAACTACTTTA
This sequence comes from Argyra leucocephala, assembly GCA_963942445.1. Classification (NCBI taxonomy): domain Eukaryota; kingdom Metazoa; phylum Arthropoda; class Insecta; order Diptera; family Dolichopodidae; genus Argyra; species Argyra leucocephala. The sequence goes on along the minus strand of OZ012679.1, from coordinate 47,485,281 downwards.
GTCAAAACTAACTCTCCCATTTAATAATCTTGGGTCCAAATTAAGTAAAAGCAATTTTTACCATCTATAATTATAATTGACAAGCATTTAAGGTCCTGCGCAGTAGACACCTTTTTATTTTATTTCGATTCTTCTACTCCTTAATGAATTTCTAATATATATAATGTATAAGATTGTATATAAAACAAAAATGCGCACACAGTTGAAAATTTTGTACTCATATGATTTTATTATTCAGCAAATACATTATGCATAAGTGAGATCTTATGAAAATAATAAACAAAAGTAAACAAATCAGTTATTATATTTTATATTATGTACTTGCGAATGAATCTTTGTACATATGCCAAAAAAAACAAAGAAACAAATTCATCTCAAATAAAAATTATAAAAAAGCAAAAACAAAAAAAATCAGTTGAATTGTTCATATGACTACCAAATTTATTTTTATATAGTAGAGTTAGAGTACTTCATTTTGATATAGTAGGTCACTTGAATTCTTCATTTTTATCTTTTTAAGTAACTGTTTCTAAATTTTTGTTATTTGTAGTAATAATATAGGTTTTATTAAAATTATGTATTATGTAGGTATATGTACGTACCTCTTTAATAACAAAACTTTTTATTTTTAGTAATTTTATCACTAAATGCTTCTTACTATAGGGAATATATCGGAAACGAAGCAGTATATGAGGGACGTGTATTTATGTGTCCTAAATAAAACTTACTAACTACAAAACTTTTTATTAAACACGAGTGGTTTCTGCTATATCGTGCGAAGTCTATGTCAGTACGTAAATTACTGTTTTTTTAAAAACTTTAAATTTGACTTCAACTTGAAATATAACTACTCAACAGGGGCCCCTAGTTAATATAATAACATACAAATACGATAACTAATGACAAAATTATTTAAATACTAGTAGCTTCAAAATTTATAGATACTTATTAGATACATTATGTCTGCCTATCCACTTAAGAAAAAAAAAACATATACTCAAAACAATGTTCTGCAAAATAGAGGGGGTTAACACTTCTGTATTATATTATAAATTTTCTAATACATAATATTATGTATATATCTTTTTACATAATTGTTTACATAAGTATCTATGTACACAATGTAATATGTATTTACTTTAATATAAAGTTGAAATTAAAGTTGTAAGTTGTTTCAAATTATACGGGACTGACTAGAAATTAAATTGATTTGTTCATTATTAAAATTTATTTTATTTTGGATTACGGAAATTATGACAATCAATATATACTAACCAGAAGGTTCTAGGTTCGAAACAACAAATTACGAGAAACAAAATATAACCGTTAATGATCAGATTGGTCTCTAAGAGTCTATGGTCTATTATATGGATATAAAATTTTTCAATACTACTCTCACCAAAATCAAATTATTTATCAACAAAACATAACGATGTATATATATATACATATATATTAGTTGAATATAATAATAATAACAGATAACAGAATTGAACAATAATAGAATTAACAAATAATAACAAATAACAGAATTGTAAGGTGTAAAATAGAAGTCGAAAGTTGTGAAAATATAATTAAATGATGAAACATCTGAAAACAGTTTTTATTAGAATTTACTCTTTAAATGAAATTAGCTTGAGTGGAAATAGATAACCCAGATCATCTGGAGGACTAATAAAAATCAACTGGAGGAGGCAGATACTGCGATGAAGCAAAAAATCGAATTAAGAAAAAATATCATAAATTCGACTAAACATAGATCGATTGTAACGGAAAAAATGTAGGTAATTTTAGTGGGTTCTACCAAATAGGCATGGTGCTCTCGGATATTACTTTAAAAAAAAACATATGTTATATTAGTTATGTTTTATAGTGTCCCCATATACATAAATAAATTTGGAATAATAAAAAAACAATTCGCATCAAATAAGTATTACTAGTATTTCAAGATTGTTACAAAAATCGTATTCAATTCCATTATGAATTGTTTTTCTTGGTACTATATTTTATTTTTATAATTAATTTAACTTAGACAACAACCGCATTTGTAATAATTTACCAAAAAAAATTTAAATTTAATTCTGGCGATGATTTTAGTACAAATTTAAAATTCAAATAAATTGAAATTTTTGAATGTTAAAATGATTTGTACATGGGGTGAAATTTTAAATTGAAGTTTCTTATTAAATATTAAAATAATTTTAAAAAATACTTAATTTCGCTACGTCTCCTAAATAAATATTTAAATATCTATCATTTAAGAGAATAATAATCAAAATAGGTTGTGAAATTGTTCAGATATTTGTTCCGTATTTTTTTTAAATGTACAGATTAAATATAACGATATGTTCTTTTTTTTCAAAAATCATTGACATAATTATGATCTTACGATTTCTTTATGTACATTTTGAAGAAAAGCAGAGGTGGGATATTTATTTATTTATTTTAACAGTTGATCCTACAAATAAATCTGTAGGTCAACTTTATAGGTCCTTTTCCCTTTCGAAATGTGGGCCTTTTTTTTTAATTAAACTATATTAATTATTTGGTATATATTTTGTATATTATATATTTCTATTATTTTTTTATTAGTTATATTATATCTTTATTAATTATTAAATTATATTTGAACTGATGTGGTTGTATAGAAAATTACATTTTTCAGTAATTTTCGCCATTTGAAAAATTTTTCGGTTCTCACGGGGTTTGAACCCGTGCTCCTTCGGTCGTTACATTACTACACTCGAGTGCTTTACCACTCGGCTACCGAGGCCACAGGTGGGATATTTTCAGAATTATTGTCTATAATATCTTTAAATCTTTAATTACATTATAGATTATACACAGCAATAGACCAATGAATTTTTAAAGCCAAACATTAGATTTTAAACGATACCTTTACAATTTAATGCACAGGTAGTACACTAAATAAGGATTGGGAAATAAAAATGTCCCTTTGATTTGTTTCGAAACATTTTGAATAAATTTGTTAATATTACTTTTGATCTTTAGTAGATTGTTTTCAGGTATATTTTTTTTGCATTGAGTAAACACGTTTTTTAGAATATGATTCTACATTCCATAAAATTTGGAAACAAACGAATCCCATAGGCAGTTTTAAGCCACATACGAATTTGCACGGAAATATTTAAGTGATAGCATTAAGGTTTTTATTACGTCTGAAGTGACAAAATTTATGATATATATATCTATTATAAATCTAGAGAAAATTTTATGTGATTCATGATGCACCGGTTCATATACCTATATGAATTGTATTCCGATTTGGGTCATATGTATAAAAATTATTAATTCAATTATGGAGAAAAGCTATTAAAAGTAATGCAGAAATAATAAATAATAACGAAATACATAAGAATCTGATAATACCTATGATTGGGTACGAACTTCCAAGATTAATAAGAAACTATTAAACTGATTATTGATTCGCCTCTCATCTCCTAGCGATGCTAGAGCTCAGAATAATATAAATATTTCTAGGTACCCATCATTAATAATAAAAGTATTTTAAATTTATTTTATAATATATTTTATTTTATTTGATTTATTTATTAAATTATTGAATAAAATGTAAAAATCTGAATACTAAGAATGGCCTTATGGCATGTAAACCAGCTCGATTCAAAATAAAAAATATATATTTTTGATACGGCCAAAAATATCTTTATTATTTTATTTAATACTGAGTTAGTTATTTATAACATAAATATGTATATATAGCCATTGTTTATAGTCAGTATTAAATAAAATAATAACGAAGCTTTTTTTTCAATTTTTTTACACAAATGTTCCGCATTGCAATATTAAGTGTCTGATCACTTTAACATGAGTATATTAATATTTAGTATATAAGATAAAAAAAATAAATTGAATTATAGTCAGTATTAAATAAAATAATGAAGTTTTTTTGTTAATTTTTTAACACAAATGTCCCGCATTACAAAATTAAGTAACTGATCACTTTAATATAAGTATATGAATATTTATTAAATAAAAAGGTAAAATAAATAAACAAACATCATAATATACATAGATGTTAAAAATAACGTTAATAAATGAAAACAAAATAAAAAAACAATAATAACAAAAACAAAACAAAACATAAAATAACATACCTTATATGCCACATTACTGGCACTAACATTTAAAATGTCTACAGAACCAACATATCCATTATTTTCAACTTTATCAAATATAATTGTATCTTCTGGTTTCAATTGTAACATTTCACCTAAAATAAAAATAATAAAAAAAGTATTTAGTTATATTTTAATTTATTATAATTAAAATTTTATAAAAATGTTTTTTTTATAAAAAAGAGGTGGACTTAAGTAATTTAACTTAACTATCTATTTAACTATCTATACTATTATTACAACAGTATTATTCGTGTTAAAATCATAGTTTAAATAATTTGATTTGATTAATATCAATTTTGATCCCAAACTGTTAAGTCATTTGTTTTATATATTACTGTCTACAATCACTAGATTAAACCTATTTAACTAGTATTAAGTATGTAATGTAGCACAATATATTAATTGTCACTGTACTAACAATTAGTGTACTTATATATACCCTAAATGAAAATTTTGAATTTTTGTATACAAAATTATTTATTTTATTTTTTTTATTTATTTACATTTATTATAATTAAAATTACAATAAATTAATTTTTTAAGTTTTATAGCTAATTGAGCTATCGGCTTATTTATATACAAAATTAATTAATTTAGAAGTGTTCTAAATGAATTTTTAATTATTTTCAATATTGTAAAATGGTAGGGATATAAAATTTAATTTGAATTTATATTATTTTTAAAATAAAATCTGTAATAATTACAATATTTATATTAATATTTATAAAAATTCACCTATTTTTTATTATATCGTTTTGAATAACATTTAAATTGGCTCCCGTAATATTAATTTCTAAAACACTAAACAAATTTTACACATCATAATGCATGCATACGATGAATGAAATAATTTTTGATATAATTAAAATAAAATATAATTTATTAATTAATAAAAAAAAAAAAAAAAATAATTATTGTCAGAATAATGAAATTAATAAAAACAAAAATACAAGATAACTTATTTACCCCGAAATTTTTTTTTTAAGTTTATTTTTATTATTTAATTTTCTATTTATTTTAATTTATTTGTATTTTGATTTAAGATTTTTTTTGTTTTAATTTAAATAAAAACAAGAAAATTTAATTTAAATAATTTTTGTGTTTTTTTTTTTCAAATATTTAATTTGTTTATTATTTGAATTTTTTAACATTTACACAGAGAATGATATTATTGTGTGGTAGATAGGTGAGAGAGCAAAATTTAGAAATTCAATTTTTATTCTTTTTATGTTCATTGAACTAATGATTTTTTTTTTCGTTGTTTTTTTTTTAGTTTTTTTGTTGTCATTTCATCGAAAAGGTAAAATCAACAATGAAATTTAAACTTTATTTTAGTGTTTCTTTATATACAGTGGACTTCAAACTATTCTAGCTAAGCAATCAGAGTGGATAGAGAGAGGGAGAGTTAAATAAATTTATTTTCCTTTAATTTTGGAAGCAATCAAGGGTATACTCTGTCTGCACCAGTACTAGGAGATTTCTTCTTGTACTGCAATCCGATTTGGGAGAATATTTTTGATTAATTTTTACGTTAAGTGATAAGAATATGATCTATGCCTACTATTCAGAAGCACAAATGAAAATTTGCCATACTCTTTTGCATTAACGATTCAACTGCAAGACCTAAGTTACTACATTACATTCTTATAACATTTTTTTTTTATATTGTTTAGGAAGATCTGTAATGATGACGATTGTTCAATTAACGACGTCAAAAATGCAAGACCATAGTGACCACATTACTCTCTTATAATATATATTTTTTATAGCTTATGGAGATCTGTAATGTTGACGACTATTCAGATTACACACCGGTCATTTGAATCAATAATATCACCTACTGTTCTTCTGTTTCATATTATACTGACGGTTACACTGACTATTTAATGCACCAAAAGACCGCTCTTAATAAAAATAGATACAGTGATAGGGCGCTGATCGCAAAGTCTACCCTGATATATTTATATGTATAATGTATACCTATCTATTATATTGTTGACACCTAAAATGGAAATATTTATAATTTAAATAATTTAAACACTTTCTAGAATAATGTTGAGTACAAAAATGTATACGTTGTCAAGTAAAAACGATAGTTTATGCCTGCTTTTCAGAGACGCAAAAAAACGAGATGGATTTAAGGTAATTTACAAATTCCATGTTTGCATTGACAAGAATGTAAGACCTAAATAATAGGCTACACTACACATTACAAACAGTTAAAATATGTTTGGGGTGTAAAAAACTTTTATATTTATAATTCAAAAAAAATAAATACTTATATTTGAATATAGTTGAGTATAAAAAAAGAGGTGTGTTTTATTCATCAACACTACTGCAAATCAATAGCTCATTACTAGGTGTATTGTAAACAAGTGTCAAAAATTAAATCCAGTCTGGGCATCAATTTCACTATAAAATCTACTTTGACACCAAATTTTCAAATGTAGCTTATGAACAAGTAACAAACATGTATCTCAAGAAACATCAAAAAATCAATTTTTAGGATCAGATCCTTTAGCTAACTTTGCACATTCAACCGCCTGCCTATAACATTAAATTGAGAAATTCAATAAGCTAATACAATATGAAATATTTCCTAAGAACTCTCGCAATCTAAACAAATTTTTTTAAATTAAATATTAGTCCGTTAAATAAGATCATCAGAGAGAGTAGATCTAATATAAGAACACTGAACAAAAAAATCATCCAAATACTTTGAATCAATTTGAATCGGGTTATTCGTCTATTCATAAGCGATAAGGTATTATTTCAATTTTGAATATTATCATAAAGTTTGTTTGTACTAATTAAAATCTATTTAATAGATAGTTTCTTAAAAGACTGCTTGATAAGTAATAAAATGAAATAATTTAATAATAAATCATCATTTTAAGTATGGCCGACAATTCGTCACTATATAGAGTTCAACATATTCTTAAGTATAAATTGAAAATAACTTTTAGTGATACACTGATCTTATACAGAACTTTTATTCTCTATTGCGAGTTGAATTACATTGCAGTTTCCCGAAATTTCACTGTGACCTGATAACCCAACATACACCTATGTTGAACCGATTGTCCACTGCTCGGGCGCCATTTTATAATGTGCTATAGTGCCGGGTTTCCGAGAGGTAGGAAGGAAGAATCCTTGCGCGAGGCATGTCATATTCTTCAGCCGTGGGGGTTCAAATTATACCATACTGCACTATTACAAAAAAAATAATTCTTTGCATGTCATTAAAAAAAAATTAAATAGAAAAAATTAACAATTAATGAAATAAGTGAACAATTTCGTTTGAGAAAACTGCCATAATTTATGAGTTTTCATATTCTCTGTGACTTCCCGGGTCTGGAGAGTACTAACTTCTGATGGTTGGGATAGTGTATATTTTTGGTAGTTTAATGGAAATACTACCGGTGACATCGTAAATGTCTTTAAAAAAAAACTTAAACCTGATACAATATAAAAAAAACTAAGTTGTAAATTTTATCCGTAAAATAAGTTGCCAACATTGTGTTAACAGCTTTCTAAGACATTGTGTTTCAATTCATTTATGATCAGCAAAATGAACATACAGTTTTTATTAACACTGTACAACATTGGGTTTTCAAATCGGTCGCGGAGACATCGTCAACAACAATTGTGATCATATAGACAATGTCTCAAGCTTTTGTGAGCTTTTGTATACATTTCAGATCATGTGGACGTTGTATTCAACATTTAGACATATTTTTATGAGACATTTACGATGTCAAGGTACGTAAATATAATGGCAAAAGATCGACTGGTGATAATGAATGGCCAAATCGATATAAAACTTTTACCAGGAAGACTTTTAAGAAGATGGTTTGAATGTTGGACGTCATCTTCACAAAATTGAGAATGAGATGTTTATTGAAAAAATAAGTACTAAATCCCTAATTAAAGAAGGTAATGTAATGAACATCTCAAAGATATATTTATTTAAATTTATCAGAACGGTTTGTTATATAGGTATATATTTGAGAATATAGGTAACGATACAGTTTGTATTATAGTGGATAGCTACAATGGGTCTACATGTCTTCTAGTGTATTTTTAGTGACGAATACTATGTGATGTCACCTTCTTTTCGACTAACTACTACTATTATATATGTACTACATACTAGCATACTACACATTCGCAACTAATAGAAAATTCTGAATTTTAGTTTCAATTCTGATTTTTCACAATTCACATTCAACCCGATGTCGGAGTCTTTGCCACGGTAGATTTAATTACAACAACAGAAAATTTGGTGTTGTTCTAAATTTGTTTTTTAATTTTGAAGATATGCTATTTTTGCATTAGATGGACGATATTCGAATTAAAAATAACATTTCTCAAAAAATTATTATTTTAATTATTAAAACAAAAGCCGAATTTTGTTGAACAATTCATATAGAACCTACTTGCACTAGAGATTTAAATCAAATTTTAAAATATAAAATAAGTAAAATTACATTGTAAAAGTTTTTTTTTATTTTTTGTTTGTATAGATAAAAAATTTGAATTAGACTGAAAATTAACTAAAAATGAAGTTCCAAAAAAAAAAATTATATGAAGAGAAGTTTTCACTATCTATGATTCGAAATAATGAAATAAAAGAATGTGCAATTTACGAGTTTATTTAAAAATTAATTAGATATAAAATTAATTAATATTATAACATGTTTATATTTTATATTTAATTAGATACAACTTAAAAATACACTTATGTACATTTATACATAGCTACATTTATGTATATTTAAAAAAAAATAATTTAATTTTTTTTTTTTGTTTATCACGGAACAACTAAATAACCAATTGCGTAAAATTAGATAGAGATTCTACTAAATTCCACAGTTTGAACATCATCCACACAATAATATGATTTCTACCACTTAAATATAAAAATTAAGAGCTATGAAAATTAAATTAAATCGACAACAGTATGACAGAAATACAGAACACAAAAGGGAGAAATGATATGATATGTACGAGTGAGTGTAATAAAATGAAATATATGTGTAGATGGAATAGAATGAAAAATAAAAATAAAAATTTTTAAATATACTTCCAGCAACTATGGGAAATAATAATATGGGAAATAATATTAATATTAATGTAGTGGGATATTTTTTTTTCTTTAAAGATTTCGGTGGAGTGCAAGAGATTTAACTATTGTCTATCCTAAAATTAAATTTAATAGGTAATTAAATTTTTTTTTTTATTTTCTTGATAGTAACTTATGTAAAAATACCTTATCGTACGTTAAGTACGGTATACTGCAATTTTACATGTAGTATAATACATGTAGTAGTAATGTAATATTTCATCATTAGTGTGAGTTTATGTAACTATATTAGTGGGGCATATATGGTAAAGAAGAAAGACAACTAATGTAATTAAAACGTGTTTCGTACATCCAGCGCTATATTGGAACTCATCAGTAGATATGTTGAACTACCTAGACTAGTTTTGAACTTTTATTGATTCTATAAATTTTATCGATATGTTAAAAATTCATCTGTGAGTTATAAGAAACAATCGAAATTCCGTTTGGTAGGTAACATATTTTTGTAACTATAATAGAAAGCAATTCCTGTTGAACTACCTAGACTGATTTTGAGCTTTGATTGATTCTATAACTTATATAGAGATATTAAAATTTATCTGTGAGTTATAAGAAACAATCGAAAATCCGTTTGGAAACATATTTTTTAACTAAAAGAATTCAGTTATTTGTTGCAATTATTGCAAGGCCTTATTTAGACGTCAAACTGAATCCAAATTAGTTGTACGATAAAGTTAAATACATGTTTGTTTGCACATTGAATTAAATTCTTTCCATTAATGTATCGTCTAATTTTTTTACTACTATGCTCAGCACTAATTTCTATATGTATATATTAATTTAAATTTAAAAATATAAAAGTTAATAAAAACCAATCCAAATTAACCAATAAATAAATAAAAATGTCAAAACTAGATTACAACATTCAAAATTTTGTTAAAAATTCATATTTTGCCATTTTACAGTGTAGCAATCTTACAGGAAAATCTATTAAAAAGTATTATACTAGAAGTATTACAATATAAGAAGTAATGTGTTCTTCAAACATTTTTTTTTAAAAATTGATGTACCTGCATAACGGTACTTATTGTACGAACATCAAGCTTATCATTTTCAAGAACCTAGTAGCTGATCAAATTTAAAATTTTGAAAAGACAATCACGACGAATGACGAATTTTTCGCTTTCAAATACATGAGATTATATGTAAATCGTGACGAATGACGAATGATCAAAATTTCGCGTTCAAAAAATAGATCTATTTCTATTTTACTCGTCGACGAATGCGAATGACATTCATTGATACCAACATAAATTGGTCAAAATGGTTTTAATAAAACATTTTTAAAATTCAAATTCAAATAAAAAAATTTTTAAATTAATTTTTTTTAAATTTTTCCTCCATTTTTTTATAAACACATTTTGAAATTTCAAAAACACAAAAATTTGTTCGTCGTGATTGTGTCTCTAACGGCGAATTTTGGTCATTCGTCGTGATTGTCTTTTCAACATAAAACTATAAAATTTTTGAAAGAAATATCTTTTGGAATTATATTTTTTAACCGTTAGTTAGGTCCATCAATTCTGAAAAAAAATTGTTTAGAAAACGTTGCTTCCATATCATCGGATTTTTATTTAGATATAGTTATACATTATTTTGCTAATTCGATTTTCTTACAACACTAGGCAAGTTTAAATTTAAAGATAGGCAGACCCCGAGAGCAAATCAAATGAGACCGATAGACAGACCCATACAAATGGAAATATTTACATCAGATTTTTATCCAATTCAACTAAAATATACAACTAAATCAGACATGATGTAAATGCTAATGTGTTATATACAAATTTACTTCGTACACGATTACATTCTAATAAATCAAATAAAACTAATTATAGCTGATAATAGTGTTATTAAGAATTATTCTATAATCATTACCAGACCAGGGCACTCATATAAGACTACATCATTAATATTTTCCAGCTCAAATTTAATGTCAATAATAACTACAAATATTTTTCAATATTGTAAAATGTATTCGAATATACCACCTACTACTTATTTTTTCATAACAGGGTATCATTTGTCAATACATATGTATATTTGACTGTTACACATTTTCAATAATTTCAGTTTATTTTTAAATTATTTTCATTAAAAGTAAAAAAATAAAATCCATTCAATATTATTTTATGTGAAAAAGTATGTATAGATAGTGTATTTTTAAGATTTGGTATATATATTTATATATATATATATATATATATATATATATATATATTAGAAGAGCATACATGTATTAGAATAAAGTTTGAAATGTTTTGATATCTCAATGATCAACAGGTGTCTATATTATTTTTAATATGAAATAAATAATATTTATAATAGTTATAATAATTTTATTATTTATATAATTAAATATGTTTTTTTTTTAAATTATTAAAAATGTTAATGTTACAAAATAAATTAATTAATCCAAAAGAATTGAATATTTAAGGTGGGTTTTAGCTGGTAAACATTTTTTTAAAATTATGTTTATCTAGGTAAAACCCACACTTAGATTTTATATATCAAAACTCTTTTACAATAATGCTGTTAATGATATTTATGCAAGGTATACAAATTAATGAAATTACACAACGAAATATACAATGTAACATATATCATTATCATTGCACCGTTAACACTTAGTGAGGTATTTGATTTTGTATTATAGCTCGACAACACATGACATAAAATATCCTTAACCTTCTGATGTGCGATTTTGATGCATTACAGTATGTGATGTGGTTGGATGCATTATTTGATGTGTGGCTCTTTACTGATGTCTGTGAATATGATAGGAGAACCCACTGCGAGTTCATAATAGAATATCTCTTGGAGACCTTTAATTCTTACTATCAAATAATATTCATCATACGATGTACTTACAACCATACATCGTATTATACATGTACATTATATTTGTATTATCTTGTTATATATATCTTATTATGCATACACATTAGTATATATTTTGTTTTTGTCTGAAGCCTTTTGCAACAATAACAATAATATTGAAAAAACAGTTCATTATGAATGAAAGAACAGAGAATTGAGAGAATAAATCCATTTTGTTTTAATGCATTATGGAAGTAGGGGTAAGTAGAAGTAAAATGTAGTAAGAAAACAATATTAATGCATTATGATGAGAGATGATATACATATTTACTTTACATTGTTGTTTGTGTTTTGAGTTGTAATGTGCACACTTTTTTAAATTGCACACAAATTTTACTAGATTAGCAATTGCATCATACTAGTATATTATACATATTATCATATTCAGCACACTGTACAATCATAGATTGATTCAAGTTTTTACTTTTGAATATTGAGTAAAAGGAATAGTATCGTTCGTTTTTATTTCTAACCTAGCTATCGATATTCAACAAAATTATATGGTCATTATTTGACAGATATACCAGCCTCTTGGATGATCAGATTCATTTTCGTATTAGCTATTCATTGTGAGTACAAACATCTTTCGCGCAGCTGTTTCTAGGAGGAGATATGCAATCATCAATTTAATTTGTTTGAAGTGTCTCAATTCCGGAAATGAATAAGTTGATACCTGGCATTATTGTTTAATAAACTCTATGGCTTTCTCTCTTCCGCTGATTTTATTAATTAATTAATTAGGGTTAAAAAAGTTAATAAGAATGGTCACCACGTGAAGATGAACGTAAGCATATAAAGTGGGAAGTGTCGCAAATTAAGCAATTTATATAAATTAAAAATTTTAGAAGCTCTGTATAAGCTTCGATTCACTTAACCTAAATGAATGTTATTTTATTTTAAAAAGTATTTTTTCCCTCATTATGCCGAAAAAATTATACAAAAAAGATTTCAAAATCAATAAATAATAAAAAATTTTAACAAAAATCATTATTATACTGCAACCTTATCAGTCGTTCCTATTAGGATGGAAATTGACTTCTTCAATCGTTTATTAATTTTCATAAGTTTAACAAAAATACAAAATAAAAATTGGTTTTTGTTAAAAAACAAAAAATTTCGAATTGAAGAAAATAAAAAATAAACACACAAAATATTAAGTAATAAATATTATATAGCTAACAGAACAGCTGAATAAATAAATTGATTAATTTAAGTAATATTAAAATTTTATAGTACATTTTGAAAAGATAAAAAACAGCCAATAGAATAATTTTATAAAAAATGTTTTGGTGACACAAATTTAAGAAAAAAAGAAATTAATAACTTGACATGCATCCAAGTTACTTGCTTCAAGATCAAACATAATCAAATATTTTTATACTACAAACACTTTTTCAACAATATTCAGCTCTATCGACATGATTGTTTTCAGTAAAAATTGCAACTAATTTGCAAGTAACTTGACATTTAGTATAAATAACTGTGGTTTTTCTAAATAACAGCATTTTTTCAATTTTAACAAAACAAAATTTATTAAATTATTATTATATACATAATGTTGTTGTATAATTTTCAAAAAAGGTCATGTCATTTCATCAAAACTCATATTTCAACTAAGAATAAATAACAAAAATTCGATAACAATTCAATTACATTATCTAAAAAAATCATAAATTTAAAACAAAACTGAGTCAGAATCAAATCAAGCATAAATTTAAGTATTGAACCAAAACCGAACCAAACATTAATAAAAAACATTTGGTTTGCATTTCTGATAAGATCTAATATCTGTCAAATTAAACATAACTACTTATATATAAATGTGAATATTTGGGTAAATGAATTGAATTGAAATTGAAAGAATATATAATTTATATTTATGATACCTAGGTCTCATTTTTTCAAAATTTGAAGTTTGTTATAATGCAAGTAGAAGACTTTACATATACATATAGTAAAAAAATATTGTTTTTAAAAATCTGTGTTTAAAAATTAAATATTTACTATTAATTGACATTACATAATTACTAGGAATTCCCACAAAAAAAAGTACACCTTTGCAAATCTCGATTTCGGCCAATTTCGGCAATTTTTAGTCTTAAAAACCCGATTTGTGGTCCTTTGCGGAAATCGAAAATATTACCAATCGATAGAGATTAAAATAACGACTCCTTTCCCTCTTAAAAAGCTGATACGCATGCTCTGGAACACCCGGTATATACTTATAATGGAATAGTTATTTTTTGTTTTTGACAAAAAATTCATAATTCTTTAGAAATTGTTTAAAATGAACAGTTTTTAAATTTTAGTATTTATTTTTATTTAAATTGATATTGTTTGAGTTTTTATACATATTATCATGAATACAATTCAATATAATTTAAACAAAAAAAAAATTTTTTTTAAGTAACGTTATAGCGAGACAAAAGCTGCAAATCGAAATACTAGTTTAGAATAAAATTTGAAGGACGTTACTGGTTGCAAAATTTCACATTACAAATGGACATTTGGTCTCTGGATATTTGGCAAAAAATTTTGAACAAAATAAACACTTAGCAAATAGACGAATAGCAAATACACGATTAACAAATACATTGGTTTCAATTTTTCCAAAATATTTATATAATTGTCCATTGATTTATAAATATATCTTGAGTAAAAAGAGGCAACCCTAAATTTGTAACCAACTCTAAATTGTTAAAAGTGTGTTTGTTAAATGTTTACTTTCTTAAAGATTTCTTTTCGTGCCAAATATCTTTTTTGTTAAATGGAATTTGCGAAATATTTATTTGCTAAGTAAAGTTTACTAACTGGGTGAACACCTTCGGACTACATACTATATTGTTATAACATATTGCATTTTTTTTTTATTTTACAAAAAAAAGGGTTCCATCAGTTTTCACAGAACAAAGTCTAAGATTGATCATTTTAATTAAATTAATTAAATAAAGATATAATATAATAATATATAACAAATAAAATAAATATATTAAATAAAAAAATATAAATATAATAAAATATAATAAATAAAATAGATATAAATATTTTTTGTTCAAAATAATTAATAATTTCAAAAATATAAATTTTATTTAAAATTTTTTATAATTCTATAAACAAAAACACTACCACTGACATTGAATGTGCACATATTGACTTTTCATTATGTACCAATTTTCCAAACAAAATTCCCTCCAATAACCACATGACACAGTGTCGTATTATACATTATACACAATACACATATACAATAAAATATAGGCATTCTATAGTATATTATAAATAATAAAACAAACTCATAATATCACACACAATTATTGTTAACTTAAAAAAAATAATTTTAAATTCTGTTTATTATTCTTTTTATATTTTGTTTCCTATTTTTTTGCTTTTAATATTTAATTTTCTATTTATTTAAATTTACTCACCATCGCTTCCGACGGCGTAAGTAGTTGCTGCTGCTGAATCAGTCATTGGTGAATCTGGCGGACTGGGATTTGCAAAATGTACCTAAAGTAAAATGAAAAAAAAAAATAAAAAATTAAAAATAAAAATGAATAAGTATTAAAAATAAAGTAAATTTATTAATGGCACATGTAATTAAACTTTTTCTTTTGGTTTTTTTATTTAAATTTTTATGACACTATGATACCAAATAAACATACTTTATATTTTTAATAATATTGTAATATATATACGTTTTTCAAATTAATTAAAAATAAATTTAAAATCTTTAATTTAGTAAAAACTGAAGTGGTTATAGCTGAATTTATTTCCTTCTTTTCTGCATTCAAATTAAAAAGAAAAAAAACAAAAACAACAAAAAAAAATTCTTCATCACATGTTGAGTTCATCAAAACTACACACATAATAATCATCTGTTTTTTTCATATGTACATATTAAAATATTATAATATTATCTATTTTATTCTATAGTTGTAGTTAATCTTAATATATAATATATTTTATTATATAAGTAAGTATATTAGATACTGATGTGGTATGTATTAATTTGGAATTTAAATTAAAATGTTTTATATTGGTTGTATTGTGGTACAACAATAACAGGGATGGCAAACATTTATTTTGTGGATATAATTTATTATAGAATTTTAGTAATGATGATTTGGAGTGCAAATTAGATTAAAAATTTTGTTTGAACAATTAAGTAAAACTTTTTTAAGTTTAACAGTGAAAATAGTCGAATATTTTCCTTTTAATTTTACTGATATGCTTATCATACAGATACGCGTATTTCGTCTACTACTTGCAGACTTCTTCTTCGAATGAATGAAGTATAGTAGCCTCGAATGAATTTTTATTCTATTCAATTGTTCTGATAGTAAATGTATATTATAACAACCGACATTGGTAAAGATATATACTACTAGTAACAAAACACTACCAGTACCAATTACCAGTACAATTTACCAGTACTTACCATTATCTGGTGATTAATTTTTTCTAAAGAACAGTAAAATGTGATGGTATTGGGTAATTGGAACATTAAAGTACCAGAAAAGATAATTCTGTATTTTACTTAAAATTAGATTTTGAATGTAGTTAATTTTTGTAGTTATTTTTGGTAATTCATTAATTAAGTATTAAGAATTGCAAGAACATATTTCTGATTCTTTAAGTAGTTAATAAATTACAATTCAATATGGAAGTCAATATTATTAAAGTCAGTACTTTACAGGTTTGAATTAACAATACTAAAGTACCAATTTACTCACTACTTTGCAGGTCTGATCATAATATTAGAGTACCAATTTACTTAGTACTTTGCAGGTCTGATCACAATATTAAGGTACTAATTAACTCCAGTACTTGACAGGTTTGCACAATATTAATGTCCCAATTTACTCAGTATTTTGCAGATCTGAGAACAATATTAAAGTACTAATTATTAACTCCAGTACTTTACAAGTCTGCACAATACTAAAATACAAAATTTACTTAATACTTCAAGCAAGTCATAAAAGTTTCCTCCCCGACAAACGAAGTTCTGCAAAACTAAACATGAAGCATTAAAAATAAAAAACTGATCAAATCCTGAGAATTTAAAAAAAATATATACACACCGAGTCTATTCTGAGCACTAATTCTGAAGGTAAAAATTTACTGATTGGTTAAAATTTTGGAAAAAATTGTAAACAATAATGCTTAAATTAAGTTTAACATTCAGTTCTTTGAGCCAGTATAAACATTTTAAAAGATGATCATGAATGAGTCATATAGATCAGATTAGATCAGATCAGATCAGATTACAGAATTAAGAGTTTAACTTATACATTCAAAATTTAAAATTATTCAGATCTTCTTAAAATTATTTAGATATTGTTTTTAATTTTTTTTTTGTCGTTTTTTAATTTAAGTGTTAGTTACAATATTTATATTCTTTGTACACAATTGTGCAGACTTGTCGTCTCATGTATATGCACAAATAAATATGAATAAATAAATAAAAAAATAAATAAAAAAATGCCCCCTCGATCATTAATGCTACTTTCCTTTATCGATTACATAAACCAACTTAAACAAAATAATATATTGGACCTGCATTTCGGAGGTTGCTAAAGACAATTTAGTTGCTAAAAACAATTTAATTTTTGGAAAGTATTAGGTGTGATGTAACAATTAGATGTAATAACATAGTAGCAGTAGAAGAGCACTTAAGGCAACATACGTGCAAAATGACGTCACACATTGTTTGTGTTTCTCATACTAATTTTATATCTACTGTATTTTCAATTTCCAGTATCTAGGGTGTGTGCCTAATTCTAATTTTGACAAATATTCATAATATAAATTAAAATTTAAATTAGAATTGACAAACTTTGAAAAAATTCTATGGTTTGTGTTCTGGAATTAGCTAACTCGAAATGTTTCTAATTGATGACAGTTAAATTCTAATTGAAAACATAAAAATTAGAGATAAAAAAATTATTAAAATTAATTTCAATGTATTTTTTTTTGTTATATTTGTAATTAATAATTACAAAATTTTGTATTGTTTATTGCCAATTGAAATTTGTCAAATAATTGTCCATTTGGTGACTAGCTAGAGAATTAAAATTAGAGTTAGCATTTGATTAGACACGTACCCTTAGGTTAAATAAGATTATTACATTAGTTAGAATTGATCCAATATAACTGCAATAACAAATGGACTTATGAATATTCTAACACCGCCCTATACCCCACGGATAGGGTTATAGGACAACGATGATAATACTTTCTAATAAATCTGAAATAACTAATTTACTAATTATTAATCGATTATCATTAACATAATTGAACACACTTTTATTAACCCCGTACTTAAAATCAAATTTTAATATTAACAAATTTCAATTATTTCATATTAACCAACAACATTATATTTATACCATTTGTAGTTTCCAACCCCTTCAAATTAATTCTAATTTTTTTTTTTTGTTTTCTTTGAAAATTTCAAGATGTCTTAAGAACTTTAAAATAAAAACAAATATTTCTATTTCAAATCGTTTAAAATAAAAATTAACAAAAAGGTAAACAAACACTTTCGACTAAGTTGTGTAAGTATCTAGTTTGTATAATGATGTCACAAAATCAAGCGCAATGTGAAATAAATTCGATTTTTCTATATAAACTAAACTAAAATCGAACTAAAAAATATTTAATTTTAATAAATTAAAAATATAATCGAAAAAAGCTTACATAGTCCATATATAAATTTTTTTTCAAATTATTCTAATTAATTATTTTCTAATAATCTTTCACTTCCTCCACTATACTGCTTATTGATTTTCCATTAATAATAGTTTTCCAAATAATTGTTTTTTTTTGTGTTACGAATTTTATATTTTTTATTCTAATTAATTCTTATAGGAAGTAACAGTATGTACAAGAATACTAAAATTAAGTCTTGGTTTAGTTTAAAATGTGTATTTTAATATATTATGGGTGTGTAATGCTCCAACTTCACGTAAGTAGTCAGTAAATATGTTAGTATTACATATACACCAAGTAAATAAGTATATAGTTATATTGTATTTGTCTAGGAGTTTTTGTTGCTGTTGTGTTTTTCTTTTTAACTTTTGATAAAAAAATTTCTTTTTTTTTTTGTAATTTGTAAATTAAATATAAAAACTAGATACAGGGTGGTTAAAAACTAATGGTTAATAGAATATAATATAAAAAAAATTGTACAGCTGTTGGTACATAATAGTAAAAATTTAATGGAAAAATAGAGTGGTCAAAAACTAATGAATGATACAAAATTTGTAATTTGTTAATCAGAATGGTAAAAAATGGTCAATGATGGTCAATGGTGTGAAAATATTTTGTTGGGTCTAAAAAAGAAGATAGCTTATGGAGTTTTTACATAATAAAAAAATGTCTATTTGGGAAATTTATTTATTTTGCACGGAAACATTTTTAAATCGTCAAATTTATTTGTTGTTATTATTTTATTTTTATATATGTACTTGTACTCAAAAAAATGTTAAAAATTGTTGCCGGTATTAAATATTCTTCTTAGAAGTATAGTAAAATCAAAATATCCCAATCTAGTGTAAAAATATCCCAAACTAGTGTGCAAATATCCCAAACTAGCATAAAAATATCCCAATGTAATGTGCTAAAATCCTATATTAGGGATAAATTTAACCAATAAATAATATTTGTACACATTGAATATTCATATAAAAATAGGACATTTTATCTTGTATTTTATCTTTTTAAAGTGAACAAAATATTTTCACACTAAAAATGTTCAGCTACTATACACTATCATCAATGGACAAATAAAAAACCACTATACTGGTAATACTAAAAAAACTATAATATAAAAAAAAATTTAGAACTTGGAAATTTGAAATTTACCTTTCAACTGGAAATTATTTCTGTTATCATAACAGAACAGAACGGTAGGTCCAGTTCGAACTAAAATGAAATTTAGTCCGTATAGAACAATTTTTTCAAATTAAAATTGAGAGAAGAATTTTGGAAGAGCGATCTATAGACGTGTAAGCGGTACACGACTCACTTGTCAACTCTATAAGAACATTAAGGTATTATAGGGAAATATTATGGTAAAAATTAATTTTTATACAAAAATAACTGTTTTCCAACAAATCCGTTCAGAATCCGAATCGGTTTTTGATTGGGATTATGAGTAATAACATGTAAACACACCAACAACAACCTAAATTCACATTTTTTTTTTTAATTTGGATTTACCTTTGAAGTTATTATATTTTATGATAGACGCTCTTGATAACAGTTTTATTTATCAGTATCAGTTTTATTTTGAAATTTTATAGAGCTGAATTTATAAATTCTGCTTTAAATTCAAATTCGTATGCAAATCTGATTCCAGAAAAAAACATACTTTTGAAAAAATAAAGTCGATAATGCGTGTGAATCGCACTAAACCGTGCATTTTTGTTTTGGATGTAATGAAGTCTGTAGGGTCTTTTCTGAATTGATCTCACTTCATATGTAGCAATTTTACTTGTTAGTGTAACCATTTAACCAATGGGCCTAATCGCTGAACTTAATTTCGCGATAAAACAACGGGTTAGTTTCCAACTACTCAATAGCCCAATCGGCGAAAGAACGACACAATATGATGGTCCTGAAACATTTTGTGGGCAAATTTTTCACGTATTGGAAGAACAGAATCCCAGTTCCCGTGACCGAGGTCGATAAATTTGGATGTTCTTCCACACTTTCGGTTACAGCGGCGATATTCTCTTTAGCACGCACATTCCTTCAACATGTTGAAGGGTTTTTTTTATGCTCTTGACAGTAACTTAGGTAGAATTACCTTTTCGTGCTTAATTAAGTACAGTACTTCAAGTTTATACTACAATATCTACAATATTTCAAGCATTTATTTATCGAATTACTGGCTTATCAACTCATTAAATGTGAAAAACTACTAGTAAGCCTTCTTAAATAGAATAGCTTCATTTTATTTAATTTGTTACCAGATTATACTTCGTTTATTTAGGGCGTATGTGAAAACATTGCACAACAGAACACAATTTTACTTCAAATAAATAAATATAGAATAGAACAGTTTTCTGGTTTTAACTTTTTTTGATAAAAGATTTTGACAAAATATATATGTACTTAGATATAGTTCTATAAATCTGCATATAATTTATATTTTTTAGGAGATATATTCATTTGCTAATCGTACTTATGCTAAATATCAATTTTATCAAACCTTTGTTAGTCAAATACATTTTTATGAAATATCCAGAAAATAATGGTAAAGGTCCAGAAAAATTGAAGACAGGCGCAAAAATGACTTTCATTTGTTGAACTTCCTCCATTCAGATTAAATGTTCATTCGCGATGCATTCCAAATATACTATTGGCAAATGTTCTGTAACCATATACTTTCTTTTAGTCCCTAAACTAATTTAAACTATTTTGACTATTAAACCTATTAAAATAAAATATTACATACAGTTCGATTTTATATTATCCTTCTCATTTTAAATGACACAGTAAAACTGATAAGTCTTTCGCCGACTGAACAAATATTCATCATTATTATCAATTAATTCTAAGTCTAGTGCGCATGTTATAATAACTCTTATACAAAGTCTTATACAATTTCGGTGTTTAAATTTTACGCTATGAATATTATATAATATGGAATACAATATCGTATTTGAATCTAATTTGAATCGAATCATAGTAAAATGTTTTATGATCGGATGGAATGATTGTTTAATAATGTTATACAAATGTTATCAAATTGTTATATAAATGTTATATAAATGTTATATACAATTGTTATGTGTGTAATGTTAAGTCTAAAATAATTTAATGGTTGTATATACATATGTTAGTTGTCATAATAGTATTATACAAATGAAATGTTATCTGTCATGTTGTATGTAATGTTATTTATACATAAGAAAATTGTATTAGCATTCGTAATTCATTTATACTATTCATCTCATTAAATCTCATTACAGTTAGAATATATCAGATTAATTTTATTAATAGATCTCATTAGAATAATAATTATAATCAGTATAATATCTAGAATGGTAAATTATTCTTGGTGTGTTAAATAAAGAATAAGTTAAGTTAAAATTTATTCAATCAATAACACGCAACAATATATTGTATGAACACAAATGTCATCACTGAACGACAGACAAAAAAGAAAATTTGACAAAATTCATTGTTCTTAAATGTCAGTGAAAATTTTCCACTTGAGTTAACATGTCTAATATTCAGTCTATTCAATATGTTTCATTTTCTCTTCTAATGTTCTATTATTCGTTTTTTCTAGTCCAAACAGTATTGATCACCCTCATCATAACAGTCCTGTAATCCCATAAATAGGAAATAGGATGGAAGTATAAACAGTAACATACTAAGTGCTAGTATTAAAATTTGTAAAAAGGAATTATCCCATAACAGAATCACTGGGGCATAGGACATATACCGTTACCATATCATACCAATATATGAAAGATCTTTCCTACATATTAGGCTTTGTAACAAACAACAACAAAAAAATATACTTTTCAGTTCATTTGTTTTAAAGTTATTTCTGACTATGAAATCTTTATAAGACAGCAGCTGTAAATAATAATGCAATATTAACACAAATTATGAATCATAATGCTTGTTTTTCAAAGGTGATGATTAATAATTGTACTTCATTTTTTTATTAAAAAAAAAAAAAAATATGTAATTCTTTTGCAAATTTTGCTATTATGAAACTCGCTTTTCATAATATGTATTCTGAATAATTGCAAAAAAATATTTAGATTATTTTATAAAATTTTTTAATTTAATTTTTTGATTAAATTGCATTATCATAGAGTAAAATTTGATAAATAACATTCCTTTAAATTTTTTAACGTACTTTATGGTACGTTAAAACTTCTACAGCAATCTTTTTGGTTTTGGAAACAAAAATGAGATAGAAACTCTAGTACTGAGTTCCTTGGGATAGTAATAATAGGAGAGTGTTCTAAAACAACTAACAACAACAAAAAAATCACTCGAGTCGTGGTATCGAAAAGATACAATTAAGTGCTAATAGGTTTTCAGAAGCAACTGGAATAGGTACTTTTATCTACCTACCTATCTTGGGGTTTTGGATAATCGAATTGATATAATCTAAATGAAAAGCAAAATTTCAAATAAAATTTTAAATTCTGACACTACGTGCGTTAGCGATAATTTTTTACCAGCTATTATAAAGAATTAATAAGAATAAAAAAGTAGGACAACATTGAACTATTTATTACACCAAAAGGCGAAATGATAAAGTAGAAATATGCTAATTATTATACATAAATACCTGCAAGGGCTGCAACTGCAAGTAGTTATAAAGCTTTTCCATATTTAACCAAGAGTTGCCAAAAGTTTAAAAAACAAAAGTAAATACTCGCTCTACAAAATTTCTACCCATTCAAATTTAATTCACCCACCACACTCAGAATAAATTCGCTTCATTCAAATTATATAATTTCAGTTACAATTTTAAACCATTTTTGTTAAAATTTGAGGTAAATGCTAAAGCTCTTATTTGAATCCAAATCGATAAAAAAAATTTTAAGGTTCTAGTCCCAACTAAAGCTTTTATTTGAACTGAAATTCATATTGATTTAGGCATTTTAAATACATTTTTCGTCTACTAGGAACTTGAAATTTTGAGCTTAGTTACCAGAAATAACAATTTTTATATAAATATAAGAGACCTGAAATGAACCACTGAAGTTCCTATTTAGACTGAAATCCATATTTAGTTTTTCACTTCCCGTGAACTAGAAATTTGAACTTTCAAAACAAACTTAAATTTCAGTTACAACATTTTCTATAAAAATTTAATTGGTTGGTACTTGATAAAGCTCGTATTTGTACCAGACTTTAAACTTCAGAAACTATTGGGCTAATATTATTCAAGTTTGTTATACACATCTTGTTGATGACAACCATTTTTGTAAATTTGTAAATTCTGCTTACTGTCTGTCTTATCTAATTTTATCGAAAACAACTCAGAGCTGTATTAATTATCTCCAGAAAAATTTTCAGTTTTTCGTTTCAGAAAGATAAACTTCAGCGGTTTGAAAGCTTAAACATATTAGATATATATGCACTTAAATCAGAAAATGATCTAAAATGATCATATATTCGATGTTGCAAAAAACACAGACAAATGCGTTTAGGTTTTCTTAGCCGCTGTAAGGCTTATTTTTCCTTCTGTGATCTCTTGAAAAATCTATAAAGCTTTCATACAACCCAAATTGGAGTACAATTCTCACAAATGCGCTTACGCTTCTAGTAATACGTTTAAGCGTTTGGAGAAAGCCCAAAAACGGACTATTCGTTTTATCAATAAAAGATCCCGCAACTAGTGTTTTGGTTATGTAAGAAAAATTAAAAATAAAATAAAAAAATGGAGGCAATCCATAACTTTTTATCAATATCGTCTTCAACTTGTTCGTGTTTTTAATTTGACAGACTTTACGATAGGACAATGGTTATTTTGAGATTAATATTTTTAGAAACCTTTTATTTTATCCAGATAATTTTAATATGTGGTTAATGATATAAGCCTATAAAAGCTAAGATTACACAACTTAGTGGGATAAATACATTTGTATAGGAGAACATAAATATTGATTCCTGTAATTTTTTAACTTTTATTTTACCTATAAAGTTTTGTAGTTACTTAGTCTATATCAAGTTTATAAACATTTTTTCCCAAGTATTTATTAGAATAGTAATGCTTGTAGTGGAAATCAGGGTTTCTATAAATATTGGTACATATACTCTTATACATTTTCTTTAAAATTTGCGTAGTTTTTTCATTATGCTTTCACTGAAGTTGGACCATATGGGTACACCATATGCAAGTGTTAGCCTTATCAATGTGTGATAATAATATATTTTGACTCCATTGCTTACGTTTTTGTTGTAAAATAGTATTTTTGCCATCATGAAGGACTTATTGCCTTTATTGTATATTTGATTGCTGTAAACCCACATGGATCTTGCTCTTTGGGCAGAATTTGAATCTAATAATATTTTATTCAAATATGTAAATCTTATTTTACTGCAATAACCTAAAGATTGTCAAAAACAAAAAAAGTATTACATTGACTACTCAATAGCACCCTGTATATAAATACATATATATATATATATATATATATATATATATATACAGATTTGAAGTTATCCCTCATTAGTTCACTATAGTGAATAGCCAAAACGACAAAACAAATATAATATATATACCATCTAGCAGTAAACACACATTATATATATGGGTATCATATGTATATTAATAATTACAGTAAAACCAGTTTTATATAAACACTTAAGTATATAGAAATGATGGTTCAGAGTTGAGATAATAATATTGTATAGGTACCTATTTAAAAATAAAAAATATATTTTTTTAATTTTAAAACTTTAGAAAAAAGTGTTTTTTTTAGGACATGAAAACTTTTAAAATAAAACTAATAGAATGGTAAACAAAAAAAAAAGAAACAAAAAATGAAAGCTTGTTCTCTTTAAAGAAAAACACATTAAATCAAAAAATAAATATAATTAGATTATGAAACTTTTCGCTTTTTATTTTTTTGTTTTTAAATATAAAGAAAATAAATAACTTGAACTTGAAATATTTTTATATTTCTTTTTGATTTGCGTACAAATTGAACCAATTTCTTATTTTATTTTATTTGATTTGATTGAATATAATGTTTATGAATATGTGTGCAAATTTAGCATATTCGACATAATAAATAATGTTGTATAGATTTAATGACAGTTTAATGAAATACAATAAATTGTAAAAAAAATCATAAAATATATTATTAAAATATTAAAAGGTGGAAAAGTTAAGTGTCAGTGAAAATTAAGTTGAAAGAAATTTTCGGCAATATTTTATAAACGTTAGAGTTCGATATTTTCAATTTAAGACTTATAAACTGTAAAACAATAGTAGTTTACTCAGTAAACTGTTCTAAGAAGATTTAGAGTAAAAAAACACAATAATTTTTAGTAAAAAAAACACTTGGTGCTCAGCAGATTGTCAAAAAAAGTGTTCAGTTGGTTTTTCTGTGCGAAGTAGTCCTAAAGTGTTTGACATTTAATTATCATAGTTCCAAACAGTTCTAATATTCATCTAACAGAGTAATAGAAATGGAAATCTACATATCACCCCGTATACATTATAGCTTTAAGCATCAAGTAAACTTCATGAAAGCTTCAATATCATGTGTACGGTAGTTTTTTGAAATCAGCTTCACTCTAGTCAATCACACAAATTTTCTTACTTTACTTGACTTAAGTTTACATTTAATGTCAAAAATTTACGAAGTTTTTTTTATCTTTTAATTTATAGAAAACTTTTATCACCAAAAATACATATTTCAAACTTCAAGCTATTTTTAAGCTGTCAATCGTATGAATAAACAGAATAAGAATTCAAGTCAAGTACAAGTACAAGCTATCATGTATACGTAGTAACAGAGATATTTATATCTACATAAAAGAGGGGAAGATTAATTCATATATGTATTAGGTCCGCTCACGTACTTTCCATCCAAAAACTTGTAAAAATTTGCTGCTGCCAATTAATTTGATATAAGCAATAGGAAAAGTAAACGAAAACATACAAAACACCTTAAAAAAACAAAAACCAAAAAACAATGAAAAATTTTGATGCGTAACGTTTTGCAAGTCGAAATTTTACGTGCAAAAACTCTTGCGAGGAAATTTTACTGACGTCACATTTTTCCCCTTATTTTTTACAAACAAATAAAACTGAGTCTTTAAACAAGTTTTCAAAAACTTATCGTATGTGAAATTACATATTGTATATGTAAATAATGTAACCCTGCTTTCGGTAATGCTGAATTGACGATCAATCAATTAACATTTGATGCGACCGATTCACTGTCAAATCGACAAATGCATACTTTTGTCGAGTCTTTGATATTACCGAACATAATTTTTTGATTTGTGAATTGTGATTTATTGTGTATTTTTGGTTTTTATTTAATTTTATTTTTAATCCGTTTTTTATAAAGACATGTAATAAAAATCATAAACAATAGATTGAAGTTACATATTTTTGCATAACCGAAATCGTGATTATAGTTGATTTTTTCACAGTTGCAGGTTGCAGCGCAGATGACATTACCGAAAGCAGGGTAAGTGTCCAATTTGCAGATGATACGAAAGTTTTAGAAGTGGGGAACTAATATTTTTTTTTTTAACTCTGGAGAGATATTTTATTTTTTTTGTCCAACAGAGGCTACGCAAAATAAAACTTCGGTGAATTTTGTCTTTGCAGGTTCTCTCTCTGGGGTTTTATACAGTCTCTCTATATAAAGATTAAATATTTGTAAGTTAGTACGTACCGAAAATAAGAAAAAAATAACAAATCTGCCCAAAAGCAATAATATATATTAAAAAATTGAGAAAAAATCGCTAGATGTAATCTACATTCAAAAGTAACTTATTAAAGTATTACTTATAAGTCCTATTGGATCATATTATAATAGAGGAAGCTGGTAAAACCTGAGTAAAACCCCTACATACTACAACACTGTCCATATCATTTTCTTAAGATTTCCATTAGTCTACGAAAAAACAACAAAAGATATAAGAAAAAAATATTAACGAAATAGAATGCAGAGACCGAGGTTGTAATAGAGAAAATTGAGTATTGGGAATAGATAATTTAAAACTTTTTTGAGGAATTTTCTTCATCGATTTTCTACTGAGAACAACATTGTAGATCAAATTGTATTTTCTTATTTAACTGCTTGCGCAAATCTTTTAAATCGTGTAGGCGTTGAATTGTTCGCTCATTATTAGGTAAAAAATTCAGTTAGGTGAAACGACTACAATCGAATTAAAATTAACAAATTTATAAAACAAAAAAATTCGGTCTAAAAATTAATATAGACAAAACTACAGAAAATAACACCAATACAGAAACCATCAAAAAAGAAGGTCAAGAAGTCAAAAATATGTTGAGAGCTTCAAAATAGAAGGTCAAGCATTCAAATATCTTGAAAGCTTCTCTTAACTAGGTAACATATTATCAAGAAATCGGAGGAACAGAAGCAGATGTCAACAACAAACTACGTAAGGCCAAAGATGCATTTAGTGAACTGAATCTAATATGTGAACAAAGTGGTTTAACAGCCACTCCAAGATTAGAATAATCAAAGATACAAAAAAATCCAAGATTAGAATAATCAAAGCTGTGTGTAATGTCAAGAGACTTCTGTATTGCAGTCAAACTTGGATGATAACAAATATGATAAATCAAAAATTTCAAATATTCTCTAACAATTAAGTGCTAAAAACGAGTTTGCAAAATATTCTGGTCCAACACCCTCAGTAATAGAGACTTATGATGGTAACTAACAGGCCAAGAGCTGGCAATGAGACAATTTAAGCGTAGAAAATGGAGTTGGATAAGCCACATTCTGCAAAAACCACCAACAAGTATAATCAGAAAGATCTTAGAATGAGCTCCCAAGACAGTAGAAGAAAAGAAAGACTCAACAACATCTGGCATCGAACCACAACAGCCGAATTAGCTAGTTATGGACGAACTTTGAAGAAAATCAAAACCATGTCTAGAATGTGCTTCGTCAAGAATAGCTGCAGTGGCCATTATGTTAATGATATCTACTGATCTTTCGAATAAATAAAATTTAAATTTGATTAAACTGTAATTTTGTATGGTCTTTTTACTATTTCAAGTTCTGTCGGGCTTAGAAAATTTTAAATAAAATTACAAAAATTTCAATAACGTGATTATTTTGAATGAAGAGGGAAAACTTATTCTCAAAATTTCCTATAGCATTTGAAAATTGTAAAAAAACAGTAACAACATGGCTTTATCATGTCAACTTGGCTTTATCACGACCTAATTTTGTAAAATTTTATGGTATGGAAGGATCTTATTGAGTTAATCACTTAAATTATTTTCGTGTGAGCAATAAAATTAACCATCTCTGCATCTATAATTCGATCGATTTATAAACTCGTATTTTATAAAGATAATAAATAATATTTTGCTGAGAAAAATATGTGTCAGAACATTTGGTAAATGTTCTAAAAACTAAACTCATATTTATTACTGGTAGGTAGCCTTTATTAAAAAATAATTGAAGTAAAAATAGTTGAGCTCTTATACTAACTTTTAAATTCGTGTATGAACTTACCTGCGTGAAATGTTTATTTACTTTTAATTTTCTTTGAGGAACAATTTTTCTTTATTTACTTTTAATTTTCTTTTTCCAGGACATATGAACAAAGATTGGACATATCAATGTACTAACAAGAAAATGAATAGGCTTTATAAGGCTAAATGAATATGAGACTAGTTTCGACAAATGTAATTTATTTAAAAACAATTATTTCTGTACCATCCAAAAATTTAATAATATCATTCATATCAAACAATCATGTTAACACAAATTAAGAAGAGTATGAATTGATTAAAAATAGATAATGAATTCGATTTTAGTAGATTGAATTTTAAAAAAGATGGTTAAACTGTTTTTATTTGTTTTTTTGGAAGTAATACCCCTTCAAAATTTAATTCGAGTCTGAAATACATACAATTTAAACTATAGTATCCTATAGGAGATGCAGTAGAGTAATTAATTATGTTTTCCTGAAATTGAGGCATACCATCCAATAATTTAAGAGATCCTGTGGTATCACAATATTTCCTTACTATATCTTACAATTAGCGTACAATTTTTCTATATTTTTTTTTTGTTTTTCGTATTCCTGTTGCGAGTATATAGGATCTTTTTTAGGAATTGAGTAGATAGATTATTAGTAATAAAGTAGATAGATGATTAGTTTACTGTTCTTTATTAGGTACTATCATTTACTAGAGAAGACGAATTTTATCTATCAAAAGATTTGAAGCTTTGGTTGGCACATAACACCGTTCAATTACATTTTGGGCTGCTAGAGATATATATTATGAAATAACCTGTTTTAGCTTAGGAGTTTGTAATTAACAAGTTTTAACGAAAAAGTGAATACTATTCGAAACCATACACAATAAACCCATTTGTGGCTGCGGTGATGTAGAGACTGGATCCCTCTCGGAATAAATTAAATCTAATCTAATCCGAAACCATTTAAAAGTTATGGGAGATCTTCAATATTTTGTTATTTCGAAATAATCACTTTTTGCCGATTAAAACCGGAAACCATTTAAGATAAAACAAAATAAATAACTAGATTTTAAAACTAATTACAGTGGCAATTCAAAGTGTTAACAATTATTATACTAGGTTTCAGAAATTATTATAGAAACTATTATTAAATTTGTAATGGTAAAAATGTCAGGCTCAGTATTTTTTAAGGACAATTATGTTGTTCTCTTCTTCTACTTGCTTCAAATATTTTGACCGTACAATTTTTCTTAAATAGGTTTCAAAATCATAAAAATTATCATATTATGTACAAACACTTTTTATTTTGTTATTTTATCTCTAATTTTAGGGAGTTTTAAAAAAGTTTTGTGTACTTTTTAGATTTTCGAATTAAGAAGACAAGTAGAGTATTACAGAAGCAAATGGGTTAAAAACAATAAACTTTTCTACATTACACATAAAAAACCCCGTATTATCTGTTCTTAGTTGGTTCGATAATACCGAAACGATTTTGAAATATTTTTCGATCTCTTTAATCACAGTAACATTAAGAGGAATGGACGATGAACTGACCAAGCAAGGTTCCGACCTTAACGAACCCCTCGAGTAGGAAGTTTAGTATACAATGAGAGCCGTCAAAGTAAGTGTGGAAGGAAATGTGGCATAGACTATCTATACCTGTACAATCTCTAAAAAACATGGCTCTCGTATAACATCAAAAAACAATATCTAGTCAGGTCCCTGCACTGATATACCAAGAGCACTGAACACTGATAGATAGAAAATTACGCTGCCAAGCTTGTCATCCAGTTTAATCCCCACTTAATGAGGATCGCACTTGTAATAAAAAAGACGAGACAAAAACTCTTGAACGTTTCCTTTGCAGCGGTTCTGCCGTGATTTTGCACCTGTACTGTCGAAATGTACCAAAGCAATTTTTTTTTTTTTTTGTTATTTTTATTTATATTAATTCTACACTTACCCTCTAAAGTTCATGCTATGAAATACTAAAAACATACATGGCCAGTATATGCTTTCGTGTACGTTATGCCAAAGAAAATCCAAAAATAAAAAAAAATATCTGCGGAAGTACCACAGGAAAGTGTTCTGGGTTCAATACTTTACCTGATGCCCTATATATAAAAGTTATCCCCCAAATTGACAACATTTCTACCTTTGAAGACCACACACAATATCTTGCAGTTTTTTTTTATGTTCTTGGCAGTAACTTAGGTAACATCACCTTCTCGTGCTTAATTAAGTACGGTACTGCAATTTTACACTACAATATCCACAATATTTCGAGCATTTATTTATCAAATTACTGGCTTATCAACTTATTAAATGTGCAAAACTACTGCTATTGTCAGGAACTAAGCCTTCTTAAATAGAATAGCTCCAATTAATTTAAGTTGTTACCAGATTATACTCTCAATTATTTTTTGTCATTTTTTTTATCCCAATGACAAAGGGTACTGGATCAGGTCGAAAACCCCATAAAGCATTTTTTTTTTTTACTTCATCGGGAATCGAACTTGGGACCTTTCGGTTGACAGCCAAGCGCTCTACCTACTGCGCGACCCAGTGTGTTGTGAGTTGATATAACTACCTATTGAAAGCTCCACATCAAATCTTTAAAACGCAGTGAATATAATAAGATGGAATTATATCGACAACGTCGCAAAGTGTGTAATGATCTGAAATATAAAAAATGGATTCGACATTGTCTCTTCATTCTCTTCTGAAAAATTCTCGATACACAATACATATATCGAAGAATAATAGAATACATTAGCAAATTTTATTTTGAAGTTTGTTAGCGTTGTTGTTTTATAAAGGAGAGGGTACCTTTCTTTGCTTTCTTTTTTTTACTTTCAAAATAAGAGCAAAACGTCGTTTTTATTTTTTCTTATAATTTTTTTTTCGATGTTACGGGGACTCAACGATGGCGTATACAATTTAATGAAAACAAATCAACTCACATAAATTTAAGATATAAGATTACAACACCATTCCCATCTATGGTCAACAATGAAATAGTCCCATATACCAATATTATATCTAAATAATTTTCCTCCACAGAAACTATTCCTACATGACATTTTCTTCACGGGAAATATCACAATGATAGGGTTGCTACACGGAAATTATTATGTAAAAAGTCATTAGTCGAGGTAAAGTAGATTGATTATAACAGAAAAAAATAGGTGGACTTCAGTGGGTTCGGTTCCCACTATCAAGATGCATAAGCGACTGGATCTTCTTATGACCTCTTATCTTTCAAAAAAAAAAAAAACTGTCCTGTGTTAGCTAAAGATTATTCAAATTCCGAACTTTAGGTGGTCTTCTCTAACAATTCACACCCATATTCTAAAAGACTCACCGCTGACGCGATCAAAATTTGACTCGCGTCCACATCTAAACTTATTACAAAGTTTTCCAAAAATTAAAATTTTTTTGAAACTCAACATTAGTTTTTATTGTGTGAAATCATGGAATGGGAAGTGAGGCTCAGAGCTGCAATACAATAATAAAATATATCTCTGTCAGACGGTTGAGTTATGAGAATTGAACTAGTTACTTGAAATAAGAATAAAATATGTAATTAGTGCTTGTTGACCAGGAAATTTTAAACATCTAAAATTGCTTCAAGTATAGACCAAAAATATGAATGTTTGTATTTTGAAAATAATTTTCATTTTTTTGGAATTATTTGAATTAAAAAATAAATTAAATTACTTTTTATTAATAATTAAAAAAAATTTAATTTTTTTTTTTAACTTTGTACAATTTATTAAAATGTTATTTTTTTAAAATTCGTTGAAAGGGAAAAAATATAATAATAGATTAATAGATAATATTATGATTTATTTATTTTTAATAAAGATAGAAAAATGTATGAATAATAATTTTAAGTTTTGTTTTAACTCTTTACAAAATATTTAAAAAAAAACCTTGATTTTTTCAAGGTTTTTTTTTAGTCAGCGCAATTTTAGACTTTTAATAAAATTTCAGTGTTGTGAAAAATAAACAAAAAATTAAAATACATTTTTTTTTTATATATTATTAAAGCTGTTTTGAATTTGCAATTTTTTAATTTTATTTATTTTCAAATTTATATAATTTAGTACCAAATTTATATTTTATTTAATTTTAATTTATAAATTGTTAATTATAATAGACGTTGGTCAGGTCACGTAATTAG
Source organism: Argyra leucocephala (assembly GCA_963942445.1). Taxonomy (NCBI): domain Eukaryota; kingdom Metazoa; phylum Arthropoda; class Insecta; order Diptera; family Dolichopodidae; genus Argyra; species Argyra leucocephala. The sequence continues at coordinate 47,451,708 of OZ012679.1, read as the reverse complement.
AACTCTTGATAGTAGAATAAATAAACAATACAAAAATAAAAATTAAAAAAAAAAAACAACTTTCAATTCTAGTAGATAATCATATTGAAAAAAATTTGAGAGAGGGGATTCATTAAATTAAAATGTAGTTAGATAGAATTTATAGCAATAAATAGAATTACTAGTGATAGTATAAGAACTAATAGAAAATTCAGAAATAACAGTGAATGTTGAATTGAAAGTCGATTCGATTTTACTCCTCTCTAAGCAAGAACAAACCAGGTGCCCTGAAAACTATCTCCAAATTGCGTCAAATCTAGTAAAATTGTTTTTAAGATTTTGATCAAATTTTAAAATTCAATCAAAATAAAGTGCTATGAACTACCAGATTTTTCAAATTGCCAAAATTACGTCAAAAATGCTACAATTAGAGCAAAACTGCAATTAGAACATATAGGTGCCAACCAATATGCATAGGTGGTATTATAAAAACTGATATGTTGTGGGTTTTTAATAACTGAAATGCTTAATTCATTTTTAAATATTTTTTCCATACAAAATTATTTAAAAAAAATATTTTTCTAGATAAATTTAATAATAGAACCACAACTATTCTTGATAATGATGTAGTTTACAATTCTACTTTGTGGTGAAGGTTTAGGATAAAAACATTTATTATAAATTTTATAAGGTTTTATTTACATATTTCAAAAATGACTTGAGATTCAAAGATATTTTTTTCATACACCTTATATTCATACTTACATATATATTGACTTTGATAACAGAATAACTGTTAAATAAAAAATATTAAAACAATTTAGGACAATAATGTAAGTCAAATAATTTAATTTCTAAGTTTGTATAAAAAACAAAAAACACAACAGTAATATTCAAATAAAATTCAACTGTCTGTCTACGTGTGTAATCTAGAAAAAAAAAATTCTAGATCAAAAGTTATAAGGTTTCCTTGTATACATTTCAGTTTATTGTATTTTGAAATAAATGTCATCAACTAAGAATATACGAAAAGAATTCAAGTATTCTTATGAAAATTGAAAAATATGTAATTTGAAAAGATTGAATCTTTTGGAGGAAAATTAATGTAAAAAATTTCTGTGTAAATTGATAATCAAGTTAAAGTCATTGTGTTCGAATAAATGCTTTGTTGAGAATTATTTTTCAATTTTAAAATATGAATAGTTGTTCAGTTTAAATTAAAAAAATAATAATACTTGTATATGTACATATATAGTAAATCTTTAAATTTTTATTTTTTAATCGTTCCCAGCACTGTAACGCAATGCCAAATATATGGGTACATTAAATTTTGGAACTTCTTACATTAATAAGATCAATTCTTAATATTCGAATTCGATTTAAAATATGAAAATTGAATTGTTCAACAAACTCTCTTTTATTCATTATTGGTATACATACGATGTACTAATTACAAAATTTGTGTGACCGGAAATTGATAGATCTAGGAAACTTTATTTCTATTAAGTTAGAATGACCTTGAAATATTAATATGTATTCTAATTAGGTATTGTTTATTGAATTGATTACCATTATGAATTTATAATGCAATCAACGCATTTTAGATTTTCGTTAGTTATTTTTTATCTATTGGCTTATTTGTGAAAACAGATATTATGATTCATTAAACATTAATTAATCTGAGTAAAAAAAATTGTCCACCCTATGACCTCTACAAAAAATTTTACAGATAAAGACGATCAATATTTTAATATTTATCAGCTATTTATGGTTAAATCGAAATTCTAGTTGAACTGGTCAATAAGATAATTTAAAAAACTGATGTATTAGTACAATTAATTTTCTATTACACACTTCAAAATTAATTAATAAGAAAATTGTAAAAATCATTATTTATCATTTATATAAATTTTTTTCATTACATAATTATATTGATTGAGTAAATGATTAAATTTGTTTTATCTACATATGTATGTATGGACATAATTCGAAATCATTTATAAAAATTTTACTTACCATTTTTCAGCTCAAAATTTTAATAAAACAAATTATAAACCACCTATAACTAAATAAAATTCAATTTGAAGAATCCAAGCATAATTGTAGAGAGAATTAATAAAATAAAAAAAGACAAATAAAATAAAATATTTCTAGTTTTACCATTAGAAAGCATATTTACATACCCTAAATATCTACACAAGATATATTTTATTACACGTGTAGAATTTTAATTACAACACATGCTGCTGCATTCATATAAAAATTTACTAAACGAACCTATTTTTGTTTTTGTTTTATTTTATTTTTAAGTTATTTAAATTCATTTTCAGTTTTATCAGTTTTGCAATATTATTTATATGAACTCAATATAAAAATGAAATCACAAATTAAAAAAAATGAAAAAATCAAATAAAAAATGCTGATATATTTTCTCATATGCTGATTTAAAATAATTTGAAAATGAAAATTTTAGACCATATTTAAAAAAGACTTGGATACCCACCTATGTATGAATTTAATATACATATGTACATAACATAGCTTTTATTACTTTCTTTTTTTGTTTTTTTAATTAATTTGTACTTTAACGTGTTTAGATTAGAGCAAGTATTGAAATTAATAATGATAAAGTATGCATTGGAAAATAAAAATTATATTCTATAATATTGAGAAGCTCGGATTAAATTAGGTCGAATGAATTAAAATTGAAAAATTGATATATTAATTTTTATTATTAAGAAAATTTTTGTTTGTAATTGAAAACCTTCAATTAAATTTGAAATCAATCCAATATACATAAAATGTATATTGCATTTATAAATGCATGTATGTAGTATATTTATGTATTTAATCGGTAATTAAGTTTTCTACAAAAATTAATTGTTTTTTTTTCTTAATGAATAATTTTTATAAAATTATATGAACATTGAAATTTGTACATAAAATTTTATTGAATTTAAATTATTATTAATTATTGTATCAATTTCAAATTGAGAAACCACTATACATATGCATCTGTATGTACATAAGTAGAAATTTTATTCAAAGGATATTTCAGCATAAATGAATAGAATAAACTAGCATAGAATCTGCCTCAAGTGTAGAATTTTAATAATAAAATATTAATGAATTAAATCAAAATCAATAAATGTCTACAGTTAGATATATCTGAAAAAAATATTTTTTATAAACACCATTTCACGTAAATGGAGTTTAAACCTCTTTCCTTTTCGAGTCGTGAATCTCAAATCAGCACAATTATGTACGAATAAATATATTGGACCTATGAAATATTGTATTTTAAAATAAAAGGTATATATTTTTCGTTTTCTGAGAGCACTCATTTATCTCAAAAATTTATGGACGAGATTAAAATGATGAATTATAATGAAGGAAATTCCAATATTAACAAATTTTTTTTTCTTGTTTTAGAAGCAATAAACTAGATTAAATTGTTTCGAGCAAATAATGTTAATTCAAATGTATAATCCAAAAATTTCATATATTTTTAAAAATAATTTAAACGCTGACTGCTTTCTGTCTTACATAAAATTTAATATATTATTAATATATCCATAATATATATTATATGTATGTAAAAATAATTATGCATGGGTTAAAAATTCAATAATGCAAGGACATTTTTTTTTTTTTTGTTTTTTTTTTAAATAACATAATTAGACAATTTTACTATATTTAATGTTTTATTATATAAAATATTTACGGCTCTAACAAATAATATTACGGCTTCAAAAATTAAATAACAAAATGACTGTGCGAAAAGATAGTTAAATATTTTTAAGTTTATCCAAGTAGAACAAACTTTCTTTTTTTTTTGTTTTGTTTTTTTTTTTTGTTTTTATATATCTATATATTTTCACTTTCAACCACTAATTTTAATTTAATTTTCAGTTTCATTTTCCTTTTCTTATACATTAATAATTAATAATTATATTAATAACATTTTTTTTTTTGGATTTTATATAATTTCTTAATCTTTTTTAAATTATTTTTAAACAATATATATGCATTATATCCACATATATTTTTAATATATATATATATAAATTTATATAAATATATATATAACAGTTTTTTTTTATTTACATTACATATACACAAATGGTATAACCTGTGACGAAGAAAATTAAAAATCAAAAAAGTCAAATTTATCAAATTTTTGTTTTTTGTTTTTTTTTTTTGTCTTAAATGGGTAGCTTTTCAAAATTTTTATTTAAGTAAGATCACACTTTCGAAAAACAGTTTGTTCCATTTGGATATTATTTAAATATCTTTAGCTATACGTTATACCTCTTCATTATATTTTTTGATAAACAATCTAAAAATATATATTACATATTATTCTGAAATATATTAAAATATACTTTATTTTATTTTTGCCTTATTTTATATTTGACTTATCCAAAATAATTAAAAAAAAAAAAAAAAAAACAAATTTACTTTTACTATGGTCACCGCGCTGACGGTCCTCCAAAAAAGTCAGCTGGTGGTAAATCGAAGTTAAAATTCAATGTTGTATCTGTTGGTGTATTCAAAGAAGGTTGTTGATGAGGTGTATTAGATCTTTGGATTTGTTGTTGAGGTAGTTGCTGATGCTGTTGCTGTTGTTGTTGCTGTTGCATTGTTGAAATAGGAGAAATTGGATTTGTACTGTTTGCGCATATCATTGAATTTTGTTGACCTATATCAATTGGACTTTGTGAGCTTTGTATACCTTTAACAGTACCACTTTCTATTGGTATATTTAAATTTCCTGCTTGCTGTTGTGTTCGTATACTTACAACTGCCCGCAGTTCTTGTCGAACATATTCGGAATTTGGTTGTACTGTTTGTTGTTGTTGACCGCCCCCTGTATAACCGCCATATGTATAACCACCTCCAGTATTATCTGGTCCACTACCAAATGCAGATCGTGATCCCGTTCCTCCACCTAAATGTTGATTTGATTGTGGTGCACTAGCTTGTCTTTGTATTCTTTGTAATTGTGCATTAAAAACACTACTAGATGGACTAAAATTTGTTGTATTAGGAGATGATGGTCCAGGAAAATTTCCAGTATCTTGTGATGGCAATGAATTTTGTCTTGTAACATTATCAATTGTTGAATTTCTTCTTTGGTTTAAAAATTGCCTTGGACTATAACCAGTCCATCTTTGATTTCCCTGTAATGTTGATGTTTGTATTGGCGGCAGTAAATTATTATTTTGTAAATTAGATTGTGTTCCATAAGCAGGTAATCTAGGTGATAATTGAGGATTTCCCGATTGAAATGTTTGTTGTTGTTGTTGCTGTTGTTGTTGCTGTTGATGTAAAACTTGTTGAACTTTTTGTGAATGTTGTTGAGGTGATAATCTCTGAGCTTGATTTGGAGTATATTGAGACTGATAAGCTGCTGGATTTGGCATGTTAAATTGTAAATTTCGTTGACCAGGACTTAATTGTTGATTCATTAAACCCTGTGAGTAATTAGTACTAGGATGAGTGTCTGGATTTGGTATTCCTCTTGTAAGAGATACATTTGGAGCAACAGTATTCAATAATGATATACTTGGATTTAAAGCTATTTCTGAACGAACAGATGCATTTTCAGACATGACGACATGCTGTTTCATTTGCTGTTGCAATAATCTCTCTTTCTCGTGTAATTGAGCCATTCTACTACTTTCATGGTATCTTTGTTGAATTAGAGATGGAGTAGTATTTGGTGCAGCCATACGTACCGATCTCGATTGATACATTGGAGGTGGTTGTTGAAATCTCTGTTGATTATTTTGTTGATTTATTTGTTGCAACTGAGAATATGCTGGTGGACTATTAAATTGTTGATCCATTTGCATAAGTGATCTTTGAATAACTTTAATTTTTTCATTCATATCTTGATTTGAAGGCGTCGGTGTTGTACTCACAGATGACTGTTCCATAAAAGTTTCAGGTACGATATCAATTACATCATTTAGAATTTCAGATAATTCTGAATCAACTTCATTATTTGTTGTTGATGTATTTGAAGTTATACTTGACGATGAAGACATTTGTTGTGAAGCAGGTCCAGATGGTAACGATGAAGATGGCGATACAATCGGAAGTGATGTCGTCGAGGTAGATATAGGAAACATTTGGGGCTTTTGTAAATCACTAGATGAATTACTTTGTAAACCAAATTTATCCTGTTGTTGTCCTAAATTTTGTTTTGAAATAATTTGCATTTGATTTTTGTTTTGATCTAAATGCGGGTGTGGATGCGGGCTTTCTTGGGAATTACTTTGGTTAAGCGAAATATTTTGTGATTTATTACTAAAATTTGTTTGTTGTTGATGCGGCAAATTTGCTGGAGGTACAATTCCTAACGTATTAGTATCCCTGTTTACAGAAGATGATGTTATATCTGGTATAATTTTCACAACAGGTGTAATTCCTGAAACTGTTGGAGCCTTTGCAGGATTAGATAATAAAGAAGCGAGCATTTTATTCTTTTCACGTAAAAGAGATGATGGTGGTTTCTTATCATCTGGCCTTTTAGATGCTCGTCCATCGTCCGGTTCATTTAACGGTCTTTTTCTAGGTACATCTTGAATTCTTAATAAACTTTTCAAATCTTCTTCCGCCATATGATGTGGATTATTTGAGGAAGTATGGTCCTTTGGTGTATCATCCTTTTGTAATTGTTTTAGAAGCTCACTTTGTCTAGATCGACTTGGATTATCATCTTCACTTTTATCGTTTAACAATTGTAATAACATTTGATTTTTATTCGTTTCTGAAGATCTGCCTCTAGATCCACCAAAGGTTTTTGGTGAATTTAATGAGGTATTTGATTTATTATATGATATTCCATCTTTTTCTTCCTCCGCATTTAAAAGACCTTTGAGTATCCGGTTTTTATGATCTTGTTCATCGTGTAACGACGATGAGTGAGTTCTTTTAGTTAATAAATTTCTTAATCGTTCTGAATCGTTGCTTTTCGAATTAACATCGACAAGATTAGTATCGTCATTATTATTTTTATTAATATTATTGTTATTATTATTATTGTTACTATCATTATTATTGTTATTATTTTCGTTATTTTTATTAATTATATTATTCACATGCTCTTTTGAATCTTTGTCATCAAAGTTTTGAAATGGAAAATTTGGAAAGACGCTATTTAAATTGTTACTATGCATATTACAATTTGAATTATTCTGCGGACTTGGTTGCGAAACCATTTTTGAAATATGATGCGGTGTTAATGGTGATGGACATTCATTACCGACAGGACTAAAAGTAGGTCCTGATGGAGGTCGTGGTGTACTCACTGGTGTATTAACGCTTGTCCTAGAAGCTGGTCGATAATCAAGTGTTGATACATCCAACTGAAAAGGGGAATGTATATAATCAAATTCAAATGATTCAGCAGGAAAAAAACTAGTTCCTTCTGTCGCAGATGGTGGACTTGAAAATGATGAAACCATATTACTTGTGCCAGATGAAGTTTGAACTTGTGGTAAACTTTTTTCACTATTTATAACTGAAGTCATTAGTGGGCCACCTACACTTGCTATTGATGTTAAATATTGGCTTGTACTTGGAAAACTTGATATTCCACCACTGACTACATTCATTATGCTTGTATTACAATTATTATTATTATTATTATTATTATTACTACTACTAGTGCTAAAATTACTAACATCTAATCCACCAATTCCTCCAAATGATGTACTTTGTTGCATAGATTCTGAGCTAGTTATTGATGCCACAGATTGTTTATTCTGTGATATATCATTATCATTGTTCACAACTGTTTGTACTGACATTATATAATCACTTTCACCCGGTGTACAATTAACAAAAAGTCTTGAACTAGCTTTAACGTGTACATATACATCTGGCGAACCAAGCCGTAGCCTAAATGATGCATTATGATTTTGTAATTGATTTACTAATGTTGAAGATTGTGTTAATTTGTTCAAATGTGTTTGAACATGAGGTAAATCTTCTACATGACATAAATCTAATATTGATGTTCCAAGTTCTTTTGAAAAGAATGATGAAAAATTTGGTCGCAATAATGATGTATTAATTTCCATTATTTTACCATGTACATCTAATTTTAATGTCATTTGCTCTAATTGTCTTTGTTGAATATGTTGTTGCATATTTGTTTCTAATGGTGAATCATCTTCTGGTCGAGTTATTAAACATAAAACTGATGAACTATCATCACCATCATCTTTTATTGGTGCTGCTATAAATACAACCTCTTCATAATTTTCTTGTCTTTGTTGTTTTTCTTCTATTGTTTCACTACTTTCTTCATTATGTTTAACTAACATTCTAACTTTTGTTGTTATACTTCTTCTTGATTTTGGTTGTGTTTGTAAATTACTATGTTGACTTTCATCTTGATCCCATCCACTTAAGTTAAATAACATATTATTTAATATAGGACTTAATTTAGCATGATCACCTGGATGCAAATATGAATATATTGGTTGCCTAATTAAATCTGTTTTAAGATAACCAATTAAATCTTTAATATTATGTGTACATGATTCAATTATTCCTTCTGGATTTATTTGTAATAATATCCAACCAACAGATGTAACATAATGTTCTAATGTTTCAAAATATGCTGATATTTCTGGATTTGCAAATCTTTGTTGCTGATCTGAAAGTAATGATTCTGTTGAAGAAATTTTTTCTTGTTGAACTGGATGAAATGTATTATTATCTGTATTACTACCAGTAGTATTTGTTATATTATCACGAGTGTTTCTTTTGTCACAAATATCACGATAAGTTTTAACAACTTGATTTAAAATTGCAGCTTTATCCGGTTTCGATGTTGTCATATCTCCTCTTTTATTTAGCTGTAGAAATTCACCAAGTTGTTCAATATAATTATTTTCTAATTCTCTTCTACGTTTTTCATTATTACATTTATTTATTTGGGACTGTGGTTTGGAGTCTGTTTTTCGTCTTATTTTTCTAGTTAGTGTAGACTGTTGACAAGTTGCAACCGGCACAATTGGATTCATTATTCTATCTTGTTGTGTTGTATATTGAAATGTGGCAGGTGTAATCGCCGCACCAATAAATGATGGCTGTAAATTGGAAATCGTGTTATTACATAAGGTTTTTTTTTTCTTAAAAATGGCTGTAATTACGATAATTGTTTTGTTTTATTTTTTTTTTATTATTATTATTATTTATTAAAGTGAATTATACACTCATCTATTTTATACCCTAAACGCAGTACTCACCATCTTTCAGAAAAAAAATATACTAAACATTTTGAATATATTTGCAATATTTGCTTTTTATTTTTCGGAAGGAAATCATTCTTATTTGGGAAAAGTTTGTTAAACAAATTAAACTTTTAAAAACAAAAAAAAAAACAATAACATTTAATTCCATTTCGACACCAAATTAACAAAAAAAATGTACAACAAAAAAATATATATATATATTTTTTTTTACTAATTTGTAATTTAATACTTTCTTTTCAATATTCTTTAATTGACCTTAATCAAATTTTAGCTCTATAAGTTAAAGCTACATTACTAATTAAAACGAAAAAAAAAACAATGTAAGTAGTTTAAGTTAAAAATTATTTAAATTAAATACGAATTGACAGTAAGACAAACAAATTTTTAATTTATTAACAATAATTTGTGTATTTTGTGTAATGCTATATCCGAATTTAATTAAATTAGTTTATTTAATTTTAATTTTAAATTAATATAGATAGAAAAACAACATATTTCTTTCCTAACTTTTTAATCATTTTCCAAGAAGCCGTTTATTAAAATGTTAAAGCCATTTTATTTTATAAATAACTCATTGTATTATTTTTGTTTGTTTAAACAACGTTTTTATTTAATGTAATTTTTTTTTCTCTCTTTTTTTTTTTAAATTAACAATTTAATTAGCAACTATTTTGCAACAATTTTTATTAGAATAAATGTCCTCAACACACATTTATTAGGTATTATGTATTTAGAGAATTGTACAAAATATTCTGATATTTTGGAAGCGTGCTGTATTTATCAACATTTTTATAACATCTTGGAATTGAATTTAAAATTAGTTAAGTACCTAATTATAATTTATAAGGATCTTCAATTTAATACTTTTTCATTTTTTTTTAAATACGATCGAAAATCCTTCTTAAAATCCTTAAAGTGAATTACAAATTTTTAGTTGAATTAGTAATAATGCAAATAGTTAGATGTTATTAAGAGCAAGTTATTTTCTTATAAATTCTGTTGTATGCAAGTTGTACACAAAATTAATTTAACGTTTAAAAAAAACTTTAATTAGAATTTTACTCTGAAATTAGGATTTTGTTAATTTCTAATTAACCTGTTGTTGTGGTTGCAAGTAACAATATAGATAGTTACTAACAATTTTCTTTTTTAAAAATTTAATTGACGAATCTGATAACTTCGCACATACGCCATAAAAGATTTGAAATATAAAAATATTTATAGAAGTGAATAATTTACTAGATACACTTAAAGAACACAAATTATATACAGTATTAAAAAAAAAAAAACCAAAGAAAAAGAAAAATAGGAACATTTAATTCGAAGCAAAAAAAAAAAAAAAAAAGTAAGTTGAGTTAATGTTTTCAGTTCTTGTACAACTACATTTTCACAATTGCACAAATTATACCGTTATGTTTGTAGAATTGCAAATTGATCTCGCCGCTGTTCAATTTTGACAACAAAAATATTCTATACAAATTTTTTATATAAAACCAAATATTTTATTACATTATTATATAATATTATGTAGGTATTACACAATAGTTATATATATATATTTTCTTACTTCTGCAAACATAAACTCAACCATTTCAATTAAAAAAAATAATTCAATAACTTTACATTTACAACATTGATTGATGATCTGTCATTCAACAACAGTATTCTTTCTTATCTACAAACATTTTATTTATCATAACATGCAATTTTTTTCATATATTTAATATATAGATATATATATATATATATATATCTATATATATCTATATATATATATCTATATATATATATCTATATATTATAATTAATATATATGTATCCATATATATATATATATATATATATACATCCATGAAACATTTTACGAGTTCCAGTAATAATTTTCTCTATTATTTTCTTTCATTAAATAACGTTCATTTCAAGAAAATAGTAGTTTTGGATTCAAATAATAGGTACATACAAATTGTAACAGAAATTACAATAATTTGGTGAGTGTGGGACCCCCTCTCACCATTATCATTCCTGTTTTGATACTCACCAGTAGAAAAAGAAGGAAAATCAAAAATATTGAAAGAGGGAATTTCAAAATAAGAAAAAAAGATAACATCCTAAATCCTAATTAAATTTCATATAGGCCTAAATTTTCTTTTTTAAATTGTGATCCCAGTTTGGCAATTAAAGATCAAATCGAATTTTACTAATAAATTAATTTTTATTTTGCAAAGATCGACATTTCGGCAATAACTTCTTCCGTCATTAGTGCTTACGACTAATCGAATTTTTTTTGTTTGAAAAAGCACTGATTAGCAAGCGCTGATGAAGGAAGTAATTTGCTTCCGAAATAATCGAACAATAAATTCTTTTATTCGATAGTTGCAAGTTAACTGTTGCTTCCAAAATAATCGAAAAATAAATTAGTCGAAAGCACTAATGAATGAAGTAATTTGTTTCCAAAAGTGAAAGGAAATAGATATTTAACTTCTAAATTTATTATTTAACTAATAACAATTCGAATTCCTAATTTACTAAATAAATACATAATATTTGAGAAGTCTTAATCGGTGGATAAAAAAACGAGATCAGTTAATTTGATCCTAACACCTTACTGCCCAGTACATCCTCATAGCGATTTCACTTCTATCTTTCAGCAGACTCAGTCGCCGAGCCAACTAATACGCTTAATTGTATATTGAAAGAGTATTTGTTAAATAACAATAGTCTAAGAAGCCCTAAACCTAATTAACATAATCAGATAACATAATTTATTCAAATATTTATTCAAATTCCATAAACCGAAACTCTATAACCTATTTTTAAAATACAATATAGGTGACTTTGGTTTTTTTTTTTTTTAAGTACACATTTTAATTTCGATAGTGAAAGCCACATACTAAATTTAAATAAATACTTTAAAATAAAATTAAAACAAAGTTATATAACAATAAAAAATGTTAATTTTTTTTTTTTTTTTGTAGCTTAATTAGCATACTAAGTACAAGATTTGAAATTGAAAATTAAATTTTTTATTGAAGTAAAATAAAAAGAAAATAAATATTATGTAGGTATGTAAGTAGGAGGTACCTATGTATATTGTAGAATTACAAAACAAAATATTATATAGTACCTATTTTATCAGAGCTTATATTTTGATGATCTTATTTTCATGATAATCTTTTGAAAATTTTCATTAAGAAATAACTATTTTTGTTTTTGTACCTATTCGTTTTTTTTTTTTTTTGGTTCCCTTAAATTAAGTTGAATTCTGAGAAAAGAACAATGGTTAAATTAACTAACTCAAACCTTTTTCTATTCTATGTAGAATTATATCATATCATACATAGAACGCGTTCAAGCAGTAAAGCAATCATCATCATATCAAAAAAATATTATGAAAATAAAATAAAATAAAAATTTGGTATAGAATAATTTTTCGGTTTTTTCTTCTTTTTTTTTTTCCTCTGGTGCCTTCTTTTGTATAAGGTATTCCTTTTATATACATATATAGATATATATATATATATGTATATAGGAGCTTTTAATCAAAGCTTTTCAGTTTTGGATTTCCATCATAAAATTCATTAGATTATTATAGCGAATTGTGCTACCTAATGAATAATATGAATAATATAGATATTTATATATTATATAACACATACTTGTATTATAATATACATTATATACATATATATTTTCTATATACATATAAGAATAATTATTTATTTATCTATTAATTTTTTTAAATAAGATTTTTGTAAAATAAAAAATTCGTTTGTTTTTCATTTACCTAATAAAACTTGTCTTTAAAGAATTAATAATCAATTTTAAATGGATATATGTAATATAATATTATGAATTCCATGATTAAAAATATTTTGAGAGTTTTAATAAAAAAAAAAAAAACAAAAAAGAGCAAAAATATTTCGCAAAATTTATATATGAATTGATTTTTTTATGCTTGTCATAAAATGTTGTTAGTTGTTCTTATATTAATGATTTTATATGAATTTAAAGGTTCCTATGTTGTTATTCATAAAATTTATATTCAATCAAAAATTAGAGAATAAAAACAAAAATTGATGAAAAAAAAAACGAATTAATATTTTTTTATTTACATTTAAAATACACAAAACAAATATATAATATTCTTGACTTTTCAGAATTAGATTTGATTATTTGAATATTAAATTGGCGTTTTATTGCATATATGTATTTGAATATAGGGTTAGTTTAGCATGAACACAAAAAAAAAATCTAAATTAAAGTTTTGAAGCTGTGGTGCTAAACAAATTTATTAATATTTTATTCAGTTTTCATACAATTGTATATAAATAAATTTGTTAATAATATAATTTTGGTTATACTTATACTATTAATACTTTTGATTGCGGTTATTTCCCTACTCTATTATATAACGTACATACCTACATATTTAAAAAATATATTTTCATCAATTGAGCTTGATTTGTATTGAGATCAAGAACGCAGAAGGTAGTGAAGAATGAATATAAAAATATAAATGTAATACCAGTAATACCTTCGAAATGATTTTCTTTATTATATTTATGATTAAGATACAACATTGTAATTAATTTAAGCAAATTAAAGGTATTATTTTTATTACAAAAAAAAAAATGAAGATTTCAAAACAGAGAAACATACCTCTAGTAAAATACTTTATAAAAAATCTAGACTCATTTCACAATTTGAATTTTATATCTTAAACAAATCTGTATCACACATTTGTATCTTCTAATGATGATGGTGTGATATGTGAAATTGATTAAATATAAAATTCAAATTGTAAACAAACCTAACTTGTTTCATTTATTATTAAAAATATTGGATCTGTGGACTACAGCATTATTTAGTAAAACAGAGCATTTTTTTTTTGTTTTTATATGTATTTTGTTAGACAACATTCTAAACTTATAGAAAAATAAATTTTTATAACACACCAAACAAAAAACAAGAAAAATAAGACAATTTTTTTTCCAAAAAACACAAATTACAAAAATTGAAAATTTAAACAAAAAAAAAAAGAAACAGCAATAAATTTGAATTTCCCTAAAAATATTAAAAATAGTTTAAAGCTTCAATTAAATTAGCAAACAATTTATTTGAATATTTTATCAGAACGTGTTGATGGTGAGTGTAAATGAATAACAACTCACCACAATGTTATCCATATAAAATATTATTATATACAAATATATTTTCTTAAATGGTGAGTGGTGAGTCCCGAAATTTTGTTTTAATTAATTTTCATAAATATATTGTTTTTTTTTTATATATAAAAATTAATATAATATTTTTTGTTTTTTATTTTTTTTATTATTATTTTTATTATTTAATTTGAAATAAATATATAAGTGATATTATAAAACTCACTAATTATCGTAATTTCAGCCAATATTCGATGAAATATAAATAATTGAAATTTACAAAATAATTAATTTTAATAAATTTTTGTTTATATATTAAAAAAAAAAAAAAAATTTGTTTTAAGAATTCCAAAACCACACTAACTTAAAATTATTTAAATAATCCCTTCCTGTTCCCCCCCAACCCTTGGATAGAAAGATATATTGAAATTTTATATATTTATCAATTTTTTTCCCCCCTCACAAATTATATTTGTCAATTTTACTATAATACTAGATATTAGAATGTCCTTGTTTTAAAATTATTGTACAATAATATGAGTGTCGATTAAAAGAAAAAAAAAAATATTTTAATTTTGTAAAATTTTATAAGTCACATATTTTGTTTATTATAATTCAATTGTATCATTTCAAAATTTATATTAATAAAATTCTGTGTAGTAGGTATTATATTTTGGAAATTTAAATGTAATAAATTAAAAATAAATAAATAAATAACTTGGAATACATTAAAATTGGAAATACATTAATAATTGGTATGATTTTATTTTTTAGGAAAATAATCAATTTTTTTTTTATAAAATAAAAATATATTTTAATGTTGTTTAGAAATGTATCAAGTATAGGCATATCATGCGTTAAATATATCCATATATTGTGTATATATAAAAAAAATGCATTTGAATAGTAATAATAATAATAATAATAATAATAATAATAATAAAGTAGTATTAATTCTGTATATGTAAACTCAAATTGTAATAATGATAAAATAAAAATGTGTAATTTAAAATTGAATTATTATTGCACCAGTAAAATTCTTTAAATATTAAATTTCAGAATTTAAAAAACTTAAATATTATATAGAACAATTATTAACAGTCTTGAAATTAAATTAATTTTTGTTTTAAAATTTAAATGCTTTTGTAGTTTGATTGAACCATTTAAATGAAATAAATTTTTTTAAATATTTGAAAAAATATATTAGAACTTTTGCAAAATGTGGTTAAAACCCAAGTTCCGGTTATAATATTTTATGCGTAAGATTTAAAAAAAAAACAAAAATAAATAAACGTGCAATTTCTAATATTTAAATTTACTAAATTTGTAATTCATTCTTTGAAAAAAGTAATAGGAAATTTAAAAAAAATTAATAGCTTTTAACGAATCACATACCAAAACTACTTTTTGTATAAAAAAAAAAAAAAAAAAAAAAAAACTATCTCGATGTAAACAAAACTTTTATTTTTGTTTTAATATAAAAAATAAGCCTAAAATATATATACCTACTACTAACATACACATTGATAGCAAAAACAATTAAAAAATAAATAAATTAAATATTGGAAAACTAAAGAAATTTTGCGTTATTTTTTTTTCTTTTAAATATTGAAACTGTCTGTCTTGTTTGTCAATATGAAATTCTGTATCTATTTACCCACATTCGTACATAAGAGAATTTATTGAAATACCCTCGTATATTTTGTATTTTTTCTTTTTTTTGTCCAAGTGTCAATTTCGTTCCTGGAGTGTTATATAATTTTAATACGCAAAAAGAAAAAAAAAACTTTCGTTTTACATTGAATAGCATGTAAACATATTTTGTAAAATCCAAATGTCTTATTAAATTCCAAAATTACACATTCAAATGGATTTTTACTTACTTTCTCAGAATTTTAATCGAATGCAGAAATTAATATCGTTTTTGAATAGTAAAATGTCAAATTGCAAATTGGACAAATTTTTTTTTTTTTTTTTTAAGTAATTTCAAGTTTAAGGTGATTTCTCAAATCTGCTTCTCACCGTAAATCAGCCACTCTGATGACGTTGACTTTAATATTGGATTTAATTTTTTTTAAATCCAATGATGAATCAAATAATATTCTTTTCTTTGTAGCCTTTAGGCTAAAAAAAAATCTTTTTTTTTTCCTTTTCTTTAAAAACTTACAAGAAAAATCGATCACAGTTCTTACGATAAAATATATACATATGTATATATATATATATATATTTTTTTTTATTTTTATTTCTCCGATATCTGTTTAAAAGAAAATCTAACTTATTTTCAAAACTTTATTTTTGTAATTTCATGTCCAAAAAATACCTCTAAAATATTTTGTTTTTGAGATTTGATTTTTGCTTTTCACTTAAATTTTGATAAAGATTGTTTTCATTGTGATGAGATTCTGAATGATGTCAGCAAATACAACTAAAATGGAGATTAGAATAAAATCACTACTTCAAGTGTTCACTATTTTCATTAAATTTATACAAAAATACATTAATTTAATTATAATTGATTTTTTTGATTATTAATTAGTTGCTTTGAGCAATGAAAATTTTATTTTATTTAATTAAAATTGAAAATCGTACTTGGGACTGGGATAAAAAAATTTTACTTGAGCTTTTTTTTCTACTACACCTACTTTCTGCTCTGCTCAACCAGAATTCTTTTAGCTTAGAGTGTGATAGCATGATTATTTAAAAAAAAAATAAAAAAATATGCTATCTATACTACTTAAACTTATATATATAATCCATTTAACCTTCTTGCTTGTTTTCAAAACAATATCTCACTTTTTCACTCGTCGATTAATCTATTAGAAAATATATTCACCACTACAATACTACAAAAAATGTGAAACTACAATTTCTCACCTTTTGCCGGGAAATCAATTTTATATTTTTAAGTTGTGACGTATGGGAACTTAACGAATAAAAATGTGTTTTTTTTTTTTTTTAAATGTATGGATACTAGATAGGTATGCATATGCATACATATTGAAGTTGATGTGTTGCTTTAATTTTAATGGTTTATTATTGAAAAGCTACACACAAATTTGATTTGCAATAGAAAAAAAAAATAGTTGTTTTATGTTTTTTCAACACAATTTCATATTAACTCTATAATTCTATAAAACTACACAGGTATTTTAAAAAAAAATATACATTTTTATATTTAGGTGTGGGTATTTTATGTTGTCATTGTTTTGACGGAATGTGTAAAATATAGGTAAGCAACAATCTAGATCACCTGATGGACCACAATTTTAAATAATTCGTCATTTTTGTCAGAAATTCTTTGAACAAATTTTTGTTATATTTTTAATGTTGTGCAATATTGAAAATAAAAAATGGCAGATAAATTTTTGTATATACCTACCTACATATACTATTTATATAGGTAGTTATATGTATATTTTTTTAAATGAAAATTTAAATGAAAAATTACTAATTTATAATGCGTATTTATGTTAATTAGAGAAATTATTATTTAAAATAAAAAATCGATATAAAAACGAAATTTGTCTATATTAAAACTTAATTTCCAAATTTGTTTTTCATACCTATGAGTTGTGTTGAAAATTCTAAATTATAATTGAAAATTTTTATTTTAGTTCACTTTTTAATAAAATATACCTATCGAGTTTTTTTTTCTGTTGTTTTTAATTTTCTACACTCTTCTATAAACTGTGTAATCTTTATCAAAATTAAAATATTTTGCAAATTTCAAATGATCTCAAGATTTTATTTCCATTTGTTGTATTTAATTATTATTTATTTAATTCATTATTTAAGATAATTAATTAAAAAAGCATTTAATTTATTTTTTTGACATAGTAACTACTAATTTAGACCTAAGTTGTTTAATATGCATGTATGTATATATTTTGATTGATTTAACTATTATTGTATATTTCAAATTTATAAAGAAATAAAAACGAAAGAAACAAATTTAAGATTGTTTTTGGTATATGTATATAATTTTTCGCTTATAATTACCTCAAATATTTTAAAACAATTTCAATTAATTATTAATTTAAATTTTTAAATTACGTGTAATCATGTAAATACTACGATTATCGGCGTTTTTGTTTGAATTAAAAGATAAACAAAATACTTTGAAAACAAACACATATAAATAAATGACATTTCCGTGACATTTCTGAAATTCTTCTATTACTTTTTTTCTTTTTTAACCGGATCATATTATTATGAAATCAATTATGGAAATGGAGTTTATTTATCGAGAAAGGAATAGTAGAATTTCGTTAAAAAAATAAAAAACTTTCCAACTACTACAAAATTATTTTTTATAATTTTATTTAATTAATGTAGTTGACCACATCATAAGTACGAGTATTTCGCTGTAAAATGTCAAAATAAACTTTCATCGCATTGGTATGTAAACAAGTATGCAAACTTGATAATCTTGATATACAAATTTAAATACCAATGCAGTTATTAAAGATGTGACAAATTGACAGAAAAATCTGTATATTTTTTTTTAATTTTTTAAAAATGTTAATAATTTTTATTTCTATTTTTTTTTTTTAATTTACTGATTCTAGCCAGATTTTTATTTTTGTTTGTTTTTATTTTGTAAATTATGATCACTAATTAAGAAGATATTATATATAGGTAGGTATAAATTAAGTATGTTTGTGTGTAGGTTCATAAGTTTGTTATACACATGTATAAAAATATAAGCTTAGAAGTTGCAAAAAAATTGGAAGCTGTGTCGGCAACAATGTTTTTTTTGTATTCTTTCATTTTAGTTTTTTTTTTTAAATAAAAATCACTTGAATATACTTAAAAAGACTAACTACCTTGAAATAATCCTAAATTCTATTTTTATTTTGTATAATTTAACTTTCTTTTTAATATATTCCAACTATTTAAATTTTGAGACAAATTTTTTTTTTTCTTTTTATGTACATGTACTTTTTTGTCCACTTATAAATTAAATATTATATTACATGAAAAAGACATACCCTAGGCATCTTCTTTTATGAATATAAAAAAAAATACTTTTTTTTATGTTTATTGTTAATATAAATTTTGTTCTTCGTTCGTTTCTATATTCTTTTTTTATTTCTTAAATTTCACAAATTTCAAGTTCATTAAATTGAAAAAAATATATATTTGTATATATAACATTTCAATTTTCAGATAACATTTTTTTTTTTGTTTAATATAAAATGAGATGCATAGCAAAATAATTTTTTAATGTATTATAAATTAAATTTCAACCTATCCCAAAGCTTTTCAGGTACATACTAAATTTCAATTTGTATCAAAGTTCTTGCAACCAAGTAAATGTCAAGTCAACTACAAACATACAGCAAAATACGAAAATTGTTCCTAAAAAATTGATGAAAACAGATGTTATATTTGTATAAAAAATTGTATATCATATCACACACACATTTCCACAATTGTATGTATAACACAAATAAGTTTACTTAATTTTTAGTTTTTGACATTTTCAAAAAGATCGAAAAGGATAACGAATCTATTGAACTGAAATCTACAAACTTTTTCATTATATAAATAAATATGAAAGAAAGAGTAATATATAATTATATTTTGTTATTGTATGTATATTTGCATTATTCTCGAATCTCGATATTAAAAAAATTTTTTTTTCAAACTGTACAAAACTGCAAAACGACAAATTTGATTCGAGAAGTTTTTTAAATGGTCGCTTTGTAGTTTGTAGTTATTTGTGTAAATTAGTACTACGTCTACTACTAACTACAGCACAGACTGTTATTATAGAATTCACATGTATACCTATTTTTTTTATAAAGAATAAATTAAATATGACGTAACATGACGTCGGTAAAATAATAAACATAGAAAATAAGGGGGAATCCTTTTTCAATAAAATGTATATACATAATGTATGGATATATTCAATTTTGTTTCTATACATTGAATTGAAAAAACAAAAAAAAAGCAAACTTGAATGGAAGTTGAAAAAACCTTTTTGTTTGTTTGGTAACATGGTATAACCGTATAACACATAAAAATCTGTTATTATACATTACGAACGACTAAAAAAGTATCTAAATCTATGAATATAGATATATGGTTGGCATTGCATGTACATAAAATTGCAAGAACTTTTTATTGATGTTCAATTTATTGATAATAAAAATATATTTTATGTAGGTATCATTTTAAGTTTATTGTTTAAGTATGTAGAATGTAGATATCGATATAGTAATAGTGGTAATAGTAGTATCAATTAGATATCTACATGTGCATGTATAGATACATACATATCATAATAAAAAAAAGTTGTGACATTTTTCTATTGCGACAACCTGGACAATTCAATGGTGTTATATATACTATGTATATACATACAATACCTACCTATCTACATTCATATAAATTTGTTGAATTACCTATCTTATTTTTTTTTTATTTTTTATTTATTTAAAAAAATTTAAATATAATTATTAAATAAATGGGATGACATGGACGACAGGGATGAGAATGACAGTGGAATGAACACCCTAAAGAGTTTTTACGAAGAGGCTTGACATACCCTATCAGCATATACAATACAATACCTATACAATAATTTTTTCTTTTGAATTTGGGATGAATAAGTTAATTTAAATATGGAAAACTACATGCATACATATATTCCCTATATACATATATTATATAGTCTGTAATTTCACCCTTATTTATTTCAATCGAAGAATAATAAATAAAACGTTTACAACATCCATGTTCCCTGAAGCGATATTGGAACCCGAGATCTTCTGATAAACACCCTATGATAGCTTCAACAAATGACAAAAGACACAAAAATGGGGTTTTATTGTTATTAGATTTAAAGATTCTCAAAATTTGGAAACACATTCAATTATAATCGTCGTCATGTAAATATAATCAATTTTACTTTTTTTTTAAAAATTAATATGATAAATAGCGGGCATTTTTCTGAAGAACAATATCCAAAAACCGGTGAATGAGCTATCATCTTAAATTAACAAAATAATAGCAAAGACATTAAATATGTATCCATACATATTTTCTTTATTCGAATTGTCTCTACAAGTGGTGTGTGGTTGTTAATGCTTTTAATATGAAGCAGTAAGATCGTAATAATGTCCGAATGATTATCATACGATCAAACTACTTTTTTCATCATGCTTCATTGCATGTTTTTGATAACACTACATATTCATTTAATATCAATTTTAGGGGGTTAAAGTTTTAAAGTTTGTTTATGATTATCTCGTTATAGGCTGTATAGTGGTGTAGCAGTGATATATGTAGATTAATAACTAAATTAATTAATACCATTGATTGATTAATAATTTATTAAGAAACCTGTTTTCCCAATCCCGTAGTCCGCAAGGTTTTGTGAAATTTATGAAACTGTTCATGATCTAAATTATCATCTCACATCATCGTTTAAACTGATATTTCAGCTAAGTCCTAAACAGAGTGGCTGTTTCTACATTTCGATGATAACTTAGTGATGTTATATATTGTGTAACTACATTCATTAGTTCTATATCATTAGTAATACGGGTGGTTATTGGCTCGCTTTTGCACTCTGTCTAAGTACTGGAATATATACGAATGCGAATGTATACAAATGCTAAGTGTTGGAAAGTATAAGAATACGAATGCCTTGTATATTAAGAGAGGAGTTTGGAAGATCGAAAATATTTTTATTTCTGTTTCAGAATCCATAATATTTAGTAGCATATTTTGCAATTTCAAAAATGTTGTCTTGCTACTAAAGTCAGACGTTTATATCCATTCCAAAGGTTTCTTTATTTAAGTATAAGCTTTCAATATTATTAGCATTATACAAAAGGATATTGGGTATATTAAAGGAATATGATTCGATGATATTACATCGATAAATTTCACCCTATTTAAACATTTACCGTTTTAAATTTTTTTGAAGATCGGATTTTAAAGATTGAGATATTCTATTTCATATTATCTATTTACTGAATCCTGTGTCATTTCAGCATGTTTCTCAAAAAACTACAACGATCAGGGTAATATCAATAAGAAAAGCTCTGTATGTGATTTTAACAGCTCTTAGAAATTAGCAAACTTAGCCAGACAAAGCAAGAATCAAAAACTAAAGTTATAAATAATGCAATATTAAATAGCCCGTAAATTTACAATACAAGTACGATAAGGAGATGCACTATCCGCGTTATTATTCAACTTACATTAAGCCATAGGAAAATTAGAAAAGATAGGTAGTATCTTCAATATGACAACCACAAATAATAGCATATGCGAATGATATAGTAATAATGGTAAAAAACTACAGATATATGGCTGAAGTATTAGCAACTATAGAAATCGAGACAAAAAGTAGGCTTCAAAAACAACAAAGTCAAAACAAAATATCTAAAAATGTCAAGAAAAGATCAAATAAAAAGTAATCAGAATATAACAATTGGAAAATACAACTTTGAAGGAGTTACAAACTTCACATACCTCGGAACAACAATAACAAGCGATTGCAAACATTAATGACAGATTCAGGCCGGAAACAGGGGCTTATAACAGTAATAAATTGATCATGGTTTCAAATAGTAATCGATTAATCAGTCCGGGAGTAAACGTGGTAGAGGAAGACCGAAGAGTCGATGGGAAGACAATGTTCAAAAGGATGCCCAAGCTCGCTAAAAATCCAAAATTAGAGACAAGCGCTGCAAGATCGACCCTTTTGGAAATGTGTTCTGATAATGGTGATAAAGGCCAATGTTTACCCAGAGCTGTAAGTGTAGTGGTATAAGACGATGATGACGATGGATGTGATTTGTAGACGTAAATTATAAATATTATAAATAACGTTGAGCATTGGGAAACACCATTATTGATATTGTAGTTTTGGGACATAGATCAATTAAAAATAACTTGTATCGAACAGTTTGAAATATAACTTTATATTTATATATTGAGTAGGTCTTACCTGACCGATTACTTTGAGTTTTTTTTTCTTTAGTAATTAGAGCGTGTTAAACGCAATAAAAAATATCTAGAGTAATAATTTTCAACACATCGATGTCATTTTTCAGTCAAAAACGTCAAATAATCATCAGCTGATCTTTTTGACCTAAAACCATATTTGCAATCGCTTAAAAGATGATTTTTCCTTAGAATTAAGAAAGAAGACTTGTAGAGCGCATATAGATAAAAATAGTGTATAATAGTGCTACAAGCAAAATAAATGAAATGGCAACAAGTAA
Source organism: Argyra leucocephala (assembly GCA_963942445.1). Classification (NCBI taxonomy): domain Eukaryota; kingdom Metazoa; phylum Arthropoda; class Insecta; order Diptera; family Dolichopodidae; genus Argyra; species Argyra leucocephala. Next base: position 47,428,041 of record OZ012679.1, on the reverse strand, counting down.
ATAGTAAAAAATAATAAATGCAAAATATTTTTCTCTCGAATAATAAATGTTAGTGAGCCCTTAAATGTCGAAAAAGACGTATTCTTCTTTCGACTACAGAACAAAAAAAGTATTTCTTCTGCAAAATTGTTCTTCTTGTTAACTCTACCAAAAGGAAAGTATATGATTTTTATGGACTCTATGAGGCGTCTTCAAAGTATTTTAATTACTTATAGTAAAACATCCAAAACCTCATCCACCAAGTAGAAACCTCAATTGTTCTTTTCTGGCTACCAGACCCTAATCAAAATCAATAGCAACACAGTAAGCTTACCAGCTTCAGACGGATGGATTTTGATTCCTATTAGCGGCTGATAAAAATCGATGATCATAGAGGATTGATTAAAAGAAATGTTCTACACGCGTATGAAGTTAGATGGAATAATGAATCCGCGGCTAATAAACTGAAATATATAAGATTCTGTAATCCGAAAGAACGCATGTGTAATTCCAAGACTAAAAAAAAAACAATTTATTGGTAAAAAAAAATCCAGCGAGGTTCATGGACCTTATAAAAAGTTTTAATTCAATTCAATGCAATTAAATAATTTCATTTAAATTTTTTGGTTTTTTTGCGTGATATCGAAATCGAAAAAGGTGAAAAATTTTTGTAATTCTGAATGATTCTGATTTTGAAAAGTTTTACGATTAATATCATTTTCTATTGTATTCAATGGCGCTTTACAAAATATTTTAAATTTAATTTCGAAAAGAAAATATGAGTATATATTTATTATATGTATTATATATAATATATATATTATTATTTAACAAAAAGTATTTACTTTTAGAAAATTAGACTTTAAGTATTCATAAAGTATAAAATTTCATTCTAAATCTAATAACATGTCATCTATCTATACATATATGCATGTATGATGTATCTATAAATTCAAATCAAAGTATTTTGATGTACATTGTATCTACGTACCTATACTTATATTGTATACTTGTTGTTATATAAAAATCAGTAGATTTTATTAATTTTCCGAAACATTTCTAAGGTGGCATATTTTTATTATTTAGTCTTCATTGAATTTTAGAGTATATTCATATAAAAAGGATAAATTATTTATGTACATTACAACACTTGGTATCTAAGTATCTTATATGTACATTAAAAGCCTTATAATAATACGTTATTTATATATTTTATACGTTTTTTATTTATTTTGTTTACTTTTTTTTTTTAAAATACATTTTGGTATATTTTTTTTAGTTTTGCTTTTGTTATTTTGTTTTGTGAATAGAAATACATATTTATTACATTATTATTTTGTATGTGTACTTCTTAGAAATTTAACGATCTTTTTGTTATCAATGTTAGATTAATGCTTTTTATTATTTAGTTTGTTATTATTAAGTTTGCACCAACCATATTATATGTGTGTACAGTGTAGGTATCACTTGGATATCATTTTGTAAATCGAAAATAGATGCACCAAATTTGATTTATGAAATAAAATAGAGTTAAAATAATTTATGTTTACATAATTAAATTTTTAAATTAATAAAGATGAAAAAACATCTGTAAATAATAATAAAGATGAGAAAAATTGATGATATTTACTCACATTATAAAGAAAAATGGGGAAAAAACAATTAGTGAACGTGAAACGGCGGAGACTATAAATAAATATATTCTTCAATGAAATATGTGAATGCATTCTAAAAGATATTCAAAAAACCAGTACTGTCAATAATATTTCATATAAGATGCAAAATAATAATAAGACCATATTTCTCAACCCAGTTACAGAAATTTACCAAATTATCATGAAATTAAATAAAATTGCAACTCCAGGATAAAATATCAGTGAAAGACTTACAGGAATCGGTTAATGTTATAAAACATCTCCCTTAACTAAAATGATAAATAAATATTTTATAGAAGGAATATTTGCTCATTTGAAAAAAGCTTTTATAGTTCCCATTCATAAATCTGGATCCAAAGATGATAATTATAGACCGATTTCAAATTTAAGTTCTATATCAAAAGTATATGAAAAAACAATTAACATAACAATCAAAAATTTTATTATTTGATAAAAATCAATATACATGGTTTTTTGGAAAATAGTGGAACAGATTCAGCAATTACATCCACCTTGAAACAAATCTATGATGCATTAGATGAAAGTTTCTATATAGGTTTGATCTAACTAAAGCCTTGAATGTGGTGAATCATTCCAAATTACTTGATTACTTAGAAATAATGGGAATCAGAGGAATAAATAATTTCTTATTAGAAAGTTACATAACAAATAGGACCCAATGTGCTAATATTTATTTATAAAGTATTTAATGACTAAAAACTAAACTCATATCAAATTATAATGTTTATGCAGATGACACTAATCTGATTGCAAAAGCTAAAACAATGAAAGAGTTAGAAATCATATTAAATAAAGTGGGATTCTATGGGAGATTTCGTATCGATGTAGGACCTAATGACCATATTCCAAGAATAGCTGGAATTCCTAGCTTTCCAAAAATATATGTCTTTAGTGGCGCATCTTATCTTTTAAGGACGTAAAGGATATTTGATGTTTTATGTATAAAAACCGTTATATATGTTGATCTGTTATATATATATTTATTCAGTTATATATTCTAGAAAGATAACGGTCTGGAGCATATTGTAATATTTGATGATGATTGGTGCTGCCGTTGTGGAACTATTTTAGTTCAAAGTAGAAAATTTAAAAAAAAAAAAACAATCTGTTGAATAGGTCTCTCTTTTTCTAAAACTCATACATACATATTTTATATCTACGTCGAATAGTTTACAAAATATAAGCATTTATTTAAAAAAATTGTGTTTTTTTCACCCTTTTTCTATATAAACCGCAGTAACCAAGTGATAGCTAACACATTTGCTGATCATCTTTCCAAATTATTTCAACCTTGGAGCATATGCTCTACAGAAGCCGAACTATCTGAAATAAACGAAGCTGTTAGTTGTCCCTTTCTCGTGGACTTACCAATAAAAAAATATTCAGCATCTGAGATAAGAAGTATCATTAAATCAGATATAAAAACAAATAAATCACCGGGTTTCGATCTAATTAATGGTAGGATCCTACAAGAATTATCTCTTCAAGGACTCAAGTTGCTAACACTTATATACAACGCGCTACTAAAGCTTAGATACGTCACAATTCAATGGAAAACGACAGAAATAATAATGATTCTCAAGCCAGAAGACAATTTACCTTGCTGGCAATTTTTTTTTTTTTTTTTTTATCTTCTTGACAGTAACTACAAATATTTCGAGTATTTATTTAACAAATTACTGGCTTATCAACTCATTAAATGTGGAAAACTACTACTATTGTCAGGAATTAAGCCTTCTTAAATAGAATAGCTTTATTTTCGGGAACTTCATTGAGATTTGAACCTCGGAAAAGCTGCTGCTGCTATTCGAGAAGCTGCTAATGAAAAGATTGATCCCAATAATTGAAAATAAAAATCTAATTCCAAATCATCAAATTGGTTTTCGTCACAAACACTCAACAATTGAGCAGGTGCATCGTATTGTTTACGAAATAAGTAACTCCTTTGAAAAGAAGAAAATATTATTGTATAATTCCATACTCAAACCAATCTGGACTTATGGCATTCAACTGTGAACTCAAAAGCAACATGCAAATCATCCAACGATTTCAAAACAAAGTGATAAGATCTATGGTTAATGCTGCATGGTTCGTGCCAAATCAAATAATCGACAATGATTTACGCATTCCTTCAGTCCGCAATGAATTAATTAAATATACCACCAACTACAACAACAGATTGAAACAACATCCAAATATTCTAACCCACACGTTGATGAACACGTCTGGAACTAGAAGACTCAAAAGAATGTTACCTGCAGATATTTTAAGGTAAAATTAATTAAGTATGTGACTGCACCATTGGGTGCACTACTTCAAGACAAGATCCTTACACAAAAATATTTGGTTATTGTATTTTAGTATACAGATTGTAAATAAAATGAAGAAGTAAAAAAAAAAAAAAATATGATGTTTAAGAATATACATATGTATATATATTATGTATATTTCTACTCATTCATTCATTTTGATTACCTTCGCTGCAATACCTACTTATATGTACATACCTCTTAATAATTTTTTATACTACAAATAAATATAATTCGATTTAAAATAAATTATAAACTCTTACCTTCATCTCTCACCACCACTCCTTCACCCTTCACATAATACAAATTAATTCTGTTGAAATTAATATTAGCTTTTTGATATGAGTAAGTACACTTTACATAAAATTATTGTGTACAAGGACTAGTTAAATGTATAACTATAAATTCAAATATTTATAAAATTATGTACACCAAAAATTGTAACAATCTATTTTTCAACAATACAAGCCACTTAAACAAAACTAAATATAATATATTATATAAAAATACTTATGTATAAACGTATATATATTATTTACAAACAAATAAACATTTTATTGCCTAAATGTTATATTTTTCTCTAACAAAATTATAAAACAAATAAGTCATGTTTTACATATTCATTTAAAAGAAACTTAAAAAAAACAAAAATAGAAAAAAAATCCTTATAAGTTTTAATGAAGTCCAATATTAAAAATTTTTTTTTTTTATATAACAAAAATAAAAAACAATAAAATACAAAAAAAAAAGAAATCGATTATCAAGGATATTAATAGTGATTATTTAATTTCTGTTCTGTAATCAAAAAAAGTAAAATAATTTTTTTTTTTAATACAGGGTAGTTTGGAAGCATCAAATCATTAAAAAAACAAAAAAAAAATCTAAGAAGTCCAGGTGAGTCTATGTAAATGAATCAAGGTTTATGTCTATATTTCAATAGTTTCGGCATCTATTCCCAATACAGCTGATGTGTGACGCAGCAGGTAGACGTACGTAACCAGTACAAATCATATGTTTTGCTAGAAAAAATATGGGATCGATCAGCCCATATGCCCACTTATGGAACGTCAAGACAATGTGAGATTTGCAGTTTGTCTGTTAAAATACATAGAACACGTTGGTCATGTAAGTGCCAAGTTGGTTTCTGTCTATCTGATAAAATAAATAAAAACCTCTACAACAAAAACAAGTTGAAAAATATTAAAAATGAAAATGTTGCCTTGAAAGGTTTAAAGAGAGATACAAAAAATTGTTTTTTTTTTTAAATGTTCAGTGACAGGACCTATAATAATTAAATGAACGTTAACATATTTTTCAAACCGTTATCTTACTAGATCAATAGCCATATATCTAATAGATGAACAGATATAACGGTTTATATATAAAAAAAAATTAAAGCAACAAGGATGCTTTCAAATATCCTTTTCGTCCTTAAAGGATCAGACCATTAAGGATGCATTTTTTTTAAAAGTGGTAAGAACCAGGTAGTGCAATTTCAACCGCAAAGATTCGAAGAAGAGAAATTCGATCTATTCAATCACTTTCTAACTCTTTAATTTGATGTTATCCAATCAATCACCCTGTATTATATTTTGTTTAATATAGACAAAACTTAAGTTTTTGTATCCTTTTTATGATATAATTTTTATTTTTTCTTATCTTTGTTTTATTATTTTTCATTTGTCAAAGTTAAGAATTGAATAAAGTTAAGGAAAAATAAAATTGCTTTTGTGTGTTTGGTTTTTCTTTTTATGTAAATTGTCGGTTTATTATGTATTATTAATAATTTTTTTTTTATTTTTGTTTTGCTTTTGAATAATTTTATTTAAAGAAAAAACTATAAAGTTTTTCTTTTAGTCTTTTTTTTATTTTCCTCTTACATACATCAGTAACAGTCTCAGACAGTTATTTAGAACTAATAACTTTTTTTTAATCATATTTTTAGAATTTGTATTAATACACGTGTACTTCATAGATTATTTTGGATAAAAATGTTAAAAATAAAAAATATTACACAACATATCTTATGGACCCATACACAATTAAATCTGTTTAAAAACTTGTTTCAAAACTAATTTCTCTGTTTGCCACACGCTAAGAAACTTTTACTTAAAAAAGCACAGAAACTTCACTATTTTTTATGGTTAAATCAAGACAAGATGGCGGATAAATTATCGTATTATTTAATAACTAGTAAGTCAGCCCGTTTAAAAACGGGTCCCGACTAAAAAGATACCGAACTTTTTTTCGAACATAACCACTTTTTTTTCTAGAATCACTTTTTTGTTATAATTTAAAACAAATTAATAATTTATTTTCCATCCATTTTATTTTTTATCCATTTTTCTTTTTTTTTCACAATTTAATTGAAAGGAAAAAATTTAAAAATCAAAAAATCATATAAAATAATTTTATAATTATTATAAAAAAATAAAAATAGTAGTAAAAACAAAAAATGTCAAAAAGCGTCAAAAAGCGTCGTTTACAAACATACAGCTCTGGTCTTTTATATAAATAATTATAGAAATTTATAAGAAAAAAATACAAATATTATGAAAAATAAGAACTATTTCTAAATAACAAAAAAACATAAAAAACTGATTTTATTTACACTTTGGTTTCGAAACTTCACCATACATATCTAAACATATTCAGAAACTTATGACTTCACCCATTAAAAATCAAAAAATGTTTATACTGTAAACCGTTTCGAAACAAGCCTAAACACTATTCCACACACAAGTTCCACACATAAGTTTCGAAAAAGCTTGTAAACAGATTTAAACGTATAAGGGACCCATTAATTGGTGTAGTAAGGTCGCAAACTACAATATTGCCATTATTGATTGGTTGTTCTACAGGAGGAATAAAAAACAAAAACAAGAGTAATTTATCAAACGCGTTAATTATATAGCAACGGCCCATTGCAAATCTTCCCAGCAATTTCACTTCTGCTTTTCAACAGACTTCATTGCTAAACCAACTGACACCCTTAATGAACCGTAGGATTTCTGGCGCTTTTTTCTTTTTAATTCCGAGAAGCTTTTCCAGAAGAGTAATTTTCCAATTTGAATATTGATGAAATTAAATTAAACCCAATAATATTTTTATATAGAAAATTATACAATTAACCCATTAGGTTTTTATGCTCCAAATTAATTTTAAGTTTGGGTTCAAAGATGTGATAAACTGTAGGGATTTGAAATGTTAACGGTTATAGGTAACGGTTTATAGGCAAATAAATTATATGCCTGATGTTGTTTAATTCTTCCTTGTTAAGTTATACTACAATGTCTATATCTACAACAATTCGAGTATTTATTTTAACAAATCACTGGCTTATCTACTCATTAAATGTGGAAAACTACTACCATTGTCAGGAACTAAGCCTTCTTAAATAGAATAGTTTCATTTTTATTTAATTTGTTACCAGATTAACTCTCAATTATCTTTTGTCATTTATTATATCCCAATGACAAAGGGTACTAGACCAGGTCGAAAAACCAATGAAGCATTTTTTTTTTATTTGCTTCGTCGGGAATCGAACCCGGGACCTTTCGGTTGAAAGGCAGGCGCTCTACCTACTGCGCCACCCAGCGTGTGATTGTTTTCATAAATGCAAACGAACCTGCAGAATTTATGACAACACTTGTCAGATTTTCTGAATGCTGTTCATAAATATAAATTGAAAGGCTAAAGGGCGTCAACTTGACAGAATAAATTTTTAGTATGCATACAAATTTTTGAAGTAGTTTTCTTAGTTGTTTTGAAGATTTTAGTTTTTTTTTTGTTATTTAAAAAATTGTTATTTTAAAAATGTAAGTCTCCATATTTTTTAATATATTACAAAAACTTTAAATAAAAAATGTCTTGAGTAGTGTTTCCGAAGTAAAATTGACTATAGACAACAATGGTCAACACCACTTTTAAAATTGTTAATTTCTACGAAATTTGCTAAGGAAAATGATTTTAAAAGTGGAACATTTAAAAAAAACATTTAAAATAAGAGACATATTAAATGAAGAAAAACTTTGCTGAATTGTTCAATAAATGTACAATATAGGTAGAGTTTGTTTTCATTATTGCAAAAGTATGGCAACTGATGGCAGCCTTGTTATCAGTTTGCACCATTTATAAAAACACATTCTTCTAACGTTCTTAAATTTATTATTAAGCAAAGCAAGAACGTCTCTATTGAACTAGAGATCTACAGGATGCATACGGATACAGACAGAGTCATATTGAACATCTCGAAGCACTCCTATCAATATGAAATGTCATCTTTCAACCACATGATCCATCAAATGTTAATTCTTCCCATCTCCCGGATAGGTTTAGTAAAAAAGACTAAGCACATATTTGAGCCTGCAATAGTAAGCGGATATCCAGAAAAACTTATCACTAACTTACTTAGCCAGCGCGAAAGAATTCAGCGGAATTCCCTCAACTGAAAAGAAGAGTAATAATTGACATTGTGATTTAGTGAAATTTCTTTTCCCCATACAGCGAAATTAAGAAATACGGGTTAGTATAAAATAGCAGTGTAAGAAATACGGGTTAGTATAAAATACCAATGAACTCAAGATTATTCTAAAATCAATTAACAACCAAATGTATCAACACCTGAAAGAAGCAAAACTAGCTAAAAAGAAAAACTTGACCGAATTCAGATCAAAAGTCTAATAGAGCCCGCATTATCCAAGAGAGTTATATAGTCTTTTCAAAGAACCTATAGTAATGGTAAATTACATAAAAGATTCGAGAAAACAAGACTCAGCTGAAAGCAATCACTTTTGAAGTACATCACGTTTATTAAAAAAATTAAAAACATGATAGAAAAAAGATTACAATAAATAATTTTCGCTCACTGTACATTGATAGGCTTTTAGAGAAAAATTGATGCTGATGGAGTAGTTGATATGCTTAAGGATTTTCAAGTATTTTTTTTTTATATATAGAATTCATATCTCTATGTACACTTTATGAAAATACAATGTGCTCTCAGATTTTATAAGTAAAATTCAAATGATTGATCTATATGTATAAATTTTTAGTGAAGGGAGATAAGTAATAAAAATTAGATAGAAGTGAATTGAAGGGAGATAATAATAAAAAAAAATATTTTATTAATATAATCTCACTAAAATATAATATAGTGTTTTGAATAAAGAAGGCAAAAGTACGTGAGAACTTTACTAATCAAAATTTCAGAAATTGCTATACGGTGCCCAAGTAGCTGATGATTTTTTACGTACTGCAAGTTTTTATTACATATTGTACTACGATGTTTAACGAGTAAATATATTTATCAAATTTCTGGGTTGAACTCAAACTAATACTGTTGTCACTACTATTTCACTAGGACTCATTAACGTCCTATACTTTTTTCGGTAACGGAACGGCTTTTGTCTACTTTAAGCTACGAAATTATTTCATGTCTGCCGATACGTCTCTCTAACAAAGGTTTGGTTTATCCTATTCACCTTACAGAGCTCCGAATTATATCTTCTCTTCCACACCCCATCGTGATTCTCAGGACTATATACCCAGTGAAGAATTTTCTTCTTGAAGACACTAAGTACTAAGTGCATGCTCACTTGCCTTATATAGTGTTCATGTTTCTGATCCGTAGAGCAGAACCAAGACTATGAGTGTTTTGTGGATTTAAACTATGGTGTTTCGGGATAGATCCAAGATATTTTGACAAGCCGAAGCAAGAGTTATTTTTTGTTGTAACTTCATATTGATGTCGTTTGTATGGGATTAATACTGGTTTCAAGGTAGGTAAACTCCTGAATTTACCTCGAAATTATATGCACCGACAGTAATATTTTGACCAATTGGGGGGTCTTTTTATTGGCCGACAACATATATTTTGTTTTTTCCTCATTTACATTGAGATTCATTTGTTTCGATTTTTCTATAATCTGCGTAAAAGTCTCGATGACCGCCCTTGTAATCTGGTAATGTTAATGTCGTCGACATAACCTAGTTATTGGACAGATTTGAAGAATATAATACCGACCGTGTTTACTCTCGCTCTTCGCACATTACATTCCAGTATGTACTAGATTGAAGACGTCATATTGTCCAGGAACTAACCCTTCTTAGATAGAGTAGTTTCCATATTATTTAAAGTTGTTACCAAGTTATACTCTCAATTACTTTTTGCCAGTACGACCAGTTCGAAAAACATTTGAAGTATTTTTTTTTCGTTGGCAATCGAACCAGAGAGTTTTTGTTTGAAAGGTAGGCTACTGCGCCACCCAGGGTGTAATTAACTATTATTTTTTCGACCGATGTGCTGTAGTGGTCGTGTGTTTATGTGTTGTTATAAAATGTATAGTGGATTATAGTATATGTCCATTTGACTAATAAAAGTTTTCAGGTTCGAGGCATGCTGTCTCAAAGCATGTATGACATGAAAAATGCTGCAAAATTAATTTGGAATACAAATTTCGTAATCAGAATCACTAAAATAAAATCAAAACGATACTATTATAAAGATGATGTTAACGTGTTTGCTGATGCGATATCTAGCACCAATTTAAATTGTTTAATTGCTTAATACCTTTGGGTTTTGAGGGAATTACTATATCGTCCATTTATACTCTATTACTGTTCCGTTTTGTATTGAATTCCTTAATACTGTGTAAATGTATCTAGAAAACACTGCCGGAGAATTTGAATTTCAAAAGTGGGAGATAAAGAAATTTCTATTGTCTGTATAGATGCTAGGTTGAATTACACTATCACCATTCAATCAATTTTGGATTTATTCATCTATTGTACACTAATCCGCTCTAATAAGATACTCTTCTAGGTCTTTGGCATACACGGTCACAGTTATGAATCATTTTTTAGGTCGTAACTCCCTTAGTAGTTTTCCTCTAAAACTTTTGATGGCAACTTGGAAAAAAGTCTGAAATGACTGAAATAACTCTAATTTTATAACCAACTCTAAGATCCTTCCTAATTCAAATTTTACTTATACTTCGCTTATACTTACTTCACGTAATGTTGTCACAGTTCATGTCGGAAAATCTTTAAATTTATAACGGAAATCGAATTTTAACCTTTACTAAAAAGTTTTGAAAAATAATTTTTGAAAAATCTACTTCGCAAGACATTTGAGAATCTACTTAGTAAGATTTTAACACAAGCTTTTAATTGTAAAGTAAACTTATTGGGTTATAAGGTAAGGGAGTTTTGACTGAGGGAGTTGACTGAAGATACCAGAACAAATTTTTATAAACGGAATGAATTTGGAGTTGACACCCTTAAAACTTTTTGAGGCATAGTTATTTTTTGTGCTTCTTACTTCTATCATTCTTGTTTCTGGTGGAGCGTGGGAATATATCTTCTTATTCTTACCTCCATCTCCACTTTTTGATAAACATTCATTGTAAATTTTATTTATTTTGCTATAAAATCGTTGTATTGTAGACAAGTCGTAAAATCTTAGAAGAAAATTTGTTTTTTATGTTTATTTTTTGTTGTTTTTTTGTTTTTTTTTGTTTGTATAAGGATCCTACAAGCAAATCCAATCAAATATTATTCAATCAATAATTTTTACAACAAATTTCTTTTTCCACGTTTATATTTTTATGAGTACAAATATCCTATTTTAATAATAATTTTAAATGTTTTCGTATGAATTTATTCGTATAATATGTATATATATATTTATATATATGTATATAATGTACATATATATTTTGATGTATATGAATATTATTTTATTGGATTTCGTGACAAAAACAGCAGTTATTGACGCTGTTTAAGAGTTACTGAAAATTTTTGTAGGATTTCTACGACAAATCGAATGAATTTCCATCTACATATACCGTATACGTATCTATACATGCTAATAATAAAATACAGGTCTAAATTTTATTTTATGTATTTTGTTATTAGGATCAAAATATTGAAAAGGTTATAGAAAATAACCAGATCTTTCTCGTTTTTAATATCGTTTACATAATAGCAGTAACATAGAATTAAATAAGAAAATTACCCAAAATATGAGTGAATAAGAATTAGTATTTGCCTGCTCCTTGAAATTCAAGGAAGTATAAAAAAAAATCATGTATAATTCAATCATGAATTGCTTTCAACTATTTAAATTTATTCTTGGCACTATGCAATTTCTTTTTATAGATTTATCTTAGACAACAACCGGATATGTAATAGTTTATTTAAAAAAAAATTTAATTTTTGAATTGAATTGGCAAGAAAGAGAAGAAACTCTGTACTTTAATGAATGATTTTAGTGAACTATGTATTTTGGTGAAATTGATAAATCTATTTGGTATTATTGTATATTTATAAAATTTTGAGAGAAATATTTAGTTTCGCTACGTCTCCTTTTACATGTTTATGATTTAAAAGCTTAATAATGAAAATTGATTGTGAAACGGTTTAGATATTTGTACCGTACTTTTTTCAATTTACAGATAAAATATAATGATGATGAAAATACATTATTATATGCTTTAGATTTGATATATGTAATATGGAAGTCGATTTCATTATTAATTGAATTCCATCATTTTAATTTATCCTTGGTACTATAGTTTATTTTTTTCATATGTAATCATTTATGTTAAAACCACTTATATATGAAGTAAAATTTCAAATTGGAACTTCCAATTGAAGATTAAACATTTTTTAAAACATTATACGGTTCTAACTTCTCAAGCTTACCTACACAAAAATTTAAATAACAAAATTTAATAAAAAAATAATAAAACTAAATTTGTATAATGAACTTTGTGACTTAGGCCCCTATAAAACAACACACATGTACATATAATATAAATATTCTGGAAAAAGCGTATAGCTACGGGTGAATTCGCAAAATAAACACATTGTTTAACATTTTAGCTTATATTTGGAATATAACCGATGGCTAAGCACTGCCGTTATGCTTAATTTCTGACTTCAACCTATGATTTTGTAACCAACTAGGAAATTTCTAAAGAGTTACATTGCAAGTTTTTAATTTTGGCACTTGTAATTAGGGATTTTTGAACATGAAATTAAGACTTTGGAACTTTTAGAATTTTTGGGATTTTGAAAATTTTAGGATTTTGTACGCTACGTTACGCTCTCTGTTCTGGTGATAATGCAATGACTTCTTTCAGTATTTTGATCATGATCTAATAACAGAAATCGTCCTAGTCTTCTGAGATATGAGTCACAATATGAAATAATCGATCTGAATTCATCACATTTCATGTCAGTGGTATAATTAATATGTTTTTAAGGTGTCTTGGTGGATGTAGGTAGCCGAACACTATATTAGCTGCTGATGAGTTATGGTATAATGTTGAATGTAAGAAACAATCCTTCAATGATAGTATAATATATAGATTTGATTGCAACTCATTGTAAACGGTAATATTAATCCATTATTCAAAATTTAAAAATTTTCTGTTCTATATATTTTGAGATAAATCTAATAGTTAGGACTATTATTTCAGTACATATAATTTAGCAAGCTTTCGTAAGGTATCAAAAACATAACTATTCAAACATTTATGAAGATAGTTTTTTAGTTAAGTCTAGACAATCGTTGACCCACATTTTACTGTTATTTGTCTGTTATCTTTAATTAAATATTCTAGACATTAATTACTTAATTTACTTATTCGATACAACATAGCATGTATATGTCCCGGACACGATTATATATTCAAACATATTTCATGTTTATTTATAATTAACAAAGCTCTATATTTTGTGTTATAGAATAAATGTTGGATTATCCTTTAATGTGTACAATATGAAAAAATTAAATTTTCACTTTTAAACTTTGAAGTATTTTGTTATAACAAAGTAAAATTCGCAATGAAAACTAAATATACATTATGAATTTTTAAAAGTTGATCTTGCCTACTATAAGAATATTATTAGAATTTGTTTTGTTTTAAATTATGATTTAGATATTTTTTGCGATTTTTGTAGATGTATATGTATATTATATATAAGATGTATATCTATAATGGTACATAAATCTCCATTGTCTTCCATATATCAAAAAAATAATAAATCTCCATTGTCTTCCATATATTATTATTATTACATGTTAATAATATATAATCCCTGTGGTGGAAGGCTTCATCTAATTTAATATTATAGCTTTTTGTTTTTATTTATTTATTAATTGTTGGTCAAAATTTAAGCACCAGCTACTGAGGTTGTCGGTTTATTGTAATTTAGATATATATCATTTATTTTTTTGTTTTCTTACGAGGCTCATGGTGATGGATTGGTTGCTGATAGTATACTTGGTTTGTACGTTGATTTATTTTAAAGATTTCCACATTAGTTTTATGTTATCTTGTGTTGGATATGTGATGTGTTGGATTTGTGTTTTGAATTATAAAGAGACTGTTTTTAGGCTAGGGTATTGTTCTAAAATATGCGTGAAGTGATGATTATGGAATTGCAGTAAAATTGGTATCTGGGTATATGATCTTGAATTGAAAAGTTGTAAAATAATTTATTTGAAGTATGTCTAATTATCATTTATATTTATATCATTATATTATTAATTAATTTAATTACATGACCATATTACCATTAGCATTATAAAAAATTACAGTGTCATTGAATTATTATTAAATATTTTGAAAATTTTCTAAAATATCAAGTAAGACCAAAGACGTACAAAATCAAACAAGTTTTTGTAAATTAAATATTATTTTATTATTCTTGTCTCCATATGATGGAGTGTTTTCAGAGAGCCAAGATATTGTAATATGTAATATGTTTTAGGGAAAGGTGATGGCCATACAAAAAAAATTAGACTGGCTGAGATACAGCGTATTATCTGTTAGAAATATGTACAAAGCTGTCAAATATATCAATAGAATCGCTTACTATTAACTCAAAGAAAGTTTTGAACTGCCGAAATTGTCTCAACGAGATTGCGGATCGGTTCAACATCTGTCTATGTTGGCTACTAAGCCACAGTGAAATTTTTTCAACTTTCTAGAAATGGTATAAAATTAGAAATCCTACCGGAAAGGAGTAATCTGAGCACAAATATAGTATACTCAAAGTTTTAAATGTCAGATGGTTAAAGTAGATCAGACTGCAACATAATGTACGAAAGAGTATTCTATCTAAGTTATTGGCAATAAGATAAAAAAAATTAAGAATGCATCAGAAGGGCTCCCTTAATTTACTCGCGTTAAAAAGAATATTAGCATAAGTTTAGGAGTTATACCGAGTTATAACGGGTCATTATCTTATTAGGAAAGATGGCACAAGTCCTGGGCTTCTCTCAAATGATTTTAGCAGACTACATGTTCTGAGGTAGAGGATCAGAGATATGAGGTAGAGGACGAACCTTTTCTATACCGTCTCTGCACCTGTCCCGTGCTAAAATAATAACTTCATGAAAAGTTCAACATGGTTTAGCGAGGAGGTTTTGTGTATCCCCCATTCTATATATTAGGTTTTTAATCGTAAAAAAGTATAAATCTTAATTTTTAAAGCCGACCTACACGAAGTAGTGATTATGTCTTCTGACTGTCTTTTTTGAATTCTGCTCAGGGCATTTTTTATTCGACTTCCGCTCCGGACATGGATAAATATAATGTTTCTCGTGTTATTCTTAAAATATAGAAATTTTATAAAAAAAAATTTTTTTTGAGAGGTTAATTTGGTAATAATTTAAATAAAATATAATTATATTATTTAAAAAAACCAAGTACTTGATAATAGGTTATAGTCATCCACATATAATTAGTTTAGTTATACCATAAAATTGATAGATAAATATACTTGTCTAAACATTACTTGTTGGACTGCATGATTTTGTAATTTTTCAGTAATCGATCCTGGATATTTAAAACGATCGACTTATTCAAAACCATAATTTTCGATTGTTTTTATTTTACAGAATTCAAATATTTGTACTATAGTATATAGAATGGCCTTGCAAAAATATATAGTAAAGAATGAAATCTATAATTATAATTGACAAGCATTTAAGGTCCTGCGCAGTAGACACCTTTTCATTTTATTTCGATTCTCCTACTCCTTAATGAACTTCTAATATACATAATATATAAGATTATATATAAAACAAAAATGCGCACACAGTTGAAAGTTTTGTACTCATATGATTTTATTATTCAGCAAATACATTATGCATAAGTGAGATCTTATGAAAGTAATAAACAAAAGTAAACAAATCAGTTATTATATAATTTATATTATATACTTTCAAATGAATCTATTTACATATGCCAAATAAAAACAAAGAAATAAATTCATTTCAAATAAAAAATATAAAAAAGCAAAAACAAAAAAAATCAGTTGAATTGTTCATATGACTAGCAAATTCAAATTTATATAGTAGAGTTAGAGTATATATAATTATCCTTATTGAACTTCTAATATAGTAGTTGTATATAAAACAATAATGCTCACACAGTTGAAATTTTTTTAATCATATGGTTTTATTATTCACCAAATACATTATTCGTGAGTTCTTATTAAAAAAAAAAACAAAAACAAACAAAAATATAAAAAGCCAAAAACAAAAAAAAATATTTACAATTTCATCTTTACATAATAGAGTCAAAGTAGCTATCCATAATTATAATTGACAAGCATTTTAACTTTATATTATTTTTTCAATTTACCAAAAATATTCTTAATTTATAAATAAACACGGTTTTGGTTAATGAAAATATAGACCCAAATTCTATTAATTCTCTTGCAGAATTGTGAGCTTAATTTGTTTCAGAATTATATTCATACATAATCCATACATATTTATATACCTACAATTTTGAAAATTTTTTACTCATATGATTTTATTATTCAGCAAATACATTATGTATAGTGAGTTCTTATTAAAATAAAAAACAGAAACAAACAAATCAGTTATTATAATTTACATATGGACTTGCAAATGAATCTATATACATATGCCAAAAAAAAAACAAAAAAACAAATTCAGCTAAAATAAAAAATAAAAAACAACAAAAAAACAAATCACTTGAATTCTTCATTTTTATCTTTTTAAGTAACTGTTTCTAAGTTTTGGTTATTTGTAGTAATAATATAGTTTTTATTAAAATTATGTATTATGTAGGTATATATATACGTACCTCTTTAATGACAAAACTGTTTATTTTTAGTAATTTTATCACTAAATGCCACTTACTATAGGGAATATATCGGAAACGAAGCAGTATATGAGGGACGTGTATTTATGTGTCCTAAATAAAACTTAATAACCACAAAACTTTTTATTAAACACGAGTGGTTCCTGCTATATCGTGCGAAGTCTATGTCAGTACGTAAATTATTGTTTTTTTAAAAACTTTAAATTTGACTTCAACTTGAAATATAATTACTCAACAGGGGCCACTAGTATTATATATTGTAGTAAGTAGTATATAGAGAGGAGTGTGAGCAACGCCATTCTACTATTCGAAGAAATGAACCTTTGAATTAATATGAATCATATATTGTGATTCAAATTTTGAATAGAAAAATTACTGAATACGAATAAATATATTTTATTTAACTTTTAGTTTCATATACAAATTCTAGCACCATATGAGTCCTGTTTTTTTTTAATTAATATTTTTCGATAGTAGCCTTAATGAATAATCGTTTATTAATAAATTAATAAATAGTATATTTATATACCAATATAATGACATAAATATACTTTTTTTTTCATTTTATTATATATTAATATTAAATTCTTTGGAAATATTTGAAAGACATCGAATAACAATTAAAACATTTCAATGTTATAATCACGTTATATTTAAGGATATTTTGACAACTTTCATCTATACCTACATATATATTATATTTGTATATCAATATCATAAGATAAATTTTATAATTAATTTGAACACAAAAATCAATTAGGTACCTACAATTCTATATAATATTATATAAAAAATATTTATACATATATATGTACATATAGGTATTGTTTTTATTAACATTATAAAATAATAAATAAATATATTATATAAGCTTGTAATTAAGGAAATAAAAAAAAAACAAAAACAAAAATATCAATATAACAATTATTTATCGATAACTTAATTTTATCATGAGACAAATTTTTTCGATTTTGAAAACAAAAATATCGTAGTTACCTTACCATAATATCGGAATTTGTTTTGTCTCTTTCAATACCTTTATAGAAAACGAAAATATGTGTTTTGTTACGTATTTTATTGACATAGTTTTTCATTAAGGTACAGTAAAACATATTAGTATTCGTACAAGTCCTTGATTTAAATTTTCACAAAATGTGGAACCATATTCCAACAAACGTGTTTCCTCAATGCAAAAATATGTCTACATACAATCTACAAAAATTCAAGAGTAAACAACAAATTTATTCAAAATGCCCCTACTGATCAAAGCAACAGTTTTCTTTCTACAATCCTCAGTTAGTCCGAATTGTACATTCGTGTATAAAGGTATCATTTAAACCCAATTGTTTGGCTTAATTTACAAAAAAACAGTAGTTCTGAAACGTTTTTGTTTCTAATTTCCATCCAATTTTGCACAACGGAACTGTTCACGCTATATTGAACTTGTAAATGCAGACGACAAGGATTTGGTAAAAAATATGTAGAAAAAAATCAGTTTTATTTTTAAAGTCGAGGGCCAAACGCCTTACCCCCATTACTCATGCATCATATCGAAATGCATCATCTTTTATTGCCGACGGCAGCTAAATGCAGACGGCTAGTTTATAGCAAAAACTTCATAAAAAGATAAATTTTATTTTGAAAGTCAGAGGCTACTCATTTATTAATTCCCTGCTTTTGCCGACAGCAAATAAATGCAAACGGCAAGGTTTTAGTAAAAAATATATAAAACAACCAATCTTATTTTTAAAATCGATGGCTACCGCCTCACCTACTCATTTATTAAGACCCAATTTTTACCAACGACAGGTAACCGCAAGCGGAAAGATTTTCGTAAAAAATATATAGAAAAAACCAATTTTATTATTAATTATTAAGGATTTTGATTTTTAATGAACACCTGCTGGCGTCCCGATACGTGCATTCCTGGTTTAAAAAACCTTTTTGAAAATGTTGTAGAGATGTTCAAACAAATTTAATATCTCTTCAATATCTTCTCTTCAAAGAAGAAATAAATTGTAAAGAATTAAATTGGAAAATTCGTTGTAAGCTATTTTTTATACACAGAACTGCATCTCATAAAATAGTGGTCAGGTGAGTAAAGCTCATTGATTACATTTTCACATTCGTAAAATTAACTATAAGAGAAGTTATCTGCTGAATGTGTCAAAATTTACCTGAAGGATTCCTTTATGGTTGGCTAAGGACAAAAAGAGGATTAGGAGGGAAATAGAATAATAGGATAGAATTGGTAGGTAAATTGGAGACGAATCTGAACAGGTTGTTCTTACAATGTAATATTGGATTATGTAAATATAAAAGTTACAAATTGTAAAATGGAGTATTTCTATCGAATGTTTAAAAGTAACTGAAGTAATTCCCCTTTTTAAAATAGGAAATGTTTTTGAATCTAATAACTACAGACCTATTTCTATACTGCCTGCTATTTCAAAAATGTTTGAAAAAGCTATTAAGTACAGAATATTACAGTTTCATGATAAAAGTAAATTTTTTAGTGACGCACAATTTGGTTTTAGGAAAAACGAAGTACCGAGGATGCCTTTATAAAGTTCTGCAGTGAAATTTATGGTGGTATTAACAATGGTAATTTCTGTAGTGGTTTATTTATTTATATCACTAAAGCGTTTGATACAGTGAGTCATGATTTACTATTAACTAAAATTTATAATGCGGGGCTTAGAGGTTTTATTTTTAATTGGTTCGAGTCATATCTTAATAATAGGAAGCATTGAGTCAAATTGAATGGAAAGTTCAGTGACCTTCTTAGTATCAAGGTTGGTGTACCCCAAGGTTCAGTATTAGGTCCTGTTCTGTTTCTTATTTTTATTAATTCATTATTGCAACAACAGTTCAAAGGTATACCTACAGCTTTTGCCGATGATACTGCTTTTTCATACAACAATAATACTCTACTTGACTTATTTTGCGATTTAAATTTTGACTTCGACCTAATTCGAAAATGGTTTTATGTTCATAAATTAGTTATAAGTAATAAAACTAAAATTATGCAATTTAGGCTTAATAATTGTCTCCTCGAGAATTTTAGTATTTGGTATCATTCTCCTGATTGTCCTAAATTTCCTTTATTTCCTATACAGTCTCTAAACTCTTTTGTTCTTTCTTCGCCTTGTAGTATTTCTTGTTTTAACATTGAAAGTGAAGATACGTTTAGGTACTTGGGTGTTTTACTTGATAATAAACTGAATTGGTCTGAATTGAATTTAAATAATTATTTTGAAAATGTTTTGCGAAACATTTACCACTTAAATCTGTATTGTTCTTTAAAAGTTATGCTAATGGTATATTTTGCTCTATTCAGTTCTAAGTTGCAATATGGAATTAGTTGCTGGGGTGGTTCTTGTTTTAATAAAATTCAACCTCTTCTCATCGCTCAAAAACACTGTATAAGGATAATTTTAAAAAAAAAAATAGACTAATGCCCAGTTTTCCTTTATTTAAAAAGTTGGATATTCTACCACTTAGAGATTTATATCTGTTTAAAACGCAGAAAATTTTTTTCAATAGGTTGGGCTATCTCGCTCACCGATTTATTACTAGATAAAGATCTAAGATGATATAGAATTAATAATTTATATCTTGTAATTGTTCCAAGAGCCCGTACCTCTCATTTTTGCCACTCTTATAGCTCCAAAAATTTTCAATATGCTACCTTATTCTTTAAGATCGGACAGATCACCTGTTTCATTTTGCAAAAATCTTCGATTTTGGCTTTTTGAACTGGATCACCTTCAAATTCAATCTGTTTTTAATACGATTTAGTTTTTAACTTCAATTTAGTATTTTTTCTAACTATAATTTTTTTAATTTTCTTTCAGTCTTCTAGTTATTTATTTACTTTTTATTCTTGTTATAATTTTGTATTTAATTCTGCTTACTCTCGTTTATTATTTAAGTTTTGCTTTAAATTTTATGAAATTTTAATTTAAATTTTATTTTTTCATTATATAATTTTAATTTTAAGCTATTTTAGTTTTTCCATATTTGATATTTAGCTTTAATTTTCTACTTTACTATGTATGTACTCAACAATATTTTATATTTTTATGCCTGTATTTTGCTTGTAGTTTCATTCATCACATATTCTAATGAATATCCGAATGATCCTATATTTATTCTTATTATTTTTATTTAGTAAATGTATATTTTTAACTATTGTATTTTACTATAATATGAATAAATGAATTAAAAATCTAATCTAAATCTGTTTCTACGTATGCTAAGAAGAGTAAGGGTTAACTGAACGGTGTGGCCGTTAGATATACGTATGGCGTTACGTAATTTTGAATTTAGTCGAGGTAATCTAGTAGAGTTTGATAACGTTTGATAACGTTTGATTTGATTGATTTGTAGGACGCGATTTTAGATTTAGTTAAGGTAACCAAGTGAAGTTGGGTGTGTGCCAGCCCATATACTGCTTTTTAAAGCTCTATAGATTCTATTAATAAGTTCTATAGATATTGGAGAAATCTTTTGAAGAAAAGTAGGCTTTATATCGTGAATAATACCCCAAAATTATGCAATATTCTTCATTCTATGAAAAATGTGCTGATTTCACTGAAGTTTTTATTTTTCTGCAAGTCAATGTTATTTGACTTTCAGTCTATATCTTTTACAAAAGATTAGACAGCTTTGAATTTTGGAATTGTTAAACTCAACTCTGCTCCGTTACTCCAAACAGTTTTTTTTTGCAAGATCATGGCTAACTGATCAAGTCATCATGTTTCTCAATGAAACAAAATATCACAGTTACAATTGAATAATTAAGATATATTTTAATTTGAGTATAAAACAGAGTAATTATTTATTTATCTATGTATATAATGATAGTATACATAATCGGAATCGAAGCTGGGATTGTTTTATTAACTTAAAGACAGAACAGGCTGTACCTGTACTACGTCACCCAGCGTACTCATTTGATTTACTATTTAATAACAAGCTTGTGATATAATTTGATATTAATGTGTTATTATTGAATTTAATGTAATGCACACAGTCGTCAGTTTCTTGATCGTCAATTAAACTGTTAAACAGTTTAGATTTTCCAGTAATACCTATATTAACAATTCATCATTTAATAATAAAAGTTATCAGTTCAGTTACCAAACTGACGACTAAACTCTAATAATCTGTACTTAAATATTGAACTTGTACGAATACAAATGTGATGGACTGTGTACTAATAAAATGTAATGTATTATGTATATAAATATGTATGAAATGAATATGTATTATGGATATGTATATGATTACAGTATATATAGTAGAACATACTGTTTATAGTTTATAATAAGTTAAGCAAGGTAACATGTCATAAACTCAAAGCAACACCTTGTCACCAATTATTCTTTTATTCAATAGAGTGTTCATATGGGAATATACAAACACTTATACAGATTATTGTTCCTTATACCATATACTTTATTACAGAATAGCTATATACAATTAAAATGTGTATTTATAGTCATCTGAAAGTATTTTTATATACCTACTCATAGAAGAGGATTAGATTTGCATCTAATGAACGGATAAAAATATTAATATGCATTAGTATTGGATCAATGAATTATAAATTTCTAAATTGATTTTTATTTTCTAATAATATGATAAAAAAAAAGTGTCCTTCCTCTGAAGAAGATGAAAAAATAGTCCGATATTAATCGAATATAAAATCGGAGCAGTAAAAGACAATTTCATACTAGATATCATGTTTTTTTAGCCAGATTCGGGTATGTCCTTTATACCAACCAATATGACAAGCTTCTCTTTAAGATAGCAAGGGAACAATAAATTGGAAAGAAGAAGAACAAGGATGAAAAAATTGAGGAGTAATTTCAAACGAAGGTGTGGTATAGGTAGATAATAGTGGCTGTTGACAGTACGCCGATACACTTAGACCAGTAAGGTGCATTGTGATACAAACGAAGATGTAGCTAATATTTATTTTAAGTTTAGGAAAGTTATAAGTTTAGAATTTTTAATGTTTCGGGAATATATAAACACACATGCAATTGTCACATTTATGTTGCTCTGACAATAAACAAAATAAGTAGTATGCCACTTGAGTTAGTATAAGTCTTAAAGCTACTAATGTGACTGAAACTTGTCAGTACTAATAACTGTATTCGCAATTCGCAAGAGTCTTAACACTCACCTTATTTCCAGGGTGAACGAAACCTATAGGCCTATGCTCTAACATCATGTGATTGGGGAGGATATACGTTTCCCAAACAGACATACATATCAAATGTTTTTATCAGGATATTCACAAATTTATCACAGCTACAGCGTACGGATCTAATCGAAGAATAGAAATGTAGGAGGTAGTATTGGCTGGCGACAGTGCGCCGACACACCTAAATCAGTAAGATTAATTGTTATACCATGGAAACTTTTCTCGCATAAGACTCAACTCGTTGAACCAATTTTAGCTTTTTAGGAAGCGGTGGAGATCTTTGATTGTAGTGGTTTCAAGGTCACCCAGCTGGTCCAGAAAGAAGACTCCTCGCAGAGTTGTCCTTTAAGGATTAATACCAGGGCAGGAACAGAGTAGATGTTGGACAGTCTAATTTTTCACCTCCTCTCTACACGTTCTCTAAAAGTCTTCTGGCATGTTTACCAATAAGATTCCGTCCATAGTGCTAACGTCACACCTTTTCACAGTTAGTAGGTCAAGGGATCGCTTCAGGTTCAACGTAGGCCAGATTTGCTGGGTAATGTTGCGTGTCTGTTCTATCTGACCATCTGAAGTTTGAAGCTTTTATTGCATCTTTGCGAAGCAATAAATTACAGATAGCTAGAGGTGCACCCAAATTCCTTCTTTCCGGAAGGATTTCTAATATAGTACCCTCTCTAGCAAGTTGATCTGCAATGCAATTACTGTCCTGGCACCTATCTTATCCATATGTTGCACCGATCCGCTAGGTTGTCCGGAGAACTGATGTCAAAGGCTAACACTTCTTTTGAGCTGATGGTTACCGACTCCAGTTGTATACAGATATTTGTAATAAAAAATTCTCGAAGAATAAGTACAGGTCCGATTAATGTTGTATGGGTCGTTATAGGCCTACAAGTAATCTAGTGACGGAGCGACGATGGATTACTGTGGCTACCAGTTGTGTTTAGTGTACTAAAAGTGTTTTAATAAATATAAGACAGGTTAATTAATAAGAGTGTGTTGTAAAGGTGTACATAGAAATACAGTGATTATTCTAATCCGTTCGAGAAGGCCTATTTTTATATAATAGATATTCAGTGTAAGAAGATTGATTGGAATTAGTTACACAAGAAGGGACTGAAAAAGAAATGAAATTTTGTAAGCATGAGAATTAAATTTTTTGTGTACTCTTACTGAGCTTTTAATGTACTATATAGTCTGAAAATGTGATCCATTTAATAAATCTAATTACTCTATGTAAGATATCTGAGAGAGAGAGAGATCTGCGTGATGGGATCGCTAATTTTGTCTAGGATACGATTTAGGAATTTGACACAATATTTGACATTTGAATAGTAGAGTTTGGGATGCGCTGACCCATATATCAGAATTATCTTCCATCTTAGAGTGATATAACTTTTCTAGATATTGGACAGATTTCTTAGAGAAAAGTGGGCTTTACATCGTGAAAAAAATTGCAGTATGCCTAGAATACTTAAACTTACAGACCGTTGTCATTTTGTTCCTTGAAATCGCAGAGTTGGAACGGGTTGATCTCTTTTACAAGATATTTCATTACAAGAGTGTTGAACTCAACCCTATCATGTGTTATCCCAATCAGCTATTTTTGCTAGATAACGGTAAAGTGAACCAGTCAAAATGTTTTTCTTCAAGCTGACAGCGGTAGAAGTGACGTTAAATTTGCATAAGAAGTCGTAGGTGTTATAGTCAGCAAAACTATGGGTTGGATTGCAGATTGAAGAAAGTAAGTGGTTGATAAAAATCAAAAAAAGAGTAGGTAACAAGGCGGAGCCTTGTTTAACACCAGCATTTATTACATAAGTATCGGACATAAAGCTGATAACAACAACACATTTGTTTTTAACAATTTTCATCTCCTATCTTTGGTATTGATGCTATTGGTGACTCCTGATATTATAAAATATTAAATTTTACACAACACAGTTAGTTTTTTTATCGATTTATCAAAAGTTTTATGTTTTTTGTTTTTTTTTTTGTTCTTATAACAAATTTTATAGAAAGCCAGAACAACTCTTTTAGCTTTTACAAAAAGTTGGAAGGAATCCCCAAAAGATTGCGTATGTATAAAAAAAAGAATAATTTTATTATCTTTTAAATATGTATGCATGTGTGTATTGTAATCTATTTTTTGTTTTCATTGATTTAATGGAATTAAACGATTAAAATTGAGATGGGGAGTATATCAATTAATTTGGATGTAATTTGATTAACACTGAAAATGATATTGAGTTTTATTGGGTTTATGCTATTTAAAATATTTTTCATAAAAATTTCTTTAATAACGAAAAATTAAAAAAAAAATAGAGGAAATTATTTTTAAATAAATTATTTAGATGAGTTCTCTGTGAAAAGTTGGAACAAAATTTAATCAGGTATAAATTTAAAGCAAGAAATGACAAAAGACGAATAAGACTTATTAAAATATTCGAAGTACCCCTTTGATCTCTCTCTTTTTTTTGTGAATTACAATGACCTCGACGGCATAGGTTTCAGCTTGAAAGACAGTGTAGTGTGTGTGGGACAAGAGCAGCGCTGAACGTGAACTTTAGCTCAAATACACCGGTGTCTATTTTGTTCCCAGTATTTGATCCATCAGTATACCATGCTAAAGCTCCTAGAAGTAAGCTTCATTTCGATTTGTTCGATTTCTTATCTTTTTTCAAGTATAGTATACAGTAAAGTTACCCCTAACTTTTATTTTCTAGCCCGACATTATAATTGATTTATTTTCGAGTTGAAATTTGTGTTGGATTATGTTGTATCCTGATCTGCTGTGTTTGAAGTTATTTGTTAAATACAGTTTAGTCAATGTTATTCCCATCAGATATATATCAGGTATAATTGGATCGGAGGGAATTCTAGATTTTTTTTTCTAGGGCTAGGGTAAAGAATTTTTTAATTGACGCCAGTCTTTGTATTTTATTAATCCTAACACATGTTTTCACCTGTTATATTTTTGGCTATCATGCAGACATTACATACGATAGTACAAGTCTTATTATAATCTTATAAAGCATTGCAGCCATTATCGAGATAATCTCCATATTTTATAAAACATTTGTTGGCATGCAAAAAATTCTCACTTAGCTTTCTTGTTTATATGAGGATTCTACGACAGTTTACTGTAACGTACTATTTCTAAGTGTTTTGTAGAAAAGATTATTTTAAATTTTGTAGAAAAGATTATTTCCTCTTTATGCCCCACTAACTTAATAACAGGTCCATTGTTAATATTCATGAAATATAAATAAATTAAATTAAATTAAATTAAATAAAAACAAAATTTATAACAGTTACAAACGCTATTAGAATTATTCTATATTCGAGTATTTATTGTATTCAGTCAGTCAGGTATTTTAATAGCTAAATAAAAATTTGAAGTTTCCTTTACAATTTTTCAAAAATTAGTAAACTCTGAATAGTTTTATTTATATGTATACATTACATATTCATACATATATATATTTATAGGTATAATGGCAGTAGTATTTACTTTTATATAACATATTACATAATATAAAATAATATATATATTTTTAAATATATATGTATATAATATATATATATATATATATGTAATATTCGTGACTAAAATAAAATACAAGTACAACAAAATAATAATATTGTGTATAAGGGAGCAGTAGAAAGTTTATTTTTTGTTTTACTTAATTTTTAGTTGAATATTTGATATTCTACTCTGTGTACGAAAGTATTGCATTCCATTGTAGATTTTATACTGAATGAATTTAATATAAAAAATAAAAATAACAAAAAAAAATAAAGAGGATTTAAATAAAAATATTATTAAGTGAAAATGTTAAATTAGTTTTGTATTTAAAAAATAAAAATAAAAAAAAAATAAAAAAAAATTGTTTTTATTATTGTTCTGGTATTGCTTTATCGCCCTAAATATATTAATTCTTATTATTTAGCTACATATAAAATTTAATTTAATTTTGTGTTTTTTTATATTTTTTATTCAATTGAAATTCAATTAAATTAATGACTGTAGATGGTGATTTTTATTTTTAAATAGTACCGATTTTATTTGATTTGTTTTGTTTTTGTTGTTTGTTTTTAAATATTTACAAAAACAAAAACATCGATAATATTGATTTTATGTTATTGAACATAGTGGATAATTGATATACCTATATTTTTTTAAATTTAATGTTGTGATTGATAAATAAAAAATGAAAATAAATTTGTTCAACTATTATTATATAGGAATTTGATTTTATTAGAAAATTTGCAAAATTGAAAAATATGATTGTATTCTGTGATAAAGTTTTATAGATTTTTTGTACCTTTGAATAAAAACAGTAAAATTTAAAAATTTTGCATAATAAATTTATAATTTTTTATACATACATTATTTAATAATTTTATCTAGCTTGAAAAACAATTTTGGGTTTTAAATAATACACGTTAAATATATTTTTATTTCGTCGAAAACTGTAATAATAATGTGAGAAATTGATAGTCAATAAATAATTTTGATTTAAAATAATTTGATTTTTACTTTTTACATTGCTTTTTTTTTGTAATGGATTACTGATAACTGAATGAAATTTGTTACTTTTTACTGGTGTTCCTTCATCTCTAAGTTTCAATAATTTTTTTTTTTTATATTTCGATCAAAATAATGGGGTCAAAATATGTTCTTTTTCGAAAAGTTCTTATTTAGTTCTAAGCTTGCAGTGCGTTTTTAAATTCTACACAGTAAAAACTGCATTTTAAGAGATTTTGTAAATACAGCTCTAAAACAAAAAATATGTACGAAAATTCGATTTGTAAACAAAAAAAATGCTGTAAAATTGAAATGTTAATAATTTTGTAACTGTTTTTTTTTTTAAAAACATTATGTAAAATAAAATTTTTGGAGTACATACCTATAATGTCCAATATTAAAGATTTATTAAATTTAGTTAAAAGTTTTCTCAAAAATATATATTTGAAAATGTTGTTATTGGAGTGAAGTGAAATTAAATTGCTTATAAAATGTAGATTAAAAATATTGAAAATGATTTTCAAGAAGGAAAAGAAGGTGAGTGTAGATGAGTGAATTGTGATTCAAACTATGACAAATTAACAATGAAAATTCATATTTTTCTGTTAAATAAATAAGTATAAAACTTTTCACACTTTTCTCTAAAACACTATAAACATTTTTTTAGCATGATGGTGGATTTCCTCTTGATGGACGGATGTCCGGACAAATTTTTTAACCAATCAAAAACTTTTATTTTACTAACACATACACAAAATAATTTCTCCGGACAATTTACTTCACCCAATTTCTAAGTATATTATAATTTCTAAAATATTTTTAACTTTTGGTGAAGGCTGAAGTAAAAAAGAAAAGGATAGATATATAATAATTTGATAAATATCACGATTTATGTATGAACGAATTCACATATAGAATTTCAAATGTTTTTTAAGAAAAACCATTTAGTTTTGTTTTTTAGTATAAGATTATTTTGTTTCTAACAAATTATTTATATTTTAAGATAAAAAGCAAAGGGCTATATTTTATTTTTTCGAATATTACAATGTTATTATTCATTATTACCAATTATTACTCTTAAGAAAATTTTGATTTTTTTTAATAAAAATAAAATCCGCGCATGTAAACAGTTTTTTAAACGTCAACACATAACGAATGTTAGTGCTTTGCGCTTCGAGAGGAAATCATAAAATTTTCTTTAATTGTATTTGTGTTTCAATTATAGTGTAAAATAAAATTGTCCAGACGTTCGTCCATGAAGAGGAAATCTGTCTTTAAGTCTACATTTATTCAAAGTTGTGACATTCCTTTACATATATTGTATGCGTGAAAAAAGAGATAACAAGATAACAATACTAACAAATAAATGAGAATGAAAAATGGTATTTGACTATGTATTTGACTAAGATTTTCAATTTTGTTCTTTTTTTTTTTGTTTTTCTTTTCAACCAATTTGAGCGCGCTGTGAATTAATTTTATAAATTTAGCAGAAATTTTTATGTTTAAACAAAGTTTTAAAATAAAACCAAAATTTCAAAAAAAAATATAAATTTAAAATCAAAATAAAGTTTAGAATTTGTACTTTATGCCGAAATCACAATCACGACGAATGACGAATTTTTCGCTTTCAAATACATGAGATTAAATGTAAATGTAAATGAATGTCACGAATAACCAAAATTTCGCGTTCAAAAAATAGATCTATTTCTATTTTACTCGTCGACGAATGTGAATGACATTCAATGATACCAACATAAATTGGTCAAAATTGTTTAAATTTTTTTTCAAATTCAAATAAAAAATTTTTTAAATTAATTTTTTTTAAATTTTTCCTCCATTTTTTTATAAACAAATTTTGAAATTTCAAAAACACAAAAATTTGTTCGTCGTGATTGTGTATCGAAGGGCGAATTTTGATCATTCGTCACTTGTCATTCGTCGTGATTGTGTTTTCAACATTAACTATATAAAAAAATATTTTAAAATTTAAAAAATTGGTGGTTACAGAAAAATAGTGAAAATAAATTGTGCTGATTAGAAATAATTTGTTATGTATTTGATGTAGTACATGTACACTGCATGACAATATTTTAGCATACAATTTTCAAAAAATTATATTAAAAACAGATACAATATTTATTTCCAGTAGTGTACTAAATTTTAACTCCCTTTTGAAAGGCGTAAATATTTTTTTTTTAATGTATATAATATATAATTTTTTTTTTACTATTCGATCTAAAAAAATACAAAATTTTTATTTCCTCTTAGAACAAAACTCGAAATAAATTATATTTTTTCAGTTATTTAGACAAAAAACGTCATTTATACAGTTAGCATAGCAAAATACGTTATTTATACAGGTAGCATAGGAAAATACGTTATTTTTTAATAATGTATATATAATAAATAACGTACAAAATGAGTATCCTCTCCGCAGTGTCACGACTTGTTATATATGTAGACTTAGGTAGAATGAAATAAAAACACAGAAAAAATAAAGAAAATAAGAATAAAGGTAAAAACTTTACGGACAACTTAATCGATATTTATTTACTCGTCTTTTGTAAAATACGGCTGCGATTATACCAACTAGTAAAATGAATACGTAAAAATGAATACATAAAAATGAAACAGAAAAAAAATATTTTATAGACTACGGTTATAATGATCAGAGAAATGGTTCAGTAAAATTTGTTTCTAAAATTTTTGTTAGATTGCATCAGAATGTTTTTTTCTGATCAAATAAAACATAACTTCAATAAAATAAAAAAAAAAAAAGTAGTAAAAAAATTAAAAAAATAAAACTTAACTTCGGACAATATACTTTAAAAAATACTTTAAATTAAAATACTTTTGCTTAATTTTCTTTCTTTTTTTTTGGTGATGTTCAGAAAAATAAATACTAATCAAATGATTATTGAATATTTTTTTGCGATTCCTATAACTTTGTATAAAAATTTGGTAGGTAAATGCTTCGGCGGTAAAATGAAAAATAATTTTTTTTTGTATTCATTTCATTGACTGTTATAACCGCAGTTTAAGTCGTATTTCTGAGGGAATACATAAGATGGAAAATAATCCATAGTTTAGAAGTTTGCAAAATTATTTTTATATTTGACACAACTGGCTCGAAAAGATAATTGTATTAGATAACTGGTGCATATCTGAAAGGGAAAAGATCAAATATAATTAATTTTCATTAATGTAAGTACAGTAGACTCGCGATATAGTGAACCCCATAAATAGTAACTTCTCTATGTTGTTACCAAACTGATTGAAATTCATTAACTCTAAATAGTTATTTATTTTTTTTTAGCTGAAAATAGGGACACGATTTTTTTTTGTTTTGTATTATGCAGAAATAAATGCAGATTTTTAATAATTTTTGTTTATTTTTTCGTAATGTAATACGGTTCTTATAGCACTAAAAAAAATACGTGAAATAGGTGTACTATATTTCAATTTTTTTTTAAATATATTATAATCAAAATAGGTTAATATTATTGATATTTGCAGCTTAATCTTATACTTCTAACTATGGACATTCAATTTAAATCTATTGTAAATTATATTAGTTTAATTTTAGTTCAGTTTTTATTGTTAATTTAGAAAATAAATATAAAATTGCATATGCATGCATGAAAATGTATAAAATTTACTCAAAAGCCGAGTACAAAACACTAAAAGAAATCTGCAAATGAAAAGGATATTCAGTAAAATAACATGAAAATATGCGACTATTTTCAACACATAATTTATTCTAACGCTAAAGAATACGTTTTTCTAAAAAACGTAGATTACAAGTGATTTTTTCCTTACAAAGTAAACATTTTAAATTTAAATCAAATTAGGAAAAGAAAAGCAAAACTTCGATGTTCGAAATTGTTTACTTTTCGAAAATATAAACCATGGAGGGCATTGAATTGTTCACTATATTGCAAGTCTACTGTAATTGTAAACCAAACAAATTTGATAGCTTTTACCTCCTTTTTTAATTATAAAAATGTCACTAATTTTAAAAGTATTTGCTTTTAAATAAAATTATCAGGTCCATTGTTATGTTTGGTTCTGATAATTTGATGATTCTTTGAAATTTTGTTTATTCCATTTTTTATGTTTCTATTCAACATTTTTGTTTAGTCTATATGAATAATATACCTACAGAACTTTATATGAATAACATAAATCGCATAGACCGTTCTATGCAACATAACAATAAAAACTAATATTTTTCATTGTTTTGTTATAATTTTTATATTATTTTTCTTTTTTTGGTTTTAGCTTTTATTCATTGTTTTGCTTTGCATTATTTTTGTTTATTACCACAAACCACAGAATAACAATATTTAATAGCATTGACAATATGATTTTATATAAAAATATTTAATGTTTTCTTCAAAAGCACATACATTTTTTATACATTTTTGTAACACGTTGAACATAATAAAATATTGTATTTTGAGTATCGAGTTTTAAAAACCGTTAGACAGTGGTGTCATCTAACTGTTGGAGTACATTTTTTGCTCTAACCCTAACAAATAGTATATTATGTGTATATATTCTTTGAAATACTAATTCTAATATATATCCGCTTATTATAATTAGATTGAGCAGGATTCGAAACTGGGACATTTTATATAATCACTGCACCATAGCGATAATTAGCGAATACTAAAATTCTTGATGATAAATTCTTAATTTTTGGTAAGTCTATGTTTGAATCAGCATCCTCAACACTATAGACTTGACTGAATCTGATTTCCTTTTCTCAGTTATCTTCTCAATAAATTATGATTTTCCGAGTATAAATAAATCACCAGCATGTTAAACGTTGAATCTCTACCGTTTCCTCTATCTTTCTTTTGAAGAAATTTTGGTTTTCGATAAAGATTTGCAATTTGCTAAGTTCTATTATTTTGTGTATTTTCTGAAGAATGGTTGAAAGTTTTCAAGAGACAAGTAAGTAAATATCAATTATCGGATTAATTTTGAATACAAATAAATCCGATATTCACCCCTTAACATCAAATAAATTCACATTTTAATTTTCAACTATTATACGAGTCTATACTATAACCTAATCAATATTAATTACTTTTTTTTTTATCAAACAATTTAAGAAGGCCTATGCCAATTTAACGGGTTTTGTACGAAATCCCACTCCTGAATTCGCTTCTCAAAATCTTCAAGACAAAATGGGTTCAAAATTGAAATCCCCTAAAATGAAATTCCTAAAGGGATATTTTTTTTGTTATATTCAACAGCTACTACGAAAAAAAAATATTTTTTTGCAACTCTGGAAAAGGAAAAATTTCCTTTTGTATGTCCATTTTAGGGGGTTCGTCGTTGGGTTTTTTGACCTTGGGAATTTTTTTTACTCTTGACAATAACTTAGGGTAGAATTTATCTTTTCAAGCTTAATTAATAGGTTAATACTGCAAGTTTTTATATAACATATTTTAACTACAATGTTTTTCGAGCATATAATTATCAAATTACTGGTTTATCAACTCTAAGCCTTGTTAAATAGAATGGCTTCATTTGCTGCTGGATTATAGTCTCAATTATTTTTGGTAATTTATTTTATTCCAATGACAAAAGGTACTGGACCACGTCGAAAAACACATAAAGTATTTTTTTCTGCTTTGTGGGAATCAAACCCGACCTCGGTTCTTTTGATTGAAAGGCAGGTGATCTACCCTACATGTAATCTGTTATCAGCAGGTAGTCCTTCTTAAATATTATAGTTCTTCACTTTATTTAAAATTTTTATAATCATAAAGTTAGGAGTGATCTTAAATAGTGTAACTATATTATATCAAATCGGTCGTCAAATTTACTATATTAATTATGGTAAGATATTGCACAAACAATTAAGGTATTAATTTCATTATATTGGTAATTCAAAAAAAAATTGAAAAAGCTGTACTGAAAAACCGGAACCAGTGCATACAAAATTTTGTTATTTACAATTTTTCCTTTTCATTTCTATTCATTAGTGTTGGTAAATTCTACAAAATAAAAATGTGACTATTAGTCTACTACAGTTACAAAAAAAATGCAATTTAGTTTGATTAGTTTCATTAAAACTGTATAAATTTATTTATCTACATAAGTAAAAATTAATTATTCTATAAATAAAACATCTAGTATTTAATTCATTCTTTATTTCTTTTAATAAATTATATATATATTTTTTTTATTAGAATTTAAATTACCTCTTTCACTTTATTTACCATTTTCAAACGATTTAATTACTCATCATGAATATTCAAAAAAAAATTAAATGTTTTTTTTTTACAATATGTCGCTTTAATTCATGATTTCTGATTCATGAAAAGAGATTTTGCATTTTTGTTTTTTGCTTTTTAAATAACATTATTTCAATTTCACAACGTTTGTAATGCCTTTTTTTTGTACTTCAGATTTTCTACTTTGAACTACAATACCTCCATAACGGCAGCACCAATCAGCATCAAATAAATGTTCAAATATGCTCCAGGCCATTATCTTTCTAGAATATATAGCCGAATATATATATATACATTTAATAGATCAACAGATATAACGGTTTTTATACAAAAACATCAAAACAACAAGAATATCTTTAAATATCCTTTTCGTTCTTAAAGGATAAGATGCGTCACGAAAGAAATAGTTTTTTGGAAAGCTAGCAATTTCAGCTATCCTTAGGATATGGTCATTAGGTCCTACGCCGATACAATATCTCCCTCAGAAGAGCCAAATATTTAATTTCGCCACGTCTCCTTTTAATTATCTATAATTTCAAAAAATAATAAGGAAACACGATTGTGAAATGGTTCAGATATTTGTACCGTACTCTTTTCAATTTACAGATTAAATATAATGATTTACTATACAATATTAAAATGACAATAAATTTTACTGAAACAATTTTTGAGATTGCTATAAAGTATCCGACCGTAAGAAAAAAATAGTTTTTCAATGTTTTATTTTGTATGCATTCATTTTACAAATCGATATAACTGCAGTCTATATGCAATGGCAGTCAATGATGCTTGTAAATTTTTCATTCTGAAAATATTATTATTTATTATTTATATTGTCAAAATATTGAGATAAGGCATCTAGCAACTAGTGTAATGTTTAAAGTAATTTTTCTATCATAAAGAGCATATAAATTCGATGTAGTATCGCCATTATTGTACTTTCTAGCCTACCCCTAAAAATCAATAGGAAAAATAATGGGCAATAAAATAAAACTGTTTAACTTGTATGTCGAAATGAAAATGTTCATCATATTCTGATAAAAAAAATAAGATGGTAGAGTGTTGTATATGTAATTTCAAGATTCGTGTGATAAAATTATTTTACAATTTTGGCTTCACTACGTGTGTGACTTTATAAGAAGGAGCTTCACTACAAATTTATAATAAAGTGTTGATCTGTGAGTTCAGTCTAAAAATGTAATAACTAATTATAGTGAATACTCAACCGAAAATAATGGTTCTAGTCAAAAATATCATCTATAGGTTAATTGACAACAATAAAAATAAAATAAATGTGAATATCTCAATGGTAAATAATAAGCTATTCCAAAAAAGAAGAAGAAATTATTAATTTTATAATATCTATAAAATCAAAAAACCAAATCTATAAACCAAAATAAAACAAAAAAAAATTAATTATTATACAAGTCTTAATAATGATTGCGGAAGTTTTATTAGATTTTCTTAATTTATTTCCTTCCTCCTTTCAAGTAAATTTTCCTTTGAAATCATTCTTCAAAATTTGCTTTTGATTTCAACAGATGAAAACAAATTTAGTTTTAAGTGCTTAATTATGTATAAATGTACTTATGTACAGGGTGTTTCAAGAGTAATTTGTCATTGATTAATAATAACTTTCTATGACTTCAGGGCTAATCGTAACAGAAAAAATTGTATGAGAAGAAGAAGTGTATTTTCAATCAATAGAATTTATGAAACCCCAAAGATTTTTTCTGTCCGCCAATGCCCCACGGATGGAGTTACAGGACAATGATGATAAAAGATTTTTCCACTATCAAAATACTTTAATTAAGAATTTTGCGTGTGAACAAGATAATTGGTTAGAATTCATAAAATTGATTTTGAATTCAAATTTTACATTTTTAGACAAAATTAGTTTTGACATCCAAAAAAAACGATCTTGAGCTGAAATCTAAAACCTTTGCTCAGAAAGTGAGATCTTGCTCGATAAATAAAATCTTTCATATTGGTTCGGTATGCAAAAACAAATGAAGTTGTTAGTTTTTTGTCTTCGTTTTCGGAGATTGAGGTAGTAATAGTTTATTTGTCCGAAATTGAAACGAGCTTTTTTTTTTTTGTATACAAAAGCTACAACAACAAAAATAAACTAATTTTTATAAATGTTTTATATATATTTTTTTAAATTTTAACGAGCTTTACATTTTTTTTTTTTTGACATAGAATCGAATTTAAGCAATTGCTTGTTTTTTAGAGCTAATTTTTAATTCTTTTACTTAAGCTTTTAACTTCATAATTAATTTTTATGAATTTCATGTAGACAAGCTGTAGCTTATTAAAGGTGATTAATTCCACATTTTAATGTTTTTTACATGCATGTGGAGGTATAGATAGTATAGAATATCGATACCATGATATTGCGAATACTACGGGTTTATAAGTATTATGATGGTATGATGCTGGCAGACATAAATCTATTAGTATTGTCATGTTTTCGTACTTAATTCGTGCTAAAAGAATAATGAAGAAAATCAAATGTAAACATAATAATTGAATTAAAAAAGAAAGCTACATTAAGGAAATTAATATACTACTATCTATTCCCGGCGTAAAATTTGAAAACGTCACGAATTAAAAAAAATATATCTTTTCTCTTCATTTAAATATTTAACTCAAAACAAAGTTTTGTATGTCCAAAAAACAATTAATTATTTTTCTTAGCATATCGTCCAATTTAATCTTAAGCATTTTTTTTACATAGGGTTTTGTTTGCCTTTGCTATTATTCAGATGATCTTATTACATATATGGTTAAATGTATATAGTTTTCGTATATGGGTTTAGAACTTGGATATGTTTTTCTATTGATGATTTATTTGAAAGAAAGTTTAATAATATTTTGTGTCTCTTAATCGACAATTGTTTGCGGTAATATTTTGAAAAAGCTTTACATTTATATTTTTGGGTTGCTGCCTTTGCTTTTAGCTTTAATTAACCGAGGTAGAAAGTTGTACAGACATTATTAGCGTATTAATATATTAAATAAAATTACAAAACCATTTAACAAAAAATTTTTTTTGTTTTGATTGATTTTCTGAGCTAAATCATATGTAAAAAATTACCAAATAGGTTGTTTCTGCTCTGTCATCTAGTACTATGTTAATGTTACGAACAAAAGTATTTATAGGTATCGGTACTTCATATAAACGTGATTTTAGTTAAAAACTGTATTTTCAATGCACTATGTATGTCTGTCTGTCGATTGTAACGCATTATCAACGATTGTTTTATATTTTTTTGAAAGGCAGCTGCAAAGTCTTACAGTGTAGTAGAATTAAATTTCATTGATGAAATACCATTGACAATGTGTTTATTAAAAAAAAAAAAAAATAACGATATTAACCATGTTACGTATATCAATCACCAGTTAATAGCCCTATTTTCGTTTTCCTATACTGTGATTACTAGTGATATCATGATAGTAATGATTACTGTGATTACTAGTGAAATTTTCCATCTCTCAGGCACAAATTCTACCTGGGGTAGGGATGAATGTAGAAATGATAACTGCTGATATATCTTATCGTGAATGAGGAAAATTTGTTTATAATAACTGGCTATCACGGCAGCAATTAAGGTTTCATTTATAAATTAAACCCTTTTGATATAACAACCCTTATAATAGCTTCTAACCGAAGAAACCTAAATAAATGCTTGAAAATATTTTGAAAATATGTTTTAAAGATCAATCAATATTTTGTTCTATTTTATACAAGGTTGTATTGTAATTTTATAGGCATGAAGGTAAGTACAAAATAGCTTCGAACATTTTTTTAAGGCCCATACCTCCTTAATAATGACAGATATATCGTCTTCGTATATTTTTAAATCAATGACAGATAATTGTAAAAATCAAATATGCCATTTCAAAAACACCCTGTTTTGTATACAAATTTATTGTATACCAGTTATTTCTTTATTAATAACAAAAATTTACACTCACAATAGGTTAAACAAAAAAAATTTTTTTTGATTACAGGTGTACAGATTGTCATCAAAATAAGTTCATCCGGAAAATGACACTTTACGAGTATAATAATAATTATTTAATTTATTTATACTTAAGTATACTCTTATTTATACAATTTTTTTTTTTAGTGTACACACATAATTTTGTATAGACCTATGAAATATGGGCACTATACATTTATTTATTTATTTATTTTATTTTTTTATATACATATATTATGTGTGTATAGTAACGATTATTATAGTAAAAACCGTTTAGAGTCATGATGATGGTGGTGGTGCACTGGGGTGCTAAATGGTAAACAAAACTCGGTCTAATTAATTACCTCTGCAATGTGTAAACTACGTTTCTTTTTTTTATTGTGTTGTGTTGTGTCGTATTATGGTTTTTGGTTATATCAACTCGTCACAATAAAATTTGACATGCTTTTGAAATCCTTTTATAAAAGAAATAAAATGAGATTGCATGATTTTTAGTCCTTGTATTTAGGTTTTTTGTTTTTATTATTATTGTTTTTGGTATTCTAATGGTATGCGTGTGTGTTGTGTGCTTTTAAGTGAAAGTTAAAGGATTTGTGCTTTTTAATACATATTAGATTTTTTTTCATGTTTTATATGAAAGGAAATATTTCAATTAAATTTTAATGGATTCGTTTATTTTGGTAGATTTTATTTTTGTGTTTTTTTGTTTTTTTTTTTTGTTTTACATATTACAATTTTAAAGCGATTCATTAGTATTTTAGTGGCTGTTAATTTTGTTTTTGTTAAAGTTTGATATGAAATTGATTTCAAATTGTAATTTAGTATGAATCTTTATTAAGTAAATAGTATAAGTAGGTAGAGATAGTGTAGTAGTAGTATAAGTATAGTTAATTAAATTTCGACTGAATTTCGTAGCTATGAGTATGCAAGATATTTATAAGATAAGAAGAGAAAATACGATACGTTTTCTAAGAAGAATATGTGGACAAATAGGTTTGACTTATTTACGAGACAAATTTTTGATTGTTGTTCTAATATTTCTTATGTAGTTCTGGGGAGTCCAATCAAGACATGTGCGGGAATTTAAATAATTTTGGGT
Source organism: Argyra leucocephala (assembly GCA_963942445.1). NCBI lineage: Eukaryota > Metazoa > Arthropoda > Insecta > Diptera > Dolichopodidae > Argyra > Argyra leucocephala. Next base: position 47,388,836 of record OZ012679.1, on the reverse strand, counting down.
CGTATCTATTTAATAATCTATTAAATATCTATTTAAATAATTTTGGCTCGTCTTTATTTTGTGATTTCTTAATATTTTCAGAATTCTACTGTCTCTTCAGAAATAGGTTTTGAAAATTATTTGTTTGTTTGGAATGAAAAGGTGCATTCCAAGCACTATAGTAGCATTTCTTTTTCAATTTTATTAGCAGTAAGATTAACATTTCTGAGACGAACAATTTTATTCCAATCAAAATTTAAAAAAAAGCAATTTAAACCATCCCAATTAGTTTTACCGAAAAGACATATTTTTCGTTTGGGTGGAAGATTTTGATGGATAGTCAGGATAGTGTTTATTGTTGTGAAACGTGTATTAAGCAGGAAGATGGTCCGAGCTGTCTATAGGAGTGTATATACAGAAATGTTGTATTTTTCCGGATGGGATGTTAGAAATTGGAAAAATGAGTCAAATTTATAACCGAATACACAAAATCGGTTAGCGTCTGCGTTTGCAAACACCTGAGTTTTATTTAGAGCTAAAACAGTTGAATTTTTAGTTGTAATATAAACATAAGCTATGAAATAGTTAGATTCTAGACTTCTTAGGTTTGCCAAATCAAGATCGAATGATTTTGTATAAATGAACTTAGAAATAATCAAAGACAAGTGAACCGAAAAAGAAGACAAAAAATTAATTACAGATTCTGTGAACTTGCTTACTAGACTCACTGGGTGATTACACTGAGAATTTACTTTCTAGAGGCACTAGGTGACGTTGTAGGTACAAAAATGAAGTGCCAAAATTTCTTTGAAAAAATTTCAAATTGTTTTTAATAGTTGTAGGATCCATTTGGATAAGCGAAATTCTGTGGTATAACAATGAACTTCTTTTGTTCCGGCTTAAGCAACCACTCGTAGCTACCTATCCAGCTTTATGATACTAACAAATATCATATATAAATAAAGATGATAGTAACAAATTTAATGGTAGTATGTACAATGGTATTTACACACATGATATCTTGTGATGACTTGATGAGATGATTTTCCCCTTCTGGATGATAGTTTATCAAGATAAGTGTAACAAAAGACTTGCTAAATGTTTTATCGATCGATATGGTGTAGCTCTTAAGACATTCGAATACTAATTAGAAGGCCCCGAATTATAATTCTACTTATATACTAAAAATACAAAACAAAATTAAATTATTAGTCCTAGATTCTGAAGCAGTTAAGAGTTTTAATCGCATAGATAATCTTAGTATAATTAAAAAAAAAACAACTATGATGATGTTCCTACGTGTTAAAATATTGTTAGTTTGGATGAAAAACGAGTGAAAATCTCAGAAATTTAATCAAAATGAAAACTGTTCTCTGAAACAATCCATTTAAGCAAGGACAAATTAGAAAACAGAATTGATTTTACGAAATGCCAATAAACTGAACTACATCAAGGATTTTCTAAGAAAATAAATACTTTCGTTCCTCCTCAAGGACATTTTGTTGCAGTCACCAATTAATTCCGCATAATAAATAGGTAATATTATATTTAGCCATGTAATTTATTTCTTCATTCTATTATTATTCTTCAGGTTAAGTATATATGTATATATATATATAACTAATTAAATATTATTTTAAAAGTATATAATTATAGTTATATAATGTAATGTGAATTAATTTTTTGGCTACATATGACTTTATAAAAAAAAATTATCGATTGTAATATCGATTCAATTTAATTTCGAATAATTGGCAAATTATTCAAATAAATTTTTTATGTAAAAATAAAGTTTATAGAAAATAACAGAGACCATAAATAACTGTTCAAATCTTAAATCAAAAATGATATAGAAAAATTGGTCGGTATTTTAAAAGGAATTTATGTACATATATAAGCATTTTATACAAGCTTCCTGATGCCTGCCTTAGTTTTGGAATATTTTTAATCTTTCACAGCCCAGATGACCGTCAATTTCTATAAAAAAATATAAAAATAAGAAAAATTACATATTTTTGGCATGTGATGTGACATGGAAGAATTACTCGAAGGCACAAGGACTTAATAAGATTAAAAACTTGACATGTGAATCGAATATCGGAGATTCAATTCACGTAGCAATGGACTAAAATAAATATAGCAGAAGTTAAGCCAGTAAATATCATATCATCAAGGGTGTATGACTATTAACATCGAATAGTAAGTATAGCCACCGAAGAAGTTTTTATTATATGTTACTTTATAGTATTATTTTTAATAAAAAATTAAAATTTTGTTTGGTTTTTATACCTCACATATGGTTTTATTTTAAATATATATATATATATATATGAGTTGTGAAACTTACCAAATACAATCTAAGAGTTATTTAGGTAATTTCAACACTACAATACCTAGGGATGTTCAGTAAAGTTGAATGATCGAAACACAAATGAATGCACGTAACGTATATTAATACATATGTAGGTTAATACTAGCTAATTTTGAATTTATTTTGCAATTTTCGTTTGTAATACCTACCAAAATAAAAGTAACTTAAAACACTAAAAAAACTTTTACAATGTTTGTGATACTAAAGTTGACTTATGTTATTTATTAAAAGTGTACCTTGGAATTCAGTTTACTTAATATGTATATTATAATAAGAAGTTTAAACTATTTACAAAAATGTAGACCTTGTGTTGTCAAAATAACATAACTACTTATTTAAATAATATTTATTTGGTCTACGTTTTTCTATTAGTATTACGTTTACGTTTATGTAAATTATTTAAACTGCTTTTTATAATAATACAAAAATTAAACTTTGGTTAACTTCAAAATAACACTGTCACAACAAAATCAGCCAATTTTAGTATCGCATCAAGTATTGAAAAAATTGCAAAATTTAGAAGTTATTTAAAAATATCAAAATAGTAAAAAGACCCACATTCCGTAAGGGGAAAAGACCTGTATAGTTATTAGGACTGATCCCACTGTTATGTAAATAAAAAATAAAAATATAATATTGATTGAATTCACGATTTATGTTGAAATTCTGTAGCCTTAGATTTATTTATTAAATTAAAAAAAACCTTATCATTATAAGAACTCTGGGCCATTTAGCACGTGGAGTATATCGATTGTTAAGAGTTAGCTGAAGCCAGTGTCCTATATTACGGAGTGATTCGTGAAGAAGAAGAAGAAGAAGAGGAAACTGAATCTATCAAAATCGGCTTGACCAAAAAGAGTCAACGCTGTAATGAGATCCAAATTTGAAAGTCGATATTTTTTTTTCACAATTTAAGTATTTATTGAATCTTTCAATTGACAATAGTTTACCATTTTAACTTATTCAAAAGGAACAAGTTTATTAAAATCATACATACTAAAGTGTAAGGCATATAATCCAGTGATTAGATATCAATTCAGAGTAACCACACCTATACCCTGCTAAGGTGCCCCTTTTTAATCTGCTCGCTAAAGGTATGCATAAAAGATTCCTAAAGAGATTGCTTGTTAGATAGTTTGAATGGTTTGACAATTTGCCATCATAATTCCTTGTTAGTCTTTGAAGTTTATCCTGGACTATATAAGTATGTTCTGATCATTGTGCATGTAATTTTCTACATAGTCCATATCGAGAGGAGAGTTTTTGCCAATTAGCAGTACATACTATTTATTTTTAGCTTCATTTGTTCTCGTTTCGTTTCTATATGTTCTTTTCCCAGTGAGCCTTCTATCGAGATGGACTCCGAAATACTATTTTGCCTGTGAGATGTCGATTCCATTTATTTTTACTGGGGTACTTGTATCCTTATTTAGAGTGAAGGTGACATGAACTTGACTTTTATTTTTATTTATTTTCATTTTCCATTTATTAAACCAAATTTCATTAAGTTGAATATGGTCTTGGAGATTTTTGGAAGCAACAGGAGCGTTTATGTGTGAGCTCAAGATAGCCATATCATCTGCAAATGTGGATGCTAGTATTTGCCTACTATCAGGAAGATTGGCGGTATAGATTAAATATAAAAGCGAGTCGAGCACACTACTTTGCGGTACAGCAGCTTCGATAACATGTCAAAATTATTATATTTTAATTTAAATCGAATATCACTTAGGTATAATTTGATAATTTGATGAAATTCAAACGGTATTAAACTTTATTGTTTAGACCATCATGCCACACTGTAAAAACCTGTGCGACATCGAAGAGGGCTGAACACAATTTCTTTCCTTGGAAGGCTTTTCCGATTTGTGCAACTATTCTGAGCAGTGTGCACCTGCTCTATTGTACTGTGTTCAGCTTGATATTCAAATTAATATATGGGGATTATACATTTATTTTTGATCTGAAGCATTACTTTATGTATTAGGACTTTTTCAAATACTTTAGCTAGTGTTGGTAAATGACTAATAGGTTTATGTGAATCTATTTTTGTTGAGTCTTTAGCTGGTTTAGGAATCATTATATTGCTCGAAAGCTTCCACAATGGATGGAAATAGCTTTTCTGAAGTATTGAAATTGAGATAGTATTGAAAATTTAGGTAATATGAATGAAAAGAAAGTCGATATTGATTCAAAAAAGAAGATATGAATTCCGGGTACAAAAAATATTGACGGTGTTCATACATCCGAAACATAGAAAATGACCAAATGGATACTTAACCATAGATCACCATCAGATGTCGTGGTCATATGCAAGATGCCAAACTATATATAGACCAGGCAGAAAATTTAAAATATTTTGTATAAACATACCCTTCTTACTCCGATTTCGTAGACAACACCAAACACAGAGAAGAAGAGGAAAAGGTATAGCAATGAACACAATTCGAAATAACTGTACATATAGAATCTGATAATATAAAATTATTATTTTCAAAATTCCTTTAAACTTTTTTACTTTACTTTTAATTTCCTTTTGAAAACTTCTAACATTCTAGAAATAATTTGAAAACTCTGCAATGTTATTAGAACATTAATTTTAATTATAACATTTAAGACTAACATTTAAAGCGAAAATTTCCATATGAATATTACTTTAGTTTGTTAGTCCTTTTTTGTTTCAATGAATAGAAAATGTGACTCCTGTAGAGAATTTTTTTTTTTTTTTACAAATTAAATTAAAAAATAAGCAACTTCTAAATACAAAATTCCATAAATTTGTTATGAATTTCAAAACCCATAATTTTGTAATATTAAATTGTATTATTAAATATATCGTAATTTTATATTTTTAGCTTTAACAATCATACATTGAAATTTTTCATTTTCTTTATATTTAAACTTAATAAAATAAAAAAAAAATAGTTGGCACGGACAACTATAGGCAATAATTATTATACTTATTATGAAAATTAATAAAAATTAATAAAACAACATGAAATTTACATACGAGTAACGAAATATGACTGGTTATTAATCTGGAAAACCTGATCAGTGAAGTATAGGGCTGAAATGGACAGAGGGCATAGAACGTGTATTCAACTTGGTTATACAGAGCAAACTTAATTAATTTTAATAAAAGAAATTGACATAAAACGAACTAAAAAAATTTTCATGTCTCCAGGAGATACTTAGAAGTGTCAACTAACAATCATATGATTTCAATTTTTATTATTGGAATCATATGCTTGAATGTATCAAAATTTGGAATGTATCATATGGTTCAATTGTACATGTATCAAAATTTATAATTTTAATGAAACAATCAATAATTGTTGGAAATCAATATACATGCACAGGATTGTCGACCCGAAAAGCCTTTAAGGGTAAAATTTCCAACAGGTAGTATTTGAGGAAAAAAATTGATTTAAACTAAAACGTACCTAAATATTAGATTTGACTTTTTCTCAGAAACGGCAAGTCTGATATGAAAGTTATGTATGGTGAAGTTGTAAAGGATGCTTTAATATATCAATATAAAACTGAAAACAGAAAATAACGGTAAATCATTATATATGGAAATCAAACTTTAAGAGTCGACTGATATTTGACTGCAATAGAAAACTCGGTTTGATTGCTAAACAACTCCTATATATCATGTAACTGATACTAAAATACTCATGTAATCGTAAGGAAAGTGCAATATTTTGGAATTCTCAATAAAATCAAATATAAAAAATGGAAAAAGATAACTTTGGTAATTTTTTTTAATTAATTTTTGAAAAATATTGAAATTTTTCATTTTATAAACCAAAATAGAAATTAATGATGGATTTAAAATAATTAAGGAATGTATTCATAATGGTTATAAAAAGTAAAATTTTTCAAGCAGAATTTCAAGACACATACGTATAGAGTAAATAAAAATGCTTTAAAGCTTTAATTTATGTCCTTTTTTAAGATTTTTTCTTTGTTTTGTGTTTTTTTTATTATACCGTAAAATATGTATGTACTTTCATAATTTTTTCTACACTTTTCATTTAGTTTTTTTTTTTCAGAATATTCAAGTTACTTTAAGTATTTTTTTAGTAATATCAGATACGATTTGGGAATGTATCATAAATCATTTTACAAACCATTTATTCAGTTATTAACTATAATAAGATCTACAGTTAACTTAAAAAATTTATTTTGTTCATATTCTAAATATTTTATGCAAATTATTATTTTTGCATGTGTAGATGATGTATATGGATTTGTATATTATAATATATAAATACTTACCTTTAAATTTTATTACTACACAATATATATTTATATTACAGACAAAAATATGTATATATATACATGTATACATATATCATAAAGATTTATATCAAATTATAAAATTACTAACCTTTTTGGTATGTCCACTACCATCAGCTGATGATGTTGATGAAACTGATGTTGTTGGTGATGATAATGCATTACCATTCATTTTTGGTGTTTGTGGTGGTGTACTTTGTTCTCTAACTTCCGGAATAAATTTAAATTCAGAATCAGCTGAACCACCCCAAATTGTTAAACAATATTTATCTGGAACAAATTCTTTGATTGTTTTCGCATTTAAAAATTTCATTCTTGCTACAGCTTTTGGTGGCAGAAGTGTTTTTATAATTTTAAATGCAGCTGAAATTTAGAACAGAATTAAAGTATAAATAAAATTTTATTTTAAAAGAGTCGATTCAATAAATATTTTGTTTTAAGAGAATATAGAGAAAAATGATAAAAGATTAAAGTAAATTATTTTTGATTAGTTTGATGACCTCGATAAAATAAAATTGATATAGAAACAGTTAAAATTGTACAATTATAGTCCAAAGTTGTGTGATAAAATCTATTCATACTTCGGAAAAAGTCAGAAATGTTATATAATAGATAGAAAGATATATTTCTAAAAAAAATTGAATTCAATTAATTTATTTACCCAAATATTCACATTTCATTTCGACGCAAACTGAACGCCGTAGAAAAGTGTACGGCACAGAATGGCGAAAGTTAGTATCAGTTAATATCAGTTTCGGTGAATCTGATATTGTTGCATTAAATATTTCGAAAGCTTTCGATCGAATATGGCATGCATATTTAATAACTAAACTCCAAGATGTAGGTTTAGGGTCTGTGTTTTCTCAATAGATTGAAGGTTTTCTTTCGAATCGTTTGATTAGTCTCTTAGTAGACGGATTGAATTCTAAAAAATTTAATATAAATGTTGATCTGTTTTCTCATCCACTCTTTTTTTGATTTTCAGCAATGATCTACTTAACCTTTAATCCAATTCATAGCTTTGCAGATGACAATTATCTAGTAGCACCCATTGATTTTCTTCGCAAATCTAATGCTACAAGTTCTAAAGTTAGCAATAGAAGATAAATAATAGTTAACATGCACACTTTGGCAAAAAAAAACAGAGTTGAGTTTAACTAGGTTAAAACTCAAAATTGTTTAATTTCACGCAAACTGCTAATATTTGAATCAAATCTCTCTTTCCAAGATGTTACTTTACAAAACTCAGATAGTTTAAACATTTTAGGTATGCACGTGAACTAAAACATAACCTGGAACAATCATATTTTTGACATCGCGATTCAAATTTGACACCGTCGTATAGTAGGAGCGCTTTCTCTGTTTTATAGATACTTCGTAGATGTGGACATTTCTTCGAAGTCTTTAATGGATACTTCGTAGATGTGGTTCAGATGTGGTTCAGTGTAAGTCAATCAACTACTCCCTCCTTTTAAGCAGTTCCATCGTTAAGTAAGAGGAGCCGCAGATGCCCATATCTACTTAGTAGAAAGGATAAAAGAACATAGAAGAGATAAAACAGTTTATGGAAATTCGTTCAAAGTCCGGAATTCACGAATATGGAATTATATTTCTTCAGCTTGGGTGTTTATAAACAAAAAAAAAAAACTTTCGCAGAACTGAATTTTCCAAATCCTAACGTTTTTTTTACCATTTTTCAAAACACTTAAAACCAAAAATTTGCAATTTACAATCACTTTACTACTTTGTCATTCTACTTTGCAAAATATGAGCTTGGATCAACTTTTTCTTTTAGCTGCACATCGGTGAAGATCGGCGTCGAGTTTGCCTGATCATATTGTTTTCATATAATTTAACGTATTTATGAAAGTTCACAGATCACACGATGTACAGACGCCGTCGAGTTTGCTTCGATCTGTAATCTGTATATACAAGTACTATTTATTTTTTAATACAATATCTATAAAATAGGCTAATTACACAGATCTTATACTAAATAATATAGACAACTGAAATATAATTTATTTGTTTTTAAATTGTACAATTTTTAATTTTTAATATTGTAATTTCAAGAAATCGGGAAAAGCCTATCTAAAAATTTATTGGTTTTGATAAAAGCTAAAACTAATTATCTTACACTACTTACAGCTACTAGTTATGGCCACTTACACTAATTATTGTCCTTTAAACTATGTTTTACAATTTATTGAATTCATTTTGTGAGTGTTTTCAGCTACTAGACTCTACTTGTGCATAAGCTTTCTAGTTTTTCTAGCTCTTTAATTTGATCAGAAAGAAGATCGTTTTTGTTTGGTGACGAACTTGTTTCTTAGTGGAATGTTGTGCAACAATGAACAAGAATTGACCAATGTTGTCTGGAAAATTACTTTTCTATTTATTGTTTATTCTGTTTACATAGAAGAGATTTTTTTTATAGATAAAAGGGTATAATATCCTAATTATTTTATTTATTTTGTCTATGGTTTTACTAAATGTCTATATTTTGTCTATGGTTCCTTAAATGTCAATATATTTAACCCTGGTAGACTACCAGATATTTTATCGAATCAACCCTACAATATACAGTAGTGTAACTGCAGTAAGTGCAGATGTGTACATATATATCATGGAGAGCAACTTTAAACCACCAGTTTTGGAACTACTTGCTGAAACTGAAAGGTTCATTTTTTAACAAGATAACGACGCACGGCGACAAAGGTAATAATAATTTAAAATTTTTGAATAAAATTCAGGTTAAAAATGTCATCGAATTTTATTAAATCCGGGTTTAATTCTACTTGTAGGTGAATTATTATACTTAAGTAGAATAGTTAAGTGATAACTGCATACACACTATATGGAAAGGTTAAGTATAGTCCAGATCTTAATCTTATTGTAAATATTTGAGGTATTATATGAAGAAAAATGTTGTTGGCCATTTCCAGCAATCCAGTGATAATAGAAGCTCTAATAGAGCAAATTTAGGTAGCTTGGGAGAACATTACAGATGATGTCATATAAAATTTGATTGACTCCATGAATAATAGATGTGATGCGGTAATAAAGGCAAATAGATATAGTTTTCCACATTTAAATTAGTCTATACCACAAAAATTATACAGAAAAAGCTATTGTAGGTGATTATGTATTCCAAATCCGTGTCTAAAAGCAGTTAGGGTGTTCATCCAATAGACTTGGAATTATATAAAAAAAAAAAATGGCGGTCATACTAAACATTAAATATTAAGCTTAGATTATACAAATAAAAATATTTCAATAAATAATATAAAAAAAATAAATATTATTATTAAAAAATTTTTGTAAAAGAAATCACTCTTTAAAATCCTTTATTTAAGCAAATTTTAGCTGTCCGGATTTTATTGCACACTACTGTATATCAGTGTTATACAGTTTGTGCTGCAAAGTAGATAAAAAGACATGGCTTTCTTTTGTATGTGTTAACAGTACCCACAATAGCAAACTATAAAGGTTGACATGCAAAAATATGATAGCGACAAACTAGAAAATTTATTTGTATAGGTTCACTGATTTATAAATAATTAAAATATATTTAAAAAAATCTTAATCTTAGTGGCCTCGGTAGCCGAGTGGTAAAGCACTCAAGTGTAGTAATGTAACGACCGAAGGAGCACGGGTTCAAACCCTGTGAGAACCGAAAAATTTTGTCAAATGGTGAAAATTACTGAAAATGTAATTTTCAATACAACCACATCGGTTCAAATATAATTTAATAATTAATAAAGATATAATATAACTAACAAAAAAAATAATATAAATATATAATATACAAAAATATATACCAAATAATTAATATAGTTTAATAAAAAAGGCCCACATTTCGAAAGGGAAAAGGACCTATAAAGTTGGCCTACAGATTTATCTGTAGGATCAACTGTTAAAATAAATAAATAAATCTTAATCTTAAATCAAAACTCACCACTTAAAACCCATGGCATTTCAAATATAATAATATAATTTAATGAATTTGGATAATAATATTTGAATGTATCAATTGTACGTTTTGTAAAATCCATATCCATATTTGATAGACCAGCTGATGCCATATCAAAAAATAATGTTAATTGATCATAATTTGTTTCACGTTGAATTCTTTCAATCCAATATACTAATATTCTAATTAATTCATTCATATCTTTGGTACCTTTCTGATGTAATTTTGATCTAACAACAACCATATATTTTCCATTTATATCTTCTCTTTTACCAAACATTGCACCAGTTTCCATATAATCTAAACGAATATTATTTTCGTTAATATCATTTGTACCAAATGTTTTTCTCCAAATACATGTTTCCCACATCATATTTAAAGCTTGTTTCATATCTAAATCTGTTTGCTCAAGAAATAATTGAAGCCATCTATTTGATGTTTTGGCACGTTCGATATCATTTGGATGAAAACTTCCTGAAAATATAAACAAACAAAAAAAATTATTTATTATTTTACTTTTGATGATTTTAAATTCAATATTTATGTATGTACATTATATTATGTATATTGTTATGTATAGCTATCGTAGTAAATATTTAGTTAAAAAATTTCAAGAACTCATTTTAAAGAGAAAATTTCTATTTCATATAGATTTCATTTCAGATTTAAAGGATATCAAAATTTACTAAATGTTCGTAAAACAAACAAAATTAACAATTTATATATACTTTTTGCTAATTTGTTGTTCTTATTTTTATTTATTACATTTTTTCGATCTTGAAAACTAATAGCAAATATTTATATAAAATATATATTTTTTTTATTAAATTTATTCGATATTCTATAAAAGTATATAATTAGATATACATAAATAAAATAAAAAGATTAAAATTAATTATTATTCTATAATAAAGGATGTATCATATTATTATATGTATATATATAATTAATGGATTAAATAGACCCATTGTATAGCCTGTCAGATATACAAGATGTTTATATGCATGTTAAAATCATTTTTGTCTGGAAAGATATAGGTTGTATTGAAAAACGATTATTCTAACGTTTAACATCTAGGTACAACAGTTTCAAGTTGTGGAACTTATAGATGGTGGAGGAAAAACCTATTTGAGGATTATGGAATATAATGGGTATATATGCAAGAAATTATTGTTTTCGGCAGATGGGTAGTAGTGGTTACTCGTTTTGTTAGTGTAATACCAACCTATGCTCCACATTAGTCATTTTCACACATTATCGACCATTGATGACATGTCACAAAATGTCCAATGCGTTGCGCCGCATACCTACATTATGTACACATGTAATAGTTATTTTGAACTTGATTCACTTAAATTACAATATCTTTGTTACCACTGACATGGTTTTGTATTTAAATAGAACAAAATTAATTACAAAAAAAAATTTTACTTGGATTGGAAACATTAAAGATTCCTTATTTTTTTCAATTTATCTATCCTGTAATTTAATTTTGTGATTATGATGTCAAACATTTATACCATGTTTTGAGAGGTTTTGCCGGTACTCTTGATGTTGATTTGGCCATTCATTGCTAGATTTGCCCTATTCTCCATTTTGTTAGTCTATTTCAATTCCAACGGATAATATCTTGAAAATCGTTTGCTACGTTTCTTATCTGTTAAAGTTTAGTCACATATTGTTTGCCTTAAATTGTTCTGAGATGCATTAGCAATTTTTGTTTTGTTTTAGATGCTTCTACGGTTGTATCGTTAGCGTACGTTAGTATAAGTATTAGTCTAGGGTATAAGCCAAATACAGCTTTTATATATATTAGTATGTTTTTCTTTCTCCATATAATGAGAACATGCAACGACTGCGAATTTTCCTGATTAGGTTCTAATCAAAATCAAGTTTGAAAAGAAATTTAAAGACAACAAAATTTTTGAAATAAATAGGTCCTGTTGGATGTCAACTTTAAATACAAGTACAAAAATTGTTGAGTATGAACTTTACAAGTAAGTATGACCTAATGGAACATGGTAAGAACGAGTTTAAAAGTGTAATTGATCGACTATTTAACTTTTTTATATTTTTTTTTATATAATTCCAATTATAAGGGATGAGACCTGGTATTTGGTGAGATTTGGTATTTTTATTATATATTATTTACTAAATGTGGAAAACTATATCTACTGTAGCAACCAAAACCAAAACTCTCAACCATTTTTTGTCATTTATTTTATATTAATGACAAAGGGTACTGGACCAGGTCAAAAACCTCATAAAGCATTTTTTTTGCTTCGTCGGAAATCAAACCTGAACATTTCGGTTGAAATGTAGGCATCCAGCGTGTAAACCAATGTGTTACAGTTTCTACATGTCCTTATTATCTAGTTACAACAAAACGTGCTCACTTCTAATTAGATATCTTATTGATGTGTCAGGATTGACCTTCGTAAATTCAACAGTTATCAGCATTAACAAGTCTCAGTCGTATTGCATTCTTGTTAAACAAAAATCAGTGACCTGTCAATACACATATTATTGTCCTAATATACCTTCTATTTAGCTGAAGGGCTGAAGCAATTTCTTAGTTTTTCATTTTTATTTTAAAGAAAATTTCTACTTCTATATAAGAGTAAATGAGATTTGAAAAAATAAGAGTTAGATGATCGTTAAGGTCTATTCTGAATTACATAAGTCTCTTAGGAAATTTAGTGAAATTTTAAGGATGGAAAACCAAGATTTACTACCATGGCAACAATAAGAATATGTTTTTTCTGTTGGACAATATTTTGCTTTACAAAATAAACATTCATTTGAATTTGAAGATGTATCTGTATTGGTCAAATAGAAACATTTTGAACTAGCTGATTCAAAGACACAAACCAGGGAAATTTAATTTTTTTAAAAATAATAACTAGGTACTTTATTTTTTGGCTAATTTTAATTATTGACGGTTTAAAAAATACTTTTAATAAAAGCTTCATATTTTATTGATTTTATGATGTTTTATTATTTGGTTCTTATATTAAATATAAATTTTTTCTATATCAGCTTAGAACTTGGATATGTTTTCATATAAATGATTTATTTGAAAATTTTATTTCTTAATCGGTAGTTTTTTGCGGTAATTATTTTAAACTTTTTAATATTTTGACTAATATTTTTTATTTTGACCACGTGATAAACATCGACAGATAATCTTAACATATGTTGTAATATGAATTGTGCTCTTTATACAAACAGTCAAATAATTTGGTTGAGTATATTTGATTAATTTTCGTTCAACGTTATTTGAATTGCAGATTGTGTAATTTTGGGAAATCCAGAATCTGTCACCCTATATCACCGCAGTCACAAATTGGCTTAATGTGATAACCCGTGTTTGCTAGTTATTGTGATAACTCGTGTCTGAGTCATTAAGGATACCTGGTTTTGTGATAACACTCCGAATATTCTTCGATGGTATGCTGGATAACTCCCAGGTAATGCTATTTCCAAGTGGCGAAGTCTGTTACGAGTGAGCCCTTCGCATTCACAGAGCAAATGCTTAATAGATTCTTCCTCTATTTGATATATTCTGAATAAGTTGTTTTCGGTGAGATCCATTTTATAAAAGTGTTTCTTTATTAGGCAGTGGAATGTTAATATAAGATACGTACCTGTTTCCTATTCAGACTTAGTTAACAGTTTTGGTTTTCTTAAGCGAGCGTTTAGGCATGAGCATTTTTGCTTTACGATTTCTACGAACGTAGGCCCAGAAATCCTCAGCTTTTTGTTCTACCTCAAGCTTTTAATTGCATCTTAGCTGTGCTCAGGGGAATCCCACAGAACGGATTTGGCCCAATGAAAGGCGTATCCAATGTTTTTCTTACTAGATAATCTGCAGCTTCGTTTCCGGCTGTGCCAGAATGCTCTGTTATCCACATTATTGTGAGCTTATTTGTTTTTGTCAGGGTTTAAAGTATTTCTAAACAATCCCACACTAGCTTTAATGTGATGGTGTATGAAATTGTTGTATGGCTGTTTTACTATCCGAAAAATTATATATTTTATGTTTTTTGTAATTTCTTCTTTAATTCTCTCGCACACAAAATTTCAATAACATGTACTTCGGCTTGGAAATCTGTGTTTGTAGAATCTAGGCGCTTGAATAAATATGAGCCTTGAGTCTTTTTCCATATACTCCAGGTCCTACTTCCTTAATTTTTTTGGAGCCGTCTGTATACCATTTGTCGAAGTAGGGTGGGCACTTATTTGAATTTAAGTTTATCCACTTTAATTTATAATGTCTTCAAATTTTAACAATAATTAGCTTATTACTATGAACTTAAAATAACTAATTTACGATTATGTACTCTAAACTACATATTAATATATGTTTAGTGAATTTAGAAAGCCTCTATTCCTTCTATCAATATAGATTATTTGTCTTATTCATATTTAATCAATCTAATACTAATTACCTGTAATGGATCGAAATTAGCTAATTTTATCATAAAACTCAAAATCTTTTATAATTTTAATAAAAATTTTACTTTAAAATTATTTAAATAAAAACGACATTTTAATATTGTTATTTCGTAAATAAATATTTAAAATTTTATTATTTTAAGGCTCCCGTTCATTTCAGTTTTAAATTAGGTGAGAAAAAAAAACATTAAATATTTGCGAATCAAATACAAATTTATATGAGATAACCAGTTATAAATAAATAAATACGGCTAATTATACTAGAATAAAAATGTGCTATAACATATACAAGGGTCGATACTATTTAAATATTAGAAGAATTCACTCATAGTTGTTAGAACAAAAACCAAAAAATAAAAAAGCAAATAAAAAAACAAATAAAAAAATAAAATAATTTGAATTTATTTTAATTTGTGCGAAAACCGCGTATTTTTTGTTTTTGAATATTTAATTTTTTAAACTTGATTATATTATGACATCAACCAGGCACTATGTGACATGTGACTAATCATATCAGGCAAAGTAATTGCAAATTTTGGATAACATTATTGAATTTTGGTTAAATGACATTTTGTTAAGTATTCCCGCCAACTAATTATTTTAACTGATGAATTTCAATTTGAAAAGAAAATTAATGAACCGAGGGGTAGAAAGAATAATTTTAAAAAGCTCTATAAAATTTTCATTACAAAAATAATACACCTGGGAAATTGGAGAAAAATTAATTTTAATAATAACAAATTTTAAATTGAATGAATTGACTAGATTAAGAGCGATAGTAGATTGAGGTTTAGTATTAATATCATTTTAGTAAATATACATTAGGTAAGCTTTAAGTTACATTTAAATTTGGTTTTATATTGGTATTAAAATAATGAATTAAAGGTTTCTACTTGTCATGTTTTTCTTTACAAATTAAATTTATTCTAATGAATTAAGTAAGATTAATCTAAATAAGTACAAATCAATGGTGTAAGTATTCTAGTATGGTATAGAATTATAATATATGAAATTAAACATATTGTACAAATATATTAAGGTAATAAAAGCAAAATAATAACAATAATAATAACTACTAGATCGCGAAATGGACGTCAATAAATACAGTAAAATCTTCTTGTTACGTTATAATCTTCGAGCTCTAACGAAATTAGACTTTACCAAGAAATTATTTAATAAGGCAAAAATTAATAATAAATTAATTGATTTTGTAATAGTTTACATGAATTGCTTTACATTGTGCATTGACCATGGTGTTAAGGTGAAAATCATTTTATTATTCTAGTTTTAATTCAATTTTAGTGAGTAATTTTAATTATTTGAACAGTTATTGTGACAATAAAATATTTTATAACGAAATTTTCGAAATTGTTTTAATAATTAATTGTTATTATTATTATCTATCTACATTATTTAATTGTTACTTCTCTTAATAAACCTCCATAAGCTTTTTCCAGTTTTTTTCTAAGCTTTGTTATTCAAAGCAATTTTATTGATATTTAAAATTTAAATTTGATTATTAAAAATTCAAAGATATCTATAATATAATTGCGATTTAAATTATATTTTGAATTGATACTATAAAGCAATCTATGTTATGTACATAATTTAAAAATTCTATAGTGTTAATCATTTTTAAGTAATTAAAAATTAAAATTCAGAATTTTTTTTTTTAAAATGTTGCAAAAATATTTGCTCAATTAATTTTCAAAAAAATTGCCTATATTTAGGCGTAACAGTATTTTCAAGGCAAAATTGAATCAGTTCACAAAAAATTATTTTGAGGTGATTTTTTAGATTCGTTAAAAATCAGAAATTATTAGAAGTTATAGTAATTTTATTAAATTAAAGTTCAAAACATAGTCATAGAGTTCTAACGAATATCTTCATTGTAGATTGGAACTTTATATTCATTAGAAGTTGTTTTTTTTTTTATTTTATAAAAGATTTCATTTCTCTTAACGGTAACTATTTTTTAATGATATTTTTCAACTATATCCAACTGTACATATACTGTATACATTTTAAATAAAAAATATTTCCTAACTTTGTTTAATTTTTTAGAAAAAGAAAAATATTTTAAAATATGGGAAACTAGTATAACGCATCACTTACTAATCTAGTAAAGTTTGGATGCACTTTAAAAAAGTATGCACATTACAACTCAGAGCAACAATATCAAAATGTAAAGTAAATATGTATTATGTACATATCACCTCTCATTATAATGCATTAATATTTTTTTCACTATATTTTACTTCTATCTACATCTGCTTGCACAATACATTAAAAGAAAATTGATTTGTTCTCTTAATTTGTTGTTATAAAAGGCTTCAGACAAAAACAAAATCAGTATACTACCTATAAAATGATAGACAAGCAGCTTGGGCTAATATTAACAAAATTTCGAATGTCAAAAAACTGTCACGTTTACAATTTTATGTTTAAGAAACAGTATATGAATATACACTGCCAAAAACTAACCCAGGGTTTAAGTCTATAGCTTTGAAGTTTTTTGTTACCTATAATAATATCAATAGTTCTTACCTTTTATTTTGGCTAATATATATAGAATAAAGCGATAAGGAACTTGTTTGGATATAAAAGGCAAACTTCAACACAGGAATTTCATAGAAAGCACAATTGGATAATGTTATAAAATTCAAACAGGCCACACAAATACATCTCATACTTACTAAGAATATTAATACAAATATTAAGCCGATGATGAATAATGAAGTTCAGCAATGTTCAGCTCCAGCAATGGAGCTCATTTGAGTAAATAAATGAATGAATGAATATTTATGTAGACTTATATGATATTGATCTTTTGTATGGTCTGTCAAAATTTATAATGCATGGTATAAAATCTTAAAAAACCAATAAGTATCTATTTTGTGTTCAACTATATTTTCACTATTATAGTATAGTGGCTTAAATTCTGCGAAGGCACTTTTAGGGTGGTTATCCCACTATTTTGGTCCCAAAAAACAAAAACAAAAACTATATAACTTATTGTTATATTATAAACAACTAACGATAAGTAAGTAATAATTATTATTGATACAATATTTATATAATCTTTATATTTATGTATCATAATAATTTCTAAATAAACTTACAAAATTTTGCTTGAATTTTATAACTCACAGAAGTATGAAGAACATCTTGTAATGTTCTATACTTATATACGCTATACACATCCACAATTTTAAAGGTCTATACCTGAATTCTGAAATTTTTCAGAGTTATTCATGATTAAAAAAAAACATAATTTATGCAGCAAATTATAATGTTGTCAATAACAGATTCTAGTAGCTGCTATACAACTCAACTCCTAACATTTATTAGGAATATTTAAAACACTAAACGAGTAACAGACCTGATGAAAATTTTGTACTTTGAAACTTAATTAAAAATCCAACACACATGAAAACTATTTCAAAAACCAAGAGCACTACAGATATGCAAAATTTGTAACTGAGTAGTTTTTTAAAAATAAACAAAGACGAATGGTAAAAGACCATTTTTGAAATTCAGATTCGTTCAAGTACCTACCATACAGCTTCTAATACCCAACAGGTGCCATATTTCAAAAACTAAAAGTGTTATAGACCTGAAACTTTGTAATTGTGTATTTTCTAAAAACTAAACAAAGTCTATTACCATTATCCGAAATGTTGACCAGCTCAGAATAATTTGTTGTGAAAGTAATTTTTATATATACCGGGTGTTCCAGAGCATGCGTATCAGTTTTTTAAGAGGAAAAAAAGCCGTTATTTTAAAATTTCAAATAAAATTATTGAATAAAACGAGAGTGCTCTATCGATTGGTGATATTTTCAACTTACGGAAAGGATCGCAAATCGGTTTTTTAAGACCAAAAATAGCAGAAATTGGCCGAAATCGAGATTTTCACAATAAATAAAAACTTTTTTTGTTTTCTTAGTATTTTTCTTTTAAATTAATAACAATAAAACAAAAATCCACCATATTTTCCTTTGGTAAACCAAAATTAATAATGACCATTTTTGTAAATAAATTTGTTTTTCATATTAGCATATTTTTTGTCAGACTCAGTTTTTGGGTTCCTACAAAGTTTAAATTAAAAAAAAAAATTTACTTTACAAAAGCTTTTTATTTTTTAACGTAGAATCCGAATTTCCTTAAAAAAGTACCCCTTCCCATTTGAAAATCTCAGTTTCGGCCAATTTCGGCGTTTTTTGGTCTTAAAAACCTTTTTCCGGAAGTTGAAAATATCACCAATCGATAGAGCACCCTCGATTTAGTTAATAAATTTTTTATTTAATTTTAAAATAACGGCTCTTTCCCCTCTTAGAAAGCTGATACACATGTTCTGGTACACCTGGTATATTTGTCAGAAACTTACTTTAGCTTAGTGAAAGAAGAATTTCCGAAAATGGTCAAACTGAAATTACAACGATACAGTTCAAAGAAAATGAAGCAATATTAGTTAGCCAAATTAATTTTTAAATTTGTTGGATTTAACAAGGTTTTTGACTTTTACCCACACCAGCCAGAACCAAAAATAGGAGCTCCAATTATGCATCTGCGAAATTCTAGTTAGCGAAAGCTATACAATATCAGATTAATAATAAAATATAAATATAAAAATATTACATCCTTATGTTATTGAAACAAAAATTCAAATAAATTTAAAACTGTTACAGGATTTTGAATATGACCCTCTCAATTTGACATGTGTTCAAATATTTGTTATGCAATTCTAGAATATTTTTCAGAAATAATTTTTTGAAATTTGGCTCATTAAATGAATCTTTATTAAGTAATTGAGGTGACTTTGCTGGTAGGTTATAAAATCAATCAAAATAAATTAGGAGTTACATGATAAGTAGTCTAAAACTATATATACCTACTGATGAGTTTAAGTTGCCTTAAGTTTGTTTTCGCAGCGCTCTTCCATATGGGGAAACCGTACAAAAGAATACTGCGAAGAATGGTTTTAAATATTATTAGTTTGTTTTCCACACTTAGACTGAATTTTTCATTTATAATTTGATACAACATTTTTATATATAGATCTATTTTATTGACTTTCTCAGTTATATGCGCTTTAAATAGTATCTTTTTGTCCAAATGTATACCGAGATATTTAATATTATCTCTTTCGGGACCATATATTATTTCAGGAAGATCATTAAATCTTTTAAATTATTTGTACATTAATGAATTTTGAGCACTGTTGTTCGATATTGTTCCAATCGGGTACTTACATCACTGTATACCAACACCAGTACCAATTTACTTAGTACTTTATAGGTCTGCTTTCATATTATAATATATAGTTAGTAAAAGTAGTTGATTTTTCATTAAAATTTACCAGAAATTTAATAAATCCTAATCTTCAGCAATTAACACCTTTTCAATAATATTTATTTCCATTTTTTTGTATTCTTATTACTTATGAAGTAGAGTTTAGTCATACTCTAAAACAATTTTTACGGCATAATTATAAATAGAAAATAACCTTCATTAAATCATTCATGCTTGGAGCAAGGCTTTGATTATTAGTAAGATATTAAATATAATATGAATTGGCTTTAACAAAGAAAAACAAAAATTTTTACCGTAAGGAGTGGAATATTTGAAAAAATAATTTGAATTCATTTTCAAATACTAGGTTTAAGCTCAAAAGTTTAAAAAGATTAAAAAAAATAGAAATAGAAAATATTATTACTTGTCTATGCAAATGAATTTATTTGAATTTTATAACTAATTATAATTAATTATTTGAAATGCACCAAGTGCGATGTCAGTTAAATTAAAAATTGAAATAATTCTATACAATTATATAAGAAGAATTCGAACAATAATAATTATTAACACTGATATTAAAAAATTGCAATTTATTAGAAATCGACAAATGAATATTATAACTTTAAAGATAATTAAAATCGAAATAATAATTAAATATTCATTAAAAATAATAAATTGATTTTGCAAAATCTTTAATTTAATTCTGTAATTAAAATATGATTTAATTTTCAAAACGAATGAAATTGTGATGATGAAACTCCATGATATTTTCTTAATTTTTTCAAAACATTAATTATTACGTTGTATGCGTTGAATGCGGGTTTTTAAATAATTACTGGAAACTAATAAATAATTTTTTTTTATAAATGTTATATCACACCATCAGAATAAAAGCGATATATTTCAAAATTTTAAGTTAAGAGAAATCATTGTATTATTTAATCTGTAAATTTAAAAAAGTACGCTACAAGTATCTGAATAAATTTACAATCAATTTTCCTTAAGATTTTTTTAGAGAGAGACGTAGCGACATTAAATATTTAAAAAACAAAATTTTAATTTTCAATATGAAATTTGAATTGAAAATTTTACCCCATACTATACATATCCATACACATACATCTCAACATACTAAAATTTATAAAATTACCGTAACTCACACTCACCATCGCCAGAACTAAATTTAAATTTAATTTTTTTTTTTTTATTTAAATAAATTGTTATAGGTATACGCGATTGTTATCTAAGATCATATGAATTCAATTGATCGTAGGAATCGAAAGATCGTTGGATCATTAAATATTTTTGACAAAAGTTTGTTGTTGATTTATGTATAAAAAGTTCTAAATAAATTTAATTTTTACAATATAATTGTATTATTATTTAGGTTTTACCAAGTGGGAGTTTAGTTGGATTTTTATAACTTACATATTGGTTTTATTTTAAATCTACATATGACTTTTGGAAGTATATAAATTTAAGCTAAGAGTCTTCTTCCAGCTCTACTGAACCTACTGTAGATGAGTTCCAGTAGTCTTGGTGAACGCTTTTCAAATTTAAAAATTTTACATAAAGTTTATTTTGTCAATGCTAAGTACCCGGATCAGAAATAATTTTTTTGTTGGTGTATAAATTGAAGATTTAGAACCTAATGCTCAACCATATTGTATATTTTTTTTATAGTTTGGGGTGAATTCAAAAATTAAACATTGGACTGTTTAAAAATACAACAAATGTGCTAAATATAAGCTAAATTGTTAAATATTTCCGTAGTGTTTATTTTTTGAATTGTTTTATTTAGTTTTTTTTTTAAAATTTTTTTTTTTTGCAATTTTTTATATTGCAAATCTATATTTTGATTTTGGGTCGTTCACGTAATTTTAAGATTTTTGAATTCAAATTTCTAGCAATTTTACGATGCTAAACCAGTTTTTTATTAACAGAAAGTCCTTTAATATATTTGTTACTGATAATAGTTATTAAAAACTGAAACACATACAAGCACATAAAACCAATTTTATCTAAAATTTAGTCCCAAATTCGATAATAAAAAATAAATTCAATTTTAATCATCGTCAGCGTGTACTTGATCTTAATAGAACATTGCACGCAAATTATGCAAATTGATAAAAAAAAAATCTACTCTTTTTGAATTTATATTCATGTTCTACCTAATTTAGAAGATAATCATCATGATTGTCCTGTAAACCCATCCGTGGGGCATAGGGATAGAGTATCTAATGCGGTGGCGATGCGTTTTATGGTCGTTGTATTCAGCTTACGCCACTTAGTCTCTCCCACCTTATTTTCCTACTCTCACCTTCTCGTGGTGACCACTTTTAAACTTAGCAACCCTTACGAATGATCGGGTTCCAATCCCGGTGTAGTTGAATGAGTATGGTACAAAAGGGAGGGAAACATGTAGTGTATCGGACACCGGAGGAGGTACCAACCAAAGGCGGGATAACAACCAAAGACCCATGCCCGGACAGCGATTTTTACATTTTAACTTTAAGGGTATTTTCCGTAACCATGTATAGGGAGCGTCTGCATCTCCTCGCTGGAGTGGCTGCAGAAGGAGTCTGTCCTCACAATTACCGGCCATTAAGAAGATGAATCTTACCATCCAAGCGGTTATATCATATTTCAGAAAATGCCAAAGGTTCAACCAATTGATAACAATAACTTTTCATGAAATATGACACCAAACGGTAGATCCCCAAGATATAATCGCGAACACATCCCGATGAATCCTCCTACTGCCAGTTTGCAGTAAGCCGCACATCGGATTTGGACATTTAATTAATGCCAATTTTACATTATTAATCAGTTTTGTGTAAAATTTGATTAAAATTGAATAGATTTTTAGAACTATTGCCTATTAGAGTAAAATAAAAATATAACTTAAGTTGTAAGTCTTAAGAAAATTGAAAACATTGAGTAGTTTAAATACCAAACAAATAAAATTGTTTATAAGTACAAAATATGGATAAAACGTCAAATTACAAGGACAAGGTAAAATACGATATGTATATTATATACATATATAATATATATATATATATATATATATATATACGTATATATATTGTGTACGACATCTGAGGGGTATAACATAAGTTATTATTCACAACACAACAAATATTTTAAAGACCTTGGAATGATAATTTCTTAAATATCTTGAACTTAGTCCCTATTAAAGTAACCACTTTTGTCACATCAACTAAAATCAAAAATACAACGAATTTTTAGGAATAATTTATTAACACGAAACTTAAATAACACACTTTATCTAAAAATCAAAATAGATAAAACTTCCAATTCTAATACCATAAAGTCTTTTGTATTTTATAAAGAAGCGCTCTTTGCTATTATATTCGTGTTGTTATCAATTTTACCTAATTGATTCCAAGAATATTATAGGTCGATAAAAATATTAGAATGACAAATAAGTAATTAAAATAAAAACATATTAACTATCTAATATCGTATATTATTATCTCTATCTGCTTTACCGAAATATCTACGGTTTTTGACAAAGAATAATGCAAAATGGATAACTGATTTAAAAAATAGACTGAAAAAATTTAGCATGCATTAGTGAAAGTCGCGCTAAGTGGTAACAATAATTTCTTGTAGTGATTTAAAATCACAAAGAAAAATAAAAATCTATTGAAATTTTAGAACACTCCCAAATACAGTGTTTTTAATCACAAAACAATTTTTGCTATATTATTATCAATAACTTAGATATAGAAATATTTTTCAAATTTTAAGTGCAGTTCTAAAGTTTTCTAACATAAAGTGGAATGAATAAATTTTTCGAGTATTTATCATTCGAGTATCAATTGTCTTATCTATGAAATAAATGTGGAAAATTACTATTATTGGTTAAGGAATAATGAAAGAATGGGAAAATATTTATGGTAAACATAATATTGTGATTTGTAGACAGATAATAGAACACGTATTGACTAGCCACAGAAATCCGTTGCTGCTACGACATATTATGACTTATTGTCGTTGTAGTTGTATGCAGTTGCAGTAGTAATATTATAAAGTTTTCAAAGATATACTATATTTATTTTGACGTCATTGGAAAAGCCCTTTCACTAAAATTTTTACAAAATTGGTTTCTAAAAACTATGGAAAACATTTTTTTTTATTCTAAAATTTTCATTTTGAAATCTAATATCTTTGAAGCTATAACATAAAAAAAGTTTAATTTTCAGAAACTCAGGAACTGTTGGAACTGTTGTGTCAGGAACTGTTGTGTAAAACTTTGTTTGATTCGGACGCACCCCCTTTTCCAAAGTTTACTTATTTTGTGTCAAAAATATTTAATGACCCAATGATCCTTCGATTTCTACGATCGATAAAATTCCTAGGATTTTTTTACGTGAAGATAGTATTGATATTGTTGATTATGATTGATTGTTAATACCTACTGTATGAACCATTATTTTACAGTCTAATATGCAGGAGCTTATTTCAATGAATTGATTCAAATTTTAATAAGTCAAAAACATGCAGTTAGGTTGATTTCCCCAGTTTTAGCTTGTTTGAAATTAGGAAGATTCTTCCTTCAAGAAATTTGAATTTATATAAAACTGTAAAATTCTTTTTCATTAAATCTGAGAATCTAAATATTAAATATTCTTATTTCTATAATTTGAGAGTCAATACAAGTTGATTTGTAAATATTCATCATCATAAAAAAAATCACTTCTGCAATTTTTATGATGTTATTGCACCAAGAATTTACAATAAATTGCCTGACAGTATCAGAAATGTTCAAACGTTAAATATTTTTCTCAAAAATCTGAAAATCTGGCTACAGCATCTAAACTTTGAAGAGACTGAGAATCTTTTGAAGATTATTTCATAATCCGTTTTGAAATTTTGTTCTTTTTTTGTTGCTTCTTCTTTTCATTTTTTTTTCTTTTCTTTTTTCTTATTGATTTATATTGTAAATAATGTTTAATATTAATTATTGTATTATGTTTTTTAATTCTTAATCTTGTATATTATTTTACCTTGTTCTTTATTTGATCTAATTATTATATATTATATATTAAATTTTTTAATAATTGTAACTAAAATTACTTAATTGTTTTTATTAATTCGTTCGCCTCTTGCATATTTTTTTTGCAACAGAACGATTCTTACTATTTCATGCTATAAATTCTTTTGTTTTCTGTAGTTTGTAGTATTTAAGCTAAACTAAGCTAACTATTTGTACTTTAGATTTGTAAGAACTGTAAGTATTAAAATAAATAAATTCTAAAATCTAAAATCTAAATATACTCATCAATAGAACACACGTAGATACACAGTATAACAATATATTTGTTTCGATCTTGAATGATATTTCTAAAAGAATATTAAAGACTGTTTAATTTGCTTGCTTTACCAAATTATAATAAAAATTTAGTGCTGTATACTATCGACAATTAATATACTTATTTCTACTCCGAGATGGGAACTAATACATTATTTCCATAATTAACGTACATTTGCATAATAGTGCTTACAATAACATTATTTTTTAATAAATTCAAATAATGCATTATATTCAAAAATAATGCATTACAGAATATAATGCATTACCAAAAAAACAATTAAAATTATTTGAACTACTTTTATCACAATTAAAACTTACTTTACTTAAAAATAAAATTCAATCAATTATTTATCTAATTCAGAAAAATTTGGTAAAAAAAAGACTTAGTCAAATTAAACAATATTTAATATTATTTAATAATAGGAGTTACCCGGCGTTGCCCGAGAAAATTTAAAGTTCCTAGAATTTTTTCTTCGTTTTTAGTTTGAAAAGGGAAGTATTATGTGATGTTTGTCTGTTAACAAATTATCTGTTAAATGTTTTCATATGTAATTGTTTTTGTTTTTTTTTTGTGGAAAGTTTGAAAACCAATACAAAGAATAATACCCCCCACTAAAACCACTGCAAGTTTTTAAAAATTTAATAAAAAGCTAATTCATGAAAATTTTAAAAATTATTATAGGTATCAAAAAAAAAATCAAAAGTGAACAAAAATTAAAATGAGTTTCAGTTTTGTACAAAAATAGTACTCACAACTTAAAATAAAATGCAAACATAAGTCTTAGGCGTTGTTTATAAATTTCAATTAGAATTTTGGGATTTTAATTAGAAGTATTTTTTGAAAACTAAATTATGGTCCGTTTTTTATGTTAGTTAACTCTTTTTTTAGGTATTAATAATAAACATTTTCATTTTTATAATATTCAAACATTAAGTACTTATTTCTATATGTTAGTATAAAACTAATGCTACATAAACTTATGCTAGATGTTAGTAGTTCACATTTTAATTTTTGTTACTCTTAATTTAATTATTAATCAATTCTTATCCATATAGCAGTTTTTTTCATTGTTCAAAAAAAAAAGTACAAAATGTTATAAAGAAAACAAAACCAAATTTAGAAAAAAAGATAGAAATCCAAAAAAGAAAAAAACAATTAGGAAAAACCAAAAAAACAGAAAAAAGGAAAGACGATAAAATACAAAATAATAAACTAATTAAATTGACGGGTGATTAAATAATTTTCTCAAGATAAAACTTGATTATAAACAACGTTTTTAGTTTCGCGCTCACACTTAAATCCACACCGCAGTACTTAATAGGCTGTCCCTGTGCCTTGCTTATCGTAATCGAGAACGCAAGTCTAACTGGAAATTGCATCCTCTTAAAGTTAAAAGGGAGATCATTTGGAATAAGTGGTATTCTTGGGATAAAAACGATTTCACCCTGTCCCTTCCCTGTTAAAATAGTCGCTTCAATTACATTTGCCAGCAATTTTTTAACACAAAGTCTTGTACCGTTGCAAATTTTTGGTGGGTCGAGGTTCCGTATTAAAATAATTAGTGATCCCAGTTTCAGTAAAAGACGATGTGGCGGTAATCCAGCCGAATCAAGAGAATTTAGGAACTCTGTTGGAAAATTGACTACCTCATCAGCGTTTACTACGTTATCAATGGACTTGTATTCAATTACTACGCCCGGTAATATGGAAAGTATTTGATTATTCATTTCGCTGACATTAGCATTTTTAGCAGCAAGAATTGCCCTCTCTCGAAACCAGTTCAAATTATGATAGTTTTGCTGAATATCCGGATATAGACTGCATCTTTTAGTTCTGCGACGGACGACACCAAATTACAAAAATCGGAATGCAATTTTATTTTTCCAGATGGCTCAACTACAAATCTACCTTCTCCGATCTCAAGTAGCTTGTTGGTGCAAATGTGAGCACGGTCATCCCCCAGATGTACTCTCATGTTTTGTTTCAAGCTTATCTTTCGTACATGTCTCCACAAAGATGAATGTTTTAAACGTGTGTAGATTTCATTGGCTGGTGTTGGCTTTGGGATGCCGGGAAAGGTTTACGGAAGTCTCCACATAGAAGTACCAGAACTTCTCCCATAAGGTTGTTATTTCCTCTCAGATCTCTCACAGTCACGTCAAGGACTTCGAGAGCTTTCTTGTGAGCCATGGTACATTCATCCCACACGATAATTTTGCATATCTTAAGCACTTGCGCCCGACCACGTTTTAATAATGTTACAGGTAGGATTTTCCTGTCTGGAGATGTCTAGTGGCAACTTAAGTGTAGAATGGGCTGTTCTTCCTCCTCCCATTAATGTTGCCGTTATTCCTGAAGATGCAATGGCAAGAGCAACTTCTCCCCGAGCTCTGATTTCAGCTAGAATTAGGTTGGTTAAAAATGTTTTATCTGTGCCCCCCGAAGCATCAAGAAAAACGGTACCACCTTGTTGGTTCTCTACCTGATCCATTATAATTTTATATGCTTTTTTCTGATCTTGATTTAGAAGTGGTATTTTTTCCGCGATATTGCGCTTTCAGCTCTTCGACATTGCAGTTCTTTTCTCGTATGTAATCTGTATAAAGTTCATTTTGTTGGTTTCATACTGGTGAAGATAGGCCGAGTTGCAGTAATGTTTTACCGATCATAGCCTAGTTTTAGCGAGCATAGCATTTATCTTCAAGAATAATTAATGTGTTGTTGAATATGTCCGAACCAAACGTGATTGCTAACATTGGATTTTCTCGCCGGACTTTGGCAGAACAGTATATACTCGACTCAAGGCGTCACTCTTGACCACAACATATCCGGGGACGGGCTGTCCGACTTTTCTTCTGTATTGCTTTGAAAACCTTATATCAAGCTGCGATTCTAAAGTTTTCTTTTGTAGTTTTAGTACGCTTAAATTCAAGGCAAATATTTCTAAAAAAAAAATTTTTTTCTTTATTTTATTTCATTAAAAGATAGAAATAAATAAAAATGAGAATTTTGTTTTGCTGTTTTCTTCATCCCTTTTTCTGTTCCTCTCTAAAAATAAAAAAAAAATTTAAAAACTTGCTTTTTGAATGACTATCACCAATATTTCGAACCAATATTAACTGCACTAAAAAAGGTCAAATAAATAAGCTAACTTCAAGCTCCATTAGAAAATTATATATGGTCTACATAACATATGAAATTCAGGCATTTTAGACCCACTTCCTGTTAAGTTAGGGACTTGACATTTTACCTTGGATCTACGGCAGTTTTTGCCAAATTTGTTGAACCTGGTTTCCGCCAGAGCTCTTTTGAACGAAAATTCATATCTCAGAAACTGGACCACTTTGGTTCCAAATTAATACATATATGTATGTTGGGTTCCAATGAAAACTATTTTTCTTATTAGAAAATTTGAAGGATCTGCGGAGCTCGAAGTTATATGACAGCTACCCGAATTGGTCAAAATTTCGAAAAAATGTGAAAGTCATATTTGTTTATTTTTGGAAGAGTACCTGTGTGCAAATTTTCCGCTCTCTAGCACCTTTGGTTTTTGAAATCTTTTTGTCGGGTATTGGGAATTGTATGACAGCTACCCGAACCAGTCAAAATTTCGAAAAAATGTGAAAGTCAAATTTGTTTATTTTTGGAAGGGTACCCGTGTGCAAATTTTCAGCTCTCTAGCATCTTTCGTTTTTGAAATATTTTTTGAGGGTGCCGGGAGTTGTACGACAGCTAACCGAACCAGTCAAAATTTCGAAAAAATGTGAAAGTCATATTTGTTTATTTTTGAGAGAGTAAGTGTGTGCAAATTTTCAACTCTGTAGCACCTTTGGTTTTTGAAATATTTTTGCCAGGTGCCCGGAGTTGTATGACAGGTACCCGAACCAGTTAGAATTTTGGAAAACAACATATCACGGGTTCGATTCCAAGTAGTAAAAAACCATCCTGTAAAATTTTGTTGAAATTGGTTAATGCGTCTCGGAGGAGTTCTGACACAAACACACATACATACATACATACATACATACATACATACATACAAACATCCTTCTTTATATATAAGATTTACAAATATATTTCAAAAAACACATTTTATATTCAAATTTATTGCTTAGAATTTAGCTTGAATAAAACCTAATTTTCAAAATTATTATCTGACAATAATCAACGTCTATAGAACTATTATAGAAAACAGGCATTACTAAATAATCTTTCCATCGGCATAGAAAGGGTAAAGGATTATTTGCGTTTAGAAGACCCTCTTCTACCAAGCTGTAATTTTTCAGCATCTCTATGTTTCGTGTAGAATCAGTTATATAATAATTGTATTGTTGTTTTACTGAAGGAAATGTATAGGTTTTTGCTGATCGATTTCTAGAATTAAATTTTAAAAATTTAATTCTTTTGGTGATTATTAAATCGTTAATATTCATAAACCCTGTATAACAAATTCAATAATCAAATAATTTGAATTATTTTTGGTAATGCATTATAACATAATATGCATTACAAAAATGCCATATAATACATTACCATATAAATGTATTATTTTTTAATGTAATTCATTATTTTAATGGTTTACGTAAAATAAATGATTTTAATGCAAAATAAATAGCAGTTTATAAAAAAATAATTATTTTAATGCATTATTAAATAAATTAATAAAAATTTACATCTTTGTTACTACTTTATTACTAATAGTTGTTAAAAAAAATGGAAATCTACAAGCACTTACAAGCAATTTGATTTAAGTTTAGTTACCAATTCGATATTAAACAAAAAATATCAAAACCACATGTCGTTGAACTGAATTCTAATAAACTGAAGTTTCTAAAATTAAATTCAAAATGCAAAAATAATTGTTGTTGAGCTTTTAAAGTACTAATTTTAAGTGTTAACACTTAAAATTGTATCCAAATTCATTATTATCAAATCATGTGATCGTCATTTAATATTTGGAATTCTTTTTTTTTTATGGTTCAATGCAGTGAAGTTTGTTATCATTTTTTTTTTAACATTTCCGATTAAACATAGTTCATATAAATAAAATTAAAATATCTTAAATTAGATTGTAACTAAACTAACGATATCAGTTTTTTGATATTTTTTTATTATTCGGTACATTTTAAGGGATTAAGATAAGTAAAAAAATAAACAATTGCTAATTTTTTATATGAACATAAATAGTTTATAATTTAAGAGGTGTTATAAAATTTGCAGTCTATTTAAAGCTCAGATAAAGAAATATTACTTAATATGGTTGGGGCGAATTAATACAATAGAAATTAATGCCATACTATAAAATTATGGCTTTAATTCATTTTACATTAAGGAATTAAGACCAGAAGTGAATGTAAATTAGTTCGTAATATCAGTACTCTGTTTTCAATACAGTATTTTATTAATATCATGATATTAGGTGAAATGAGCAGCAATATTACCATACCGATATGTCTGTTAGTAGTATAAGATGGGAAGAATAAGATTAAAAATAGAGTTCACTCACTACACTACATTAAGTTCTGATGATGTAAAAATATAGTACAATAACAGCACTGAGTTGTTAAAAGTGTGTAAAACAGTAGCTTGTATATAATATTCATGTCAAATTAAATGACATATACATACTATACTTACTTATACCTATAGTTACTAATAAAATTAATTCAGTTATTTTCATAATCGCAAGCACTAATTAAGGAATTAAGTTTATGGCTATTATTTTCCTATTTATTTATTAACTACCACTTACATACGTCAAACAGCTTACAATATGATACAGTTTAAAATTATAATACAAAATTATTTAACTTGTAACTAGTTTGAATAGATACAATATGTGCAAAATTAATAAATACAATTTATAAAATAAAATTACTAAATAATAAATTAATTTAGTATAAATTTTATTTAAAGCGACTCTTTTGAGAAATTAGAATCTATAAGCAATCTTCATAATATTTGTTGCCGAACATCAGGATTTTATTAATCTGTATTTATATTCTATAATCTAAGATTAAAAAGATTAAAAGAGCGGAGACGGATATTATAATTTATAAATAGGACTAAATAATAAATCTGTAACGAAGCATGTAAAAAGATTTGACAAAAATAATATCAGATACTTCCTGCCATTTCCATAGGATTTTAAAGTGAATGAGGCGGATTAGAAGCATTTTTTGAACAATTTCTATTGTCTATTACACGAAACCAAGTCTAACATACATTTTCAAGATTGAACCTAACGAAGGAATCATTTCAGAATATAAATATCGTTAAGCCCCTTTAAACTATTTCTCGTCTAAATAATCCTTAAGATATACTGGTTGGAAATAACACGTATGATTTACTTCAGACGTACACTAAATTTCGACAAGGTAATATACGACTTCTTCAATCTAATACTGGAACATATATATACATATCAATGAGCGGAAACAAACCCGTTACTATATATATTTCAAATCAGTTCAACTACTAGGGTATACGTCGACATGATATTGACATGATCCCCAGATCATAAAGGGCGGTCGTTAAGGCTTTTATCCAAATTGAAAATGAAGCAAAATAAATAGATTAAATAAGAAAATACAAAATATATGTTGTCGACAAATCTCTTAACATCCACTTGGCCAAAACATCACTGTTAGCACATATTATTATCTGATTTAACCGGTTAATATTGAATCTAAAGAATATTTTGGGCTTCATTAGCCTTGACAACTATCTCATTTAATATTATAGTTTTCTTAATTTGCTAATTAAAAAAAATTCATTTTAGGTAGGCGTTCGAGTGGTTAATGCATGTTTTTGGTCTTTAAGAATTGGGTCAACGAACTTGTTTTTTCTCAGATATCCACTTCTTCATTGCCTTGTATTCTCTCACGTTTGGGAGCCGACATAATAGTGCTTCGTTTAACTTTAATAAGCTTTTGTAACAGCTATAAGCGAACCTTGATATAAAAACTCGAAAAGACAGGGTTTTTAAGGCAGTTTTATTTACTGAAATTATGAATATTTTCTGTTAATGTATTTCAATGACGATACTATGATGATATAGATTTTAGGGTGTGTTTAAAGCACAGTGTTGAACTTGAAAACTAAAATTTGGTCAGAAATATATCAACACTTGTTTCGTCCTTCAGTCATATATCATGTCAATATACCATACCGAACCAACTTGGATGGGATATGACAGGATAGAAAGAAAGAAGAAAATTATTGAAGGAACTGATAGGAATTTGCAGAATGAAGTTATTGATGTTTTTTTTTAATTTCTGCAAGTTATACACTATGGTAATATTTTATTTATTTATTTATTGCCATGATACATATTGATTATTTTTTTAACAATTTTAAATTTTTTAGAGCTTATACTATTGTATTTACACCTATGACTATTCTTAATTATTATTTAGGCTAGCTGACTAATTTATTTAATATTTAATTTATTATTTAAGGGAAAAATGGTGACAAAAAACTTTTTGAATATTTACCTTTTTTCATAAAACTTACCACTACATATTAAGAAATGAACATAAATTAAAACCGATTCTAAAAATGGTGTTATTTGAATGTTTAAATACACTGATTCCACATTTGTGAATTTCGGACTATGAAAAAATTTTCGTAACCTGTTTGGGCATCTGCGGCTCCTTTTGTTTGACGATGGAACTGTTTAGAGCCCTCAAGTAGTTCTTTGATTTCTAATCAGCATGCGTCCACACATACGAAGTATGATTACTAATGCTTATTAATGCTCATACCAGTGATAAATTGTTTTCGTCTATCAATTTGTGCAGTTTAATTTCAAAGCAACTAAATGTATATCGACTTTATTCCATGGCTTCGAACCACTTAAATGTCATTAGAATCACTACAAAACTAGAAATTAAATTCATATCGGGGCTTGTACGTATAACAATAATCAGGTGTAATCATTATTGTCGATTTTATTTTATATTTTTCTAATTTATTCTATTAATATCGAATGGAAATTTTTCAACTATATTTATTTCGAGTTTAATTCCGGGGAGTCATCACTAAAATAAATATTTCATTAGAACAAATTTATCACCATTACTAATCACACAATAAAAATTACCATTAAAAAAACAACAACAAATAATAAATTAAAGAAATTCAGTGTCATAGTTTTTCTTTGATTTTCGGAAAAGTAAATACATATGTATATATATATACATATGTATATTAATGTATATGTGATAATGTAATTATAATTTTAAACTTTGATCGATATTAAAAGTTTAAATACCTAAATGTTTCAACAGCTGGTAGTTATATCCACAACACATGCATATTGAATAAATTAAGAAATCATGGAATATGTTTTCATGTTCAAAATAACCAAGTTCAATTCTATAGAAGTCCATTATCAAATGTTTGGGAAATTTAAATAAATTTGATTTTTAAAATTGAATTTTGTAGGGTATTACATTATTGAGATTTCGTTTATAAAACAATTTTTTTATTATTGTAAAATATGAATAAGTAAAATAAAGTATTTTTATTTGTATCAATATTTCGGTGAATGGATATATGAGAAGTTGTTCGAAGACCTAAAGATATTAAATATACTAAAAGTATGTGAGTTCAGGAACTATAGCTTGTTTTATATAGTGTGTCAAGTAATAACAAGAAGATATGATAATCTTTGTCGATCATCTTAAACTTTAATAGAAACAATAAACACTAATTTTAACAAGAGAAGCCTCAGTGCCTCACTACGAAAATTACTTACAATTTGCAGAAACTTAAAGAAAATATTAATACCCTTATTCTTCAAATTCCTAATACTAATCTATCTCATACCGTTCTTTCTATCGTATCCTATCTTGTTCTATCCCACCGAAGCAGTACATTGGTACTGATAGTAACATCCTAATATTTTGGCTGTTTACAAAAAAACTGCTCATAAAAATATAGCCATTATATATTTTTGGTTTCACGTTTTTCAATGGACTTTCGACGCACGAAAAAAACACGCTGGGTGGTGCAGTAGGTAGAGTGCAAGCCTTTGAATAGAAAGGGGTTAGGGTTGATTCTCAACGAAGTAAAATAAAAGGTTTATGGGTTTTCGACCTGGTACAATACCCTTTGTCATTAGGATAAAATAAATGACAAAAAAAATAATTGAGAGTATTATCTGGTAACAAACTTAAATAAAATGGAGCTATTCTATTTAAGAAGACTTAGTTCTTGACAAAATCACCAGTTTGTCACATTTATTTAGTTGAAGCCAGCAAATTGATAAATAAATACTCCAAAGACATTATCGTCAAATATTATAGTATAATATTACAGTACTGTAATTCAGCACAAAAAGGTAATTCTACCTAAGTTACTGTCAAGAACATAGAAAAAGCGGTTTTACTCCTATAACATAAAGAAAATATTTATACATGTTATGTTGTTATCTACATCGTTAACTATTTTATATGTGTATTACCTCTACAATACAAAAATATGCTGTCGGCAACAATGCCTCTTAACATCATATTGATAAAAACATTACTGTCAGTTTAGGAGTTTACCAACCTAGAAACTGGTGTTTAATTTCACAAGCCAAATCAATCTAGAAATTCAATGAAGAATAACGCTGTGAAATCGTTATGTCTAAACATTTCCTCATGGACTTGATGATCTGCGAGAAGACAATTGTTTGTCGAATTTATTATTCACTTAACGAAAATGGAGTCTGGAGCAGACGATAAAATACTAAATTGTATCGTAAGAAGTTAATAAGTGGTATACTGAGGTGAACGTTATCACGAAAATTAAAATGAAGAAACTACAGTGGACATCTAGAGTGGATGGATGAATATTCTTCAGTCAAGAAAATTTTCTAATTCAAACCCGAAAGTACAAGTCATTGGGACAAAGTTTACCTCTTCATTGAAGTGCGTTTGAGTGGAGTGCGTTGATGAGTTAATTCCCGGATAGTTCATGGTCTGTTGGTCAACTATTTAACTAAATTAATTATTTATATGAAGAGTATATAAGTTGCTATTCTCCCCATTAGAGTGATGAAACATTACTTATTTTATACAATGTTAAAACCTTACTAAATAAATAAGATATGGTAAATCATAAATTAGAAATGTCATTGCTCTATTCTAAGCCTTCAAACTCCAATTTACACCTTAAACTTCTACACAAACAACTAGAATTAAATATATAAAATAAATTGATGTAACTTTTAAAAATGATCAAGATCAAGATCAAGATAATATAAAATTAAAATGGCATATCCAAATCGTATGTTCTCTAGAATTTTAAAAATAACGAAATAGTTTAAAGAGAGTTCTCAATAATAATAAAAATTTCAGAAACAAATCTTACTTTAGAACTCAGGGAAGCAACTAAATAGAGTAAGCTTGTGCAATTACTGATGTACTGTGTACACTAAGTAGAAATCAAAATATCAGTGGTAGATTTTTAAATGGCTGTAAAAAACTTTCTTATTAGCCATTATAATAATAGTGTAGGTGTCCTATTATCGACGTAATTAAATTTTCATTTTTTCGTTTTATTTGCAAAATTGAAATTTCGTAATAATATGTTTGAACTTCAAATGACGTATTTTTATAATACAAATTTTTGTTGTTAAAGCTTAACAAAAATTTATTTTTAACTACCTACATTCATGCAAGTATGTACAAAATAAACATTTTGATATTTCTAAGTGTTTTGAAATTTTTGTACTACCATTAATAAAGTATGATTGGTAAATAAAAAAAAAATTCTTACTCATAATAATTGAAATTGAAAATTTAAATACAATTTTGAAAATGTATTGAAATACAAAAAAATTTGAGTGTTATAATTGAATTTATTTACAAAAAATTTGTTTATCAATAGATAGTAGGGCTTTTTGTATACACCACATACTGCAAACAAATTTTTTTTTTACACAAATTTTAATTTTCTACATTTGCAGTTTTGTGTTATAAATAACAAAAGCAACACATTTGATTGTCATGCGCTATCGACTATAATTTTCCTGTTTTCCTGCTATGTTAGAAATGTTTATACAAAACTTGTTGTTTGTTTATAAGTAAAATACTTGTAAATATAGGCAGTATTGTCAATATTGCTTGTTTATGAAAATCATTAGTTACTTAGTTAAACATATCCCTGAGATAATTGCAACATAGATCTGAGATTGAGTCGGACCTGGTTTTATAGAACACAAAGGATAATTCCCCACCGTCAACAGTAAAAAAATATGATTGATATACATTTTCCTCAAATAATTCAATTTCTTGTTTTCATTAGGTTTTTTTTTCAATAATATTTATAAGGAGGTTGTCAGTAGATATTCAAACATTATATTGATTTTAAAAATATTACATAATCAACGGTTTAATCGGTGGTACAAATTAAGTTTAAATGAAATAAATTCGAAGTCAATATTAAGAACATACACATACTGTCATAACACATTTTCTATTAATAAAAATAAATTGGAGCACATTGTGTATCCCAAAAGTTAAAATACACACCAGTAAAGGGTTAAAAATTAAATATGAAAGAGTTGTGTTTCCAACTGTATTTATTATAATTAATTTAAATTACTAGAAATTTTTACAAGGAAAAGGAAAAGCAAAAACCTAACTATACCTAGAGCTAACTCTTACTAATGTTGAGAGCTATTTAATAGTGTAATGTAATAATTGATATAGATTTTTAATAATTGTATACTGTTAGAAAATTACAACTTATAGTTAAAATTAATTTTTATTTGGAAAATTTATTATCTATGGTTTCAATGTTGCATTTTTGATGAAGTTTAGTAGTACAATCATAGCTAACCATTTTTTACTATTTTTTATCCAGAAATTTAATGAAAATTCACAATTTAGAAACTCTAATAAGACATAGTTCACTCAGTGTAAATAACAGTAAGACTGATTAGCTGAATAAACTATATTATTTTTACAGGTCGAGTCTTTCATAGAAAATAAGTAATTAATGAATTTTATAATCAAGCTTCTATTAAATAACTATCAAATATTTTGAACGAAAACTTAAAAGGCCTACAAACCCCAAACGCTGGATGACGGCCACCGGTTTGTTATTTTAGTAACGCTTGTATTTACAATCAATCAAAAAATTTAAAAAAATGTATTTGGGCCAATAACATTTTTCGTAGCCATTCATAATTGCTGTACGTCTCTAGATTATAAAACTTATAAAATTTTACAAAAATTTTTAGTTTTACTTTTATTGTGAATTGTAAATTAAGAAAAAATTGCTACTAATTTGCAATCAAGGTAAAAAAAATTAATCAAAT
Source organism: Argyra leucocephala (assembly GCA_963942445.1). Classification (NCBI taxonomy): domain Eukaryota; kingdom Metazoa; phylum Arthropoda; class Insecta; order Diptera; family Dolichopodidae; genus Argyra; species Argyra leucocephala. The sequence goes on along the minus strand of OZ012679.1, from coordinate 47,350,792 downwards.
TAGAACCATGAAAACTTTGGACACAAAATTTTTCACATGACGAAAATCTCCTGTCTCCAACTGAGATTGATTAGCAAAAATGCTTATTAAAAAAAATATAAAGTTATTGTAAAACAAGAAATCACATTACTTTCTTCTTAAATTTTAGTTTTTTGATTTACTGTTCATAAACTTTTTTTAAAATAATAAAAAATATCATTTTTTTCCAATCAAACGTTGTCCATGGAATTTGTCCGGAATTTCTATATAAAAATTTATAAAAATACCTGTGATACCAGCTGCAGAACGGCAACGTCGATGCAGAGAAAAGCGCAAAAAAAATAATAGTAAAAATTAAAAATACAAAATGTTTGTTTATAAAAAATTATAAATGAAAATTATAAAAAAAAAAAAATTATCTATCAATTAAACTTTTTATATGTTTGATGTCTTTTAAGTCACGTTTTGAGTCCACAGCGTCACAGTTTTTGACGTGTCCCTAAGCAGTTATTATTAAAATTTACTCAAATTAAGAAATTTTTTAATACAAATCAAGACAAAATAATGGTTTTTCTTGGGGCTACAAGTTGCAATAATTTTTAGTTTCTAAATTATTGTACTTCTATATTTAAAATTGAATGTCAGAATTTTTATTTTAACATAAATAAAATTATAATCATATGGCAGATATTTTTTGAGCTGCCCGTGGATAATATCAATATCGACAATACTAAGTAAAAGTTAATAAGTACGTATGAAATAATAAACAGCATAAATGTTACTTAGTGGACTTTTTTATCAATCTTCTTAAGATATTAGCGCTATAAAATAGAGGTTTGTTTGAGTTGGTCACTGCTGACCACTTATTTACCATCTCAGATGCATAATCTATGAATTTATTGCATTAGCAATCTAAATATCCAAGCCAACTCAAATTTTTACCTTTGGTTACAGAAAATGTTACTGGCCCATTTATATAAAAATAAAATTTTGTACCTACCGGTTCGAAACACTGAATTTCATTTACAAACAGAAAAAAACGAATTAAAAAAAATCAAAGGCCTTTTATCCCCGGCTACCGTGTTCTCATTTGAATAAAAAAAATTAAAAAAAAATTAAGGACTCCAGCCATTGGATGACGGCCACCGATTTGTTATTTTAATAAAGCTTCTATTTACAAATAATCAAAATATTAAAAAAACAAAAAATTAAAATCTCCAGACACGTAATTTGGCTAAAATATAAAATCATAGCAGGTATACATATAGAAAAAAACAGATTAAAGAAAAAGGCTTATATTTCACCAAATCTTTTAGAACATGTGTGCCCTTAAAAGCTTCAGTTAAGTCTGTTACTCTTTCCAAAGTATTTTCAACCATAACTCTAGATCACTTTAATTGAAACTTATTAAAGCCTAAAATAAAATGTTATTACTTTTTATAAACAAAATATCATTTAGAGACTAAGTATACTTATTTATTTAACGGTAATTAACATAAATAAATATACTTATTTAATACATTAATACCCTAATAATGTCTGTAAAACTTTCCACCTAGACGACTTTAAAAAAACAGCAGTGACAGGAACTTAAAAATTTAAACTTGAAGCATTTTTAAAATATTACCGCAAAATTTACCGATTCAGAAATTAAAAAAAAAATACGAAGTACTTACTAAGTTTTGTATAGAAAAACATATTCAAGTTCTAAACCCATATAAGAAAACTATGTATTCAATACAAGAACCAAATAGAAAAACATTATAAAGGGTTGGGTCCGAAATCCCAAAGTCAAAATCTCAAAAAGAAAATCCCAAACAAAAAATCATAAAAAAAAATCCCAAATTTAAAAATTCAAGTGTTTACAGAAAATCCCAATATCACAAAATCCCAATGTTACAAAATCCCAAATTACAAAATAATAAGTTTTATGTATATAAAAATTAAAAATTAACTTAAAATTAACAGAGCTACAATATTGTAATTTCTAATGCTGTCTATGTTACTGTTATCTAGAAAATTCTTTTTGTTTTAGGTATATTAGAAATATAAAGCAACATTCATTAAACGTTGGTACTCATTTTATTTTAATCATTAAATGTCAAAACGACTGTACGAGAATCTCTACAATCAAAAACATAATTTTGGGGATTTCGAATTTTAATCTGGATAACTGCTTTTTCTAGAAATAAAAAAATAATTAAGGTAACTATTCTGGAAAAAGGAATATATCCATTTTTACATCCAACAACGACTACTCATAAAATTAATTAAGATAAATATTCTTGAAAAATTGCCAACCCTGATTTTTGACTCCAACTCTTAAATGCTCCTAATTCAAATATCACATACACATATGTATAAATATTCTGTAAAAGGCATATAACTCTAATTTTGAATCTAACTCTAAAATGCTACTCATTTATTGGAAGCCTGTTTTTGCTTTTTTGTAAACACATACGGCACAGTTTTAGTAAAAAATATAAAAAAAATTATGATTTTATTTTTAAAGTAGTAGGGTAGCTGCCGCCTCCAAGCCCTCACTACTTGTTTATTGGAGCCCCGTTTTTGCCGACGACAGGTAAACGCATACGGCACAGTTTTAGAAAAAAATATAAAAAAACTAATGATATTATTTTTAAAGTAGAGGGCTGCCGCCCCCAAACCCTCAGTACTTATTTATTGGAACCCCGTTTTTGCCGACGACAGGTAAACGCATACGGCACAGTTTTAGAAAAAAATATAAAAAAACTAATGATATTATTTTTAAAGTAGAGGGCTGCCGCCCCCAAGCCCTCACTACTTGTTTATTGGAACCCCGTTTTTGCCGACGACAGGTAAACGCGTACGGCACAGTTTTAGTAAAAAAATATTTAAAAAAAAAATTTATTCTATTTTATCTACGGCCCCCAAACCCACGCTACTCATTTATTGAAACTCTGTTTTTGCCAAAATGTTGTCATGTATTAAGTATATAATTTTAAATTTGAATATAAATTTTTAATTTTTAAATGCATAAAAAAATGAATAGTTCCTTGGGATTTTGTATCACTGGGATTTTTTTTTTTTGAGATTTAGGTGGACTCCTTATTATAAAATCAACAAAATATGAAAATTTTTCAAATTAGAAGTATTTTTTGAAGTCATCAAAACAATTAAAATTACCGAAAAAGTAAAATACCTTTATTAAAAATTTTTAAATTTCGCTGGTTTGTGTCTTTGCCACTCGCTTGTTTGTGTCTTCGAAAAGTTTCTAATTGACCAACTCAGGCACATATTCAAGTTCAAATGAATGTTTATTTTGTAAAACAAAATATTTACAAGCAGGAAAAAAACTATTGTTGCAATGGTGGTATCTCTTGCTTTGCTATCTCTAGAAATTCCCTAGAAATCCTTTTTATAGTAAAAACAGCAGAAGATATTAATGAGAACATATCTAGGGAAATATTGACTATTTCTTCAATTGGAAATTACAAAACCACCATCTTCAATTGGTGGCTTCGTTGCATGCAAAAGAAAATTTTAAAGCTGAACTTACATTTGTACATTGATGACTCCATGAATGTGACAACAAGGAGATTAGAGTAACCAAAAAAATTAAATAAATATTAAAACTCTATATGTTTGACAACTTTATTAAACATCGTAATCGACTTCGGTTATTACACCATCATCAGAAGACTGATGAGTCATGTAATGAAAACTTATGCTTAAATTCGATATCCTAAGAAAAATTAATTGTTTTGAGGAAATAGAAAACTTTGTATTGAATTAAGTATACATAATAAAATGAAGATGAAATAAATATTTTATTTTTTTGTCATATTATATGTTTAGCCTGCGAATGTTACGTCCAGAATAACTAGTTTTAATAATTCCTCGTTTTTTTTTTTCTCTACATTTTGAGTACAATATCTATTTATTTATTTATTTATTTACCATGTGTGTAGCCCAAATTATTGAAATTGTAGTACAAATACTTTGCATGACATATTTTATAGTAGATAGCAGTTACATTTAAAAAAAAATACTTTGAAATATAGATTTTGTAATGCGAGATTATGACCCCAAATAAATAAATAAAAATCTAAAATTTCTTAATACCACTGTTATTCAAATATTTAATCACATTTCTTTATTTTATTCCAATTATGCTGAATCCCATAACAATAATACCTACCCGAATTCCATACAACAAACTCTTTTTATAAAGACTCGTAATAATAAATCAAACAATTTGTTTTTCTATTGTGCGATTCATGATCATGTGTGAAAATTAACATAGTCAAAAATTAAATAACATGTTTAGGTAAAAATGCATTTTATTTCGCAATTTTTTTTTTTTATGTTTACGCATGAATTATGGATACATTTAGTATTTATCATAAATACTAACACATACATATACATGATGTATGTACAATATACGATTAACATAATATGGGTATTTATTGAAATAATCGTGAATGAATATAAAAAAATAAAAATAAATAAAAGATACTCAGATTTTAAGTAAGACGAAAGCTTTGTAATTTTTATTGTGTGCTTTTGTTTTTGTTTTTTTTTATAAATTTTTGATATAGGTATGCCTACCTACCTATTTATGAAATAAGAAAATTAGTGAATAATGAATTTAATCTGTATTAGTGCTGATATTTAGGTATAAATTTTTCTTGTATTTTATTATTTGATTCGGACGGTCAAGGTCAACTCACAAGAAAGTGAATTTTTTTAGATTGAATTAAAAAAAAAAAAAAAAAAATAGTTTGGTATATGAAGAAAATTAAAATAATCTTTGGAAACTGTAAGATATTTAATCCAAAAATAATATAACTGTGCTATTCAATTTTTTCTAATAAAATTAGGGTAATGTAAGTATGGAAATTATTATAGATTTAGTTCTTTGAAAACGACACAATATCAAATTGGGGTGATCATATTGACTTCTGGATATAGTACAGTTAACTGTGAAGTATAGGTAAAGTTAAATAAAAAAATACAATTCCAATACATTAAAGAGGTTAGAGATTAACGTCAAAGGTTTAAACGATCATGATTAATCATGATCAACCTCAATTCAGGTCAATCAAATTATTGTTTGATTATAGTTAGTTCGTTAGTTAGCTTAAAAGGGAGTATTAAAGTCACCGCAAAGATACTAGGCCTCGTGTGAAACCATAGCGATACCCTTTTGACCTGACGAAATACAAAATGTCATGGAAAATGTAAACATGGTGTAAAACATTCATTGGATAGACTAAATAGCGGGAGGCGTCAAACTAATTCAGATCTCTAAATATAGAGAATTCACCAGATACCGGCAGCAAAAGAAAACGACATTCAATCAGGTTCAGTATGCATATAATCAGCAGCCAACATGTAGTAAGTAGTTGTTATATTCTAGGATTAAATCTGTGAAAAATGTAAGTCCATACCGTTAATTAGGTGTTTTATTTTATAAAAAAACGTTATGAAGAAGATGTTACTCTAGTTTCAATTGCTTCGGAGTTGTAGTGGATATTGTTTAGATATAATTTTTCTAATCCGATTTTCAGAGGGTTAATCTGTAGTCTAGATTAAATTTAAAGATTCCTCGTCTAGAACAATTTTTTTCCTAAAATACTCCAAGGAATCACCTCTTAAAATATTTTTGCTCTAAACCGAACCACCCTGTATATATATCATATTCACAATAAAGAAATATTAAAAAAAATAACCTTTTATACACATTGCCTGAAGCACGAGCTGGTTTTGTACACAAAATGTTCTGATTAGTATAGTCAGATGATATAAGCAGTATACCATATTGGTCAGCAATTTTTTGTCTCGCCAGATTTCATAGATTTTATAGATTCGTTTTGCGCTGTAGTTTAAGAATATCGTCTTTTTGGATCTGAAAGTTTGTTTATGGTGATTTACATTTGAAATTAGATTAAATTAGATATTATATACGCAAATGGTATTATTGAGACGTCATATATTTATAATAGTTCCTTAACGAAAAATTAATTTTGATAGAATGAAATTATTTCACTAAGGCGGCATTTACAGGTAGGATTTAATCCATGGATTTGATTCAAATGTAAAAATTCGTACGTGTAAGAGTTATTTTCAATCCAATCTGATCGTATGAATTCTGTGAATCAAATTGGATGGCCATCCAATTTCAATCCAATTAAATTCGACAGTTCATGAATTAAACATGGTGAGTTCGTTATCTAAGTTCACTGATAGTTTTTTTTTATTGAATTTGATTTTTAATTTTGTTTAGTTGAAATGTAATATTTTACATGAAAAGAAGTAGATAAAATTCATCAACTGCTATAAAGGTGGATTTTTATTGACCAAATAATATAAATGACTATACAAGATAAGACATCCAATCCAGAGTAAAAATTTTTTTAATCAGAGCTAAAGTATGACAGTTTCCTTCAGGACTGAGTCGATATCTATTGATAAAAAATATTTCAACGAAATTTTCAAATTTTATAGCAAAATCATTATAATTGTTATAACTGTTATAAACATTTACTTTATTTACCATCATATAGATTCCGTAAATTATTGCCTTAATAGTATTAATACCCCACACATATATGTTATTATATGGACTTTGCGGTAATCATTTATATGGGATATAATTTAATTTTAATTTTTACGAAACATTTTTTTGATTTTTTAAAATCTTAACGCACACTGTACTTTTGCCCATAAAATTTTGACATTTGCTTCAAAAAATAATGCGTAACTAGATTTTGTTTAACGTGTAAATGGTAAATGAATTTTATAGTGAATTAAATTGTCCATTGGCTTGGATTAAATCCTACGTGCAATTTTGCCTGAACCATTTACTCAAATTCTGATATTCAAAAACTAAATTCAACACCATGATACCTTTCAAATATATTTCGTTGTAAAAAGCAAGCATACAAGATAAATTGTTAAGATTTTTGTATAATTTTTTCTTATTTGTTTATACTTTTAGAAAAATAGATGCGATTTATTGATTGAGATTTTCAAGGTAAAGATTGTTAAAAAAAATATATATAAATAAAAAAGGTTTTTAGGTTCTATTGCAACATTTGTAGTTTTTTTTGTATTTCATTTTTATTTGATAAATATAATAATTAAATTTTGAAGACTTTGAAAAAGAAAAAACACAGCGTTTATTTTATTACCATTACACCATCATTACTATTATTTTTTTGTACTGAATTTTAAATGATTCAAAATAGAGATTATTATACTACAAGATAATTTACGATGTGCGAGATGTGGTGTTGTTTTTTTTTTTTGATGACCGGCAAATAATTTTTTTTTTCTGTTTTGTTAATTAAAATTATGCAATTTGTAATGAATTTGAAAAACTTAATTGAATTTTTTTTTTTTTTATTAATTGTATCAAATTAAGTGTTACAATTTTAATTTTAAGTTTGTATGTGTAAAAAAAATTAATAATTATAAAGGTTTTTCTACTATATGTATAACTACATGTGGTTAATACCTATGGTGCAAAATGTGGTGAAATTGTGAAGTAATGTGAAGAATTTGTGCCATATACGAATTTTGAGAAATATCTAAGCATATCTAATTTTAAAAATAAATAATAAGTAATTATAAAGATATTATAATAGTGGCGTCATGATTGAACTAACCACAAAATTTAATACAATTTTCAAAGATTCAATGTTTGTTTAAAGGCAATTTACGAGTAGCTATATATTATTATAGTTATTAAATATGTCATTAATTATTAAAGTTCTCTAGTTTACACTTAATTTTCTTCTTGACTTTGATTTAATTTTCTCACTTAATATTAATAACGAATTTGAATAATTTATTAATAATTTCCTATAGTATAGGATAGAGTATAAACGATGTACTTTATGTGTTTCATTATAGTTTAATGAAAAATATAGTACATACTAAGAAATTTGTGTATAGTTTCAACATATAGGACAATTTAGGGGTCCTGGGAAACGTGAAGATTTAATTCTAAATTTAATTAGTTGATTTTTAGTTTTTCAAGTGTACTATTCCCATTATAGTATGATCACATTAAATCTTATCAATTTGGGAAACTCAAAAAATCAGTTACAATGAAAACTAAATTTTCATATTTCCAGTTCTAAATTGCCCTTAAAATTGCCCTTAAAATTCAAACTATACATGAATTTCTTAATATTTTTTTAATAATTTGAATATAGACAGAGTGTTTCATTTATCTTCATCATCATTGTCTTGTAACCGCATCCGTGCGGCATAGGTTGGAAATAAAAGCTTTCCATGGTTCGAGATCTGCTTGTAATCTCTTCAATTGTGGCCACGTTCTTTGCTTCGGCTTTGAATGTTGTTCTCCATGTTTTTCTCGACCTTCCGACGCAACGTGTACCCTAAGGATTCCATTCGAAACATTGTTTCGTAATTTTGTTCCTTGCTTCGGTTAAGACTGTTTTTCTTCATATTTTTCTCGAGCTTTCGACGTGATGTGTACCTTACAGTATGCCCGATCTAATGTCATTTCCTCTTTTTGATTTCCACGTCTATTTTTTGCTTTTTGTCACAGCATCCTGTTGGAAATGGTTTGTGGTAAACGAATGTTTAGGATGAGGCGGAGGCATATATTAATATACGCTTGTAGTTTCCTGGTGATTTTACTGGCATTTGGCATGTTTCGCAGGCGTACAAGAGAACGGATTTTTATGCGCTGAGATATGTTGTTTGCCTGCAATATTTTTGAGAGCACGCCAAAAACAGTACAAGCTTTACTGATGCGGACTTTAATATCCAAATCTTATACAGTATTATTTTTTACAGCGTGATTGCATTGAGTAAAAAAATATATTAAATAACAAGTTATAGAGTAGGTAATTTATTACCAGCCAATTTTATCAGTAAGTTGTAGAAAATGATATCGGATGCAAAAGTCAGTTGGCAAAATACTTTCCAAATACCAAATTTATTTAACAAACGGATGATTGGCTTAAAGTCTTTTCGCAAGATGTACTTATTCATATATATTTATATAAGAAAAAAAATTTAGTTGTAAAATTTATATTAATGGGACTGATTTCAGCCGATATCGTAATACAAAAACTCAACTTCAAAATCCCCGAATAAAAGATCAGAAAAAATCTCAATGAACCGAATAATAACTAAATATTTTTGGAAAAATGAGATAAAGATATTTCGATTTTTGTATCCAACAGCGATACGAAAGAAAAAATATTTTTTGTCCATTGTGGAAAAAGCAGATATTTACTTTTTTGTAACCAACAGTGGCTGTGAAATCAATGATTTTGATTCCCAACTGTGGAAAAAGCACATATTTTCGCTTTGAAAGCAAAAATAAAACAGTTTTTCTTTGTATTAAAAATAAAACTTTAAATTTTGGAATTTAGAAGAACATTGCAATTTTTTTATTCTTTTAAATTTGGTACATTTTACATTTTTTTTTGTGAGATTTAAGTAGGTTCACTAATGAGACATACCGAAAAAAAGTCTAAGTGTTAGTGTTGAGATATACAGCTAAATTATCTGATATACCTAAACTCCTGGAAGGTATTGTTACTAGATACTACTTCTTAGTTAAAGATCTAACAACAATAAACTTATCTGTATTTCTCCATTCAGTATTCAATTCTGTTGAATAAGGCCTGCAAGTCGAAAATATTTTTATCGTGTATTATATTTGCAATATTTTATCGTGCAATGGTTAGGAGCACAGAATGTACCTAGATGTAAGAATATGATGATAATTGGGTATATATAAATATATATGTGAAATTTTGTACTTCAAATACTCGAATTTTCAAAGAACAAATATAAATAGGAATTTACAAATAAATCATTTAATTTCCCTACAGAAGTGTATACAACAATATTAACACTCTAATGGGTAATTACCTGTATTCACTCAATCCAAATTCTAAATCACAAAAAAATTTCTTCAACTTATTTCAAATAGTTTTTCAATGGACCGATGATATTTCATTTAATTCTTTTAGGAATTATGTACTTTGAATAAAACTTATTTAATTTAAATCACTAGATTGTATCAAGTTAAGAATTGTATATACTTATACATTGTACAAATTTGGTAACACATTTTTATTGCTTCCTGTCAAAATATTAACAAAATTAAATACTTTTTAATATATACGTAGGAAGACAAAACTATAATATGTTCATAATATACACATGTTATGTATTCCTAATTCAGTAGCAAATCAATTTGGATTTTCGCATATCATAATACCGGTCCATATACATAAAATTTGGAAAAACAAAAACATTAATTTTCGTTATTCGAATGCAACCAAATGTACCTTGAACTAAAATTCATTTTAAAAATTCATTGGATTGGACATTTGTTTTTCAAAATAATGACAAATGTGTTTTTGTTTTTACTGCACATTTAGTATTTAAGACGTTCATAATTTAAAATAATACCGAATAATATTTTAATAGAATAATATCATAGTAAGTCGTGATTCGATCTGAAAAAAACTACCTAATTTGAAATGTATTGGTTCATAACTTGTTAACTAATATCGTTTCCATAAGTAAATTTTGTTAGATTTTTTTTCATTAATTAATAATCATTTCTAGGTAATTTCTTTTAAAGGTTCTTGCTTAAAATGGCTTTATGAAGCTATTTAAAGAAATTGTATATAGTTAATATGAATTTTGTTGTGAAGAAATTTTATATTCTATGGCAAAATATTTATATTATTACTTAGATTATTTATTCATAGAAGTGGTTCCAGAGAAATCCGCGGAGTACTCAAAGGTTACAATAGTCAACAATGTTGGAGGAAGGAGCAGAAAAACAGTTTTCACCCACTCGATAATTCTGCGTTCCATTTAAAAATAAAATCAGTACAGTTTCCTTCATTTGATATAGATTTACGATATACTTTTAAGTTTGTTATTTTTGATAGGTAATCAGATTTATTTTTTTGAGATATATTAAATTTTGCATTTAAAAGTTGGATTTCCTTTTATTAAAACATCATCAACATTATATTTAATCTGTAAATTGAAAAAAAAAATTAGAAAGCTCAGAAAAGTCCTTATTATTATATTAAGGACAGTAAAAAAGTCTCATATTGTATGTATGCGGTTCAAATATCGGAACTAGTTTACAACCAGTTTCCATTATTATTCTAGACATTTAAAAGGAGACGTAGCGAAATTATATTTTTTAAAAACATTTTAATCTTCAATTAAAAATTTCAATTTAAAATTTCATCCCATGTATGATTGTACATACATTTTAAAATATAAAAATTTTAATTTATGAAATTGCTGCAACTCACCACTTTTTGTCACAGCTTGGCCACAATTGAATTTAAATTTTTTGTTTTAATAACGAAAATATTAGATATGCGGTTGTTGTCTAAGATAAATCAATAAAAAAAAATTATATCCCTAATACCAAGAATAAATTGAAATGATCGTAAACAGTTCATAATGAAATATTGAGTACAATTTTTTTATTAAACTTCCTCGAATTTTGAAGATCGCACGAATAGTTACTAGTTAATTTTTATTTAGCAAATGTTGATATTTCGGGAGCAACTTACTTCTCTAATGAAGCAACTTAGTTACTTCCAATTGTTATCGACATTCATTAAGTAAAACTAGTCTACAACAATTGTGTTTAATTAAATAAAAGAAAAGTTAGTGACAAAAATTATTTTTGATCTTAAAAAGAAAAAACAAGTCAAGAAACGTGTTTATTCGTATTATGTGGCCAGAGCAAATAAACCGTGGCGAAAACCAACTACCTGCAACCTCTAAAAGACATGGTTCTCAATTTTCATGGTCATTGTCGCAGCTGCTATAAAGAAGACGAAGCAGAAACTCTTAAATACTTCTTTTGCAGCTGGCTAGCGTTAACTAACGATAAATTTCGAAATTTAGTTGAGATCTGCCATAACAATATTATTAATACATATTATAATTAGTGGGCTAATTCACTTCTTTAACTGTACAGTGTGGTTGCAGTACTGAACCGAATTCCATTTTTTTAGGCCAAAATAATGGGATAAGAATACTAAGCTTTCGTAGAATTTAAGAGATTAAAGGAATAAAAAAGAGGGATAATAAAGATTTCTAACAAAATTAGAAAATAGAATAGAATAGGATAGCGTAGAATAGAAGAGTTAGTATATAACCGACAGTTTAATAGATATTTATTTACCAGTCTCTTGAAAACTTCTAAGTTTGTGGGAACACATAAGATGGGTTGGTATACCAAAGTTTAGAGGTTGAGTTGATAAAACAACTTCCACAGTTCTGCTTCGAGGAGGCTCCACTACAATTTTGTGGGAAAGGGCTGCCCTACAAGTATTACGCTGGAATGGTTGTATTTTGGGTATTATACTTTTTATTTCATCGAAGCAACTACTCAACAGATATTTATAAAACAGGGTGGCTGCTCTTACATTACGGCGATGACTTATTAATACTAAGTATTGGGTAACATCTCCTTGGACGAGTAATCCTTTAAAACAACCAAGAACAAAAAATAGGTAACAGTTAGCAGCAACTGGAATGGTCACTTCCTTTTACCAACCTAACTGCTCAGAAACAAAAAAAAAAAACTGAAATCGTCAATCATTTTAAGAAATTAAAATGTGAGAGGTTTATAATTATTGTTCTAGAGACGTTAAGGTCTAAAGACGTAAGGTTGGTTAAAAGTTCTATCGGTCAAATATTTTGTTTTTGTTTTTGAAAGAAGCCCAAATATTCAAATATTAAGTATTGTTAAATTTTTTTCTACATTGCAATTACAATTCGATATTCTTCCGTTTTTGTAGAAAATAATTTCAAAAGAAGTGAAGTGAAATTTGACAAACATTATTATTGTAATAAAATATTGAATTTTTTAGATTTAAACAAACTATTAATATAATGGACGTGTAAAGGTGATAAATAAATAAAAACCATATTTTTTTTTCATTTTTAACAAATTGGAAATCTAAATTTCCGTGACCTTGTCTCCTCTATAATGAGTATTATGTGAATTAATAAATAATATTTTATTTTTATTTTTGTCACAATAACAACCGTAATGAGATAAGATTAATAATTTGTTTGCCCTTGACAATTATGGGGAGGAGTAAAAATAAATAAATTTTAATTTGTAAAATTAATTTTTAATATTGTGATGATAAAAAAAAAATTCGATTGATTAATTTTAAATTTTTTTTTCAGGTTTTTGTCATTCCATTCCAATCAATCAGGTGCATTGGGGTTTAACTTTCCTTTTTATTTTCATATTTTTTTTAGATCACTAATTTTAATAATATTGTTATAGATCTTACTTAATCCGAATTTTTTAATCTAAAATAAAAATTGTCTTGTTTAGGATAGGTCAAAATAAAATAATATAGGATATAGGATAAATATTTCGCAATAGCTTAGTATAGTGGTTGTATGTTGTTTTCATATATAAATACATATAATTACTACCTCGGCAATATACAATTACTATAAAACTGAAGCAGCAGAAGAAGAAATCGAAGACCGGCTTATATTAGCAAGAACAAATTTTGTGTGACTCTGGTTATCGCGAAGATCGTTTCACTTGTCCTTAAGTATACTGCAATTAATATATTCAACATATATTCAATATATGCATCAAGTCCGTTATTCTATAAGGAAACAAAATATTAGTGAAAAATTCAACAACAAAGAAAATTTAAGTTTTCGTAAAACAATAACTAGAAATCATATGTAGAGTACTCTGTCCTAAGACTACGAAATAAATGCAGAATAATCGTCCTTGCCCATGCAAGAGTTCAGATTAAGAGACAATGAAAGTGAATTGAATGCATACAAAAAAAAGTAGTAAGAACAATTTCCCGGTGAGTTCTGATATGGAACCCTTAGGTAAAAACTAAAAGTAAAAATAAAAATAAGGAAAAAAATGTAGGTGTATACCGGGTGTTTCAGAGCATGCGTATCAGCTTTATAGGGAACCGTTATTTTAAAATTTAAAAAAAAATTATTAACTAAATCGAGGGTGCTCTATCGATTGATGATATTTTCAATACTTCCGGTAACGATCGGAAGAGGGTTTTTCAAGACCAAAAATCGCCCAATTTGACCGAAATCCAGATTTTCAAATGACAAGACGTACTTTCTTATGCAAATTTGGATTCTACGATAAAAAATAAGAAACTTTTGTAAAGCGAGATTAGTGAACAACGCCATTGCATGACTCATTTTGCTTAAGGCTGAGATCCTCTTTATTTTCTAGAGATAGCATAGAGATAACCTCTTACTTGTCCTGAGGCATTAAACTAAGAACCACCAACTCAAACGGGTGTAAAACATTAACAATAGCGATTTAATTTTATGATATTGTGCGATGATTTTATTAGTCAATAAGTAACACAATTGATCCAAAATTAAGTACGATGATGGAGCTTAGACCTGTACCAACAAAATATTTTTTAAAGAATGAGAAAGAAATAAGTAAAAAATTAATGCGATATTTTGTTTTGAAATATAAAAGTAGCATAAGGGCTATGCGGCTTCACTTATAATTAAAGCTTTAAAAGAGCCACCACGAGACAGAAAGAAGGTTAAAAATATCAAACATAGTGACAATATATCTTTTTAAAAATATCAAACATAGTGACAATATATCTTTTGATGATATTTTGGCAGTTGCAAGAACAATGAGACCACGATCTATGGGTCGTGAACTTTCTGGTACAGTTAAAGAAGTTTTAGGAACTGCTCAGAGTGTTGGTTGTACTATTGACGGTCAACTTCCACATGTTCTTATTGATAGCATTAATAATGGAGCAATGGAAGTTCCATCAGAATAAAGTTTTTTTTAAATTTAAGCACAAGATCAAGTCAACATTCTCAAAAAATAATTGTTTGACAAGAGATTTGTTCCTGCGGTAAATACATTGTAGAAGAATGACTATAATGTTATTTTGGTACCGAAAGACTTCAATCCACCAAACTTTTACCGAACTGCAACCAATTGAACGTTACTGAACATTAATCAAAGCAGAGATTAATCAAAGCTAAGATGAAACAACAATTGAAATTCTAATGAACGGAATTCACGAAAAAGTCTCTGAATTCATTAATATTATTTTTTTTGTATTAATATTATCAATTTAAAATAATGGTTTTATTTTTGAACTTATAATTTTATATCGATTTTTTGTTGGTGTAAGAGTCTTATATGTTCTCAAAGAAGATGTAACAGAAAGAAAAAAAGAAATCAAAAAATAAGTATTTGCATAAATATATCTACATTTACTATTCTTTAATAGAAATTACAATTTTTCAGCCTTAAAATATATATTTTTATACTATTATTATAATTATTTAATTCGCACTCGAAATAAGTGTAAAACGGTATTCCGCTCGGATTCTGTCTGTGTAACACAAAAAGCAACACAAACAAATGACACAAAATGATTGTTGTCTTGGAATAAATCAACATAATTTATGGAGAACTGAATGTAAAAATATAATATAATAATCAACATAAACCTATTAGACAAAGCGATCATGTGGGCTGCAAACTTACAAGAAGCATAACTTTCTTAGCAAATTTCTATCCTTCGAAAAATGAAATGCTATCAGCGAGATTTCAACCTGCACACCATGTCGTTGAACACATGGTTTGAACCTTCACTAGTTGATACCAATATTATGTTAATCGAGTATCACAAACTGAATCAATAACTCATGATATCCTTAACATTTTTAGTTTTTTTTTTATTTTTGAAATTTCAGTTTACAGGAATAATTTGTCATCTGTGAATTACATTTATTGACACATCATAGTTGACTTTATTTATAAAAAAAAATTTTTTTTTTTCTTTTTAAAATTTTCCTCCATCACAATTAGAGTTTGACTACCAGTATAAATAGTTTTTTTTTTATCATTGCCCAAAGGCAAATCGATTTTTATTTTTCACAAATCAAATTTAAAAGTAATTAAGTAATAATGTACTTAAAGTCATAGTTAAAATTGGGTCAAATAAAATTTAAAAATTTCTATGATATTATTATATCATTTCGAGATTCAAAGGTTACCTCTTTTTATTTCAATTAAAAAAAAAAAAAATCAAGCAAGTCTTTTTAAATTTGAATTTAATGTAGTTAGATAAAATGTTTCAATTGTTTTTTTGAGTAAAAGATCATTCAATATTGGGTTTTCACAATTAAATACATTTTAAAGCACTAACACTCCTACGTAATAATGTGTGGGAAATGATCCCAATCACAAATTAAAATATTTTTTTTTTTAAATTCATTAAAATAAATGTACACAATTTTCGGTATCTCGATTACGTTATTTTGATTTGGGTCCAATATGTTCGAAAAAATTTTGTAATTTGCAATAATTAAGTTTTGTTTTTGTAATTTCTGAATAACATAATAAAAAATAAAAATTAAATAATAACAGAAAATATAATAAAAAATATGATAATATCAAAATTATTTATGATTGAATTAAATGACATGAATTCGAGAAAAGTATAGTATTTAAATAATAGAAAGCACTTAAAAGTAGAATTGGTCAAAGAAACCATAGCAACAAGAAGTTAAAAATACTTTGCCAGATTAGAAATACATCCAAAATAGTCTCACATCACAGCTGCAGTATACAGGCCAACATGTGCAAAGATGAAAAATTTGACTGACCTAAGGACAAAATTTATGATTATTCTAATTGCAAATCCTCACTAACTTAATCAAAACTAAGCAACTTCAGAGATGAGTCAATGCACTTGTAAAAAAATAAAGCCAAAACAAATTCCTTAATATGATCTAACAGTGTGCATAATATTATTGTAATTATAATTAAGCAATATTGTAGTTAAAATAGTTGTAATTATAAGTCTTTTTATACTTTGCAGTGTACAGGTACAGCTGCACCTTAACTAATTCCATCGTAAAACACAACATAAGTTTAATTATCTGTCTTGACCAAAAAAAAAACAAAAGAACAGTTGTATTCATTATGATACCATCAATGAATTACGTATAGGCTTTACTATTCAATGTATAACAATTCAAAGCTTTGTTGAAAGAATATCGCCCATATTGAAACTAAGGCAATTTAAGATATTAGTGTTGTGTGTTGATATTTCCACAAAGCATTATGGACTGATCCCTGCGACTGATGCGACTATCTTGCTACAGAAAACTTTGCTGTAAAGTGAAACTGTTCAACTATCACAGAACTGTCCTGCTAATTCTAGATAACGAAATTTGCAGGATTATTTATTTCGAAATCAACTTTTAAAAGCATTTATCATGAAATGGAAATAAATGATTGGGGATTAAATATGAAATACGAGACACTGTTGAGACAAAGAGAAATAACATCCCCATTATTTTTATTACCTAGTAAAAATTCTCTTGGAGTATTAAAGCATTTTTACCATTTTGTTATGGATATGGATTTTCCATGTGAGTTTCCTGTCCAAGTGCATGCCCAAATACTTTACAATCTCTTTTCGAGGTACTACTTTGTTATTAACTACAACCACCGGACAAGTTTTTCTCTTCAGTGTAAATGTGATATAAAACAGGACCTAAGACGCTGTCCTGTTGTACAACTCACATAATTTCATTAATTGGTGTATAGGCACTTTGATGCTTCATCAAAAAGTGGCTTTCGATAAGATATGACCGCAGCAAAAAATAATAGTTCTGTGGTAAAATTTTCTAAGTTTTTACAGCAATCCGTCATCAAATGCTTGAGTAATAACTAGAAATATCGCTGAACAATACTTTTTTTCCTCTAGACTTAACTGAATCACATCTGCTATTCTGTGTATTTGCTGGATAGTTGCATGTTCGTTTCTGATCCCGAATTGATGCTCTGGACCAATTTTGTTTTTTTCCAAAAGGATTTTAGGATGTAATTTCTTCACTTGGCTTGCCTGATATAAGTATTATTTCAGCAAGTTTCCACTGGGATGGGAAGTAGCCAGATCTTAGAACAGCATTCATAATATACATCAATATTTTATGGCCTTCTTCCGGCAATTCCTTCAATATTTTACCATTAATTAGATCATGACCTGGCTTTTTTTTTTGTTTTGATATTATTTCTAATCATTGAGGTTATTTCACCCTTAGTAAAATTGTTGATTGGTAAATCCATTTGAAGTGGAGTGGTGAAGAAATTATATATTTCTGTATGCACGTTTGTGCTTGCTGATGGTTTAAATACTTCCTTAAGGTATTATGCGAAAGCTTCTCCCTTTTGGTGGATTGATGTGGTGGATTCAACTGCTGTGGCTGTTTTAGTTTTTTGGTAGTTTTCTACAATGAATAATAATAATCGTAACCTCTGTTGGTGTTCAGTTAGGAAGATGTTTTTGAATAGCTTCATTTTTAGCATTGTTGAGTAGTTTTTTTAATTGTTTTGCCATATTTGTCGTAGACGCCTCTTTTCAATTACTTTGATTTTGTTAAAAGCTGGACATATTTCAATTTTTTCAATATTTTTTGGTGGTGTGGCTTACGAAACCGCTTTCTGTATAGATTTATTGAAATTTTTAACTGCCTCATCTATTTCTTTATCAGTTTTCAGAGAAATGTGTTGCTCAATATCATTTGCCAGTAGTAACCTAAATAACGACCAGTCCATTTTCTTATTGTATAATATTGGTCGCCTCAAGTCAAGCAAAGGATCATTTGAAACTTTTTTTTTCTACGAACTTGTACATTTGACGTTCTAAGGCTCTACGCGAATTCTTTTTAATTAGATGTATTTTTTCCAGGTCAGACGGAGAACCAAATATTTCATGTATACATGTATATTCCTGTTCAATTTGAACATATCGTAATTGGACTTCGTTTTATTGGCTTTAATCTTCAATTTGTTCAATCATGAAAGTATGACTGTTCCGTTGACAAAAGTAGCTCCCTCCGGTAACTCTGGTAGTGTTTAGCAAGTAAAGACTATACTTAATAGGATTATTTCTGTAATAAATCTTCCCCAATTGTATAATATTGCTAAAGAGCATACTATACTTCGGTATATGTGGTACACTTAGTGTATAGAGTTTATAAAGTTTGTCTATCTCAAAAGAGTTTTATTTTATATAAAGTGATTTCCCGAGGGATCTTAGAAATCTTAGAAATTTTAAGTTACGGGCGAGAGTAGCATATTTCAGACTACTATTATTATTTAGACTTGATTAGAGTTGAAATTGACATTTGGATTGCATAACACACTTAGATCCTTTTAAATAAAATTATATTTCAATTTTTTCATATTTTCGATGCTGTTCATATCAAATTTTTATTACGCATTTTCACTAAGGAATAGAGTTTTCATAAAATTTTATGGGTATTCTGAGGGAGATGTTGTATCGGCGTAGGACCTAATGACCCATATCCCAAGGATAGCTGGAGTTCCTAGGTTTCCAAAAATATATTTGTTATAAGTGTTATTTCGTAAAGGCACATTCCTAGTTTTATACAGAAAAAGGGTAAAAAAAACAGTTTTTTTTTCAATAAATGCTTATATCTTATAAACTATGCGACGTACTATACAACATCTCCCTCAGAAGAGCCAATTTGATAACCAAAATTACAAAAACAAATAAATTAAAATTAAAAAAATATATTTTTAATGAATAAAAAAAAATTTTAAAACTAAATTAAATTAATTATTTCCAGAATATGGAATATTAAGATTTATATGTATTTTAAGTACCGTTGTTATATTTAAAAAAAATCACAATATAAATCATTTTATTCATCCAATATTATTAAAAAGTTCGCATAAAACTGTACAAAAAAAAATTAAAGCTATGCTTTATTTTCATCAAAATAAAATCACAAACAAAACAAAAGAAAAAAAATTAAAAGTTTTCTTTATTATCTTTTAAAATTAAATTTTCAATTCAAAAGCTGTGTACACAATAATTTCAAATCGTCTCATGTATGCATGGGTAAATGTTATGTACATTATGTATGTATATGTACAATTAAATTTGAAATTTTAAATGTGCAAAGTAATGAAAAATTTAATTTATAACGATATGTGCCTTCGATAGCTCAGTTGGTAGAGCGGTGGACTGTAGATGAAACAAAAAAGATTTATAAAAACAGAAATCCATAGGTCGCTGGTTCAAATCCGGCTCGAAGGATAATCCTTTTTTTTGATGAAGAATATTTGAAATTTTTTTTTTAAATTAAAACTCATTTTGTAAATAATTTTTTTTTTATTGTTTTTTAATATTGGAAATACTGCAATTGTGATACATTTTTTATATTTGAATATTTTACTAGCAATTAAAGGAATTGAATGTAGGTTGGAAAAAATGTTCAAAAGAAAATATATGACTACTTTTAATGGTTAACTAAATTTTTTGTTCAACAATGATTGCGCATCAAATTAATTTCAAATTGCTTTCTTATTTGATAGGATGCAACCTATATCAATAATATAATAGCATCTATCCACTTCTTTTATTCTACTTCTTATTTATTTTCTTCTTCTTCTATTTTTCTACTTCTTCTTTTTCTACTTTTTCTTTTATTTATTTTTCTTCTTTCAAATGGTGATTGTGTAAACTAATTGGAAAATTGTTCTTAAACCGATTCAGTAGGTTTACAGCCGCGACATTTACTTTCTACTAAACCACCCTCTCCCCCCCTTCGTGATTGCCTTTAATTTATAATTTGAAAAACAAGCCTGAATGATATGATATGAAATAGGTGAAAATTCTGGCGGGGCGGCCTATTTTTCAACCTTCTAAAACAATTAAGCGTTTTCCAGTTGGAAGCAATGGTCATAAAAAAATTTTAAAAAAGCGTTGGCAGACATTTAGTACGATATCTGTCAGAAATCTTTGTATCTTCACAAATAGTCAAACAGCAATTATATCACTAGAAATAGTAACCGTCAAATCAAAAACTATTCTCTCAACGAGATGATAGATCAGTTCAACCATTTGTCTATGTTCGGTTATAGTAACATGACGAAAAAGGCTTAAATTTGTTTGTGAATTTTGAATTAAGTTTTATATATATAGTTTTTACTAATAAATAAATAAAATAAAAATAAAAATAAAAAAATAAACAAATGCAGAGCAGAAACTTATTAGGAGTGGTACAGTTTTGGAGATCTTTCCAAATAAAAGCAATTTGGGTTCCACATGTCTTGTTACGTCTAACTTATTATTTCACAAGTAAGTATTCAGAGCATTCAATCGCAAACGGTAAAATAGACTTACTTGGTCCATACTAAACATAAGCGGTCTTTCAAATAGTGGGTTTATTAACAAAATTAGCTATCAGTACGATAATAGGAATTATCACAGGACTTTATCTTATCTTAAAGGCTTGTGCACCTCTAAAATGATTTTTGCAAAGCCATGAGAGGACGAAAAAGTATTTCTCGAAACATTTCTACCACTTTTGTGTACACCTGTCATGCATTATTTCACAAAAGAAAACCCCATTATTTTTTAAAAACTGTTTTTTTTTTTTTCTGAATAAATCTTTTCCAGTACCAAAATTAGTCCGTTAGTTACTTAAAAAAAATAATAATATTTAACATAATCAAAATTATATAATTCAAATGTAAATATGTACATAATATCCAATTAATATTAAATGTAAGTAAGAGAGCTAGATATAATTTAGCCATATGAATACTTATATATTATAAGAAATTCTATTTTTAAGTTTTGTTTTGCAGTTATTAATTATATATTAGAAATATAAATAAAACTATTATATAAAAAAAAAAAAAATCCCATCGAGAAGCCAAAATTCAGTCATCGTTTTATATAAAATTCGAGTAGGATCTATGCAAAGATAACGATAATATGGTATCACATTAAACCTCATTAGTCTAATTGTGCCGAGTTTTGCATCCATTATAGCCTATCTACTTCCTAGTGACAATACATACAATAATGATTCCAACAGTAGTTATAATTTAATCGAAAATCATTTTTTTTATATTTCAAATTATCTGTAGAAGATCTTAATTATTATTTATTACGAAATATTTTATTTTGACACCGACTAGTTAAATATATTAAATTTTTTATTTGAAAACTACACCACAGACTCGTTATGCAAATTTAATTTAAGTACATTTAGAGTAGTTTTAATTTCAATTTTTATTGCAAATGTAAATTTTATTGCTTATTATGCAAAATTAATTAAAGAAAAAATAAAAAAAACAAACAAAACAAAAACCATTTGTTTTTATGTTGTAAACTCATCCAAAAATATGCGATCAAGTTCATGTCAATAAATTGTGCTCTAAAGCGCAAAATGAATTTATTGCATTTAAAGAATAATAAAATTATTATTATAGAAGTATACTTATACTATTACCACATTAAATAGTAAATTTAATGGACCGATTTATTATTATAAAACGTGCTCATAGTACAGGGTGTATCAAATTATACTTGTATGATATAATTTCAAACGTTGAATAATTTATGGTAGCAGAATAGCAGCTGGTCTACTATTTGCATTTTATATTACGTGTTTCAAAATCCTTTAATTGAGCTATAGCAATATGTTTTGGCCACAATTAGCTATAATCATATCTTTCATATTTATGTTCTATACCGCACAATAGAGATACTTCAAGCTCGTTTATATCGATGAGAAAGTTTATATCAGTCGAAATGTGTTTTTTTTTACGGTGGGGTGTTAGTTTTTCAGATCTATTGTTCAGATTTATTGTTCAGATCTATTGATTGTTTAAGATCTATTGGGGTGTGACCTTTTCAGATCTACCTCGAACATTAGTATTTCGGTAATGTGAATTTTAGAATCAATTTCAGAATATATGTGTATGTATACGTATGTCTTTTTCGAGCTTTAGTTCAAATAGAAAGTCGGAGTCGAATTCCTCTTCCTGTAGGCAAAATCTGCATGTGTTTGTGTTGTACTTCTCCGCTTGATTGTTCAAACTTTCAGACTGATATCACTGGGTGGGGAAGGCAATCATAGTAATGTCAATTTCAGAATTTACCGATATGTTTGTAAATATTTATATTTTTTTCGAGATATGTTATCGCATTCAAACAGAAGGTGAGACGAGGATTACTGTATTCCTGTAGCCAGAATCTGCATCTGTTTGTGTTGGACTTCCAAATCTCAAACAGATTAGTTAAAAATAGTCGAACATTTTTCTTTTATATTTTTTTCATACAGATACGCAAATTTCGTCTTCTACTTGCAGACTTTTTCAAAGTTTTGCACTCGATTGAGTGAAAAAATCTAAAAAAGTCTTATTTATCTTTAATGGACATGTAACAATTTGACATTTTTCGCAGCTTACTTTCGAATGAAAAATATTCGACTATTTTCAACAATTATACAAATTTTACTTTAACCTAATGCTAAAGAATAAGTTTTTCTACAAAAACTAAATATGTTTGTTGAATGTGATAAACAACAGTTTGTTGATGGATCGTTATGAACCATATCAGTGTTTTGACAATGAATCAACTTTCAGTCAACATTTATTTGATTTAATGTAAATAAAAGCTAATTAACTACTAAAAATTAACAGCTTTATTTCAATATTTATTACAGTATTTCGATATATTTTTTGAAAATGTTGCAAGCAAAGAAATATTTTTGAATCTCATTGTTCACAATACATACTGACAAGTCTAGACCTTTACGAGCTACACTAGATCCAGATTGACTTGATAAATTTTTATAACATTCGTATTGCATCGAACTCCTTTAATTCGATTATCTTTTGTTTTCTCCTCACTTTTAACCAAAATATGTTTTTGTGCATTCTCGTTTATTCGTCACTGATGGTGATACACAAACAAAACAAATATTAAAACATCCTAACATTATTAGCAATGTATTAAGAGTGAACATGCAGTTATTAACATCTGAAAATTGTTCTACTCAATATACGAAAGACATATTATTATGTAAATATTGTTGCAATACAACAAATCTAAATGATATAAGCAAGTAAATGTACTTAAAGTGTTAACAAACAGCCAAAGGTAATAAAGTTAAAGAGTTCAAACTAAATAAATATAATTATTGTTTTATAGGGCTTAGATCTATGCCTAATAGTCTGTTTATGTTCAAACTGTCTTGAATATAACTACAATATTTTAATTATCAATATGATTCACCCACCAACCAAGCTTTAAACAATAATAAACAATGATGTGACAAAACACTCTGTCTACAAGATTCAATTATAATATTTATATATAACATTCCTCTGCACTCTGTAGCTCTACACGCTATATTACATCACTCACTATGTTCTGTAAATTTTCAGTACATTTGAAATGAAAGTGAAAACAAACGTTTTTATAAATACAAACATCAGAATTCAAAGGTCATTGAAGTATAACGATCTAAACAAAGCAAAAAATTAAAATAAAAAGACAAAAAAAAAACAAAAAACAGAAGACATAAAGAGTGATATAAAAAAAAGCAATAAAATAGTGCTCAGCTTATAAAAAACCTATATAAGGTAGATTCTCTGTTATGTTTTGTTGAATTGGTGGAATCGGCATTCAAAAACAAATAAAAAAAAAATAATAATAATAAAAAGAAACGATACAAAAATTGAATTGAATTCAAATTCTTTAAATAATACGGTCACATTTCAATGAATGATTTGATATTATTTCACTTTTTATTGTTTTTCTCCTCTGGATTGGCCACGAATTAGTTAATGATAGTTATAATTGGGTTGCTAATATTTTCATTGTAATCATTTTTATCACGTACATACATATTCATATACATATTATGATGCTTATATATATATATATATTTAATCATATGAATTTATATAGAGAGTATTATAGCGAAAAATATTTCAAATTTATTTCTTTGTTTCAAAAACGTACCATATTTCAAAAATTTCATGATTGTTAATTGAAATAGTGATGCGTGAAAATGGATATTTTTGTTTTTATTTGATCACTAAATCAAACGTTTAAGGTAGAGAATATTATTATTTTATAAATTTGATTTAAATTAATTGACCTACATTATATAATTTACATTTATGTATGTAGGTCTAGGTACGAATGTATTCGTAACATTTGATAGCAAACAATAATGAAGATTCTATTAGAGAGTCATCATTCATATTGTCTTAATTAAAGGTGTTATGATATTGACGATACGCGACACGCGATACGCGATGATTAAAAATAACAACAATAGTGCTTATTATAAGTTTATACCACAATTCGGTAGAATCGATTTTAGGTTGATTCTCACTACACCGTTATGTGTCCATGTTGTGGCGACTCGATGAGGCCGAAATCTACCGCAGATCTGCCGGAGAAATACGTAAAAACCGCTGGTAGATTTCTGTTTCTGTCAGATTACTAACATAGTCTGACATATCGACGCAGTCTGACATATAGATGGCCGAAAATGAATTCATTGGCAAAAAAATAAACTTTTATTATTATTCTAATGTCAATCCAACAATTTTATTTGTATAATTTATATTTTGTTTATTTTATCAATATTCGATTCAAAAATTACGTTGTCAAAAACCATTTTCTTGCATTTGTGTATAAAAAATAATAAAAAAATGTTGACACTGACATAATAGTCTAAACAAAAATTAAGCGTCAAAAATCTACCACAAATTTTAAATTTTGGTAGATTTGCTAACCCCTCCCCAAATTTACCTCTCACTACCAAGTTTTGGAAGATTTCTACCACTTGAACACCCTTTTCAACCGTCTGAACATGTATTTATGTCTGAACATGTAACGACGACGTACCAGCACCGTACCGTGATTTAAAATAACGTTCTTAACGATATTTTTTTTTCGGCAGAACATCTCGTTGTTTGCAATATTTACGAAATTTTTGCTGGATTGAGTTTACAGTTAAAGAAAAATATAAATCGTTCGGAGAAATATCGTTGTAAAAAACAATTTGAATAAAAAGTAAAATTTTTTTTTTGGTTTAAAGCCCTGGAGAGCTTAAAATGGAGCCTAAATGGAATATAAGCTGGAGAACCTAAAATGGTAACAACTTGTGTTTAAAGACCAATTCTACATGCTTTTCTTTTAAAATGCGGTTAATTACTTTTAAATTTCTTGTCTTGTAGCGAGTTTTGATACAATTTATATAAAATTTAAAAAAAGGGAAACATTGACTATCTTGAGCACCGTTCGATTCTGATGCATGTATTTATTTTATATTCAACAGATTTTTTGCCCAAAATATGCCACGCAAGATGGATTTCAGAAATCATCCTAACTATTACCTTTGATCCAAACAATTATGCACAAAAAAAAATAAAGCCTAAGTGATGACAATTTTTTGATTGATTTTGGCCAACAATGATGGTTTAATTACTACCCAATATTTGAATCTTGATATCTAGTTAGAAATTTATTTTTACTCAGAAAATAGTCTCAGCGCTTATAGTTTGATGACTTTCTGGAAAATGGATTATAACCTTTTCGGGCTGTTTTTTATTTAACTATAAATAACTATTTTTTTAAAACAAAATCTAATCTATTGGTGTCTTTATTTGGTCCTAATTAATTACGTACTAGCGCGAATCTTTATAACTAATTTTAAATCAAATTTATTTTTCTACAAACTCATTAAAATCATTTTTTTATTAATAAAACTTTGAAATTTGAACAACTGTATCTACATAAACTTTATATATATATATTTATATAATATACTGATTCAGTACATTTATTTATGTTTATGTACTCGTAAGTATATCAAAATATTTCTTATCACCATGAAAAATTTATTTTGTCTGATTTTAAACTTTAAAAAATAAATACAAAACAAAAAAATAATAAAAATGTTTTTTTTTTAACTGTTATCAGTCATTTCATTAATTTATTGATTATACTTAGTATAAAATGATTAATTTCACTAATCAACTATTTCTAGATAGTTAGTTATTTTTATACTTATTTGAAAAATTAATTTTATATATTAAGTATATGTGCAATATAATATAAATATTTATAATATAAATACATGGCAACACTAAAAGCCATAATTAATTCACTAGATATTAAATTATGATAGCCAGTGTTAAATAATAATTATTTATAATCTTAAGTACAAAATTATAGATTTTTCAATTAAATTAATTTACTTATAATAGTTAAGGATTACATGTCTACATGCATGTGGACAGTTTTTAAATCGAAATGATAAATAGAAAATATTTTATTGAAATCTTTATGAGCTGGTTTTTACTTACGTTTAAGAACAATGTTCTGGTATAATGTATATAATTCGCCAGAACGACGATGAATTAATGATTAGGTACTGTCACATATTAACAGGTTAATTAAAATATATTTCTTGATAATTTGAGACTTTGAAGTCGGTCTCAAAACATTCAAAACAATAGTCTAGGTACTTTATCATGTTGCAGCTGGTTTGTTATAAATATCTATGTTATTTCAGTTAATTTCAAAATTCATATTAGTGAAACACTAGTTGTTTCAAAAAATGTCTTCGACCTCATTTTATATTATAATATATTACTACAAAATATTATAATAACAAATTCATCATCATTGTCCTATATACCCATCCGAGGGGCATATGACGGAAATAAAATCTTTCCATCAGCTTCAATCGGCTAACCTCTTCAATTATTGTAGCCACGCTCTTTGGTGGGTGCTTGCTTCGGCTAAACAAATTATTATTATCCTTAAAGTGACGTATAGAATATTTTTTTTCAATAACTTGTTTACAAAAATTTTTTATTGCAAATTTACAACTTTTCATTTAATTTATTGTATAGAGAAAAAAAAAAAAAGGATATAGTCTGAAGGTTCAGTGTCTTAAAATTATTTTTATTCAATTCAATTCATTTGATTTTTCTATTAGCATACACTTAGCAATAAAAGCATATAAAACTAGCATCAAACCAAAATGAAGATGTAATTAGAGGAACTCATATATAAAAATCAAAATATTCGAAACTTGTGTGAAATTTCTTTTCTACTGTATGAAATTTTTTAAATAAAAAGTGGTTCAAAAATTATCTAACAAACATCATCAAAGATAAACAAAAAATTCTTGTATCAAAAATTACAAAAAATTATATGAAAATCAAAAAATCATAGCCACGAAAAGAAGACGTAAATTCAAATGAATGAAATACACACGACCAGAATCCATCTATGATGGTTGAAAAGCCATCACGATAAAGTTGGATAAAGTTTGTTAGCGAAAACGAAATAAATAAATAAAATAAATATAATAAAACATCGGTTGAAATGAAAAATGTAATCACAAATAGAGTCACATAACAAAGCAACAAAAAATAGTAAAAGTTGAAAAAAAAATGTTTATGAAAAGTAGATGTACGTAACGCATGTATGTATCTATTTTACGTTGACTAGAAATTTTTAGCATGAAAATATCTGTACAAATAACATATTTCTAGAAGCATTTACATAATAATGTTTATAATTACTCAAAACTAACTTTGAATAATCAAAATTGCAAAAGTATAAATAGAAATAAACGTATAACTAAAACCTTAGAAAAAAAATTATATTCTGCAAGTTTACATACAAAGTGAATTGCAATAAATAAATTATGTTTATTTTGCTTAATTAAGAACAATTTTGTTTTATGTAAATTTGCACTTTCTTATTTTTACAAACTTTTTTAATAATTTATTAAAAAATTAAAATGTATCATTTGTAAAATAAAAATTAATTTAAAAAAAATTGATAGAAAAGTTGAGGTATAAAAAAATTGAAATTTAAAAATTTGGTTTAAAAAATTATATCTGGTCAGCCTAATTTGAAATCATTAATCATTATTAAAGAAGAATATTATTTTTCTGTGTTGGAAAACTTCATAAACAAATATAATTAATTTTATAGTAAACAAATAATATCAAATCTATAAATATATAATTTTAAAAACTACAAACACACAAAATTTACTACCAAATTACTACGGTTTAAAACTAAAGCTGCATTTTAATTGCAGCTATACATAAAAGTTACATACATACAACATACAACCATACATTAGTAACTAGAACCTTATACGCATAGCATTGTTTTAAATATTTTGAGTGTCTTTCAACATATCTCTAACTTGTTTAAATTTATTTTATATTATATATGTATAAAATATACATATAATATATATGTATATCTATTATTTATTTTATAATATTAGCTATAATTTATAAATTATATCTTATAATTTTGGAACTAATGATCATATGAATGTAACTACATAACGTATATATTTTCAACATATAATCAGCTAAATTATTTTAGAATGTTATTAATCTGTGATTTAAGTTATTAAATTATTTTTATATTATTTATAAATTTGATAAATTATATTGATTAAAAGTGATTCAGAAGTTATATTTAACTTTTGGAGGGAAAATTAAAGTAAAATGAAATTTTCAACATCTAAAACACTAAGCTATGTATAAAGAATATTTTATTACTTACCATCACATTTAGGTGGTTCCTTTTCCAATTTCTTAAAAAATAAATCTCTAAGTGCTTCAATTTGTTCTGATGTTGGCGTTGGTTCCGGCATTTTGTTTTATTTTTTGGTTAAATTTTTGATTTTTTATATTATTATATTTTTGGTATTTTGTATCACTTTGCTTAATTTTATTTTTCTTATTTTTTTTTTTAGAAACTTTTTATATTTAATTTCACAGAAATTGTAATAAAAAAATTTCCTTCTTTTTATTTACTACACCTTTTATGCACAAATTTTTAAATCACTAATTTAAAATTTTAGAACTTTTTGCTG
Organism: Argyra leucocephala; assembly: GCA_963942445.1. Taxonomy (NCBI): domain Eukaryota; kingdom Metazoa; phylum Arthropoda; class Insecta; order Diptera; family Dolichopodidae; genus Argyra; species Argyra leucocephala. Next base: position 47,321,008 of record OZ012679.1, on the reverse strand, counting down.
TAGTTTTATTTTTTGAAATGAATGAATAACGGTAATGAATAACATGTATTTTTAAATACAAAAAAATAAAAATAGAAAATAAAAATTAATATGCAACCAATCAACTTATCAGTTTTGTTATATTTTAATGACTGAATTTAATATTTTATTGTATTTTGAATTAAAGTGTTAAAATTTAAAGTTAAAGAAATTTTGTTGTTGTTGCTGTTGTAGTAGTGGTTGTTGCTTTTCTTGATAAGAGAAACTATAAAATAAATAACGGGTCGGGTGTTTCTATTGTTAAATTGTATTTAAAGCACGTGCTAAATTAATTAAATTCTGAGAGTTTATATTTTTGAGAATAAAAGAAAATTATATAATTAAATTAAATTTACATTTTATATTTCTATTAACGTTCAATCACACGAAGAACTTATGTACAAAACAAATGTACAATAAATAATTACAATTGAAATATTTTATTTCTCTTTCTCACTTCATTTAGTTTTGTTTTGATTTAATTTTTATTCAATGCTTATTGAATGAAATTGAAAATTTGTATTTTTCACATTTTAACTGAAGATTTGATTAGGAGAAATTAAGTAGGGTTATGTTAAAATAAATGAGATAAATTCTGATTGTAGATTTTTAATTTTAATGAATTAATTAAACATATTTATTAATATATTTAGAAGATTTTGCTTAACCGAATTTGTAATATGAAGATTGACTTAGGTCAGGTCTATTTAATAATTAATTTAATTTAAGAACTTATATTATATACCTATACTCGTACATTAGTCAATGCAAGAGCAAGATCATTTCAAAATTGAAAAAATAAATTTCATTATGGAAGACACTAAGAAGGAGACTATAGCGTGAGAAATTTACTCTGTAGTGTGAGTAATTGAATGTGCAGGTAGCAGTCAACAGTTTACTAAATCAGATAAATGAATGAATTATCGATTTACGAATTGCAACATTAACAGCTTTACAAATTTTTTTTATTTTATTTTATTTATTTTTTTTATTCAAAGTTAAATATTTTTGACTTAGTATATAAGATCTGATAGATACGAGATTTTTTTCGTGTTCTTGGCAATAACTTAGGTAGCATTACCTTTTTGTGCTTAATTAAGTACGACTCGGCAAGTATATACTACAACATTTATAATATTTCGAGTATTTATTTATCAAATTACTGGCTTATCAAATACTAAATAGAATTGCTTCATTTTACCCAAGTTGGTACTAGATTATACTCTCTATTATTTTTTAACATTTTAATATATCAATTTATTTATTTAATACCTACTGCACCCCCAGCGTGTAAATCTGATTAAAGATAAATTTTAATAAATAATTAGAAAATGAATAGATTGTCTTAATATGATTGTGATTAGTGTAGGAAAAACAAATTTATTTTAATTGTATTTCTGTTAAGGAGTATGTACTAAGCATTTCCATATGAAGATCCAACTGATGACAAAATTTCAATAATTAACGTTTAGAGGCTTATTTGGAACAACTTTCACCGCATTCTTAAAAATTTACTAATGTATTCTACTAAAGCCTCGCTAAATTTTATGCTCATAAAAGCTTTTTTTATTTTTATGTTTATTTTAAGGTTAAATCGAACATTCTTATTTTTATATTTAAATAAATTATTACTATACTTTTAAAATGTAATTATAAGCAGAAGCAGAACTTTTGTGGGATTACAGAAATCTGTATTCCTGTTCCCTTTTATTTTATTCTATTACACTAGAATCTAGATCGTGCGGTTTTAGCCTGTTCAGCTTTCTAATAGCTTAATCGCTAATTAGGTTTCTATGTTGAGTCAATTTATTTTCGTGTTATGGCATATTTTGTGATTACGTCACCTATTTGTTTTATTTTTAGACCTCTGTGAATATCTTCTTTTGAATTATAGCGATATGCATTCTTGATAGTTCTAAGAAATTCATTTTGTCAGCGCTGTATAATTAATAACTTAATTAAATTAGAGTATGAGCTGAGGTTACACTGTCATGTCTTTGACTTTCTGTTTGATTTGCATTGCTTTTTGTTTCACGTGATGTTTCCAGTTAATACGCGAGTCAAGATGTGTAGAAGCTTATATCGATTAGAGATTAATTGCAGACAGCAATTTTACGTTTAAATATTTTAATAAAAGTGGAAATAATTTCAAAGTACTATAGTAAATCATTTAAATAATATAAATTGGCCGACTTAAAACTTAGTATGAAAATTCGTTATCTTAGTTATGAAATAATATTTGATTTACCTAAATATTTTATTTTTATAATATTTTTATAATAATACAGTAAATAGAATCTCTACTTATACTCATTATAATTCAGTAATTCCTGATAAATACGGAGATCAAAGATGCTCTGATTACGCAATATTCGGCTAAATGATCAATTTGGAAAATAGCGGAGACATGTACCGATTATATACAATACCTAGCCTCAATTTCAGATTAATTTTTTCCATCTGTATAACATCTAAATCAGATTGGGTAGTTAATTATATAAACTAGCAGCACCGTACTTAATTAAGCACGAAAAACTTATTCTACCTAAGTTACTGACAAGAGCATAAGAAAAAAAAATCTGTATTTATTAATCATTTATTAACCATCTATACAAATTGCTAATTCGTCGTTGTCAACGAATTAGCAATTTGTATAGATGGTTAATAAATGAAGACCGGAGTTGTCTTTGGAATGTTTATTGAGAGGTTCCAATTAATCTACTACTATAGTAGCATTTTCCAAGGGTAAGTATTAACCATTGGATCACCCCATTATCTGGAAAAAACAAATCTCGAACGAACAAAAATCTCAAAAAAAAAATCTCGAAAAACAAATCTAAAAAAAAAGTATCTCGAAAAATAAAATTTGGAAAGCAAAAATCTTGAAAAAAAACCACGAATTTCAAATCTTGAATTCGAGATTTTTTAATAACATTTATTTACAGAATAAAATCGTTTTCCAATTATAATATAAGCAAATTGAAAAGAAAATCCAAATAAATATATCTGAAAAAGTAAATATTTAAACGTTATTAGAGGGAATTAAAGAGTAGGATTCAAAATAAACCAATCAAAATATTACAGGGTATTCTCTTTTTTCAGAATGTTAAACTTAATTATTTTTATGCATACCCGCTGTTGGGTGCAAGAAAGGGAATATATCCCATTTTCCCCAAAATATTTTTACATTAATTATTTTTATGTAGCCACTGTTTGGAGCAAAAGGAGAGATATATATCTTTTTGCAGAATACATACATACTTTTTGGGATACTGGACCTCTCCAATAATGTCCCTATACCATCTTAATTACGTCTGGCAAGTTTGGAAAAAAAAATGTTTTCTAGGGCCTTTCATTTCAAAATCTGAGACTTAGACCTCTTTGAAAATTTCTCTTTGTGCGTTTGTTCATTATGTGAGCCAAGTTTGGAAAAAAATGTTGAAAGCTTGGATTTTGACCCTTTCGGATTTTGAAAGTTTGAATTTTAATATTTGAATTTGGAACTAGAAATTTAATTATTTTAGATCTAGAAATTTAATTATCGTAAAAACGAAAAGTAGCTTCGTATATTTTCTGAAATTTGAAATATTTTTAAAATTTGCAATCTCCGAATTAATAATGATTAGGGTCGTATGAATGTAGATAAATAAAATTAAACCAAAAATTATTTTAAATTAATATTCGAGTATATTTTTCCTTATTCGACATTTTTGAATTCAGAAATTAACTATATTTGACATTTTTTTCTTCAACATTAAAAAAAAAAAAAAATTCGAGATTTTTTTTAATTCGAGGACTTTTTTTCCGAGATTTTTGATAATTCGAAATTTATTTTTTCGAGATATCGGGGGTGAACCATTAACAATAGCCTAAACTAGGAGTTCATATTATCATTAAATATAATCACAGCTATACTGACCATCTATAGCAGAGTCGAGTTTTTTTTCAGTCGATCGCCGTAATAAAAATTTAAAAAAAAACAGTTATTTTTTTATTTTTTGACTTTTTACCGCCAGTTTACCACCAATTTTATAAAACATTGAAATCATCAGAGGAAATTCAAGATGTGGGTATATTTGGACTAGCTGCAGAAGACTAGAAGAGGAATTCTAAAAGGTAAATAATTAATCATCAATCAATCGATGTAATCTATATCGCATAACTATGCATTTATATAAGAATGAGTTTCATCGATATGACTTCAGAGAAAGATCTTTTAGCAAGTCTTCCACTAAGAGGCAACCGGTGGGGAGGAGATTTATTGTGAATTCATTAAATTTGTGGAAAATTACCATTACCATCAACATCTAAGGACAAATATTAAATTCATATTAAAAATTATTATTTAATATTTATGATTATGAACTGAATAAATTATAAATATTCCGAAAAATTTTCTTTAATTTCTAGTCGATCTTGCATTCTTATTTTCAGATTGGGTCGATCGTCATCAAGAAAAGTTGACCTGATCTATAGTGATAGTCCAGCGACAATTAAGACTTTAAAATTATTTTATATCAAGGCCGATAATGATAGGCAAATTTACGATATTCGATTTAAATAAAATATACAAAGTAAAACTCTGTTGGGTCAGGAGCAAATTATGTAGGGGTATTCTTGCTTAAAAGCTCTTTTTAATTTCTAATTGGTTGATTTTGGAATGTAGTTTGACTTAACTTAATCAAATTTTTTACGAAAATCGAGATTAATTTTATTTTACAAATTTAACTATTCTATACTTAAATTAAAATATAAAATGTCTTCCTACTAAATTATGAAATTTTAGTACAAATTTAATTATTTCGTATGAGAATTTATTTTGATGCAATTGAAGACTTTTGAAAGTGGTGTAGACAAAAAAACATGTTAGAGATGTATCACCTCAGTTCATTGCAATTTAATAGTGAATAGTGTTATACCTCTATAGATAGACAATTTATTCGTAATTAAATGCTATTTAAATTGAATTTGAAGTCCAGCTTATATTAAAAAAAATAGTTTTTTTTTAATTGTATGTAAATTTTTTTTTTGTTGTAAAATACTTAAAACATTTGAATTTTTTTCTTATTTTAAATAAAATTTTGAAATAATTTGAGAAAAAAAAATTACATGAATTATTTGGTTTTAGGTTAAGGTTTCTAGGTTAAATAACAAATAAGTAAATTTATATGATAATTTGATTTTATGGAAGCTTTAAATGAATAATCGAATATACATACATTAAGTATTATGTGTGTACGACAACAATGAAAATTTAAAAAGAAGGTTATTTACATGTGGTGGTAGTTAGATATAGAAGTCATTGTGTCTCAAATAATTCGAAACTTATTTTTTTTATTAAATATTGTGATTTTTTTTTTGTAAATTTAAATGAAATGGTTGTTACTTATTTAGCTTTATTTAATCATCATCATGTGTCAACAACATCTAGAGGTGAGTTTTGGATTTTTTTTTAACAATGTTGCTCCATTCAGACTGGATATATTGATAACAATTCTCCAATTTCGAGCACTGAATATAACGACATTGAATATAATGTCCACCTACTTCGTTCTTGATCTTCTTCTTGCCCGAGTTAGGTATGGGTTGTAGTTGTATATAAAATATATTATTTTGAATACCTTCTTCTTCTATTTTGACGACATGTCCTACATTACATCAGACTAAGGCCTTTGTGTCTATGTGAACCAAGCTATATCTTCATCTCCATTGATTAGCCAGATAATTTCATCATTTCTTCTTCTTTCGCAGTCGTTATATTTTTTTTTTTTAATTTTCTTCATCTCAAATAATATACGAATTGCATTGTCATCATTAGCCACCAAAGAGCAGAGCTCACTGCAACTAAGTTATTACTTACCTTATAATTGTTTTACATGTTGATGTTAGCTTGGATCGTCATTATATTTAGATTGCAGTAGCTTCAAACCTGTGTACGATTGTGTTATTATCGACCTTATAATTGTTTTATATGTTGATGTTAGCTTGGATTGTTTTATCTAAATTGCAGTAGCTTCAAACAACACTTTCATTATGTTGCTACCGCCCTCCTAATTGTTTTATATTTTGATGTTTCCATAATCATACATCTAAATTGTAATAGCTTCTTATAATAGCATTAGTTGTTTGCCTGTAAAATATTATTTGCATAACTGCATACTGTTGTGACTTCGTTTTATGTTTGTTTAGTTTGAACATACACTTTAGCAGTTAGTTTTCCAAATAATATAAAAATTTCAATCATTATTCTATAAGATTTACATTAGACTAAAAAGTAAATCTGCTTTCTCTTTTACGACCTAATTCAACATTAAATTTGCCTGGGGTACTTTCTGACAATACAGTTTTTGCCTCAAAACTGTTTATCGGTCTTAACCATTGTAGCAAACCTTTTTGGTATTGCAAAGATCATTAGCATCAGTTGTTGTTAATTTGTGCTATCAAACTTACTTGCTTAAAATCAGTTAAAATATTATTTAAGTTTGGACCAAAATTATAAGATTTGTCCATGCCTTGCCCAAGTAAAAATATTTTATCTGTAGTCGATCGATCCACACTGATATTCTTCTATTATTAATTAAGCTATCCTTTTTCTTTTATATTATATTTATTATTAGAATTTTATATTAATGTTTTGGAGACTTAAAAACTATGTACTAGGTATAAATAATACTAGAGGTAAAACTAAATGAATGTATTTGAATCGGAACTCTTATAATATTCAACGGACAAAATGACATTATTGAAAACTACCATTCAAAGGAAGACTTTAGTAGTAACCAATAATAATTACATGTATTTTAAATTTAACCAAACTTTTATACAGGATGACAGCTTTAATTTTTAAAAGAAGTATTAATAGGAAAAAAAATTATCTAGACAGGTAGCCTATTTTGAAATTTGACATGGACCAGGTGGTCAAAGAAAATCGTATTAAAAAATAATATCTAAAATATATTCACTACAGCTTCGAATATATGCAAGGTAGAACAATCTGCTTTTATAATATTGATAGTTATGTCAGTAAGACAAATAATAATCAAACATTACATCTAGTACCTACATAAGTCTGAATTTCCATTCACTGTAATTTAGTTTTAATATCTTTTATTAACTTTAATATTGTTTATAGGAATATCTTAAATTAAACTCATAATAAAATATCTACTGTTAATTTTCAAGAATTATTTTGACGGTACGGCTTTGGCTAGAATCGAAATAGAAATATTTTTTTATTAACCGGTTTTGATTTTGAATTAATAAATACAAAAAAATTTGTTCACATTTTTATGCGTTGAATCTTCCTGTACAATTATATACACATCTATCATGTCAAATTTGCGATTTCTCAGATGACTCCCAGCAAAAAGAATATAAACTATAAGAAGTCGCACCAGAACAAAAAAAATGAACTAAAAATGGTAAGATCTTCAATTTATAAGTATGTATATATTGTACATATCTAATGGAAGTATATATGATAAATATCCTTATTTATTGAACAAATATATTTTTAGCTGTTAAAAACCTGGAATGATTAAGTCTTGCAGCTTTTGGTACAGCCTAACTGCAGTGTTTTCTAAGTAAAATTAAAAGTAGAGAATCTTTAATAAACCACGTTTTGTTTTTTCTTCTGTTACAATATAATATTAAAGTGGGTCTTAAAGGGGTAGGAATTCCATTAAATATTTCATAATTTTCCATAAAATAATTTTGTTATAAAAAATTATTTTTCTTAATAATGTTAATTTTTCATTAACATAAATATCTACAGATGTGGTTTCAATTAAAATAAATGAATGCCTGTCAAATTTGATTTTCTAAAAAAAAAATCCAAATGAAGGCTATCTGTCGAACAGTTCTTTAAAAGTTATTTGCTATTTTAGAAATATACTTCATTTGCAGTTTTAAAACTTTAAATTTGCTTTTAACTTGAATTATAATTAACCAACAGGGGTTCCTAGTATAAATAATACAGATAAATTAAATCAAAATTTTTAACAGTCGAACGAAACAAAAAATTTAAAAAAATTCATATTTTATAAAATTCCAAGTTTTGTCAGACATTATAAAATATTTAAATAAATATAAAAGTAAATACAATACAAAAATATAAAAGTACAAACATATAGGTATATAAGTTTCGGTTTTGCTTTTAAATTGAACTTACTAATACATACTAAATATTTAAATACGTGTTTACACTTTTATACAAAATTTGTAAACATTTATTATCATGTACCCCGAAGCCAAATTTTTAGCAGCATACTGTGCAGCTAAATTTTTAGCAGCATAGCTTATAGTTTATATCATTTTTGGTGTTACTTAGGTACATTAATTTTTTAAAAAAAGTTGTGCATAACATATTTATTGTTTCATCATGTATATTTTCGGAACTGTAGTGGATAATTAGTTCAATATTATTTTTCTAATCCGATTTTTCTTTAACCCCCCAATCTGGCCCAATTAATTAAATTTACTAATAGTTCACTTGTCTACAACAGTTTTTGTCCTAAAATACTCCAAGCAATGAAATGACCCCCTAAAAGATTTTCAGGTTGAACCGGATCACCCTTTAGTAATTAGTTTTAAAATTTTAATAAATACAACAAATATACCATTGAAAAGAATTAATAAAAAAAATTCTAAAATTTTGCAATTATTTAAATTATAAATGTTGTCATAAATATTTTAAAACACAATTATTATTCATATTTAATTTTCATTTCATTGTTTTTCGCGAACAACAACTGTTATAATGCTTAACATTGAACTCCTAAAATTTAGTACATATGTTTTTTTTTTATTGTTATTTTAATTAACAAAAATATTTAAATAAAATTAATTTTTTCTACTACAACTTTTCATACTTAATCTTTAAATTGTATAAACAAAAAAAAAAAATCCCAACATACTGTTGTTATCATAATATAACAGTAAAAGTACACAAAAAATTAATGTACTCTCTGATATACAATGTAAAAAAAATATTTATTGTGGTGGAAAATTAATGTAAACAATAACAATGAACTGAATTGGGTGAATAACCCCCCCGCTATCAATTCTAAAACAAAATACTAAAAGCAAAAAAAACTATTCAAATGATACTTACTAAGTAATTCTAAATTGCATTTTTTAATAATTTTTTTGTTTACAATAAAACGAAAAAAAATAATAAAAAAAAGAAATAAAATAAAAACAATAAAACTTAAAAGAAAAATTAACAAAATTTTACGTTTTGGATTTTTTATGAATGAAAAATAAATATACATAATATATTTTTATACGAGTAAGTAAGTATGTGTATCCTAATTTACGAAATCAAAGTGTATCTAATGTGAAATATATGTATTTTTATGTAGTAACATATACGTGTATAAAATAAATGTGTTAAATACAGGAATCCTTAATAAATTATAATGATCATGGATGATCATCATAATAAAATATTGCTGGGGCATTAACATTTAACCGCTTAAGTCGAAATTTAAAACTTTTCAGTATGATCTTTTGAAAATAATAACCATTTTCAAATTGTTCTGTAAAAAATTGGGAAGAAATAAAAAGTCCAGTGTATTTTCGTAATATTAATTTTTATTTAAGTTAAAATTTTGAATATATTTAAATTATAAATTATAGTCAGAAATCAAAAAAAATAAAAAACTAAGCTACTTAACATAACGGCAGAATAAACTTATAAGCGTTATGTTAAATATATCTAAGTCATAAATTACAGTCAAAAATAAAATAAAATAAGCTACTTAACATAACGGCAGATTGAACTTATAACCGTTTATTCATTTTTAGGTAAAATCTCGGACAAAATCTCGGTGCGGGACGAATGTTGACTTTTCCAAATTCCGCTTTTTTAAACTCGGCTTTTTAGAATCCCGCTCTTATTAAAACTCCCGATTTAAGTGTATTTATACCAAGAATGTACTTATTTTAATTTATTGCATATATAGCCGCTGTTGGACCTAAAAAAGTGAATATCTGCCTTTTTCAGAATATTTATTTTAATTTTAAAAAGATTTTAAAAAGCGGAATTTGGATAAATCGATATTAGAGGCAGACCCCAAAATTTAATATAACCGCTAAAGTAAATATAAGCTGATATATTTTTCTATAGAATATTTTCCATATAATAATAATTGATTATGTTATAACGGCTTACGTTGGTGTAAGTTATTATATCATGTACCATATACAGTATGGCTGATTTAAGCGAGTAAATTAATGTGATTTTTTCAACTTTGAAAATTCATAAAAGCTTCAGAATTTTTGTGGAAGATAGAACTTTGCACGTTGAATGTAATGGTAGAAATATCTCATTTTTCGATTATGTCGATTTAAGTGGTTATATATTATTATTGCCACAGATTTCAGTCTGATTATTTATGTAAATAAAAACAGGACAGGGGTAGTACGAGAACTAAGAATTTATAGTGTTATAGAAAATAATTAATTAGAATTGATTTAAAGTCTAACCACGAAAAAAAAATTTATATACGCATAGTATTACATTGATGCTAATTTCAAAATACAGAGTACGAAATGTTAAAATGCGAAAATAATTTTGCGAAAGTAGAAATATGCTGTTAGATTCTGGAAGATTTGTGTGGTGAGATTATAGTGGAAGATTTTACGCAAACAACGTTGCTTACACTCATATACGATTCACTTGGTACAGGAATTAAAGTCACGAGACCATTACATTAATCGTTCTTTTGCCAGTGGATCAAAGGGTAGTTGGAAGCTGACCCGTTCTTTTGGTTAAATAATTATGTTAACAAACAAAATTGTCGTATATGGAGTGAGATCAATTCATAAGAGGCCCTACGAACTCCATTACTTCGAGAAAAATTTTCACAGTTTAGTGTGGTTTATAAGCTGATGGCATTAATTTGGACCTTATTTATTCAAAAATGAGGACAGAGAACGGATTACGGTTAATTAAGATCGTTATCGCACCAAGATTGATGACTATTTATTTGAAACTATGGCTATTTATTAATTCGGACGAAATGTGATTTAAAGAGGACGTGCGAAAAATGGACCTGTCAAAGAAAAGTTAAAATGCTATGCATAAAAACAAAAATAGTGTGAAATTAGTTTGTGACTGACGATTGTTATTGACCTAGAACAAATACTAATTTCATCGACTGAAAAATCAGCCATAAATACAAAATTGAAAGACAGGAAGTTGTCAAAAAGAAAACTCGGAAATTGGTTTAACTTAATAGAACTGATTATAAATATATGATAATGAGTATATTGACAAGTCCCTGTTTGCATAAAATGTAGAATTTCTAAATGTCTGAGACACTTAAGAAGACCTCAAGTACATATTTTTTTTTTTATGAATGGGAAGTTAGTTCTCTGTAAGCGCGACTTTTTCAGATCTATTGCACTTCCCCGTTTATTATCTTAGAATTGTATGTTAAATTTATAAAAAAATTTTGATAAAACTAATCCTGAAAAAAGGACATTATCCTCTTTTTTGTATCCAACAACGGCTAAGCATATAAAAATGGTGCAGGGGAATATTCTGGAAAAATGTTTTACCTAAATATATAATATGAATACCTAAATATTTATATTTTATCTAAATCATGGGAAATGATGTTGATGGGATTTTGGTTGGCGAAATTTCGATACGATCCCGTTGATAAGCCAGAAATTTGATTACTCGAAAGAACATTATATAGTAAAAATATGTAGTAAAAACTTGCTGTGACGTACATAATAAAGTGACATGAATAAAAGCAATAACAAGGATCGATTTTGTGGCAAAAGTCATGATAAATTTTGTTTTTTTATGGCTTTGGGGACTAACCCTTAAAAAATACACAATATCATTAACTGTTTACACTCTTTACAATTGTAAATTTAGAAGCGGTCTAGTGGAAGTAAGAATTACAGTTTAAAAAAAACCCTTAAGTCACTTATATTTATTATCACAAAAATAATTTTTACAAATTGAAACAAAAGTGAAATAAAAATCCTATTTAGTTAGTGACCAGTGGAAAAATCCATTTTCAAAATTCATATGTTAAGTTAATTCTAGTATCACAGAAAAAACAAAAACAATTTTAATATTTAATAACTTCAAAGATCGTTACATTGGAACCAAATTTCCATTTAGTCTAGAGTTGGACGATCCGGTTCAAAAGAGGACTTAAAATTCAATTATTGTACACCCTTTCCAATACGTAAATTGAAAAGTAGTGGTCAACTACCTATAATTCACAACTAATTATTTGCGATTCATAAATTTTATATATGATTAATTTTCAATTGAATATTTATGAATCGAAACAATTGTTTACGTCTGACTCAGAAAATATATATCCACTTAACAATATAAGAAATCCGGCATCGCATTTCGTTTTGCGAATTTGAAATGCAATGTGAAAATTAAGAATAATTTAAATATTTATAAAAATGAAACGAAAGTTGAAATTTATTTTTTTATATACATAATTCCCAGTCTATGGTGGACATCAAGATAAATTTTTAATTTTGATTAAAATTTTGTCGCCGACATTTTCGTGTCGTACTATTTGCGAAAATATCATTTAAACACATTTGTTCGAAATTTGTCATATTTTGGCTCCATACAATGTTCTGGGTTTTTCATTGTGTTTCAAGCTTTAATGCAGAGACTTTCAAGTAAAATTTCCTGCTGACATACAACTAATACATACAGCCATTTCTAAAGAATTGACTCGCTGTTTATTTTTGAAAAAATTCTGAATCTCTACAATTGTTTTAATTGTTGGTTGAATTTCAGCAGCTGTATAGAGATTTCTCTGCTGAAAAGCCAATTTTAAGGTGATTTTTCTTTCACGTTCGATTTTGAAAATGGTATCTTATCGTATTTGGATTGTGGTTATTTTGATTTTGGAATTCTGGATTTTGTCGTTTAGATTTAGTCCATTTGGTTTTTTCCATTAGGAATTTCGTAGCTATTCCACCTACAAGCTTTTGGAAACTTCCCATATAAAGTGCTAATAAAGATTTTTTCCTGAGGTTCTGACAACCTTATCTTATTCTTACTGTTCTTGAAAGTTTAAAGTACATTAACAGTTTTTCGCGCGGATTTTGTATGCATGGATTTTAATTTTTACGGATTGTGAAATTAGGGATTTTGATTTATGGATTTCAATATCAACCCAATTTATTTAAATGTATTTGGTATAGTGAGAGTGTAAGACCATCAATGCAATTTATAAAGAAGGTTTTTATATAAACTGCATTGGTGAGAGTAAAAGCAACTTAAAAGGGCTTCTGCACACTATTATCAAACCGTTTTGTAAAAATATTATTGTCCAGCACTTCACTGTCAAACAAAGGGGTACATTTATCAAACAACGGATTGACAGCTTTTTCGTTTTTTTATTAGAAAATTTGGCAAAACTTCCTCAACAATTCACTGAGTATACCTATAAATAATTTTTTTCTTTAATTTATTAACTGGAATATATTTCGTTATTAATTTATTTAATCGGATATTTGCAATTAAATATTATGAAATAAATTTGTTTTTATGCTACCAAGGCAGCCAATTTTTGCACAAGTCTTCCAGAAATACAATTTTTATATAGATGTTGGCGTGGGTCAATTTTTCATCACTGACGCGATGAGTCTTCAAGAACATGAGTGATAGTTTTACCGGAAACTGGAATCTACTTTTCCGTTTTTTTTTCTCAGCGACGATACTTATACGATAAATCAAAAACAGTTAAATAATTGAAATAATTGATAACATCTTTAAATTACACAAATTGAACGAGATAAGAGTTAAACAAAAAGCAAAATAATTTTTAAAATTTCATCATAAATCGAAAGAAGAAGGTAATAATTCTATTTTCGATATAATTTCTCAATTTTATTTTAGGTGACAGTTATAGCGCGTAAAAAACTTTGTTTTTAATTTTACAGCAATATTAGATATAAAATTTGAATATGAAATTATAAAAATGGTAAAAACTATTCTAAAAAATAAATTCAGTTACAAATTTTAACAATTTATATCCGCTATTTTATATAAAATAAATTTGATTATTTTACCGTTATTTTTAATTTTTACTGTTACCTTAAAATTGATTTTTTTTTTATAAAATTCTTATCTTAAAAGGTCAATATTTGTAACTGAATTTGTTTTCTTAGAACATCTTTTGCTATTCTTACAACTTTATATATTAAAATTGTGGTGTCTACTGCAGCTACAGCAAAATTAAAAACAAAAATTTTACGTACCGCTATAACTGCAGCCTTAATCAATAATCTAACATTCTAACACTTTTCGGACACAAATTGTCCCTGAAAACACCCTATGTATAAAAAATAAAATTATTTTATTATTATTGTAGAACATATTTTGTTTATAACTATGTACATATAGCTATATGTATATTTTATATACCGTATCACAAGTATTTATTAGAATTTTTGCGCAATAATTAGAATATTTTATTCATTCATTGAATTTTATTGCAAGTTTTTTTTGTTTTTTTTTTTGTATTATTCTATATTGATTTTCACTTTTTCTACTTAAATTTAAAACTTAAAATTTTCTATATTTTTATTTTTATAATAAAAATTAATTTTTTATTTCTTTAATTTTGGAAGCTTAACGCGCACGTCTTTTCCATACTCGTGTTGATCTCTAACTAAAAAAACACTGAAAACATAAAAAAAAAAATAAACAATCTGTTTTTTTTTATCTCCCCTATATTATTGTATAGTTCAAAATCGGCATAAAATAAAAACTAACAAAAATAACAAAATAATAAAAATTGTTGAATAAAGTAGAAATGAAAAACGAATTTATAAAAAAAAAAAAAATAATAATAATAAAAGTTAACAAAAAAAAAATTCAGTCAATCAGTCAGTATGTTGTCTGGGGCTTTTATTATCTCGTCATCATTTCTACATAATATATATGGATACATTCCAGTATTACTATACATATTTGTAGTTTTTTCTGTTTTTCTTTGTTTTTGTTTTCTTTAGTTACTTCTGGAATTAGTTCAAGTCCAAAGTACCGTTTGTTTTGTATAGAGAATCTAAATATTATTAAAATATTCAATTTTATATTTGTTTACTATACTATTACCACTACTACTATTATGACTACTATAACCCCAACCCAATAATCTATACTATCTTATATTGTGCATTACCATCACTATGCGACCACTGTTTTAGAATTGTCATTTTTGTAATACAAACAAAAATAATGCAAAATAATTGCAAATTTTTATATTTTTATTTAGTTTGTTTTTATTAACGGCTTCTTAGGTGTATTTTTTTAAGGAAAAACTGATCCGACTATACTAAGATATAGTATCTATTATAAATTGATGTGCTGAAAATGCATAGCTGAAAAGCTAGTTCCTATAAATTTATAATTTATAGGGACTAGCTTTTGAGGTAGATTCAAACATATATAATTTATAGGTAGTCTATAATTTTGTCGTAGATTCGAACAAAGTTCTGTACAAATTTTGACAATACAAAATCGACCTTTTGTATGGGAAATCTGGTAGATGTTGACGCAGATTTTATTTTTTTTGTTTTCAAAATCTAGTAGATTTTGTTCAAGTTCAAGAAAACTTTTTTTTTTGGGTGATTGATGGTAATCTAGACACAATAAACACAATGAACCCCGTAGCACACTCCTCCTTTTAAAACTAGTCCGACGGACTAACCATTCAAATTTTTTGCTAGTGTTATTTTTCTATAGGAAAAATTTACAAAATTCCATGGTATTAAATTTAGTGGCTTAGTAGTTCTTTTAAGCCTTCTGATATCATTTTGATTATCTAGCAGTTGAATGGCCTCAACGTTAACATGATGACCCTCCAGACGAGCCAAATACTTTGTTGCATATCTTTTTATTTCATTTGTTATACAAGAAATTTTTAGATCTCTGTGCAAGTCACTGTTTTTTTTTTTTTTATTATAGCCAAAACTTAGATTGTAAAACTTTAAGTTTTTGGGCACTGCACCGTTCACTATTTGAAAGAGGAAAGGATAGTTAAAGGAAAGGTAATAAAAAGGAAGAAGAAAAGTTTTGTGGAAAAGAGAGAACATCTTGTTAATTTCCGTTTTAAGCCTTTGTGAATCGTATCAAAAAGGCTTCTCTCAATGGGAATGCTTCGATTGGGACGCGATTCCACAATCGAAGTGTTCTAACTATAAACAAAATTTACATAACCAGACTTAAACAAACTCGGAATTTTCACTGTGAAAGGGTGGGCACTTAATGCCTCTCGTTTTATGTGATGAAATTGCTTGAGAGAACTAAGAAGTGATTTTAGTTCCTTGGAACAGTTGCCAACGCAAAGTAGATATAGATATCTATAAAATAGAGTGAGTGCTCCAACAATACGACGATGACCAAGTAGTATAAGGGATGAGGTCACATTTCTGTCGCCTATGCTATAAGACGAATGGCACGGTTTTGAGCTTAGTCCAAAAAATTTAAAGCAGTTTTTGAGGCACCTGCACATAAATGTGATTTATACTCGAGCTTGGGTCGTATATATGCTTCATAGATTTTTATAGAGGTCTCGAGATGAAAAATAAGTTTTGAATTTGAGTTCCGAGAATATTCAGGTCTTTAAGTCGCTGAATACCTTGATTTTGAAAACGGAGAGCTGGTTCGAATACTGTTAGCTTATTTGCTAACAAGATAGCTTTGAGTTTTTGAAGTGTTAAAATCGACTCTGTTTGCTTTACCCCAGTTTGAAACTTTGGCTAGGTCATGATTGAGCTTTTCGCAAAATCATATCATGAGATCACCGGTGGAACGTTAGGCTCGAAAGTCGTTTTGACTATCATGAATTATACCTCTACTATCAAGATATTTCTTCAACTTTTTCACAACATTGATCAAAATTTCCATTGTTTTTGAAATAATGGAAGTAATACCTGTGGGCCTATAGTTCGAAGGATTTCTTTTTCACCTTTTTTCGAAATAGGAAAAACTTAGGAAAAATTTTCTAAAAGGACGGGTATGTTCCCGAAGAAAAAAACAAATGGAATAAGTGGCGCAGAGGTTTGGAAATGGCGAAGGTGGCAAAATACTATTTAATGAAATTCGTTTATGATGATCAGCCGAATATCGGAATGTGAAATCAAATTTCATTTTTATTCTTTACTTATAATACCTATATAAATTTAAGACGAACATTAACATCTTTGTAAGTAATTCTTCTACTTTCCCAATTTCCCTTTCCCTCGTTAACCAAACGTACCAACTGGTATAAAACATCTCCACTTAATGTTTTGAATCAAATAATAAAAACTAAAACTAAAGTGTTCTATTTACTATCTACTTCAAGTCATAATCAAGTCATCATACTGGTTAACACAAAACCTAAAAAGAATAAAACAATGATGCGGCCAATTTTATGCTACTGATCTGAAACTCCAAAAAAATCAGATTTTTTTTTTACTGTAACCATAGGCAGATAGAATTGATTGTCAAACCCGTTACAGCCAATAGAAGTCAACAGAATTTTAAATAGAAGTCGACAGTATTAAAAAGATAAAAGATGTTGGATCTCTGATATTATAAGTCTAAAGACAATAATTTTGTCAAAAATCTCAGATTTTTTTTTAATAAATCACGAAATTTGTTACTTTTGGAACGGTAATATCACCAACAACTAACAAGTGAATTTAGCAAATAGACTCATAAATGTATGTTTATTTTAGAAGTTAAAACAGAGCAGCTTCAGAAAACATGTACTATATACACTAATACTTCGATATACGGCACCTCATTAAGCAGCTGTTTCGCAGTTACAGTCTTTTCCAATTGTTCCTCTGTTTCTTTATACGGCTTTAAATATTAACCGTAAAGCGAGGTAAATTTGAAAAATTGTGTCAAATTGAAAAGTATGATAAGGGTTACAAATTTGAATTTTAAAGAGTTTTTCGGGAATTTCCCATGTTATCTCAATAAAACATGAGAATACATATGTACTGCATACATACATTACATAAATATATATGTGCATATGCGACTTTCTCTGGCCTACAATTTTGTTTTTTTCACTATCAAAAAACTATCAAAACTGCCATTACATGAATTTATATGCTAATAAATGATTCGTTATACGGCATATGCCTTTGCGGCCAATTTCTTGGGAACGAGTAAATGCCGTATATCGTAGTATTAGTGTAATTAATCAAAAATTGTCAAGTTTTACTGTATTTATTCCAAAATTGCATTCTGAAGAAGTTTTATATTTTAATTCAACCAATTTGACATTATTAAAATCCTTTTTTTTAATTAAAACTTAGATTAGTGGTAGTATTTACAGCAGATTGACAAATTTATTAAATTATTCAGATATTTATCGCTTTTACACTAATATTAAAATTTTTATTAGAACCTTACATTTTACAGGGTAATTTATGAAATTGTAATTACATTATTTGAAATCACCAAAAACAGATATAGGTACAGTGCCATACAATTATTTAGAACAGTTTGTATATTTAAATATTTCTTTTACTTTGATCAACACAGATTAAAATGAAAAAAAAAAACAAAAAAAAATAAATATTTCATGAAACACCATTTTTACATAGTACATTATGTGAAATCAACACCTTTGAATATGACCAGCAATGAGTACGGTCTCTTTATTTATTTGACTGACAGTACAATAATCATCGTTTACAATTTATCAAGCGAAAACTTTTACGTTTCGCATTAAAAAATTCTATGTGGGATGGTTCACTACGCTTTCCAACTTATTTACAAAGTCGAAAGCACTGATGAAGGAAGTAAGTTGCTTCCGAAATATCGATATTTGCAAAATAAATATAAATGATTAGTGAAAGGAAACTCGACTTTTATTTCATAATTTATTTACACCGTTTAAAACTTATTGACTTAAACAATCATTATCGGATCGTCGGATAACAGTTGGCATCGCCTTTATTTACCAGATATTAGACATTTTGTAGATTATAACACGTTAGCCCTTGAAACCTTAAGTCTTATTATATATTTATTTATTTACGAGTCTCCCTAAGTGATTTGGTTGAAAGAACCGGTTGCAATAATCTCAGAACTGTTGAGATGTTCCACCTTCGATTTCATGTTTCGTAAATTTAATTTTCATCCAAACTTTTATGATAGTAAATTATTGTGTGTTAAAACTGATAAAAGTAAATTGTGTAACAATGTGTAACGTGTGGACTAACTAACATTTTGTTTTTTTTTTATCTACTAGTTTAACCTATAGTTTTTAAAGTATTAATTAATTGTGCAATTACTTCAATTATGCACTTAACTTGCCATTATTATTTGTCTATTAAGAGAATGTTTTATAATTTTATATCTTCTCATTAACTGTGATGTCGGTGTTGAACTAACCATACTGATGGATAATGGTATATTGCTCATTGTAAACATAGCAGGCTCTCGATCCTATACTAATAGACGTCTGATATGCTTGTTCTAATCATAAATCGATTATTATTAATAACTTACCATTACCAGACATGACCTATTGTGATAATTATACACATTACTTAATCTTTTGAATAACATTTGCGGCTTCTATAATCAAAAATTAATTTGGATTGCAATTAATTGAATTCTGGTTATTAACTTTAGTATAAATATTGATTGGTACAAAACTTCACGGGTTATTATCAAAAAAAAAGATAAGATAATTTAAAAATTTATTACACTTTTATAATTAATTACATTGAGATTAACATTCTATAAAAAAAAAAAACCTTTATAAACCATTTTTTCAGGGACTTAGACTACCTAATTTCAATTTGATAAGCGAATTTAAAATAATTTTTATTAATAATGTAAATGATGTATGAGGTCCCCTCATCAATAACACTATAATTTGTTTATAATTTTTTTGTGGTTTAGTTGTAGGCTCGGCTAGGCTGTAAGCTGTGTTTTGGGGTGGCTGGACAATGCACGTTAATCTACTAGGAAGGTAAGTAGGTACGAATGACTTTTGTGAAACTTGATAAAACCAATTTGAGCTTTTTACAGAGCGATATGGAGACATTAAATGTTGGCACTTGTAAGATCACCTGATGGTATCTAAAAAGTATCTTGGCTTCTTGATAAGTTTGTCTATCGTTTCGTTGAGGGAACAGAAATATCTCTCTTTTTAACTACGAAATAATTTAGTATTCTTCCGAAATCTAAATCTCAAGTTTTTTTTAACTAATATAAAAATTGTGTTCAATTTTTTTTCGTAAAATCTGTTGGGGTATTTAGAGAGGTTCTCTTTAACTTGGTTTAACTTATTTCATGTTGATTTCTGTTAAAATAATTAGCTATTGTAACCAATATTGTAATGTCAACACTTCTGCATTACAACAAATACGATAACTCAAAAACTTCAAGTATTCGCGAGCAAGTGCCAAAAAAGAATTTACAAAATCTTCTGGCCCAAAAACATTAGTAATAGAGGCTCATGGCCCTATTGGAAATGAATAGGTCACACAATGCAAAAACCACCAAAAAGTATAACCATAATGATTTTAAAATGGAGCCGCCAAGGCAATATATGGAGAAGAAGATCCAGCAACACCTGTTGTCGAACCATAATTGCAAAATTGGGATGAAATCAAGCTCACTGCATAAAACAGAGATTCAAGTAGAGGAGGCAAGTTAATGTTATGTTGCCACGAGAAGTAACGTTGAATTGTTGAAAATGTGTTATTTAAATATTTAATACAAAAAACAGTTTAATCAAGTATCGAATCGACATACTAACTAACGGCCCCATCTTATTGAATTTTGCTCAAATTTAATTAATTTGATTTTTGATTTGACTCCAAAACATATTCTAATCTCATCAACCTTCTAAAATTTTTGTTCAAAAAAAAAATTGTTACAAACGAAGAATTACATTAGTAACATTGTTCCGATTAAGTTCAGAGACAAAAAAGAAAAACGAAAGCTTTGCATACAATTTTCTCCACATATTTATGATAAATCTACTTATATGAATATTTTTTTACGTGTATGGGAGTGAATCAACAACATCAGAGGCAGAATATCATATTATCCGCTAAAAGAATTAACATTAATGATGCTAATATGGTAAATTTGTTCAGTTCTGTGTATGTAACTAGCATAGAAGGAAGCGCAAAGAAGATAAAGAAAATAAAATTTAACAAATGAAAATGCGCTGATACTGAAGATCAACAATCAACATACATTCATAGTGTCTGCTGTTAGTTATATTTTATTGTGTGAGCGTTTGTTCCCTCTATACTTTTTATGATGTAATAAACTTGTGAACTGTTTTGAATGAATTACAAATTGCGACCAAACTATAGCAAAACAAAATTAAAGAAAGATCATTGAAATTGAAATGCAGCAGAAAAAACTTTTTTTTGTTGTTTTACGAGGTACTGCTAATAAGTTTTCAGAAATGAAATAAAAAATCGTTTTTGTTGTTAATTGGTAGTGATTAAAACAAGAAATTTTAATTTCATAGCATTGAAAGTGCTGAAAAATATTTTTGAAAAAATATTGGAAAATCTTAATTGGAGCCTAGAATCGGTTTATACAATTTTTTTAATATTCAAGTGTAAAACTCCTTATAAATTTGGAAGGCGCAAGTTACAAACACGCAATTTTATTGCAATTTATCTTTTTAATTAGTGGTTGTAAAAGTCAATATAAATTCAATGAAATATTCTAACTAGATTGAGATTTCAAATACTAAATTTCATTATTGTATGATAAAGATTAATTAAGTATTCATCAATTATTATTATTTTCATTGGTTTTACAAACTTGCTAGAGAATGAAAAGATGTCTTACACTGTATGGTTCTGTTAATTTTTAATTTCATTTTTCTATTTTCAGATCGATTTAAAATATAGAAATTTCAATAGAAACAAAATTTGATTATTTTTCAAGTAGTGTTTTAAATAAATTTTCAATAATATTATTTTACAGTATACTTTTTATACATAATTAATTTGAAAATTATTTAATCAATCTTAAATTAATTATTTTATTGCAAAAACAAAACAAAAAAACAAATTAAATTTAATATCTTCGAAATTGTTTTTTAAATTTATCATAATGATAATCATCAGTGGCTTTCTTTTGACCAGTAGTTTTTTCATTTTCAAAATGATCAATGATTTTTTTCTTTTTCGGTGGTTCCGGATCTTCTATATTAACTAAAATAATAAAATCACACATTTAAATGAATGTAATTATTATATCTGAAATGAATTTGACATCGAAACTTACATCGATTGTGTTGCATAAAATTCACAGCCATATTTGTTGGAACAAATTGTGATGGACCATCCTTTTTATTTCTTTGATCTTGTAATAATTTTCTTTTTGCTTCTTCAGTTGCTTCAATATTTTTAATTTTAGCATCAATACCTAAATCAACTTCTGGTATACCATTAAGCATTTGATTTGATAACATCTCTTCAGATCGATTTGATGAGCTTTGTCTTAAATGATCAGGTAATGCATAAAGTGCAGCATCTTCAGGTGATAAATATTTTTGATTATCTTCACCATCTTTTTGTTCATCAGTTTTTACTCCTTTTCGTTTTTTTAATTGCTCCTCAATATATTTCATCATTTCTTCATCTTCATCACGTTTATTTGTTTCAGCTGAAAATTGTGTTCCAATACCAACATCATAAGCATCTTCAACTGGATTCTCTTTTATTTTGCCAGATTTTAATGCTTGCATATTCACCATGCCACCAGATTTTTTATTGAATGGATCTTTCTAAAAATTAATAATAATTAATTGTAAAAATCTAATATACGACATAGTATTATTGAATTATTTGCGTTAAGTCAACTAATAAAATTAAAGGTATCGTGTAAAAACAAGTTATTAAAATTTTAATTAAAATTTTAATTTTAGATTACGGAAATAATATTTTAAGATTGAATTAAATCAAGAAAATACTCTTTTTTTCTTAATTATTTTCTATCAAATCATATATAAAAAATACAAATTCTGTTCATTATTTTAAGCAAAGATTATATACCGTAGATGTAAGTTAGTAAGTTAGATGTAAGTGTAGATGATGATGATTGTTTTGCAAAAAATTAATTAATTTCATAAGTTTTGTATGTATTGTCATAGCTATTTTTTAAAATTCTAATAAATCGATAGCCCGGATAGCTTGTGTTGTTTTTTATTGTAATTTTAATTTTTGTAAATAATAATGTATATAAAATATAATAATAATAATAATAATAATAAATTTTCAGGATTTGTTGTACAAACAAAAAGTACAAACTGTTTGATTGCTTGAATAGATGCAATTAAACAGTTGCATGTGTGCACGTTTTCATAACTAAATGAAACACAAACGCAAGCAAACAGTTGCAAAACTAAAAATTATATACATGATTGCGGCTAGCCTAATTTTCATTAATTATAATATTTATTTACAATTAATATACAACTGTTTTAATTACTTACGCTTGCATTTTCTTCTCCTGGTGCTAATTTTTTTCCAATTGCCAATGCAAGAATACTAACACCATGTGATCTTGTTCTCAATTTCTGTCTCTCTTTTGTTTCAACTAGTTTTAATCTAAAAGAAAATTTCGTATTACACAAAAAGATTAAAATAAATGTAAAAATTCTTTTTACAATACATCTGATGAATTATCATCTTCATGTTGTTCACTTTCATCATCTGAACATTTTCGTTGACGTAAATTTCTTTTAGTTTTTTTCTTAAAAATAAATTTTTCTTCAGTATTGCCGATACTAGAATTATCATCTTCTGCTTCTGACATTTTTTCTTTTTATATTCAACGAAAGATCTACAAAAAGACAATAACTTTTGTTCAACGAATTGTTTTTTTATTTGCCGTAATAATTAATATGGTCAGTATTGCTTTTAATTCTTTTTAATTTAATTATTTATCAAATAAATTAGCTTAATATTAATGTTATGTATGTATTCTGTTGAAATTTACAAGAATTTCCAACAATAAGACACTGTAGAAATTGCTAAACTCGATATGAACACAACTCCAAATACAACCGGTATGGTAAAAGCCAAATTTATTGGTCCAAAAAATTTATGTATTACACTATCTAAAATTAAATTTACAAATTATTTCATTTATTATTATTTTATTATATAATTTAGTTACAACTTAGAATTATTACTTTACGGAAATTATTATTTTATTTTTTGTAACCTTACCGTCTTCAACAAGAATAAATGGTGAAACTATCCACATAACATAATATAAAAAAATTAGTAAAACTACTGACAAAACTAATTTTCCATTCAAACCAAATAGAAAAACCATTACATTACATTTTATTTGAATAAATTAAAGTTAGTTACTTTTTTATTTTAGAAACAAATTTATTTCTAATCCACTAAGCAAATCTAAACAAAAATATTTAGTTTAACACCTTTGACAAATGAGAAAACATAACAGAAAAAAAAATTATTAATCTGTCAATTCAATTGTCATTCTGTGGAATTATGAACCCAGTAAACCAAATAAAGCTAGCTACGTTTGTTTATTGAAGGCATTCTTTAATGCTGGCGTCCACTTTCAAATTTAACTTTTAAAAAATTTCAACAGAAATTAATATTAATGCAACCATAACGCAACCTTCTCCAATGTGAGCGTAGGCGGTTAGCGTTTTTTAAAATTAAAGTTTTTTAAACCTGAAAGCTGAACTATTTGACAGTTTGAATGAATTGACATTTCTTTTTTAGGTTATTTATTTTTTATTGTTTTGCTTTTTTTTGTAGAAAAAAAAGAAAAAAAGTTTAAATTTGTTTCTGTTTTACCAAAAAAGAGCGGGATCGGGCGGGATTAAAATATTAAAATTATACTAACATTAAGCATTACTAGAAGAAGTGAAACAGCACGAATGACTTTATAGTCTTGTCAGGACTATCGAAGAGTAGATAAAAAAGACAAAATTTGAAGGGAGATTGCAAAAAAACTGGAATTAGTAGGTTAGAGATAATCAAAAAATAAAAAAAAAATAGTTTATTACTGTAAATAACTTCAAATGAATACATTTAATTTTTATAATTATTTATAAATGTTTTAATGAATTATCAAAATATTTTAATTTTAATTTCAGCAAAAGACTGCAAAAACAAGTGGAACAGTCTGCGAGAGAGATTTCGAAATGAAGATGCGAGGAGAAATTTGCCTTCTGGAAGTTCAGCATAAGAAATTAAGTATTGGCCTTTATTTGAATCTTTTTTTAAAAACACAGAGTGTCAAAAAAGGTAAAATTTTATTTCAATTTTAATCATTGGAGAATGGCCTTTAGTTCCAATTTAAAAAAAAGTTAAACAAGAACATTAAAAACCGATTGTACAATAACCTGTTTATATTTACTCGAAAAACATCTGAAAAACTATCACTCAAAAATTTAACACTCAATTTTAAATAATTCGGTGCTTAGAATGAATATAAAATTATGTCAAAGTTGAGTTAATTTAAATCCCGACGTAAAACTTTTTTTACATTTTACAGTGCTGGGGCTGGCACAACTTTATTTATTGTTTTGTTACATACGTTACCTAGTTTGCTACATTTGATAATTAAAGCTTTTAATACTGAGACGACTTTTTTTTTGTAAACAAAGTATCAATGAAAAAATAAGCACATTTTGAACTAATTTTACTTAATAACTTACATAATACATCGTAATAAATTCAAAAATTACCATAACAAAAACTTGTTCTAAATTTGATACATTTTTGTTTTCGAAATTACAATTCTACATCTCATGATTTATAATCTGACAACCAAGTATTTTTTAGTTCCACATTCTAAAATTTTCAAAAATTATGTTCCACAACGACAAAACTCAACAGTCAACTTCCTTCATGATTTAATAAATTGACAATTTGTTTGTTTCTGTCAACGAATTAGAATTCTAATTCGTTGGTTTCTGTAGAAGTAGAAATTGTCCTTGGTCGTTGGCTTTCTGCGTGAATAGTTATCATTATCAAAAATTCAAAAATAATATATGAAAACTAACTTAAAAAAAATGTAACTATTTTATTATAAACATATAAGGATAGAAATATTTTACTATGAATCGAAGATCTCTGCAACATTATTTTTTTTATGCTGATGAGACATCTTATGTATATTATTTTTGGTATTTTGTAATTTTAGACAATTTAAATTAAATAATAAGCAAAGTTAACAGCTACATATCAAATTATTTTGAAAATAAATTCTGGAACCTTAAAGAGGTAGACAAATATAAATAAATTATATATTAATAAAAATTTCAATACAAATTTTTGTAGGATAAAGAAAACTACAAACAGTCAATTTGAATGCTTGAATATATGGCTGAAAACCCACAAATAACTAAGGCATTCAAATTTGGGAACCAATAACTTTGTCTTGAAAATTGGGAAGAAATTAAATCGAATAAAGCCTGTAGTAAGAACATCAAAAAAATGGAGAAAGGTAATATTTAAATATATTTTAAATTGTTTGAATGCATGTTACTAAAGTATTCTATTTTAGGTGTGGGATAATTTAACAATACTAAGTAGAGCCAAATTATAGAAACAAATTACAGTTGAGGTAAACCGGTGAAGGTATAAGCAGATATAATACTTACTCCAAATGAGCAAGCAGTTGAAGGCCTTTTGTCCCTTTCAACTGCTGCATATCCAAGCGGATTAGTATTGGAGAAACTTTTTAAATAATAATAATAATATCGACAATAAAAGCAATAACAACAATAATTATAATAGTGATAATAATGATATTCAAAGCAATAATAATAATATAATAAGTATATGAAAAAGTTAATAATAGTAACAACGTACATGTTTCTCTGATGGTCAGACGTCAATCAATATATTATATAAAAAAGAAATATAAGAATAAAAATGGTATCGGGGGACTTAAGTATCCTCGGAGAAGCTACTGAGAACTAGCTGGGCCACTTTATAATAGTTCACAAGAACAGGCTTATAACATCAAATATAAATTCATCACTAGCTATTTAAATATAAGTAAATAATTTTTTTTCATAGAGGATGAATCATTAGTAAAAAAACAACTTGTGTGTGTATTTTGTGCAATATGTATATTACTTATTGATGTTTGTTTTCTGAAGTTATTGAAATGCTCTAAATACTGGTATATAGTATCAATTGGTTGATATAATTCATTCTGGCTAGGAAGTACGTTCATCATATTAATTATTCTTGCAACTGGGTAAGTAAAATATGTTGGAATATTTCTAGGTATTGTTTGCCTTAAAAAACCTTGTAATAACTCTCGTATATTGGGAAATTATTATAGTTACATGGTACTAAGCACGGTCTATATTCAACTTCAATTAGTATACCTTTAAAATTCTCCATCATTGTTACGTTTCCCAATTTTATTAAAAAAGAGATTTTGTTTTTTTTTAAAAATATTGTTATAAAATCATATTGTAAATAATATAATTAATAAAACAAAATATATAATAAAAGTCGAGTTTCCTTTCACTAATCATTTGTATTTATTTTGCAAATATCGATATTTCGGAAGCAACTTGCTTCCTTCATCAGTGCTTTACGATAATGGACGAAAATTATCAGGGAATTGTTTGTTTAATAAATTAAACAGTTAGTCTGGAAGCCAGCTAAACGTAGAACATGACAGATTTAGCTATTGGACGATAGTTTGCGGTATCATGTTTTGGACCCTTCTTATGAAATGGTTTAATATAGACATATTTCCAAAATTGTGGAAATATTCCATGTTCAAGAGAATTATTAAATAAAGTTGACAGTGGATTAGCAAGTGGTTCAGAACTTTTTTTTAAAATTATCTCCGAAATATTATCGGACTTGGGGATTTTTCGTTATTTAACTTATTCAAATAGACTTTTATTTGGGATGTGCCAAACTGGATCAAAGGTATGGATATTGTAGGGAGTTGTGCTAAATTAGGAAGTTTAAGTCAGCCCACTTCAAAGATGTTATCCATTCTAAAATATTTGATATATTTTTTGTTAATTTTTCGGATTTTCTATATATTTTTATATAAGGTCTCAGAAACAACTAATGGCTCATTTAAAGGAGATGATAGTGATATACTATTTTCTAAGAACTGTATTAACTGTCCGAAATTGGGTATCTATTAGAGCAGCAGCTACCATAAATAAATTAAATATTTTTAAAATATTTCTATCTTAAAACTTGTTTGCACACAGAATATCAATCTTTTGAAATATTCACCCATATATTGTTATTTTATTATATTTTCATGTTTTATTTTAGATAACAAAGTATTTAACACCATTCAGTTATAAAGGAGTATGAAAAAA
This sequence comes from Argyra leucocephala, assembly GCA_963942445.1. Lineage (NCBI taxonomy): Eukaryota > Metazoa > Arthropoda > Insecta > Diptera > Dolichopodidae > Argyra > Argyra leucocephala. The sequence goes on along the minus strand of OZ012679.1, from coordinate 47,292,632 downwards.
AAGAGTGCCTTTGGAATGTGAAGGCAAAGTCATATAAAAATCTGATGCTAAAAAATAAGGCATACGAGAAGAGGTCGAAAATTTTTAACATGTCAACAACAGTCGTAAAAAAAAAATTTATACATTACGTACTAATTTTTTCAAAGAAGAACGACTGGTAACTTTTTTTAATTTAAAACTTAATAATTTATTAACACAGAGCTTTTTAGATGAATAACTCCAAAGCCAGCGGGGCTGGTGTTGACGACATCTATGAAGCAAAGATATATTGGTTTAACGAAATGAAATTCATCAAAGACCTCGTAGCTCCTCGGCTAACAATATCAAACGTAAGTCGATTTAATTTTTATTTTATATTTCTTATAAATTTAAAATTACATTTTAAATTTTATTCTTATGTTAAATCACATTGAGACAGTTATTCTTTGGCTTTTTTTCATATCGATTATTTGTAATAATTATTCTTAATCAAAAGATTTTTCGCTCATATAAAATAGTTAATTCTCAATTTTTATCTTCTCTTATTTTTAATAGTTACGAAATAATTTTTATTTTTTCCATTACCGATAATAGTTACATAACAATTTTAATTTTTTTTCTAATTGTGAAGCTATTTCAAAACATATCTACTTGAAAATTTGTATCGAAGTAGCATTAAGTATCTATTTTCATGCAAATCATGTTAATAGGTTTTGTAGTTTTTATAAATGTTAGTATAAATTAAATTTCCTTTCGCATCTACCATTGCCAGGAGCAAAATACTAAATTTATCTTTATAATTATAAAAGACAGATCCAGAACTGTGTGGAGATTCTATATTAATATGTTTCCCATCTATGGCTCCTATGACATGTGGGAAATGTAGAAATTCATTGAATTATTCTGCGATTTTTTTCCAGTTTTGTTCAGTATTAGGTACCTAAAAGAAGTTAAAATAAGTTAATTGCATACAAACAAAATAAAAAAAAAAATGTATTAAATATTTATAATAATTTTTATTTTTAGGACACAGAAAACTACTCGGATAGCATATGGGAGTGCTATGCATCACCGGCGTTTTCCCCACTAGGAAATTTGGAAGATGATTACGAAGAAGAAATCCCATCATCAGAAACACCAGAAATAAAAGAAGCTTCATTACATGAAATAAGAGAAACAACAGAAATAATAGACATATCGACACGATCCACATCAAAATCACTCTTCAATAAAAAATCTTCATCAAAAAGAATGAAGAAAAATTTTTACCGTGCAGAATCCCCGACTCAAAATCCATTAAATAACGCGTTAGCTGCAGTAGCAAATTTTTATAAAACTGAGTCGGATAAAATTCATAATTAGTGAAAGTAGTAGGATGAATAGAACAATTAGTGAAGCCAAGTTCGGGCTTTACCAAAAATAGATTCCTAAAATATCATGCAGCAACTCAATAGTGTTGTCCTTCAAAAAAGAATTGAAGTTGAAGAAAGTACACATGCGATTTAATTTTAATATTTTTAATTTATATTGTTGATGGTGCTTTCTATTATTTCTTGTATTTCTCATTTTATTAATCTTCTTCCATTTATATTATTTAATTATTATTATAGTTTTTATAGTGTTTTATTTTTAAGTTTGAGATTCGTTATGCAGATTTTAGGTATTTATTGAATTTTAGTTTTAAAAATTGGATTTTTTTATTTATTTTAAATGGAATTGTTTTTTTTTTAAATGTTTTATTTTATTGTTATAATTTTTGAATAATTGAATTTAATTTTTTTAAAAATTGTAAATAAATAAGTGTGGAGTAGGCCTCTTAAGGAAATCACATAAAAAAAACGCGCCTATTTCTTTACCTCAAAGGTGGTGTGGAAAAAGGAAACAAAATAGTACTTTTATATTGTTATGGAAAACAATATTGTCATGTGTCTACGAGAATAATAACTGTTATATTTAAATTTAGTTTCTTTATTTTAGATTTAAAAATATTTTTCATCAAAAAAGAAAATCAAATAAAAGAAGACCCATATGAAAACTTAGAAAATGATATTAAAAATATATATTTAATTTATTATATTTGAGGCAAATGCTGATTTAGATGAATGTCCTTTAGATTGGTGGAATCGCTATGGGCATATTTATGGAAATTTAAAGAAATTACCTATGTAATTCGTCCTGTTTATTTAACAAAATTTCATAGAAATTTCATCGCTTAATTAAGTACGGTACTGCAAGTTTATACTACAATATCTGCAAAGTTTTTTCGAGCATTTATTTATCAAATTATACTGGTTTATTAACTTATTAAATGTGAAAAACTAATACTATTGTCAGGAGCTTAGGACTAAACCTTCTTAAATAGAATAGTTTTATTTTATTTAACTTATTACTTATTTTATTTTTGTATATTATATAATAAATATTATATTTGTATTTTATTTAACTTATTACTTATTTTATTTTTGTTCTTAAGTACCTTAACTCGTGCCGTTGTTAAGGTACTTAAGAATCTGAATATCAGAAAGTCTACGGATCCCGATGGCATCCCTGCTATGGTTCTAAGACTTATAGCCTTCGCTATTTCCAAACCATTGCGCAACTTATTCCATTTATCTTACTCTACAGGAGTATACCCAACTCAATAGAAGATTGCGCATGTTAACCCAATTCCCAAAAAAGGCGACAAAAGCGATCCCTCCAACTACAGACCTATAGCTATAATATCGATCCTCTCCAAAGTGATGGAGATCTTAATAAACAAAAAGCTGGGATGGGAGCACATAACTTGTTACAAACGCTTTTTTTTGTACAAAACAGCGTCACAAATTTTTTTTGGCAGCATGTACTTTGAAACGCTACTTTGGAATTGAAACAAAAAAAAATTACGAAACATTTTTACAAATTTTTTTTTTTTAACACGTTAACTATTTATACCGGAAATTTTCATTTGAAACGCCCAGTAAAAATGGGCGTTTCAAATGTTACGTGCTGCCAAAAGTAGCAAAACAAAATTAAATGTGGCGAAACAATTTTACGTGCTACCGTTTTTCAAAAATAGCGTAACAACATGTTTGTAACAAGTTATGTGCTGCCACCCCTGACCAAATATCGTGACAGCCAAGGTATTTTCCACGATAGGCAATATGGATTTAGATCCCACCGGTCCACCGGTGATTTAATGACATACCTTAACGAGAAGCTAAATATTTGCTTGCACAATTCGGGTGAAGCAAATATTGTGGCTCTAGATATTTCTAAAGCTTTCGATAGAGTATGGCATAACGCATTATTAGCAAAATGTCAAGCAGTAGGCCTGGGTCTCTCTTCTCTCAAATGGATTGAAAGTTTTCTCTCGAATCGTACGATTCAAGTCTTAGTTGACGGATTTAAGTCCGATCAATTCCAAATAAACACTGGTGTTCCCCAAGGATCAGTTCTCTCACCTACCCTATTCCTTATATTTATAAATGATTTGCTCCAAACCACTTTCAATCCAATCCACAGCTTTGCAGACGACAGCACCCTAGTAGCCTCTTACGATTTTCATAAGAAATCTGAAGCTACATCCACCGCTGTGTCAACCAAAAGAGACATCATGGCTAGTTCCTTTAGCCACGATTTGGTTGCAATAGCTAATTGGGGCTTAAAAAACAGTCGAGTTTAACACTTCTAAAACTCAGAGCCGTACAATCTCACGAAAAATTTCCATTTTTGATCCTACTCTTTTGTTTCAGGAAGATAAACTTCAGCGGTTTGAAAGCTGAAGCATATTAGGTATGCACCTTAATCGAAAAATGATCTGGAATGATCATATATTTGATGTTGCAAAAAACGCAGCCAAATGTTTAGGTTTTCTTAGCCGCTGCAAGGCTTACTTCTCCCCCTGTGACCTCTTGAAAATCTATAAAGCTTTTATACGACCCAAAATGGAGTACAATTCTCACATATGGGCTGGCGCCTCTAGTATTGCGTTAAAACATTTGGATAAAGTCCAAAAATGGGCTATTCGTCTAATCAACGACCCAAATGTGACAGCCCATCTTGCTCCTCTTGGACATCGCCGTATAGTCGGAGCTCTCTCACTTTTTTATAGATATCTCGTAGGCATCGGCACATGCTCAGTGGAAATTAAATCTATATTACCTCCACTTAAGCGTTTCCCCCGCGAAACACGAAGGGCAGCATGTGATCATCCCTACACCATTGAAATCCCTAGATGGTAAAAGACAAGTTATGGAAATTCGTTTATAACTTCAACATCCCGAATGTGGAACCACATTCCATCTTATGTGTTCCCAAAACATGACAAATTTTATATTTATGACCTAAACAAATTCAAGACGAACATTAACACCTTCGTTCGTTTATTTTATTATACATAAACACAATTTATATTATTCAAATGTGCAAAAGAATAATTTGTTGTTTTTTATACACAACATTTTCTTTAAAAATTCAATTTAAACTGAAGTAAAAAAAAACATTCGCCCAGAAATTATATTTTCAATTATTCATATATGTTTCGAAATTATCAATATATTCAGAACACTTTCCCAACATGTCATTGCAAAATATCAAAATATGGATAAAAAGATTGATGAGTGCATGATTGATGTGTCATCGGTCATCATTCTTTTCATCCATATATTGTCAATATATGGACGAAATGATTGATGAAAAGAATGGTGTGTAATAGGCACCTTACATGGTACTAAGCACGGCCTATATTCAACTTCAATTAGTATACCTTTAAAATTCTCCATCATTGTTACGTTTCTCAATTTTATTAAAAAGAGGTTTTGTTTTTTTTTTAAATATTGTTATAAAATCATTTGTAAATAATATAATTAATAAAACAAAATATATAAGTTTGTAAATCAAAACTGTAAGTCTCTTATGATGTCATTTGAGGGCAAAATACTTGTAGCTTCTGTATCATATGTAAAAAGTTGTCTTGTGAATTCTTGTTAGTCAGCAAATTATTTATGCACAACCGTTTGATGTATTCATAGTAACTTGGAATTTTAATTTTTTTCGTCACATATGATTAATAGATAAAGAACTAATTTTTAAATAGATTAAAATAGACTTGCAACAGCAACGATAGCTCCACTTTTAAATAATTTTCCATAAATAAAAAATAAAATGTTTAAATAATTGTGGTAATTTTATTTGGAATGAAATAACATCGCAATCAAAAATTAAAGAACAATTATTTGTTATTTGTATAAATAGTTAGAAGTAAGGATTGTAACTACATCATTTTTGCACTAATCAAAAGAGTTGATTTTTCTGAATAAAATGTGTTAATAACTAACATAAAAAATGGTAAGAGTAGAGCTAGCTCCCATTAGCTTTAAGTTTTTAAAGATATGAATTTATTAAATAATTTACCCACTATGAATAAATAAAACAATATATTAATAAGGTATACTATATTTAGATATATTTATTAAAACCATATTATTGTAATTACATTTACAATTAATTTTTTAATTTTTTTTTTTTTAAATATAAATGAGTTTTTAAATTATTACAATTTTTTATTTTATTTTATTATATCGAAAATTTAGAAAAATCTATTACATATTTTAATTAAAAAAAATTTTTTATTTTTATTGTACTTATTAAAAACAAATAAAATAAATTTACAAAACTTACAATTAAAATATAATATACAATATAATTATAATTTTTTGTTTTTTAACGCAAAAATAATGAAAAAGAAAAAAATAAAAAAAATAATATTCAATTTTAAATATAAAAATAAAAAAAAAATTTAAATATTTTTTATAATGATATGCCGTTAAATTTAGTTAATCAAAAAATAAGTAATTTAAAATTTATATAACTCTTATAATAAATGGTAACTTTGTGTTTGATTAAAATTTAATTTTTTAATATGTAAATTTTAAAATTAACAAAACAAATCTGTTTAACTTTTACAAAATTTGTAAATTTTTTAATTTAATGGGAGTAGATAGAGGTATATATTTTGAATTTAGATGAATTTATAACTTTTTATTTTTATACAATTATAGTTCTGAGTTTTAACAGTGTAAGGAATTCGCATTGCTATTCGTTTGCAAAATGTAAGTGATGTAAAGATGAAAAACAAAATATTTAAAAAAAAATAATGCGAAAATCCCTCTAAGAAATATAGCAATTATTTCGGGAAGCAAAATTATTGAATCTGATGGACTTTCTCAATCTCATAGGATGATTTTAGCATTGAGTTTATTAGCAAGACCCAAATACAAAACAAACAACAATTTAATTTAATTTCGGAAGAAATCCATCAATTCTTTGATCAATGCAGGCGAATAAACTCATATTTCATATGTGATATTTAAATTGGGTTATGGCAATGACTATATTATACATTTATATATAGTTATGGTTAATGGATAACATTTATATTCTTATTATCGATAACAATAGTAATTCGAGTTAGAATAGTAATCCTAGGTAGAAAAATTTTTTATTTGAAACTTGTTTACTGTGGAGTAGATAAAAATTAAGTAAAAGATTCTGAAAATTAACAATCAACCTATTGATATTACCTTGATATTATATTAATTGAAGAGAGCTTGAATGATTTGTGTGTGTTATATTAGTATTTTCTGTGTAGAGAAGAATATTTAATTTTACGTTTTTAAATGTTGACCAAGTAATAACTAAAGTTAGAATTTAACTAAATCTTTATATGAAAATTCGGTACTAACGCTATGTATCACATTTTTCGTTAAATATCGAAAAAGTCGCCTATAAGACCCAAAAATAAGAACCATTATTTCTTTTTTTATATTCTTCATTACTCATATACTCCTTATTGTTTCAAATAATTGGTCCCAGAGAAAATGTTAAGACTTAAATTTGGAAATTCAGGTATTAAAAAATGTTTATTTTGAACTGATGTAGATGGAGACGTAATTGAGTCAAATTTTATGTTGGATTAAACTTTGCAAATGTAATTTTTCAACTATAGCCAATTTATTGGCAATTTTTATTTATAAAAAACAAAAAACAAAATTGATTTACGATTCTGAAATGATTACTTCGTTTAAAATTTTACCTAGATAACCACATTAGTTAAAATAATATAGTTTAAAAGATAATGGATTTAATTAATTTTTTGAAAATAACACTTTTTGTTTTTTTAAATTACATTTAAGTTTCATTAGTATATTTTAATACAAGATAGAGCTCCCAAATTAATAATTTTGATTTAAATTTTGACAATATTTAACAATATTGAAATTTATAATCTTAAATTAAATATTTTTAATTTATGTAATTTATGTACTTAACTTTTATTGTAAATATTTAAATGTAATTAAAGAATTTTAATATTATTTATTTTTAATATTAATTATAAAACTAATATTTATTATCAAAAACTGTTTTTTTTTTTATTTTTTTCATTTTTATTTATTATTTAATATTTTTTTTTATATATATATAAAATAAGAAAACATTTACAAAAGTCTTTAAAGGCAGCCTAAGCTTTTTTTTTTTGTTTATTTTTTTTTAATTTTATTTATAAATTTTCTAATAGAATTAAGACCATGTTTATTTATCTTTAATATTTATACAATTTCTTATTACTTTTTTTTTTTTAAAACAATATCTTAAAAATAATTATTTAATATATATTTGTATTTCTATTTACTTAAATATATAAAAAAAAAAATAATTTGGACTTATTTTATCTAAAAAAAAAGCTTGTTTTCTTTTTTTTTTTCTTTTGACTTAAAATTCGATTTCTAAAAGTAAATAAAAAAAGAGAAGGAATTTAGAAAAGTTTAAATTTTGAATATTTATTGAAAGAAAAAATAAAAGAAAATAATGTATGTGTTTATTTAAAATTTCAAATTATAATGTTTTTATTTGAATTTTAATATAACTTTTATTGAAAAAGAAACAAAAAAAAAATAGAAATAAAATAAAAATAAATTTTTTTTTTGTTTTTACAGCCTCATACCTCGATATTTGCTTATCGCTTTACATAAACAAAATGCTAAAAATATGGCCAATAATTGTACTATGGCAACACCTAAAGCAACGGCAATAATAACTATTCTGTTTGAGAGTAACCAGTCAACAACAGCTTCGTAACATCCCTAGAAAAAATAATAAAATCAATATATTAAATTCAAATTATATCATCCTAAATATATGCAATTTAAATATAATAAAGTAACTTAAATTTAATGAAACCGTTTTTGATAGAAAAGATAAAACCACAATAAAACTGTTATACGAATTAAATAATTCATTTAATATTTATAAGACGATAGCCCTGGCAGTTAGTACTTGTAAATTACTATTGTGTATAATTCAAATAATAATAAAATAATAATAAATAATAATAATAATAATTTTTTTTTCCTAAGCCATATTATTTAATTCGAAAAGGAATTGTATGACAAATTATTAACAATTATTATTATATACAATTTTATTTATACATATATATATTTTATATCTGGTTATATTGGTTAAGTATATTTACAAAATTTTATTACAAAATAATTTAATTAATTTCAATTGAATAGTTTCTTTCAATTTAAAAATTCTATTCTATTCGATTAATTGGTCTAGTGTAGTAAAAACAAGTAAATATCGTCCTAAATATATGCAATATAATTTTTGAATATGATTTTATACCTTTTGGAAATAACTATTTTCACTATGTGGACTTGTTGGACATTTTGAATCAGCTGGTGTTATTTTAATCATATCTTTTAACATACAACATGCTTCTGGTACAGTACGATTTCCTTTATATTTTTGCCATCCTTCAGCATATTCAAAATCACGATAATCATTAACACCACAACAATGTCTTTGGGCCATTATATTATTCCAAACTAATGTAACAGCATCAGTATGCTCTGCACTTGAATAATATTTTGTTATTGTTGTTTGTAAGAAAGTTTTTGTTTCAGTTTTTGCCTAAAATATATTTCATATGTAAGTATATATATATTTACATTTTATTCAATTTAAATTATTAATTTAAAATAATTATAATTATTATGTGTATTGTTTTTAGTTTACCCTTTCTTTGTAACCAAATGCTAATCCAGCAACAGATATTTCAGCAATAAGAATAATGATCATGAATATACCATACTGTAAATAGAAATATTTAAAAATATATTTAATTATACTGTTTAATTATTTGTTAGTTTATTAAAATATGAAAAATAAATATATTTAAGAAAAATAGTTGTTATAAGGGTTTTTAAATAAAAGTGCAAGTTTAAGTCTTGCATCATGATAGATGATGATAGGATAGTTGCACCCTTTTAACAGAAATTGTTGTCGTTTCACGTTTAAAAAATATTCAATTGTATTTTATCCTAGACTAACATTTTCTAGAGCTCAAAACCCTATTGCATATTTTTACAGTTTGTTTTTATGTATGTATTTAGTTTTTTTTTTTTAATCTACAATCAAAATATCAAAGCTAGTCTGTGCAATGGGCATACGGTATTCAAATATGGATTTTTTCATGCTTCATATTCAAACTATCCAAAACCATGTATGCATTGCGAAGTTTTATCAATGCTCCTTGGTATAGGATTTTAATGTTGATTCATAGAGATCTCAGGTCCTAGTCATAACAAAATGAAATAAAAAAAATGGCTGTACGCCATAAAAGTACGTCTTCGTCATGTTGATAGAAAAGTTTAAGCTTAACTGATAATAAAAACTATGTTGAACGATTCGAACTATGTTGGACTAAAAACTTTTATCTCTCAATAAATTTCACTGATGGATCGAAAATGAACTGCGGAGTAGATGCAGACATTTTTTCAGAGGATCTAAATAACATGAAAGTCTGTCTTGTGGTCTTTCTAAATATGCTAGTGTCTTGAAATTTATGCAGATTTACTTGCAACTTGCAAAGAAGTCTTTCAAACCCTTAATCATATTCAAACCAACTAAAACAAAAGTTATAATCAATTCATGGATAGTCAAGCTGCTATCAAAGTTTTGGTCTGGGACAATAAGAACAATTCCGAAACAAATTTGAAAGCGTAGGTAGCCATTTTTCAATCTGATACTCTGGGCTTCTGGTTACAGTAACATAACAGTAGAGGAGCCGATGGACTGGCGAAGCAAGGCTCCAATTTTGACAGGCCTCTTGAGGAGGACATTCACTTTCCAATGGAGGTTGTCAAGGAACGCATTTATTGATGTTATCTGGCCATAGTAAATGAAAGATAGCATAGACTAAATACCTGATGTGCGTATTCTAAGGAAATATGACTTTCGTATAACATCAACAAAACTAAACAACTTGTATGAGATGACTGATATGAGATAAGAGTAGTAGCTATCAGATTCATAGCTCATAGAAAGCCACGTTACAAGTTGTGAACCCCCATTGTCGCAGCTGCAAAAAAGAAAAGAGACAAAAACTCTTGAACACTTCCTTTGCAGCTGCCTAATGTCAGTTAGAGTGAGATTCCGGACTTTAGGTGAAGCTTTTCCTAACAATATAGATATTTTTGGAATAATCTCAGAACCATTAAGTTGTTCCACATTCTCTTCCACCCTACTGAATATGGTAGATTCGAACCAATGCTAGACGTGAAGTAAATTCTAATTCTAATTCTTTTGATCGACAACAACTAAGTGTTTTAACTGTAAAAATATTTTTAATCAATGTACAACTTACTAGCACTTGTAGTTTGTTTTTGTAGCTTTGATATTTACTAGTTCGGCCTAGCTTTTTAGAGTATTTTTAATTAAAGTACAGTTATTTCCATATGTATTAACTTATGATTTTTAATTTTCTATACTAACAGCATGTATCTGGTTTAGTTTATTTTTAGATTTTTCTAATCAAAGGTGGCGGTGCTTTACTAACCCTACTGCGGTTTATGATATATTGCACAATCAAATGTAGTAGGCTTTTGTCTGGCAATAAACGTTAGATGTGCTTGCTCTAAGTATTAATCTGACAGTAATTATTTCGTAGAGCAAAGTTGATTCAATCTTCTCAATCGTACAGAAGGACTCTAGTACTGAGTTCCTTGATAAGGTCTTCTAAAATGTCCAACTCAAGTCGTAGTATATAAAAGGTACAATTAAGTGGTCATTGGTGGTCATTGGCAGCAACTGGAACGGTCACTTCTATCTACCTATCTTAAAAACCAGGATTACGAGTGACCGGCTTTCGTAGTAGACGCTTTTCCCTAGTAAATCTTAGCCAATTTCATTTATTCATAGCAAGAGTACAAGAATACAAGAATACATTTTTGTAATAAAAAAACAAAAAAACAAAACAAAAACAGAAATTTACAAAAATCTTTGATTAGCAACCATGATCTAAAATCCATAAAGACTTTGTTTTTTCTTTCAAATAATTTTTCTAATTTTCATTTTCCCAACAGATCCAATTATGAAATTATATTAAAAGACTTTAATCATAAATAAACATAGGTAGATGATATAATTTAAAATAAAGTGTTAACAATAGAATTTAAAAAAAAAATAATAATTTGGTAATCAAAGAGGGCCATCATCATCTCCTTTGTGTATATTTATAGAATATCATCGGCAAACCGTGAAATATTTATTTTTTATTTAAATGCTTTGATTACTTATTTGGTGCAAAACCAAAGACAATTTACACTGGTGTATTGTTTCAGTTAAAAATTTAACAAAATTATCATATTTTATTTATAACAATAGAGAGTAGCACGCTCTTGTGTTTTTTTTTGTAGATAAGACTTTAGCTTTAGATTAGTTAATTTGTTTTGTTTAATGGTAATCAAAGTCACCTTCAATTTCATTCATAAAATTGGTAAAATATAAAAACAATAAAAAAAAGACAATTTTTTTTTTGAATTACAGTCTTCAAAGTGGTTGTTTGTTATTATGTAAATTATCAGGTCGAATACAAAGTTACACAAATTTGAATTATCTAAAAATATTTTCTTAGATTTCTAGATTATCAAAGGCTTATCTAATACATAAGATACTGTTACGTTACTTATTATTTGTTATTTATTGTTATTACATTTTAATGGAATTCATTGTGATGTTGGAAATATAATCCTTAGTTGTTTATTATACTGTAATATTCGACAACAAACACCTAAGGATTAAAATCGTAACAACTTTAATGGATATAGGTTATCAGGATTTAGAAAAAACACAGCTGTGAATCACTACTTAATCTTGTTATAGAAACTTGGAAATTAGCAGTTGTAAAACGTAAAGTGATTTTAGCTGTTTTTCTTGACTTGTGTAGAGCATTTGAAACCATATATCGTGATATTTTACTGAATAAACTTAATAGATTTATGGAATAAAAGTCGAGTTAAGTGACCTAAGTCGCAAAGCACTGATGAAGGAAGTAATTTGCTTCCGAAATATCGATATTTGCAAAATAAATACAAATGATTAGTGAAAGGAAACTCGACTTTTATTACATAAATCTAAACATATCACTAAAAACAAATCTGATTATCAAAAACAATTAAAACTTAATAGATATGGTATTCGCGACACAGAAAAGGAATGGTTTAAATCTTTTTTTTTTCCAGATAGTAGTGAATCATCGAAAGAAGCTTCAGGGACTACCTATTACCGGGGAAGGCAGTTTGAAGGACTGTGGGACTTTAACCCACTAAAAACTCCTATCATTATTGCAACATTAAAACTAGTCTTATAGACTAACCATTAATTTACATTTAACTCAAAGAAACTAAGATACCTTTGATCTACCAAAATCCAATAAGGTTTTAATAGATAAAAGGTTTTAACCTAACTCAAGTGGTCTTGTTCGTTTTAGTCGCTTCACAAAGTTTTGATTGTCAATTAAGCTAGAAGCTTCGGTATTGACATGTTGGATCAGACGAGTTTTATGCCGTGCAGCGCATTTCATAATTTCGTCTTTTATAGATGAGATTTTCAGATCTCGATGAATATCGGTATTGCGAACATACCATGGAGCATTTACTATGTTGCGCAGTACCTTATTTTGGAACGTTTGGATAGTTTGAATATGGATTTGTTTAGCACATCGCCATATTTGAATACCGTATGCCCAGACTGGCTTTAATATTTGATTATACATCAAAACTTTGTTATAGATCGAGACCGTAGAATTCCGCCCAATCAGCTAGTATATTTCTCTATATTTGAACTGGAGTTCTTGTTCTTTGATTTTCACATGCTCTTTTCATTTCAGTTTTGCATTCAAGGTATTTAGCTTTATTCTCGTATGGAATCACGACATCATTAATTTTAACTGAGAGAGGAGCTACTATGTTTTTATAGGTGAAGTTTACATGACTAGATTTGGCTTCATTTAATTTAATTTTCCATTTTTTTGCACCAGTTGAAAATTTCGTCATTAGCTTTTTGCAGTTTCTTTGTAGCTTCTTCTATAGTAGAACCAACTGTTATCAACGCTGTGTCATCTGCAAAGGTTGCTATTTTTATATTTTCTACTTCGGGTATATCATAGGTGTATAACAAATATAAAATTGGACCCAGTATACTACCTTCTAGTACTCCAGCTTTTATATCTCTTAGAGAGGAGTATTCATTCTCATTTTTAACTCGAAAAACTCTATTTGAGAGATATGATGAAAATAATTCAACATAATTTTTAGGGAGCAAACAACTTAGCTTTTTGATGAGTCCTTCATGCCAAACTTTATCAAAAGCTTGGGCTACACCTAGAAATACTGAAGAACAAATTTGTTTATTTTCCAGTGCCCTTTCTATAATGTTTGTTATTCGATGTACTTGATCTATTGTTGAATGTTTTTGCCTAAACCCAATATGGTGATTAGGTATTATATTCCTGTTTTCTATGAGGGGTTGAATCCTTCTCAATAGTAATTTTTCAAACAAGTTCGATATTGTATTAAATCTTATTTAAATAACAGAAAGCAAAAAACTAAAGTAAATGGGTAATTTTCAGATCTTACATCGGTTAGCTTGGGTGTTCCACAGGTGTGATTTTAGGTGTTTTATTTTTTTTTATATACATTAATGATATTGTAAAAGTGGTGGAGCATATTAAAATAGTCTTATTTGCTGATGACGCACTTCTTTACATTGAAGAAGCTACAAGTGATGAATGTTTTAATAAAATGAGTAGAGATTTTGAGAAGATAAATCAGTGGGTAGCTGGCGGTAATAAACTAAAAAGCTATGATCATAAATGATTTGTTGAGTAATAATAGCATAGTATTAGATAGTACCTTTATTGAAGTAGTTAGTGAAATAAAATATTTAGGGTTTATAATTGATAATAAACTTAATTTTAAAAATCATATTGATTATACTTATGTAAAAAAATTTCTAAAAAATTGTATTTTTTTTTTTATCAGGTTAGAAATCAATTATCCATTAATAGCACAATTAGAATTTTTAATACAATGATTAAGCCTTATTTTGAATTTTGTTCATCATTAATAGCTTTTTCATCAAGTTCAATGTTAGATCGAATGCAAAAATTATTAAATCGAGGAATGAGAATTATACTAAAATGTAACAGATTTATTCCAATTTTGGGTATACTTAATTCATTAAAGTGGCTTTCAGTTAACCAAAGGTTAAAATTTAATGTTTTAGTGTTTGTTTTTAAAATTAAAAATAATTTAGCGCCTATAGTTATTTAAGTGATAGATTAATTTATGTTGGAGAGGGGATGTTCAAAATTATTTTTTAAGAAATATTTTTAACTTTCGTTTAAATTTTTTTAGAAATGAAAGTGCTAAAAATTCATTAGTGTATGCAGGTTTGAAGTTATTGAACCCATTCTATGCAATTGTACCATATGGTACCAGCTATATAGCCTCTCTCAAAAATATGATTTCTCATGATTCTCACGGCCAATTCAAAAGTATTGTTAAGAATTAATTTTTGGAATACTTTTCCTTCAATTTAATGTGTGTAATTAGTCAGTAGCATTTCATCTGCTTTAGTGATATCAAAAATATATATTAAATTTTCATATTTAAAAAAAGTGGTCCCATATGGTACCGTCGCATTGATACGATACAAACATAATGAATGGTGTATTATGTGCATTTTTTGTCAATTCATGAAATATTTTTTGTTTTTTTGTGAATACTTTTTGTTTTACATAAATTTGTAGTATGAAACTCCATGAAGTGGTGGATTACGTGGAATCATTAATTGATGAAGAAAAAGAATTATTAGGAGAGCCAATTGGAATTTATGTCCAACCACCAGATACAGCATATGATTCAGCTGAAGACGATTGTGATGAGAACGAAGGCGGTAAACTCATAGACTTGCATCAAAATCAAGTACACCAAATAGCTGAAATAGAAGTTGCTGGAAGAGTTAACGATAGTCAAATAGATGTACTTGAAATTGAAAAATTCCCTGAAATCGGTTAAATCGTAGAAATAGAATCTTGCTCTTACAACGGACCTGATATTAATTTTCCATCATCTGTACTAAATTTGAATGGTGGAGAGCTAAATTATATAGTTCAAAATCATTATCCTACCAGATCCAACTTATTCAGCAGAACCGCACGAACTATTTTGAAAGATTCTCAGGTGATGAATTATTACAAATGATTTGCAACGAAACCAATAATTATGGTGTTCTTACAACACAGAAAAACCCTAATGTAACAAAAATTAATTAAAAGTTTTTATTGGTATTCTGATTATTTACGGGTACAATTATATACCAAAACATGAAATGATTGCAAAAAGTATGTCTCGAGATCGTTATGGTAAGATTGAGCGTTGTATTCACTTTGCTCAAACAACTGCTACCAATTCAAACTACAAAATGTGGAAATTGCGTCCCTTCAGTGACAAATTGAAGTAAAACTTTCAAAAAAAAAATTCATTGTGAAGAACATTTGTCTTATGATGAATCGATGGTAAAATATTTCGGCCGTCATGGCTGTAAACAATTCATAAAGCGCAAACCTTCGCGTTTCGGCTATAAGGTATGGTGTTTGAATTAATTAATTTTTAAATTTACTTAGCTTAAACTTTTGAATAAAACTTTTCCAAAATAGTAGCTTATTGTTAATTTGTGTTTTTCATGTATTTCACATATTCTAAGAAGTCATTACGATGGTACCATATGGTACCGGATGATTTCAGCAAAAGTAAACATCGTGGAAAAAAACCAACGACAAATTTGGATTCCTGAGATCAAAATTAAGATGTATATACCTTCATAATTAAATTCGGAAAAAACTTGTCTCGCAACGATTTGGTGAACTACCTGATGAAATTGAATTTGAAAATAATTTATATATAGTATATGTACATATTTAAAAATCTTTTGTTACAATATGTGAAAATAAAATTTAACTGAAATATCCTTGTACGGTTAGTTTGTTTAATGTTTATATAAATTTTTAAATTTTTAATGTTTGTATACATTTTCAATTATGTATATGCTTATTGTTTATATACTTTATTTAGTATAAGATATATGTACATGCATTTTTTTTAAATAATATATTTTTACTAAATAACAGAACAACATAATTTTGGCAAGGGAAAAAGAGAGAAGTGTAGCACTGAAGTTATTCCAAATTTTGTCATTAACAAGTCTAACGTAGAATTTTCTGAAAAGGAGTTGAAGTATTTGAACAAAGGGTTAAACTGCGCAATAAAAACTAGGGTGGCTAGAGAAGACATTATTGTTGACATAGAGTCAAGTATTGCTACGGGCAATGAAGAAGCCAAACACGAAATAAGAGATGTCAAAAAAATAATAAAAAACACCAAAGAAGATACAGGCATAAAAAATAAAGAGGAATATCGCATAATCAAAGCCTTAAAGGAGAAACCAGTGTACTACTTGAAAGCGGACAAAGGGAATAATGTCGTAATCCAAAGTAAAGATGAGTATGACAATCTAATAAAAGAGAAACTGAAAGCAGGAAATTATTTTAAACTTAGAAATAACCCATTACCGGAGTCTATAAAGAGAGTGGAAAAAGCCTTGAAGGAATGTAAAAGAAGTATAGAGAAAATTACTTCACTTAGAATGTCAAATCCATCTTTACCTCGAATTCGATGTCAACCAAAAATCCATAAAGAAGGTAATGAAATGAGAGAAATTATTGCGGACTCTAATTCTCCAACGTACAATATAGCAAAATGGTTGACAAAAGAATTCAAAGGCCTAGATAAGGAAATTAGCAAGAGATCAATTAAAAATACGGCTGATCTTATCAACAAAATAAAAAAAGTAAGGATAGGGGACAATGAAGCCTTGGTCTCTTTCGATGTTAAAGCATTATTTCCAAGCATACCAGTGAAAGAGGCCATATCTAAACTAGACAACTGGTTAAATGAAATAAGCAACGCGAATGATTGGAGGAAAAAAGTAAAAAGTTACAGCACTCTAGCTTCAATATGCATGAATGAAAATTACTTCACTTTTAGAGGCGAATATTATAAAACTACAAGAGGAACTGCTATGGGCAACCCACTTTCGCCAGTTTTAAGTGAAATATTCATGAGTCATAGTGAAGACAGAATAGAGGAAGAGGGACTTATGCCGAGAATTTGGATGCGGTACGTAGATGATATCATCGCAGTAGTCTCAAAGGATAAAATTGAAACTATATTAGATCAACTCAACAAAATACATGGAAATATAAAATTCACTATGGAAAGGGAAAAAAACAAGGAAATACCATTTCTAGACATAAAAATAATACATAATGATGGAACCATAGAATTTGATATATACAGAAAAAACACTACTACCCAACGAACCATCCCCACTGAGTCCAATCACCCACATGGACAAAAAATGGCAGCATACCATACGATGGTCAACAGATTGGTAAATATACCATTATCAAAGGCTAATTTTGAAAAGGAAAGGCACTACATAAAAGACACGGCTAGTAAAAATGGATATAATGAAGAAATCATAGACCTAATGATAAGGAAGAAACTGCACCGCATCGAACGCAATAACATGACGAGTTTGTTTCAACAAAATAAGGATACCGAAAAACCTAGAAGGATTTGCGTAACGCACTCAACATTCACCGATAAGTTTAAGAAAATGTTCAAGAAACACAATCTGGAACTAGTAACAACTAGCAGAAGTGAAAAAATGAGCAGTATACTTGGATCAGCAAAGGATAAAAAGGAGATGGAAGAAGTCACGGCATCTATAAAATATCATGCCACAACTGTTCAAAAGTATATATAGGGCAATCAAAACGATTAATTACGGTGAGATTCCAAGAACATTTAAGGGAAGCCGAATTAGCAAGAATAAGAGGTACTACGAATTTTAGGTCGGCAATTGCTAAACACATAATAGAGGAACACCATAAAATTGATAAAACCAATTTATCATCAATAAAGGAGGTACACAAAACAAGCAAACTAGACACATATGAGAGTTTAGCAATTTCGAGGGTACAGGTAGATGATAGATTGAATAATGATTTAGCGGGAATGGATATTCACCGCTATTTAAATTAATAAAATAATTTGAAAAAGTACAGGTAAAATAAATATCTAGTATGGAGGGAATAGGATATAAAAAGAGAAAAAATGAATTAATATATACAGTTAGTCACAAGCACTGATGAAGGAAGTATGTTGCTTCCGAAATATCGATATTTGCAATCAAATATTAAAAATTATTAGTGAACGGAAACCTGACAACAATTTAATTATTAAATTTAAATTATCACTAAAAATAATAACAAAAAGCCGATTAAAAAATATAAAAAAAAAAATAAATGAATTAAAAAAAATAAAATAAAATAAAGTTTCATCTAATTTGCCTCAATTTGAGAGTAATATGAAAAATGTCATCATAATACCATTGAATCCAATTTCACTAAAAGCTGTATTTTAACATTTCGGTAAAATGGCCTAAACCCATAGATTTATTAATAAATATAAATATTCTATTGAAAGATTCATATTTATACTGTAGTTAGAAATATATAGAACGAAGCGGTCTCTGTTGTTTATGTAGTATACCATCAGAATTTATTTCAAAATTTAAAATTTTAGAAATAACCGTATAATATCAGAGACCATATATCCTCTGGATTACAGTGATTTTAAGTCAATCAAATTTAATCGATTTTTATATGGCTGTAGAATAATTAGTGCGACCGCAGTTTATCTGATACAACCATTTGTACACCCGTTAAAGTAGTATACAACGATATCGATCTAACGTCTAATGTGTTCCCACAAACATATAACTTAGAAGTTTTCAAGAAACGGGTAAATATTCTTCTTCTATTCTATTTCTAATTCTTTTATATTTCTTTTATATTATTTTCTAATTGTGAATGCAGTTAAAGTGCTTATTACATTATTTTTTTATTTCCATTTCTTTTGAATGTAATAGAACTTGGAAAATATTTTCTGTTAAGAATGATGTTACATGTTACCCTGAAATCTAAGCTCTCAAACTTTCAATCACATACATCAAAAACATACATCACCATTTTTTTTGATTTTATCTTAAGCTTTTTTTTTTTTAGAAATATCGGGCTTTTGCAATTATTGGTTTTTTTTGGGTAAATGACCTCTTCCTAATAATTTATAGTATCCAAATTGTTCTAAATCAAGAATCGGAGCTTTCTCTTTTCCCTTTGTTAATTTTTTACGTTTTTCTTCTGGTACTAACGAACATAATTTTTATCTAAGTTAATGGTTGGGCAAAATTTGTAATCACACCTTAAATAATGATTACTCATTCCCACTTTACCAAAGTATCCAGTATGGTATTTGTCGAAATTAATACGATGATAATGCATACCGCGACCACCAGAATGTTTACGATGTTTTCCGATACAACCATGTTCATGACTGACATGTCCTATATATTGAAAGGGTTGATTTACCAGCAGGTAATGTGATTGACGTACTGTGATGTGATTGACGTAAGATAGTACCGTAAAACTCGATAAACAGAAAAACTAAGAAATAGTTTTTGTTTAGTAGCAAAATGTTTATAAAAATACTGGCTGGGTGTACCGTCAGGGCTAATTATTTGCTTGTAACGTAAAGAACTGAACTTTGTTAATTATAATAAAATAACTACTGAATCTGTATTATTTTCGATAGTGAGGAAAACATCAAACATATTGTGACTGTTGTGGCATAGTTAAAAATTAGAAGAATATATGTTTGAAAATTTGAATACCTGACATGGAAGACATATCAAAAGTAACCTATTCTGAATATTGATAGTTATGGGTAATCTTTAATATTTGGTAATGATTTATACTTTGGAAAATGATTACAGTTAGCAATTGGTTTTGTAAGGGAATCGCTTAAGGCCATAATGTGGTCTGGTATTTTGGTAGTGATGGATTGCAGTCACCTGTGTGGCGCAGTAGGTAGATTGCATGCCTTTCAACCAGATTCGATTCCTGACGAAGGCAAAAAATTGCTTTGTCAGTTTTTCGATCTGGTCCAGTACTGGGATAAAATAAATTATATAAATAGTTGAAAGTTTTTGATTATCACCAAAAATAAAATGAAGTTATGCTATTATGAACTCTACAATAGATATAGTTTTCTACATTTAAATTTAAATTGTATTTAATTAAAACAATTGGTGTTAGAGTGTTCATCCCATAGACTTGAATAATTATACCGGGTGTTCCAGAGAATTTTTAAATTTTTTTTTTTAGTTTTTTTTAGTAATGTAGGAGCCCAAAATTGAGATAAAAAATATGATAACCTGCAAAGCAAATTTATTTATAAAAATGATTATTATTAATTTTAGTTTACCAAAGGAAAATATGGTGGATTTTTGTTTTGTTTTTATTAATTTAAAATAGAAATACTGAGAAAATAAAAAAAAATCATTTAACATGAGTTCTTATTTTTTGTCGTAAGATCCGAATTTGTAAAAAAAAGACCCCTTCCTATTTGAAAATCTTATTTCGGCCAATTACGGCGATTTTTGGGATTGAAAAACCCTTTCCGGTTTTAACACATTTATTCCACATAATATCTCAAATTGTTGATTTTCCAATTTTGCACAACAATTTAAGAAAGAGTTCAAAACATATAGGAGTTATATATAGGGAAGAGTTGATTATTGATGTTTGATCACAGAGTTGCATACCTATTGTATATAAGCTTGTGGCACGCCAGACTTAGTAGTAAAGGGTTCAGAATTAACTGACGTGAACAATATGTTGGATAGTTTGTATTTACTATAGGTAGAAGAGTCTATCCAATTGATGAAAAAAACAGGAAAACTCAGTTTAAAATAATCCATAGAATTTATGAAATTTGAATATAAATTCACTATAGGTAAAATATTACAATTGAGTGTTTTAAATGCCAAAAGTAGATTTCATACCAATTTTTATGCACATGCATATAATAAAAAAATATCCGTAAATTATTATTAAAGTAAAAATAGATGTAACAGCAGTAGGTTATGTACAATGTACAACTATTTTTGATTTGTCAATTAACCACAATCATGTTGCTATATATTTATTACTGATATTCATTACAAATAGTTTTCTAATCTTTCTGGATGATACGATTAGGTTTAAGTAAATATGGCAAGCTTTTTGTGTTTGTAACAATATCTTAAGTGACTTTGCTCTAAGCATTGTATCTGACAATATAAAATTGAATTTGACTGAATGAGTTCTTCTTTTAGATTAACATTCCTATCACTTAAGGATACCCAATGAAGAAAAATATTTTCTATTTCGGTTTAGAAGAAAATTTACTAGTCCTTCACCTTTATAACATATGATTCAGCATTTTTTCTTTTTATAACATGTACCTGGGCTATAGAAGATGGGGTTTAAGAAAATCGAATTGAAAAAAAATAATGTGTAAAATTTGTCCACAACAGCTTTGAAGATGTACAAGTTGGAGGAACGGGTTTTTCAGAAAAAAATTTCAGTTTTCTATGCCAACCCGTTATTTTTAGACACATCAATTCTAAAATAAAAATTTTAAAAAAGATAATGCTCCACCTTTATATCTTCGAAGCTATAATAAGTATTTGTTGGGTATAGTCTAATATTCCAAAATCCAAATCCGAAAGTCAAAATCCATAGATTGTGAATTTCGGGAAGGAATCTGTTCCCTATACAACCCATGATTGTTAGTTATTGTGATAACACGTGTTTGAATCATTAAAGACACCTGATTTGACCTTTGTAATAACACTCAGGATATTCTTCAATGCTATATGCTGAATAGCTCCCATTGTTCAGGGAACGATGTTCCCAAGTGGCGAAGACTGCTACGAGTGAATCGCTTTCACGGAGCAGATGTTCAATAGATGTTTTTTTGTTTTGTTCAACAGTGATTATGCAAAACAAGTATTTTTTTTTTACTCTTGAAAAAGCATAGATACGTTTACATGATAAAACACCCTACCATCAGAACAAAAATAAAATATTAATTAATGAATCATTCATTAAATTAGGAAAATCAATAAAAAAAATGGGTTCTCTTTAAATGAAAATATGTAAAATCAAAATTATGTTGACAAATAAACCAAATTCGCTTCGTAGAATTGATCAAAACAACACAGCGAAGAAGTAAAATTTTGAAGTGATGAATTCAATAAAATACTTGAGTTCCTTAATAAGCAAAGATAACGATTGTAAAATTGATTTGATAAAAATAAAAACTATACAACTATAAAGAGTTCTATTTCCTATGAATATATTTCAGGTCACGACTACTTAATACGAGCCTAAAAATAAAAATATGTCAAACAATAATTTGGACATTTTTGTGTTACGAAACTGAATCTTGGACTCTAAAGAGGCAAATAATTTTATACAACATAACTGATCGAAAATTAATTTTATAGAATCATAGCTGAACCCGCAGAGTTATCTATCATTGTTAGAAACCAAGGCTGTTATCTTCAGCTGTGCGGCCACAAAACAAGAATATTCCAAAAAAGAAAAGACATATTTCGAAAGGACCAACTCTGAACTTACATTATATAATATAATGGTTAAGAATTTATAAACACTTAAGTCTTAAAACTTGTGTGGACATTAGGCATTCAATTTTCAGGATATATATGATATCAAATTTTTCCAAATTTGCAAAATGTATCTTGAATTTATTAACATTCATGTCGATAAAAAAAAAAGTCTCTAGACATTTTATTTATGAATACCTTTGTGATTACATACAAGAATTTAATAGAGCATCTTTGGTATACTTCTTTTTTCTTTGAAAGCCAAATATAGTTTTACTTCTAATTTTAACAGGAAACTGAAATATCGAATACGTCATAGCCTTCTCAAAAATTTTTTATAAATAAAGGTATAGTATAGTATAAAAATACTACTGTAATTATTTGAGTCTATTCTTAAAAATAACTGAAATCCACAATTTTCAAGTCATTAAAAAAATATTGGATTAGATTAAAAATATTTCAATGTCACAAAACATTGTCAAGAACAAGTAACAGTATTTTCTCCTTCATTGGGCACATAATTAGATGTTTTAAGACTCATTCATTACGAATACATTAAACATTTGTATTTATTTAAAATTGGGCTCATAAAATAAAACCTTTAAATAACGCATAAATGTATAACATATGTATGTATCATGTATGTAACACCCTCAATACACCCTCAAACCACCCACAAAGTAATTTTTTTCTTTTCAAATAATTTTTCATTTTAATAATTTAACTTAAAGTTTAATTATTTGTGCTACTTTCAAACGAACTTATTCATTATCAGTATTTATAAATTCTTAAATAAATTAAGATATTTTTTTTTATATTTAAAAACGCCTAATACAACTCATTAAAAAATGTACTTTCATTTAACCTCATCCTATCGTAATTAGCTTACTACAATAACAACAACAACAACAACAATTACTTCGTTTTATTTTCCTAAATTAACCTGGTTTCATTTCGAACGCATTTCAATTCACTTTCAAAGTACCTGTTTTTTTGTTTTCTTATTTTTTTTTTTTTATAGTATTTTTTAAATGTCATATCGTCATGGTCAGGTGCGTCAACTTAAATAGAGAATTTATTCATGCATTACGAAACGTTTAAAAAATACTATTTTATTTTTTTTTTTAGCATTTAAAAGTAATAATAAGCTCAATAACCTACCATTTTTAAAAAAATATATAGTTAGTAGTACTAATAATAATAATAATAATAATAATAATAATAATAATAATAATAATAAAATAATAACAAAAACAAAAATAATAAAAAAAATTCTATGTTACAGTTAAGTAGTTATTTTCTACTTTCAATTATGTATTACTACCAAATCTAATAAAGCGGAAAGTTTAAAAAAATATATATGTATAATGTATATATATATATACATACATATATACATTTTAGGTAGCTAATCGAAACATTTAATTTTTGAATAAAATTCAGGAAATGTGGTT
The DNA here is from genome assembly GCA_963942445.1 of Argyra leucocephala. Classification (NCBI taxonomy): domain Eukaryota; kingdom Metazoa; phylum Arthropoda; class Insecta; order Diptera; family Dolichopodidae; genus Argyra; species Argyra leucocephala. The sequence continues at coordinate 47,268,231 of OZ012679.1, read as the reverse complement.
GGTTAATTAAGCTCAAATTTATGTTCAGTTGTATTTGAAAAAAAAAAACAAAAATAAAAAAAAATAAATTCTAAGAATGATTTTAAAAAATTGAAGCAAATCTGGAGAAATCAAAAATTTATAATGAAATAGGGTGTACTTGTGCATTATAAATATAAATTGAAACTTTCATTTCCCTGAGTCAACGTATTAGGACCTAGAATGTTCTATTACATCAGTTACATAGTTAAATTCCAATGTGATCATAATTATTTATTATTTATTCAATTGTCAATGTTAGTATACATAAAACGATTAGCCTTTATATGTGCATAAAAAAAAAATTTATTAAACGATAATACTAATTTAAATACATACATAACTTACACAGCTAAACCAGTCAAATAATAATTTACAGATAATAAGGTAATTATTTCAATTAGACTAAATAAGATGATCTGTTTACAAACAAAATTATAAATATAGAGCGTGGTACCTTACAAGCTTAGCATCCTTTAAGAGAGCATTCATTGGAGTATTTTAGGAAAAATTCATTCCAAAACGGGGGTATATTTTTTAACTAAACCCATAGGGATTAAAGCAAATCGTAGTGCAAAAATGTCAAATATTATATGACAAATATGGGACCTATCCTAAATCAAAATCCCAATGTATCCAAAATTCCAAGTATTATTTTTAATAGTATAATACCCAGTTTTCATTTAAACGATATATCGGCCAAATTGTTAGAACAGAAGATGCAAATATACCATAAGTGTGATATAGAGAAACAATGATAAAATATTAGAAGAATGAGAATAAATAACGGGAGAAATAGCGAAGGAGTTGTCATAAATATCGGAGAATATTTTATTTGTTTCCTATAATTGTCGCCGATATTGTCAATACTAACATGAAAAAATTATTAAAGAATTTGGCATACTACAACTCTACACACCTCGTTCACACTCATCACCTTCTAAACTCCAATTTTTCGGCTGAAAATTTCTAATAAAAATTCTTTTTTTATTTTTTTTATTGTTGTTTGCAAAATCAAAATGTATCTAATCTTTTCAGATCTATATTGTACTTCCCTGTTTGATTGCTTAAAATTGCACGTTTATGACGAATCCTATTGTTGCACTGATTTGCACCGAATCAGATGATGTCAAATATACCTGGAAATATTTATATTTTTTGCGAGGTATGGCATCGCATTAAAATAAAAGGTAAGAGTAGGACTCCTTGTATAATTGTGAAAATTTGGTCAACATCAGATTTATTTGGTCTAAAAAGTGTAGTATAAAATACTACGATGTGCTAAGAACATATTATATGTATTGATATTTTGAAGAAAAAAAGTGATATAAGTAAAGATAAAATTGAATGGCAAATGAATTTGCCATGTAATGAAGACAGAACTGTGGAGTACATAAGAAGAGGGTTAAACTAAATAATATTACGCCCAAGAAAATATATAGAAGAACATTTAAATACTTTTTATTTAATTTTTGATGATACTTCTATAAATTCAATTGTGAATAATATAAATCTGAAAGCTATACGAGATCAGAATAATAAATGGAAACTTTAAGATTCTATTGGATCTCAATAATCACATAAAACAGAAAAATCGATTTTTCTGAGTTACCGCTTTTTCGATAAGCACGGCAGTATACATCTCCCCATTTTATGCAAAATAAATTACGAACACCAGAAACAACTGGCAATATGGCTTTACGTCGAAAAGGTGTACTGGTGATCTTTTGAATTTTTTCATGCAATTGGATTGGGAAATATTTTCAACACGTGGATTGAAAATTTCCTTTCAAACCGCTCAATACGCATTGTATTGGATGGCTTTATATTTCAAAAATTCTAAATTATAATTCTATATTATAATTATAAATGCTGGTGTTCCTCAAGGCTCAGTTCTTTCTCCAACATTATTTATAATATTTATAAATGATCTCCTATCTACGACTTCAAATCAGATTCACAGTTTTGCTGGTGATAGTACATTTGATTACTTGTATTTCTTTGAAAAAGATGTTGAAGTGACCCAGACTTCAGTTCACAGAAAATGAAATAATATATCTTGTTCTCTAAACAGCGACTTTCAAAAAATACATGACTGGGGAAGTGTAAATAGGGTAAAATTTAATGCTTCAAAAACCCAGAGTTGCCTCTTATCAACAAAGCAAAACCCATCAATACCAAATATTGTGTTCGGAAATGTAAATACCGAAAACTTTGAAACTCTAATAATTCTTAGAATGAAAATAAACAGCAAACTCTCGTGGCACGATCATATTTTTTCTGTAGCGAAGGATGCTGCGAGATGTTTAGGATTCTTAAGCAGAAGTAGAAAATATTTTACATCTTCCAACCTCCTATTAAAATATAAGGCATGCATTCGGCCTAAACTTGAATATACCTCGCATATTTGGAGCGGTGCACCAAATACCAGCCTACAGTACCTAGATAAGGTACAAAAGCAAGCCATCAAAATTATCAATGATGGAGATGTTACACAACAACTAACATTGTTAAGTCATCGACGTAATGTATATCAATCGCGGTAATAGCTCTGACGAAATAAAAAGTATTTTATGCCCAAAATACTATCATTCCAGCGTAATACTTACAGAGCAGCAATCGCTCATAAATTTGCAGTAGAGCCTCTTCGAACCAGAACTGTATATAATATATAAAAATTCTTTCATCAACCGAACCTCTAAACTATGGAACAACTTACCATCGTTGGTGTTCCCTCAAACGTATAACTTAGAAGTTTTCAAGAGACGTGTAAATAAATATCTGTTATACCTGTCCGTAAACTATTCTATTTTATTTTGATTCTTTTCTAATTTTATGACTCTTTATTATCCTTATTTTTTCTTCATCTTAATGTGGCTTAAATTCTGTGAAGGCAGTTAGAGTGCTCATCCCATTATTTTGGTCTAATATACAAATGTGTTTAGCTTTGGCTTGTAAGTTATATTCTAAAAAACTAAATCTGTTGTTTTATTATTGACGATTCAGGACGTTTGTCGTATGATGGTGTAGACACTTTAAACCAAATGGTACATGCGTTTTTGATGCGATTTAAGACAAATAGATGGCTTGTTGTAATATTTTACAATTTAATGTTGTATAGCTTCGAATATTATTTGATTGAATATAATTATGACTACATATATTTATATAATTAAATTATTATATATATATATAATTAAAATATGTGTGCCTTAATAGCACTTCGCAGTACTTCATGTTCGTTCATACACGCAGGTTAATTAGGATTAACAAACAAACTATAGATTTATTTGTTGTAAGTACTCGGATATCAATATACCACAGTTTTATTTTTCCATCTCAATAAAAGTACTTTACTTGACTTAAGTTTAAATAGACTGAACAAAAATGTTTCTTTTTGACTTAAGTGTAGTTGTGCATGATACAATATGTATTTTATTTATGATTTAAACTCACGACTAATCACTTAAGTCATGTAACATCGAAAGTACTATTTATACTCTATATAAGTTAGAGTAATATATAGACTATATACGTACAAAACTAATTCTAAATATACATAAAAATGTAACTAACAATATAAAATAAATAAATAATAGGTCTTCTGACCTAATCCCACCGAAAATAACTTAATTCATGATTGCCCTATAGCTAGCCATTGAAATATTTTAGAAGCAGTATTTTAGAAATTGAATACTTAACATATTTATTTATAATTGTTAAAATTTTTATAATTTAATTTAAAATTATCATATTAATAATTAATGTGAAAGTCAAAGTCATCAATATTAACTTTATTACAATTCTAAACATTAAATATGGTCTTATAAAGTGGTACAATGACCTGATCTCTACATTTGTTTTTCAATAATGTTCCAGAACTAAATCTGATACAACAAAACAAAATATCTTACCAAAATAAAAAAATTTCTCCAATTTAATAACTTCTTTTTTTAACAAATAAAATTCAAATTTAAATTAATGTTAACCAATAATCGTTTTAATAAAATAAATTGCGTGAACCCCATAGTATCATCAGAATTTGAAAAAGTTCATATTGTCAAATGTCAGAAGATCATGATTTTATTTTAGTTGTTTTTTTCTTTTTTTTATCTTTTTTTTTGTATGTCGTATTAAAAAAAATATTTAATATTTTTTTAAAATTAAATTTCAGAAAAAAAAAATAACAATAAAAATCGGGAAAGTTGAAAAGTTCCTAAATAAAGAGTGAGAATTAAGTAGTAAAAGTAAAATAATGAGTGAAATAATTTTTGTCAGAGGGGTCAGAAATCATAAATTTTCCTGAATTAAAAAAAATTAGACTGCAACTGAATGTATCGGAAAATATTTTTGGGTGGTTTCAAACGTTTAAAAAATAAATAAAATTGAATTTTATAAATGAAAAACGCCTTTTAAAGAAAGTTTTCAATGGAAACAAATCTTTTAACCTTTAACCACCCATCAAGGTCATAAATTGAATTATTTTTTTTTATGATGAGATTTTAAACGGTATTTTTAGTATTGGCATTTGATGAATGCAATATAATAAAAAAATGCATATTTAAATTAAGTCGCACAACCGTTTAAAATAGCAACATTTGCGGATGACATTGTAATTATGGCAGTAGATAATAATATAGAATACACTATAATGAAGCTGCAAAGAGATAGTAACAAAATACCTATGGTTGGTGTAATTGAACAATTAATTTTGTAGTTAATAAAATTGCTATCCACATGAATGTTGGTAATGAAGGTAATTAGGAGCCTACTGTTTGAAATAATCATAAACGTTTTGAGTTCTTCAGAGCTAGAATGTCAAGTGACATCATGATGATAAAATATGATTTTTCAGATGTACAAGGCAGGACATCAGATTTTGTTTGTCAACAAAATAAATGAAATGCATTTGGATCTTATCAAGAATACTTAACGCTGACCGCACCGTTCCAAATATATTAACTGTATTCCATCTTGGATATAATTTATTAGATATTTAGCATATTTTTCAGGAGAGTAGTAGATATACGTCTTAAAACTGCATTTTTAGTAGTTAATTTTAACATTTGTAAAATATGTAATCATTCCATATCATTGTATGATTTACTCCTATATACACGTACATTTCCAATAAATCAAATTGAGGTCAAAAGAGTTAGCTTTGAATTTTCGAGTCATTTGAAACTCAAGTCTTTTACCAACATGATCACAGTCGAAGTAAAATCGAACATAAAGTTAAATAAGGAGACATATTTTCATGCTGATTTCACCAACAGATAAATAGAAACACTAAAATAACTGCATATAAAACTAGATGCCAAATTTCGTTTGAAAGAACACGTAAAGAAAAAGATAAAATTGATCAGAATTGCAGAGTGAGGCTTTGGCGGAACGGTCAGAAATCGAAACTATTTTTTTTTTTTTTTTAAACTCCATTTTTATTTACATCTGTCTTAATATAAGACACCTAATAACTTTCCTTACATTTTGGGTAGAGCATAACTATACAATCATTTTGTTATAGTAATTTTTTCGAATATTCATTTACATTATATTTTGTTTTTTTTTTTTTTTTTGTAACTTAAAATCTATTTATTAAATCATGTGGTCTGTATTTTTTCAGGCGTCTATTTCTTATTCTTTCTTGTTCTGGTAGAGTGCTAATTTCATTGTTGGAATGGGTTGATATTTTTTGTTGACATTTTTTTGAATTTCTTCATTTATTGTCAGTATTCTTAAATCACAGTATAGATCATCATTTCTCACATACCATTAGGCTCTCGCTATCGTTCTCATTATTTTTAATTATGCTCTTTGTATTAAATTAATGTTGGTATTGCTTGAGGTACCCCAGATTTATGCATCATATGTTCCTATCGGTTTTATAATTGTTTTGTAAAGTAACAGCTTGTTGTTCATTGTCAATTTAGATTTATTTTCCAAAAGCCATTGTAGTTGTCCGGATTTTACCCTTATTTGATTACGTTTGTGGATTATGTGATTAATCGAAGCTATTGAGATACAACAAAGTGTGGATATATAATCAAACAATAGAGACAGTTAGGGCTTACGGTATTCATTTGTAGGGTTGTTTTAAGCAACCTCATACTAAAAATATTGAAAAAATTCAAAATAAAGTATTGCGGTGTTAATGCCCACTGGTATTTAAATATTAATGTACAGTGAAAATTTGGGGCCCTTTGCCTAATGGAAGTGGGCCATCTTTATATAATAAAGTTAATTATTCTATTTATTCTACTTATTCTACTTTCTAAGAATAAAAAAATAAAAATAACAAAAATTCTGAGAATTTTGGAAAAGACAAAAGATAGTTGAAGCAAAAAGAGAATGAAGTGGTATAAAGGTCCGACGGGGAGCTTCGAACTATGTTATTGATAATCACTTTGAGTTCTTGTAAATTAAATAAATAAAAAAACTACCCCTTCTTGCGAATGCTTGATGTATTGAAATGTGATTCCACATTTTAGAAGTTCTGACTATAAACGAATTTTTATAATCAGTCTCGAACCATCTTAGCATTTCCATGGTGTAGGGGTGGACACTTGCAGCCTCTCGCGTTCTTCGCTGGAATTGTATAAGAGGTGGAAGTAGTTATTTCAGTTCTTCCGAGCACATGCCTGCAACATATTTATAAAATAGAGTGCGCCAACGATACGATGGTATCGAAGTGAACCAAATTTTTTATGAAATGTTCACATCTCCTATGAGGCGAATGTCGCGTTTTTGTACTGTCATAAGGAAGCTTATATATCGGTCTTTGTAGCGCTCGCCCAAAGATGTGAATTATACTTCATCTTGGCTTTACAGGGTTCTTTTCTTTATAGGGAAGCAAATGCTGTACCCGTGGACGGCATTCAAAAACAGCTGTTGCTTCTAGCTATCCAAAAATATGGAAGCATCCTTGTTGTTTTAATATTTTTGTATATAACCCGTTGTATCTTTTGATCTATTAGATATAATATATATATATATATTATATTCGAGACATAAAGTGAGTTGTAGCAAAAAAAAAAATACCTTTCCAACAATGTATAAATATTGAGATATAAGAGTTTTAAAAATAGATTGTTACAACAGATATAATGGTTTATATATAAAAATGTTATATACAAAAACAACAAAGATGCTTTCAAAGTTATTTTCTCAATAAAGTATAAAACTCGCCATTTAGGATATATATTTTTGGAAAACTGTGAAAACCAAGTAGCTCTAAGGAGGGCGTATCACTTGCAAAACTGAGATGACAAATATCCACATAGCAAATTATCATTTAATAAATTTCTTTCTTAACAAATTCGTCATTTCGCAAATATCCATTTATGAAAAAATTTAGCGGGGGTTGAGAGCTGCATTTTTGTGCATAGCTGCTGTTGCATATAGAAAAGGAAATATCTCGTATATCCTGATTTCGGAAACGCATATTTATGCATTTGGCACATTCCGAATTTGAATGAATTTCAGAGTTTGTTTCAAAATCAGAGTTATACGCCTTTTACAGAATATTTATATATGTATATACATATACAATATACAATATACATTTTCAGTATATACAATATATTTATTTTATTTATGTTATTTAACATTACGACTAAACGAATGTTTTTCAACTCAATTTTCAACGTCAAAATTTCTCATCTACCCTTTTTGACAAATGCGTTTTTGCGAAACGTGTTTTTTGCCAAGTAATTTTTTGAAATGTGATGTTTGCAATGTGAGTTTAGGTAAGGGGTACATTACCCATATTTAAGATATAGTCACTTGGTTCTACGCGGGTACAACATTTGCTTCAAAATATCCAGTTTTATAGTCGTTGTAAGCTTTCATTTTGAAATCTAAGAAGAGGTTCGCATTGTTATTTTTTGTGTAACTAAACAGTTTTAGTTTTTGTCGCAAATTTCGACTAAGCCCGTTGTTAAAAAATACATCCTTAAATTGTTTGTCAATTTATAATTATGTATTATAAAAGTAATATTAAAATTATAACACCCATCTCAATAATTATTATATTATTAAAAATTCCATCATGCTAAGAAAATTTAAACTTTTACAAATTTCTAAACGCCTAAATGTCATTTATGTTGCAAACAAAGCCAAAAACATTTTTTTTTGTATTTTGTTATTGTTAGGGATGTTATGTTGTCACTCTATAATACTAATTTCAAGTCATCATGTTAAATACATTTAAAATTAGAATTGATTAAATCAGATACCCGTATAATCATAGATTTTTGAATTCATGTTCAGAATATTGATGATAACGGTTCAATATAAATACATATGTATATATCTATGTTATAGATGAAGCATTTGGTATTTAACGATCTTTTATCGATAAATAGAAAATCAAACATTGAATAATAAATTTTTGTATTTTTCGAATTTCAATTGATCTTAAATCTATGTGCGAGCACTATTGATAAAGTGAGCAACTGAAATTCAATTCATTTCATTTTATTTATTTTTTTGTTTTGTTGTTTTTATTTTTTTATTGTAATCCGTTGCATTTTATTATCATATTATGCCAAAATGTAACTGTGAAATGTGGTTGGAAAATGCATTTTGAATGAAAATTTTTTTTTTATAATGGAAACTCCTAAGAGGAAAAATTATGAAAGTTGCTGTTATTTTATATTTTATTTTTCATTTTGATAATATATGATAGAAGTGTAGTTGGTACCTTAGAGTAAGTAAGTTGGTTGACTACAAAAAAAAAAAAAACAAAAAACCAATAATTTTGAATAAAAAAACTGAGGTGATGTTGGAAAAAAAAGTTATTGCAAAAATAAAAATTGTAAGAAAATTTGTATTCAATGACGCGGTTTTTTTTTTGATTTTGGTTATTTTATTTTGAAAGGAATTTTTGAATTTTAATTTTTGTGCAGTGTCAATATTTTCCATTTTTTTTTTTTTTTTTTTTTTTTTAAAGCAGATTTGATGAAGTTATGATGATACCATATTATGTATTTTTTGTATGCGTTAGTTACAACATTTTTGTGATAGTTTTTTTTTTTTTTTGAATTGTTGTTGTCAATTTATGCATAATAAATTTCGTGAAAGTTTTTTTCAAAGTGAATATACAAACATACAAACATATATAAATAGTTAGTTAAAGAAAAAATATTTACATTTTTATCAATTTTAATAGGGTAAATAAATTTTAAAGTGAATAAAATGTAATTTTTATATATACAGTAAATAGAAAAGAAAGGTTGGTTGAGGCGGCTTTTGGGAAAGTAAAAATTGTTTTTTTAACTACGAATTCTAGGATATTTATTTATTTATTTATAATAGGTAACGTTTTGCCACATTAAATATGTAATTGAAAATAGGCTTATGAAATGAAGAATAAAGACAAACCTAGCAAAATCTTTGGACATTACGTTTACCTATCGTAAAGGTATATGTCCTGCAGTAAAATTAAACGATTCACTAATGCTACAGGTGAATTCAGGAAAGTGTTTCGGCATGCATTTAGGCTGCTGATTTACTTGGAGAATTTACATTGTCCAAAAAGCAGGTAACTCACAATACAGTTAAATCAACTGGCTCATAGGGTGTTATTCTAACCTATCAAATTACAGCAAATTAATACAAATCAATACGGTCTAGAACTATGAGGTACTAAAAATAAGTTAAACATAGAAATAAATGAACGTTTTCAGTCAAAAGTACTGCGAATCATTGTAAACGCCTCCTGGTTTATAAGAAACAACAGAATACGAGAAGCTCTAAAGATTCCGTCAAAAGAAACAGTCACATCCAAGGCAATATCATATCACACAAGACTTCAAATGTGTCACACAAAATATGCTGATTCCAGAACTTTTAATTACTCGGCAGACACGAAGATTAAAAATATTCACACGCCGTTGTTGCAGATTTCCAGTTTATAGAAGAAGAAATCATTGGAGGTAAAGTAAAGGTAAAATATATTATATATAAATATTATTTTTAAAGAAGGTAAAGTCTGTTTTCTGGCTCTCCATAGAATTATGAGACCTTAAAAATGTTTTAATTTTCAATAAAAATTTGAAGTAAGTAGTAGTAGTTGTTCATATTAAATGTTTCGGTAATTTTCTGTAATAAGAAAATTCTTCGATGAAGATATGGTCCTGAAAACAACGATGGGGTGTGCGGGGAGAAGATATAAAGCCAAACTATATGAGCTGTATAATGAAGTGTGCGTAGTCACGAAGATTAAAATGAAGGTACTACAGTGGTTTTGACATTTAGAGTAAATGGATGAAAATGTTTCAGAGAATTTTCAAATCCAGACCCGGAGGTGCAAAACGTTCAGGAAGACGAAACCTTCGTTAGATAGCCGAAATATCGACAGACATGAAACAATTTCGTATCTTCAACTGGAGAGAAGTCACTCGTAACCTAAACGACAAAAATGGAGTCATGAGTCGTTGGTTATTCAAGCCCAAGATCTATACCATCTATTGGCCACATAAATAAGTAAGAAGTAAGTAATTTTCTGTAATTTACTTATAATGAGTTCGAATTTTATTAAAATTATTTTATTTTATTGTAATATGCAGATACAGACATCTTAACGTTTTTATTTATTTGTTTGTAAACCAAGTAAGCTTTCAAAGAATTGCAATAAGTAAAAACAACAAAAAAAAAACTATATGTAAAATACTAATATAAAGATGAGTAGCGTGGGTCCCAAATGAGATCTCTGAGGTACTCCCCATTCAACAGCAAAATTGTATGAAAAAAAATTGTCGATCTTTACAAATTACACTCTGTTTCTTAAATATGATGATTCAAACCATGAAAGAAGATTTGAATGAAAAGCTAAGCTCTCCAGTGTGAAACCATAAGTGAATGACTTAATCTGTCAAAGGCTTTTACAAAGTCAGTATACATCACATCCACCTAATTATGATCTATGTAGCATATAGACATCTTTGCATCAATCAAAACATTCTCAAAAAATTATAACTATATGAAACGAAATCACTAAATCTGAAGATTTGTGATTTTTTTTTTTCAACATATTTTCGAAAACAGAGAGTATTATAAACTTGAAATCAAATTATTTAATATTAACAAGTCAATACAAGATTACATACTAAAAACTTATACTGATACTGTATTTAAAATTTTTGATTTTGTAAAGTTATTGCTTTATTAAAGATAATAATGAAAAAAACAATAATAGTAATAACAAAATAGCTATAGATACAAAGTTAATGAATATTTATGGAAAATGGAAAATTACATTCTATAAAAGTTTCATTTAAATATTTTGATAGTTTAAAAAAAAACAACGAATAACAAACAAAAACTTAATTAAAAATGTAATAAAAAGTAATTGCAAATTGCGGAAACATTAAAATAGATAATAGCTCCAATGAAGCTTAAAATAAATCATTAGAGTTTTACTAATAGTACAATGACATTTGGGCATTTTTACAAAAAAAAAAAGGAAAACCATTTTAATTTCAATATTCAAAAGCAATCAGAAATGCATTCATTATCATACAACTGTGAAAATTAAAACATAACGCCATCAGTCATAGACGAATTTACATTTATATTTTGTGATCGTTTGTTTGATACTTATTTACTTATTCATTTTTTAAGTGAAACTGATTTTCTAGATTCTAGTTCTGAAGCAAAATGATTTTAAGTTTTTTTCAACTATAAGTATTTTATTTTTAGAAATTGTTATGTTTTTCATAACACTATTAGAACTCATCAGTAGGTATTTATAGTGTTAGACTACCTATACAACTCCTATTTTCATTTTGATTGATTTTATAACTTATTAGAAGATGTCAATAGTATATCTGTGAGTTATAAAAATCAACCATAATTTCAATGTAAAATAAATTTATTTAATTATAAAAATTTTTTAATTGTGAAATATTCAAATTTCCATGTCATTTTACTTTTAATAAAAAGAACAGGTTCGATTTATTAATTAATATTCATACATAGACATTTTATGTCATAAAGTGTAGTAAATAAATTTTCCAATTGTGGTATATAATTTTTAATTTTGTTTTTCCTTAAATCTTATTGCTTCAATTTGGTAACTTTGCCTTTATAAAATCATAATTTTGCAATCAAAATCTATATTTCAGAGTTGGGAAACAGTTTTGCAGGATCATATAATGTAGTTGGAGATGTATGTAATTACTCATCTGATAGGTTATGTATAGTATACACTATACAGATTGAATATATTCTTATGAATAAATTGTATATTTACACTTAGACAGTAAGATTAATTTAAAATTTATAAAATAAAAGTAAAAAAAAAGGATATATATAACCTTTAAATTAGGGTTGTAATAAAATATATTTATAGATTAAATAGTTTTATTGTAATTAATACATCAGTTCTATTACGTATATTAAACCAGAGTACGGTTCCCATATTATGATGGTAATATTAAAATAATAGGGGGCTGATCTATCGTTGAGCGTCCTGGCTCAGCACCTTAATAAAACATCAACACCTTAAGAATCGTCTTTGAACAGGTCGTGGAATGGCAGGCGCCATTATATATACTGTTTGTCGGACCCGACATGGCAAACATACTGTAGTCTCTAATCAAATATGCGGCGCAAGTACAATTGTTGATAAATGTAAGCAAAACAAAACTGAATCCAACCAACACAACCGGCCCTTGCAACTTACAGATTGGTGATAAAAATGTTGAAGAGGTGACGTCGTTCTCCTATATTGGCAGTTTTGTTACTGTGGATGGTTGCGCGGATGTGGATTTTAAAAGCCGTATCCGAAAAGCACTCTTAGCATATGGTGTTTTAAAAAACTTTTGACGATCTCCAAATATCTCACAAAACCTGAAATTTCAATTCTTCAACGTTCTTTTATATGTATTAAAATGTATGTATTTATTTTACCTAAATTTGTTTAGGTTTTATGAACATCGATTTAACAAGTTATTAAAAACAAATATTATAACTATCTTCACTTATTCCCAATCAAATTAATTTTAATACAAGTTATTGTTTTCGGTCCGTTAATCACTTTTCATTAGTTCGTTATAGAATTAACTATGTCAGATTTGATTAAAAAAATGTTAAAACTACACAATAAATTAAGTAGTCAATCGTGCAAGTCTATTGATATTTGTAATACTTTATAAAAGTCTGATAAAAAAAAATGTTGGTATCACGAATATCTATTTAAACTTATAGACTTGTCAACACATTTGCTGCATGCACTTCAAAATATTTGCTGTTAAAAATTTGAACTTTTCAGTTTGAAATAATTTGGTGTTTATTTTTTAATTGAAATATTATATTTTTGTTTGTGTGAAAAAATTAAATTTTTAAAATGAGTTTAATTTTGATGAATTTATTGAATGAAGAGTACAAGCGGAACAGAAAATGGAACATTAAGCAAAAATAAAATTGCCGCGAAAAAGGGGTTACAAGATTGAGGACATTCAGAGATTAATCTATAGATCAGACAGAGAAGTGCACAAAAATAATAAATACATGTGTTGCTCTGCATAATATTTGTATTCAACATGGTATATAATTGAAGACGTAGTAGAAAGCAATGAGGTATATAAGATAGGTATATAATAGGCGAAAATGAATCCGTTTAAATTAACAACTAAATGATGAATATGCTATCCATGATGAATATGCTATGAAGACGTAGTAGAAAGCAATGAGGTATATAAGATAGGTATATAATAGGCGAAAATGAATCCGTTTAAATTAACAACTAAATGATGAATATGCTATCCATATTACTAAATTCAATTCTTTAAACATGTTTGTAAAATGTAAATAAAGTAAATAAACCGCCTCTGAAAGCTCATTTGAATTAGACATATTTGTACTAAATTGTATTTTTAGTTATATTGTGCTCAAAATAACTGTTTTAAAATAAATAACTTCTTGATTTAAGCTTGTAATAAATAAATCAGTAAAATATCATAATCCATCCAATGGTAGTGAATCAGTTTTACAGGATAATCAAATATTTTATTAATAGGTGTATCAAAGCATACTTCTCTTCTCACAATGTATTATATTTTGATATTTCTCTAAATTTATCGTACACCATTGTTTTATACTTGATATAATATGCTATTTCAGATTAATATAATCTTCAGTGCGGGTCGAAGACTGTTATTGATAAATAATTAGGGTTTGTTTAGTTTAATTAATATACTGTCACTTGCATAATGATTTGTACAATGACACTGGTCAAAAATACTGCAATTTAAAAAAAACATTTAACATTTTATTTTTGAAGGTAATCTGAAACCATTTAACGTGAACTTTTTGCTACTATTAACATTATGTCTTTTTTGTATTATTTTAACATGATATTAATTTGTCCTCATTTCATTTCAAATGTTTAAAATAATTTTTTTGAAAAAAAAAATTTAAATTATGATATTGTCACCTAATTTAAATCATCAATTTTAAAATGGAATCTACAAAGATCACAATGTTAAAGATCTTTTTTTTTTTTTTTTAAAAAAACTACAAATAAACATTTTATCAAGGTTTTAAAACCTTTTTTTTTTGTTTGTTTTAAATAGTTGAAAACTATGATAACGGTTTTATTAATTCACCTTTACAACAAAAAATTATTAACCATAAAAAACTATTAGATTTCTAAAAAAATAAAAGCTAAAAAATGAAATAGCAAAAGTTTTGCAAAAAAAAAACAAAATCAAAACAAATTTAACGCGAGTTCAATGAAAGTAAAAATTTCATCAGTTCGAAATTACAGAAATACAAAAAAAAGGAAAAAAAAATAAAGTAAACAGATATAACTTTTAAGATCATTAAAAATTAATTTTTGTTATATCCGTAAAAATTATTATAAATTGTGAAGTAGTGGTATTAGAACATTGATGATACATTTGTAACGTTATTTTAAGATCAATATCATGGCTAGGGGTTTATTGTAAAATTGCCGACATTTGCAGTTGTCTCAGAATTTTTGAAAACAAATTTCTACTGTATAAGAAATTAGCAAAGTGTTATCCGACGTTGTTTGAATTCAAGACAAAAATTGTATAAAATTTAATTAAATCAAGTTTTATTAATTAATATAACTGATTTACAGGGTATTTAATGCAAAAGCAAAATATTTGCAAGGTATTTATAGATTACGACTTCAGTCTAATGTAACTATAACAATACTCTACTAGTCGTACAGTATATTAACTTAAAGTTTCAGAAAAATATTATAGAACTTGATCATTCAAATTCTGTAGTAGATTTGAATTTGCTTTGAATGTTCTTCAATAACATTAGCATACAACACCTACTGTTATTATTAATCTGTCATACCATTATAAAGTTTTGACTGATTGAAATTTCGTGATCTTTTTTGGTGGGGCAAGGTCGAAATGTAAAAAATCCTGTCAAATCAAACATATATAAATCCAAGAAATTTCGTCGCGTAATCCAACAACAGCTTTATTTTCATTGGTGACTGTATTGTAGCTATTCAAATTTTACAATTTAAGTTTTCCGAAATTATTTTTAACTAAATAACCAAGCTTTATAATAAGTTCAGAGTTTCAGAGCTAATATAGATATGAATAAAATAAGGAAAAAAAAAATTTTTTTTTAGAAATATTTGCCTTCAATTTAAGCGTACTAAAACTATAAAAATAAACTTTAGAATCGCAGCTTGATATAATGTTTTCATAGCAAGTTATGATTGTAATTACGGAAAAAGCAAATTAGCCGAAATTGTAGGAAGTCTTGAGATGAGATTAAGAGATTTGGTAAAAAGTTCGGCTAATTTGCTTTTAAAAAAATAATATATTTTCAAAGAACAACACATATAATCAAATGGCACTAAAATTCACTCTAACGCAATTTAGTTATTATTGCTCATACTTCAAATGTATAATTATATTTTATATTACTGTAACAAATTTTATAAAAATATGTGTATTTTTAAAAAATGTTTGGAGATTTTTGATTAGATACCTTTGAATTTTTTAATTTACGTATTAAAAAATTACGCACTTTATAAAAAGAAACCCTGTTAAATACAAAAAATATTTGACGTAAAATCGTAGATTTAAATCTGTGGAAAAGTCTGAAATGTAAACACTCATCCGACTTTATCTACGATAAAATTCGATTTTGTCCGAGGTGTATACGCTGCCTAAGCATAAATTGGCATATAAAAGTATAATATATACATGCATAAATCGAAATTGAACTTTTTTTACATGCGAGAAGAGTAATTTGTAACTGAGTGATAGATAACTGATACTTGATTGGTTCAAATTTTGTTTTCTTCCATAAATAATGTTTGCATTTTATTTTCAATTAAACTAAGCCATATGATTATGTATGTAACAAATGCAAGCCCTATATGACACATTTACGTACATTTGCATATACTTAGTCAGAGAAAAAGAAATAATAAAAGAAAGAGATTAATAAAAGAAACCAAATTAAAAACACAAAAAAATATAATGAAAATATAATTGAATAGTAATAGAAAATGATTGAAATATAATGATAATGATTTGTATTGCACACATTTATTTTGTATTCCTTTTTTGTTTTTTTTTTTTGCTTCTTTACACCATAGAAATGTCAATAAATATAGTGAATTTAAAGAGAAACCAAATTTTAACTTTATCAAATATCCATATTCCATTATTAGTACACACACATATGTAAATTTCACCTTAGTTGAATGCAAAGAATATCTATAATCTATATTAACAAGAATATACACTCCCATTTTACGTAAACCTAATTTTTAAGAAATACCAAACCGAGCAAAATATCATTAGTTAAAAGAGGTAAAATTTACATTTACTTATCGTATACCAAATTTATTATAAGAGAGAAAAGGTACAAAACAGATGTTTGCCTTTTGCTTTATACTGTAAAATAATTTTGCGTTCTCATTATTCTCCTTTGGATTTGCTTACGTTTCCTCCCATTATTTATATGAGGCAGGCTGGCAAAAAATGTTAGTTCTAATTTAGTTTGTTCCCTTATACGATGATTAATTCTGATCTTTTATAATTTTAATATTTTCGTTTTAAACATTATTATTTTCGTATATACCTATTAAAAATATTAAATTATAATTACATTACAATAATATAAAATATTATTAATATTTTTGTCAGTAATAATTTGGAGTTACAAACATTATTATTTTTTATTAATTATATTAGTAAACCTAAATATTTATTATATTGGTATACGATTATAAAATAATACTGAGGACAACATCTATTTATAAATCACAGAATTTAAAGAATATGATAACGCTGTTTTAGTTAGGTCTCCTAAAAATCTTATGCATAGTTGATACAATTTAGAAAATAATATTGTTAAATATTTCAACGAAAATTTTTGTCGAAAATATTTTTCAAAATTATAAACTTTATTTATTTAATTTCAGACAACTTTTTTTGTTACTCTCTTTTGTTTACTATATTTTTTCTTTTTCTTACACGTAAAATTCTTATTATATCTATTTCTGACAATGTTTATCAAATTTGCATATGAATTTCTGTGCAAACAAATGAATACATACATGAGTTCTTACTCTTTTTATGGATATACTTTGGTTAAATGGTTATTGAAATGGGTATTTTGTTGAATTGAAGCAAATTGAAACAAACATATAAAGTCCAAGGCAAGTTAATTAAGGCAAATATAATAAGGCAAATATAATAATTAGTAATTTTTAAACACTTAGTGTTAGAATAAAAATTGTATAATTGTTGAAAATAGTCGAATATTTTCTTTTTAATATTGCTTAAAATGGTTATCATACAGATATGCGTATTTCGTCTATTACTTGCAGACTTTTTCATTGTTTTTTATTCGACTCGAAATATATTGAGTAAAGTTAAAAGGGCAATATTCGATTACTTTCAATAATTAAGTTAGTTTGAACACTAATTCTAACGTGCATATTTTGCTTTAAGGTTTAAAATGTTAATATTGTGCCACAATGAATTGAAAACGTGCTTGAATTTCATCAGTTATCGTTACCCTGAATGTGTTTGGCAATGTTTCGATAATAAAAATTTTGGAACACTATAAGAAACTTTATTGATTATTTTTTTGAAGAGTTTCTAATATCAATTTTAATCTCTGTGGCGCCTTTGGTTCTTATAAATATTATTTTTTGACGGTAGGAGTTGTATGGCTATCCAAATCAATCCGAATTTCGGAAAATGGTAAAATATGTGTTTGTTTTTTTTGAGCAAGTACCTTATTAAAAAAATTTAAGTTTGTTAGTCCGAAATGTGCTAAAGGATAACCGACATATTTTTCTCTTTTTCAGAAGACACATATGTCCCAATTTACAGGTTTGTAACATCTTTTAGTTTTCAAATTAATCCCGATGTCTGTTAGGAGGTGTGTTGCAGCTATCAGAACCTGCCTTGGATAGTATTATGAAGTATCGTGTTAGCTTATTATTTTTTTAATCATAAAAAACTGTGCACAATTTGATAACTAAAAACTGTAGACAGCGAACAAACAAACTTTGGTTTATAAGTAGACTTCAAATACTTACGTTTTTTTAGATCGTATGTTAACGAAGCCACATAAATAACGACAAAAAAAAAATCGGACTCGAACCTGTTTCATTCTATTGGTAGTCAGGTCACATAATCAGTAGTCATATACCACAAGATAATGCTAATGCAGTATTTAAATATTCTTATAATCAGAATAAGTTTATTTGGGGCTGCGATGATATAGGGGTCAGTTTCCCTACCCAAATTACCTAATTTCGTATATCCTACGTTTTCGTATATTGATTTTTTGATTTAAATATTGATAAATTAATAAAATGGAAGGGTTTGATTTCATTGATTTTTAATTTTTTTTCTTTATAAAACACAATATGGACTTTAAAAGTCTAATATATTACAGCCATAGCCGCAATTTTGGCCGGATATACCTGGCTGGATATACAAGGCTGCAATAGGAGCCGTGTCTGTGCATGTTTTATGCCAACCAACAAAATGGGCTTCTCTAATACCGCATATCAATTTTAACATTTAGAACCATAGAATTATTAAAACACGTTTCAATCAGAAAACTACCTTTTTTCGAGATTTTTTGGACTTTTTGTGGGAAATTTTTCTATATACGAAAAAAGTTCCCTAAACATTAATTTTTAGAAAAGTTTAAAAAATAAACGAAAAAAGTGTTATATAAAAAAGTTTTATATAAATTTTTTGGAATTTTTCTCAATTTGCTTTTTTGGGTAATTTTTTTCTTGGGACTTTTTTCCTGGAGCATGATCAATAATCAATTTTTATCGGAATTTTATATAATTTTTCCTTTAAAATATTTTCTGATCCAGCACTAGCTGGACTTGAATATGAAATAACCAAGACAAAACTCCGTAGAGGAAAATTTTCAAAGATAAAGTGTTTAAAAACAAAATTCCCAAAAATAAAATTGCCAAACTCAAAAGTTAAATTTCCAATGAAAATATTTCTGTTTTGTGTATGCAATAGAGACTATGCAAAATAAATATTTTTTCCCGACTTTGGAAAAAGGGGAAATATTTTAATTTTTCTCTTCAACACATTTCTATTAACTTCAGCGGAGTTTGGGGATTTTTTCTTCAACGATCTTGGTTTTGGGGACTTTAACTTTGGGAATTTTGCTTTTGAGGATTTTTTTTAAATTTTTTTTTTATTTTATTAATGGGGAGTTCAATATAAGCGTTCATCTTTGAATTGTAGGTCCATTTCCTTGATGAACGGTATTATTGCTTTGATTTGATATCAAGATTTTGAATTTGGTGACTTTGTTTCTGGGGATTTTGTCTTGCTGGAGTTTTTGGCACTAGTGATTTTTTATTTTTGGGATTTTGTCCGCCCCGATGGATGTTTTCTTTGATTATTTAAAATTTTTACCTAACAACTTCCTCTACTATACACTTCACAATATTTCTAAAAATTCCTATAGTTGTTTCAAATTTGCAATATATATTTCTATATTCATATTCTCTTACTTAATTTCCATTAAATTATTACTATCATTAGAGCAGTTTTTTTTGTTTACGCAATAAACCACGATATTTATTATAATATGCTCAACATTTTCCTTTTCAGTAAGCTTTTAAGATTATTTAATATTTAATATTAAAGAAAACAAAAAGAAAAGAAATAAACAAACGTTTCAACAGTTTTGTATTTTTGTTATTTTGTTTTTTATAGTCAGTTTCAAAAATGTAGATAATAAAAAATGAAAAAAAAAAAAATAAATCAAATTTTTATTTAATTAGCATGAAAATACCACTATAAACTCATTATGCCATAATGAACGGCAATTCACCTGTTAAAAAATTATGATGAATGGACTTATGACAAATAAATAAGTTTTTAAATACTCTTAAAAAAATTTAAATTTAAATTTTAAAATATTTGAAAATGGAAATCTTTTAAAATTTAAATGAACCAAAAAAAAAAAAAACTTTTATGGAACGCAAATAAATCAGAGTTTATTAATATTACCTTTTTTTTTTTGGTTTTTTTTTTATTGATATTGAGGTAGAAACTAAAATGGTGATTATAATTTAAATTTAATAAATTTTAACTTACCGTTGTTAATAGACATCGACTTTCTCGTATTGCTCCACAATATCCTAAGAAACTTAAAAGAAACATTATTGCTCCGCATAATATTAAAACATAAGCTAATTGTTCTATAACAGCTGGTTGTGTAAATTGCTGTAAATAAAATAATAAAAAATTATGATTTAATTAATTATTTATTGTATATGCATTATAATTGGAGAGAAATTAAATAATTTCTTTAGCTTACCATAAATGTTATAAAAATTTTACAACAGAAAGGGTAAGTGTTAAATAAAGTGAATTTAAATATTTCCAAAAATTAAAAAAATTAATAAAATAATCAAAATTTTGATATTTTAAAAATTAGAAGTTTTTCCGAAACAAAGACTGAAGAGTTATAAGTAGAATGCTGTGATCTATATGAAACCTAAGTCAATACAATGAAGGTACTTGTTATAAGTGGAATAATATGATTCAACTGTAAACTATGGCTGGGAATGCAATGAATGTATAGTAGATAAAAATGAGGCTTATACCAAAGCTTTGCAATGTAGAACGAGAACAGTTCAAGAAAAACAAAATTTAATTTAGTTAAAGATATAAGAATAAGAAACATGACAATTTTGTAAAACCTCTATGAATTTACAGTCCAATGCTAAGAGGAATTAGCATTGGACTACAAGTTTAAGAATAGTACGGGTCTAGCCCCAGTATCAATGCAGTCACAAATGGGTTTATAGTGAGTAAAGATATTAATAACTCTTAAACACTTCCTTTGCAGTTGCCCACCATTAGCTAGAGTCGGACTACGGAATTAAGGTGAAGGCCTTCCCCAACAATATAGGTATTATACTAGAGAGCAAAATTGGTGATTAACCTTCTCAATCACACAGGATTTCTATAGTATTGAGTTCCTGGGGAGAGTAAAAATTGAATAGTGATCCCCTCTAAAACAACCAATAACAACATGTCGGTCAATCAAGTCGTGGCATCAAAAAGACACAGTTAAGTGCTAATAGCTTTTCCAGAAGCAACGGGAATGGCGATTTTTACCTACCTACCCTACTCATATTAATAAAAATATACATCTGAGTCCTTGCGGACACCTGGTTTAGTTAATACACTCAGAATATTTATAAATGATATGCAATGTAATTCTCATTGTTAGAGGATTGTATCTCTTAAATGAAATTATTTACTGCGAGTGAAATCTTTGAATTCAGGGAGCAAATGTTCCTATATTTCACATATTTTACACAAGTTGTTTTTGGTTAAGCCGATTTTATAAAAATGTAAAAATGCTTGAAGTGGCCAATTATTGCCCCTAACATAATGTGTATCTGTTTCGTCTTAAAATTTAAAATAACTTGAGTTTTCGGTGTTGGAATGTTCATTTTTGTTTGACAATTTCCAGGTATGCTATCTCAGAAATTCACAGTTTTTTGTTTTGTTTTTCTCACTAGATACCCGCAGTTCGCTTCTTGCGATGCCCAGTGCATTGATAGCCAAAATTATTGTAACTCTTTTCACCAGGATTTATTTTCACCAGAATTGCATTTGTTTTCTTTTTGCATCATACTAATTAGTTCTGAAAATTAAAAGGGAGACACTATTTTGTGGATTATTGATATCTGTAACATATTTGTAGTTGTGAAACATTTCCTCTTTTTTTATAAAGGGGGAAGTAGATCTAGCTAGGTAAAACAGACCGTCTAGTGATCCGTAGATAATGTTTGCACAGTTGCAATCACCATCAAACAAATTGAACATTGCAGTTTGTTAAGCTCGTTTTGAGCTGTGAGTTTTTCCATTCAACTGTGAATGCATAGGTTAATATTGGCCTCAGCCCTGCGGTATATCACCGTAATGCCCTTAATGGTTCAACTAAAAACAATAAGAAACATTATGAATTTGTCGTTTACGATCATATTAGTAGGTCTCAATTAAGGTTTTTTCCAACATTTTTTGAAACAATGTAACTAATAGAGCCATTAAAACAGCTAGTTAAAGCCCTGTTTCTACCAGTATTAGAAAATTTATAATCGATAAAATTTACATTTGGAAAACCTGGATAAATCTATAAAAATTTATAAATTTTAAATCGATAAAAAGCACTTTAACAAGAACAATTTCATATCCGCTTTAAGTATATATGGTGTTATCGACACCATTGTGCACTTCCGTAGAGTGCATAGAGTGTACTGTCATATTTCATTGTTTAGAACTGCATAGGTGCAATATAAATACGATGTCGAATGTTGTCTTAGATATTATGGCTTAAACGATTTTTTATTTTGTTTTAGTGTTTATAAATTGGATATTAACATTCTATGAACACGATAATCGGTTCAAACTTCAATACAATAAAAGACAAAAATTGTATAGTTAGAAAGTATAATAACATCAAAACAAGTACCTATTTACAATTATACGTTCTATTCGTGCATGACCGAAAACATCATTTACGAAATTATGTTTCACTAACACTTGGTTATGATCCCATTCATTCTGTACTCGATTTGAAATTGAAAATTGAACATATGCGGAATTGAAAGGAATCTGCATTATCCATTTGCTTTGTGAATTCGAAGGCCTTACTCGGAGTAAACTTCCCTACTTGGAAGCAGTATTCATGGGAGCAATGGAAGTTGCTCAACATACCATTAAAATTAAAAAATGACGTGAATCTAATCAAATCAGGTATACTTAGGAATCCAGATCGATAATTGCAGTGCTATTTCTACTTAAAATGAGTGCTTTTGCGACTGCAAAGATAATATGACTGAAATTGAGCACTTAAAAAAATCTATACATCAAAGAAGGGTACATTTTATATGTTGTTGTATATGGAGTATTCAAGTACATAGAAATTCGTTATTTAATTTTTTTTAAAATAAAATCAATCAATCAATTAAAAAAAAAATAAATTGAAACACAATGTTGTATTCTATTTTTAATTTCTCACATAATTTTCTTTCTTTGCAATTCTCTAAAAGTGTGTCACAAATCCTTTAATTACAACGCTATTCAATTGATCTTTATTGATTTTTATTTCATTTAAATCTGTTGTCGTTAATTATTTTCAAAAACCAATTTCATAATAAAAAAAAATTAATTCTATTCCCTAGTGTTCTAAACACAATTAATATATCCTTGCTGTTATTATTTTAAGGACATTAAACTCATACTTTTTTTTATTATATTTTTTGAATAATATTTTATAAATTTGACCTGTACATATATGAGTTTATTATTACATACATCGTATGTGTTTTCCGCATTTAATATTCTCAAAATATTTATAATATAAGTTACACAAGAGATGGGGTGGATTATAATATGTAGGTAAAGGTAGGTATTATCTATTGTATAAAAAACGACAACAAAGAAATCAAATTTTTTAAATAGACAACAATGGTTAGTCAGTGACTTTATTTTGCAAAATTCTACAGAATTCTACCACTAATTCTTTAACTCCCTCAATTGTTAAATTTACATAAGATATAGGTAATAAATAAACAGAGTGTTTCATACAACGATAATATTATTTTTCAAATGATGATAGAGTGGGGTAAAATTGAACAAAATTTGATAGAGAGTTAAATGGATCAATGGCCCAATGGTTTGACGATAGTAGGGCTAAATATGTTTGTATATGGGTCGGTTATATTTGGTAGGAGTGTACAAAAAAAAAAAAACAAATAAATTTCGATTTCAAAACTTGGAACAGTTAAAATTCGTTTCTTCTACTAGGTGCTTATAATTCATACCATATTGCTAGGCAACCTTCTTCTAGTAGGTATCGCGACTACAAGAATATTAATTTGCTTTATGGAAATTTAACGATTTAATCAAAAACATATGCTTTTAGTGGGAATGCGAACAACAAAAAAAAAAAGAAGAATTCTGGCTGTATGTGATCACTATAGTCAAATGTATGCACTAGTTTTTAGTGAAGCTGAATCAAACTAGCTTTGAAGTACACTTCTGATGTCATTTTAATCTAATTTCCCATTGAAAAGTTCTATTTTTAGATTTTGGTTGAAATCATTTTTAGTTTTCAAATTAATATCATTTTATTTATTTTCGATGGGAACGCAAAATGAAATGCATTATAATTGCATACGTGGTAAAATCCATATTTTAAATCCAGTAGGAGATGAAATTTATTTATTCTACTATATGATAGGTATATGTTAAATTTTGGAATGAATAAAAAAATTTACTTAAAAAATTAAATTAATGGCTGAAGAAAAAGTCTTATGCATAGCAAGATGAGTATGGATAGCAAAGAAAAAAAATAAGCCTCAAGTTCTATCATAAGCAGTTATACTTAAATCTTTGCTTTTCGAAAGCAAATAGTTTGTCCATTCAGAGATATTTTAACAGAATAGTAGTTAATTCAATGTCCATACATTAGATAACTAACACCAATTACCCACAGATTAAAGCGGATTAAGCCAAAATATCTTCATAGAAAATTTCAATTTGTGGCTAATAGAAATTGTCCATAAATCCTCTGTCAGTAGCTAACGCAGAAAAAACGCTTGAATAACCGTCATGTTCATGTAGTCACGAAAGGTATAACTAGAAATAGAAAATATATCTTCTATTCGCACAAGGTCTATGAACTATTGGGATCTTTTAGTTTTATACTAGAAGTAGTTAAATCTCCATTTAACATATTATTGATCAATTTGGCAAAACTATTTACTGACTAAGGGCAATGTTCATGTTTTTAGAAAAATTAAAGTTAAAAGAATCCATTGGTTCGTACACCTAGAGCGAGGAGAAGAAAATTGCCTAGTTGGGCCATCTGATTATCAGAAATAGAAGGTTATGATAAGTTAGGCGCAGAAGCTATATGATTTGTAGTGCTAAGCAAGTAAATAATTAATGTAATAGGAACATAGTATAAAACTATAATATAAAAAAAACAGAAGTTGTGAAGAGTAATGAAGAGTTTAGCAAAGCCCAGAATCAATATCGTCTGTAGCGTTAATTAAGTAAATTTACTCTGTAATGATAACCTAAAGCGATCATTTGCTTACTTGTTGGGAGCTACAGATCTTGAAGAACCTGGGCTGACACAAAATTGTCTTCCACTGATTTCGATTAGGAGCGGCAACTCTCCAGGTGGTGATTTGAATTTTTTTCATATCTGCCAATATTTCATCTCTCCAATGAAGGTGTGACCTTCATCAACAACGCGTTCCCCGAAGCTTGGATTCGAAGAGTTTCCTAGCTGGAGCAAATTCATCAATACGCTCGACATGGCCTGGCCAATGTAGACGTCTTATTTCGACTTATTTGGCTAAGGCCATGTCGTTGAACAGCTGATAGTATAGTTCGGCATCTTCTTCTCCAAACTCCTTCGTCAGTCACAGGTTACCATAAATGCGATGAAGAATTTTTCTCTCAAAGATAGCAAGTGCATGCTCGCTTTCTTTTGGTAATGTTCACAATTCAGAACCATATAGAAGCACCGGAAGGACGAGCGTTTTGTATAATTGCCGCTTTGCTATTTTGGTATAGGACCTGTGAACCCAGTTTTTTTAGGCAAACCGAAGTAGCGATTGTAAACAAAAATAAATAAAAAATCATGGGAAACACCCTGTTATACAAGATAATAATTATTTAGAGCAAAAAATAATAAAACAACAATTTTTGTAATAAAATTAATGATAAAATATCAGGACATGTAATCCCAAAATAGTTACATTGAAGAAGGATATATTGTAATTATGTTTTATTACTTATATATATATATACAATCTAATATATACAATGAATGTTCCGCCTTAATGAAAGTATTAACACGACTTATCATTTGAATAAAAAAATAAAAACACACCTTTCAGGTGCACCAAATTGAGTGACTAACATTATAGAATTAGTCTTATGAATTTTTTTTTTGTTTTGTATTTCAAGAAATTAAATTTTGCAAGAATTTCCAAAGAATCCTTGTTTTCAAAGTGATTAATGAAAATATTTGTAAGTACATAATAAAGTCCCCAATGATTTTTACATAATTTCTTGTTTCTGTTGTCGAAACGATGACAATTTACATTTTTACATTTACATTTCAACAATAATATTTTTAAATTTTTTTGATTTTAGGTTAATTTTATTATTAATTTTTTTGCTAGGTAAAGTATCCAGGTGTTATAAAGGTGGAATCATTAACAGTTAAATAAATTAGTTTTAATATTATGTATATTAAAAAAGAAAATTATTATTTTTGTTTTTTCACAAATACAATTTATTTCCTGTTTCCTTGTGGTCATTGAAAATAACACAATAAAGGATATTTTCTTCACATTAATTCACTAAACAACAATGAGCCCCCATTCTAATTTTAACCAAAAATGATAATAATAATGTGAAAAAAAATTTTTTTTAACATAATATTCAAATAAAAATTACTCCCCCAAAGTTAATATTTCTTTTTTTGTTTTTGTTTTGTTCTTTTTTGAAAAATATCCCTTCAAATAAAATTATTACACAATATTACGGTTCCAAAGAAAAAAAACCATTATTTGAATGGTATCCACCACATGAGTTGTTATTGTAATTTCGCAATTGAAAAACAAAGAAAAAAATGCTCGGTCATTAAACTTTATGAGTATTGGGCTTCAACATTCATCAAACATAATGATGACCCCCTTTTTTTCTGTTGATATTTTTAATTTAATTTTTTTTTTTATATTTTTATTATTCTTATTTTTTTTTTTATTTATTTTGATATTCAAATGCAGAAAATCGTCTCCCCTAAATAAAATAAAAAATAAAATATCTTTTTCTGTACTTTTGGTTATAGGTAATTTAGAAATTCTAACAAACTTTCGGGTTATTCATTAAGTATGGAATAGAAAAGTGATGTCGTTGTATGAGTTATCTACTAATGTTGGTATTTATGAGTATCTACTAAATGTTGGTTTTTTTTATACATACCCAAACCATTAGATGGAGATCTTTTATACCGGTTAGTATACGTTTAGCTAGGGAGTGAAATGGAAGTTAGAAAGAGGAGAAGGAGGAGAATTACAAACCAAGGTGATAATGTTTGTTTTGAATTTATGTAGGTCATACAATTTGTCTGTCTACAAAACTTATGTTTGTATTGAATTGTTCATGTTTGGTTCTACATTATAAACGAATTTATATAATTTGTATGAAACAGGGATTTATCACAATAAGCCCATTTGCGGCTGCGGTGATATAGGGGACAAATCCCCTCCCGGAAAAGTTTAAATTTAATATAACTTGTATTGTGCCATCAAGTTGTTCCAACATGGTAGGGATGAGTAGATGCATTCCTTTGCGATGTTCTGATTACAAATTGAGTTGAAGTAATACAGATTTAATTTCCACTGCGCATGTAACGGTAAGGCTATGTAAGGGAGAGACAGCTTCAACCATACAGCCCTGTTCAAGTTCAAGGAGTGACATTTTTGCCATTGATGAAACTGTTTTTGGACATTATTTAAATATTTTAACTTCCTAACTAAAAATGCCCTATGCTACCACGCGGAGTAATAGGAGAACAAAAAAAAAAAAAAAAAGAACTAAAAATGCCAGCTGATATGGGAGACCTTTACTCCATTTTGCGTCGTATGACAACTTTATAGATATTGAAGAGGTCATAGGAAGAAAAGTAGGTTATAACTGTAAGAAAATTCAAACACTTGGAACGAGCTCTTACATACATCAAATACATAATTATTTCATACAGCGATTTAATTGAATACCTAATAAGTTTAAGCTTTCTAACTGCTGTTTGTTTGTCTCCCTGGAACGAAATATCAGCATCAAAAATTAAGGTCTTTATAGTTTTGAGTTTTTGAAGTATTAAAATCAAATCTGGTTTTTAATACTCAGTTAGCTATTTTTAGCACAATTTGCTAGTCCTATTTAGCAAATGATGATTCAGAGTCATCACGTTTCTTTGGGTTGAGACAGCGATATGCTTAACTTAAGATTTATTGCGGATTGTGAATTAGGTTGATAATGGAAAATTGTCGATAAGTATTAGAAATATATATTAAGTGAAAGAACTGATCCTTGATGAACATCTGGGTTTATTTGGAAGTTATCGGATATCATCTATCGTTACGCTTCGAAATGCAAAGTTTCAAACTATTTGAAAAAAAGAGGATCAACTAGACCTATAATTGGACATTTTACTCCATCTAATGCTATACGCTAGGTGATGCATTAGACTGTCTTTCAACTGAAAGGTTGGATTTCCGACAAAGGTAAAGAATGCTTTCTGAAATTTTCGGCCTGGTCCAGTACCGTTTGTCATTGAGACAAAGTAAATGATAAAAAATAGTTAAGAGTTTTGGTTATCACTAAAAATAAAATGGAACTATGCTATTATGAAGGCGAAGTAGTCTATACAATAGAAATAGATATACTTTTCCACATTTAAAATTAGTAGATATACCAGAAAAATTGTAAAGAAAAAGCTTTTGTATGTAACTGTGTATTCAAAATGTTTTTGAAGAGGATTGATATGATAGCTATAGGCATATGGTCCCACCACTTTGGACACGATGGATATTATAGGTATAGGCACGTTGTTAAAACAAATAATGTTAATCATATATCGTTCAATTGAATTTGAAAATCGAATTTAGTTTGTCTTCTAGTCTTAATCAAAATACTATATTCATTTAAAAGGCAACGTACGGCAATACTTCGAAAATAATTACTAGTATTGTGGCTGTCGATATCAGCCATTATATTCTTTATAAAATTGTTGACACAAAAAATTAATTTACTAAAGATATGAGTTAGTAAATGTCTCTGGGCTGGTGCTATAATCAACGAAAATAAAAAGATATAATTTTTTAATAGATGTTTATGGGACTGACAGAATATATTGATAAAAATTTTTAATTTGAAACCATATAAAAAAATAAAGGCGAAATAACAAAAAAAAAATGTAGGTTTGGAAATCATTCTGAAAGTATTCATTCATTATTAATACATATTACCCATATATATATACATATATATTAATACTGTTATAATCTAATTTGACTCAATTTACTTATTATTCTTTAACACATCTGGTCATAAAGTGGATGTCCAGAAGAATGTACGTGTATGTATTAATATTTACAATTTTTATTTACTGTTAAATTCATGCAACTCTATATTATAATTTGTACACTAATGGAAATTCAATTGAAGACATTTGCATTATTTTTAGTATTTTGTAAGTGGGTCGGGCTCGAAATCTAGCTTTTCAAAATGTCGTTTGAACAAAATCTTGCTTTGGGGATTATGAAGCAAATATTATACCCGCATAGCATCCTAAGATACCTGGTATTGCCAGCTTTCTAAAAATATGTATCTTTAATGGCGCATCTTAATCTTTGAGGGCGAAAGGATATTTGAAAATATCTTTGTTGTTTTCATGCTTTTTTTATATAAACCGTTATATTTATTTGTTTATCTGTTAACGAATTTTCAGATTGAACTTATTTGCCACTGATTATGGGATTTTACATGTATTTTCCATATTTTTTCTTTCCCTCACGGAGGTGGCCCTATATGTCCGGGCCAACATGTAGGCTTTTAGCCCTTTATGCCCTCCTCCACCCTCAACTTAGTCGACCTTTTTGATAAAGGCCAATAGGTTTGAGGGTTCTAAACTACAGAAGCTTCGTGAGGTTATGTAGTGCGTTTCCAACAACCGGAGTTTCAGACTTGAAAGAGCTAGGCACTCTCCTACAGCATGTGTGGAGGTTTCTATCTCTTCCAGACAGTGTCTACATGTTGGATTGTCACTTAGTGCTAGTCTACATATGTACTTATTCATGTGGTTATGACCAATAAGTATACCCACCATCTTCCTATAGCCTACTCTATTGAGAGTTGGCAGGAAGTTGGTTATTTTGGTGTTTCTTTTTGGTGCATATATGTTGGAGACTCTGTGGCCTTCAATACGCTCCCAAAGAATGTTTGTTTCCCTCTTCAGGGTGTTTTCTAACGAAAGTTTAATAGATATGCCAACTGCCGGTTCCGGGGCATAAATGTTTCCCGCCGATGATCTGGCTAGCTCGTCAACCTTCTCATTTTCAGTCAAGCCACTATGACCCGGTATCCAGAACAGTGGTATCTTGTTTCGGAGCCCTATGAGGTTTAGGACTTCCGCTATTTTTCAAATACGGAGTATTACATTATGTCATGACACACATGTAGTTCTATGTTATTATAGTTAGCGTAATATAGCTAAATCTTTAAATTTTTCATATACATATGTATATGATTGCATTAGGTCGGCAGAAGGAATATAACAAATTATTTCTTAGTTTACAGAGTAATCCATTTTGTTATAATTCATTAAAAGCTTGTGATAGCTATATGGCGGCTGACCAATACATTCTTTAGCACGATCTATTTTCTGAATTGTTGTTGAATTTTTATACATAAATCAAAATTGACGCTGATTACTTAAGTATGTACATGAAATAAAATACTTTCATCAATAAAAATATGCAAATAAACTAACCAAGTGTGAAGTGTCTTTATTCCCACTTATATAAGTGTTTATTTGAATATATGTATATATAAATACATGCAAGTACATTTTATTGTAATTACTCTCTCTCTCTTTTAATTTATTTTAAATGAAACTTGCATGCAATAACAATTTTTTTTTCCATCAAAACGAATATCCAAAGATAGAATCAAAGATAAAAAACAAATTTCACAGTTTTTTATGACTTGAAAGCTTTACAATTGAAATTCTTTGTATGTCATCTGATCTGATCTGATCTGAAGCCGCTTTAATTAAATGCAAATTTAATTTTTTTTTGTTAACCATGTTTAGAAATATTTTTTGTTAGAACTTTTTTTTTTGTTTGTTTTTTAAAAATTTTTTTAAGAAAATAGAGCAGAAATTTTTTGTTATAGATTTCCTGTTCAAATTAATTTAAGTGATAATTCTTAAAGAATCGGTTCAAGATAGAGATCAACCGGTGGTTGTTTTATATAATTTCGTATATTATAATGATTCATTTTGAATTTGACTAATTGTTAAAAATTGTAATTTAATTGAATACATACTTTCTCTTAAAATTATTTTAATTGTTTCTAAAAATTAATTAATGTTGGTATAGGGAGGAGGCTGGGTTTTCAAGACGTGATATTTGTCATCAAACTGTCAGAGATGTTTATTAACACATTGGAAGTGACTTATATTATTGTTGTCTATGATAACTAAGCTAATATTGTTTAATTAATTATTAGAAAGCTTTTACTGTGTGATTTCAGAAAGTAGTCGCAATATTGCATATTTTTTACTGAATCATAAACAAAAAAAAATATTTGTGAGTAATATAGGTCTAATAAGGTTAATATTAATTTATAAGTTGAATTTAAGCAATTATAGTATGTAATAGTTATGAAACTCCTCTCAACTGTATAATTTAAGTTATTGATTTTCAAAGCCATCTTAACCTCATACGGACATATGGAATTGAATTATGTGGAACAGCTAGTATAAAGGTTGGAGAAAGTGAAAGATTTCCAAAAAGCGTTTTGGCGAGCAGGTACAAATGTCAGTATCAGAACTAGTGATATGCGATATCCACAAAAGGAATTGATATATCGATCGATGTTCGAATTTATATCGATACATGCAAAATATCGATTGTGTCGAGAACTCGATGCATATCACTCTTCATATATAGCACTTCAAATTCTAATTAAATTTTGATTTTTATTAAAATTTATTATTTATTTGCCATAATAGCTTGCCATTTAGGTTTAGAATGAAGATTAGATTATGAGATAGATTACATAATGAAGAAAGAAGGGAACTGGTAAAAAATAACCCTCGATATGTATGAATGTACTAAATTAAAATTATTTTTAGGAATTAATTTTGTTAGATTGCAATTTCACATGTTCATTATTAAGTATATAATTTTATTAATCAACATAGAGATTGTGAATTACCCAATTAAAAACAATAAGATGTAATTATTTATAAGTATGCCTTATTATATGGTAAGGAACTGGGGTCGTATCAAAAATTTGTATTAGAAAATTCTGGAATTTTTGTAATTCTGATTTTGCACAATACAATTCAATTCAAATTTTAGATTACAAGATTCTGGCTTCACAAAATTCTAAACTACTTAAAAATTATTTAAAGATAAAAATTTAGCTTTCTTCAGAATTTCGTAACTCAGAATTTTATAATCTAAAATTTTGTTATATAGAATTTTTGTAAGATTTAGAATTGAGTACCAAACCCTATAGAACTATTTAAAACTCCTAATATAGAAAAATATTACTACAGTAATTGAATAACAATACGTTCGAAATGACGAAACAATAAATAGTTTAAATTCATTGGTATTCAATTTTGATTCATTTAAATTTTATTTCATTGGAATTACTCTACAATAATATCCAATTACGCACAACTTTGCAGACATAAGAAAAAAATTGTAACATCAGCTGAAAACTGACATATGTATATTTTATATATATATATAATATATAGATTTGGTTTTTGTGGATGGGTCAATGAATTACTCCCTATTCCCTATTTTGCTAATTTAAAATTCGCAATGCATATATTCATATGAATATCTTCTATAACGGAAATAAAGAGTGGCGCCATAATAAAGCGAAGGTTTTTGAATTTTTAATTGTTTGTTTTTTTTATTAATCTTCCATATATTATTCATATTCAATAGCACCATTGATCAATGGCATTTTCAGGAATTTTCAAATTCATGAAAAACTTTATGCAGCGCTAGCTGCTAATTCAAGAAAATATTAGAGGTTCGGAGGCTGTACAAAATTCTTATAACATAAATCCCCGAAGTTCTGTTGCGCCTAGCCTCTGTCGAATAAAAAAACGATTTTTTTTTTCCAAGAGTGAGGGGAAATATATTTGTTTTGTATGGTTGTTGTTGGACGAAAAAAAAAGAAATACTTGAGCAACATGATTGTGGCTTGGCAATATTGTTTTAGAGATTCCGTTCCCAATCCAAAGCGCTATAATGAAATTTTTTGGAAAATATTTTTACCAAATTAAAAATTGGGACAGAGCTAAGTGGTGTGCTCCAGAAGGATGGTATGTTTTCGATAGCATAGTTTACGATAGCACTATCCGAAAATAGTACCATGGTTTCATAAGTAGAAACCATTCAATATAACCAGTCCAAGCAGATAGACGTGGGTAAACCAACTCACCTTCTTACGACAAAGCAGTATTAGTATGGTGTATTAGCGACTCTAAGAAAATGGATGGAGTTAGATATGTATATGGAAGGTATATGGAAAAGGCTTCAGAGCCCATATTTAATTAAGCCTTGATTCTACAAACACAGTTTTCCAGACTGAAGTACATGCTATTTATTTTTGAGCCCAGAGTTTTTCCATTGCTAAAACTAAGCATATTACTAGTTTTTCAGCATATATATCAACTGCAGTTGCAACAATAAAAATTTACGTTGGCTGGTAATCCATACTATTCGCAGCTCTTAATAGATCATTATGAGATGAGATCTGATCATAACTTGATTTGCTTTGTTGATATTACGATTTTTTTTTTCTTTATTGGGAGTTCTATATAGACGCGACCTCTTCAGATGTATTGTACTTCCTCGTTTGTTATCATAGAATTTCAGATCTATGTCTTTGATGAACGGAACAGAATTGGGTTTCGATGCGTATTCCTGGAAGCTATTACGTCGAAAATAAATAGAGTATAAGACGAGGATTTCTCAACCTTCAAGCAGAATCTGCATTATTGTCTGTGTTCGATTTATTAACAAACAAATTTTTGTTAAATGGATAAATGTTTTTCGATATTATATGGTGGTTATGTTTTCCTTAAGGATTTACAGGTTAGACTAAGTATTCGACGAAAAATTGTGTTTGTTCTTGCCATATAATACATAGATTCGTATTCAATGGCTTCAAGAAATAAAAAATGAACATTCTCACGAGAGTGTGGGAATTATTGGAGCCCTGTGTGAGCAATTTGTCAACTCGACCATTTCCATCTGTATTTCGGAGTGAAATTTTTCGATGTGGAGTAGATTGGAGCTCTGTTTGAGCAGTTCGCCAGCTCGACCATTTCCATCTATAATAATTGTTGAAATGAGATTTTTGTTAATACCATCGGAGTTCGTAGGTAAGTATGTCAATTTT
Organism: Argyra leucocephala; assembly: GCA_963942445.1. NCBI lineage: Eukaryota > Metazoa > Arthropoda > Insecta > Diptera > Dolichopodidae > Argyra > Argyra leucocephala. The sequence goes on along the minus strand of OZ012679.1, from coordinate 47,233,438 downwards.
TATTTTTACATAACTTCCAATGTCTGTAATAGCTTGACCAGTAACCCAGAGTAATGACTTACAAAAAAAAATCTCCAACTAAAAGTTAAAGTACACTAACTCAATACAGATGTATGTTTATTGAAATTTAATAGAGAGTCTATAACTCATCCACATATAATGAAAATCAAATAGAAAAATTTTCAACACCGGTCAAGGTTTTGTTTTTTTAATTCAACATGATTTTCCAACATATTAGTTATAAACTATATACATTATAGTTTATAGCAAAAATTCATTATTCTATGCTGATAGTTTGTAAGGGAATTTATGCTAATTGTATTGAGTGAAATAAAAGGTGTGACCGTAGGTTTTAAAATTAGAATTAATTTATAATATTTCGTAGATAATTAACAAATATTATTTCGTAGACTTCTACTAGACATTAATTGACTGATTTCGTTTTAGAAAATTCATTGAAATTTTATTATTATTTTTTTAATTACAATTTAAACTATCAATTAGTTTTAAGCATTATTACTGTCAGTTGTATATAAAATTTTCTCTGTTATTAATTGAATTCAAATCGAAATTCATAAGATACAAAGTAATTCGTATTTCACACTAAACCTTCCCTGTTTTCATTGATGTACATTAATATTTTGTATTTTATTACTTTGTCTAAAGTTCTTTGACATTATCAGGTCACTGAATCAATCAATATCTACTATAGTTATCCAATTTACATAAATAGTTTTTCAAATTAGTAGATCCAATTTTGAATTTTATATTTTTATAGTAGGCTGAATAAAACACAAAAATTCTAACAAATAAAAAAAAAACAGAAAAAAAAATTATTATTATATTACTTCACCACATCACCCTACCCTCTACAGACCAATTTACTTTACTATCATCAGTGGGAGCATTATAGCCTATATGTTAAAATTTAAACATTTTTATTTCATATTGGATCAGGTGAAATGCATTTGATTCTATCTATTTTCTATATCTAAATAATTTATGTGAATGAAATGAGCCATAAAATTATGTATTGATTTTAGTTTAGACAGGGAATAGAGACAAGTAACACAATAAAGAGTTAAGGTAAATAACCTTTTATTATTACAAAACTTACAACGTATTATATTCAGCAGAATTTTTTCACTTTTATGTTTTATTATTACAAAAAAATTGTTTAATAGTAGGCTAGTGTTGTAACGGTGATGGTGCATTTAAATTTTAAAAATAAAATTAGAAAATTTCGATGAAATAAAAATTGGAAGAATAAAATTATAGTAGAGATTTCAAAATGGTTACAAAATTCCATCCAGAGTGAATTTAATTTGAATTTAATGTGAATTTAACTTCATCGAAATTTTGTTACTATGCCAATTTTAATTTTGAAGTATATTTCAATGTTGCGTAATTTAGAAATCATTCTGAAAAATAACCGCGTCCGATTTTCTATTTCGCACGAATTGTCTGTATATAATAAACTGTTTTGAAGGATATATTCAACACATGGGTATCAATTAGCGTATTCGTTACGAAAGGCTAAAATTGTAGACCGAACCCCCTTTGAATTTGCTAAAAATATTCAATTATTCAATTTTAACGGTAAAATTATCATCTGAAATGGTCAGCCAAAAAAATACCGAATCAAATCAAAAATAAAAAGTACACACGTACTTGATTTTGTTATAAAAAGACAATTTTTTCCAGCATCTATCGAGTCAAAATATGTGATTTTGGAAACTCTCAGCTGGGCAAGACACTAAGATCATCTATTTTGACTCGATAGTCTGTAAAAAATTGTCTTTTTATAACTCGTCACTTTGTTATAAGGAGACAAAATAAGTTATTTAGGTAATTCTCAGCTCGACGGTATACTAATAAAGCAGGATCGTCAACTTGTTTAAAAAAGCTAAAGTAAAAAATGTATTCAAGAATTTTGTTGTTTTTTTTTGCTTTTGAAATTTGGATATATTGATATAATCGACTGCATCTGTTTTCGAAATTTCATATAGATTGCAAAAATAGATTACGTCATTATGTCACAACAAAACTTATTTAATTACACTTTTGACAAGGTTCTAATTACTCTTTTAAACATCATGTATTACCTCAATTTAAGCCCTAGAACCGTTTCAGTCTCATTTTATCGATGAGAATCATTTTAATAGAGGATTGCATTGCGGGTTTCATTCGTAACCAGTCCCAGTCTATCGATGCTAATAATTTTGGTGATGATTGCTAAGTATATGTGTTTAAATAGATTGGCGAAATTTATGATAAATGTTGGGTAAGCTATAATTTTATTTCAATTAAATCGTATTTAAGAAGGTCTAGTGATTTTTATGTCTTTATTCTTGAATTTAGTGTTGAAACAAGCCATAATATGTAAAATCGATAAGGGCGGCAATATTTTCACAAAATCTTCTCAAAATAAAATTTATAAAGGCGCAGTATGGGCAGAACATAAGAATTAATGAAAATCGCCCTTAACAAAGCATTTTCAAATCAAGACGATTATATAATAAAGCAAAATTTAATCATCGAAATATCTGAATAGCTTGGGGAACAATATATTTTCTGGATTTGATGGTGCTCCTGAGTTAGTTCTAAAGAACTGTTCAGATGCATTGGCTGCTCCACTTTCCATAATCTTTAATATTTCTATCACTAGTGACTTGTTGTCATCTATTTGGAAAAAAGCTTTTATTAAACCTACACATAAAAAAATGCAAAAAATTATATAAACAATTATAAACCAATTTCCAAACTTTCCACTATTCCTAAAGTTTTTGATTTGATGATTTTTGATTCTATTTACAATCATTGCACTAACTTCTTACAGATACATCAACACGGTTTGCTGAAAAAGAAGTCTACAATGACTAATCTTATAGAATCGACATCAACCTTCTTAATCAATATGAAATCGGAATGCTTCCAAACAGATGCAATTTACACCGATTTTAGTAAAGCATTTGATATTTTACTAAAGCTCAAAAAACTAGGATTTCCTGCAAAATTTGTACAATATGGGTCAACTCATATCTTACTAATAGGATCTATACTATTTTATTCCGCTCTTCATTTTCATCACCATTCATATCAAATTCTGGAGTTCCACAGTCATTTAGGACCACTGTAATTCATTATTGCTACCAATGATGTGGCTTCCATGATTTGTAATAGCGATTTGAAAATTTACGCTGATGATATGAAGATTTTCAAAAAAAAAACATCGAGCCAAGATATTTATATGCTTCAAGATGATCTAGATAAAGTTTATACTTGGCGCTTTAAAAAAATTTCTTATTTTTTGACGTAGAATCCGAATTTGCATAAAAAATTACCACTTCCCATTTGAAAATCTCGATTTCGGCCAATTTTGGCGATTTTTGGTATTAAAAACCTTTTCCGGTCCTTTCCATAAGTTGAAAATATCAACAATCCATAGCGCACCCTCGATTTAGATAATGAAATTTTTATTTATATTTAAAATAACGGCTTCTTCTTCTCTTAAAAGTCTGATACGCATGCTCTGGACCACCCGGAATAATTGTTAAGACTTAGGATATAAAAAAGGGGAAACATGAAGAAAATCATTTAGTCAAAAGCATTGATGAAGAAAGTATGTTGCGTCCGAAATATCGATATTTGCAATCAAATACTAAAACAATTATTAGTGAAAGCAAACCTGACAACAATTAAATTATTTAATTTAAAATATCACTAAAAACAAAAATCCGGTTAATGAATAAAAAAATACTTTTATTTTGTTTTATTTTATTTGCAACCTAAACGGTTGGGAATAGATTTCAATAGCTAATTTTTTGTTTGTTTCGATCTCTTTATGGCCCTAACTTAGCCTAGCCTAAAATTCGATGTTCTTGGGACACTCTGTGTAATAAATTACACAGAAACGTTAAGCGATTTTTTAAATTAATATACTTTACGATGCAATTAATTTAAATAAAGTATTCTAAGTGAATATTCTGCATCAACATATACATACACACAATACTTTCCTAATTTAAAAATAATTACGTATCACATTCCCATTTGTAATTAGAAACTTATTACAAAAATGAAATATTAAATCTTTATCCCTATCTATATCATTAAATTAGTTCAGCTTGACTGAAAACATCAAAATATGTACATATCATGTGATTTTCGTTATTGCATTCAATCAGCTTTTGCAGTTCTTCTAGAATGTTATGTAGTTAAACTATTTAAGCTTAAAAATGATCTTTGGACTATTTTAATTAGAAATAGATTTCCAGATTTGTACATTACATATCCATATTTTATATTCATTTACATTATTAAATAATTCTACTATATTATTATTACTTGTGATAATTATACACATATAAATAGGTATATATAAAGCGAAATAAATTAATTCCGAACGTGTACAGCAAAAATACATATACTTATATCTACGCAGTTGTCATGAAATGATTATATTAGAAGAGATGTTTGTTATTTGTCTATGTATTATAAAAGAAGTCAATTTCAAAAGAAAAAGTAATTAAAGAACGTGCTATATTCCACGAAGAGTGCTAATGTCATGATTAATATACGTTTCATACCCCTTTGTCTACAAAAAATACCCTGTATAAAATTGGTTTGTTGGCAAAGGGGTATGAAACATATGTTAACCATGACGTTAGCACTATTCGTGGAATATAGCTCAACCTTTGACACAATATATTGAAAAAACAAACAATGGTACCAACGTGAAAAATTATTTTGACAGTACCTTGATTGTAATAATGTTAACGTATGTGAAGCATTAAAAAAATATTTCTATCCTCTTCATTATTAATTCCCAGATATTTAACTTAAAACAAAGTTTTCTATTTCCGCAAAACAATTATTAATTTTTCTTAGCATATAGTCCTCCAATTTAAGCATAACATTTTTGTTACATATTTTATTATATAGAGTATTTTTTTCTTTGTCTAATCTCTTTGTTGTTACTTCCGTGGAGTCACCAATGTACAACACTGTCAATTCTGGTTGAAAATTTTCTTTGGCATACAACGGAAACACCATGTGAAAACGAAAAAGATGGTAGTTTTGTTATTTCAGCGCCAATTGAAGAAATTAGTCAATATTACCACTCTCTATAAAATCTTGATTTTTGAAGAAGAATTTTTAGCAAATCCAGTGATCTTTCAAAGGTAGTAAAGCAAGATTTACCACCATGGTACAACAATAGAAATATTTTTTTTCTCCTTTTCAATATTTGGATTAACAACATAAATATTCATTTAAATTTGAAGATATGCCGGTCAGTATTGGTCAATTCAACAATTCAATGTCGCTAGTTCAAAGACACAAACCAGGGAAATTTAAAATGTTTTAATAGGTACTTTATTTTTGGGTATAATTTAAATTGTTTTGATAACTTTAAAAAATACTTCTCATTTGAAAAAGCTTAATATTTTATTGATTTTATGATGTTTTACTATTATTTCGATGATTTGGATCTTAAAAAATAAAGTTTTCTTTTATGGGTTGAAAACTTGGATATGTTTTCAGTAAATGATTTATTTGAAAGATAATCGAGCACAAAATTTTATTTCTTAATCATTAATTTTTTGCGGTAATATTTTGATAAAGCTTCACATTTAAATTTTTGGGTTCATGTCACTGCGTTTTGCTTTAATTAATTGAGATGAAAAGCTTTGAAGACATTAGCTTATCAATATATTAAATAACGGTTCTAATGCTAAATCTTGTTAATTTTAAAATGAATATTCAACAAAATACCAAAAAATTAATTTTAAATATCTATCTGAAAAGGTATTCAGGATAAAACAAGGGAAAGCGAACTCGTCCTTAAGAGGTATATTAAAGATGTAGTGCATTAAGTTGTAAGGTAGCATACTAGGTTAATTTTTGCATTTACTATAAACAAGCAATTTATTACAAATAAGAACTATCACAATATTGACATTTGCTTATGACACTGTAATCATGGCAGTACAGATAAAATGTAGAAGATACTCTAACTAAGCTGCGATGAGCTAATTACGAAATATCTTGCTGGTGAGAAAAATGTAAGGTAAAGTTGAATGACGCTAAACTTCAACATGTCAACTTCACCAACAGAAAAATAGAGACACCTCTCAAATTTTCCTACGATACGAGAACACGGCAAAATGCCTGGGTATAAAACTCTAGATGCCAAATTTCCTTGGAACGAAAACGTAAAGAAAAAGAAAAAAAGAAATATTGAGGAAAAATATTTGTTTTGGCAAATCGGTCGGAAATCGAAACTATAAACATACGATAAAGTTTTGATATGTTATCAAAATCTCAACGTGATATATTCATTTAAAACTTGCGTCAAACAGACAAAACTATTTGAACTGTGACAAAAATCTTTAATTTATCAAAAAAACTGTTATATAGGTCTTTGTTGAATTTAAAATTATTTTCTAAAAGTTAGCTGTGATTTGAATAATAGTTTTGAGTTCTTAAGTAGGTTACAGTCCCACAGTCTTCAGGCCTTTCCACAAACGCATAATCTCGTCATAAATTCATAAATGATTTATATATTTGCTTACAGTTCACAAACTACATTGCAACAATCATATGACACAAGATTAATTAGCAAAAGAAAGTCAGCTACGTATGAAATTTCATACTGCAAACAAATTTTTCTCTTGTCAGTTTTGTTTTTTAGAGATAGATTTGTTTAAATTTTCAAAATGGCTGAGGGTGAAGGAAAAAGGTATTATCAAAATAAATGGCTCCATTTTTATTTTACGTATTATTTATTTATTTTAAATTTGCAACAAAATTAATTTGAAATTGTAAACAAAACTAAACAAATGAAAACTAGATTTTAAAGTGGTTTAATGTTCATAAACGTCAATAAATTATTTTAGTGTGACCGTCATAACCTAAAATCATATGATTATATGTGAGCCATGTATAAAGGCAATTGTCACGTGATACTGCGTTTATGAAAAAGCCTTTTTAGGGATTGAAAGGGACAGACTCTGTTTCTATTTCGAAGATTTTGTCCAACGAAAACACAAAAAAAACATTTACAATAAAAACTAATGATTAAACTTTTAGAAGAAGTTATTAAGTAACAATAAATAGAATATAGAATTTGCATAATATCAAATTAAACAACACAGTAATGATAATCTTACAATTTCATTTCAACCATTTTCTTTTAGTTAAATTCACTTAGTCATTCCAATAATTTAAATTTTAAACAATAATTTAAGATAAAATATAACTTTAATTAAATCAATTTTAATTTCATTTAAGTTAATTAATAATAAAAAGAAAATTATATATTTTATCAAAAAAAAAAAACAAAATCAAATAATAAAGTACCCAGTATACATTGAGTGGACTTAAAACAATTTTAAAATACATCAACACTTTTAATACATTGACCTTCTGTATATATACATAGATATTGTAGGAGTTAATTTAGGAAAAGTCGAGGTGAATAATTTGACCTTTTTTAATTAACCAGTTATTTAAATTGAATTTTTTTTTGTGTTTTAATTTTAATTAATAATTTTGGTCATTGGTCTCAAATTGTGAGAGAAAAATTAATTTATTGAATTCATGTGAATTTAAATTTTTAAAGTATTAAAAAATGCCGCTCTAATCTACGCGCACCGGTTAAATAATTTGTAGAATTTAATTTATGTATTTATGAATGAATTTAAATTGACTTAAATAATATAAAAATTTATGATAGTAATTAATATTTATATAACCTATTTATATATAGTAGAAAAAAAAAATAGTTAAATATTTTATTTACTTATTTTATGTGTTTTTTTTTTTATTTAATTTTATAGTGATAATTTTTTGTTTATTTAAACAATGCAGTTTTAATTATTTTTTAATACATACATATGATATGATATAAAGTGAGATATTAAAAATATGTTTGTTTTAAAGACTTTTAAAAACAAATCTTAAAATGTTTAAATTTTTTTTTAAATAAAACTTTATCTATATTAACTTAAGTAATCTACATTACAACTAAGTAATAATAACAGTAACAAAAAGATAAATAATATTAAGAAAATCTGATACCGGAGTTAATCGGAAGTTTTGTCTAATAATTATTATGAAATTATTTAGGCAAAAGTTCCGATTACTCCCTCGTATCAGATTATATTGAAATTGGTTGACCAAGCAATTGAAATCTGTGGTTGTTTTTCGACTTATATTTAACGGGCAAAAATGTCTGTTTTAAAATTAAAAATAAATAAGACTGTATTAATACATTACCAATTTTCATAATTATTACTTCGATAATATTATGATTGGATACCAATTGATTGTTTAAGCACCAATGTAAATCTGATCATAAAATAATGTTTCAAACTTATTTTTATCCTAAAAAAGTCTAGTAAAAACCGGATTTTACTTTTCTATACAGCGAAATTATAAAAAGTAAATCGGGAAATAATATTAGCAAAGTATCAAAATGATTGAGAAGTTTTACGTGCTTACTCATTATGCACTTATCATTTTGCTATCATTTTAATTGGAACAAATATTTTTGATCAAACTTTTCTGTGATGTGTGCATGTAGAGTCTAACTTTTATCATAAGAAAGTTTTTGAATGATTTTCAACTGGTATGTTGATACGTTAGAAACAAACTGGTTCATTTAGGTATAAGGAACTTGCTAAACAAACCAAATAATAGCAGATTAAAAAAGAAGACTTTAGCTTTCTAGCAGAATAACTAAATTGTGTTATCATTAGAATAAGACAATGCGTACCCAACCCACTTTACATTTTAATACACCCTTTATGAAGAATTCATTTATATTTGTTAAAAATTATTGTAAGCTTTAAATAGAGTGAATAATTCAATAAATTCTACGTAATAATTAATTTAAAAAAAAATTGGATTTAGATTTAATTCTGGCGATGGGTGAGTTCCGGAAATTTGATAAATTAAAATTTTTGTAGGTTAAAATTAACTTAAAGATTGGGATGAAATTTCTAATTGAAAATTAAACAAATTTGAAAAAAATATTTAATTTCGCTACGTCTCTTTTTAAATATCTATTATTTAAGACAATAACAATGAAAATGGTTGTGGAATGGTTCAGATATTTGTACCATACTTTTTACAGATTTACAGATTAAATACCTCTTTTTGTATGAAATTTTGAATATTTCAGTTCGGAAAAGTGTCATAATATAATTTTGAAACTAAAAGATCTAAAGCCAACCGTTGAGGCAAATTTATAAAGGCCACTAATTGTACATTGTTATATTTAGGACAAAATCAAATTTAGTGAATATAATATTGTTTTTTTTTTATTTTTTGTATTTGTCTGGCACATTTAACGTTTGTCTTGTTTTAGTGAGCGCTAATAATAAAGATGTTAAGAAGTTATATAGGGTAAATTTTCACCTATTCCCTTTATAGAATACAACTAAGTTGTAAAGAGCTCGTTTACATTGTCTTACATTCATGACATTATAAGTTTTTTCCCAAAATTAATTTTACTTAACGCAATTACTAAGGGAGTTGTAGTTGTCGGAGGGTATGTTATGACTCAACATCGCAAACGCTTCATTATATATCCCAAATTCTTATTTACACAATACATAGAGCCAGTGACAACTGAAGTGATGATGTTCACACAAGTATCAATTATTAAAACCGCACAATCATGCAAACCATTCTGTTTCGTTGTCAGCATTTAGCTAGAAGACTCGCCAAAAATAAACAGGCTTGAACGTGACTTAAAATAATAATCAAAACAGGTAATAAAAATACAAACACAACAAAAATTATGAGAAAAGTATCGTATATTATATAGGATGTATCTCACATCATCATGAACACAAACTATCAAAAGCTGTGTTGACTACACAGGTGTTAAAAAACACTTATAAAACAAAAATTTATATTATAAGCCTTGATTAACCTAGATAGACAAAAAACTTTAATTTCTAAAAGTTGAGTACGATCTTTGAAATTCGTGATCGAATCTTTAATGAATTACGTGATAGTGGTCGTTTAGCTTCAGATTATTATAAAGTTAAGTAAAGATCAGAACATGGAACATGACGTACCTACATGCTTCATGTTCTGATCTTCACTAATACGACAGCAAAAAAATATAACATAAAATTTTCGCTCAATAAGTCGAATTATAATTTGTTTATTTCAATAAACCAAAAATAAATAAAATGAGATGTAAAATTTTTCGCAGTTTGCACTTCTGCAAAATTAAAATATTTGCTCAAAATTGAATTTTTCTAATTTAATTAATTCAAAGCGTTTTTGACTTATGCTGGATAACGAAGTATTTCACATATTTTAAATGTATTTTAAATTACACCTCATCATTATCACCATATTAATTTAATCTGATTAAAACATGCTAGGGTCCTATTAAAATTTACACTACAAAAATTACAACTTTGTAATATGCATTTTTTACATAATCACTTCCTTATTGTGCATATTTAATAAAAACAGTTTATTTTTAACATAATAGATTTATTGTACCTATATTTTATAATGCCGTAATATAAGAAAAAACAAATTAAAAATGTAGAAGCAAATATTTTTAATTACTCCTTCTTTCCTTATTTGCCCAACGCCTTTAACTATGCTGTAAATCTATATCTAATTTTTTCTAAATCATAAATTCCATTGTTTTTATTTTCTCAGAAGCTGATGGTTACCTTAACCCTTTTACTACCTGTGTTTCTATTTTTATTAGAATTTTATTCATTATTGTTTCATATAGTAAGAATATAGTGTCTGGTTTGTTTTAGAAAATTTTACTCAGCTTTCGCAAGTACACATTTCATTTGTTAACCACCAATGCCACTTTGAATAATTTACTTTCTACATTATAACTGTCCTGAAACCCTATTAGTGGGGCATAGGGCAGAATTAACTTTGAAGCTTTATAATTGGCTTACGCATCTGATTTGCTTACAATTTTAAAAGCAAACTGTTTATGACATAATTAACAATTGTAAGGACCCCGTATTTGGTATTAAAGATTTAAAATGCTTTTTTCATTAACAAATATGCTTTAATTATTTATTAACATCTCTCAACATTATAGGAGTTACTAAGAACTAAAATTGGAAAATCAAAGTCTTCTGAAATGAATCTGGCTAACAGCAAAATCAAATTCATTGTGACGAAAACATGTTTTTAGCTTAAGATTGAACTTTGATAGAACCGGAATAAAGAACAAATTACTATGTACTGCATGGATTGGAATAATAAATTATGATAAAATTAATTATTTTATATCGTGAATTAGATAGTTCACCATTACTACAGTTATACAGAAATATAATTTATAATTTCTTAGTGACATTTTCAGTTACAGATAGATACTTAAAAGGCAAGACTTGTGTGTGTTAATAGGATTTAATATTTTTAATTTTTAATTTAATATTAAAATTTTTAATTTATTTCACTAGACCGTGGAATTTTAACCTTTTTATGTCATCTAATGTGAAGTTTGTTTTTATATTTAATATAGCATCCTAATTCAATAATGGTTTTTATTTTAATTTGAATCAAAGTAGTATGGGTTCTTAGGAACACGTTGTGACATTACTGTATATAACAAGTTAGATTTCTTAGTGCAGACCTCTAAAGCTGGCTGCCATATCTCCAGATGGATTTTTTAATTATGCTGTTGTATATTTTGAACTTGGAGTATAAGCTTAGCTTGTGTGTTTGCCTATTAACCAGTATATAAATATATCTTGTTCTTTTGCTTGATTTATAGAGCTTTGTGCTTAAAGCGATATTTCCAGATAAGACATAAATTAAGTAATTGTTAGTTTACAAGAAAATTTTTTGTTTTTTATGAAGCATCCACAGACTAAATGTTTATTTTGCCAAATGTACTGTAAAATCATAACATAAAATTTTTTTTATTCATTGCATTGCAAATTCGGTAGTGAAAGGGTTAAAGTGATGAATATAATGTAATTAATTCACCATATTACATGTTCATGGTGAATATTACTTGAACGATAAATATTTCACTTAATTTTAGTATTGTAATTGTATATTATACATACATATACAATTATAGAGGACAGTTAATTAACAGCAGCGCCATGCCATTGTGTATACTTTGTGAGAATTTAAAATAAAAAAGTTAAGGGTTTCATTTAAAAAATTTTAATATTTTCGATAGTGGGAAAATTACCTATTGTTCCGTTAATGGCAGGTAACAATATTATAATTTAATAAATAAATTTACATAGTTTCCTAATATAATAATTTCTAAAAAAAATTCTAATCTTATTTAATTGACTTCTGTATTAAATGAGGAAAAAGAAAAAACAATTCAAGATTACATCAGAATCACGTACGTTAATACAATGTTTTCAATTTTATAGGCATTGGAATAGATTAATGTTTTGAGTTCAATTTTAAATTTTAAACTTTATAAAAGTAGTCAAAGCTTAGATTAAAGAAACATTTATAATTTCATACCGTTGGGTAGAAAAAAGAGAGTGGGCAATTTAAGAAGAATAGAGAAAGAAGAAGGAGAAGAGAGGTTCAGTGTGATATTAACCCTACAGTGTTAAAATCTTTTAAATTCGTATTTTGTTTCCGAGGAAAGCTGTCAAAATACTAATTATAGGTACTTTTATATAGTCTCCTGGGCAATTTGAGTTTCAAATTCATTAAAATTGCAATGATCAGCATGAATCGGGGTATTTTTAACTATCGTCGTCGTTGATGGTAGAAGATATTGAATTGATAGAATATCTATTTTAGAAAATTTACAACACATAAATGTTTGATGCAAAACCCTCATCCCGAAATCTCCAAAGACAAAATCCCGCAATCGTCGATATATATATCTCTTTACAAAACGCAATGAAAAAGAAAAATAGTTATTAGGATCTGTAATGATGATTATATTAAGAAAATTAATATTTAACACTTCAAAAATAATTATATACAATTTACTTCTCAATAATAATGATTAATAAATCATTCCATAAATTTTTTAATGACAAATTCCAAATTTCCAATTGAAATCATTATATTTTTTACTGAGGGGTTATCCCGTTAATTGTTTCTTGTTAAAAAAAAAACTTACAAATTGTACTCGTTCAGTTCTATTTTTAATAATAAAAATGATAATGATTAATGCGTAGTTACATAGTTTCACGTACTAGAAATATTTTCAGTTTTTTAATTTTTACCTCCCAAACTTGATTCATAGAATCTCAGTTCTATTGTTAACAATTTTCAATAAAAAACAAAATAATTAATATTATGCATTACAATGACATGATGACAAATTGGAATATAATTATTGTAAAAGTACAAAAATAACAATAAAATATAATTAAACAACACTCACCTGTATGTGTTCATTTTCTGCCATTTTTAATAGTGATATAAGAGAGGCTTTGTCTGCTGCAAGCCATATTCCCACAGCTAGAACTATTGTTCCCAGTATCTGTGTAAAACAAAATAAAACAAAAAACAATTAAATTTAATTAATTAATTGTAAAATTATTGTATTAAAAACCAATATGAAAATTGAAAAAAACTTACAAAAAATAAGAAATTAAATAAACATAGAATATACTTTGCAAACCAAAGGCCACAATCTACCGCCATTTTTACTTTTTCGTGCTTAATTTTAACGAATTATTTTTTACAAATCTGAAAATAGAAAAAAAAATTATTTATAAAATTTCTATTATAAAAAATTGTATTGTAAATATTTTTATAAATTTTTTTTATGCAATAAAAATTAACATTTTGTAAAAAATCTATAATTTTTTGATCATTTTGTAATGTTGGGTAGCTCTCTCAAATAATAGAATTATGTACAGCAAAACAAAAACATAATTTATATGCACAAAATTTTTTTTGGTTCTAAAACCCAATACCCCAATTTTACAGAGTTAAAATAGCCAACAGTTTGAACTAACTCCACTCTGAACCCCTACAAAATAACAGTAAATGAGGAAATTTACAAACTTATTCTCAAATAACAGAAATAAAACCAAAGATGACTAGGTGTTCCACTCAATCACCCATATTCTCTTTGACGAATGTACTGCAGTCACAATTTGCTATTCCAATTTTGCATGTGCGTAATTGAATCAAATCAAATAATTGTTTGAAACCACTATATTTTTGCTATCGCGAAAGGAACTGCCAAGTGTTTCAGCTATCTAAGTCGATGTAAAGTTGTCCTTTCACCTTTGGAACTCCTTAATATCTATAAATCATTTATACGTCCCACGATGAAATATAATTCAAACATTTGGACAATCGCATCTCTTATAGCTTTAAGCTATCTTGGCCGCGTTCAAAATTGCGTTATTCGTCTAATTAGCGACCCAAATATAGCTTTATCCCTAACTTCTCTTGGACATCAACGTGTAGTCGGAGAAATTTCCGTGTTTGATAGATACTTCCTAGGTATGAGAACATGCTCGGCAGAAATTAAAGCTCTGCCTTCTCCTCTTAAACAATTCCACCGCGAAACAAAAGGAGTCGCAAGTGCTCTTCTGATATATTTCCACGTTCAACTTATAATTTGCAAAAATTTTCTAATAATAATCTATCTCATTTTTTCTTCGTAATTTATCCTATCCAATTCTATCCCAACCAAGCGGAACATAAATATTTTCCAAACGTTTTGGCTAATTATAAAAAAAAAAAACAACAACCAGACAACAAGTTGATGTCTCGAGTTTTGAAATATCAGTACGGAATACGGATAATCAATAGGGAGCCATGCGGCAAAACTAGACATTCGTTTTATTTCTCAGTGAGCTGCTGCAAGAAGAGAGAGAGAGAGAATACATTTTAATATTTCTTACTTGTGAGATTTAAATAAGATAACTTGTAGTACTTATGATTCTAAAGGCAGAGTGACCCATTACAAAAGTCGTTTTACAAAAAGACGTTTCCCCATAAAATAACAGTATACAAATACAAAAAAGGCAAATATTTTAATAACTCTAACTCATTGATTCACTATTTTCCTGATGAAGGACAAGAATTAAAAAAAAAATATTAAATAAAAAGAAAAACATCTTTTTGTTCTGACTGCTTCCTGATTTTGAAATGGATTCTTTTCGTAAACTGTACACAACTCGGTGGCAACTAAGTACCTATAATTTTTTTGTACTTTAAGCTAAAACTAAAAATATATTTTTTTTTTAAAAATTCTGTTGACTTTCGGTAAAACATTTTTAATAATAAATTAAAAGACATTAAATTTCTTTCAAAATTCAATTCACCAGAAGACTTCTTCTCAGTCTTCTGATCGAAACTAATTAGAAAATTTGTTCACAGCTTTCTGACGCTAGTGTCATAAACAAAATGAATCAGAAACATTTTTTTCTGTTTTATATGATGCTGGAGGAATAATCGAAATCGATTACCCGATTTGTAATAGCCGTGATTAATCAGAAGACTTGTTCTCAAGTCTTTTGATCCTGATCTAATAAACAAAATCGATTTAAAAACTTATAATCAGTTTTCCAATGCTTTGTAATAGCTATAAAATAAATCAGAATATTTCTTTGAATTCTTCTAAAGCTGACATAATAACCCAAATCGATCAAAAGAATTGTAATCAGTCCTCTAAAGCTTTTGTAATAACTAAAATCAATCAGAAGACTTCTTTTCGGGTTTCGGATGCTGGAAGTATCGAAATAGATCACAAAACCGTTTCGGTTATAACCGAAATAGATCAAAAGTTTTATGCAAAGTCTTATGATCCTGGTTTAATAATCAAAATCGATCAATAGACTATTAATTACCTTTCTAATGTTTTATAATGACAGAAATCCATCAGAAGGTCTTTTTCCGGCGTCCAAAAAAAGACCTTCTGATGGATTTTGTATTCAAATCCAAAATTAATATTTTTATGCAAAACTAAAATTGAAATTCATAATGTTTTATTATTTTAAGTTGAAATTAATATATTTTTTAGTGTAGACTGTAGACAATGAAAATATTAAAATGATTTTTCATAGTTTAGAGCTTACAGATTATTGCGCAAGGCGTTTGATAAATACGATATCAATATTTTATTGTACAAAATAACTTTATCTAACAGCAAAAACAATTTCAAGGCCTTGTTTAACGTACTCAATTTCTAAAAATACCGTTTATTGTTTCTGTTGTTACATACCTATTCTTTAAAAATAAGATGCCGTAGCTTTATCTAATTCTGGAAGTTAATATTCAAGCTATGTTGGGGTAATTTTTAAACGTAACCGAAAAATTGCTTGGAGCTAATCAATTCCTACTTACAACAATTTTTCAAAGCTGCACAAGGCGCCAAATCTCATAGAGCCGGTCCTGGATTAAAGTAAGCAAATGGCTTATTCAATATCAATGGCAAATCAATAATAGTCTACGATGATAATAATATATTACAATATTCTTCTCTATTTTTCTCAAAACACATTAACCAACACCATATTATAAGATTGCTTTTGTATTCATTATACAAATCAAAATTTTTGATTTAATTTCAAATTGGATCATTTTAATAAGAAATGAATAGAGTTCAATGATTTTAATCTCATTTTACTGAGGCATACTACAATCTTGCAATAACTCTAAAATGAATAATATTAATCAAAAATTGTTAAAATTATCAGGTAGAAGATTTGAAGTCTCAAATACTTGAAATAAATATAATAAAATATTCTGATTTTAAATTATAACAATTTGATGAAAATAACTCTCAATTTCTCCAACACTATTATTATTATTATTACTACTTTTGTTTAGTATTTAAATTGGAACGTGATTATTGTATTACAAGAATTTTAACCTTAAAAAAAAGTTTTTATTTACAAATTTTTCAAATCTAGAAAATAACTATAACGAATTGTTTTTATTTTATATTGTTTTTTTTTTTTGTTTTTGTAAATCTATCACAATATTTTTTTTAATCCCAATTCAGGTAGCATAGCACGTCTTTTATGAACTCAAATTTTTATGTTTTCTTCCTCTTAAAAAAATTGCTCCAAGTTCAGTGATCTTTTTATTTCAACCAAAACATATAATTCGTAATAATAGTTATGTAGCGATAACTGAAACATCTATAATATCTAGTCTTAACATTCATTATCCGAGTACAACAACAACAAAAATATGATTAATAATTTATAATCATAAATTTATTCTAGTATTATTCACATGAAATCTACTCCATTTTTTTTTTGTTATTTTTTTTTTTTGTTTTAATGACAGGTAAGATTTTTTTATTTAAACATTTTTTTTTTAATTATTAATTTACCTTTCAATGCTTTCTAATGTAATTATAACTTTCAGTTGAAATGACTTCAGTAAATAATGCAGAAATTTTATACCTTAACCAGATTTATTAAAAGGTTAATAAATAAAAAAAAAATTGTAAGTGTGAGTAATTCTCTACCTTTATTAGGAAACATGCATAGTGCCGTTACACTACTCAACTTTCTCTTAGAAATATAGATTATAGCTGTTTATTAGAACTTGTTTGAATGAATCAAAATTTTTAATTCCATATATGAAGATACTTCGTCATATAAAACACGAAAATTAGGAAGTTCTTTTGTTATCAGAGATTCTTGTACTCATGTAGCAACGTAAAAATCATCCAACGGTTCCAAAATAAAATCATAAGTGTTCTGGATATATTGATAATTTCGAAACGTATATAATATTGAAAATATAATTTCTGGAGGAATGTTTTTGACTTCAGTTTAAATTGAATTTTTATACTAACTGTTGTGTATAAAAAACAACAAATTATTTTTTTGCACATTTGAATAATATATCAATTGTTTTTTTACAATAATTGCTATAATTATTAAAATTAATATAAAAATTATTCTTTAGAATTGCATTACAAATTAATATTATAACCTTATCTGAACATTCCCAAAAAATAATATCTGAACATTCCCCAAAAAGCCAATTTTTTTACCTCCGCTGATTTTGATACCATGTTTAATGGGAATTTTGACAGCATTATTAATGACAATAGAACCACCATCAATCATTATTGACAATATATTGACCATTGATTGACCATTGATTGATGTGTAATAGGGGCCAAATAATCGAAAATGATTTATACATCCCTTCAGTTCACAATGCAAAAATGTAATACACTAACAACTACAACAATAGATTAGAGTTGTAACATCCAAAAATTTTAATCCACACGCTGATAAACACACGTAGAACTAGGAGGTTCAAAAGAATTTTACCAGGAGATATGTTAAGGCTAAATTAATTAACTAGTGTACTATTCCAAGACAAACTCTGTACAATAAACATATATTTTTGCTTATCATTATAACTCATTATATAAAACATCTCGAGTCAAAGCTCCTTTCCCGAAGCATCAAAGTATAAATCTACAAAACGCTCATACTGTCGGTTCTGCTCTATTAATCAGAATCATGGACACTGCCGAAGGCAGATGAGCATACATTTAATGTTTTCGAGAAGGAAATTCTTCGCCAGATATATGGTCCAGAAAACGACAATGGAAGGAGGTATGGAAGAGAGGGGCATTATAATTCTATGAGCTGTATAATGAGGTGTACGTAGTTACGAAAATTAAAGTCAAGAGACTACAGTGGCGCGGAAAGAGCGAATGAACGAAAATGCTTCAGGAATCTTTGAATGCAGATCTGAAGATACACAAAAGGTCGGGGCAGACCAAACTTTCGTTGTAGAGATCAAGTATCGGCAGATTAAAACAATTTCGCATCTTCAACTAGAGAGAATCCACCTGCGACCAATAAAACTGAGTCAGGCCCAGAACCTGCATGGGTTGTTGACCACCTAACTGTATTAATTATATTGCTTGTTTTTATATTTAATCTATAAATTGAAAAAAGTACGGTACAAATATCTCAACCATTTTACAACGGATTTTCATTATTATTCTTTTAATGATAGATATTGAAAATGAGACGTAGCGAAATTAAATATTTGTTCAATTTCTTAAATTTCTATATAAAATTTCTACATATATATAAGTATACACATACAATCCCGAAATTCACCAAAGTACAGGTTTACCAGATTCATTAAATGAAGTACAGAATTTCTTCTTTTCCCAGATTTAAATTTAAATTTACTTTTTTCTGTTAAATAAATGATTACATATACGATTGTTGTTTAAGATAAATCCATAAAAAAAAATATAGTTTTAAGTATGAATTGAAATGATGGAAAACAATTTAAAATGAAATTGAGAAGATTTATTATTAAGCTTCCTTGAATTTAAAAAACGTAAAAACTTCATGTAGATCTGCAAAATATTAAACTTGAACATGGTGAATTCTCAAACTTCAAAAATATTGTTTATATTTATTTTAATGTGGTTTTAATCACAACGTAGTTCATTCCTTTTTTCCTTATACAGATAAAAACTTACAAAAAAAACTTTACTATTAAAAACAAAACCAAAAAGGTTTAGATACCTAAATACTTGTCAAATCGGTCGCGAAGACATCGTCGACAACAATTTTGATCATGAGACAATGTCTCAAGCTTTTGTTGACATATTTTCGATCGTGTAGACCATGTATTCAACTTTGTGTTAAAGTCTTTACGATGTCAAGGAGAGTTTCTGAACAATTAATCAAAAACACCAAAATTGTATACAATACAGATAATGTATAATTATACATCTGAAATTGAGAAGAGCTTACAAAGTCTATAATTTTTTTATATTTTTTTAATCGGCTTTTTTTTTTTTTTTTTTTTTTTTAGTGATAATTTAAATTAAATAATTAAATTGTTGTCAGGTTTCCGTTCACTAATAGTTTTTAATATTTGATTGCAAATATCGATATTTCGGAAGCAACATACTTCCTTCATCAGTGCTTGTGACTAACTGTATACATTAATTCATTATTTTTTCCCTTCTTATATCCTATTCCCTCCATACTAGCTATCTATTTTACCTGTACTTTTTCCAATTATTTTATTAATTTAAATAGCGGTGAATATCCATTCCCTAAATCATTATTCAATCTATCATCTACCTGTACCCTCGAAATTGCTAAACTCTCATATGTCAAACAAACTCGTCATGTTATTGCGTTCGATGCGGTGCAGTTTCTTCCTTATCATTAGGTCTATGATTTCTTCATTATATCCAAAACACTACTACCCAACGAACCATCCCCCCTGAGTCTAATCACCCACATGGACAAAAAATGGCAGCATACCATACGATGGTCAACAGATTGGTAAATATACCATTATCAAAGGCTAATTTTGAAAAGGAAAGGCACTACATAAAAGACACGGCTAGTAAAAATGGATATAATGAAGAAATCATAGACCTAATGATAAGGAAGAAACTGCACCGCATCGAACGCAATAACATGACGAGTTTGTTTCAACAAAATAAGGATACCGAAAAACCTAGAAGGATTTGCGTAACGCACTCAACATTCACCGATAAGTTTAAGAAAATGTTCAAGAAACACAATCTGGAACTAGTAACAACTAGCAGAAGTGAAAAAATGAGCAGTATACTTGGATCAGCAAAGGATAAAAAGGAGATGGAAGAAGTCACGGCATCTATAAAATATCATGCCACAACTGTTCAAAAGTATATATAGGGCAATCAAAACGGTTAATTACGGTGAGATTCCAAGAACATTTAAGGGAAGCTGAATTAGCAAGAATAAGAGGTACTACGAATTTTAGGTCGGCAATTGCTAAACACATAATAGAGGAACACCATAAAATTGATAAAACCAATTTATCATCAATAAAGGAGGTACACAAAACAAGCAAACTAGACACATATGAGAGTTTAGCAATTTCGAGGGTACAGGTAGATGATAGATTGAATAATGATTTAGCGGGAATGGATATTCACCGCTATTTAAATTAATAAAATAATTGGAAAAAGTACAGGTAAAATAGATAGCTAGTATGGAGGGAATAGGATATAAGAAGGGAAAAAATAATGAATTAATGTATACAGTTAGTCACAAGCACTGATGAAGGAAGTATGTTGCTTCCGAAATATCGATACTTGCAATCAAATATTAAAAACTATTAGTGAACGGAAACCTGACAACAATTTAATTATTTAATTTAAAGTCTATAATGTTTGATCTTTCCTTAAGAGCAGTAGAATACAATAGGGTGATATCAGTGTCAAAATTAGTAAAAACTTGCAGTTCCATACTTTAAGCACAAAAAATTAATTATACCTAAGTTACTATCAAGAACATAAAAAAACTAGCTATTAATTAGTACTCCTTAGATAGTATAAACAAAATAATATTATTCATATAACTCGGAGTTGCAAATCAAGAAGGAAAATATGAAAATTAAAGTCAGGTCAATAAAGGGACAAGATGTGTACAACTCAGAGCTTAATTTAAAATAATAAATTTTTCGAGCCGAGAGGCAAAGTATACAAAGCAGCGAATGCATTCAACATATACGCAACAGAAGCCAAAGCTGACATTTGAAAAATAAAAAGTAATTTTTCGAACTGCAAAAATTAAAATGCTTAAAAATATTGCATGATCTATAATCAAAGACTGAGCCCAAACATCGAAATTCGACTTGAGATTGTAACATTTTTGATGTATACTTGTGGATAAAAAGTAAGATCGAACTTAAAATGATCATGTGTCTCCGATAGATCCTCAAAATATATATAAATTAGCACGCAACGGAACACCACAAAACAACTGTCAATTAAGCAGATTGAAAAAAGTTGGTAACAGTTGGTCTGCTACATCACAAGAGATATCATATGATAATAAATGAAAAAAGTTGTGTTTAGAATTGTAGGAAACGTAGCCCGAATAGATTCATAATTTTCGTAATAAATTTTAACAATTTCTATACGCTGTATATCTTTCCATGGTGATTTGCCAAAAATAATCAACACAAATGTTAATTTTTGGAGAGAATCTTTCAAAAAAAAAAATCCGGACTATGATGTTTAAGGTAGGTGGAAATGACTTACCTGCCTAGTGATGTTTAAAAAATATATAGTACTAGTCTGATCACCTTTTAGAATTTTTGTCTTCACTAATTATTTTTCAATACTAAATTTTTGCTTTCGTAAATGAGATTTGCTTAATTGACAGTTGTTTTGTAATGAAAATGTTATATAAAGAAATAGATTTGAAATACCTACTTGGACCAATTATATAAATGTGGTTAGTCTGTGACTTATATTTATAAATTCTAATTTTGTCATAACAGTTCTATACTTAGGTGATAGTCAATTTTTCTAAATCAGTTTGATTATTAAACAAAAAAATTGGAGAAAAACTAAGATTGTTAAAACAATGTTATCACAAAGTACGTTCATCCCAATTATGCATTTATTTACGTTGCATTATATGTACACATATAAATATTAAGTTTCTACAATAGAAACTTTATTTTCAAACAATATCAACAAAAATATATGAATAAAGAACTTTCACTAATAATAAAGTGGAATTCAATAGGTGAAATTATAACTCTTATAAAATGCACAAACAATTGACACAGTCAACACTACTCTTACTTACGATATATTATAATAATAATATATGTATAATATATATTATTTATATTTAACTAACACTTTGGGATCACTAAATTTAAATTTTTTTTTTCAATTGCTTATTTTTTAATGTTTGCATGTGCTTAGGCTACGGTATTAAAGAAAAATGAGACGAAAAAAAAACAACTACAATAATAATAAAACAAAAAAATGTGAAAAATTTTCAAAATTATGTGGTTAATCACCACCGCTCATGACATGATCAGAAATATAAAAACCTTAGTTTTGTGACAGGTATTTAGTCTACAGCAAATAATAATGATAATTTATTTTTGTGGTCGACTCTATTTAAGTATTTTTACTTACCTTAAAATTACTTTTACTAATCTTTAAGTTAGGAATTTGAAATGCTTTCATTTGAATTGCATGTATTTTTTGTTAGCGATGATTTTAAATCTTTACTGTCATTATTATTATTTAAATTAAAATTTACAGGTATTTGACAATTAATTTTAATTATTGTTAATGATGGGCAAACAAGTCTAAATTCGAAGACCTAAAGGTAATAGGAGTTAAAGAGAAATTAAATAATATATAAAATAAAAGAGAAAAGTTGTATTGTTATCACGCTTTAGTGAGCCATCATTCTCTGTGATATTTTCAAGTTACACAAGTTATGATAAAATGAAAACGGGATTATTACATTTGCCAGAAAAATGCAATGTTTTAATAAAAAACAATTGTTTTTTAATTCCAACCCATGGTTTTGGTAAAAAAAAGTTTACATAAGTTGGGTAAAAAAATATGGTCCCTATAACGAGTTGCATTAAATAAAAAATAAATAGTATGGGTCTTAGATCTTATTAAAAATATTCTTTAAAATAAATTGGTTTAGGATTCATAATAAAAAGCTGACAAAGCTAAATTAATTTTAAATATAATTATGAATAATGGGGTATGTGTACCTGGGCTTTTTACTTTAATAAACTAATCGTTTTTTGTTTGTTTTCTTAAATATTTGCCATCTTTCCCCACGTTTTATAGATGGTTACAAAATTAGTGTTCTACGCTTTTTCCAAAATATATATATTGAAGTACTAATATCAGAGATTTTGAATTAAAAGCTAGTAAATTTTTATTTCACAGTTGAATGAGAAATATATAAGGCCTTATAAAGAATTTATGTAGCTTCGCCACTGATCTGTGGCAATTCCCACCTGTAAATTATTATCCTAGACATGCCAGATATTTTTAAAATTTTCTGGATTTTGTAATTTTTATATTGTGTAATTTCTGGATTCTGTAATTTCTGTATTTTATTTTTCTGGAATTTTTAGTCAAGTCGACGAAAATTAGCTGAAAAAATGTTCTAAGCAAACTAAGCTAACATCAAAGACCACGTTCTTATTATGTATTGTAGTAGTGATTATGGAAAATTGTTAGATGCCCCACTTCAGAGAACCTAGTTGTATAGTAGTCAATACAGAACAATATTGCAGTAGGCCCAGTATTTTGATTGTATTCAAAAATATACATTACTGTTCTTTAAAATAACAAAAATTCTTGGAAACAAATTTTGGCACTTTTAAATACAATTTTTAATGCGAAAATCTAAAGAAGCATAATTATATTCTAACTTCACGTCCTACATTTAGTGCTTAGAAAAAATTTAGAGTTTTCGTCTTACGTCCTAAATTTATGTTTTAAAATTATGAAATAAATTTATTACTACACTACTACACAGTTCAAATATCAAATAAACAAATGTGGATATTAGAATAGTAGGATATTATGGCTTGGGACAAGAACGTTTTCGTCAAAAATACAATTTTTTATTTTCAATTTGGCAATCACTCAAAAAAAGTTACGTTATTTAAGATGAAAGAAATTTAGGATGAGATATATTGAAAAAACTAGCACTACTTAAATGCCTTATTAAGGAAGAAGAATATTTAAAATAATTTTGTTCCTAAATTACAATTTACTGGTTTATGAAAATGAAAATCTGAGTAAAGTTGTATTTTTTTCCGATGGGGTGTTTTATGTAAACGCGATCTAAATTTTTAGGTCTGTTAATTGTTTAGCGTTTTAAATATTCATAATGAGTGGTACGAGTTGAGTTATATAACAGATACCCAAACTTGTCATTTGATGACATTATGCAGTACTTCGCTAGTACTCTCTTTTTTGATCATGAATAAGTTTGTAAAATATTAGAAGTGTTTTTTTAAAACTGTGGACTTGTATATAGCGAACAAACAAACTTTCCCTTTTGTTGGTATAGATTAAAAGACTGTACTGGTAGAAAAGAATGAATAATAAGAAAATCCACAACTAGGTGGCATTAGAAATAAGTTTTGTTTTATTTATGTTTTTAGTCAAAACTTATTGGCCAGAGAAACATTTATACTTTCGTACTTTTAGCTTTAAAAAAAGAAAATGGATAGTTAGAGAGAAAAGAAAGAGAAGGAAGTAGGAGAAAGGTTCGGTGGGGAGTTGTGAACTAAGTTATTGATATTCACCTTGAATTTTTGTAAATTAAACAAATTAAAACTACCCATTCATGGGAATACTTGTTGTGAAATGCGATTCCATATTCTAGAAGTTCTGGACTGTAAACCAATTTTTATAACCATTCTTGAACTGTCTTGGTATTGCCCGACTCATAAATAAGTCATGGCTTAACTATGTCATAGTTTACCATTTCATTATTGTTCTGTTGGCGTAAACTGAGGAAGTTATTACATTTTTTAAGGAAATTGTAGGACGGTACAAGAGTGCTATCACCTGAAAAATTATGGATAGGACTGAAGGTTGTGTAGAGGACATCACTAATAAATATTAGAAAGAGAGCTGAAGAAAGAACAGAACCCTGTGGAACACCAGCTTTAATTTGAACTTGATCAGATGTTATTTGATCAACTAAAGCTCGAATGGCCCGATTCCAAAGAAAACTTTCAACCCATTTATTAAAAATTAGACCAAGACCTATATAGCATGACATTTTGCTTATAGAACAGTATACCATACTTGCTCAAAAGCTTTTGAAATATCTAAGGCCACAACAGCAGCATTACCAGATTGATATAAGGTTATTTTTAGCCGGCCAGTGATAATAAAACGATAAAGGCCACATGTATATGCAGTACTATAATAAGAAATTAAGTTTAAAGTATCAATGTCAGTAAATAACAAAATAAATCATCCTCTTTCTATCTGAAACTCAATCCAAAGAAAATCCACAACACGTCTTATTTACATTTGTATAGAAATAAATAAATAAATTGTTATAAAAAAACAAAAATCAAAAATGACCTCTGATACTTAATATTTATTTTAAAAACTAATTTTTTAACATTAACAAAAATAATTTTGAACTTAAAATTTTAGATTGGAGTATAAAGTACATTATTCACAATGGAAACTCATTAATATAAAGTTGTCACTATCACTTTCATAATAAATTACTTGATAACTTCCTTTTAATGTCCCTAACAAATTTTTTAATAAAAACAAAAACAAAAAATATCAAACCATAAAATTTTTTTTTATTATAGATAATAAAAAATGTATGTTATGTAAACTATTTCATTTGTTTCTATCTCTTTCTTATGCAATATACAATGCAATTGAATAGTGCATTATGCTAGTTTAACATCCCCCTACTTACAAAAAATCAAAAAATTTCAATAATTTTTTTTTTCCAACTTCACAATCATTATTTTATACTGTTTTAAAAAATATTTCATAAATATCAGACCCAGATCTGTAACGAATTAATTTCCTTATAATTTTCATATATTTCAAGTATTATTATCTACATACAGACAATTTTATTTCATCATTAAAAATAAAATATTTTAAAATCTGAGTACGCAATGTAATCAATTCGAATATAAAAAACTGATATTAAAATTAAATTATCACTGGGATACCGCGCGATCAACGGCATATTTTATATATTTCAATTTTACGAAAATTCAGATTGTATAACCAATATGCTGTCTTGCACAGATTTACAACTAGTTTACATTTTCAACCGAATTAGATTGCATTTTTCATACTTACTTTCTTATTTCAATATATATGTATGTGTGTATAAAGTGTGTATGTTTGTACTATATAATCGTAATAATTCATTCATTGCACCAAATAAGTTGAAATTTATTAAAAATTATGAGACACACATGTTGTTTTACTGACATGTTAATACATACTAAGTAAAATATGTTTTGGTTCATCCAGAAACAAAATGGGGATATCTCCAGTTTTTATTAAAATTAAATTTGTAGATATTTTACATAGCTGTTAACATAGCAATTTAACTGTAATATTAATAATGTGATACGTACTCTACAGAGTCTGCATCTGCAAAGTTTTGATGGATAAATAGAAATGAGTTGACTAATTCTATAATTGTGATATATCTAAATATACTAATATGATATTAATGTCTGTAAAACTTTCCACCTCAGTGAATTAAGGTAAAAAGCACCCAAAAATTTAAATTAGAAGTTTTTCAAAATATTACCGCAAAAAATTACCGAAATTAAAAAAATTAAAAAGTACAAATTTTTCTGCCATCTTTCAAATAAATCATTTATAGAAACGGTGTGTTAATAAATAATTTTAACCGCTGTGAGTTAAAGCAAAAAACAGTGACACGAACCCAAAAATTTCAAAATATTACCGCAAAAAATTACCGATAAAGAAATAAAAAAAATTAAAAAGTACTAATTTTTATGCCAACCTTTCAAATATATAGAAAATAGCATGACATTTATAGAAAAACAGATCCAAGTTCTAAAACCATGTAAGAAATCTATATATTTAATACAAGAACCAAATAAGATCTGAATAATAGCAAAACATCATAAAATCAATAAAATATGAGGCTTTTAAATTTTTTAAGTATTTTTGAAAGTCATCAACACAATTGAAATGTCCCAAAATAAATTTAAAATAAAGTACCCATTAATTTTTTTTAAATTTATCTGGTTTGTGTCTTTGATTGAGTTAGGCACGCTGATTGATCAATTATTTTGAAAAGCAAAATATTAACATACAGTAAAAAAAATATTCCTATTGTTGCCATCATGGTAAATTTTTCCACCCTTGAAAATTCACTAGATTTATTAAAAATCGTTCTTATAGAAAATACACCAGAAACAAAATATTATAGTGAATATATCAAGAGTGATATTGATCCTCATCAAATGATAGTATTTTCGTTGTATGAAAAAAAAAATTTTAAACCAGAATGGGCAGTTATATAATTTGAATTAACTAATTTAAAATTTCAATGGTTTGTCTTGGAATGAGCCAACTCGAAATGAATCTTATTATAGGCAGCTTAATTCTAATTGAAAGCATATAAATTTGAAAAAAATTAAGTGATTTATATTTTGTTTAATTTAATTTATATATTTTTAATTAAAAATTAAAATTTTGTGTTATTTATGGTCAATTTAAGTTGTCCAAGAATATTCGATTTCGTGTCTAGGAAATTAGAATTAGAGTTATTGTTTGATTCGATTTAAAAATGGTGTAAACTACATTTTTCCATTAAATCTAAATCGACTGTGTCTGATGGTAGTTATAGTTAAAATATTTTATTTTAGCATTAAGCAAAATAGCGATACAAGATCAGACAGTTACAAAAAAAAATTTCAATTCATCAAATGCCCTCCTTAGATTCTTGTAGCTACATGAAATGTACCGTTGAAATAAATATTAAGGAGAGGTATGGGAACAGTATATACAGCTCATCTGTGTCACACTTTTACATATTTCTATTTCTACTGTTTTAATATCATTAACTTTGATTTCGACTTTCTCCTGCCAATACCGGTTCTTTATAATATGTTTTCAATCTACATTTAGTTGATGCAGAATTTCAGTTTTCCATGTTAATCATACTAATCGAGCCTTTACAAACTGATAAAGCAAATATGGGATTTTGTGAAGATTTTTACAGTTTGGAACTAACATATTTCGAATTTTCTAAAAAATCTATAAGCCTCCAAAACGGCTAAGTCTGTACTAAGTTCTCTTTGAATTTTCTTGTCAGTTCGACTATCACCTATTAATAAATCAGCTATCAATGAGTGCTCGGTTGATCATTAAGAGCAGAAAAAATTTATACAAAACGGCAGTTTATTATAAAATAGGATAATGTTTTCAATCTACATTTAGTTGATGCAGAATTTCAGTTTTCCATGTTAATCATACTAATCGAGCCTTTACAAACTGATAAAGCAAATATGGGATTTTGTGAAGATTTTTACAGTTTGGAACTAACATATTTCGAATTTTCTAAAAAATCTATAAGCCTCCAAAACGGCTAAGCCTGTACTAAGTTCTCTTTGAATTTTCTTGTCAGTTCGACTATCACCTATTAATAAATCAGCTATCAATGAGTGCTCGGTTGATCATTAAGAGCAGAAAAAATTTATACAAAACGGCAGTTTATTATAAAATAGGATAATGTTACAAATTATTTTTCAAATTAATTAAAAATGACATATTCTGTTTTGTAACTGGACGATATTGTTTTATGTTTACTGATAGAAAAATGTGCATCATTGATGTGAGTGCGCTCAAATAAATGATGAGGTTTTTAATTTCAGCATAATTTTATAAATTATTTACAATTATAACTATGTAGGAATGTAATTTGAAACTTTTATACATATATATTTAATGTTGTTAAAATTTTGTTGATCATAGAGGGAGTAAGTTAAATGCTATTTTTTGTTTTTTGATGTTTTCATATTTGAATATGAATGGGTAATAATTAACTATTTTAGGTCACTAAAATAGAATTTTTTAACTGCTTAATTAAATTGTGAATTTTATTTCTTTACATACATAATCGTATATATATGATTTTTAATGCATTTTTGAATTTTAGTAAATTAATATGGCTTTTGGTGGTTATAATTGCAATTTAAATGCTGTTCTAATTAGCCGTACTTCTGTACTCAATTTCATAGATACTATAACAGTAGATAATTTAATTTATTTTATCGAATATACAGTGTTGAAACATTTTTTATAATAAAAATTAGAGACTCTAGGTATATATTTCACTAAGTTTTATTGTGATTGATTTCGGTTATTACAATGTTATCAGAAATCTAATCTTCTGGCGAAGTGAAACATACCTGTATAAAGTTTCTAATTTTTATTAATAAACAACTTACTCAATTTGCAATTTGTAAAAATTGTGAAAACTCTATGCTATAGACAACATGCGAATTTCTGTTTGATAGAAATATGTCAAATTGTATATAGTGAAAATATGACAAATTAGTGAGTTTTTCATTACCCTAGAAATTTCATTTCATTATTATGTTCTGTGATATGCCATAAAGCACCCTGTTCATAAACCTCCTTTTAATTAGTTTTTTGATTATGAGCCTCATTATGTTTATTATGGTTTTAATCTAAGGCTAGTGAAACTTAGTTAAATATTAGTGTGGAAATTTCACAAAGGGATCAAAATATGAAAATTAATAAAACATAATATTAATGACTAAATAGCTAAGCTCTGGACGTGGCCATAATTGTCATTTAAATAGTTAAGATAAATTAGTTAGGTTAGTTAGAAGTTAGGATACAGTATTAGCGTAAGCGCAGACATGCAATTTTTATGTTTTAATGTTTTAACTGTTTAACTGCACATTTGTAGCTTAAAGCGCGCACACATGAAACCAACCACGAATGAAAACGTGCACACATAAAACCAGTTTCAGGTGTGCCGGTTTTTATATTAATGGAACACAAATGTGTTATAAAACAGTTACAAATAGTCTATCTTAACTCTTTAAATGACAACTGCAACATCTACAGTTTGCCTATTTAGTCACTAATATTGTGTTTTATTAATTTTCATATTTTTATCCCTTTGTGGAATTTTCACATAAAAAGTTTTAACATGTTAAGACTGGTAGAGCAAATGACGATCGTTTTGTCTGTCGCACGCTTAAATATACTATCGGTAGTCTTTCATTGTTCTTAATTTTAATTTCCTCTTTGCCAAGGCGAGTAATATACCATCTGCTGGAATAGCATATTTACAAAGTATCTTGTGTTTAATGGTTAACCGTTAGGCTGCATCTCTTATAGGGTGAACTCACATGGCCATTTTTATTATCAGAGAAGTTTGACAATGTTGTTATTTAGGTACTATTGATTTTAGGTACTAATATCTAGGTACAATTATATTTAGGTTGTTATCTAAGTACTAATATCTAGGTACGACTGTTTCACTTTACCTACTAATATTTCGTGCAAATGTTATTAATCGTAAAAATCATAACAACAAAACCACAGAAATCTTTAACTGTTTTTACTATCACAGCCAATATTAAATACAATAATGAAGATAAAGCAAAAATCGAATGCGAGTACCATAATGAAATCTCAGTTTAGACTTTGATTTTAAAATCAAGAGAAATGTTGTTTTAAATCATTTTAATTTCATTTTATCGCTCAAATTAAAAAATAAAATTCCGTGAAGTAAGCTAAATAAGCTAACAAGAACAAAAAAAATTTACAAAATTTATTTGGTCAACCGAAACATTTCAAAATTACAATTTCCATTTCCACTTTGTACCTGTACCTAACAAATAATGTATTCCAATTGTAATAAGAATCCACGTTTTTTTTATTATGATTTATTTTTTAAATTTTATTAAATTTGCTGATTTGAAGCTGTATAATCATAGTGTTTTAAGCATAATAAGCATAATTTGGTACAGTTATTGCGAACAACATTTTATGAAATGTGATCAATTTTTTGTTTATGATTGTTATTTTTCATGACAATATGATCAATCATCTAATTTGCTATTTTTTAGCTACTTTTATAGCTATAATATTTCTCAAAAACAAAAATTATGATATCTTGAAAATATAGTGAACACCATCTTTTAAGTTTAAAGAGCGACGCTTTGAAAATATTTTTGAGATTTGATTTTGATTTTGATCTCTATTCAACGATTTAGTTCAAGCAACCTTCAATCCAATACACAGCCTTTTGATGGTGACATCCATCGACTTTCTACGTAAATCTTCTAGTTCTAACTGCCAAAGCATCAACGTAGAGATACCGCAAAGAATAACCCTGCAAACAGTTATTGCTTCGGTTTGTCAAAATATCTTGGGTCAAATCTACTATCCACCAGAAGTCACAAAGTGCAAATCTACAAAGGAGAAGATATAACATACCGAACTCATTTTTCGTACTTTTTTAAGTTCATAACTGTAACTTAGGTAGTAAATTACCTTTTAGTTCTTAATTTATACATATTTTACTACAATGTTTTTCGGGCACTTATATATCAAATTATTGGTTTATCAACTCTTTAAATGTGGAAAATTACTACTATCGTTAGGACTAAGCCTTCTTAAATAAAATAGCTCCATTTTTATTTAGGCTGTTACCAGAATATATACTCTCAATTATTTTTGTGTCATATATTTTATCCTAAATGACAAAGAGTATTGGAGCAAGTCCAGTCGAAAAATCCATAAAGCATTTTTTATTGATTCGTCGGAAATCGATCGTGGAACCTTTCGGTTGAAAGACAGCCGCTCTACTTATTACGCTACCCAGCATGTTATGAGCTGTATAATGAAGTGCACGTATTCGTGAAAATATGAAATCATAAACTGAAGAGACTACAATGACTCGAACACCTAGAGCAGATGGATGATGAAAAATGATCCAGCCACGAGAATCTTCGAATTCAGATTCGAAGGCACAACACGCCGTCGTCACAGACTAAATCTTCGTTGAAGAGATGAAATACCGGCAGACATGAAACATTTTCGTATCTTCAACTGGAGAGAAGCATCCCGTGATCGAAAAAAATCGAGGAATATTGATGAGTTAAGCCCTACATGGTCTAATGTTCACATAAGTAAGTCGGTAACTAACGGAGCTAGTAATAGAATACATGACGGTTAACATAAGTGGAACAAAGGAAATACATTTCCATCTTTCCATGGTTTACTCTACAAAGTACAAATATTTTAAATACTTTAAGTATGTGCAGTGTGATCAATTTGGAAGATACTTTTGACATCGCGAAAGGAGATGATAAGTTTTTGATCTATCTAGGTCTATGTAAAGCTGTTTTATGGAACTCTTTAATATCTATAAATCATTTATAAGTCCAAAATAAAATATAATTCAGACATTTAGATGATTCTCTTATAACCTTAGAGACTATCTTAACCGCATTCAAAATCTAAATCCAATTTACACCATGGTGGCATCATCAAACTTTATTTCTTGAAAAAAAAAACAGGTCGGAGATTGCGTCACATTCAATGGAGGTCGTTGTCGCACGATGATCGATGATTTTTTGTTTGAAAATATGAATTATATTGATCCGGATGGCATGTGATTTCAACAGAATAGTGGCTGCGCTATACTGCGACCGCAACCATCGACTTATTCGAATTAAAATTTGAGGGTAAGTTGTATTCGAGAAATGGACTTGTCGATTGACCTTAAAGATTTTGTGATTTGGCCACCTCTCGATTATTTCCGCATTGAAAATCTAAATCTGTTCATATCAAGTAGGAGGGAGGCATTTTGATCCGTGGACATATATAAAAAAAATATTTAATTAACATTATTTACATTTATATGTCAAGAACACGTGCTACAACACCAATTGGAGCGATTGGACTGCAAAAGTCTCAGTTTCAATTATATTTTAGTAAAATCAAAATAATTTCCAAATCTTTTACGAAATTTTAACAAGTATATGCGAAAAGATTTTCGATTTCATGTTATAAATAGTAAATACTAAGTAGAGGACAAAAAAGAAAAAAAAAACCTAAAAAAAAAATCACGAAATTTAAAATTCATAAAAAATACTTTTTTTTATTATTTTTACATAAATTACAAAAATAATTCATTACTTAACACTTCTAAACAATATACAAAGTAATTTCATTAATTGTAAACATTATCGTGTACTATACATAATTTGAATATACATAATATAATTCATATCGTGTAAAGGTATGTAGACAGACTGGTGTAAATCTAGATAAGTATTAGAGTTTTTTTTTAAATTTACATTTTCGTTTTTTGTAATCATAAATTTTAACTTATTGTTAGAAGGTTATCCATCCTATATGGTTGTAATTTATTTTCATATCATATTAGCCGATTTGAACTCAATTTTGAAATTGCTTATTAAATTAACGTTCACTCATTTATTGATTATTTATTTAAGTAAACTGTAAAAATTGCAAACATAACCAAAGAAAATTGGAAATTCTGAAACTAGAAACAGCTGCCGAGGCTGTAGGAAAAGGCATTTAATTCTTGTTCATATTGAAAATCATCGATTGAATATAATACCAGGCAGCGTTTTATTCAAATTGTTCTTGCTCCTTTTAGGTTGTAGTTATTAACACAGAATAAGGCAATACTAATTTGGTAATGGGTAGATATAGAAATTAAATAATTATTATTGTTTTTTTATGTTCAACGGTTTTAAGTAAAATTAATATGAATTAATAAATGACAAGTAAGCATAATAAAATTCTATAAATTAAATTAATTTACCCAAAGAATTGAACTTGGAAGCTAATTGAACAGTTCTTTTTTTTATCACGGAATCAATTAGTTTAACGTTCTTGCTGTATAAAGTTCTGTTGGCTTCCTGAACATTTTAATATACATATACTAATGAAGCAAAATTGACCTCAATTCACAGGATGGAAGCATCCCATAATAGACGATTACCTATTGAAAAATTGTCATAAGAAATAAGGTTAACTGGGACTGGTATAAGATTAGGTTCTGGAAATCTTCCAGGGGATTTTGTCCAGAAGTTGACAAAAGAAAATACCAGAAAATTACTTTATCGTAATTAAAAGAAAACAAAATTAGGACAATAATGAATATTATATTAGGTCTGTGTTTGCTTAACAAGCATGCAATCGACATCAAAGACTCACATAGTCTAAAGCCTTTCTAAAACTAAATATCCAACAATTGAATCGGGTAATCTGGGAGACTAGATCCAATGTCGGACCGCTGATATGGTTTATCACAGCCCATTTAACAAAAATATGTTCAAGATTGGTAGATCGAACCGAGACAGGTGCAGATGCTGCTTAAAAGAAGAGAAACTCGCTATTCATATTCTATTTATTTGCGACGGCATAGCTCGCAAAAGGCATAAATATTTCCAGGAATACAAATCGCCTGATTCTGAAATTAGCATCATAAGCAATAATAGCGTTCATCAAGGGCATAGACCAACAATTTTAAATAATAAACGGGGAAGTACGATAAATCTCGCGCTTGCATCGAACTATGAAAAACACAAAAAAAAAATGCAATGCGGCTAGGACTTGTTAATAATGAGAACACTCGAATCTGCAAGGGTATTTACTCTCAGGAGGATATCAAAAATATTCACTGCAGTCTGGTAAAGACGTGATGGCGACAAAATTTTGGAAAAAGCAATTATTAATAAAATATTCATGACAAGCAGATTCGAAACTGAATGTGTTGAAAACCAAAATTTTGAATACAACTGTTCCTTGCAACTTAAACGTTAATCGAGATATTGTTGAAGAAGTTGGATATTTCTAATATCTCTCTACATTCACTCTAACCTGAATATTAACTGAAGGAAAGTATAGTAGAAGTTAGATAATATGGATTTTGGATGTGACAGATAAATTGTAATCTACTTGGTTACAAATACTACCTTTAAAGGTTATCTAATTCCAAAAACATACAAAAATTATGTCCAACAATGTTACAACCCACATGTCAAGCGGTTTCAAATTGTACTTATTATTGTATTACTATTTGATGTGACTTCACCTAAACTGGGGTTACCATACTACGACCGCAACTATCTTCTTATTTAAATTAAAATTTGGTGGCAAGTTGATTTCGAGAAATGGACATGTAAATTGACCTCCAAGGTTGTTTGATTTTTTACTGTGGGGCTACGTAAAATCATTGGCTTATGTTGGTAAGACAGCAACAATTGACGCCTTAAAGGCCAATATTGTGCACGTTGTTCGTAAAATGAGATGATCATTAGTGCTCAAAAAAGTGACCTAAAATTGGACGTCTAAAATGTGCTTTTTCAAAAACATCAGCAGTGACCTAAAACCATTTTCGAATGGCAATGATATTGTACTGATTGTTTAAATATATATAAAAAAATTTTGATTAAAATTTAATTTCTTGTGTTATTTTTTACGAAGAAGAATTACAAATCCGCTATAGAAAAATGAACTGGCTCATAGGTAAGAATTCTACCTTAACAATACAAAACAAACTTCTGCTCTATAAACAAATACTGAAACCAGTATGGTCATATGGCATCCAGCTATGGGGATGCAGCAAAAAAAGTAATTGAGATATTATTCAGAAGTTCCAGAATAAAATCCTAAGAAACATTTTGAACCCGCCCTGGTTCATAAAAAACTATGACCTACATAGAGATTTGCAAATAGAATCTGTCGATAAGGAAATACAGAAATTTGCAAGAAGTCACGAAAAAAGGCTTCAGCACCATATAAATGTGGAGCTCCTCGATAATAGATATATAGCCAGACGACTCAAGAGAGTAAAACCTTTTGAGTTAGTGCAGCAATAATCACCCACATTCTTGAGGACTCGTCGCGCTGGTGATCTGAGGTTGACCCGCTCCCACGTTTATATAGATTTGTTTTTACGGGATTGGTGAAAAATTTCGTTATGTTGACTGCCAACGAAACGAGGTTTTTCTTCTCAAGTCTTTTTCAAGTCTTCCATAATTATAAATTCGTTCGGAGAGCTGGTTGGCTTTTCGTCGCTGATGCGATAGGTCTTCAAGATTATGGATGAATACGCCAAAGAAAAGTTAGATAGACATCGCTGAATGTAGTCTACAATGAAAAATAAAATAAAGCCAAGAAAAAATCGCTCATTAGTCCTGTAGGACTAGATCGCAATATAGGAAGGGTGTGGTTTAGTGGGTAAGAATCCCACACACAATGTCAATCTACGGGGCTCATTGTGTCTTCCACCAGATTCCACCAGCCTGCATATATAAAAAAAAAAAAAATTTACGATTTCAAGTTCTAGTTGGGCTTAATAAAACACCCCATGTAAGTTTATTATAATGAGTTGCTTCAGAAATCGTGAGTCATAAATCAATTATTTAAAAAACTTCAAAGGTACTTATTAAAAGTAGTTTAAATAACCAAGTTGTTTAACAAACTGTCATTTCATTAATCACAATCATTTCATAATGAAAACTTATCTATTTTTTTTAAAAAGTTATTTAATTTTTATTTTAATAAGTTATTTCATTGGGGAGTTATTTCATAATAACCTCGATAACAAATTTTAAACTCTTTTGAATACGAATTATTTTTTTTATTGTTTTCTTTTTTTTTTTTTTGATTGTCACTACATATTATTAAGACATTATAATATATATTTTCTGATAATTTTTGGGGGCTAAAATTTAGTATGGAATTAACATTAAAATTAAGTAGAAAATGAAATTAATTGAGTATTCTTAAAGTTTGACATTTCAACAAAAATTTCAAAATATTCCCAATAAAAAAAAAAAAAAAATTAGGCAATATTTTTATGAAGTGTGTGCATACAAAGGAATTGCTTTTTATTGGTAGGGTAATTTTTTTTTTATTTACTTTAATGACAGGTTCATTATAAAAAAAGGACGCGTACACATGATAATACATATTGATAAATTTTACCTATGCTTTTATAATAATGCAACATAAAATAAAAATAGGTTTTTTTTTATTTAATTATTGATTAAATTATTTTATTATTTTTTTTTTTGTTTTTAACCGTAAATATACGTTATGTATTTGGGTCATTTGAAAAATGAAAAAATTCCAACCCCTATTACACAATAGTATATTATTAATGGAATTTAGGTAGTATGTCAGGTGTAGAGTATTAAAAAAAAAATTTAGAACACCTCCTTGTCGTAATTTAACTATGGTTATGTACACATGGAAAAGAATTTATGTTCATATCTAATTAGAAAATTATGTTGATTAAATTCAATTGAGAATTAACATATTATCCTCATTAAATTGGAAAGATATTCAAAGGGTGATAATAATATAGTAATAATCAATTGAATTAAAATAAATTTATTTGAAGAAAATATTTAGATATTAAAATGGTGGGTTGATAAACTTTTAAAATTTTATTTTTGGTTTAATTTTCTTAATTATAAAATAAAATATTTAAGTAAGTTGGTAATTGAAGTTTTACTTAATTGAAATAGTTTAAATTGGAAAATGTTTTTATTGTTTTTAAATCTTTAAATTAATCGTATATTGTGGCTTAAAAATCATACTTCAATATTTCTTCATTGGTTTCGGAGCTATGTACGAGCACGGTAAAAACAAACGAGCTTTTAGAGGCAATGACAAAATTCAAATTTATAATATACGACGAGATACAATAATTAAATAAAAACTTATCAATTTATGCAGGGTGATGATGGTTGTATGTTGTTCGATGATTGGGCTTAAATTGTTAACTGAAGTGTTTAACAACCAGGGTTGAGTTAAATAGTACTAAAGCTCAAAGAAGTTTTGCTTTGCAAACGCTGATGATATAGGAAATATTTGGCATCTATTAAACTAACATAAGATCTATGATTTGAACACAATCCTATTTATTAGTCAAAAAGTGCTTTAAATTATCTCTTCAGAATACAATTTATTTGCTTCAATTATGATGACTTTCGCTGCACTTCATCACTCGCGTATTGTTGGATAACTAATTTTATGTTATAAATATCTTGTTAGTTAGAACGACTAGAATGTAATTTGTATTGAATTGCGGGTATTTATAAAAATAGAAAGTTTCTACATATTTTATTTATGAAAATTTGAGATCAAAATCAACAATGTTTTTCACAAGTTCCCGCTGAATTTCTCACGTTATTCATTCTTTGTTTTCTAAAACTATTTTTTTCTCAACCAACGGTAAAAAACTATAAAGATTCTCTGAACATAAGTTTTTATATAAAAAAAAAATAGCTGGGCAACAACGTCTACGAACATTTTCAAACTGTTAAATGTTTAGCACAAGTAATGCGGTAATGTGATTTATTTCATATCGCACTCCAAAAGTTGATATGAAATGTTTGTATTGAAACTCATGGAACAATACATTTTAAATCGAATCATCAAATACTCACAATATACTGATAACCTAGATATAAAAAGTTAATATGAGAACACGATTTAAGAAAGTACACAAACACTAGTATTGATGCGTATTACCGTACCAAAGACCAAGTATATGGAGGCTATAAAAATGAAGCAAAAGCTCACCGGGTTAGAAATAGCGTTCAATTTGGCAAATTAAATTTCAACCCTTTAACATTTTTCTCAATTATTGTTTATACGAATCCATGTATGGTTTTTAAAATAATGATCAATAATTAATAATAACAAAACTTGATGATTATTTCAAAAAGCCATATATTGCTTCGTATGCAGTAAGGGGGTTAAAGTGGTGAAAATTTGTATTCACCTTGATTGAGTTATAAACAAAACTGGCGACAGCAATTAGTCAACAAATTTGCATATAATTGTTCTAGCTTATCAATGCTACATTGAATTAGCCAAGCAGTTATGATCAAGATTTTCAAGTAAAAACATAAAAATAACACTGTACATTGTTGCGGCAGCCATGTCTAATTCGCAATCATATAATAGTCAGATTATAATTAATAAATGTAAACAAAGAAAGTTAAAATAAACAATTAAAAGTCAATAAAATATGACTAACTATGTATAATTTCTTAGGGGCAAGTATTTTCGATACCTTGATAATTAGAATAGAACCGAACACAAACAGAAATTAAATAATGTAATAAAGAAACTGAAAATTTTAAAAATGTTTATATGGTAGATTGCATAAGCAAGACCTTTGTACATTGAAATATGGAAACATTTTTTTTCAATCTCATGCGACCATCTTGCAATTCCACCTGAAACTCCTTTAAGGAATGATGTTCATTTTTAAATTTGCCTAGACCACAGATTCAAAGCAAATTGAATTAGAAAAATATTGTGTTTTGATGATGATGTATCGTACATTATATACCGTATATCGTATATTATGTCGTATTTATTATTTTATTCTAGAATCCCACCATTATCCAACGTTTAGATCATTTTAGGAAATAAAATGTGTTTGAGGGTTCATTTTTGAATTTGCCTAGGCCACAGATTCAAAGCAAATTGGATTAGAAAAATATTGTGTTTTAATGATGATGTATCGTACATTATATACCGTATATCGTATATCATGCCCTATTTATTATTTTATTTTAGTATCCCACCATTATCCAACGTTTAGATTATTTTAGGAAATAAAATGTGTTCATTTTTAAATTTGCCTGGACTTCGGTGGTAAGAAAATATGATTAGAAAGGTATTGTGATGTGATGATGATTTATCGTATTTATCATATACCGTGTGTGAAGAATATATATCATACCGTATTTTTTTCTTATGTTAGAATCACACTACGTTTTCATAAATTATTTCGCTCAATGCTACATAATAGTTTTAATTAAATAATAATAATTAAAGAGAATAAGAATTTTAAAATATAAAATTCAAATTAAAAGTACACCTTCAGATTTAATGTAGTGTGACGTAATAAATGTCCATTTCTAAGGTTGATCATTTGTTTTTATAATTCTCTTAAAGACCATTGTATGTAGAACTTTAATTAAAGTTGTAAATAATTATATTAAATTGAAATTATGTAGCTTTATGGTTTTTTTTTTAAATAAATTGTTCTAAATTAGTTGGTTTTCCAATTATTATGCTCTGTTAAAAATTCAAGAAATATATAGGAAATATTTTCTATGTCCATTTTTGTTATTACTGTCGTTTAATTATCATTTCAAAAGCCGGACGTAAAATAAATGAATTAAATATTTTCTTTTATTTTCAATTAGAGTTTAAATTTTATTTTTTTTTAATTAATTAAATTAATTAATGTCATTTGAAAAAATGTATTTTGTGAAAAAAAAATGTTGATATTAAATATTTGAACAGGATACAATAATAACATTTTGCTGCATAGTTTTTACATTTATGAATTAATGATTATATTGGGTTTTTCAGATGGATCAGTGGACTTCAAGTACAGTCGCATTAAGGGAAATTACCAATAAATTATGTAGTGTATGTGTAGTAAATTATTTTCATAATAAGTGATGACAGTCGAACTGATAGGTTGTTTTGCAATAGTTATGTGATTACTACTGAGAAAGCCACTTATTTTAATCCAGCTCAGCGAATATTGATTTTGAAAACAAGTTTTTTTCAATTCAAGTTTTCTTGTTATTGCAGTATTTTAGCAAAAAATTGGTATTTGTATAATAACAATATATAATAACCCAAGTATACAGTTAGTCTCTCCCACCTTATTTTACCTACTCTCAGCTTCACATGGTCACCCGTCTTAACCAAGAGGTTATCACTATAAATTCATCACTATCACAGTAAATTCCTTTACAGCCTCGCTTGCAATAAACCACACATTGGCTTAGGGTTGTGGCATATTTCATGAAAACATCTTCTGTTACAAATAATTTACAATTTTGAAATTGTATGCATAAGCGAAACCAAATGGATAGGACAAGCGTATTATATATCTCCCAGGAAGTTAACATCTACGCTGTATTTTGGAGATGATGAAGCAATTGGTAGAGCAGGTGTCGGCATTATGTTAAGTCGCAATGCTAGACGTAGTTTGATAACCTGGGTTCCAGTATACAGAAAACTTAACACTGCCAGACTGAAATTTCGAGTAAGAAATATTACCATCATCCAGTGTTATGCTCCTAATGAAGACGCAGATGAGAAAGAAAAATCCATTTTCTACACGCAGAAAATAAAATTATGTCCCATCCCGCCTTATGCCCCACGGATGAGGTTACAGGACAATGATGATGAATATTCTAAATTTTAGTCTAACATCACAACATGGAAGTTTATACTTGCCGAAAGTGCAAGCATATTCAATTATTTTTTTTACTTTATTTAAGTATATACAATTTCTCAACAATTAGTTCCTATACCATATGTAATTTTTTGAAGCCAGTAACATCCTATTCACACCACGCTATGTCACATGTTGTTAACCAGCTATACAAGATGTTATAACTATAGACTTTCTTTTATGTAAATAAAACTGTCATGTATAAAATATTTTCTGAGAAAGCTAAAAAACAGAGGGATTTCATCGACTTTTTTTCACAGCCCTACAATCAAAGTCTTATACAGCAATGGCTTATTACCTTGAAATTTTTTTGTAAAATATTAAAATAACAATTACTTAAAACTAGTGACTTCCCACAAAAATGTTATCAGAGGTGCATCAATCTAATATCTAGGATCTGCTAATATCTTGTACACTCGTAGTGTGAATAGGATATAAACTTGACATTTCCTATAAAACAAATGTGAATAAACATGAAAATAAAAAAATAAAAAAATAGCTCGTAAATTGAATTTTTTTCTATTTTGTGGTTATTAATTTTTTAATTAATTATTTTTTTTAGATTACTTTTCAAATTTCAAAATAATTTAACATTTATATTTTTAATGCCTGGTATTTCAAAATTTGTGGTTTCGTGCAAGTAAACGCATTGAAAATTATTGTGCAAATAAAAATAAACCTACGTCACTGGTAGTAAACAATTTTTTTTTTTGTAGTCTCTTATATGTATGCTCTAATTGCAGCATTGCAAGTTGATTGAGTCATTAAGTAAACTATAACAATAAGTAATAACTAAATGATATAAACAAAAGTGTGTACTGTCAACTACCAAAGAAATTTATCAATTCGATATTATTTATTCTTCATATTATAGGATGGAAGGAAACTAGTTCCATAGACCCTTAAATGCGACTTATTTCTTTACTTATGGCCCAATTCTTTGTACTGTCTTGCTTCGGCTAAGACTGTTGCTCTCTCCATGTTTTTCTTAATCTTCTGTCGCGACGTGTATCCTGATGATTCCATTCCAAATGTTGTTTTGCGATATTGTTGTCAGGTTTCCTCAGATTATTTACCTGTTAGATTTTTTGTTCATGGAAGATCGAATGTTGTGATTTACATGTTGTGCGCATGATTGTGGTTGTATAGCTGTATTGAATTTTAAGCTTGCACTTTTTGCTAGTACCAGTGTTATATAGCTTTTGACACATATAATTTAAGCCCCCCATTTGTATATGACAATAAACATACATAGTAAGTGACTGAGACGTGCAAAAAAAACTCCACTGATTACCGTTGCTCTCGTTTACACCCATATTAGCAGTCATTATGTAATCCGTTATAACTAAAAACAATATTGGTAATAAAATGCAAGCCTACCTATTATAAAATTTGATAAACAACTGTTATAAAATAAAATACATTTTTAAGAATGCTATTACTCTTAAGGTTCGGTCCGTCAAATGTCAAATACACATCAACAGATTAAGTTTTAGTTATTCGTCAGTCATTGGAATAGGATGGACGTTTTGTTTATTTATTTTTCTCGTGAATTATGTTTGTACAAAGTTTAATCTGATAAAATGTTTGCTATTTGAATTTTGTATTGATATGATTATTAGTTTTTGAATTAGAATTATAAGTTATAGTTTTAAAATTTTATTTTCCGCTTGAAATAGCGATAAACTATATCTTACAGCGATAAACTATATAATCAAATTTATTTGAACAATAATACAGTAAGATTTTATCTCCTGGCACTCTTTTTTTAAGTCTCCTAATATTTGGTATGATCATAAATGTGTGAGTTTTGGTATTGACTGTGGCACCAGTCTATTATTCTGTTTCCTAGCATATTTCAATGTTTCACTTTGTACTGAAGGAATGTGTACATCATTTGCAATTCTCATATTTGGGAGGGGAGCTTACAGATTGAGATTTATTTTTATTTTGTATATACCTATTATATTATATTTATTACAGATTGAGCAAATTTTTAAAAATAATTTAAAACATAGATGTATATAGAAATATATGGATATATAGTAAATTCGGAATGAATCTAAAATACCACATTAAAATGTTGCTGAAAGTTCTTTTTTGCAACATAACTGTTTGTAATGCGCAAACTTGAGCAGACAATGCATCGTAGAATTTTTTAATGCTTTGTTTGCTATTATTACAGTAATAACGAATTTTTGTTTATCATTTCATTCGTTCAATTGTTTCACTGGATTGAAATATTTACATTTTACGCGAAAGTGTGAATTATATTAAAATAATTGTTCATTTTAAGTATTATTAGCTTAATTTTTTATATTAATTTTATAACAAAAGTACTATTTCTTTTTTTTTTAACAAATTTGTATACTCTAGTAGTACATCATCAGATTCTGATAGTTTTAAATGTATTAACTGCTTCAGCAACACAAAGCATCATTGTCAAATTGCATCATGCTTTTTATACTAATACAATAGTGATCCCGCATCATGATTGGCAATGTTCATTTCTGAATTTACCTATATGTATATATATATATACAGATACATATTTGAAGATGTAATTTTTTTTTTTATATCATCTCAATGATTTTAAAAATTTCCCTACAATATTATTCTTAAAAACTATAATGTACATATATTTAATTATTATTTTTGAATCATCACAATTTAAAATACTTTCTGACACTTAAATCGCAAAAACAAAATAAAAAAATTTAAAAGCAAATTGTTAATATTTCTTACTACACTAAACAACCTGTTAATCTTTAAGTATATTTTTATAGATATTAGTTTTTTACATCCAACCATCTTTTATACATAACACTACGCAAACCAGCTTGAACCGACAATTTTCTGAAATTTTTAAACTCATATATGAATTTTTAATAGAAATCATAATAATATTATTTCATTTTACTGTAAATTGTGTAATATAATAATTTCAGCGGAAAATTATCTCTTGTCTTCCCATTTACTCCAAAAAAAAAAAAAAAAATTAAAAAAAACACAAATCTAAGAAATAAAACAATCTAAA
Organism: Argyra leucocephala; assembly: GCA_963942445.1. Lineage (NCBI taxonomy): Eukaryota > Metazoa > Arthropoda > Insecta > Diptera > Dolichopodidae > Argyra > Argyra leucocephala. Next base: position 47,188,789 of record OZ012679.1, on the reverse strand, counting down.
ACATATTAAAGACACTAATTTAATCGGCTCAGTGATTAAAATAATCATTATTATCCGTATCTCCACTCTATTAATTATATATAAGACGTTAATATTGTTCTAGTCAATGAATCTAATTAACTGGCTTTTACAAAAAAAAAAAAAAATATATTTAAATTTAAATTCAAATTAAATAACTGAAATTTAACGTGGTTAAAAATAAATTTTCAAACAATGAAGTGTGCCAACAGATTTTTAAACCTTATATCAGACAAATTAATAAAATTAAAAGAAAAAAATTAAAAATAATAAATGTTAGTAATTAAAATATTCAATATTTTGATGGAATCAGTGATGTAACCGCTGTGGGATGCACTGCGTGATATTTTAGTTATTAGTTTTATTTATTTATTTAGAGGGCATAGACACATTAAAAAAAAATATCTGTTATCAAAACATATTTTTAGCTACAAAAAACAAAAAAATTACGAAACAATAACTGCGATATTTCAATCATCTAGGCATATATATGTATAAATCCCGATCATTATCGTTTTTTTATTTACATAAAAATTGTAAAGAATTTGAACTATTAACAAGGTAACTACTATAAATACAAAATATGAGCTTTGGCAATGTTCAAAATTCAATTTTATAAGTATGAACTACCGACAAAATTTTTTTAAAGTTCATTGTGAGAAAATTGAATCCCTCTTAAATTGAAATTATTTATTAGGTTGATTTTGCACGTATGTATTGAAACGAAAAAATTATGTTTCTATCTAATTTATGGTGGTAATAGAGCGCAATACAACAAGCAGAAAAATATGTTCGAATAATAAAATAAATTAACTTACAATTAATGACATATAATGGAATTCATCAAATAGAAGAAGCTCAAATGAGCCGCTTATGTAAAGAATTAATAAAAACAAAGCTCAAAAAGACATAATGAATAGAAAATCAACCATATCAGAGGGTGGAATACATAAAACTAAATATATTGAACTCGAATCTCACATTTTTAAATAAAAACTTGTTTTGGCATGTAAAAAAATCAACTTTGAGCTTAAACTTGGGGTATTTGCCCAAAGAATGAGATTTTTACTTGAAGCATTATTGGTGTGAGAGTTTTAGTTTAGTTAAAACAGATTAAATATTATGTTATAATTTAAGCTTTAGATAATTCTTTTGATATCATTAGAGAATCGAGTGAGCTCATTGTTAGGCCTAAACTCTGTTGCTTAAATTTTGAGATTAAGCTCATTTTAGTGCATTTTTTTACTCAATACCTAGTTTAAAGAAGAGAAAGCTACTTAGATGAACCAATTATGTTATTTGAACTGATCATTGAATCAGTGTCAAAATTAAATATTTATTACTAAGTTAACAGTAACAAAATGTATTTTTAGACTTAAAAAATCGATGATCAGATAATATAGAAAATTATGTCACATAACGAATGAAAAAAGTAATAGCAAGAAGTTGTATACGATGTTTAAGAAAGATGAGTTTAAAGTTCAATATAAAATTACTTCAGTTTTTGATAATTTTTTAATAGAAGATCACGTTTTACTGTTCAATATGCAAAAAAATGCACAGTGCACAAAAATTTATTATTTACATTTTAATTTAAATTTATTAAAACTAACTTTGAACGGAATTTTGTCTGAACCGAAACTTGTAAAATACGACAATCTTCTTCTAGGGTGCGATCGTTTTACTTACAAAATATTTTCTTTAAAATTTCATTCATTTGGATTATTTTACACTTAGTTTAGTTAAATAAAAATTGAAACATTTTTACTGGCGTATATAATTAAGAATTTCGTTAAGAATTTAACGAAACGCTGATTTTGCTGATCAAGGGTTACGAATAGATAGAATGTATCAATAGTTATTGATTTGATTATACGTTTGGTTCATCTATTTCTGTTATAACATGATCATTATATCTAACAGTTAGTTCATTGGGACTGTTTGAAATTAAATTATGCAAGATAATTTTACTTAAGACAGTGAAGGTTCAAATTTATGCTTATTTGTGAATGTTTTACTAACCAGTATTGTACTTTTATGAAAATAACAGTTATAAAACGCTTTATATATTTGATCACTGAAGGGTTCGGGTTTTATCGAACGGTTAATTGTGATTTACCTTAAATAAAAACAAATAATTTGTCATATATACGTACATAATGTATATGACTAGAATTAGATAAGATCTAGATCAGATTAGATTTAGATTGAAATCGTTTTTTATTTAATTTCTATTAATAAGTAAATATAGATTTGTAATACTGAGATGGCCCACATCCTGCCCGGAAAAGGGGTTCTAAATTTTGTACATTTATGTGAAGTTGAAATATTAAAATAAAATTAAATTAATACACTCCCATTATGGTATACCAACAGTATTGTAAATGACAAGGCAATAGCATTTCACAACATTTCACATTAAATGCTACATCCCTGAATCAAATAAACTGTTAGATCTACTAAACAGTAATAGTATACAGTACTCTTTCATTCACTAAACTAAATAAGCATTTACAAAATATATGTGTGAATTTCAATGACAGGTGTGTGCAGAAAACCGAATACACTATTGTACTTTTAGCTACTGTTTTAATACTGATATAAAATTAATAATAGACGGATATATTGTAAATGATTAACATAAAAAGTACAGTTCATTTTTTGTTTTGTGTTTTCTTTATTTCTCGTGAACTAAAAATTGAATTTGCAATACAATTTAAGAGAGCCCAGCTATACTACTATAGTCATCAATACAAAAAAAATCACTTTCATTTTCCTTATGGCAAATAATAAAACCGAAATTATAACAAAGCCATGATGATAATAATGATCATATCTAAAGATTATTATAATTATCAGCCAAGCATCATTATCATCCAAAATATTTATAATATAAATTCAACACTAGTGATCCCATCAGTATTAAATTATATTAAATTAAAATTTCAGACAAAATCTGAATTTTTTAAAGATTTATTACAAATAAATGGAAATTATATATAGAGTGAGGCAGAGAGGGGGCCTAGTTGGCATAATGTGTAACACTCAGTTGATTTTGAACAAAAGGTAAAAATATTAATAAAAAAAAAATCACCCTTTATGTGATGAATAATATAAAACAGAAATTTTATTTTGGGCGCTACCTGCAATTACATAATAAACATTTTTTTTTAAATTGCAGGTAACTTTAAACTCAGATTCAATCCGAGTATTGTTTTACATTATTTTGTATTTTGATTATTACAATTCAGATCAAGTTTTGTTTTATTTTTATTTTGATTATATATTACACTACCATGGATAATTAATTCAAACAGAGTTCGTTAAATGAATTTTATTATTAAATTAAAAATGAAAAACAATGACAAAACAATGGAAATTGAGATATGGTAAGCAAAGAAAGGTAATATTATATTAGGGATACACAAAAATAACATAAAAAATGATCGTAAGTCTGACCAATTTTAAACGTATATCACAATTTAAAATATTTTAGTACAAGTATTGTATAAAATCATAGAGTTTGATAATATAAGAAATAAGTAGTTAGAGAAATCTAAAATAATTGGGCGAATATTACTGATAAAAATTAATGAAATTAGGGTTATCCAAATGTCTAGAGAAAAATTTCGAATTATTAAGAAGAAAGTTGAGAAAAAGTTCTTAGATTAAAACTAAATCAATTTTATAATCATTAGCAAAAATCTCAAACAAAAAAAATCCCGATTTAGCAAAATTCTCGAAAAAAAAGGTTGGCTTGAAAATATCTGAAAAACGTAAATCTGAAAAAACATATCTCGAATCAACAAAAATCTGAAACAAAAATCTCGAATAAAATTATGCATAAATATGTCAAAAATGTCACAGCGACATTTATTCTGAAAAAAATTGTCGGCTGCACAATAAGTTTTCTAACCTTTATTTGTGTATGGTGATAATAGAAGGCTGATTCATTTGTGTTTATATACTTTTATTTCTGACAAAGCAACTAGATTTTGAACAATATATTCCCAATTTAACGATTCTGACAGTTTTAAAAATGTACTCCATTTTAATATTCAAAATCAAGTATATTTTGTAAGCTTGAAAATTCTTAATTTGTAATTGTGACAATTAAATTCTTTGATTACTAATAAATGAATGCATAATTCACTTTGTAGCAATATCCCGACGCTAAACTGTTATCTAGTTATATACCTAAAAGTGCTACAAATAAAAATCGACAGTATGAAATCAAAAAAAATATAATAAGTCTATGTGGACAAACTATAGCTTCATAAATTTTTAGAAAAACTGGATAACCCCACTTTTGGTAAGCAAACTCTGTTAACGCACTGTAAGACTTCTGCAAACAAATTTTAGCTTTCAAAATGGCCAATAATGCAAATAATGTATCGTTGGCATATACATTTTTGCTACACACACTAAAACTTTTAGTTTCATAGGTTTTAGCTTCATAATTTTCAGGAAAAAGCGGATGACCAATCGTTGGTATCCGAACTTTGACTAAGCCCAGCTTCTGTTAACTAATATTTTTTTTAGGTATAGTTAAATATAATTTAGTTCGAAAATACGGCAAATTAATTTGGTTAGCTCTGTCCTATAGAATTATCTTTATTTTTTAATTTTTTTTCCAAAGACTGAAATAAAGTCAAGCCATTTGAGTTAGTCTTAAAAGTATAAAATTCATCAGATAGAAAGTGATGAACTTGCGGCCTAAGTCTTACTTAAAAAATAAAGTAAAATACTGTATAGAAAAGTTAACTGGGTTGGCTCAAAATTTAAAGAACAATTAAAGAAAAATTTAAGGAACATAAGTACTTATAATTTGTACTTATATTATATATTAAATAAGAGAATTTTCGAATCCAGACCCGAAGATACATCAAAACGTCGGGGCAGATCAAACCTTCGTTGGAAGGACGAAGTATAGACAGATTTGAAACCATTTTGTTTCTTCAACAGGAAACTGGACCGACAAAAATGGAGGACGTGAATGAGTAAGGCCCGAAAATTACGTGGTCACCTGTCTAGATAGTAAGTTAGATAGTATATTAAATAAATGGTAGATCAATGTATCTTTTTTAGTTGTTGTTGTTGATTAGTATTCAATAAACTTTTGACAAGAGGGTAAGAAAAGAAATAAAAATAAAATACAATATCTACTTGCTTATAATATCCGATAAAAAACCCGTAAATATATGTTTACGTTGGAATTAACAAAAATTGCAAAAACAACATCAATGTTGAAATAAGACGAAGAATTATCATTACAAATCACTACTACTTCAGTTTGTCTAAATAACTGAGCTCAAAGCTCCTATCTTAAAATACTGAATTACAACTGTAAAAAACACTCATCCTTCCGATACTGTTATATGGTTCTGAATCGTGAACATTATAAAAAGTAAGTGAGCATGCACTTTGTATTTTCGAAAGAAAAATTTTTCGTTGAATTTATGGTTCTGTGTTTGAGGAAGAGGTTTGGAGAAGATGATATAATGCCGAAACTGTTTAACGACATGCACCTAGGCAAAAAAGTAAAACTAAGACGCATTAACTGGCTAGGCCATGTAGAGCGAATGGAATAAAATACTCCAGCTAAAAAAATGCTTCGTATCCAAACCCTGGGGCACGCGTCGTCGAGTCAGCTCATGCCTTCGTTGGGAAGATGAAGTAGAAGCGGATATGAAAAAACTTCATATTTACAACTTAGTCTTCTACTACTAGTCTTCTAGCAGTTAAAGCAGAACAATATTGCGCGAGGCCCTTCAAGGTTTGTACAACTTGCTCTTGTTCTATAGTAATTTTCAGGCCCTGGTGAATTTTTTTGTCATTTGTGATTTGTATGCATTCGAAACTGTTTTTTTACCGTAATCGTTGAATGTTTTTGATTAGTGTTTGAAAATAAGCCCCATAATTGTATATCATACCATCAATATTTTTTAAATTGTTGGTTTTTCAACAAATTAAGTAATTTATAAGTTTTCTCTTGCTTTTTTACATAGTAGGACCTAGTCTACTAGTAAAGCACCTCCAATTTCGCAGAGACAAATTTTATATCTCACTGCATTTGAACTCGTCCCTTTCCTGATCACAGGCTTGTATTTACATTAAGTTAAGTTAGATTTCTCTCATTTTAAATTCACCTATACATACGTATAAGTAAGTAGTAATGAAATTTGGTGAAGTTTTTTTTGATTAAAATTGCATGATTTTTTATAATCAATAAATTACAAATTTCCAGTAACTGGATGGCATTAAATCAAATCAAAAAAAAAAAAAACTAAAAAAAACCAGACACATCATACCGTCATGCAATTAAAATTAAAAAATTTATTATTTTGTATAGTTTTTGATTTCGTCGTCGTCGTCGTCATTGTCGTTATCGTGACAATTACTTTCAAAAACAAGTTTTGACTACCAATTTTATTTTTGTGGTTTTTTGATGACATATCAATCAACTTTTACTATACTGAATTGAATTAACTACGATGAAAACAAGAAATTAAAACCACCCAATTGAAATGAATTTTTTTTTGATGAAATCGAAAATCTGGTTTATTATATTGCAACAAAAATTTCAAATGATTGCGGCGGCAGATTAACTGTTTTTACAAACAACTCCTATATGTATGTACATTTATAATAATAATAACGATTTTTTTTTAAAATCTTTATTCTCCTCTTTTTTGCCACAATGAAAATGTAATTCGTGTTTTTCGTCTTATGAATAACAATTAAGGGTTATTGAATAATTTCCAAGTGTTTGTTCCCTGTTATCATCATACCAAAGATGATAATTTTAAAATCTACAATTATTGTATATAGTATGTAACTACTTGTTGTTTATTATTTTGCCTTTATTGTTGGAGCTGACATATTTTTACAGTTTTGTTAATTTCCTTTTTACTGTTTTCAAAGGAAAAAAATTAAATAAATAATAGAATTTAGTATAAGTTCATGACGACAAAGAGGTGGTGGCATGTTTTGCAAATAACAATTTTAAAACATCTATACGGAGTTCTGTCGGATATAGTCAGATACATATTTAAATGCAGTTAGAGTTTTAGGATATCCGTTGAGGTTTTCAAAATATAAATTCTAAAATATAATTTTGTGTTTAGAAATTAATAAACAACTTGAAGGAATTAGAATTGTACTGAAAATCTTAATAAAAATGATAGATAATTTATGTAGGCAGAATGAATTTTTAATTAAAAAAAATAGAAATAAAAACAATGTGTGGCAAAAAATAGGATAGAATAAATGGAAACTATGAATCATTATTCACTTCGATGGCACTATCCGTGACTTGAAAAAAAAAAATGTAGCATATTCCAAAATCTATATCAAAAGCTCTTAACTTTGTATATTATTCTAAAATGTTTAAAATACGTAGTGGAAATGTAAAATAAGAGCAGTGTGTAACAAAAAATTTAGACTACATTTTGTATAAATGTCATAGATAAAACTACCAGAATTAATCAAGTTGTATTGTTGTATTGTAGTTCGGAGGAAAAATAAGTTTATTGTCAAATTGTAGCAAAATATGTTATTAAACTATATTTTTCCGCAGAAAATATGTACTGACCTATTATGATCTAGCAAAATGGATTTTGGTGTGTCGAAAGATCAACAAAAAGTCAGATTATTACCAATATTACAAAAACACAAAATTATAATTAAAACGTCGACATGTACAGAATTGTGTTCCAAAATGTAACAAAACTTTTATTGCATATTTTACAATGAAGTGGTAATATATAAAAGCTTTAAACGATAATAGAACAATTTATTTATTTATTTATTTATACTATTTAGCTCAAACAGTTTACAATTTAGTATTACATTTCATATATTAATTAAAATACAATTAAATTCGAGCTATATTTACATTGTATTAAAACTTTTTATACTACATTTTGGAATTCGCCCTACGTAACTCAAATTTAACTATATAATGAAAGCTTTAAGTCCAGTAGTATTTTTTCACAAATCTATTTTATGGGTTGGGATTAAAAACAGAAACTTTGAATTCAGCTTCAAATTTCAAAATAAAACTATAAAAACTATTACGATTTTAGAAAACTGTTATATTTTACATTTCTCACACTATAAGCGCCTTTATGACGAAATATAATAACTACATTCAATAAACCAAATTGAAATCCGAAATAAGCTAATCCTAACTACAAACAATAATGCAAAATCCAAAACCAAAAAAAAAATGGTTGTTGTGGTTGTAATTTACAAGTTATTATCTTAAATACTAATCCAAATCCAATTCGAATTTGAACACAAAATATAGCTAGTGTTATAAAGCTAATCCTAACTTAAGTGTAAGATAGAAATTTTGTCTTGATCACAATTTGTTTTAATTGAACAATAAAAAAATTTATGTCTTAAACAATTTCAAATTTATTTCTTAAGAGAATACTATCTTTCAAAATTTATTAGGCGTTACAAGACAATTTTGAAAACGGTTTCGATCTTTAAACACAATACTCAGCAGTAATTGAGTAGTACTTGCTCGACATTTTGAAATGTTACAAATCAATTAAACAAACAAAATCCTTACTTCACTTAACTATCAAGGTAAGCCTACTGCCATTTTTAAAATAAAAGATTTCATTATTTGATATTACATAATACAGAGTATATTATAAACGTAATCCATAAAAATGTACAGGATATTATAATTTAAATTGTTATTACTTTACTGTAATAGTTTAAATTTAATTGTACAAGTTTAAATACATAAGATACATTGTTAAGGTTATTAGTTAGATTTGACATGAACATAATAAAAAAAAAATTGCATCCGTTTGATTAAAACCGGTTTAATTTATTAAAAGAGATTATAAATCTTAAATCAATTAGTTGAAATTTATATTTACTAGATTTCTTCAATAATTGTAAATATTTTTAGTTCGAAAGGTATTATAAAATTGATATTTGATATATAATGTATGTTAATGGTTTATCCTTTTTAAATAAATGTTAGTGTTAAAAGATGGTTAATCCGGCTCAACTTTTAGTTTGAGCAAAATAAAGTTTGTATCCATTGTATCCGTTAACTTGTATTTGACTCTTAAAAATGATTGCGTAATAATGTACATAGCCATATAGGTATGTATGAGACTAATTAACGACTTTTGACGCTTGTTACGTACCAAAGTTTGGTCTAGTTTTATAGTAATTTAATTTAAGTGTAGAATTACTAACAAATACTTATTTATTTTTATACTTATAATTTTTGCTTTTTGATTTTCGATTTTACTAAAAAATTGTTCTTATTAATGGTGGCGTTGTTTCACTAACCCTACTGAATAATGGTATATCCCACAATCAATTGTTAGCAAGCTTTCGTCAAGTAATAGACGTTTGAAATGCTTGCTCTAAGCAATACTCTGACAGTATAATAACATTGAACATCTAATCAGCGCCAATTAAAATCAAGTGAGTTAATGTCCTAATTTTATGAAATTAAGACCTACCTTAGGCTTTTATTCAAGTCACTACCGTTGAATTCTTTTCTAAAACTTTTTTTGTGAACCGACGATAGATAGAATATAGTGTACAAACACATTAAATGGTTACATATATAGATAAAATATAATCTGATCATATAAAAGTTAATCAGCGATAAAATAAAAAATTCGGTTGATTTTTCTATTGGTTGGTTTTAGGAATTTGAATAAATGTTTTTTTTAACTGATCAGTAATTTGTTGGGTTGGGGAATACTATTATAGGGTTGGGATCCAAATCCTTAAAGACAAAATCCCCAAATCAAAATCTCTAAATCAAAATCCCCCATCACGAAGTCAGAAAAAAAAAGAAATGTCAAAAAAAAATCCCTAAACATAAAGTCCACAAATTTTACACATAATTTGAGAATTTCGTATTTTCATTTGATAAAAAAGTTTAATTTAAAGTTTTTTTTTAAATATATAGAAAAAAAATTATCTTATTTTTAAAGTCGGCTGCCGCCCTACTCGTTTATTGCCGATGACAAAGTTTTAGTAAAAAATATATTTAAAAAAATCAATTTTATTTTTAAAGTCGGAGGCTGCCTTCACTGTACCTCTGTTACTCATTTATTGCAACTCTATTTTTGATGACGGCAGGTAACCGTACACGGCAAAGTTTTAGATAAATATATAGAAACAAATCAATTATATTTTTAAAATCGACGGGTACCGCTCCAAAACGGCCACTACTCATTTATTGAAACTCGGCATTTTTTGCCGATGGCTTATACTTTTGCCGATATAAATTTAAACATTTTGTTTTTGGGTATTGTGTTTTTACGATTTCGTGTCTGGAGACTTTGGCTTTGGGGCTTTTTAAAATGCTGGAATCTATGAAATTGTAGAAACCCAATATCTTATAGAATTGAGGAATTTAAGGATTTAAAAAATAAATTAGAAAACAGTTATTGAAGAAACAATGATTCATTATAAGAATTCTAAGAATACCGAGAAAACGACAATTTTAAAAATAAGAGACTACATTCCGTTTATATGAGTATCTTATAATTTGTTAGAACAGAATAATATTTTTTTCTTTATTTAGAATAAATTACTAAGAGTCTTCCGTTTAATTGATTGGTAAACATCTGGTTGGAATTTTGTTTTTTTTTTTAACTATGTATGGATCTACAGTATCTACATATAATTAAATGATAATTTCCTTCCGTCTATTAATATAAAAAAATATGTAAAAAATAAACTTAAATTATTTTGTATTCTTAAAAGTACATAATTTTTTTTTACCTGAAATTAATTAGTTTTTCCTTTTTATTTTAATAAAAAATTTAAAGGATGATGTCTAAATTTAATAACAATCTATAATGTTGATGTTACCTGTAATAATAAAAAAAGAAAAACAGTTAATAATATTGGATAAATAAATTAATAGTAATTATATCTTAAATGCTATTGATTTGAAATAGAAGCGTGCATAAAAAATTAATATTTAAAAATTTTGTAAAATTTTAAAGCTTCTTCAGGTACATTTTTATTTTCTCATAATTCTAAAACTATATGCGATTAACATCTTAACTGCTTTTACACATCAGGGACTTGGTATACACAATCTCATACAATAGTTTTTTTTTTGATTTTTTTGAAATTTTTGATATGTCAATTAAGTTGAATGTGGGCTAGTTTCATAACAGCCTTGTTTCCAACATATCTATAAGTATATGCCAAAAAATTATCACAAAACCATAGATGCATTGTTTGTTGACTGGAAGGACATTCAGCTAATTATAAAGGATGTGAAGTGTACAAGGCCAAAACTAAAATCACAAATAAACAATAAAAACAACAGCTGTGCAACTGTTAAAGACAAATCGAGCTAAGCTAGTTGTAATGCAGGAATAATATATGACTAGGTACTAAAAACAAACACAAAATCAATGAACAACACTTGATAAAAAAAATATTTCTACCTTTTAGGTAGAGGCAAAACAAAATTTCATGCTTTTAACAAAATTTAACCTCAATTGAGACTATAAAAAATTAAATACATAAATGAGTTGAAAACAAAAAGATCATTTATTATATCTAAACTCAAGAGAAGACGACTGACAAATCAGTCCGTATAATAACATGAAACTCTAACGGAGTGAACTAAAGAGTTTATTAACTATTAATGAATTGCATTGATATTGCACTTATTTCAAAAATGCACTTAACTGAGATTAATTATATAAAAAGTCTTGGTTATGTTGATTATTGAACGATTCATTCAAGCAGGTGTATAAGGCATTATATAGTAGCGTACGATTCACGATTAGCTACAACAACAAAAAAAACACAAATTATTAAACGCTGTTGCATATTGTACTGTAAATATCAGTCATCGACCGAACATACGTACTGGCCAGCTGGCGAAGTTAAAATATCAATAGCTGAAACTATTTTTTCATTAACAAAATCTAGCTACGTTGATATAGAACAACGAATCGATGATATATCCTCAAACTACACTCCAGTGTTAATTACTCTCAACTAATAAGTATAGATATCTTGAAATAATCTGAAAAAATGATTAATATAAAAATCGGGTTTATATTTTAAAAATAATAATTATTGTCTTCGAAATATAATTTATCATTGCTTTAACTTTTATTATTTAACTTTTATGCGTCAATATTTTCCTCTTTGAATTTTCTCCACAAAGTTGATTTAAAAATTTTGAAAAGTATCAGTTACAGCAGAAGTCAGAGAAAATGTTGTTTTATATCTGTAACACATCAATGAGAATGTGAATATCAGATCATACAATATGCATTGAACTGACTTCAATAAAACTTTAATTTAATTATTATTAGGAATACATAGAACAAGAAATAAAGTCGGTGTTCACTGTATACACTGACGAAGCATCACAATATCCAGACAAACAAATTACGGACTTATCAATAGACCGGGGTTTTCAAAATCCAGCTATTTCAAAATACACTAACATTCACCATTTTTTGTTGTTTTTATTGGGCAGGGCCTGTTTCAAAACTTCCTCCAATGTATTGAAACACGATAAACAGTAAAATTGTAGACAGCAAGTTTTAACAAAAAAAAAAATGATGACCTAATATAAGTTTTTTGTTTGGCTGGAGCTGCGGTCCGTAAGTCCATCTCCAATTTATTGAAACACTGCTTTCCCTGATGGCATGAAAATGTAGACCGCAAGACCGTTTAACTTTGAGACCGTTTAAATATAACAATAATAATAAAAACAATTAATTTTCATAAAAAATATAATAAAAATCGGGATTTCCGGTATTTTTAGCAAATACAAACTTTTAATTAATAAATTTTGAAATATCGAATTTGGGTAAGTGAATTATTTTTCGTCGGTATATTGTGCGTCACCCAATATTTAATATATCTGCACATCAGTGAAAAAATAAGAAAATCAATAGTTTAGGTATAATCAACACAATAAATGAATCCTAATCATTTTAGATGAACCTACAAACTATTTTGAACATTTCGTTTTAAAAGACGAACTTTAGCTTCAATTGAGCTTAAAAACTTACTTTTGAAATAAATAAAAAAAAGTTCAAATAAAAAATACATGTATTTTCTGCAATAACAGAAAGGTTCGCAAAATTATATTATAGCTATATATTTTATTTTTGGGCGATTTTTCTTTGGTACCATATTTCACAGTCCCAAAATTCTATAATTTAATTAATAAATATCTATATATAATAGCAATAACAAATACATTGACAGGCTTTTAAATATAACCTAATTTCAGATTAATTATATGATCCTAATCAAATACACACATTTTATAGAAATGTAATTACAATGCCGCATCGTTTCGACTAAATTTATTAATTTTTTTTTTTTTTTTTTGGTTAGGTTTGTTTTTTTAACTAATCAAAATGAAGTTGTCAATTTTTTGTTAATTCATCATAATTAATCATTTAATTTGTTGTGCAAATTAAATAATTTAAATATTGAATTCCACTAAGAAGCTTCAAAGTGGTGTTTAAAGTGGTTGATATAATAATATAGTGTGTTTCATTTGATGTGATTAAAATATACAGGATGTGTTGTTCACATTTTTTTTTATTTGAAAGTATATTAGGTAGAGTTAAATTAGGTATAAAATTCTTGTATATTATCTTAGTCTAGTAGTTTAAATAATTAAACTTATTTTTTGTACATTTTTTTAATAAAATTATTTTTTTTACAATTTTCTTATACATAATAATTAAGTATGACTGGAATTTGTATCCTTTAAATTATAACACTAGTATTCGCCCGTTCGCCGAGGTTCGAGGAAGAAAACCGTAATCAATTTCATTATGAATTGCTTTCCATCATTTCAATTTATTATTGACACTATCTAATCTTATTTGATTAATTTATCTTAGACAACAACCGCATACGTGATAATTTATTTAAAAAAAATAATTTAATGTATATTTAATTCTGGCGAGGAAAAAAAGAAACTCTGTAGTTTGGTAAATGTATGTGAATACTTATACGTGGGGTGAAATTTCAAATTGAAATATCTGATTAAGAAAAAAAATCTAGATTCGCTACGTCTCCTTTTAAATATCTATCATTTAAAAGAATAATAATAAAAATCGGTTGTGAAATGGTTCAGATAGTTGTTCTGTAATTTTTGATATTTACAAATTAAATATATAATGATTTGCGTTAGAGTGATATGGATTAAAAGATCCGTTTCAGACTCAAATAAATCAAAACTGAGTGAATTTATAACATATCGAAATAGTTGTGAATTGAATTATTTTTGAAAAATTGTTTATTTGAACTGATTTCGAGAAAACGAGGAATGTTAGAATTTAAAAGACTAGCAAAGTATGGGGTTTGCAGGAACTGGACTCGGCCACCGGTTCTTTATTTTTATGAAGTTAAGGTTGTCTTTAGAAGATTACAATCCAAAAATTAAAAAAAAAATTAGGGCTTTCCTTATTGGGCGTCCCCTGTCACCAATAAATTAATACATTGCATCGGTATTAAGTGTTAGTTTTCTCTTTATTTAACTTATCATTGTTATGTCGATCAAGATTTATTAAAAAAAAAATTACCTTAAAATGGTACATAGCAATTTCAATGCTTTATATTAGAGGCGCATTCAAGCTCACATCAGAAATTTCATGGTGATATAAACCAGGAAATTTATAATTTAAGTTAAAATTGCATAGTTTGAGTAGAATATTAATATAAAACATTAGAAAAAAGACCTTCGACAGTTGGTTAGTTGAGCGGTGGGCTGTAGAATGATTTCAAATTATCGAAAAAAAAAATTGAAGAACATATAAAAAATCAAAAATTATCAAAATCTAATTAAGAAATTCAGAACTATTAATAAACTTCAGCTAAGCTAGCTTTAGCTTTGTGATCCAAACTATACAATTGTGATATCCTCATCGCAAATAATATATGCATTACATACAAACATACAAATATATAAACAACAAGTTACCTACGAACTGAAAACGATTCTAACAGAAAAATAAAAGCTTTTTACTAAACGTCTTAATCCTAACCGAATTCTTACAGCATACAGAAGAGCATCGAAATTTTCCACGACCTTTTTTTAGTTTTTATACTTTTAATTTGAAAAGCCTAAATTTTTAACGCATCTAAAGATTTTTTTCGCAATTTAAATGAATCTACAACATCAGTTAATTTAGCTTGGTTAGTTCAATTCAGAGCAATACAGCTCGGTAAACTATGCTAAAGTGGATTAGTGATTTAAATACTTTTTTTACAACTGCATGATAACTTAGTTCAGTTCACATAGCTTAGCTAACGTAGTTAAAGTATTCAATAGACCTAAAGCAGTTCTTTTTTATCATCAAATTTTATTCAAGAAATTTCTAATTACTACTCAATCAAACTAGGAATTTGTTGTTTAAAATGTTCAATTCCGAAATAATTATGATACATTTTTAATTTTACTAAATAAAACACCCTGTATAGTGTACATTTTATCTTAGATTTAAATTTGGAAATTTTAATGATTAATTATTGAAATATTTTATTTATTTTCCAAAATTGATTTTACGAAATCATCATATATTGACTTTTATGGCAAATCATATTTATATGTACTATTATTAACATATTTTTTTGGTAATTAAAATATTTTCATTAAAATTTTTTATTTAAAA
Source organism: Argyra leucocephala (assembly GCA_963942445.1). Taxonomy (NCBI): domain Eukaryota; kingdom Metazoa; phylum Arthropoda; class Insecta; order Diptera; family Dolichopodidae; genus Argyra; species Argyra leucocephala. The sequence goes on along the minus strand of OZ012679.1, from coordinate 47,173,097 downwards.
AATTTAAAAATTAAATAAGTTCAATTACAATAACTTTATTTCATAATCTTATTTTGTAATTTATCAATGATCATGACTAGCAAACGTAAATAAGACAATATAAAACGACGTAAAGTGAATTTTTAAAAAATTAAAGCTTTACTATGAAAGCAATTTAAGCAACACACGGAAATATGTAAAATGAAACGAAGCGAAGCAAAATATAATATCTTATATTTTTAATTATATCTACAAAAATTCATAATTTGTAAAATAAATACTTTGTTTTAACCTTATTTGTAATAAAATTATTTTGGTTGCAGATTGAAATTTTATTCGATTCCAAAGACGATTACACTAATAACAAGGATGTGCAGTAAATTTTTGTTAATTAAATGTTGTTTTTTGACGCGTTACAAAAAGCATACGAAGCTTGCCCGCAACATGATGCAAAAGTTGTGCTAGGGGATTTCAACACTAAACTCGGTAGAGAGCAAAACAATCGGTAAACATAGTCTCCATCAACACACCACCAATAATGGTTTCCGATTGATCAGTTTTGCAGCGGCGCATAATACGGTTATAAGCAGCACCAAATTTTCCCATAGAGAAATTCATAAAGTCATCTGGCTATCTCCAGATGGCCGTACAACCAATCAAATTGATCACCTTATGATTGACGCACGCCACTCATCGTGCGTGCTGGACGTACGGTCATACAGAGGGGCTAACATCGACTCTGATCACTTTTTAGTTATAGCACTTTTCAGAGCCAGAATATCTTATGTTAAAAAAGTGCAGTCACATCATAATCCCAAATTTAACATTAGTAGTCTGCAGTTGCGCGAGATAGACAGAAGCTTTAAAGAGCAAATTAGCCTAAACTTAACAGCCACCCCTCCTTCAAACCATTCTTCGATTGATGATCAATGGAAAAACATGTGCCAGTATCATTAAAGAGGTAGCCGCAAACACAATTGGATCCACACCACGAAACACCAGAAATCCATGGTGTGACGAGGAATGTGCATCAAAAACGTTAAAGAAGAACGAGACGTATAAAAAAGTGCTGCAACGGAAAACAAGAGCAGCGAGAGAAGAATATAAGGCTAAAAGAAGAGATGAGAAGAAACTCATCAGGCGGAAAAAACGAGACTTCGCAAAATCTCTGCTCATAAATATCGAATCTCGACGTCCGCCCGTTGTGATCTGGCGATGATGTCAATGTCATCGGCATACCCTAGTAGTTGAACAGATCTGAAAAATATAGTACCGGACGTGCTTACTTCCGCTGAACTATTTAAAGCTGGAGGCGATGTTTTGGTTAACTGCATGCATCAAATCATTGGCAACATCTGGAAGGAAGAAAGCCTAATGACTAAAGTACCAGCTCTATATACCCCATTTTCAAAAAGGGCGAGGCCATGTCCTGTAAAAACAATAGAGGAATATTCCTCTTAAATATCGCATATAAGATCTTGTCCAACATTTTGTGCGAATGTCTGAAGCCCTATTGTGACGCTGTTATTGGCACTTACCAATGCGGCTTTCGCCCTGGAAAATCAACAAACGACCAGATGTTCGCACTTAGACAAATCTTGAAGAAGACCCATGAACACAGACACAGTTTGGCGTTTCTTAGTAGAAGCAAATTTTTTCAGCTTTACAAAACGTAGAAAGTTGGTAATTTAGGTTTAATTTGCTTGTGTTTACAAAACCCAAAATATAAAGCCAAATGAATTCACCAACACATTGACAAATAAATTTCAGTTTCTTTCTTTAGTCAAACCTATTATTGCATAATATACTGGACCCATTTGGTTCAACATAAGTGCAAGTCTGATATAGAAAAGACGAAACTACAAGCATTTATATTCCAATAAATAGTTTTATCGAAAAGCTAATATCATAAGATTCAATAATTTTTTGATTAAACCTATTCGCAATCATTTTTGACTACAATAGATCTCTGACTACAATAGACAATGGTTTAATATTTCATATATATTTTTATAACGAAGTGTATATTACCGAGCATTTCATTTATAGTGATGCTAAAGAGTATATTAAAAACCATGAGCACGTCTCTCTATTATATTACATCCCAATATAGCCAACATGCCCAACATGCAATAGCATTGACTATAATCCTCCCATTGCAGAGGCAAATTTTTAGTCGTTAAACCATTAATGGGAATAGATTAAACCGAGCATTATAATAGGCTTAGGATAATTTAATTACGTTTAGGTATAGTTAATGTTAGATGATAGATGCTGGTTAGTAAATGTTAAGGCAGTTTTAAGTTTTAATTTTCTTTTTTAATAATATAAAGGCAAACAAGTTTTAATTTTTCTTCTTTCGCAAAATTTTAAAAATAAAGAGCGTAGTTACAACTTTAAGATTAATGTTAAATTTTTTTATCTTCTAAAACAATGATGATTATTTTGCATAAACATATTATTTAACCCGTACTTAGATCCGATTGTCTGATTTTGATAATTTTCATGATGTAAGCTATCATAATCAGGACTCTGGAATGTTAAGTTCACTTACCAGTGGGAACATTCATACATTAAATAAGAAATGGATTATATATTTTTGTTTTAAAGTTAGATCAGATGTGCGATATTCAAGTTGGTAACTTAGATTTAATTTGCTTCTGTTTACAAACCAAAATATGAAGCGTACAAGCATTCACCATCATATTGAAAAGTAAATTTCTTATTATTACATTTCAAAATATAAATATTTTCCAATATTTGCCAATATTTTTATTATAAGATGTTGATGCATTACCATACACGATTATTTGATAGGAATAGTCGTTCGATGGACATAAATATCATACTTCGAATCAAAAATGTATTGATTTTTCAGTGAGTGTCTACCAATCGTACGATATCATTATTGTTCGTTAATACACATTTTATCATGTTAGACCTCAAATTGAAACCCTTTTAAACCCCTAGTCGATGATAAAATCAAATATTAATCAAATTATTATATGGAATAATTAATATAGGAAATTGTCTCTCTCTGTAAATTAAAAAAAATTTAATTCTTCAAATTCATCTTCCAAAGTACAAATCATCACAAACTGCACATACTGTCATAACAAGAAGACTTCATTAGACTTTAAGAATAAAAGACTTAATTACTTTACTGCGCATAGTCATGTCATAAAAACAGACCTATTACGCAAAACAAACTATGTATTTAAAATGATACTACTAAACCTCTCTTGGCATCATCGTTCAAATCCAAAAATATGACGATAACAGGCAAAACTTCTATTTTAGGATTAAAAAATGTATAGCCGCTGCAGCCCAAAAACATTTTTATCAGGCAATTGATCGATAGTTGTTAAATATAATTAAACTGTAATTGTTTGCTTTTTCGAAGTTATTATTTTTAAAGAGTTTTTGTAGTTTTCAACCATTTTTACTGGTATCAATTAAAATAAATTATAAATAAAACAAAAAATGTAATGTAAATAAAATCTGAATAAAACAAAAAAACTTTGCTGATTGGATTCCGTAATCTAAACTCCATAACTTGACTCTGGGATGGGATTATAAATTATGTATAAACAAATTTTTGGAAATAAAACTAATCTAATCTATCTAAAATTTGGCTCCCTTTCCTCCCCAAATATATTCGAAGAAAATTTTTCATGTTACTATATATATCTCTTTTTCTACATTTAAAAACAGATTTTACGAATATTTTCCAACAATCAGAATAACGAAATATAAGAAACCCTGGCTAAATTTTTTTCATTCTTATTTTTATTTTTCACTAACTAAGAACTAAAAAAAATTAAGATAATTCATTACCTAATATATTAGTACGCTAATAATGTCTGTCAAAGTTTCCACCTCGAAGAGTTAAAGTAAAAAGCAGTTACATGAACCCAAAAATTTAAATGTTAAGCTTTTTCAAAATATTACCGCAAAAAATGACCAATTAAGAAATAAAAATTTAAAAGTACTAATTTTTGTGCCCATCTGTCAAATAAATCAATTGCAGAAAAATATATCCAAGTTCTCGATATAGGAAAACCATATATTAAATACAAGAACCAAATCAGATCATCTTCACATTTTTGAAGTCATCAAAACATTAAAATTACTAATAAGTACTTATTAAATTTTTTTAAATTTCTCTGGTTTGTGTCTTTGAAATGTTTCAAATTAACCAATGCAGGGGCAACTTCAAATAAATGTTTATTTTGTAAAGTAAAAAATTGAGAAGCAGAAAAAATATATTCCTATTGTAGCGATGGTGGTAAATCTTGCTTTGCTACCTTGAAATGCACCAGAATCAAGATAATATTATAGATAACATATCAAGAGATAGCATTACTACAATTGGTGCTAAAATTATAAAACTACCATCTTCGTTGTATGCAAAAGAAAATTTTAAACCAGAATGGATAGTTGTACATCGGTGACCCCACGGAGGTAGCAACAAGAAGATTAGAGAAAAAAAAATATCCTAAGCAACGAAAACTATATTGAATGATATGCAAAAAAAAAATTCATTGTTTTGCGAAAATATAAAATTTTGTTTTGAGTTGAATAATTTTAATGAAGAGAAAAGAAATATTTTTTTATTGCTTGACCGGTGAATATTACGCCGGGAACAGGTAGTATAGATAATTATTAGATTAACACATAAACAGAACTACTCGAATAAGGTGTGAAAAAGCTACTGATACACTGATAGCTGTACCTGTGATATAGTCCAAAGAAGTTGAACTATAATCCAATTCCCTTTTTTGGAAAACAAATTTAACATGGACCCAAGATTTGAAATGTATTTGCTTTCTCCTGGTATATAAAATTGAACAACCACACAGTTGGTTTGGTCGAAATGTTGTATTATTAGTAGATACCAGAAATTTGACAAATAACCTTCGTTTGCCACTTAATTTGATATAAACCCGCCATTAAAAATACCATTGAAATTCACCTCGATTTAAATGAAAAAATAAATAAAAGAAAACAACAAAAAAAAAACAACAAAAATATCAATGAAAATATATCTAATTTTAATATCAATAATCAATTCATTAAAAATTGATATAAATCTTTGGAAAAAAAGAACAAAAAGAAAACAAACAAAAAAACAATAAAATCAAAAATTTCGTCTAATTATTCACCTACAACACAAAATAGCTACATTTTTTTTTATTGGATTACCTTCATCGATAAGTAAATTCAAAAAGTAAACTTCAAAATACACCTCCTTGAGTATACTACTTATTTAACCGTTATTTGTTTAATATTTTTTTTCGTTATTTCTTTTCCATATAAATTAACTGTAAATTTCAAAATGTTGTTCTTATGTTGTGTTGACAAACGGAAATATGCTAAAGTAATTTTCTTTCATAATAAAATTAATAGCAATAGAACTAACAACAATAAAATAAAAACAAACAAACAAAAATATACGCAAAAATATATTCAACATTTTCAGTTAAGCTATATCTATTGTGAATTAAAAATATAATTAGTATAATAACCTTGACCTAATGAACATACATAACTACCATTTGAAATGCAAAATAGTTTTTTTTTTTAATTTCAATTTTAATTTTTTTGTTTGTTTGTTCTTTTTCCAAATAAACTCTATCGCTCTGATGCACTTCTTTAGTACAATCAATCTATCTTATGAATATTAAAAATATGTAATCAGCAAAAATAAAAATTGTATATTGTGAATTGTGATCATTTATACTTAGTAGTAGTTATAGTTACTTAGTAGACTCTTAAAGTTAGCAAAAGAATAATTTTTTGTTGACTATTGAAGATAAACAGTTTTAGAATAATTAATTTGTTAAATTGTACTTCAAGGTTAGCGTTGCAACTTAGAGATGTTAATGTCATAAAAAAATTTTAGAATTAAAATTTCAAATTTTTTTAGAACCAATCAGAACAGTAAAATTTTTTTACTAATAGGTAAAATGCATATAGTTTTAAATATTTTGAAGACTGTTATGTGCAGCATAGCTTTTAGGGACATGACATTTTGCATTTTGCAAAAAACGACAAAAATTACCACCTAGGGTCAGCAGTTTAACATCCTAGTTGCATCTGCATTAACAAGCCAGTATTATGTCCCTATTTTATTCAAAACACGTTTGAATGTTAAAATTTTACTGAAAATTACTTAAGTTTTTAGTAAAATCGATTAATGACTAAATTACTTTTCCGCTGAAGCCATTATTATTGTAACTGTATAGAATTAATATAACTGAAAAGTTATTGGTTAATAGATTGATAAGTTCTTGAAAGTGTTTTTTGTTAATGCTATAGCTTGTGCAGCTTGTGCTATAGCTTACTCAATCGTGAAACACATTAAGCTACCTTAGAGTGACCATTGCATTACAATTCTGTTGAATACAAACCGGAAAATAACTCTGGTAAACAAATAAACATTGGAAATTGTTAAGTTTGATTCAAATAATGCGTCAGGAAAAATTATTAAACTTCTTCGATTAATTATTGTAGGTTGACATTGAAGGTCAGAGAGGAGGCATATTGATCGTAAACAACTTTTATGAGTAAAAAAGATTAGAAAATGAACATTAATTCGGTTCATTGGTAAGCTTGCATGACTGCAGAAAGGAAAAAGGTCGGATAAGACATTTACTTTTTTAAATTCAGAGCTTGGCTTGAAAAGAAGGGTGATCCGGTATTTTAAACTGAAGTTTATTTATTTATTTATCTATTTATAAAACAGTGGCCAACTAGACACCCCTTTCCCCTTTGGGATGTGGGCCTTTAAAATATAAAAGTAAATTTACTAAATAAAATATTTAGTATCTAAGAAATGCAATAAAGGGTATAAAAGAAAAAATTCAGAAATCAACAAATTAACAAAATAGAAATTAAAATTTAAAAAAAAAACAAAATTTTTAGTAAATTAACATTTCAGAAATTAAAATATAAAATTCAAAATTTTAGCAGATTAACAAATTATCAATTTAGCAAAATACAAACAAAAATAATTGTAAATTTAAAGAAAATGAAGTATATTTAAGCGTAGAGTCTTAAATAATGAAAAATGTTTAGTAATGTAAAAAGGAAGTGTATATACACCTACTAGCTATTCACTAGAATAATAAAATTATAATTTTAAAAAAAGTAGGTTTTTAACCAAAGTGTAAATTTATAAAAAATAAAGTATATTTAAGTGTAAAGTATAAATAATATATATAAGTATTTACTATTCGCTAGAATAATAATTTATTATTAATAATTTTATTCCTACCAAATAACATTAGTAATATTATTATGATAGTAGTATAATAATGAAAATGGTATTGATAAATTATATTTCATACCAGATGTTGTGATGTGTGTATTGGTATGGAATAGTAGAGCTTGTAGCGGGGTGAATGTGAATTGACATGGAATTATGTTATTTGAAGGGCATTCTTTTAGGATGTATTTTATGGCTAGGGGTTCTGAACAGTGAATACATGTCGTGGATTTGTCAAATAAGTGTCTTACCAATGAATCGATTTGTCAAATAAGTGTTTATGTGTAGGAAGAGGGTATACCATAGCCGTACTCTAGTAAGTTTGACACCTAGGGCTCGTGATTTAGTTTTAACAGGTTCTGGAATGTTAGCATTGGGATCATTTAATCTGGAAAAACAGATTGGAAGAATTCGAGGATGTTTGGCGGATGTGTACCGCGTGTATTGCAATGAATCTTTTAGCATAGGACAATACTGAACCTCTGGTAAGAGAGCTTTTGACCGCTATATGTGATTGAAGTTCAGCTCTAGTGTCAGTCATATATGCCAACGTGGCCTGGTATCCATGCCAACCGTAACTTGACATGCGATTGTTGTTTCTAATGTATGAAGACATGTACTCACTGTTGAAAGGGTTTTTGGTTGACTTAATCTAACCGAGGCTATCTTTAAATATAATGGTATTCTTATACAGGGTTTCAGCAGTTTGAATTGCTCTGTATATGACAATAAGCTCAGCTATCAGAATAGAGCATTCCTCCGGCATTACTTCCCGTCTTCCAGAGAAAACCATTCTTGACTATGGCCCAGGCTACGCCGTGGGGTCCCTTCGATCCATCTGTATATATTTCTGAGTATGATGGGAATGTTTGTTTGAATTGAATGTACAATTGCATGTACTTTTCAGAAGGTGTTATGCTTTCAGGATGTAGAGATACATGATCACGTTTGTATGATTTCCAGTTGTTCCAAAGGTGTTCTTGTTTATATGTCTCTGGGAGGTATACAGGTCAAGCGCCAAAGGTTGAACCAGAGGGATCATTTTATATATTGAAGACATTTTATTCGTGATGATTTTATTTTGTTTAAAAGATTGTTGTAGTTCAATATTTTTGAGAATTAAGCAGGAAGGGGGAAATTCAATTGCCTGTGCTACATCTAAAAATATAGCATAACAGATTTTCTTTTCTTCTAGTGTTTTTTTTTATAATATTAGTGATTCGATGACTTGATAAATTATGGTTCGATGCTGATTTCAAATTCGAAATGATGATCCGGTACCGTTACCAGATATTTTTCCAACATGATAGGCCTTTTAATGTTATATGACCATTAGAGAATTATTTAACAATTCAACTACAAAAAAAAAACAAAAACTTTTAAACTACTTAAAAAAATTGAAAACAAACAAACAAACAAAAAACTTAAAACTACTTAAAAAACCCGAAAACAAGCAAACACTAAAACAATTAAAATGGTAATGATTTGAAATTGATTTGAACTCTTTAAAAGTTTAAATTTCAATAATAGTTAATAATAGCACTTTAATAAAAACACATCAAATTATCTAATGAAATTCAAAAAAAAATATAAAAATCAGATACAACATAAAAGATACAAAAAAACAAAAATGGTAATTATTTTATCAACAAGAGATCATCCATGGAGACTTCGAATAGGTAATAAAATTTTATGGTTATTAAAACGTTGGTTAAGTTTTTTTGTTGTTGTTTTCTCAAAGTGAATTCCGAAACATTTCATAGCGGTGTAAATTAAATTTGCACAAATAAATAAAGATATGAAATAGATGCGTCCAGAATTGAAATAAACTTTTTTATTTTTTGTTTTTGGTTTTATTTAAATTTTTATTTCTATTAATTAAAAAATAATTTACACCTATAGTAAATTTCTAGAGACGCTAAAAATGCACGAAAGAAATTAATTAAAATTTTAAATAAGTCTAGTTAAATAAAAATTGTTAAATATAGGTCAAAATTAGCCTAGGTTATTTTAGTTGTATTTAGTTGTATAGAAATATTTGTCATTGACATAACAATGGATTAAAAAGTGGTTTATTTTGTAATCTTAAAAAATTGAAGGAAATTAAAGATAATTACAATTAAAGTATATGAAATAAAAGTAAAAGAACAGTAACTTGAACAAAATTTGATGTTGAAAACTATTCAAGTGAAGATCGATAAAAAATGATCGATAAAAAAATAAAAAAAAAACACTTATATATGTTGGATGTCAATTAAATGGACCAGGCTAACATACAAATTGAAAAAACAAATTATACATTTTCACATTCCCAAAACCGTTGTTGACACTATTTAAGTGAAACTATAACTAAAAAAAAAAGCTTAGTGAAAGAAGATTCGACATTTAATTCATAAATTAAATCTAGTGTTAATTAAATGCACGAATTAATAATTAATTAAAAGAAATGCCAAACATTAGTTCATAAAACCTATATACGTAAATGCAAAGTTTGAACTGTCTGAGGATGGAAGAAAAGTTAATAATACGGTCATAGGACTATAATTTAATACTTGGAAAAATTTTATTAAAAATGAATTTTAATGAACGGTTTTGAACCACCTAGAAATTTCCACTATGTAAGAATAAGTCCTTGAAACGTAATTTGTTCCTCGACCGAACTATTTGTTGTTTCTGTATTAATGTTGTAATTCTTCAAAGGAAATTTCAACATTTATGATATATCTATATGGGGTAAGGGACCCAATAATACCATTGAAAACTATTTGACAGGGCGCATTAGCTTTTTAATTCTTCAAAGCAAAATTCATAACTAACGATATATCTATATAGGGTAAGTGATCCAATAATACCACGATTATCCAGTACCAAGGAAGTACGTCATATTTGGATTATCAATAAGATGAACAGCATGACTTTAAACCTTGTCAAGAAAACTTAACATGATTTAAGATGCGCAGGCTCAAATATGTAGACTGTATTAGATATTGGGTCGTATTTTTGATTTATAGTTACTTAACATTAAAAAATATGCTTCAGAAATCTGGCTGTATTTAAGGGTTCAGCTCGTACAACTCGAATATCAAAATGGGTGCAAAGATGTAATTTTATGAGATATGAGACAGTGTTGACTTTCGAGAAGTCGATAACTGAACTCTATTGATTTTACCTAAAATGAAGAAGTTAGTCAAACTGAGCATGTTGGCCATCATATTTCTTTTTGGGAAGTTCTATGTATTTTGTGGATGGACAATTCTATGTAAGCGCGACCTCTGAAAATCTATTGTACTTGATCATCATAATACATATAGCATCAATTTCTGGGAGGTTAGCATGTTATTTTCGAAGAAAATGGAAAGACGCTCAAGAGTGTTATCTGTCTGTAAACCTAAGGATATGATGGAAAGTTGCTTCTCAAAGCTCTTTCGTTGATAAATATCAAAAATGGAGTAGGAGAGAGAACTGAGTGATGTACTTGTGGTACATCAACATTAATATAATAATTGGTAATATTAATGTTGATGTACCACAATTATAGGTATATATAGTTATCTGCATTTATCTGGATGGATGGATGTTCGACGGAACGCTTAGTTGACAGTTGGCAGATGATAGATGACAGATGACAGATGGCATATATAAGCAATAATAAAAAAACAGAGACTATATTTCAATTTGTGTATATATTGCAATTTGTATATATGTCGGAGTGTTTCATCCATCCATCCAGATAATTACAGAAAACTATATATATACAATACATAATTTTAATTTTGTCGAAGTTATTAGAAATGGTAGAATTTATTTTGCTTCCGTCATTTATGACGAGTTAGTAAACTGGTATTATATAGTTTTTATAAAAACTTGTTTTCCAGCGTTAGAGTAAAATTTTGGTATAACAGTGAAAATAGTCGAATATTTTCCTATTTTAATATTCGACTATTTTCACTGTTATGGTATTATATAATAACTGGTAAACTAAGAACGATTCGATAAGAAATTTTCAATCCAAAGATCCGATATATAAAAAAAACTAATAAAGTAATTTTGGGCTATCTAAATTTTATAAGCATATATTTTTAAAGCATATAAATTATCTAAATTAATAACATTATGTTAAGAAACTTCATAATCAAAATTTCTAAACAGTGCAAAATAATATTGCGTAAATATTCTTGGCAGGGTTGCCATTTAATGTTATTTTATATTATTTTAAACAAATTATATTATCGAAGGATCTTAAACAATTCACAAATACTATTAAGTAGTGTTTGTGACTTACCTATAGTACCAACAATTTAAAGTATGTATTTCATTTGAAAAAAAAATATCAAGCTCAAATACATGGGTTGTTTATTACATAAGAATTGGGAAGCATCTAATAAAATTATATGTCCGTGAAAATGTCAGAGGTTTATTCTGCGAATTCAAGAATGTGTTTTTAAGTCAAGATGTTGGTAAAAAAAAATTATGTCCATTAAATATAGTCAATGCATGATCAGCGTTGCTGTATGGTTTGCTTAAAATTTTGGCTTTAAAAGCAGCAGATATTAGGGCTTTTCATAAAAACATACTGCTAAAAGAAAATACTGCAGGAAAACAAATTTTGGGTAGAGTTATTAAAATTTTAATTTTCTGATTGTTATGCGCTTTCTACTATAATTTTGAAGTTTTCCTGCTAAATTAAAAATATTTATGAATAATGTTAATTTGCAACATTTTGTTTATGAACAAAATATTTGTCAATATAAGTAATATTGCCAATCCTTGCTTTTTTATGAAAAATACCATTGATATAAACTTAAAGCCGGATCCTCAAAAGTTTCTTGGATGGATAAAATTTCAAAATAAAAAAAAATTTCAAATAAAGAATTGAATAGCAACAATAAAAATAATCAAAATAGAATATTTAAATCATATTTTGAACAATACAAATCATGAAATGCTTCTATTAATAACGCAAAAATTGAAAGTGGGTGAGTAATCAGTACAAAACAAATATCACATATGCGCAATATTCAACTGTAAACTGGAAAAGAACAATATTTTCCTGTAAATAACTAAAATAACTATTTTTTAATTTAATTTATTAATGAAATTTTTACATTCCACATTCCACACATTTAAATTTGCAACCTATATAATATAGTTATAGCTAGAAATACATTTTTAAGCTAGTTTATTTAGTTAACGATTAATAAAATAGAATTACGGAAATAATAAAAATAGTAATAATATTATTAAAATATTTTATGCCAAAAAAATATTTTGTTTTTTTTTCAAATAATTTAATTTTTGTTGTTTTTTGAACTAAATCCAAACGAGTTCACCAATTTAAATTTAATTTAATACAATGAGTCTTATTTAATTTTCCTTTTTTTTGTTTTTTTTTTTGTTTTGCTTAAATTTATTTCACGCGATGACAATAACTTTAAATTGTCATTTTCAATGTCAATTGTTATGTTTTTGTTTTTGTTTTTTTAATATTATTTTATAGCGAAAGTTTCAATTACACATGTACATATACGTAATAACTACTTTTATATCACATATATCCAATAATTTCTCTGAATGGAATTTTTTGTAAGGGAATAACTTCAATAATTGTAACATCAACTTTTAGGTTAGTGAAATTCTTAACTTTCTAATATGACCGTTCAATCAACTTGATTCATGATTTCCAATTAATAATGTAAGATTTCAAAATTCGAAAATTGTAGAATAGCAAAGCCACGTTATCCGAGTGCAACACAAAATATGTAAAATTTATTCAAATAAAGTTTTATTTATCAATCGAATGTAAAAAAATTGTTTCCTGAAAAATATTGAAGAATAGAAGTTACATGACAGAGATTTGAACTCATGGTGGATCTAATTCAAAATCTGTAGTAGGTTTGAATTTGTGGCTCAGTAAAATAACGATGCAATACTTTTATATTTATACTTTTATATATTTTTTTATTAATTATGGATTATTCTATAATTATGGGGTGATTAAAAGTTGTAGAAACACAATTGAAGCTCCAGCTTTTAGTTCTGGCTGTTGGGATGGTAGAAAACCGACAAATTTTGAAATTTCGTTGGGTAGCCAACTGCTTTATTTTCTTTGGTGATTGTATTATAATTTTATCATTTAAGTTTTTAGAAATTCTTATTTAACTAAGGTATAGCTTTCGAGCTAATCTACATCTTTCGAGCCAGTCGATTCGATTTTCAAAAAACGGTGAAACTGTTTGTTTATTTTTGGTATGACACCTAAGTACCAATTTTCATGTCTTTAATACATTTGATTTTTGAACTACTGATTTTTGAAAACCTGAACTAAGACCTATTTTGCACAGGTGCACTTATAGCCGGTCCTCCTATTTTTATATATTACAAGATCGTCAAATTCAAATATTTTAGAACTAAGTTATCCCTTTTTGGAATTGTTAATAAAAAAAATTAATGCATTATAGGGTTAAACAATTCTTTGTAGATATAGGCGTTTGAAAGAGTAATACTTCGTTCTGGTCCTAATAATTTACCCTTCTCGCCTGTTTTTGAAAGAAGATCTGCTACTTCATTACCTGGTATTCCTTCATACCTAGGAGCCCACATAAAATAACTCTGTTTCCTTCCAATGTTGTTAATATTCGTCATAAGTCTTCGGTTGGGACTCGATTCCACAATCGAGATGTTCTAACTATAAAAGAATGTCCAAAAGCCAACTTAAACCATTTCAGAATTTTCACTGTGAAAGGGTAGGTAGTTGATGCTTCTCGTGTTATGCGATGGAATTGGTTTAGAGCAGGAAGAAGGGATTTTAAGTTCTCGGAACAAATGACAACACCAAGTAGATATCTATAAAACAGAGTAGTGCTCCAACAACACCACGATAACCAAGTGGTGTAAGAAATGAGGTCTTATTTCTTTCATCTATAAGACGAATGTTTCGGTTTTGACTTTTGACCAAAAAATTGAATAACTTCAGTTTGAAACCGGAAGGTTGGTTCGAATGCTATAAGTTTGTTACTAACAAGACAGCTTTGAGTTTTTGAAGTCTTGAACTCATCTCTATTTACTCAGCACCAGTCGACAATTTTGACTGGGCCGTGATTGAGCGCTCTAGCCATCATTGTTCTTTTGGAGTTGACTGCGGAAGGCGTAATATTAGTTTTTTTTTCAGAAAATCATATGATTCTACTAAAGTGCTGTCATCAGCAAAACTATGGATTGGATTTGAGAAGGTAATATATGAAAATAAGAAATAGGGTGGATGAAAGGACGGAGCCTTGTGGAACACGGACATTAATTTGAAGTTGGTCTGAAAAAGAACCTTCATCTAAAACAATGATAAAGCGATTAAAAAGAAAGCTGTCAATCCATTTGGATGTTTAAATGTTGAACCAAAGCCTATAGCGTTGCATTTTGCTATAAAAGCAGAATGCTACACTTGACCAAAAGCCTTAGATTTATCGAGCTAACACAGCAGCTTCACCACTACAACACATAGCTACACCAGATTGATGAACAGATTGATGAACAGTAGCTGCACCAGATTGATGAAGGCTGGTGTTGAGCTTTTCGCAGAGGCATTGAGATCGTCGATGAAACGTTGGGTTCCAAACCCGTATTGACTATCAGGAATTATACCTCTACTATTAAGATATTTCTAAAGAATAGAAGAATGATCAAATTGGAAAAAAAATTTACATACATTATGTACATCTCATTTGCTACCTCAATTAAGGCAATTCAAACCCCTTTTTCTGAACCTCCCCTTATCAAAACAATTTAAATTAATGACTTAATGTTTGACAATAGCCACAATTAAACCTTTTCTATTTTTTTCATCTAAAATAATTTTATTAGAATTTGTATTTACAATTTCAATTCCTTGTTTAATTACTTTTTTACATAGATAAGACATTTTGATCTTGATTGATATGAATCTATAGAATATGAATTAATTACATAAGATTTATTAAAATCTTAACTAGACTTAATGTTGTAAATGTGATCTCTTTTAAAAAAAAAATATTAGTATATGCAAAAAAAAAATTCCAGAAATAAAATTCCTTTCAGGTATATAACTCCCACGAGTCAGCAACCACTTCATCATATAACAATAACATATCAATCTTTTATACATATTTCATTTGATATCATTACCGCCATCAGCTAATCTCGTTGAAATTTGATGTGATCTAATATCATACTATCAAAAGACAAATTCGTTCAAATTACAACTGTTTTTCTTCTCTTTTTTGTTTTTCCATTTTCATTCTTTATCTCAGCTTTCATAAAATTGAAATTGAAACGGCAAAACAGTAGCTCAATTCGTTAAACAATTCATCATCAGTAGAGAAGAATTAGAGATAAAAATAAAATCAAAACAGATTGAAAAAATTAACAAAAAAATAAAAGAAATAGTAATTAAGACAATTGAATTGAATCTGGTAAAAAAAAGATCAACGTACTCGCATTCGAAATGAATGTTTTGCGATGGTTTAACACACCAGTTATATTCCAAAACGTGAATAAAAATGTGAATATTTTTTATTTTCCTACTTTCTTTTTCCAGAGTTAGTAAAACACACACACACACAGGTTAGTATTTGTAAGAGTTAAATTTGATGCCAGTAGCAGCAGCATTGTTGCAAATAAATTTTCTACTATAAAAAAACAACAATAATAAAACAAAAACTAGTTAAGAATTGTGACGATCATATGACGATCAAATCTTAAAAGAAAATAAAAATGAAAATTGAAACGAAAAAGATAAAAAAAAAACAAATTGTTTATTTAACGGAAAAAAAGGCAATGCCTCAGGAGTGTATGTATTTCCGGAGGGGTATTTGAAAATACAAGAGAAAAATTTTGTTGGTTTGTTTGTTTGTTGAAGAAATGTAAATTCAATTGTTGGAATCAGTTTTATTTTTATAGGTTAAGAGCTTGTGTAGAAATGAAACTTGAAATTGAAAAATAATTTTTTTTTGTTTTATTTTTTATTTTTTATTTTAAGTATGTACATAAATATTCCTAAAGGGTAAATTATATTGAACACAAATTAAGGTTTTAAAATAATTTTATAGCTTTTTTTATTTAATAAATTTTTATTTAAAAAAAAAAAAAAAAAACATGCTAGAGAATAAAATAATTGCACAGCATTCATTATATTTATCTAAAACTTCTCAAACTTCCTCGAAGCAAACTGTAAAAACGATAAATTCGACAAAACATTTTCATTTCTGTATAAAAAGAACCATACGTAGCTATACGACAGCTTCAGCAAAACAAAGTTGCCATTTCATATCAACAAAGCATAAACCATCAATAACAAATATTCTATTTGGAAATGTAAATATCGAAAATTTTGAAACTCTAAGGTTCCTTGAAATGGATATAAACAGTAAACTTTTCTGGCACGATCACATTTTTTCTGTCGCGAAGGATGCTGCGAAATATTTAGTAGAAAATACGCAGAAGTAGAAAACACTTTACATCTTCCAACCCTCTATCAATATATAAGGCGCAGTTTTGGTCTCCACTTGAATATAACTTGCATATGTGGGGCGATGCACCTAACACCAGCCTACAGTACCTAGATAAGGTACAAAAGCGAGCCATCAAAATTATCAATGATGGGGATGTTACGCAACACCTAACATCATTATGTCATCGCCGTAACAGCAGCCACTGTGTTTTATAAATATCTGTTGGGTAATACAACCGTTCCAGCACAATACTCGCAGGGCAGCCCTCGATCACAAATTTTTAGTAGAGCCTCTCCGAACCAGAACTGTGAAATATAAAAATTCTTTCATCAACCGAACGTCTAA
Source organism: Argyra leucocephala (assembly GCA_963942445.1). Lineage (NCBI taxonomy): Eukaryota > Metazoa > Arthropoda > Insecta > Diptera > Dolichopodidae > Argyra > Argyra leucocephala. The sequence goes on along the minus strand of OZ012679.1, from coordinate 47,156,024 downwards.
GCTAACGAACACCTTACTATCTTTTGTGTTCCCAAAAATATATAACTTAAAAGTTTTCAAGAGACGGGAAAATATATATCGTTTAACCTGTCCGTAAATTTTAAAACTAACTCTTCTATTCTATTCTAATTCTATTTTAATTTTTTCTTATTACTTTTTACTATCTTTATTTTTCTTTCCTTCATCTTTATATGGTTAAAATTCTGCGAAGGCAGAACTACTGCTAGTCAAACTGCTTATCCCATTATTTTAGCCTAATATAAAAAAAAAAGGGTTTTCTCATTAAAATCTTCAAGAAACTTAATTGACTTCATCAAAGGTAAACCTTCAAAGTAATAACTTTAACAAAACATTTTTGTTTCTTAGTCAAACTTAATAGACTTCATTAAATCAAATTTTCAATTACAAATAGTGTGACATGAGCGAAACGCTTTTTTAACACAGTATTTGTATTCATTCCCCCACTTCTCGTGATTCGAGAAAGTATCATAAAAAAATCGTACTCAATTTATTCTCCGCACTATACATTTTTTTTTATTGATTTGTCTTAGACAAGAACCCAATACGTAATAATTTATTTGAAAAAAAAAAAAAAAACATTTAAGTTTAAATCTAACGAAGTAAAAGACTCCGTACATTGGTGAGTTGCGGCAACTTAATAAATTGAAATTTCAGTAAATTAAAATGACCAATCGTGCGATTTCTTCAATCTTGTATTGGAACGTATAGTGCGACGAGCCGAAGTGAACACGTCCGGCTAATTTGTTCAACTACTCGGGTATGTCAACGACATTGAAATCATTGCCAAATCCCAACGGACTGTAGTCGAGGCCTTTACTTAGGTTAAAGAAAAGCAAAACGATTGGGTCTATGGAATGGGAATGAGTCAAAGGAAGTGAGGAAAATACAACCAGCTGCTTCGGTTTTCATATCAAAATATTTCATGCCAAATCTCTTATCCCTTATCCAAAGTACAAATCTACAAAATGCTCATACTCCGGTTCCCCTCTACGGACCAGAATCATGAACACTGCCGAAAGTGAGTATGCACTTGGTGTTTTCGAAAAGAATATTCTTCACCGGATATAGGGTTTTGGAAACGACGATGGGGTCTAAATGAGAAGATATAATACTAAACTTTATGAGCTATAGATTTGGACGAATTCACGAAAATTAAAGTCAAGAGACTACTAAAATACTTCAAGCAAGAGAATCTTGGATCTACCTAGTCTCTGTTGCCCACCTAAGTAACTATGTAAAGCGACCAATACATGGGGTGAAATTTTATATTTAAATTTTTAATAGAACATTAAAAGAATTTTAAAAAATATTTAATGTCGCTACGTCTCCATTTAAATACAGTTAACACCTTATCGTTTTCGAAATGGTTTAGATATTTTTACCATACTTTTTTCAATTTATAGATTAAATATAATGATTTTTTTTAAATGTAACTGAAATAATTAACTATGAAAAATAAATTCTTATTATTCGTCATTGAAAAATATACTCTTTAAATAGAATCTATCCCCAAATATATATTTTTTTATAAAAATTAATTATTAAACAATTATATTTTACTTTTACAAATCAAAAATAATCTGCAAACAATAGAGACAAACATAAATTGTAAATTGTAATTAATATTATTGACAAGTTAAACAAAATACGAGTAGTTACAAATAAATAAACTTCCAATGAAATAAAAGAGACAAAAAAAATAAAATAAAAGTGGCGCTATTATCACTAAATTGATTTTAAAAATTTATTTTTATTCTTAACTACCTTATGTGGTTTCAATATTTCAAATCTTGGATTCGTTTTCAATTTTCTTTTATTATTTTGTTTTTGTTTATTGTTTTTATTTTCATTTCATTGTTTATTTTCCATTTTAATGGAATTGCTCTAATTTTGTCAAGTTTATATTTTTTTTGTATTTCTTGGTACAAATATGGTGTCACATTATTTACTTTTTTGTGATTTGAATTTTTAATTATTGTATGTACATATATATTTTATATATGTATGTATATATATTTCTTAAAAAGTTACTGAAAATTTCAATAAATTTCAAATTTGACTGTACTAAAGTAATCATTACGATGATGATGACTCTGAATTAATTTTCAAGGTTTCTATGCTTAAGCAAATTTAGTTTTAAGGTAGATGATGGTATGGTACGGAAATGATGTCAATTTAAGATGTAAGTATAAGTATAGTTCATTTAGTAACCTAGTTTGATATTATTAAGAAAAAAAAAGAATGAAAGTGTTTTAAATTATTAATAAGAATGGTTGTTGATCTAGTTCTTTTCGATTCGAAATAATGTAAATAAAATAATCCGAATATACTGGTTATAAAATAAAGTTAATTTTTATTAAATTAATTCAATTGTTTAGGAAATATTTTATGATTAAAGTCAAAGATTAATTTGATGTGGAATTTTGAGGAAGTTTAGTTTTTTTTTTGCAAATCCGGATTGCTATATTCAATTAAGAAAAGCTGATTGACTTGGTAATAAAAAATTACTTTGGGTAAAGAATTTTTAATTTTTAGCAGGCTTAACTTGATTTATTTTAAAATTATAAATTTTGATGATTTTTTTTTTGCAATCTCATTCACGATTCTGAAAGGCCTACAAAAATTTATTATCAGTGAAATAATTTATTACTTTGTAAAATGTGAGTATATTTTGGGATATTTTATAGAGTAGTTTTTTAAAGCAGGGATTGAAAACCTTTTTTTTAAGTGTTAAAAGAATCATTTTATGAAAAAATAGAAGAAAGTTTTATAAATATGGTTAGAAACAATAAAAAACATAAAACAACAATATTTATAAAAATTGAATTCAATACAGTTAATTCTGGGCCATATTGAATCTTATTTGGCTTTTCAGTTCATATACATTTTTTGGTGGAATGAAACCATGCCGTAATCATCAACGAAATAACGAAGCACAATTTTGTATGGGAATAAAGCCGCAAAAATAGGGCATTATTTCATTTCTGTTAATTACCACACTCTGTTGTATTATTTTACTTCTGTGCGGCGACGTTATTTCATTTCTGTGCGGCGTTATTTCATTTCTTTATAGCGTTATTACATTTTTGTTTTACGGCATAATTTTATTATTTTGTTGTATTATTTCATATTACTTCGTTATTATAATTACTACAACGGAAGGCGCTAAGGAAGATATGGAAAAACGAATAAAATTAGCCAAAATGAGTTTCAGAAGATTGTCGACTGTGTGAAGACTATATGATGCCTGCGTGAATAAACCATATTGTATGGTAGCGAAACATGACTGATAAACCAGTATTATGTAAAGGAAATTCAGGTCTTCACTAACAACTTCACTGTCCTGCGCATACTATGCAAAATATTCTGATCCATTAGAAAGAATGAACTCTGTGAAATGGCCAAACAAGAACCAATAAGCACACAAATAAAGCAGAGAAAATGAAGGTGGATAGGTCACACCCTTAGAAGACCTACGAACAATATAGCAAAGTAGGCATTTGATTAGAATCCGCAGTATAAAAGAGGAATAGGTAGAACGCGAGAAACATGTCTCAGATCAGTTGATTAAAAAATAAAGAATAACAATAGAATATGGAGGGAAATTAAAAATTTGTGCAGAACAGAGTCAGATGGAAGAGCTTTGTGGAAGTCCTATGCTCCCAATGGAAGTGAAGCAGAAACAAAAAGCTGAAGCATTAAGCTAAGCTAACAATTTAAGCTAGATGCTCAAAAAGCAAAAGAATTCACACAGTCTTTATTCGAGTTTGCAATTAGCTTTGCTTTCAACAACTTTGGAACCGACCGACCGTTTTTCAAAATTCACGAAAACAGAGTTTACTTACATTGTGAGTGTGACTTACATTGACTTGTTTTCTTAAAATGTTTCCGTCTGCGTTTACGTGCCATCTATAAAAGCAGGATTTGGAGGCGGCATTATTTAAATTTCACCACAGATATTGATCGTTTAAGTGAACTCAATATATACTGACAGACTAATCATTGTCTTCACCAAAGTTATTTAATCCCCCGATATCAAGCATTTCAATATTAGCCGATAATTCTTATCAACTTGCTAATTGCCGGTAATGTTAGTGTGTATGTTTAAAATATATAAAAGGCTCTTGAATATTTAAAATTATTGGATGCATTACCACCGATACGTGACGAATTACCTTATATACTACTCAAATAATCGGAATATAAAAATTATGTACTTTATGATAAGAAAATCATAAAAAGTGTTTTACTTTATGACAATTTTATCTAATTTAATTTAATTAATAAGTTCACATGTAGATAAATCAGAAATTGTTCAAATGTCAATTCTTCTAGTTTTTTCGTATACTTCGCTTCTAGTCAAGTTCCAAGCTTTAAACTCAACTCCTAACTTAATAATGAATTTATCGTGTTGATTATTTTGGCAAGAATAACAAATTTTTATTGGAATTTAAAATTAAATTAAGAAAATCAAATTCAGATCCAAAAAATATTTGAAATGAAATTTTTTTCTAATTTATCATGGCAGATCTTTTTTTAACTTTATAGCAAAATAATTGGATAAGCACACTTTGCATAATTTAAGCCATTTAGTAAATAGTAGAAAAGAAGGATAGTACAGAAATAATAAACAAAAAAATTGATATAGGAAATGAATATGAAAAATTACGGTAGGGTTTCGAAGTTTTCGATATTTACATTTTCGAATAGAAACTTTGATAACACTGAATATTGATTTGTTGATATGAGGCAGATCTGGGTTTTTGAAACATTAAATTTTACACTTTCCGAGTCTTGGCTTTTTTTAAATAAAAATAAGTTTTCTGTTTAGATAAAAAAAAAAAGATATTATTGGATTCACTTCTGCAGCTTTTTGAACGAAGTACAAATAATTAAGGATTAACTATCACCACCAAAACTTAGATTTTGATTTGAAGTCATAGATAGAAGATAATATATCAATATTATAAAAAATAACATTAAAACAACTTGCTCTTGATATTAAACCATATAACATTCAAAAATAAGTATTTAAAAATCAAAAGTTGTAAGAAATGTTAATGTTTTCGATCGAACTATAAACAATAAGTCAAATTCAAACTGCGATATAAACGAGTGATCAAAAATATAACTACAACAATTCTGAACTGACAGTGCTATCTATTAATTATATATATTATATATATAGAATCACATATTTGTTATCTTAATCTAGTTTGGAGTATAGACCGTAACAAATTTACTTAAATAAGTATAGTACATAAAAAATGCGTCAAAATAGGTATAGGTCTCCATATCCTTTGTCCTACTTACAGTTTGTATACTGATAAGTATTTATCAAATATTATTAACTCAGAACAACTGCAGTCAAAATTATTAATAAACAAAATATCAAATTTCTATTAAATCGAAATATAGAGTATAGACAATCTATAGACAATAATCCATAATCATAAAACTAGAAATAAATTATAATCTTATCCATTTCCCTTTAGTCACCAAAAAAATAATAATTTGAATAATGATTTAAAAGCATAACTAAAATTATTTTGTTCTATTGCTTGCAAGCAGATTACGATAATGAAATTATTTAAAAAAATATATATTGGATTAAGAACCAATACTACTAATCAATTCAATAGTACTAATCAGTGAAACTATATACAAAATATTATATTGAAATAAAAATAAATTATTATTCATTATTTTATTATTTACTGATAATAGCAAAAGAAAAAGAGTATTATATTATTGTTAATAAAATAGGTAAACTATACAAATTGTATTTAAATTTAAATATTAATATCCCTAAATTTAATAATATAAAATTTATAAAACCAAATATATAGATACATAATACAAATAAATTATTATATGGCTATATGCTTTGTGGTTTTAATTGTGATTTAATTTGTAACTAAAATTCGAACAAGGGAACCTCTGCAGGCATACCTCTATCGGTCGACATAGAATTGATATTGTTTTTATTAGATCGTATGCCCGTATTTCGGCTCCGGTACAAATGCTCGTTTTTCAAAATCTCGTTTTATTAAAAACGGGGATATCTGCCTTTTACAGAAAATTTAATTTAATTATATCATGGTGGGTGGCGCAGTAAGTAGAGCACCTGGCTTTCGACCTGGTCCATTACCTTTGTCGGGATAAAAGAATTGAAAGTATAATCTGGTAACCAGTTAAATCAAATAAAGATATTACATTTAAGAAGGCTTAATTCCTGACAATAGTACTATAGTTTTTTACACTTTAATAAGTTGATAAGTCGGTAATTCGATAAATAAAAGCTCGAAAAACATTGTAGATATTCTAGTATAAAGTTGCAATACCGTGCTTAATTAAGCACAAAAAAGTGATTCTACCTAAGTTACTATCATGAACATAAAAAAACAATTTATTGTATGTATAGCCTCAGTTTTTTTTTATATTATTAGCCGATGGCAGAGAAATCTTTATACTTACATACCATTAGCTTTTGGAAAAGAAAAGAAAAAAAGATTCAGTGGACAGCTGCGAACTAAGTTATTGATGTTCACTTTAAATTTTGGTAAATTAAAGCTACCCCTTCTTGAGAATGCTTGTATAGTGGAATACAATTTCACATTCTACAAGTGCTGATAATAAAAGAATTTCCATAACCGGTCTTGAATCATCTAAGTATTTCCACAGTGCAGGGGTGGGCTTTTGCAACCTCTCGTGTTCTTCAGACCTACAGCATGACATTTTTCTTATAGAGCACTATGCCATACTCACTATGAAATATTTAAGGTCGCAACAGCAGCATGTTGAACACGAATGTTGGAATATATGCTGTTTTAAAAACTTCTACTCTTTGTCGTAAGATCTAACACAAATTTGGAATGGCTTTCTTTAAATTTTTTGAAAAAAATAACCCCTTTTTCCAAAAAAATTAACAAAAGTTTTGAGCAGTTTTGTGAAACGTATTTAAAAAAACGAGGTATTCAAAAACAAAATTTTGATAAACGAGATTTTGATAAAACGAGGATTTGAGGCATGAGATTTTGCCTACCCCATCCCTGTATTTCTTGCAATAAGCGCTATATTATCATTTTCCTGGATTTATCATTTACTTGTACCATCGTTTGTCTGTAAATATTTCATTGTGTAGACCCTGTGGAATACAAAACATATAGGATATCTACTTATTCCAGAATATTTAAGGAAATCGTCTTTACGTAGCTGCTGTTGGATAAAAAACAGAACAAAACTCCTTTTTCCACAATATTTACCGAAATCATTTAATACTTACATATACTTAGCTGCTGTTGGATACAAACAAAATTCATGAATTCGAAAACACTAAATGAATTAAAGTCGAACTTTAGGATTTTGGTATTTTGTGATTTTATATTTGGGATTGCATAATAATTTGTACATATAATTAATACAATACTCGACTTCGATCCGTTAATCTTTTTATTTTGGTACCATAACTAACCGTAGAACTAACTGTATGCTAGATTTGAACTCATATTAACAATATGTTAATATTAGGAAATAAATATAAGATCTTAATAAACTTCTCCCTCTCAAAGTAAAACAGACTGCTAATGTTAATTTTTTATAGATGCAATTTTTAACTGCTAGATTTAAGCTTAAAATAAATAAATAAATAAGTATATAAATAAATAATCAATAATTATACATATAATTAATACTCGAAACTATAATGATGGCTTATAAACTTTGGCCATACAATTATGAAAATATTTATCTATAGGACATGTTAACAAGGTATGGGAGTAATGCATTTAGCCTTAGCTCATATTAATGAAAAAATACAGACAAATAATAACACAGGCCATTGGCAAGGATAATACAGACATAAGACAATATTGGCAAGCATAATACAGGTAAATGAAATACAAGCAAATGAAATAGATACATCGCAAATATTAAACCGCACAGGCAAATATTTAACCGTTTTTATTGTATATTTTTTCATTAATATCTGACATCAGAAATTTCACATGTTTTATTTTTTTTCATTTTTCTTAACATTTTTGAACATCTCCTCCAATTTCTTAATTAAAATTCAGCCTTTTATTATTCAGCCTATTTTCAGTTCAAACAGTTATTTTAAGTGATTAATTTGTGCAATTTTTAATTTTCTATTGAAAGTTTTTAATTCAAACAAACAAAAAAAATTTATATATATTTTATGTCATTTATTTTTAATATTAATCACCCTCAAATAAATTTGAAATAATACATTTTTTATATACATATATTTTACATATGTAACTAAACCTAACTTAATAACATTTATAGTGACTTAAAAAATTTGTCATGTATGCTGTCAATTTCAAAAATAAAAACAAAATTATTTCTATTACAACATAACCCACTATGTATACATCCATACATACAACAATAAAAATAATTCACCACAAAATTTCATTTTCAATTTTGATTGTAGCCACCTAATTTTCTATCAGACAGATATTCCAGTTCAATAGCATGAGGAGAAGACATAATTATAAAATTTAAAATCAAATTTATTTCTTGTTTTTTTTTTTAAAGGCTTTTTAACATTTGGTTTTGATGAGTTCCAACTATAGCAAAAAACTAGTCCACTATTTTAGATTTATAAAATTTTTGTTTGTTTTTATTTTTTGTTGTTTTTAATTGAAATTTCATAATTTTCTCTTTCTCTAAAATACATTTTTTTTTTAGTTAATGATTTTATTTCTATTATGTAATAAAATTAATGATTAAATTTGAAAAAAAAAGTGTTTTTTCTTATGTCATTGTTACTGAGAGATAGGTGCCAAACACTTGTGCCATACCATAATTTTCTGTGTTTTGTTTTTTAATTTTTGAAAATTGAATTAAAGGAAACTCTTGAAGGTGTGGGTTTAATTTTGTTTATATACAACATGTATACAATTTTTAATTTACTGATGGGCAAACTCTGATCTTAGGCTATTTTCTGATATTGCATCAAAAAATTTAATTAAGTTTAGTTTTAAAAAAAATTTTTTCTAGTAATTAATGTTAAGATCATGTTGAATTTTTTACATTAATCGTGATGTTTAACAGAGGAAAAGAAAAAAAAAATTTCATTTCGATTTTGAATGATTTTAAATGTGTATAAACATTTTTTAATCAACATTGTATCTTGAATTTAACTGTTTTAAAAAAAGATATGTAATTATTATTATTTTTGTTTTTCAGATAACTGTTACAATACCTCCAAAAGCCTTTAACTAATTTTAAAAACTAGTTTAAAATAATATAGTATTTTATAAAGATGCCTAATGACTTGACAGGGGACCATTGTCATAAGTTCGAGCAACATAATTTCGATACAAAAAATTACATTAGATCAACAAAAGTTTATGTCGAACTTATGACTATTTTGATTTTAATAATTTTGTCAAACTTATGAGATATGACGTCAGATCAAAAAAAAACATTAAGGTCAAAGACGACATAATATGTAAGTTCGAAAGTTGAACTAAATCGAACTTATGTCGTTTTAAATTTTAGTAACTTTTTTCGAACTTATGTCATATGTCATAAATTCGGCAATGTCGAACTAATGTCATTTTTTGTATCGAACTAATGTCGTTCGAACTTATGAGAGGGAGCCCGTGATAGATAACTAGTCCTAGTTATCGAAACTACTTTAAAAAAGTAATAAAACAGTGAAATGGGAGTAAAATGGCACCGTAAAACTTGGATAACTACACATTGATCGGGTATCAAGAAATATGTTTTAAAGCTGGTTTTATTAAATGCACAAATTATGTAATTAAGCGAACGGTGGTTATTAATATAAATGTGTAGTTAAGAAAAGTTTAAATTTTTTTATTTATTTGTTTATAATTAAAAATAAAATGACAAAATAAATTAACAAATGTCTTATACTGATCTAAATGCTAGCATCTTTAGCAATCTTGTTATTATTGAAAAAATTCAAAAAAAGAGAGATATACAAAAAATAATGCATTTACTTAAGATTTAAGATTATTATAGGACATACTTACTTGGATTTATTATTACTGTTATTATTAATTAGGGGTTGGGTTCGAAATATCAATTGTAAAAACTTCATTTAACGAAAATCTTGTTTTACAAAACATCGTTTTTCTCGATTTTGTTTCACATGCTGGATGGCGTAGTAGGTAGAGCGCCTTTCAATAGAAAGGTCCCAGGTTCGATTCCCGATGAAGCGAAAAAAATGTTTTATAGGTTTTTCAACTTGGTCCAGTACCCTTGTCATTGGGATAAAATAAAAAACAAAAAATAATTGAGAGTATATTCTGGTAACAACTTAAATAAAATGGAGCTATATTTTAGAAGAATTAGTTCCTGACAGTAGCAGTAGTTTTCCACATTTGACATTTATTGAGGTGAAGCCAGTAATTTGATAAATAAATACTCAAAAAACATTGTAGTAAAATATTGTAGATTGTAGCATAAACTTGCAGTACCGTACTTAATTAAGCAATAAAAAAGCTAATTCTACCTAAGTTACTGTCAAAAACATAAAAAATTCTCTTTCTTGCATTCAACAGCGGCTACGCATAAAGATAATTAAGATAAATATTCTTGGATTTAAACGAAATTTTGACAAAGCGAGATTTTGAAAATCGAGATTTTAAAGACAAGATATCGTTACTCTTCCATTTATTAGGTTCAATCAAATTTTGAATTTTACTAATGAAATTGCAAATTTGTTGATGTTTTCAATGGAGATATTATTTAGGAGTAGCCTTTCTAATGTTGGAATGTTAAGGTTCTTTTGTCACTAATATTTGGATAACAGATTGAACTTAACCTTTTCATTTAATTAACTAGGCTAGTTTTAAATTTTTATTTTAATATATTTAAGATTTTTTGTTTTTATAAATTTTTAAGTTAAGTCTTAAATATTTAATATAAGTTAGCTTTTGGTTTTGATGAAAAAAAGTCTTTTATTATTAATATTATATTATTATGTTAAAGCAAATTCATAATTGGTGAAACATTTTGAAAAATAAAAATTAAAATAGGTATGTTTCACTAATTTTAATTAATCAATCCATTCATTAGTATACAGATTTATTTCCATCCATTAGTATACAGAAGACTGACGAATGGTGCAAATTATCGGAATCGATTATGATATTAATTAAAATTACTGAAACATATAGTTACTAGAGTTTTCAATCTTTATTAGATTATTTTTCTTTATAACAGAAAATATTAAAAACAAGCAAACAACAAATCGAAAAATTCGTCTGTAAAAATTATACTTTACCCAGAAATGGAATAAAATTCCCCAACTTTTTACGATATTTTTGATTATGCATTGTTGAATTAAATATCATAAATACAAAGACACATAATATAAATTATTCAAATGTATCACTTAAAATTTTGAACCTAATAAGGCTTAAATAGTTTAACCTGGAATAGAAACCACTTGTACTCTTATTATACCAAAAATATGTTAAAAATGTGTTAAATATGTATTCACACCATATATCCAGATAATTATATGGTCTTAACGAAAGTCAACTAAAATCTTTCATTATAATTTTCATCTCAACCTATATTTAACCTTAAAATAAGAAATAAATAAAAAATAAATAAATATAAAAGAAAGTTCCAAAATAAAAACAAGAACAAAAAAAAAACATAAAATCGAACCAGATAAAATTTATATAACAAGCGGCTTAAATTTAATACGAATCAAAATCTAGATTTGAGTTTTAATAGTGCTGTTACAACATCATTATATTCAACATCTGTGTATATTTATATATATATACGAATATAATATTATTAACGATCGAATAACTACGATCTGTTTTGATTGGAAACTTAAGATGCTGAATGAATGATTTTTTTTATCTTTGATTTTACTACCACTTTAAATGTTTTTTATTTAATTTTACAAAATGACTTGATAATAAAAATTTTTGTTTAAATTTTTTTATTGCAGTTATTTATCCGGTATATATATATATATGTACATATGAATTGACCGGCATATTTAATTGATATATAAAAAAAATGTAAAAATAAACAAAATGGCAGGAAAATTTTTAAAGTACATACGTACTGTAATAAATTGCAATTATAAAAAAATTAAGTCTTAATTCAAATCAAATTTCAATAAAAATAAGTTCAACTAAAAATCTGGGTCTTTAAGTTGAGTATAAATAAATCAACCATGAGGCAAGTTAATAAAGGTAAATATAAAAAACAAGTTCCTATAGATTACTAACCTAGTTCGTACAGCTTAGTGCTGATTGTTTTCACATAAGCCGCTTATAGAGCATATGCACAGAATAAGTTTATTTCCAGTAGTAAGTATTCACGATAACAGCTTTACCATACGCTTTACCATACCCATTCAACAACAAGCATCAAATAAGGGTATAAAATGTATATGCTAAAGCTGTTCTCTAAATAGGGCCATTCTGTGCAACTGCTCTATGAACGGCATATTATGTAAAAAAGTTCGCACTAGGTTGTACAGAGTTAGTAGCGACATATATGAAAGCAATTATCACTAGGTTATACTAAGTTAGTAATCAATGGGAGCTTGTTTCTTTTATACTGCATAATTGCTTTTTTATACTGCACAAATTAGGAAAAATTTTGAACAGAAAAATGTTGCCCAGTAGGCTTTTGATAAAGTTTAGTACGATGTCTTAAACTTTAAAAATCAAACTAAGGTGCCGCCTGAATTTTATCAATTATTAGCACCTGATAGACAATTTAGAATATATGATATATCAGGTTTATAACAAAATAGAATATAATGATCAATTAACACAAGAGCATACTTTCAAAGCTGCTATACCGCAGGTTAGCATGCTTGAGTCAAATTCTTACACCAACTTTTGCAGGTAATACGGCTATATTAAGTTTATACATCGTTTCTTCATGGTGTTTACCAAAATTTATTGCACCATACACAACTTATTGAAAATTGGCTTAACAAATGGAAAATCAAAACAGAAGTGCGTTCATGTCTAATTACGCCAATTAAAGGGACAAATCCACCAGCAAAAATAAATGGAATCAACATACCACACAATAGTAAAGCACACCGCACTCCAATTCGATGAAGACTTATTTGAAAAAACCATATACAAACAAAACGAGAACAAATGAAGCTAAAATTGAATAAAATGTACAGGTCAGTTAGGCAAAAATTCTCCCCTTCAGATTGACCATAAAGCACTTTTATACAATGCAATCTTAAAATTAATCTGATGGTCATATGACTGTTTGAAAACTATGCAAAAGCACCTCTAAGAGCAAACTGAAATTTATACAAAGATTGCAATAGGAAATATTAAAGCAAAAATTACCAAAGCTTCTTCTTACTTGAAAACATTGGCAAAATTTAAGTATGTTTTGGTCGAGAACGAACTTGAAGGACTAACAATGATTCCTTGCTGCAAATCATCTTAACCATTTAACTCGGGATCTTCTAGAAATATCCATGGTGAGTAAATTTTAATGAAGCCCGTTAGTAGTAAGAGGTACAGGTGACCTAATTTATGTCTAACCACTGGCTTATACGTCATAAATTCAATTTGTAGGATTTCAATAAACTTCATAATAAGTCAATATTCCAAATAATTGTCAATTTGTTATGTACAAATCAAAAAATTAAATATTTAAATACAAAAACAACTTAATATGATAAGTAGAAGTTATTATACTATTCTATATAGCTACCTATAGCCACCTATAGCCACCGATAGAATAGTATAGTACCTTCTACTTACATATATTATAAATTCATACTCCCAACTACTGTATAAAATTTAATTATTCAAGAATTTTACCATCACTTTAAAATTGAAATCAATGAAAATTTCAATTAAATTTACAACAGAAGATCCAGTTTTACAAGAGAGAGATCTATTTTTTTTAAAATTTACTGCAAAATAAAGTGCGAAAATAATTTTATTACCTATTTTGGAATCCATTTAGATAAAAAAAAACTTCTATTAAAAATTAATTAAAATAAAATTCAACTAAATTATAATTATATAAAATAAATTAGACTTTTTAGATAAAATTTTCTTATTCTTTTTGTTTTTTATTACGCAATGTTACCTGTTTTTTCAAACTATCAATTTTGTTTCAATATTGTGATGATTTTACGTTTGACTTGTGATGATCTTATGAAATATAATATTCAGCCATAAATATTATCATCTGTGCGACGATCTACCTATTGGGAATTTTGATCTTGATTGAGTAGTTATTGCTATACAGGTATTTCTAGACTTACGACCATTCTACTTAAGACCGATTTCTGGAAAAAAATTATTGGTAAACCATTTCTATACAAGTATTCCTAGATTTACGACCATTCACACTTACGATCGATTTCTGGTAAAAAATTGGTTGGTTAGCCGTTGCTGTACAGGTGTACAGATTGCTCGACTAACGACCATTTAACTTAATTTCTGGAAAAAAGGGTCGATTAGTCATTAGGTTTTTCTCGACCTACGACCGATTTTCTTTTGGGATAAAAAAAATATAAGAACATCGATAAATGATTAAACCACGAATTGAACAACATACGAGTTCGATAATTGCAAAAGAAGCCGGCATTTGATTAAATTACAGTTCAGGTCGTAAAGCTTGGCTACCAGCTTAATGTTGATGCTGACATCTAATAGCATTTGAAGCTAATAGCCGAATAAAATCGAACAAAATATTAAAGAACAAAGGCTGTTGCAGAGAACGCAATGTTAATCACGTGGTTGTGATTGAAGACTAAAGAAACTTTTGTTGACACAAGAGACTAAACGAAGGTGTTTGAACAGTAAAATAATCTGTAGGGCTCCATAATGACAAAAAAAAAGTTAATAATAAACCTAATCCTTTTCATAATAATTTTTTTTGCTTCGGCATCTCAATCACTTCTAGATCTCCTCAAGACATTTTGTTTGTTAAACAATAATTTATAAAACCGTTTCTCCTACGAACTCATATTTTTTTTATTTAATTCTTTGAATTTTTTGAATCTTCTTTTGTTTGAAATTAACAATACTGTAAAAATTAGGTTAAATTAGGTAAAAATAAAAACCCTATAAGGATGAATTAAAATAGAAACTGTTCTTAATTTTGTGATAAGACATTTTTTTTTCTGCTAGACAGCTAAGGCCTTCTTTGTGGGACAGCTAAAGTCTATTTTTTAGTCTGCTGCTCATTGGAATATTGAGTAGGTTTCTTGCTAACGAATTTGGATAATGCGTCTGGTCCAAATTAGAATTAAAAAACATAGCTGGCATCCGTATGACAAGATGGCTTTTAATATGGGATTGTATAGGTGTCGGGACAAAAATACATAAGACAAAATCGTATATCATTATTTTATAGTCAAATCACATTTTTTAATCTTCGCCAATTAACCATCAGTATAAAGTCTTTAATTTTATTTTGAGTTGGTCTCTTTTGCTTGAAATATGATTTTTACAAGTCAACCGTCTATCAAAATGAACTCCCAGATATTTTACACCATTTGTTTGCCATACAAGTACGACTTTATTTATGTTAATCTGATTACATGACCTTTTTTGACCTTTTTATGGACACATTTAATGTCATTTATTTTAATTTTTCACTTATCTAACCAGTTTTCAATTTTACTACATGTTCTTGCACATTTCTGGATTCAACTTAACGATTTTTGTGTAAGCTAAAAATTGCGGTGTCATTTGCAAATGTGGAGGTTACTCTAAATGATTACTTTATGGTACAAAAAGCGGACCAAGGACGTTACGTTGTGGTATTCCGGCATTTTTTTGAAATTTTTTAGCTATGTGTTCTTTGAATTTGATTTTGAAGTGTCTATTGAAGAGAGATATGCGATCAGTAATTGGTGGATTTCAGAAAGTAAATTATTTTTATTTTAAAATTTAAACCGTCAATTTTTTTTTAAATTTGTCAAACGTTTGTGGCACGTCAAGAGATAAGGCTGAGCAAAATCTTTTCTGATATACTCAGAAATAATAATAAACTCTAAAATTTTAACTGCAGCCTTCAAAACAACTTCTTTAATTTTACTACAGGTTGTAAGCCTTACAGGCTTGTATTAACTATTCTTAATTTTAACTAATATAGCTATTTTTGTTTTATTTTTGTTTTTTGATTTGAGGGATTTTTTTTAAAATTATTTATGTGAAAATTATTCCTAAAATATGAACAAAAAAAATAAAAACCCGTTATTTATTTTATGTTAATTTTAAATTCATTTTAATACAGTAAAAAGGTTGTTGTTTGTTTGTTTTATTTTTTTTTTCTTTTTGAATTTTATTTTTTTGATCAATAAATTTTACTTCCGGCGCGTTATGCACATACGACAAAATTTTTTTTGAAGATGATAGAAATTTTTAATATTTAAATATAAAAATAAAGTATATTAGAGATTCATTAAAGGTATCTGAAAGATATTTTAAGCATAATAATATGCATACGTTTGGTGCCTACATTGATATAATAAAATTATTATATTTATGAATTCAAAAAAAAGATTACGGCTTTTATACTTATTTTCGACTTGTATTGATTAAAATATGTTTACATATACAGAAAAATAGAACTGAAAATGAATTAGGAATACCAGATGAGCTCGAGAAAATCTGAGAGAAAGTTTTCTTATTGTTTAATTTTTATTTTGCAAATTTTTATTTAACATGAATCGAATAATAAAAAGAGGCATGTATGATTTTTGACAAAATTTAAATTTAATAAACAAATAAAATTATTTATATTTGAAATGTAATCGTCTTGTATAGAAAAAACAATGATAGGACTACTAATAAATATCAATTTTAGTTATAAAATTCATAATTGGTATAATTGCGGATTAAAAATATAAAATTGTAAAATAATGAAATTCAATTACAGTTATTAACACAATAGATGACTAATGTTAGTAATAGTCATGCACAAATAATTTTTGTTCTTGCAACAGGTGAATAAGACTAATTAACTTGATTTCGATTATTACGTGAGACGATTTTTTATAGAAAGGTATGTTATGTGCCATTAAAGTGTCGAAAAAAGAAAATTGGAACTCAACGTTGGGTAAGAGTAGTGAAACATAAAATTCGTCTTTTGTGGTTAATAGTACGAACGTAACCAATAATTAGATTAGAATAACATACTTAAGTAACAATATACTTCGCAAAAAACATTTTTAAAATTAGTTAGTATTAAATTTGGTCATTCACCCTACTTATATACATTTTGTATTTCAGTATGTCTTTCATTGTATGATTACATCGTATATTCACTAAATCTAAATTGCAAACTATTACAATTTTTAAGAGCAATTCATAACTATCGTTTTATTTCAATCAAGCTTGATAACTCATTAATTGCTATGTAAATAAGGTACAAAACCTACACTTAATTCTATATAATTAGGAACGATCACATTGACAAAATTGCTCTACTTGTTTTTATACTCTAGTTTTTTACCTAAATCATTTTTATGCGTATAGCCACTGTTGACTACAAAACAGAGTATATTAAATTTCCAGAATATTTACCTAAATCATTTTTATATGCTAAAAAGAGGATGTCTCCTTTTTCCAGGATTAATCTAGCTACAATTTTATGGACTTTTTGTTGTGGATTTTGGCTTTTGAATTTTAATTCCTGAATTCCGGTTTGTCGATTTGCTCACCAATCAATTTATTTTATATATAATGTTATTATCTAATAGTTTTTTAAAGTCACCAAAATATAGATAGAAAACAATTTAAAATTAATTTAAGAACTTACATTAAATGACCCCACGTCATCAAGTTAATTTTTTATTTAATTCAGACTAGAAATTAAAATTTTGAATGATTTACCTGAAAAGAGAAAGAAAAAGAAAAATATAAATAAATGAATGCGTAGTAAAGAAAAATTCAACTATCTGCAGATTTAAATTACATTATATAATAAGAAATTACATATGTATATGTACAATGTATATAAGCATCTGTACATGAATGATCATAAAAAAGTGTATTTGAATAAATACATAAAATTTTTTTTAACTTTATTAGATTATTTAACAATATATATAACTAGTATAATGTCATTGCTATTCTAGTAAAGTTTGAGTGCAGTTAAAAAAATAAACACACAACTCAAAACACCAACAACAATGTAAAGTAAATATATATCATCATAATACATTAATATTATTTTCTTACTACATTCTACTCCTTCCTACACCTATTACCTTCCATAATGCATTACAAAATTCTCTCAATTCTCATTCTTTCATTCATAACAAACTATGGTTTTTCATTATTATTGTTGTTGTTATAAAAGGTTTAAAAAAAAAACAAAATTATATCTATAATTATAATTGACAAGCATTTAGGAACCTGCGCCGTAGACATCTTTTCATTTTATCTCGCTTCTCCTTAATGAACTCAACTCATATTAGAAGGGAAACTCTTCATTTACGTACACCTAATGCAATTTTTTACATCAACTACAACAAAATATTTCCTGATCAGTTGAATCAAGTAAAAACTATCATAATATACCTACTTTAGCATTGCCGTATAAATGAGAAAGAAAGAGAACACAGCATATGCTTGCCAAAATTTTTATTGGGCTATATACAAATTTTTATTGGGCTGACAAAAGATTTGAAAACGCTTATGAAATTTTTATATGCGGGTTTATTTATTAAGTACATAGTGAAAAAAAAAGTCCGGACAATAATTAAAGATTTTATATTGAAATTTTAAACAAAGACAACAAAAAGGGAATTCCCACAGACAACAAAAAGTAAATTTTTTTTATCTTAAAATTTAACTTTTTTGGCTTATTGTTTAGAAATTCTTTGCTTGCAATAAACCTATTTAAATAATACGTCAAATAAAAACAAAAAAACAAGTTCACCTAAAATAAAAAAATATAAAAAC
This sequence comes from Argyra leucocephala, assembly GCA_963942445.1. NCBI lineage: Eukaryota > Metazoa > Arthropoda > Insecta > Diptera > Dolichopodidae > Argyra > Argyra leucocephala. Next base: position 47,137,059 of record OZ012679.1, on the reverse strand, counting down.
AACAAAAACAAAAATAGAGTATCTATAATTATAATAGCCATGCATTTAAGGACATGCGCAGTAAGCACCTTCTCGTTTTATCACGTTTCTTCTTAATGAACTCTTACTATGAAAATAAGTTGTATATATGGCCGAAATGCGCATACGGGTTAAACAAATTTCTATTTGGTTCTATAATTTTCAAACTTTTAAGTAAAATAGAGCCATTTTGTGTCATTCAACATCTTATTATTTTTATACTATTCTGTATAATGTTATTATTATGTTCTGTTAAAAATTTTAAATTTGCCTTCAACTTAAATTATAATTACAAAACAGGGGCTTCTAGTCATTATATAATACACAACATGAACGACGTGGGGAGTAAAAAGTCAAGAATAATGGAATAGTAAATTATTTACACCACAAAAATATTTTAGCAAGTTCTTGGTGGTGATTACTTAAAACATTTAATAAATAATAGTTACACCATATAAACGACGGTTATTTCCGAGTAGAGCGACATCTATACTCTAAAATAAATTTCAATCAGAGTATATTTTTAAAAAGATTTCATACAAATTCTTTCATTTTAAATAAACACACAAACTTAAAGAAAAAACTACAAAACGAAAACACAAACAAAAATTGAAAACAAAACAGAAAAACAAAAATCATGTCATACTCTTCAAAAATCATATAATAAATGTTAGTTCATTTGCTTCTGTTATTTAAACAAAATATATACAGTAAAACACGGTTATAGTTATTCCCTAAATTTTAGCAATATTTGTGACTTTAACCGTAGTTACAAAAATTCAATAAAATATCTTTCGTATAACAATTTTAAACTTTATTTTATTCATAAATAGGAATTCTGTTATGTAATCACAAAATATATATATAATAAAGAACAGAAAAAGACAAAATATAAATCAACTTTTTAATAAAATAATTCCCTTTTGGCTTTTTTTCTATACTACAATATATAACATTTGACATCGATTATATGAACTTATGAAGTTTATTACTTTTAATATTTAGTTAATATTATATCAATAATTTAGTCAATAAGAAAAAAATTAATTTTAAATTTACAGTTTTTAATTATACAAATTTTTATATTAGATGTATTTAAAATTCCAATAATTATTATTAAATATAAATATTATATATCGCCCTAGGCCCCTAATATGTTACCTAATTATTTAAGTAATCGATTAATTATGTGGAATATATTCACCATATTATTCGCTAAGAAATATTTTCAATTTTAGATTAAACTTCTTTAGAAAAGAAAGTAGAAAAATATTATAATGCTAAATGTATAATGGCTTGAAGATGAACATCATCTGGCGTAGATGGCATACTTATTGTGTTAATAAAAATTCTATCGGTTAAGGTCATAGATAAATATGTAATATTATTTAATATAATATAAATAATATAATATCATTGAACTACTGCTATTTCCCTAAAATATGAAAAACAGCTAAAGTTGTGATGCTAAAAAAACCGGATAAGGAGACTACAAACCCCAAAAATTACAGACCAATCAGCCTATTTCCCAATATCAGCAAGGTGTATGAAACTATAATTAATGATGAAATAATAAAATTAGTAAACGATAGTCAGCTTTTATCTGAAAATCAATTTTGGTTTAGAAATAATCATAGCATTATGCACGCTATAAATAAACTAATCTCCGATGTATGCTGGTACATAAATAATAAAGAAGGAGTATGCGCGTGCCTCATAGATTTAGAGAAGGTATTTAATAGTGTTTGGATTGATGGTCTGATATATATAAATTATTAATTTATCAATTTCTAAATAATTTAATAAGCTTAATAATTGATATGATATCCAACAATGAATTCTTAATAGCCAATAACTCAAATATTGAAAACAAATTCGTGATTAAAAATGGTTTACAACAGGGTACCGTTAACTCACCGATTCTCTTCTCATTGTATTTAACAGATTGGTTGGAACTGCTCGTAACTTCAAGGGTCCATATTACTCTATAGCATTTACTGACGATCTAATTATTTATGCCGCCGGTAATAGGGTAGCACAAATAACAACAAACGTTCAGAAACAGTTCAATCTTACTATAGATAAATGTGAATCAATTCTTTTCGTTGACAAAACCAACAGTAATATCAAAAAATTTTGGAAGAACTTTCAAATAAAAGCTTTGAACGACACCATAATTGACAGGAAAGATTTAGATTTTTAATTCATTTATTCATATTATAGTAAAATACAATACTTAAAAATATACATTTACTAAATAAAAATAATAAGAATAAATATAGGATCATTCGGATATTCATTAGAATATGTGATGAATGAAACTGCAAGCAAAAATACAAGCAATATACTTAGATGTTCTTTTGAACCAACATTTAAATTACATTGATAATGTTAAAACAAATTTGGAAAAGGGGACAAAATCATTTATCCAAAAAACTTTTGTATAAGAAAATTATCAACGAAGGAGTAAAAATTTTACCATATCAAACGCTCATTAGACCGGTTATTTAATATGCTGGACCCATTTGGCTCAACATAAGTGTAAAACAAGAAAATTTGAATGAAAATGCATAAGAGCCTTAGTAAATCTACACAGAAAACCCGAAACGGACTACAAACATTTTTATTCCAATAAGAGTGTTTGTACCAAAAAGCTAGTATCGTAAGATTCGAAAAAATTTTTGATAAAAAAAATTCGTAATCATTTTAATAGATCTCTTACCACAACGGAAAATGGTCTAATATCTCATATATATTACCAAAACGAAGAGTACATTAAACAGCATGAAAACGGATTTCACTATAACAGACGGGCTACATGCAAATGCATAGAATATAACCCGCACATTTTAGAGACAAATTCACTCAAATATGATATGCATATCCCAGATAAGGATAAAAAAATAATAAATACTCATCTGTGGTGGTTAAACCATAGGAGCATAGCTTTCAGTTAGATTATAGATATAGTTTAAGTTATTTAGGTTATTTCTAGGTTTTTAATAAGATAAATTTAATCAAGTTTTGGTTTTTTTTTATGTTTTTCAAAATATAGACAAACATAAAATATTTTTTTCGAAAACCCACGATCCCTATTCTTCTTTGCATTTGTTTACATTATTTATATTGGTCAAGGTGGCAAAAAATGTTTGTTCAAATTTAGTTTGTTGGTTTGTTCCCTTATGCTTAGTTCACTGATTCAGAACATTTTGTTCCGAACAATTTTGTTAAAAGAGAATTCTTATCATTGCGATTCATTGCTTCAGAACATTGTGTTCCGGACAAAAAAAAATTAAAACAGCAGACATTAACGTTTGAATTTGATTTGAATTAATTTTAAAATTTTTGTTTATTTCAATCTCAATATATCAAATCATTGTTCTTCAAATAAATAAAATAATATTGTTAATATACAATAATTTTTAATATAAAATAGTTGTCAATATATGAAATATTTACAAAATTGTGTAGAAGTGTTATAAATATTGGTTTTTCAATATTTTTATGAATTGTTTTTTTTTTTTTTTTGTTTATGCTTTGTAAATTGTAATGTGAAAAATGTCAAAAAATTCAAAATGACAGCAAAAAAAAATTGTTCCGAACACAAAGTTAAAGTTAAATCAACTTTTGTTCCGGAGAGAAAAAAATGTTCCGAACATTTTTGAAAATTGAGAGAATTAAAATTTTCATACAAAAAATATGCGCGCGCATGGGTTCGGAACATACGTTCTGAATCAGTGCATCAGGCATTATACGACGATGAATTCTGATCTTTTATTATTTTAATATTTTCGTTTTAAACTTTATTATTTTCTTATATACCTATTAAAAATATTAAATTATAATTACATTACAATAATATAAAATGTCATTAACATTTTTGTCAGTAATAATTTGAAGTTGCAAACATTATTATTTTTTATTAATTATATTAAATTATAGTAAACCTTAATATTTATTATATTGGTATACGATTATAAAATAATACTGAAGACAACATCTATTTACAAATCACAGAATTTAAAGAATATGATAACGTTCTTTTAGTTAGGTCTCCTAAAAATCTTATGCATAGTTGATATAATTTAGAAAATAATATTGTTAAATATTTAACCGAAATTTTTGTCGAAAATTTTTTTTCCAAAACAAAACTATTAATCGACGAATTTTTTTAAAAATTATAAACTTTTTTTTATTTAATTTCAGCTAACTTTTTTTGTTACTCTCTTTTGTTTACTATATTTTTTCTGTTTCTTGCACGTTAAATTCTTATTATTGTCTATTTCTTACAATTTTCAGCAAATTTGCATATTGATTTGTTTGCAAACAAATGAATACATACATCAATGCATAGCCATACTGCATAGCATATTCTAATTGGGATGGTCTGATTGATATTCTTTGATGAGAATTGAGAACTATGAGAAGAGAACTTGAAATTTTGTTTTTTGTTTTGTTGTTTGTATTTAAATAAGAAAAAAAAATTGTTTTTTTGTTTTATTTTATTTCTGATCAGAGCAATAAGTAATTACATGTCGTATAATCTACAACAACAAAATCCACATATTATTATTCTTATTATCCTCTACGTCTACGTGTATATTGTCTGTATATTTCTAAAAAACAAAAGAAAAACAGAAAAAAAAATTTTATTTGTACCTATATTTAGAATGTATATAAATGTATGTATATATATTAATAACATTAGTGACTCACAATTTAATGTGACGCGAGTTTATAACATTTTCCTCACCAACGTCTTATAAGTAACTTTCACTTACAAAAAAAACGGTTTGAAGATGTTTAATGAACTACTATAAAAGTTTAAAAAAATTAAATGGATTTTACAAAAATTAAATATTATGTAAGTTCAATATATAAAATTAAAATTTAGTTAAGTATATTAAGTATATTACAATCAATTTATATTGGTACAAATGAAAAAGTAGCTATTTTAAAGCTAAAAATATAATAAAAAAAACTTTAATACAAATGTTACTTTGATATCATTTTGATATAATGAATAACAGATCTAGAACCTAGATCAATGAAATAATTTAAATAAAGAGATAAAATAACTCTGCTCGTTAATTAAGAATATTTCCCAATTTTTGGTCAACAACGAATATCTCCCACATACATCAATATTATTCACATCTTTTATTTATCCTTCTTTAATTTTCAATAAAAATTTTATAACTCAAAAATAAATTATTATAAATCCGATTTCAATTTTAAAATAATATTATTTACATACAAATTTTGGATTCATTTTACATATTATTTAAGCTCTTCAAATCCTTCAAATATGTATATTCAACAATTATTATTGTTTTTTTTTTCATTCTCATAACTTAAAATTTGAAACAAAAAAATCAATTCATCTGGTATGAAATTGGAATGTTTAAAAATTATTGGTATTAAATATTAAATTATAAAACAGAAATAATCAAAATTTAAATTTAATATTTTTTAAAGACCCGCGCTCAATAAATGTATATATGTAATAAAAATGGACATAAAATCAGCATCAATAATCGAATAATCTGAATTCATCGCATTTTACATATTATGTCACAGTCGATATATTATTATGTATCGTCCCGCATTTGTTAGTGAAACTGAGAATATAACTCTAATTTATGAGTAAATATTATATTTTACCTTTCTAAAAATCAATATAATAAAAGAAAAAAAATATTTTTTTTAAATTATGTAATGATAACAGGTAAAAAAGTAAAACAAAAAAAAAATTAACAAAAATAAAAAATTAATTTACATAAAACATTCGAAAACATAATTAGGGTTTTTTTTTTGTTGTATTTTTAAAGACATTTGATCATAACCATTTTAGGAAGTCTATGCAAGTGTTTTGAACTTCAGAAGATACCAAAATATAAAAACAAAACCGTTTACTTAAAACAAATAATAAAAAAATATAGCTATTAATTTTTTTTTTTTAATTTTATTAGTTTTTCCATTTTTAAAATCTTGCGCAACAATAATCATCAAAATTTAAAAAAAAAATAAATATAAAATAAGAAAATAAATTCTTCATAATAGTAGATAGTGGACAAAAAATAAAATAAAATTAGTCAATTCAAATGGATAAGATGAAATGGATTAGTAACAAATTATTGGTATAGTACTTACATACCTACCTTACCTACCTAACATACATCTTCAATCATTTAAAAGTAAAAGTTTTAATTATGTCAACACACAACTTTGTGATTTTAGTAGGTACACTAAATTTATAAAATAGTATAACGTTAAAAAAACAGTTATTTTTATTTATTTTAATTATATATTTTATAACGCGTGTGCTAACTAGTTACTTAAATATATACCTATAACTACTAAGGTGTTCGACAACTTTTTTTATACTTTGATGGCAATTTTACATCTTAATTTTTTGTTGAAAGGTAAAATAATTGCAATTAGTTATGTTATAATAAAATTTAAAGTTTTTTTAATGCATTATTAATTAGCTAACAGTATTTTAGATTTCTCTCTTGCTCTCCCTGGTTTTCTATCTGTTTCTTTTTGCCTTTCACTATGTGGCTCTCTCTTTGCGTGTTTCTGTATTTCATTTCTTTCTGTACGTTCGGCATCGGTCGGCCGGTGTCTCTCTCTGTCTATTTTTCTGTCTCTCTCTCTCTTTCTTTCACTCTCATTTTAGCTAAAAATGACTCTGAATTAATACGTTCATGGAAAAAATAACTTATTTTAATTAATTAATATTTCTGTTAAATTAATTAATAAAAGTTCTGTTCACAAACAACAAAAAATTAAAATTTAAAAACCAACAGCCCCGAAACATTGAACCCGGCCACCATATAAGTGTAAATATATATATATATCTACCCAAATTTGAGAAAATCAAAACCAAATTGTTCCTTTGTTGCTGCTAGTTCTTTATTCGTATTTCGTATGCAAAAATAAAACTCGTATAGAATATTATATAAAACTCGCAATAGATTTTAATTAAGGCAAATGGTTGGATGGAAATTCCTGCATTATATAACCTTTAAAAAAAATAAGTAGTAAATGCTATAAGACAACTATATAAGACTCCCGACGAGGACGGATAAGGTATTATTATAATGATGTTGTGTTAGAAAAAACGCGATTAATATTGCTATAAGAGTGTTCTGATAACAATTGCGGGAGTTGTTGTAATGGAATTTTCAACAAGTGCTACAGAAATGTTATTCTAACCCTAAAAGTGCGTTAACCTATTACAAAAGTTTTGTTATAACAACAGAATTTCTACAATAGCAATATAGTAGTATTATTTTGCTTTTATTCCCAGAATAATACTGATATTACTATATGATGACTATAAGGGCACTTTCATATAAACAAAGTGACACTATAAGTACTAGTATAAAAAAATATGTTTAACTTACAATTGGAAGTTAATTTTTGCCTAAATTAGTTGTGTAAAATAGTAGAAAATAAAACAAGTTAACCTAGTTATTTTAAAATGTTGATTTCTAAATGCCGTCGAGTAATACACGAAAGTATCTAAAAATAAAACTTAAGTGTATAATTCGTTGATGGAAGGGCTGACAGCGAAAACTATGAATAACTACCAAACTTAAAAAGAAATCATGGCACATTCTTAATTGCATGTATTACAAAATTTGAATAATTAAATGATTGCAGAGGTTTGTGGCTACACTAATTAACTCGTTATTTTCATTTATTAACCGGAAAAAAGGGTAGCAAAATCATATTTTAATAAATATGTTAAAATTACTTAAGCCAATTAACTAAATGCCATTTCAATTACATTTCGAAATCAATAATAATTCTCATATTTCAATTATTTCGATATTTTCATAAAAAATTAAAAAAAAAAATTAAATCAGAAAAATTTCAAGAATTTGTTATCCTTTACAATCACATCAAACCTAATTAAAACTGAAAACATGATTTAAAAGCTACACGGCTATAAGCTTCTAAGAAGATTAATTATATTATTAAGTGTCTGGAATAATGCAACACCTAATTAACAAGGACAACTTAAAAACTTAATCTCTTAACTCAAAACGAAATTTAAAAAAAAAAAAATAAAAAAAATTTCTGACCAATTCTACCAAAGAAAAATAAAAAAAAAAATAAAAAAAAAAATAAAAGGAAAACCTGTTAAACAAGTCGAAATTTTTCTACTGAGCTGGAAGCTTTTTTTTGTCTCAATTTTTTTTTATTTTTTAACTCTTTGCAAAATTTTGTACACAACACAGTTAAGAGGGATTTTTTGTGAATTTAAGAAAAGAAAAACAAAATAAATTTTATTTAAGAGTTGAATATTTCAACTCTAGGTTATGCCAAACATGTTGAATATTTAAACTCTAAGTTATCTTCAAGTCTAGCTTGACTAAATCAAGTAGAAATTCATTAATTGTGTATGGTCTTAATAGTTGCTTGCTGCCTATCTCATTATAATTTTTTTATGTTCTGGAATAATGAATTTTTGTTATGGTCAATCTCATTATCTTAAAATAATTTTGGAAATATATATATGTAGTTTTAGAAGCGAAGTCTATAGTTCAAATAAAACCAAAAATATGAAAATATGACCCACAGTATATTTGACCATGTAACAATATGAATAAAAAGTATAAGCAGTCCTTAAAATAATTATTGTCAATCAAGATACCATTCTTATATGGTTCTATTTAATAAACTAATTCCCCCCCTCCCCTCCCAATAAATTTGAAGTAGGGAAAGTCGCCATGTTACTACATCTAACATAATACATTTCTATATTAGGTATAAAATTTAATATGTTAAATGGTAAATGCGCTAAATGGTAAAGAAGACTTGAATTCATTTTTTGGTTGGTGCATACTAAATAACCTCTTACTTAATATCGATAAATGTACACAAATTAGCTTCACTCGGCAATTTTCTGTTATACTTGGTAGCTACACTTTCGAAGCCAAAGACGTTAAAAGAGTCTCCAAATTTAAGGCCTTAGGTGTATTTTTTGATGAGAAAATTTCATTCAAAAATCATTTTAATGTGATTATTAACAAATCTAATTCCTTAAAAGATGGTCGAAACAGTTTGATGACCATATATTATCATCCAAATCTGGAGTATGCAAGCCCTTTTTGGTTACCATTTCATTGCAATCATATCGATAGATTAGAAGCATTCCAAAATCATTTTCTTCGTTTTGCCCTGCGTAGCTTACTCTGGTCTAATCCTAGTATACAAGCCGATAAAAAGTATGATTAAATTAAATTTGTTAGGGTCCCGAACAGTTGTAGCTGATATTGTGTTCTTAGTTCAAGTTTGCTGGAACTGGATTAATTGATTAACTAACTATTAAACAACTTATCATCCCCCACTTGAATACAATAAGTACTCCTTTTCGATCAGAAAATGTCTTTAACTTGATATTTCACCGAACCAACTACGGCAAATATGAAACAGTTAATAGAATGCTTATGGCAGTTCGTTTTCTTTATATTGATTTTTCATTTAACAAATTCAAGTTAAAAAAATCTTTATATTTACAGTTATCCTAACAATACCAACTCTACCGTTTAGACCAAGATATTATAATATAGAAAATATATACATTCATACTTGTAATAACTCACTTTTAATTTTAATTTTTATTTGTTTTTTTATATATAATTTCAGTTGCTTATTGGACTACGTTTTTTGAAATATGTTTGATTTAAACATAATGAATAAATAAATAAGACCACATTATGATTGATCAAGAAGAATATGTAGTTAAAATTATATATCTTCAGCAGGAAATTGTATACGGTTAAAAAACGAAAAAATAGTCTAGTTCACCTAAGTATTAGGTGACATTCACATTAACGTCACATTAATTCACTAATATGAAAAATAGATTGTTAAGTCATATTGATAGCTGAAAACTAGGTACGTAACAACAGCTACATGTTAAGATCAAAATTACAAGTGATCTAATAAATGGTTCTCATCCATGAACACGATCATTACCTTACAAACAGAGAACAAATAAAAACTACAGTCATGAAACTTCAAGAAGCTTTGCAAACATTGTAAAAAGTTGTTTATAAATTCTAGAATCATTTGCAAAATAAAGCCAAAGAAATTGAAAAATGCTTAATAGATATATTTTTTGAATATTTCAATCTATCAACAAGTATAAATGATACTATTGTGACTTCAACATTGCATCCCGCAATTGAATAATGTTGGATGAACGTTTATTTTTATTTCAAAAGTAATTCAAAAAATTTGAATTATTTTTGGTAAGGCATTAAATATATGTAATGCATTATTTTTAAATATATAATACATTATATTCAATGCATTTTATTAAATAAATAATTAAAAAAAATTAATTTAAATACATTATATGAAAAAATAATGGATTAGATTAATTCTAAAAATAATGTTAATCTAAGCGTAATGCATTATGGAAATAATGCATTAATTGCTATCTCTGTTGAAATAGAACTATAGGTAATGGTATGTAAAATTGATAATGTATTATTTCAATACATTTTATTAAATAAATAATTAAAAAAACTAATTTTAATACATTATATAAAAAAATATAATGGATTAGTTTAATTCTAAAAATAATATTAATGTAAACGTAATGCATTATAGAAATAATGCATTAATTGCTATCTCCTTTAAAATAGAACTATAGGTAATGGCATGTAAAATTGAGCATGTATTATTTCAATACATTTTATTAAATAAATAATTTAGAAAATTAATTTTAATACATTATATGAAAAAATAATGGATTAGCTTAATTCTAAAAATAATGTTAATGTAAACGTAATGCATTATGGAAATAATAATGTAATGGTATGTAAAGTAGGTAATGGTATGTAAAGTAAATTATTGTCATTACTATTGCTTGTAATGCTACTTCAAAATGAATACCATTGCAATTAAAATAATGCATTATTTAAATATACCAAATTGTTTTTGAATAAAAAATAATTTTTTTGTATTACTTTACATTATTTTAAATTACTTTTGGCATTATTTTATATTTTTTTTTAAGTTGTTTTACTTATATCTTCTAAAATATCAAATTCAAACCAAATATCAATAAACCAAGCAATTTGAAGTAATACTGACATATACTGCAGTAATTTAAAAGTAATTCAGTAAAAATAATGCATTAAATTAATGGTAATGCTCTTAATTTTTCAGAAGCATTACAAGTGTAATGATAATGGTAATCAATTTATTTACCATTACAATGTAATACTACTTAAATTTTAATGATTCTTTTTAAATCTCTGATTATTATAGACTGAGATACATACAACTGAAACAACTTAGTTTTTTTATTTTTACAACATAACATGTTGATTAATACAACAAAGAAAATTGCTTTAATCAACATAAACAAACCGAAATAAATTGAAAAATAAAAACATTAAAATAAAATTTTGAAATTCTTTTATTTCTAAAGATAATTACAAACCTATAATCAAATCTATTATATGTATCTATTATATCTCTAAGCATTTTTTTTTTATTATGCTTTCAAAGTACATTAGACAGAAATATGCAATTATGTATAATTTTTTTTTCTAGTTAATTGCAAACTCTTACGTTACTCAATGACTTGAGCCAGAGCAAGCAATTTTTTTTTTTGTTTTTTTAAAGAATTTTTGCAGGTGGTAAAATTAAATTATAACAACAATAATAAAAAATAAATAATAATAATAGCAACAAAAATTAAAAGTTGTCTCGACAACCTTCATTAATTTCAACAATAGAATTTAAAATGCGCAAAATTTTTAAGATATTAGTTTTAATATTTATTTATCATAGAAATTGATGCAAAAATAAAAAAAATTAGAATTACAAAAAAAAAAATAAACCTAAACTCTTAAACCTAAAATAGAATTTCATTTCAAATTGGTATTATAATTTTGATTTTTAGTTTATGAATTTATTTTCAATTGTTTGTAAATTTGTGATATTTAATTATTTACAATTTATTTTAAATATTTACAATTTACATATTACAGTTTAAGGACGAAAAGGACATTTGAAAACATCCTTGTTATTTTAGAGATTCAGTATATCTATTAACCATTATATCTATTAGATATATAAATTCGGTAAGATAACGGTCTGAAAAATATTTTCACGTTTATTTAATGGTGGTAGGTGCTGTCGTTGTGGAGATATTGTAGTTCAACTTATCAAATTTAAAAAAAAACAACCATCTTTCGTATCTTTCTTTAAAATTGAAATATCTTAAGATTTTACCAAAACGACACCCCAATATATATACATTATAGCCCATGTTTATACGAGGCAGAAATTTACCCCAGATCTGCCGCAGAAGTCTGCCTTTTATGTTCATACGTAAAAAAAAAGTGGTAGATTTCTGCCATTGTGGCTGTCAGCTGATTGAAATATCAAGATGGCCGAAAATAAAATTATTGACAAAGAAATAAATAAATAAATTTTTATTATTAACTATAATGTCAATCCAATACTTTACCTATATAATTTATATATTTTTTATTTTATTATTTTTCTAAATGAAGTTGTTATTAACAATTTCCTTGCATTTTGTGTACAAAAATAATAAAAATGTTTTGACACTGACATATATTCACAGAAAAAAAAGCAAACGTCAAAAATCTACCTAATTTCTAATTAAAATCTATCTAATTTCCCCCAAAATCACCCTTCATCCAAAAGTTTTGGTAGATTTCTACCACTTTTCTGCCGTATAAACATGCGTATTGGAAATATCTCTTTTTTTGCTACAACTCATACGCATCTACATAGGTATTTTATGTTTATACTCTATAAAGTAAAGTTCAAGAAATACAAGCATTTATTTAAAAAACAAATTGTTCTTTTACCTTTTCTATTTGTCGGACTTTTATGAAATAACAGTCTTCTGTAGTATAAATATCTGACCAGCGTATGACCAAATCATTGTATCACGTTGCCACCTTTTTAAAGATATATAAATCCTTAGTGGTGCATTTGGTCCTTTAGTCACAAAAAAAATATTTGAAAATATTCTTGTTGTGTTAGGTTTTTGTATATAAACCGTTTGATCTATAGATACATTAATTACATATAAATATTATTTTTATCTAGCAAGATAACAACCTGAAAAATATTTTAACGTTTATTTAATGATAATATGTGCTGTCATTGTGGAGATATTTCAGTTGAAAAACAACTTTGAACTACAATATATCTACAACGGCGGCACCTACCATCATTAAATAAAAATGTTAAAATATTTTTCAGACCGTTATCTTACTAAATAAAGAATCTATATATATATATATCTATACACTTGCAGACCAACTACTATACATCTATAGACCAACAGATATGATATACAAAATGTGGCTTATATACAAAAACAATAAAACAACAAGGATGCTTTTAAATGTCCTTTTCGCCCTTGAAGGATAAGATGCGCCATTAAAGATGTATAGTTTTGTTAATTTGGAAACACCGGGTATCCTTGATATGTACTCATTTGGTCCTACTGGGCTACAAAATTTACTTCAGAATCCCCCCAATTTATTTACAATAGTCAATGCTTAGATTTGGATATTTTGATGCACAATTATCATTTGAGATGATAATTTAGAAAATCTAGTTATATTTGATCCTGATTAGGTATACGGAAATTATTATTTTTAGAAATTTTTAGTTTTTGATCATTGACTTTATACGAGTTACGAATAACAAATATTATTTGTTAAGAACTCAATTTTCTCAATTTTACGTAGTTTACGTACAATCAATGAAATTTGATTATTCTTTTACTAAAATAAAATACTGATTGGTTTTATTACCACAACAATTTACTATATTGTGACAATAATCCCAACTTGTTTACTTTTGTAAGATAATTGGTAAACAACAGTAAGCCATACACACAGATATTTACTCGTGTCTACAACTAATGTCTATTTACTCGTGTCTACATCAAATGTCTACAACTAATATGAAAAATAAAATACAAAGTAGAAAAACCAACTGATATATACATACAAAAAACATACACTATATAGTTACATATGAGTGAGTACGATTAAACTTGGCATGTGCATGATAATAAAACTGTTCAGTCCATGCACGCATACTTCTCCGCATGTTTACTCATAAGTAAACTTTCTTTCGTTCTTTAGACCTAACTTGCCATACTTAAGTAAACTTATGTGAATGACAAACTCATCTACGCTCTTATGGGTTTGCATATAATCAATTAGCCGTACATAAGTTAACTTCGTTAAGTTTCAGTTTCGTTAAAAAAATTATTTTTCGTTCTACTTAACCTGGTACGATTCAGTTCGTAAGTTACTTCAGTAAAATGGCGTTTGAATGAAATTACATTCGATTTGTGGATTAAAATCAATATAAATAAAAGAAAAGATTATAATGTATATATGTTAATGTTATTATTTAAATTAAAAAAAGTAAACAATTGATGTATCAAATTTTATTTTCAGATTGAAACACAAATGGATTTTATGTTTATTTTTACCAGTCGTAACATATTAAGTTGGCTAGTTAACCTTAAGTAGCTTTAAGTTTTGACGTACGCTTAACTAAAAGTATTAAGTTAACTTAAGTACAGCTAATCAGGCCTTTTCGCTCAGGCATTAAAATTTTACACGATTATTTGGGCTAAAACAGTAGTGTGTGTGTGATATGCTAATAAAGAGAACTAAGCAGTTATATTTTGAAAAATTAGAAATAGAGATTAGTTTTCTGTATTGTTGTTAGTTCATTTATTTACATGTTTTTTTTTTTAAGTTTACAACAACCCTTCTGATACAGTGAGTCTTTATCTCAAATATGATGATGTTGATGTGATGATATTTTTGAAAGTTTGTATAACGTCCGAGATTTCAGGTCAACGATATTCAACGTAATCTGAGCATATTTATATGCAGATTTACTGTTTTTTAAAATAATTACATTGACTTGAATATATTTACGAATTCGTATGAAAAATGTTGTTAACTTGTTAACACCGTCAAGCATATTTTTTAATTATGGTTGCCTAATTTTTATGTTTCTAGCAACCCTTATCAACATTGCATTTGTTTTTGTTCGAAAGTGGGAAAAAAATATCTATACAGAAAAATAGCCAAATAGATGCCTGCGAATTAATATTTAAAAGTATATAAAATAACTCTTAGTTGAAATTCAATAATGTTGATTAAAATTAATTTCCATACAAGTTCATTGTCCATACTGTTGTGCCTATTATCCTATTAATAACTTAAATCATATATTTTTGCCTACCTACTTACAAATATTGATGAGTGTGTTTGTGTGTATATCCAATTTGACATATTTAATATGCGCATATGTTAATAATTTTAATTTATATTTTGATTATTATTAATAGATAAATATACTCGAAGAAAAAAAATATTTTCAAATAATTTATGTAGATAGCTATATTTTATTTAAATTTTGAATAGATTTTTTAATAAATAAGAACTTTTGTTTATAAAAAAAAATACAGGTAAATTATTTATTTTCTTTTATATATTATTTTTTTATTTTTAAATATAATAGAGTTATATTAATTTTGTACAATGATATCATTTTAAAAATTAAACATTTCTAATAAAAACAAAAAAACAATACCCAATTGAAACTCTGGTTTTTTTTCTAACCAGATTTCAATTAAAAGTGATGACATCGGTTAATCAAATTTTCTTTAGAAATTAAAAAGCAAAATGTCCTGCTATGCTATTTTTAAATATTATCTTGAAAGAGCTAATACGAGTTCAAGGTTAAATTTTCTGCGAGTCTGGTAATATTGGGATGTATGTCTAGTAAAGGAGTAAGACAGTTTTGCTTCATTATTTAAAAAAAAATTAACGTAATGGAATGTCCATCATCAAGTCCGGACCTAAATTAAATTGAAAATTTTGTGAAATATTGTCCTCTTGCCGTCTGACAAAATATAAATTGAAGTAAATACTGACGCAAATGAGATCTGAAATAACATCAGAGGATTGGCAAAAGTGGTATTAATCGTAGCAAACAAGAATGGAGTGATTTTACTCAGTACTAATGTATATCGTACAAACTTAAATGAATTGCTGTTTTTGTTTTATAAATTAGTATTACTTCGTTTATAACAATTTTAGAACCAAATCCGAGCATTACACTTCTAAATATAAAAAAAAGTGTGGTCATATCGCAGACGACCATTTTTAACATATTAAGAGAATTGTAAATAACATTCAAATTGATTGCAATTGAATTAGACAGAATGAATAGTAAAAGGACAATATAGAATTAAAAAAAATGTATGCAATAGAACTTATTCAGTGGACACCAAATGAAAGAGAAAAACTAATTTTTATTGATGAATGTGGTTTTAATCTCTATCATTGTAGGTCACATCTAAGGCTGATACTAAAGCACATATTTTGTTGCCTCTTGCCTACCACAAGGAGACGAAATACGAAATGTTTCACTAATTGCGGCAATAAATACGTCTGGTATATGGTGTATTTCAAAATTATATTTAATGCATCTGTAAATGCTGATCGGTTTAAAATATTTTTACGAGAACTACTTACTAGAAAACATTGATATTACTATACAAATATAAGATATAGCTTTCTGATTATGGATAATGCCAAAATCCATAAAGGAAGAAACATCCAAAGTATGATTGCGGATAGTGGCTCTATTTTAAAATTTTTACCACCGTATTAAACGATGCCTAATCCGATAGAAAAACCATTAATCAATTGTATTCAACAGATTGCAGCAATTATGTAATGGATATGATATTTAGGATTCCACAAACTGTACAGTGACAGCCATTTCATTAAATCATTTTCGTCATTTGCGTCATTTGCGTCATTTGCGTCAATATCGTCATTTGCGTCAATTGCATCAATTGCGTCATTTGATGTTCTTTGGTATGTACTAGATACTGTAATGTCTTTGTAATTAATATATGCTACACTCTTTCACCCATACAATCAATTTACTGGAGCTCTACTCGAAACATAGTTCAGACTATTACATTCAACATACTGAAAAATGACAGTTTAAAAAACTTTTATTGAACAGGTCGAATATGGTAAGGCATTCAAACTAAATTAAGTAAGACTTAAGTACGTTTTTTTCATTGATATAAATATTATATATATTATTTTTTCAATTCTTAAGTTGTTTTTAACTATTTTTTTTTGGATTTTAATTGATTTCAGATACAAGAAAAAATATTTACTTGGATTGGTTTTACTACAGAATTAAAGAAGACCTATGGAGAGACACTTTTCGGTTTTAAATCGAAATATCATTTATTAGGTGCCTATTTATTTATTTATTTCAATTCTCAAATAGAGCAGTGCACATCAATGTTCTCATCAATTTAATGTTCATATATTGACAATTGAAATTGATAAGCTATTACACATCAATGTTGAACTCATTCATTTTTGTATCACTTTTTTGACATTTTGACATGTCCATTTTGCAATGACATCCTGTGGAAGTATACTAAATATTATAATAATTTCGAAACACATATGAATGACATTGAAAATATATTATTTTGACAAATGTTTTTGACTTCAATTAAAAAGTTAATTTTGAATGTAAAGTGTTGTGTACAAAACACAACAAATTATTTTTGTGCACATTTTAATAATATATCAACTGTTTTGTTACAATAAATATTGTAATTATTAAATTAAAAAATATAAAAATTGGTCTTGTTAGAATTACATTATAAATTAACACCATAAAAATATCTGCACATTTCCAAAAAACAAACCATTTTTTCACTCAGCTCCTTTGACACTAAAACATGATGGAAACATGACACGAGAACCTTGATGGAAAATTGATGAGAGTGGAACTACCATTCATTTTTTTCTCATCAATACATTGACAATATATTAACTTGATGAAAACATTGATGTATAATAGGGATGCTAGACAGTATATAGAAACATTTTATCGCACCTTACAATCGCTAAAGGTAGGTCTGAATGGGTTAATTTTTTTTGTTTTTATAATTTTTCTATATACATTTTGTAAACTAAACTTGTACATATTTTAAAAGACTAAATCTTGCTTGATCAATTTGATGAGATGAATAATTAAATAAATAAAATAATTGAAGTAATAAATAAAATAATTTAAATGCCTTGAAGTGTAAATATTACAAAATTTGAAATAATTTTACTTGTATTATCAATAAATGAATAATAGTTATACGTTTTAATGAAAATTAAGTTAGAGTGAATGAATTATTTTGTGTCAATGTTAAAAAAAATATGTTACAATTACGATTTTACTAAAGCTAGTTAGTTATATGATATAAAACTCAATCTATAGCATGATGGTAATATAAATACATATTCTAAATTTAAAAAAAAATCCATTACCATCACCATATTCAGTTGCATATAAATTTTAGCGATCTCCTAAAAAATCAAGAGTTAAACTAGTTGAAATTTAAGAAATATTTTCACCTATTTAGGAATACACATTAGTTACATTGAATTTTTATCTAATTTATTTAAATATTTCTTTAAAACATACAATTTTTTTTTTTGTGTAATAAAGTATATGTAATGTTGTTTGATTATTTTTACTAAATTTCACACATTTTTTAAATTTGAGGTCGAACCCGAAACATATTTTTAACTCAAACAATTTTGTTCCCATTTTGTTGATACTAAAGTAAAGTTTTACAATTACATATAAGTATTATAAAACATAATTTATTAAATAAATATTATAAAACTTACATTAATATTGCGTTTGATTTATACATAGTTTGAAATAGTAACACGTTTAAATTTTGAATCCACTTACCTAAAAAAAGAAAGAAAAAAATTGTTAACTATAGAAATTTTAATTTTAATATAAATTTTTTTACCTAGTTAATGTATGTCAGATTGCTGATAAAAATCTTTTAATTAAATTTAAAGCATAAAAACAAATAATTATACGGTAGAATATGGACATAAGCCTACTACACATAATTATATTGTGTACATTTTGCTAAATTTTTAATTAAATTTTCAGTATCAAAGGAAGACAACTTTCTAAAAATATAATTGTTTCCAAATTCAAATTTCTCAAATAAGTATTAACATTTTCTTAAATATATAAATAAAAATATAGTTAAAATGTTTAATATATAACTTATTTGTTTGATAACTTAGATAATACCCTTGACCGTTATGTAGTATTGATATCATAGTAAGACACTATAATACCTACATCTATGGTATTAGTATTGAAAACCCCCTGACAGACATCAATCTAGTATTATTTGAATTTTATTTGATTTCTATATCTACCTAAATAATAGTACATAAATAGTTCTTTCTTAGGCAGTTTGTTTTGATACTAACCTTAGTAAATGAAGCTTAAAATTAAAGCTGATGGATACTAACCCACTGGATGATGATCCAACCGCTTAGTAACATGAAACAAGCTTTCGTCTTACATGGAAAAGGGTCCTAATTTTTTTGCTGTACATTTATGTGCAGTAGAAATAATAAAATTAAATTGATTAAAATACTAAGTAAATACTACAGTATTGACACCATTACTCTGACATGTATGTAGTATAAACATAGTAATTATTTACAATACTATATATAATATCAATACTACATGACGTCATAGGGCATAATATCTTCAAGATACAAATTTTAGATATCTATAGACTTAGTAAAAATATGAATTATTAATCTTCGAGGTAATGGTGTATTTTTATCGATTATAGGCACACAAGTTGGATAGTATTTTTGCAGTGCCAGACAGTAACAAATAACTAGGATAGAAAGTTGATACAATTAAAAAAAATATAAAACTGACAAAAGTATGTATTTTTGCTATTCTTTAAAACATGTTCTTTTTTTTAAATTAAAGTTTTGCATTATCTTAAAGGTGCATTATCTTTTCATTTCCAAATCAAAATTGAATAAAAAACATAGCAATAAACAAATTAGATTAGGAATGCCTCTGTACATTGCATTGTCATTATTTCAAAAAAAAAAAATTAATAACTATTTTATTCAAAAAAATTATTAATCATGAATGACCATCAAGTGAGCGTAGACCGAAACGTCTCAGACCACTGGATTTAAGAACCAGGTGTATTTGAATTTGTTTAATTTAAAAAAAAATCAGATACTGGAGTTATAAAAAATGACTTATTGCCGTTTTCAACTGCAAAATTAACATTGGTCAAATCATGGTGATGGGAAGAAATTAGAATTTAACTCATCAAATTGATTTTAACGTTCTAAAATGTAAATATCTACTTATCGCTTTGACAAAATTATAATACAAAATATATTTGTTTAGAAATTAAAAACTTTATTTTTCACTTTTTAACTTAGGTTTTACATTTTTATTTTTAAATAAATAAAATTAGTATATAAATGTTTTACTAAATGGAAATTTTGTTTGGTTTTTATAACTCACATATTATTTTTTTGAAATCTACATAATATGAGCTTTTCAAATTCGAACTATTCATTAGAGTTGTCTGTATAGAGTAACGTTATGACAGCTTCAGTAGTTTTGGAAGAACGAAACACTTCTCCAATTATAACTTTTTATAATTTCTACATTATAATCCTTGTCGAATTCAAAATCGAATAATTGACAAGCTGTGTCAAAATTACGAAACATTGTTAAATTTCAGATTTCAGTATGATTTGCAGAAGATTCCATACATAATACAATTTTTAATTTTCAAACTCAATTCACAATACACATGAGGCGATTAGTCTCTACAATTGTATATATGTGAGCATCTGTTTTAGATGTACACAATTTACACAGTTTGTTCCAATATTCCAAAAATTTTCAAAATTAAAAAAAATTTAGAAAGCAAGCATGCAAATTAACATTCTCTCTCACAGTGTTATTTCTCTTTGTGTTAAAATAAAAATTTATAAACTTAAATAAATAAAAACAAATAAAATTTATATATTTATAAAAAATAAAATAAAAAGAAGTTAAATAATTGAATAACTACGATTTTGCCTGAAATGCTCCCTACAAAGTTCAATAAATTTACAGTAAGAAGTTGCAGACCTAATGACATTCGGCAACGTATTCAAAAGCACGGAAACCTTTTCAATGAAAAATAAATGCCCGAGTCTACCGTTATGGCGTAAGATTACTAAGTTCATACTCCTTGGTGATCTTCCAATAGTTATTTTGTCATGCAAATATGAAGGACCAGTTTTATAAATTACTAGCAAAGTTACCCGACGTTGTGCGGGTCGAATAAAAAATTAAAAAAAACTAACGATAACAAAACCAACAACACTACAACTTAAACTATACTTATATGAAAATCATTTCCTTGTAAACAATATTTCGGGGTTTTTCTGATATTTCCGAAATGAGTTATATGGCACCGACCTGACCCAGTCCAAATTTTCGACATCGGTAACAGTCTTTCTTTGTGAAGGACTATCTAACTGTAAATTTTCAATCCTGTAACACCTTAGGTTTTTGAAATATTCCTGATGGGTGCTAGGAGTTGCCAATTTTCGCCGTGTATAGCGAACAAACAAACAAACTTTCCTTTTTATAAGTATAGATTTTCTTCTTGTAACGTACATTAAAATCTATCAAATTAGTAAAGGTGAAGCCTAGTATTGTTTTAAAAACATCACAAATCCTACCTAATTTTCGACGATTAGTGACAAAACGAGTGGATGCATTATATATTATCATATTGATTCTGTTCATATGCACTGCACATGTCACAATACATGATGATTTTAAGAACCAAACACAACACAAGCTTTTACTTTAAATATTCATCAATATAGACGATAAATAACATATTGATGATAAATAAAATTAATGTCGCCATGCCAAATGAATGTTTTATTGAAAATAATATCCAAGTTTTTAGTCATATTGACAGACTCTACTATAGAATGGACAAGTTCGACTTTAGGAAGAATAGTAGTATCAATATATTTCTTACGTAAAGATTTAGAAGGATTACTTGCTTTTGCAATAGAATGTTTCCTAACTATTTTATTTTATTTATATTTTGAATTCTGTAGATTCTTTTAATTTAGTACTATTATTATATTTGTTTATTTTCTATTTTTAAGTTTTGAATTTTAGTTTTAATTAATTTACTATAATTGTAATGAATTCTAATATTTAATAAAATATAATAAATGAATAAAAAAAAAAAAATCCGTTATCTTTAGTCCAGAAAACAACTGTATCAAGTTCATCATTCATTTTTGCGATATAATTATGATTATTAGAAGGTGGATCACTAGTGTAAAGTTGAGCATCATTGGCATACAGTAATAAACAAAATAAACAGCAATGGGCCCAAAATTGATCCTTGTGGTACGCCACATAATACTGGTATCTTTTAGATACATAATTATGAATTAATTTCATGACGGAAGAGTCAAAATTGAATAAAAGTCTGAGTTTATTGAATAGATGATCATGTTTAACACAATCGAAGGCTTTTATGAAATCTAACAATAAAATAATGACTGCATGTTTTTTATCTATTTCATGGTAAAGTTATGACAAATAACATGGATTTAGTGATAACAAATTTCCAGAAGTGCAGATGATGTACTATATACATGTTGTCTCCTGAAATTAGATTGAAATTAAATAAAAGACTATTAGCACTAAGGAAAGCATTCATTTGTGCATAAAGCAATTTTTCAAAGATTTTAAATAGACATTAAAGAATGTTAATAGGTCATCTAATAAAAGATATTGTTGAATTAGATTTTTTGGGTACAGGAATGACTTTAACAAATTACCACACTTCGATCTTAATTTCAGTGGTCAAAATGGAATTATAAATATGGTTCGACACGGGAAGAATCATTTTTATAAAGCGAAGGGGAATTAAAACTTTCAAATTTTACTATTTTATAATGAAGGTGTGCTTCAATATCAGTTTAGCGTATATCTAATTGTAATAAAACTATATACTCGTGTAGATTTTGGTCATATTTTTTATTACATTGATTCCATTCAATTGTTATTTAATTAATTATGTAGAAGAATTCAACCATATTTGTTTAATTGCGTTATTATTATTATTTCATTATAATATTGACGTATATATAATGTTGCAGTTGAATGATTGCATCAGTCGAAGGTGTTTATAATGTTTTTTAATTAAATTTTTTTTTTATTTTTGTTTTTAAATTTACTTCAGTTATTTATAAAAAACAAAAAAAGTTAACATATTATACGATTGCAAAATATCAAATTCCATTATAGTTATCTATAGTTAGTAATACTGCTAATTTTTTTTTTATAATAATGTTATGTATTATTAAATTTAAATGTAATATAAGTTATGTATTTACTACATAATGATATTAAATATGGCTAAACTACTATACTTATACTGTTCACTGGCAGTAAAAGAAGCTGTATTTTAGTTTATAACCTATTATAATAAATTTAAAGTGAGTTCATATAATTTGATACCTCTTACATTATAATATGATTAGAGATAAGTAAGAATATGTATATGTATTCAAAATATCTGATCAAATTAAAATACATACTTATATATATTTTTTTTATTTAGATAATAATTTAGTTATATGAAATTCTTAGAAATTATTGAAGTATAAAATAAAATATTATGATAAAAACAACTTTTATGAATTTTCGGTTTTACTTAAATAAGAAATTTCATCTCAAAGTAGATTAGACATATTGTATATCTAAAGAAAGTACATGTGTAGTTATATAATTTAATTTAAAATTAAGTAATTCTATATTATAAACTAAATCTAATTTGATTTTTGATTTGCAATTTGGAAAATTAAATTAATCTAAATCAAATACTTGCAGCAATCTCTTATAAGCTCGTGATGAAAAACTTAACTTTCACCTACATTATGAGCATATGATCTAGAAGGCTCGTAAAATGTTGGGGTTTATTAAAAGAAGATAAAAAAAATTCAGGAACTTAGCAAAGACTAGAGTCATTTATTGTTCATTATTTCGATCTATTCTAGAAAATAGCTGCATTGTCTGTATAACGGGTGTACCAGAGCATGCGTATCAGCTTTTTAAGAGGAGCTGTTATTTCAAAAATTTAAAAAAAGCTTGTTAACTAAATCGAGGGTGGGAGGCTCTATTGATTGGTGGTATTTTCAACTTCTGGAAAGGACCGCAAATCGGTATTTTAAAACCAAAAATCGCCGAAACTGGCCGAAATCGAGATTTTCAAATGGAAAGGGGTACTGTTTCATGCAAATTCAGATTCTACGACAAAAAATAAGATATTTTTATTTAATTTTAAAATAATGGCTCCTTTCCCTCTTAAAAAGCTGATACGCATCATCTGGAGCACCCGGTATAATCCAGTAGAATTATACACCAAAAGCAATTTCTTTTATTCATCTTAAGACATCAATTTAATCCATTAGATTTTTCCAATCTTCAAACCTATTCCAGTAGACTTAATTTGTTAAATATGCTCACTTTATCATCGCGCAGATAAAATAATCACATTTTGCTCACCTTTGAAGTGCTAAAGTAATCAGCCTGATGTAGAATATCTAACCAACTAATAATTTTAAAATTAACGATAATTAATTAAAGTACCTAAGCATACACGAAATAATAAATATTTAGTGGAAAACACATGTAGAACAGATTATGGAAAAAATGAACCTATAAACAGAATGTTGTGTTACTTTCAAGAATGTCACTCATATTTTTTCACCCTGTACGTCACGTATCACTTTCAAACATAAACTGCAACAATAATTTTTTAATGAACAGGGTCACTAAACATTCTTCATATTGTGTATGAATAATAATTCCATCAAATGTATAAATAACTATTTTACTAACTTATATAAAAATTTGTTATTTATTATTGTATATTTTTGCCTTTTCTTTTTGTTTTTAATTAGGAGGCGATCCAAGCCAGAGTGGACCAACCGCCAATTTTTCAAGAAATTAGTTATTGTAATTTTCTTATTAGAAAATAAAAATTTATTTGATCGTGCAATGAAAAAAAAGTAAATATGAACGATGAAAATGATTGCAATTATTTATCTAAATGGACTAAACTGCTTGAAGTGATTAACCTTTTTTCTATTGCAATTTTATCTCTAAAATAATTTTTTTATATTTTTACATAGTCCATTTTGGCTCGGACCGCCTCGTTATATGTATACGTATATATAAAAAATATTTTAATTGTAGATAACCAATTTTTTGTTTCTAAATTTAATTTTATTTAAAATCAAAAATTATTGTCTTGCTTTGGTTTTTGAATAAATAAATAATTTAATTTTAATTCTGTAATTAATTAATATGTTGTGTAAAAAAAATTAATCATGTTAAAAATTATTTAAAGTTAAATGCTGTAAGAGCTCCCTAGTATTCGTTATAAAGATTGCCCAAAAATCTTCAGCAAAGTTTTTAGATAGTTTATTAATATATTTATATTTATTAATTCATTCCTTAACTACTCTCTAAAGTTCATAATATTATTGAATTAATTGATATGAAACTAAAGCAAAATAACATAACCAGAAATTTAATAAAACTACTTTCGAATAGAAAAAATCAAAAATTAAATTACTTAAAAGCTACATTAGAATAAAAAATAAAAAAAATAAAAGTTGTTTAATCACTTTTTATATTTTTTGATAAATAGTATCAAATGTCAATAGCTATACATATTCCTTTTTTTAAACAATATTTTTAATGTATATATATATATATATAAATGTAGTGGGAATGTATCAATTAGCTAATTTTCCCTTAATACTTAAATAATAGCTAGTATATAATACAATGTAAAAAAGAATAAAAAAACAAAATGAAAATACAAAGTTTAAAATACAAAATTTAAATTTAATTTTAGTGAAATAAAATGGTGAAAAGAAGGTATAGTAAAGAGAAAATATGAAAGAGTTAAAAAAAAACATTTTTCATTTTTTATCAAATATAAAAAAAATTATAAAAATTATTTTTCGTTCAGCATTGCAAAATAATACTATAATCAAACCATTACACCAAGCAATTCTTCAACATGATCAAAATTCAACTCTAAAAGCCACTGTTTCATTATTTTAAGAAATCTAAAAATAGATTTACATCTTCTTATATATATATACAAACGTAATCTGTTAAACAAGCGACAAGCAACAATACTATAAAATTTACGCAAACAATTAGTACGAAAAATAAAATATTATTAGTACGCAACCGATAATTACTAGAAAATCTGTTATTTAAGTAACCTGACCTAATGAAAAATTTTTTTAATACTTTGTAACAATACGAATGTCGAACGGGCAAGATCTTCGTGTCCTTGAAAAGCGGAAAACTATGATGCAAGCGTTGTTTATTACAAATTTTCCTTATAACATGTTTCTGTACAATAAATAGTGGTTGCAGCTTATTCTAATGTAATTTTTAATAATCCTCCCCAGCAGCTAATAACATATTGTAATTTCGATTGGAATATACCATAGTAAAATATCTTTAAAACTTCTTCAGAACAAAAATATTACAAATAGTAAAAACTAAGTAAAGTGGAACGAAAATAACTTTTTAACGTATGTGAAATCCAACTCATTTTATTATCAATAGTAGTTAATTCCTAAATATTTGAACTTGTGTACTATTTCTACGTCAAAACAATTATCGCTACAATTCAGATTACTATTGAATAAACAATTAAGATTGCATGCACAGTAATTTATTGTTAAATTATGCTTTTTACATTCTGGAGCATGGTATTTAACTTGCGCTTCAAAAGATTTTTAAGATGAAAAGTTGAAAAACATACTTTTGGTTTTATTACTTATTATTAACATATTATGAGCGAACCAATTTTTTAGCAAGTTTAAGTCATGGTTAATTAACAGACCAGATTTAATGGGCTATTTGATTCATACACACAGCAAAGGTCATTCGCAAAAGCAATTGTCTTACTTTTAAATTCTAATTCCAATAAAGAATTAATATATATATATATATATATTTCTGTCATTGTGGAAGCTATATAGCATCACAATGATGTTAAAACTAAATGAAGGTCCTGTACTGTACCTGTACTAAATGAAGGTTTGTACTGGCAAAATTATTTGAAAAAAAAAAAAACAAATCGATGGAATGATTCTTTATACCAATTTTGTTTCAAACAGAACACAGAATGAACGAACAGTGAAAAATGAAGGCCAGTGTGAGTAAAAGTGCATCATGTGTAACTTTTTCAGCCAATAACAGAATACATTTCATATCTCCACCAGTTTTTATAAATTGGATAATCATTCTGTAATCTAATGACATTATATAGGGAGTCAAGAGTCACATGAAGGAGATATATTAAAGCAAAAAGAGATCAACTAAAACTTAAGACAAACATCATTTATTGGGTTATTTGGAAATGGTTTATATTGTAATTTGAATGTTAACTAACTAGTTTATAATTTAAAACCAGATTTTAAAATGACTGTTGGCTATGGAGAAATACCTTTTTTATACTCTTGACAGTAACTTTGACAGTAACAAGTTTATACTACAATTTCTCCAATGTGTTTCGATCATTTATTTATTAAATTACTGGTTTAATCAATACACGAAATGTAAAAAACTACTACTATTCTACAATACCCTTCTTAAATAGAATAGCTCTATTTTATTTATTTAAATTGTTACCAGATTATCAATTATTTTTTGTCATTTATTTTATCCCAATGACAATGACCAGGACTGAAAAATTCATAAAGCCATTTATTTTTTGCTTCATCGGGAATGCAATAAAAATTTTAATAAAAAATCTAACTATAGATTACAAACGATAATATTTTTTATACTTAGTTCAACAAAAATATATTAAAATACAATAAAAATTCTAAAAATAAAGCTACATAGTAAAAATTTCACAAAATAAATTTTGTAAAATTAAAATATCATAATTTTCCACAAAAAAAAAAAATGAAATTACAGATGAGATATGTAAAATGTCATACTTGTCCAAAAAAATGTAAAGATAGCTGGCAAGGTAGTAGCTAATATAGTATAAAAAATCTAATCACTTAGCACTCTTCTTCCATCTTATATATAAAGAAGGGTATTTGTATGTATGTATGTTTGTGTCAGAACTCCTCCGAGACGCATGGACCAATTTCAATCAAATTTTACAGGATGTTTTTTTGTTACTTGGAATTGAACCCGTGATAGGTTGTTTTCCAAGATTCTGACTGGTTTCGATAGCTGCAATACAACTCCTAGCACCTAAAGAGCATATTTCAAAAACTAAAGGCGCTACAGAGCTGAAAATTTGAACACAGGTATTCTCTCAAAAGTAAAGAAATATGCCTTTACAATTTTTTCGAAATTTTGACTGCTTCAGGTAGCTGTCATACAACTACTAGCACTTGCCAAAAATATTTTAAAAACCAAAGCTGCTACAGAGCTGAAAATTTGCACACAGATATTCTCTCTCAATATGTCTTTTACCATTTTAAAAATTTTGACTGCTTCGAATAGCTGTGATACAACTCCTAGCTAATGAATTTACTCCTGAACTAATTTGTTGATGTGAATAACTTTTTAATTAGGTATATACCGGGTGTTCCAGAGCATGCGTATCAGCTTTTTAAGAGGGGAAGGAGCCTTTATTTTAAGATTTAGAAAAAAATTTGTTAACTAAATCGAGGGTGCTCTATCAACTGGTAATATTTTCAACTTTCGGAAAGGACCGTTGATCGGTTTTTTAAGATCAAAAATTACCGAAATTGGCTGAAATCGAGATTTTCAAATAGGAACGGGTATTTGTTAATGCAAATTCAGATTCTACGACAAAAAATAAGAAAATTATGTTAAATGATTTTTTTTTTGTTTTCTCAGTATTTTTCTTCAAAATTAATAACAATAAAACAAAAAAGCTCAATATTTTCCTTTGGTAAACTAAAGTTAATGATAATCATTTTTATAAATTAATTTGATTTTCATGTTATCATATTTTTTATCTCAGTTTTGGGTTCCTACAAAGTTTAAACAAAAAAAAAATAAAAAAAAACAAAAAAAAAATTTACTTTACAAAAGTTTCTTATTGCATTAATTCCCTTGTATTAAAAAGTACCACTTCCTATTTGAAATTCTCGATCTCGGCCAATTTCGGCGATTTTTGATCTTAAAAAACCGATTAGCGATCCTTTCCGAAAGTTGAAAATACCACCAATCGATAGAGCACCCTCGATTTAGTTAACAGATTTTTATCTAAATCTTAAAATAACGGCTCCTTCTTCTCTTAAAAAGCTGATACGTATGCTCTGGAACACCCGGTATATAGCAATATACAGAGCATATCACGATTTTTTGGTAAATTCTGTTAATCCATTTCGGCACGTTGGTCTACAGACTTTTCGTTTCGTTGTACCGTCTATAAAAAAAAAAAGAGTTGTGACCGATTGACTGGAAGCTTTGTAAAAATATTGTTTCTTGGCATAGAAGATGACTGGTTTGTTTGGTTTTTCACTGGTTGATCACTGGTTTTTGACCCCTTCCTACACGTCAATCTTGAAAAAACATTGCTAGAGGAGCTTCTATGGTCTTAAAAAAGGGAAAAACAAATTTTTATTAAATTGCAATAACCCGATTCGCCATGCTGGTCTAATAAGTTTTTTTCATTTTTTATTGCTCTGTCTCAATGCCTTGATCGATGGTTTTCAATCACGGTAGAGATATTTTTTGTACCAGAGGAGCCCACTGGAAAACCGTTCGGGCACATCGATTTGTCAAAAACTTTGTTGCAAGTAATTTGTTTTCACTTTCAAAGGAGAGTGCTATAATTTAAAAAAACTTAAAGCCAAATTTTGTACAATTCTTTTAATTCATTTTCGGGATAAATAGAAAATAATGACAATAAGAAAATAAAAGATAAAATAAGAGCTTTGGCAGGATGTGTTAATATCAATTCGGAATCGCTCGGTATGTATTTTTATCGCAAAAAAAAATTACATAATATTAAAAAATTTAAAAGAAATGCTAGAACATAGGGCAATATTTTCTTATTTCATCAGTTCAATTCACGCAACTACCTACAACAGCCAACCAATGCTTACTAAAAAAGAAACATCAAATAATATTTTCCGTTCCAAATTAAAAACAAAAAAAGTTCTTAAAACATTCCCAATATCTCGGGCAACGCCGGTAACTCGCTACTTGCTAGTATATACACAAAGCACATGTACATTTATTACAAACTAGCATGCGAGTTACCATTCAATGTAAAGCCGGGGCTAGGAACAAAAATGGTGCTTGAAATGATAAACATGGCAGTGTTAAGAAATTGTATTTCCAGTCGTAATTTGTAATACTACTTAAATGAAAGTATAACATAATATTAAAATTTGATTTTTTGGTGCTTGCGCCTTTTTCTTCTTAGCATGGCAGTGTAGATTTCTCGATTAGTACTAACAATTTTCATTTTTTTTTTTAAATAAATTTCTCACACCTTCTTTAAGAAGACTTTAAAAATATTCTAAATAAATAATCTAAAATAAATTGATGTTTACATATATTTTGTTGTTGTTTTTTTTTTTTTTTATAAAAATTAAGATGAAATTGAGGAAACTGCGAGAATCTAATGATTCTCATAACAAATAATTTATTTACAAAACATAATTCAAAATTATATTCTTGTTAATAGGTTTGGGAAGGGGTGAAAATGATTTCATTGAAATGAAAATAATTTTAATTTATTGATAGAAAATATTTTGTTTAAAGTTTTGTTTTTTGGTTATTTTGTTTTGTTTTATTTTCAATACGTAACAAAACATTAGGTGGAAACCTTTGAGTACTTTTATTTGGCCAAGGCTAGTATTTTCAATTAATAATAATATAAATTATAATTAAGATTAACATTTGTTACTAACTGGTGTCTTTTGTTTCTTATTTACTGTGTGTGTGTTGGAAGTACGTATAGAGTGTTATACAAAAACAAAATATAAACAAAATTAAAAACATTTCAAATTTTTTACTTTAATAATGAAAAATTATTGAAATAATTTGAAAAAATGCAAGTATAGTGTTACGCAGGTTTTTTTTGTTTTTGCTAATCACTACCACAGTAACAAAGTATATTTTTTTATTATAGTTAGTTATTAGGTAAGATACTGAAAATTAAGTGTTTACAATACTTAGGTGAAAAACAATTAATACAAAATTGTAAGATAATTTTTAATCAGTTTGACATAATAAGTAAATATTATAAGATAATCTATTTAAATTTATATAAGATATACTAAAACTAAGTGAAATTAGCGTAAAATAGCTGCTCATCATTTAAAGATTTAACTCAAACCAAAGTTTTCCATTTCAAAACAATTAATTTTTCTTAGTATATCGTCCAATTTAAGCATAACATTTTTGTTGCATATTTTTCTATTGCCTTATTATAGTTATATATTTTAATCTTCTTGTTGTTATCTTCGTAGAGTCAACGATGTACAGCTGTCCATTCAGGGCCCCTAACATGTAAGAAAAGTGATAAAAAATTAGTGCTTTTGATTTTGCTATGTGTTAGTGAATTGGTACCATGTATCACAACCGCATCGCAAAACTGTGTTACCATTGAATATTTTTCAAAAGTTTTAAAATTTTAAATTTTGTGAAAGTTGAAATTGTTTATTCGTACTAAAAATTAAAAGCATTTGATTTAAAGTTTCAATAAGTTGAAATAAAATGCCAATTAAAAAAAATATGAAATGTACAGCATTTAGCATAGCATGTATAGCATAGCATGAATTTGAAGTTTGAGCCGAAAAAGTTTAATTTTTTTTAATGTTTAGCAGCAGTATAATTTACAGCCTATCTTTTAGATGTATAAAAACAAAGTCTCTTGGAACAAGAATTAGGACTTAAAGAACCTTTTAGCTAATACTGTCTTACCGTTTACGTCATTTTTACGCAGTTTTGATTCATCTGTGCACGTTCGATAAAAGATTTGTATATATATATATGCCAAAATATTTGTTTTAATGCTTTATAGTATAGCTATTTTCTTCTAAATTTATAAGAAAACAAAATAGTTTTGAAATTCAATCTTTGTTTTATTAAGCACAATATAAAGTTATTTTAAGAACTAATACAACAAGAGTAATTTTGTAATTCATACTATCGCATTAGATAACTTAATATTTAATTGTTAAATATTTAGTTAATTTTTTACTTAAAAAATGTTAATGATAAATTTTAGGAACATAAAAAAAAAATTAATAAAGCTAACTGCCCAGCTTCAATTTATACGTCATAAAGTACTATAGTGTTAAAAACTTCAAAACTTAATCTTAATGTTTACTTAAATCTAATTTATGATATTATAATATCTATTATCAAAACTTATATTGTAAAAGTACGACCTATTGACTGATAAGTCAGTCATAAAGTATCAAATATTCATAATTATTGATTGAATAAAAACTACAACCATTCTACTGTCAACCACTTTACAATATTAAAATAAATTATGTTTTTCCAATACATTTACGACCACATAACAATAACAATCCGAAAACCTTAAGACAAAATAATATTGTTTTTGTGTTGCTACTAACGTGGAGTATATCATTGTACCTGGCACAATAATAAACTTTAAAACAAGTAAAAATTTGGTTGTGTTAAAAAACGTTAATTTACACCACAATTTTGTCGTATATCCAGAAATTTGGCATTTAAGTAAAAATAAGAATAAAAACATCAATCTCGGTGTCGCTTACGGTAAAATAGCAATGAAATATCTCTGAATCTATGTTACATACGCCGAATGCACTGATCGATAGAGCTTCAAAAATTAATAAAGATAGCGGTTTTCAGCTTATATTTTTCGTTTTTGTGATTTTGTGTTAGTCTAAAGATGCCTGTACGTTCATTATCAATAGCAGCAAAAACTAGCGGCTTCATTGAAATTTTCGTCAGAAGGTGGATACCAAAAAAGAGTTGGTCAAGATATGAATATAGCACATTTCCAGCAATTGGTGCTTAACGTGTTATATGAAGTGTGCACACCGCTACTTTAACAATATTTTATCCACTAAAAATAAAGCTCGAAATTTCAGATGGTGAAGATTCTCAGAACCACAAAGTCTGAGGTATGCCAAAATACTATTTTATATCCTATATAAAAATAAATTTATCACCCCCCTTCCAGGAAAAGAAGCAATTATTGAATACAAAGATATTTTCATATAAATTAAAACCAGTCTCTAACTTACATGGATAAGCTCATCTAAATGCTTATTATAAAGTTTTAATTATTAAATGATTAAAATATGAAATTATTTTTTTTTCTACAATTTACATAAGACAATTTATATTTTTACAAATGACCAACTTTTCATGTGTATACATAAATAATAGTTTCATGACGAAATTCACGTGTAGTGTAGTGAGTAGAGAATGAATCAGAAATTCAATCTGAAAAGCAACAATTTTATTTTTTTCTTTTGTTTTTAATTTAAAAAGAGTTGTGATACATTAAATTATTCAAATACAGCCTTAAATAAATATTAACTAAGTTTTTTTTATTTTCGAAATATTAAAATAAGCAAAAAAAAATGTGAATACAAAATAAGATTAGAGAGTAATGACGTGTATACTAAAATGTTACAATGACGTAAGTTAAATAAATTCTAACGCTCAAAACTATGAATTCATACTTATATGTAGTTAATTGTCATTTAAGATGAATGTTTAAAGCTAATTGTAAATTATTAATTATACTTAATTAACTATCATAAACAGGTATTACAAAAAAAAAAACAAAAAATTCGTTGAAAGTTTCTAAAATTAACTGAAATTAAAAGTTTTGTTTTTTTCAAAATTAAAAAATATGGTTTTACGTATTTTCTAATTCAATGGATTTACTAAGGTAAAAGATTGGTAGCTACAGTGTTTCGGCATCATTTTTTGCTAATTTTGGTGTGGCATAAGTGAGGCAGCCACCTTGGACCATTATTATTTATTGTTTCTACAAATTATGTTACTAAAATTTTCTAGAGCTCTATGGTATTAACATTAACGCTGATTATCTGTAAACTTTTAAAAATATCAATTCAAATAATGAGTCATCTTCTCTTCAAAAAGACAATTTTATTAAATGGTGTTATTATAACAGGCTTATTTCTAAACGTATGTAAATACTTCATCATGTCATTTGCTTGTTCTACAAACTCTAAGTACATGTAATAATTATACCTTTTATATTAAATGAATCACCGAATTTAATGACCTTCGGTGATTTTTGATGTCAAACTCACATTTAACATAACTACATAACTACTTACATATTGAAAATACCATTAACAAAGCAAACTCAATGATTGGTTTTGTATGATCATGGCTTGAAAAAATTGATAAACCAAATTGATGTATTAAATTGTTATTCACGATATTTTGTCAAACCAATTCTTGAAGATGCTAACCAAGGTTGGTTTCCATTTTATCGTCAATATTAAATTGATAAAAAAAAAATTGTATGATTTGCTTTAAGATATTTAAATTGGAATAATACCGTAATAATCGCCCCTACGCTGATCGTTTTAAAAAAAAAATGCTTAAAATGTACACAAAAGGGTATAGGTAATAACGGTGTTGGGTATTGTTTTTACAAACATTGATTCACATTATATATATTTTAAGAAATGCAGTTAACGGCTCCCTGTCATAAGTTCGATACGAAAAATGGCATAAGTTCGACAAAATTTGCTGTCAAACTATTCCGTTTTTAGTTTTAATAATTTTTTTCTAACGTAAGTATGTCATAAGTTCGACAAAATTATTCAAATTAAAGCCACCATAAGTTCGAAGATTGAATTAAATCGAACTTATGTCGTTTTTAATTTTAATAATTTTTTTCGAATTTAAGTCATATTTCATAAGTTCAAAAATGTCAAACTTATGTCATTTTTTTATCGAACTTATGACGTTCGAACTTATAACATGAAGTCGAATTCACAACAAGAACGCGATTTAGGTACGAAAACATATTTTCTATCACATTTCATAGGACTAACGAGAAATATGAGTTTATTACATTATTACTGAACAGAATGTTGATAACCACAAATCAGTACAATACAACAAGAAATTTAGATATGAGTAAAGATGTTGTATAAGAGATTAAATTTTGTTTTGAGATGTTATTTAAAGAAGTTTCCTAATTTCATAAAGTTATTCTTCTGCATTGTGTTTTTAATTTGATTGTACAATTTTAATAATCTCTATTTAGCTTTAAATTTACTGACTGTATAGTTTTATATTTTATTGTTGTAAGTAAATTTGTTTTTTTTTTTTAAATATTTTTATATTGTAAATAATGTAAACAGTTAAACTAAGTAAGAATAAATAAAATAAATGTAGTCATATAACAAAGTATGACAAACATATTTTCGCAATGAAAAACAACTTTTGAGCCAATCATTATAGAAAAGACAAGGTAATTTTAAATTCTAACTAACTTTATTTCTCCAACCGAAAAACTTAAACAAATTCAAAAAAAACTTTAATTGAATGCAAAATTCAAACTATGTAAAAATATTTAAAATAAGAAGAGTAATCAATAGGTCAAAACAGGTGTTCTGAAAAAAGGAAGGACGTACTTAAGTGACTTAGAATTAAGATTTGAAATATTCAAAAATCCAAGCGAGTAAGAATTGCAAATATTAGTTGGGTACGAAATATAATCCCACACAATCCTATATAAAAATACAGTTTTAAAAAATATATCGTACTCAATTTCATTATGAATTGTTTTGCATCATTTCAATTTATCGTGGACACTAGTTATATAACGGGTGTTCCACAGTATGCGTATCAGCTTTTTAAGAGGGGAAGGAGCCATTATTTTATAATTTAAAAAAAATGTTTTCAAGTAAATCGAAGGTGCCCTGTCGATTGGTGATATTTTCAACTTCCGGGAAGGACCGAAAAAGGGTTTTGTAAGACCAACAATCGCCGAAATTGGCCGAAATCGAGATTTTCAAATAGGAAAATTCTTATTTTTTGTCGTAGAATCCAAATTTGCATAAAAAAGTACCCCTTATCTTTATCTTAGTTAACAACAATTTTAATTTTATTCTGGCGAGTGAAAAAAATCTGTACAACGAGTTTGGGAGGGGGTTAAATTTTAAATTGAAAATTAAATATATTTGATTTCACCACGTCTCCTTTCACATATCTATCATTTAAAAGAATAATAATGAAAATCGGTTCCGAAACGGTTCAGATATTTATACCATAGTTAGGATATAATGATTTAATTTTTATATATTTTCTGACGAAGGGATTAGGAGAAGAAGATACAATGCCCAACTATACCAGCTGTTCAACAACATGGACCTAACAAAAAAAAAAGTCTGAATAAAACGTATCCATTGGCTAGGCCATGTAGAACGTATAGATGGAAATGCTCTAGCTAGGAAACTCTTCGAATTCAAGCCCCAGGAAACGCGTCGTCGAGGGAAGCCACACCTTCGTTGGAGATATGAAGTATCGACAGATATGAAAAAACTTCAATTAACCAACTGGAGAGATTCCGCTTGTGACTGAAGTCAGTGGAGGACAATTTTACGTCAGACACAGGACATTCAAGTCTGTAGCGCCCAACAAGTAAGTAAGTAATTTAATTTTTACA
The DNA here is from genome assembly GCA_963942445.1 of Argyra leucocephala. Taxonomy (NCBI): domain Eukaryota; kingdom Metazoa; phylum Arthropoda; class Insecta; order Diptera; family Dolichopodidae; genus Argyra; species Argyra leucocephala. Next base: position 47,100,341 of record OZ012679.1, on the reverse strand, counting down.
TAAATGCAATCAAAAGCAAAAAATCAGACGAGCAGATATTAGAAAAGTTTAATGTACATATTTGGAGAGAGAATTATTTGTATTGTATGAAAATAGTTTTGGAAACAACAATATTATAATTCTTAGACCAGAATTAAATTTAACAACGTTGTCGGAACCTAATTGCTGGCTATAAAGAAACAACATTTTTATCTTTATGGCAAAATAGTTGTGCCTTTAATATTTTGTCTAATGAGAAGTGTAATTTTATTGTTTTGATAATTTCTGTAAAATAGAATCTTTTTAAAAATTGAACGACTAATAGTTATGCAAATTTTTAAAAAATAAACAAATTGTAAATGCTGTAAAATAGTTTTTTTATTCTAACTACAGGATTTATAATCATAGAAACAGTCTTTTCAACATACACTATATATAATAATACAGTAACTATTATTTTGTAACACAATATTTTATAATCAAGTATTTAAATAAAAGCAGTATTTTGGATATACAGTCTTTTTTAATACAATATTTTGTACAGATCTCTACAAAAATGCATAGCAAAGCGAATTATTTTAGTCAAATACAAAGAGAATCAATATCTGACACATCATTAGCATTTAATAAGAAAAATCTAGAAGATAAAAATATCTTTAAAGATACGAAATCATAACGAGAACATTATTTTATTTTATACTGTTGAAGCATTTTTGTTTTAACACAATGATCCAAAATTTGTGTGATTCAAACTAATAAAATGAAATAAATAAATAAAATTTAAAATTAAAATGAAAACTAGGGGAAAAATATATATATATATAATTATCTTCTCTTAATAAAACTAAATAAGCATTTAAATAACTAAGTAAACAGAATTATTTGGTATGATATTATTTCTACAAAATTTCATACACTACCATTAACAACCTTCGAATATAAAAACATTCACGTGATATCAAAATTTTTATTTAAAAAAAAAAAATTAGATCAGTTAACTACCTATTTTAGTAACTACAATAAATAATTTTAAATATTTACTTTACTCTAAAAATTTGTTTATGAAATAAATTAAATATTTGAGTATACAGTCATACTTTATATTAATTATAATATAAGTTATCGAATATTCGTTCATAATGTAGGTTTTTATTATTGAAGAAATCATGATAATAAGTTGTTACAGTTTTTTCACATTCAAATTGATAAAGGTTAGGGAAAATATGAATACCTTTATTCTTCAATTTCCTAATATTAACCTTTTTTCTTCCTAATTTATCCTATCCTATCCTATTCCAACCAAACGGGAGGTAAGTGCTAAAGGTATTTTCCTACTTAACGCTTTGACTGTTTATACGAAAAAAAAGGAATAAAAAAATTAGGAAAAGGTATTTTCCTACCTAATGCTGGATTTTATTTTCGTTGACCAATATTTAAAATCTTAAAAAATTTATTGGCTCTAAAAAGAGAGATAACATGAAAAGATATTATTTTAATTGAGAAGTCAATGCGTATGACAAGAACAGAAAATATCATTTATCGGGGATATTTTCACAAAAATTGGGGATATTTTTAAAAAAATTTTGATATTATAACTACTTTGATAAAGTATATATTTTTAAAATATCGGGGATAGTTTTTTTACACCGGCAACACTTTTTTAACAATTTTTTGATAAATGTATATATAAACAAATAATTTTTTTTCAACAGATGGTTTGCGGTTGAATTGTTGCTTTTTTGTGTAGAAAATAAATTTTCAAATTGAGAATTCTTTGTAACGGTCTATTTTTTTCTTACATAAAAATAGAGCCAATAAAATTCTTAAGATTTTAAATATTGCTCAATGAAAATCCCCCTTTACGCTTTTAATGTTTATACAAAAAAAAAAAAGAATAAAAAAATTTAATAAAAAATACGTTTCCCAATTTTTCAAAACAAATTGTTATACGCCCATAGATCATAATTTATATTAAGACTAAGAGGTGTTTCTATAACTCTACCTATAGTTAACTGTAAAAACAGAAACCCCGTTTTGTATTTAAAATGTCATTTGAATGCAAAATCTAATAAAAAAATTTTTTTTATTATGAAAAAAACCTCATAGTAAGTTTCTGAAAAACGTTGAAGCCCACAAAAAACTTACAAAACAAGAAGACAATTAAGCTCAATTGAAAACATAGCTTCTGTTAAAAAGTTGTTTTATTATATACAATATTGAAGAAAAATTATTACTTGTCTACCATTCTTATGTCTACCATTGTATGAATCAAAGTCGACCTATATGGGCTATATGATATAAGTGGTGGTTAAGTCATCTTAGTATAATCACAAAATCCTTGCTTCAAATTCGGTAATTTTTAATTAAATTTTTCTTTCATTATTCATAAAATAATGAAATTTTATAAAACTAATATCATTGTCACTAATCCGATAATGAATTAAGTAAAATAATTCTAATATGAATATTATTGATGAAATTAAGGATGAGAGAGTCATTCTGAACAATAAACTGACTTTTAATCCATATACTTATTAACTTCATTTTATCCAAATCATTTCGTATGCTTAGTTTTATTATATAAACGAATTTCTCTTCAATTCCCTGATCCATACACATTTCAAGAATTTATATAAATTTCATTAGTTTGTTTTCATTTAGCATAATATAGTTACCTCTTATCTGGATGGCCATTTATACTAAACCCACTAAACACATAAATAGAATTGAATCAATTCAGAGAGCAATACGGTTAGGCTTTAAAAATTTAGTTGGTACTGTTGGTGTGTATAGTTATTACTGATGAGTCATTGCCACCCTTGAATCTAAGCGTAATATTAGTTCAGTAATGATTTCATATAATGTTTTATCAGCTAGAGTAAAATGTCCGCCCTTCTTCAGAAGATTGTTACTTCTTTTACTTCGTTAAAAGGCACATTAATAGTTTTATATAGAAAAAGGGTAAAAAAAAACATTTTTTTTTTAAATAAATGCTTAACTAACTATATCTTCTAAACTAAACTATTTGTTGTAGTCATACAGTAGTGTACGTTTGAGTAATAGAAAAAATTGAAACCTTTCCAACAGTATATAACTATTGGGTAGGTTTTGTGGTAAAATCTTAAGATATTTGGTTTTTCAAGAAAGAAAATAAAGATTGTTTTTTTTCCAAAATTTTCTACTTTGAACTACAATATCTCCATAACGGCAGCAGTACCAATCATCATCAAATAAATGTTAAAATATGTTACAGGCCATTATCTTTCTATATATATTATATATCTAATGGATCAACAGATACAACGGTTTTTATACAAAACCATCAATGTCATTTTCGTCCTTAAAGGATAAAATGCGCCACTAAAGATATATATATATATATTTTTGGAAAGCTAGCAATTTCAGCTATCTTTCGCATATGGTCATTAGGTAAAAGAGCCAATAATTTATTTATATTAAATGATTGAATTATTAAAAGTAGGTACATTGACTGGAAACCAAATTGTAAATCATTGCATTCCAATAGGAATACTGTTCATAAAATTTTTTATCAAATTTTATTTAACTATAACTAGTTTTAGTTAATCAAATTAAGTATATATATATATATATATATAACTATGTAGGTAGGTACTTGTCAATTTAATTTTGTTTTTTGAATTTAGCAATTTTCGCCTTTTGTTTTAGTAATATTAATGATTTATTTTATACGATTTACTATTAAGCTTTACTCTGAACCTGTTAGGGATATTATCATCAAATTATAAATAAATGAATATATAAAGTGGAACTATACTATTTAAGAAGGCTTAGTTCTTGATTATAATAGTTTTTTTTCCATATTTAATTAGTTAACATACCAGAACATATAAAATAACAAATAACTATGTAGCTATATACTTGTTGCAATTTCTCATTCCACTTTGTATAGTAAATTGCAGTACTGAACGAAAATGTGTTATACCTTTGTTGTTTTTGATTATCAGATTTGTTTTTAGTGATATGTTTAGATTTATGGAATAAAAGTCGAGTTTCCTTTCACTAATCATTTGTATTTATTTATTACTACTGTCGCAAAGCACTGATGAAGGAAGTAAGTTGCTTCCGAAATATCGATATTTGCAAAATAAATACAATTGATTAGTGAAAGGAAACTCGACTTTTATTCCATAAATGTGTTATACCTCCTGACAATAGAATAAAATAATAATAATATAATAATAATACTATTAATAATAATAATAATAATAATAATAAGAATAATAATTATTATTATAAAATAAAAATTAATAATTATATAAAATAATAATATTAATTATAAATGTATAAACCTCCTGACATTAATATAATAATAATAATAATAATAATAACAATAATAATAATAATAACATTAATAATCATAATAATAATATTAATAATAATAATAATAATAACAATAATAATAATAACATTAATAATCATAATAATAATATTAATAATAATAATTATAAAATAAAAATTAATAATTAGGTATATAAAATAATAAAATAAATTATAATTATTTTTCACAAAAATATCCTTTCGATTGTGATTACTCCCTATAAAAACACAAAAAACAAAAACATAAAATCAAAATAAAAACTTGCCTTTGAAAATGTAATTTCCAACTTTTTTGATTTGATTATTCCTTATTATATTGTAACAATTGTAACTATATCATGTATAATTAAAACAATTTAAATACTGATATTTTATTATAAAATTTATTTAAAATTTTAATTAATAATTTCAATTTATTTTTTTATTTAAACTTTTTCTTTTAAATTTTGTTTAATTTTTATTTAATAAAAAATAGTTTTTAAAAAATATTTTCCCTTTCAAGTTGATGCAAATTGAATACAATAATTTTTAATATAATTTTTATTATTATTATTTATATTTTATTTAAAATATTAATGAAAATAAAATAAATTATTTTAAATATAATTTTTACTTTCTTAAAATAATATTTATCATAATATTATATACACATATATGCAAATATTACAAATTTAAAAATATGCATTCACTATAATTAACAATTAAATTGTAAATTTGCAATGGAGTTCTTTCAACACTGATGTTAACTGCAATTTTTTGAATTCTTAATAAAAATTCCTTTTCTCTTATTAGCATGTGTAATTGTATTTTATTTTTATTATATAGCTATGTATAATATATAAACGCATATAAATATAAAAACAAATAAATGAAATTACTGTTATTCAACAGGTGTTTTTTTCTTTTTTCTAATTTGAGTTATTTAAACTTTTACTTTTTAATTAAATATTTAATTTTTCACTGAAAACAATTTCAAAATAATATTTTATTATTCATTTATTTTTATTTCTTTCGAGCACAAAAATATTAACACAATAATATTAAATTTAATAATAAAAATTGAAATTAATTATTTAACATTTAATAATTTTTATTATATTTTCAAAATTAATTTCCGCTTACACGAATCGAGATTTGAAAATAAAAAGAAACCGCTTCAAAATTTAAAAGAACCACACCATTAAACAGACAGACTCGTAATGAGTTAATGACTCTCAAAATTAAGAGTTTTTGAATTGAGTTGAGTTAAGTTGCATGTATTAATATTAAACAAGTTATTTTATGTTATTATTATTATTAACCGTTTGTTGGTTACAAATAATTCCAATTTAATTTCAACTTATTTGTTATTATTGTTGTATTATATGTATATGCTACTTTAATTAAGTGTGCGTGTGTGTATGTGTAGTGAAATAAATACCTAATAATAATACCTATTATTATTATTGTAGTACATGAGTAAAGTAATTCATATTTTGTTGTTGTTCGCATAATTAATAACGTGTAGTGTGTACTGTATGTGCTAGATAGTAGAAGAGTATTATTTTATAACAGTGTGTGTAATATATATTTATTTTATTTTTCCCCTGCCACCATCAACATACCCAACAATCGGCCAACCAACCAAACCAACCAATTTATTAATCAAAACAAACAACAAGAAGTGGTAAAAAGAAGAGAAGAGAATATGTGGAGCAATTTTTATTTTTTCATTTAATTATGTATTAATAATAGAATATGAAAACAACAGAATTTTGGAGAGAGGAATAAAACTGATGTGATGAACGTACGTAATTTCATACATAAAATATGTTCCCCACCCAACAACACAATAAACAAAAGTTAGGAAAATAAAATTTTTGTATGATATGCAAATTAGTAATTAAATTACTTTACTATGGGTTTCAAAGAGAATAAAGAGAAAATTTTCAACATAAAATTATTTAAATTTTAGTTTCCGATTTTTTTTTATTTTTATCTGAAATATGAATTATGAGAATTAGAAAAAAAGTACTTTTTATGAACTAGGCTAACTAACTTGTAGGACAAGTTACAGCCAAGTTACATAGTTTATACATAGACAAACTTATAACACAATTCGTGTTTAAAATAGTCTAATGTTTTCCTTTCAAGTTTACTAAATATGATTATCATTATAGATACCCTTATTTCATCTACTAATTGCAGACTTGTTCAGTATTTTGTACTCGACTATAAGTTGTAGAATAGGTAAAATAATACAAAGGGGTGTACTTTATAAGTATTGTGGGTTTTATATGTGTGGTATCGGATCATAAATTTTTAGACGGCAAAAATGGGGCAAAAAGGTATCTTTTGAAGAAAAAGTATGAGTTCGACAATATTGTAATATTGTTAATTAACTGTCCAATCTAAATTAAAAAGTACGGCGTACGAAGTGTGTCAAAATTAGCTCATAGTAATATATTTTAAATGAAGGTGTCTGAAATACTCTTTATATTGCAATTTTCAATTTTGTGATGATTGATTTTTTCAAACAAAAAATATATTTGTATAAGGTACGCAGCAATAAAATAATAATGAATGGCTAACAACTAATCAAATAACTACACGCTGGATGGCGCAGTAGGTAGAACGCCTGTCTTTCAACCGAAGGTTCCAGGTTCGATTCCCGATGAAGCAAACAAAATGCTTTATTAGTTTTTAGACCTGCTCCAGACCCTTTGTCATTGGGATAAATATATGACAAAAAATAATTGAGAGTATAATCTGGTAACAAATTAAATACAATGAAACTATTCTATTTAAGGAGGCTTAATTCCTGGCAATAGCAGTAATGTTTTCCACATTTAATGAGTAGAGCCAGTAAATTGTGAAATAAATGTTCGAAATATTGTAAATATTGTAGTATAAAATTGCCGTATCGTATTTAATTAAGCACGAAAAGGGATTCTACAAAAAAAAATGTACAAAAAAAAAATAATAAATAAATTAATAAATTTGAAAATGCTAAATCTTAAAGTACCTTCATCAAAAGGTCATTAAGTTTGGAAATAAGATAATTTGTTTTAAATGTTTTTTTTTGTACAGATTTAAAAAAAAAGAAATAAATTGGTCAATCAAATCATGGAAGTCTATTGGGATAGATATTTTTCTAAAATAGAAAAAAACTCTATTGGGTTTAATCGCGGATATCTATTGTGAAAGACTTTTTTTCTATTGATAGACTTTTAAAGTCGATGACATTTTGTTGACAGACGTTAAAGAACATTTTAGAAATGGAGAATAAATAAGTTTTAATTTTATGTTAATATTTGTTGTTTAGTAATAAAAGACAATTGGAGAAAATTGTGAGTTTAATGGAAAATAATGTTGAAATTAGAACAGGTCCCTGCACAAAAAAAATGAAAGCTTCATCGAAAAAAGCGATCAAAATCAGACACATTTTCACAATATTTTTAATAATTATTTATTAAAAATAATCCGCAATTAAAAAAAAACGAAAAAATATTTCGAACCACGAAATCCAATGTTATAAAAGGATGCCCCAGCCAAAATAGGGATTTTAACATTGAAAGACTTCAGTCATCTGCGATCAATAGTTATAGAGTACAAGGGGCGGATAAACTATACGTAAGAGATATTAGAGAAATGGAAACAGTATTTTAAGATCCTGCGGAATGACGCAAATATATAAAGCACAGATACACCGCGCCCTATTCTAAGCAACTTCGAAGATACAGATACACTTAGTCTAGCACAGCAAACTTCTGAACAAGATAAATTGCCAGCTCAATTCTTTAAGACAAGAGTTGAAGTAAAGATCGAATTTATGCGCCAAATCATCAGACAAATCAGGATCGAACACAGCATGCCTGATAACTGGAGTGTAAGTTCAATATCTCCAATATTCAAAAACGACAGTTCCATATCCCGCACCAACATAGAGGAATATACCTATTACGCGATGCGTATAAGATCCTTTTCAATATTCTGTGTGAACGATTGAAGCTCCATTGTAGCGCGGTGATAGGTAACTATCAGAGTGGTTTCCGTCCAGTTGTTCGCTTTAAGGCACATCCTGGAGAACGTCCTCACATTTCAAATCGATACGCACCATCTTTTTATCTATTTTAAATTTTGCCCATGACAAAATACCACGACCTGTGCAGGCGAATCCGTTTGTTAAAAATGACTTTGGAAAACACCCGGTGTGCTCTGGTGATTAGAAGGCACATTTGTGATTCATTTCGAAAGTGCTCCGGATTCTGACAAGACGATGCGGTGTCATGTGATTTCTTTAATCTGGTTTGGAGCATATAGTACAATGTTCCGGTGTGAACAGGACGAGCAGTCCTCGAAGCTTTTGTACAGATTGGAGAAGAAGCAGGTAAAGCGGGTCTTCTCATAAATTAGAAGTAAATAAAATATATGCTGCCGTAAAATAAAATGTTTTAACAACATGATATAGGACACACTGTCGGCTCATATAAATTTAAGGTAGTTAAGCAGTTTATCTACCTTAGAATTAACATCAACTCCACCAATAAAATCGATGTTTAAATGACGAAGAATTACCTTTGCAAACCGTTACGACTTCGGTTTGTCCAAACAACTGGCTTTAAACTTCCTATACCGATATAAGCAAGGCACAATTCTAAAAACGCTCATCCTTCCCGTGCTGTTGTATGGTTTGTGGACATTACGAAAAGCAAGCATGCATTTGGTATCTTTAAAGGAAAAATTCTTCGTCAGATTTATGGTCCTGTGTCTGACAAAGCAGTTTGGAGAAGAAGATACAATAAAAAAAAGTCAGAATAAGACGTTTCCATTAGCTAGGCCATGTAGAGCATATGGATGAAAATGCTCCAGCTAGGAAACTCTTCGAATCGAAGTACTGAGGAATGTGTCGTCGAAGGAGGCTACACCTTCGTTGGATAGATGAAATATCGGCAGATATGAAAAAACTTCAAATAACCAACTGGAGATTGAATCGCTTGTGACCGAAGTCAATGGAGGGCAATTTTACGACAGGCCTAACAATCATTTTCTTAATAAACTTTTTAAAGTCTATTCTATTGAATTTCAATAGACATCCGCGATTGACATTAAAAAATAAAACTAATTTAAAACAAAAAAGAAATCTAGTGTTCAAAACTCATACTATCGACTGTGTATGAAACTATAACACAAACCCCATGCAATATTTTTTTATTTTTGAATAAAAATGTTCAAAGCTAAGTTATATAAAATCAGAAATGAGAGACTCTAATTTGCATTTTTAAAATAATTAATAAAACTAGTTTTGAAAAATTTAAATCTACTGTTATTTTTCTTAAGTTTTAGGAAAACTAAGAGAGATTTAAATTATTTATATTTTCTCTTTTATTTTTCTTCACACATTTGCATTTTGATACAATACAATCGAGTACTATGACTCTATGAGTTACAATGAAGTATGAGTGAGTATGAATTACTAATTCTGTTAACATTCAAATTTCAAATTATAATGCAACAAGTATGATATGAACTCTTCAATGATCATGCACAGATCAGGTATCAAAAATTCAACATTAGTACTTAAAGTTCGCTGTTGTTAAAGTTTTAAAAGAAAAAATTTCTTTTTCTTTCTCTGTCCATTTTAAACACAAAGAGCCGGTCAATCATCATCAATTTAATCAATGCACAGAGAAAATATAATAAAAATAAAAAATTATCGTAAGCTTATCAGAAAACAGGTATTTGATATTATTTCTGTTATTGTTGTTGTTATTTTATTTATTTTTATAATATTGTAACAATAAAAATTATGTGTAGAACTACAACATTATTATTTTTGTAGAATATATGTACCTCTGTAGCTACAAGAAGAATAACAACAACAAAAAAAATCACGAAATTGAAATTTGTTTTGGGGTTCATTGTGAAAGTTTTCATTTTATTTTTCTTATGAAAATATATTTTAGGTATAGATATACACTTTTTACTATCATTTTGCAATATATGTAAGTATGTGTGTGTGTGGATATGTCAAATAATGTCATATGAATTTAGGTAAAATTATAACAATTAGGATATGTAACAGTAAAAGAAATATTTTTTTAAATTATTATAATATAAAACAGTTTCGATGAAGGTTAATTTATTTTGAATTGTCGAAATTATTAAGTGAAATTTTTCTAATTATTTATTTTTTTATATTTAAATTCATTTAATTTATCTTAAAACTTGATTTGAACAGTAGAAATTAAGGTTTTCGATTAAATAATTTATTACAACCCATCCTTCACAGCCATAATTTAATTGATATACTCTCACCCCTAACATAATAGACTAGGCGATGCTATTCACATGAATACAATCGTGTCACTTGCTAATGAAATTGTATCATAATAGAATTAAGATACGATGAACCGGCGCACTTATTTATTAATACAATTTGGTACAAATATTTAAATGTCATTTTCTCTATTCGGTATTATTGTTTACATTGTGGATTGTAGGTTTTGAATTTTTTAAACCAAGTTAATAAAATTAAAACATTAAATAACAAAAATAAGATAAAAAATTTAACAATATACCTACATAATTGTATTTATTTATTTATTTCAAGTTTTATTGTTTTTAAACCATTATTTTTATATTTAACTACAACAACAAACAACAATTTTAATATTTTAATTTTTATTTACAAAATTTAACAACAATTTACTTTTAATAATACTTTTATTTTTTAAAGCAATCACAAAATTAATTGAAAACTTAAACAGTCGCCTAATAATTGAAAACAATTGAAAATATCGCTAATTAAATATCGCATATAAGATCTTGTCCAACATTTTGTGCGAACGTCTGAAGCCCTATTGTGACGCTGTTGCTTTGTTGTTTTGTATTGGCAGTTATCAATGCGGCTTTAACCCTGGAATAATGTTCGCACTTAGACAAATCCTGGAGAAGACCCATGAGTTTCAAATCGATACACACCACCTATTTACCGAATTTAAGTCTGCATACGATAGCATATATCGCAGCGAGCTGTATGCTGCTATATCGGAGTTCGGTGTTCCAACCAAGACCATCCGATCGTCAAAAAGGACACAGGATGTGCTGTGGTGATTGGCAATAACACTTCTAACTTCTTCCAGACGTGCACCGGATTTCGACAAGGAGATGCACTATCATGCGACTTCTTCAATGTAGTAGTACTGGAACGTATAGTGCGACGAGCGGAAGTAAACACGACCGGCACTATATTTTTCAGATCTGTTCAACTACTAGAGTATGCCGACGACATTGACATCATCGCCACATCATAACGGGCGGTCGTCGAAGCCTTTACCCAGATTGAAGAAAAAGCGAAACGAATGGGTCTCAAGGAAAATGAGGATAAGACAAAATATATGTTGTCGACAAATAAAAAGGCCTCTCAACATCATATTGGTCAAAACATCACTGTCGGCACATATAATTTCCTGGTAGTTCAGGAGTTTACCTACCTTGGAACCAGCGTTAATCCCAGTAGTTAGTAAGTATTGAAAATACAATAATTTTCGCATGTACCTCAAAATTTTTGTATGTCAAAATTTTCGGAATTTTTTTTTTTTTTTAAGTAATATCAAAATGTTGTACTTATCGCCTCATAAATTAGGAATATGATCAAATTGAGAAGAATTAAAAGTGAAATTAATTATATTGTATGAACTGGAGAAAAAGTCTTTAAAATAGCCGGCTATAGTTTCAGTAGTATTAGAATTTTGATTTTGATAGGACATAGATTTTTCAACGGGTAAATAAATACTCACCCCTAACTCAATGCAAATTCCTAGGTGGATCAAAACTGGCTGTTCTGAGCTGAACTGGGCTGTCCTGAGTTGAACTGGGCTGTTCTGAGCTAAATTAGGTTTCCTTTTTTACTCAAATTTTCTCAATAATCCAACAAAAGTGTTTCCCCAATGTAAAAATATACACTAATACAATCTACAAAAGTCCAAGAGTAATGTTAACAAACTTATTCAAAATTGCCCTCCTGATCGAAGGGCAATTTTGCTTTCCCTAATCCTCAATTAGTCCAAGCTGTGCATTCGTGTATAAAAGTATCGTTTTAAACCTAATGTTTGGCATAATTTAAAAAAAAGTACCCCAAAAATTTGATGAGCGTAATTATATAGAGATGGTACATTCAAAATTACCGTCTATATATTTCACAGATTCATAGAAAAATTATAGATAGATACTGAAATTGAAGAGTTGCCAAGTTAAATTTTTTTGCCAAACTTCATTTGTTAAATGTTTAGTTACAAAATGTTTTTTGCTAAGTGTTTATTTTGACAATAATGTTTATTTTGTTGGAGTTTGTTCAAAGGGCGGGCTCCAAACCAAATTCACTCCAAATTTAACATTTAAATTAAAAATATCATAAGTAACTGAATTTAATATGAAATGTTCCCTCATTATAATTTTAATATATGTATTCTATAAAGAGGGTGTTTTAACTGAATTAAAAATTTATATTCTTGCTGAATATTCAAGCATGGCTTCACCTACCTTTTCTACCTTCTCAAAAGAAATAATAATAAAAAATTAGATTTATTAAAAATCTATTATATACTTACTGAACTAAATTTGATCTTAAAACAAAATAATTAAAAAAAAAAACAAATTGAAAATTCAATAACCAGGTCAACGGGTAATTTTCAATCAATTAACACCCATTTTTTTCTATTTTACTACTCTTTTCAAATTTAATGAAAAACAAAATGTAAATAAAACTAATTGACAAGCTTAAAAACCAAAATTGAAAAAGCTTTTTATTATCTCTTAGAATTAGCTATGATCGGATAAAACAAAACAAAAACGAATACTAGCTACTTTCAATTCGCAAAAGAAGGCAATATAATAATAATAACAACAACTACATATATGAATTAAACCAGTTTTAATCAATTTTTTTTTTTTTCAAATTTTAACTAAAATTAAAAACTCTTTTAATATCAAATAACATAATTTCAATTTTAATCATTCATCAATTATTACAATAATGTTAACTTAAATTTATAAGACAACACATAAATTGTTCAATCTCCACCAAAATATACTCAAGAATCATTTAAAATGGAAATTTGAAACTGAAATCGAATATCATACATTAAATTTTTAAAATCTCTCTAAATATATACACATATTATTATGTATATACTTTACCTGTATATAATCTCACCTGTAGGTTATAGGTATATTGGCAAAGTAATGACATATTAGTGGGAAAATTTTAAAAAGAAAAAAGAAATTTTTCCCTCAAGATATAGATTAGCACCTTCAAATTATGAACTTCAATGGGATCCGAATTCGAATCGAATACAAACATTTAATATGATCGTATTGATGGAGGAGGGGAAACAGGCAGTTATTTTTATTGCAAAAAAAAAAATGTTATAAAAATTCCTTCACTGACGAATAAAAAACATAAAACAAAAAAAAAATCAAAAGAATGCCACCGTCAAGAAATTTTTAAGTAAAATAAGAAAAACAAAAATATACCGTCTTAAGATACACCTGACAAGTTGTAGCTTAAAGGTAAATAGAAATTGACTTTAAATGGAATAAAATCAGGCATGATCTTGATTCATCATTTAAAACTGGTTTTTTAGTTCATTGTCGTTAAAGGTACTTTAATGATGATGATGATGATGATTGTTGATGATTCCAAGAATCAATATACATATATATATGCACATTCAAACATTGGTATATTGGCAGTAATCAATATGTATTGGGTAAGGTAATGTAATGTGAAAAGGTAATAGAATAACAAGACTCTTATAAAAAAAAATATTTTTTTTTAATTAAAAATAATTTACTTTGAGATGAAATTTCACACGATTTAATTAATGGTAATATTTTCAAATTAATTAACTGTTATTTTAAATGTTAACAATATAATTAAGGAAGACCATAATAACATAGTCGAGTTAGTTATGTTAATGTCAAATATAATGTCAAATGTAATGTCAAATATTGTAAAAGTAAATTGTTTTCGGTACAGCAAAAATATTAATTTAAAAAGTAATAAACATCATCCAGTGTGACGGAGAGAGAGAGAGAGAGAGTGTAAAAAGCACTTTCATGATCGCTGTTCATCATTGTCGGATGAGGATTTTGACAAACATAGGTTGAATTCGGAGTTATTGTGGGAGTGCATAAACTGCAAACCGAAATATATTAAGCGCAAGTCTGAGGGTTTCAATACAAGAAATTTGGGATCAGCTGCTGAAGTAAATAGTAACTCAGGGCATTAACCAATGGATCCCCATGATAATTGCAATACTATCCCCCAGATATAGTACAAAATTTGATTCAATACTTGCAAAGCAAAACATTTATGATTCACAACTCACAGAATTAAAGAAAATATTGGATTCATGGTTAATAGATGAAAAAACATACAGTTGCAAAATGAAAACTTTAAACTTGAAACCTTGGAAAAAAAAACAAAAGTTATAAAGAAAATATAAAATAATATAATTTTCAGAATATATATTAAAATTTCGGGAGCTGGTGATATTCCAGAAAGTGATCCAGTCACCACTATAAAAAAAATCAGTGTTTTAAAATCTTTTCCCTGGCCTAATCGGTTGGAGCACAGAAATGTGTTTCAATTACGATGTGGTAGTTACGGGTTCGATTCTCGTGGGTGGGTATAAAATATAAGTAAAAAATATAGCAAAATATTATATATATAAAATTTATAATCAATAAAAAATAATTAATTCTTTAAAACTAAAAAGTATTTCCTATATCAATACTCATATATCTCATACAACACAATAAAAATAACATAATTAATAAATATTGGAGAAACACTAATAATAATTATACAATTGTCAACAATTGACAAAAGTATGTGACATGACTCAGTACCCAGTAAACATAGTAACGCCAGGCATTTTAACGTCAAAGATGGACAAAATTGCAGCGACAACTTGCAGAAAATATGACGTCGTCTTACCACACAAGCGCAGATAGAGTTAGTTTTAAGGTGGTCTTCTACAGTAGGTCAATCCCCTACTTAGGCAGTATAAACAGATTACAAATAAAATTAGACATTTGCCTCGGAAATAGAAATGATGATACCATAATAGCAATCTAGAAATCGAGTACGATGGAAATGTCAAGTGGAAGCCCTATGCTCACAAGAGGTGTGAGGAAAAAAAAAAAACATGAACTGGGAGTTAAACTAAATTTGGATTTGATTTGGATTGGAGTATTTGTTTGGTCTTGATTTTTTTTGCGGCATGTTCGCGATTATGTACCCAAGAGAAAAACCTTTTCTCTCTTCATTATCAGTCATTTTAATCAGCCCAGTGTAATGTTAATTAAAAGTATAATTTAAAGAATATCAGCCGCGATTAGTTAACAGATGATAATCAATATAATGAATAAACAGGACATTTATCCTAAATTTGTTGGAAATCGACCTGGGAAGTAACTATTTTCCAACTATTTCTTTATATTATGTATGTATAATTATTTGTTTATACTTTATTTGCTGTTTCAAATAAGTATTTTACAATAAAACATAATTATATAGTATAATTTAATATTATAAATAAGTTAACCGTACTTGAAATCCCTTGTTCACCGGTGAACATAAAAAAAAACTTGCGTTTAGTCCTACGTGTATTACCATTGAATATTGCTAAATTATCTACTATTTATTTCTGTTATGTTTTGCATTTTTTATGTTCGTTTTATTTTTCTGTTGACTTAAAAATAAAATTACTTTATAAAATTTTTTGAAAAATGATTGCTTAAAAGATTATCTCCTGTAATAGAAAGTCGTAAGTTGATACCAGAATTCAATTCGAATTTAGGGCCCAGCACAACACAATAGAGCAAGTACATCGAATTGTCCGAACACCATAAATAATGCTTTTGAGAAGAAGGTATACGTATCAGTTGCCTTTATAGACATAAGCCAAGCATTTGATAAAGCCTGTCATGTAGGACTCCTGTATAAACAGAAAAAAATATTGCCATCTGACTATTACGAAATTTTTAAAAGCTATTTGGAAAATAGAACGTTTTATATAAAACAAAAATACAAATATAGTCAACTATATGATATTAAGTACGGAGCTCCTCAAGGTAGTGGTGTCCTTGGACCTATTTAATACTTATTGTACACAGCAGACATCCCACTAACAATAGGAGTTCAGCTTGCTACTTTTGCCAATGATACTGCCATATTAGCTACACATAATGACGCAAACGTAGCATCATCCACTACCCAAGTGTGCCGGAATAAAATCCGGAAAAAAATGAAAAATTAAAACAAATCAACAAAAGTCAGTGCACCATTATTATTCTAATTAATATTCAAAAGTCAGTTACATTTACGCTGAGAAAGGATACTTGCCCATCAGTCTCCTTAAACAATATTCCTATACCTCAAAAAGAAGGATTAAAATATCCAGGAATACATTTAGATAAAAGATTGAACTGGAGAAAGCATATTGAAAGCAAACGAAAGCAGCTTGGAATAAAATTAAGAAATATGTATTGGCTACTAGGAAATAAATCCCAATTATCTCTGAAAAAAGACAAGATATTGGTATATAACTCGTTATTTAAACCTGTATGGACATACGGAATACAGATGTGGGGTACAGCTGCAAAAACAAATATTCAAGTGCTTAAGAGGAGATTCCAGAACATATTTTTGCGGAAAATCGTAAACGCACCCTGGTACGTTCCAAATAACTCAATAACAAAATACTTGGGAATTTTTTTAGTGCAAGATGAAATAAAAAAATTTATAAATAACTACAAAAAGAAAGTGGAATATCATTCAAACAACCTAGATCATCTGCTATTTGTTACACGAAACACAAGGAGACTAAAAAGAAGAACGCCAAGCGACTTAATATAAAATAAATAATTAACTAAATTAACTGTAAAATAAACTAGAGATTAAATTTTGTAAATTAGTGTAGCTAATCACTGGATAGGCTACTTCTAGTCATATTTTTATCATAAATATTTGCTTATTGTATACAGAAATGAAAATACAGGTTGTAAATAATAAAGGAAGTAAAAAAAACACAAAAAACTTTATAAATAACTAAGGTAAAAATTGTTAGTTTTTAGATTTTCTCTTCTTTCACAGAAATTAATTATCTTGTACCATTAATTGT
This sequence comes from Argyra leucocephala, assembly GCA_963942445.1. Taxonomy (NCBI): domain Eukaryota; kingdom Metazoa; phylum Arthropoda; class Insecta; order Diptera; family Dolichopodidae; genus Argyra; species Argyra leucocephala. The sequence continues at coordinate 47,082,831 of OZ012679.1, read as the reverse complement.
ACCATAGCTGTAGCAGGTTTTTGAAAACCTTTAAAAACGGAGCAACATTGGAACTTAACGTAAGTTTTTTTTTAAATTCACCGGTGAGCGTGGGACTCGACATACTAAATATGCGGATTATCACTTGAACCTTACTGAACAAAACCCATATGACCAAAAATAAATAAACGTCATGTCATCATGACTGTGATGCTGCTGACAAAACCTAATAGCGTTGCACCCTTGTTTGATATTAAAAGAGTTAGATCTTCACATGTACACTGCTGTGAAAAAAAACGGGACAGTTTAAATTTCTACCAGCAGTTATTGCGAAATTTATAAACGGGTTAACTTTTTTGTTCTCCAGGTATATCTATCTACCTAATATCTACCTATATTGGATATATAAAGGACCAAAATATTGGTTAGCTGTGAATATAAAATGTGAAATGTAATAATAATTAGAATAATAATTAGAAAAATAATTAACGAGGGAAAAAGCAATATGATTGTGATATCACGGGAATGATTGTCAACAAGGCAAATTGCTGAGAGATTGTGTTGCTCGAAAGGCATAATGGCTTATATTTTTAAAAAATATCGTGGAATCGAGGGTTTTGATAGGACTAAAGGATCTTGTAGGGGCTTTGTAAGACAACGCAGATATTCATAAAAATTTACAGTTTGAGAAATTGTTTCAAAACGTCCACAGATTATCGAAACCCTCTGTATAGAGCAAGCGGAACCACATTTCATTCAGTTTGGTACGATATAGACTATTGAACGAAGGATTAAATGCACATCGTCCCAATAAAGAAGCTCGAGTTGAAACCAATACACAAGCACAAGAGGCTTATATGGATGAAAATATTTAAGCTAGGAAACTCTTCGAATCCAAGCCCTAGGGAACGCGTCATCGAGGGAAGCCGCACTTTCGTTGGAGAGATGGAATATTGGCAGATATGAAAAAACTTCAAATCACTAACTGGAGAGTCGAACCGGTCGTAACCGAAGTCATTGTAGGACAATTTTGCATCAGGCCCAAGACCTTCAAGATCTGTAGCGCCCAACAAGTAAGTAAGTAGAGTTAGGAGTTAAACTAAATTTGGATTTGATTTGGATTGGAATATTTGTTTGTTCTGATTTTGTTGCAGCATATCCATGATTATGTACCCAAGAGAAAAACCTTTTCTCTCTTCATTATCAGTCATTTTAATCAGCCCAGTGTAATGTTAATTAAAAGTATAATTTAAAGAATATCAGCAACGATTAGTTAACAGTTGATAATCAATATAATGTATAAACAGGACATTTATCCTAAATTTGTTGAAAATCGACCTGGCAAGTAGCCATTTTGCCAACTATTTCTTTATATTATGTATGTATATATAATTATTTGTTTATATTTTATTTGCGGTTTCAAATAAGTATTTTACAAACATATTTATATACATAGTATAATTTAATATTTATTAGCACGCCGGTGTATCACTGGTGAACATCATTTAACCGTACTTGAAATCCCTTGTTCACCGGAGAACACACCACATTTCATCCAGTTTGGTACGATATAGACTATTGAACGAAGGATTAAATGCACATCGTCCCAGTAAAGAAGCCCGAGTTGAGGCCAATACATAGACACAAAAGACTTACCTGGATAAAATAACACATTTCTTGGATATGTGAGAGTAGATAATATTTTCAAACAAAGACCAATACAAAGGGTACAACAATGATGGCAGACTGTTGATTCGGCGAAGAGTAGAATAACGATTAAGCAATTAATGCATGCAATTGTCACCACCCAAATCTGAAGGTGTAATAGGAATGTTTCTCCGATTCAGAAATAGGAAGATTTTGCTTTGCTTCCTCAAAAATTAATGCGAATTTTTATATAAACATTTTGGAAAATGAAGCCTTCTGCTCATATGTTTTTTGGAGAAACTTGTGACTTCATATTTCCACAATACGACGCTCCTTGCTACACTGCTAGAAAGGTAAGAATAAGTTTTTTTTTATGTTTCTTACGTAGGTTAGATATTGTACTCTCATCTCTGAATATTTTTTTGGTAGATCGTAGTTAATTTCTTTCTAATTTCATTTTCAGGTTTAACATAACATAAAAAACAGACAGATCACAGTTATGGAATGGCCTCTATATAGTCCAGACCTAAGTCCAATTAAAAATATTTGGTCAATACTTAAGCTACAGGTTGTAAAGAGTCGCCCAGGGTTACCTCAAAACTTTAATTAGAGCCACATGGAGCTCAATACCATCTTTAACATTGAAAAACTTGTCCGACTTAATGAAGAGTTACATCTTCTCTTATTTATACTATATAGTAATTGCCGCCAACGGAGGACCTATAAGCTATTTTTATAAATATTTGAAATATTGCTTCTTATAATATAAGAGAATGAAATGAAAGTTTATAATTTATTTTTTGTAATAATAATTTATAAAATAACAGAATGTCTTTAAATTAATATTTTTTTCAGTTATACCCAATTTTTAATGGTCACGAATTTTCATTCCAGTATTTTCTAACACCTTTTTTTTTTTAATATAAATTTTATTTTTTCCCACTATTTTTACATTCTTACACTAGTCTAACCTCCAAAAATTTACAAAAACAATTTTATTAACATCTAAAGCATTTTTCCGTTTTTATGTTAGTTTTACGCAAAATTTTTGGACTTTTTTATACTATGTATAAAAAAAATGTCTCCGAAAATTTAAAAAAAAAGTGCATAACAGTTTGTACTAATATATATAGAAAGCCCAATTCCGAATACAAGCATTACTACTCTAATAAATACTTGTACAAGGAAGCAAACATAATTAGAATCGATAATTTTATTATAAAATTAATTCGAAGACATTATGATAAAGCACAAAACACTCCGGAAAATGGTTTAATATCGCATATATTCTACCACAATGAGGAGTACATCAAAAAGACCGTGCTTACGTGCTACATGTTGTTGACTATTGTAGGTATTCTTAATATTATATTGATTTATTTCTTACTTGGCTGTACCCGGTCCGCATTTCTGCCCCTTTTTCAAAAACATTTGTTTTAAAATGCTTTATTCACTTTACTTTTGATCTTTATTTATCCTCTACATCTTAAGTCGATGTCGCGAGAATCAATTTTGAATTAACTATCAATCAAAACCGACTCAATTTCAATCGTCGGTGTCGCGAGAATCAATTATTTGATTTTTTTGTTTATTGATTAGTTGACTTTTGGTTTCAAATAGTGAATTTTTAACTTATCATTTGAAAATATTAAAAAAATGGATAACTTTGAAATAAGGTTAGCAAAATTATAAATATTTTCTGGAACTTTAATTTTTTTTCAAATTTTACGAAGTTTTTTGTCTTTGATTTATATTATTGGAAAAGTAGGAGGTAAAAACCAATAGTTATTCATTAAAAACCTAGCCTAACTTAGTCTATCTTAATCTAACTAAAACTGCTTAACCTAATTAAAAAAAAAAATGTATATTATACTATGTGCTAATTACAATTAGAGTTTTCCAACCACCAATAGTTTGCTTTAATTAATGTGTCCTTATCTGGTATGGACATTTTAAATTCTCTCCGTTTATATTGCCCGGGTTATAATCAATAGCTTTACATGTAGCCCGTCTATTATAATGGTATAATAGAGGGACATGATTACGGTTTTGAATATAAGAGTTTTTATCTAAATAGATAAAATGCTCTGGAGCTATGAAGCCCGTAAGCAAAGTCTTTTTGATATACTCCTCATTGTGGTAGAATATATGCGATATTAAACCATTTTCCATTTTATTTTTTTTTTTATTTAATTTAATTTTTACATTTACATTTGAGTTCTATTACATTTTTTTATACAGAGTTCAGATGTAATTACATCTACACAACTGAAATATTACATTATGGTTTTTTTTTACATTTTGCTTAATTCACTAATATTTACGAGTTCATAAGGGAAACTTTAAAAAGCCTTATATTTGATTTTATTTTTTATTAAAACTTATACCTAATTAGTAACTAACCTAGTCTAACTATTAACTAACCTACTTATCTAAACTACTTAACCTAAATCTGCCATATTAGCAAAACTATATAATTCAAACGAAATTATTGGTATAAGCTCCTTATAATTGAATTTTCTGAAAATGAGCATTTTGTAACAAAAGAATCTGTTTTCTGTGATATTAATAGCGATATCAAGCTCATATTTGCTTTATAATGGAGTTTTTTAGTTGAATAAAAAAAGGGAGGTTGAACATTAATTTCAAAATTTTATTTTGAGCCACTTGAAGAGTGTTAATGTGAGTTTTAGCAATATCATGGAAGACTGGACATGCATAGATTATGATCGGTAGAAATATAACTTTCATTATTATTAATTTATTTTTAATTGATAGGTAAGATTTTCTATTGATAAACGGATATAAGATCCTTGTGGTTTTATTTAACTTTTCTATTGTCTTAGTGATATGAGTTTTAAATGTTAAACGTTTATCTAATTGTACGCCTAGGTATTTTACGCTATCTACCCAATGAATATCTAAATTTTGGAGTTGTAAGTTTGTTGTTGGTATTAGTTCCAATTTTCTTTTTTTTGTGAAGTATATGGCATTTGTTTTTTGAATATTAATTGAAATTCATTCCATTTATAAAAATAGTTAACCAGTGAGTTTAATGAATTTTGCAGGTTGTTTATTATGTCGGCACTATAAAAACCTGATGTGTATAACGAGGTATCGTCGGCAAAAATTGATAAATGAACATTTGCCGTTCTGGGAAAGTCATATGTATAGATGTTATACAAGATTGGGCCTAGGACAGAACCTTGAGGTACTCCGGCTGGTATTAAATAAGTAATTGAATCAGTTTTACCTATAAACACTTTGAATTTTCTTTCTTGCAAAAAGCTGTGTACGATTTTAATTAAGTAGTTATCTAAGTTCATTCTCCTTAGTTTATAAATTATACCTCTATGCCAAACTGTGTCAAATGCTGAGTTTATATCAAGGACTACCATACCAACAGTTTTTTTTTCATTTAGTGTAGTTTTTATAAAATTTTTTAAGCGTACTAACGGGTGAATAGTTGAATGTTCAGATCTGAAACCAAACTGTTCTTCAGGTAATATATTATTTTGTGCTAAGAAATTAACGACTCTATTTTTAATGATTTTTTCAAAGATTTTACTAAATATATTTAGTAAACTAATAGGTCTATAGCTACTAGCACATTCAGGTGGTTTATTAGGCTTTGCAATTGGAATAACTTTAGCCATTTTCCAATTTTCAGGAAAATAACCAATTTTTAAGCAGTTGTTCAAGAGCTTAGTGAAATATTCAACTGCCTGTTTTGGTAGATTCTTTACACATACATTAGGAATTTCATCAATACCTGGTGCTTTTTTATTTTTCAACATACGTATTATGCTCGAGACTTTTCGACTTTTTACTTTATTTTGTGAGAGCAAGGTTATTTCCTCACTTTCAAAAGCTTCTATACATTCGTTAACTCTATTTTCGATACTATTGTCATTGTAATTTATTGTAATTTGGTGTTTGTTATAAAATGTATTTCCTAGAATATTGGCTTTTTCTTTAGCTGTAGAATAGATAGTATCATTTACTTTGAGAGCGGGAATACATTTATTTTTGCTTTTAATTATTTTGGATAAATTCCAGAAAGGTTTACTACCCTTCCTCAAGTTTTTTAATGTATTATTCCAGTGTAAATTTTTGAATTTAGTTATTTCTTCGTTGATTAGGTTGTTGAAATGATTCAGTTGTGCTTTATATATAGTTTCCCTCGATCTAACCCATTTTCTTCTTGCCGCATTTCTTTTACCTATAATTTCTAATATTGAAGGAGGAAGACTTTTGTTATACAGTTTCTTGACTTTACGAGGTACCGCAGTCAAGATTGCTTCTTTGATTATATTATGAAAGTCGGATATCTTGTTATCTATTTCATAAGAATAGATAAGAGAATCGTCATTAAAATTATTTATTATCCTATCATTGAGATACTTTTTGAACACCTTCCATTTAGCATTTTTGTAGTCTAAATAGTGGTGTTCTTTATAAACTATATTGCAGTCTACTTCTAAATAAACGGGCAGGTGGTCAGAAGAAAGTTGATTCATCACAGTGGGTGTTGAATACATTTCAGAGTTTTTTGTAAAGAATATATCTAATACTGACGGATTTTGTCTGCTATTTGATGGTATATAGGTAGCATCAAGAGGAAATAGTATTTCGATATTGCCACTTACTGATAGGTCATTCAATATGTTGCCCCAGCAGTTTGCTCTATTGCAACCCCAATATCTGTTACGCGAGTTTAGGTCACCACCTACAAGATATTTTCCCTCTATTCTAGATAATTTAAGTATATCCGATTTGTATGCAGATTTTAATTTTTTTTATTGTTGTTGATTTGACTATGATGTGAATTTAATAGTTTCGCACTATTTCCTGGAAAGTATACCGAATAAAATTGTATTGTTTCATTGTTAGATGTAATAACTTTAACTCCAATATTTTCGATACATTGAGTTTTGATTATCGGTAAAATACTGTGATTCAGTTTTTTAGAAACAACTATAGCCACACCACCGCCACTGGTATGTCTACGATCATTTCTGTAAATATAATAATTTTTATTATTTATGTTTACGTTTGGATTTTACCACGTTTCACTAATTAACCCTATGTCAATTTTTAGCCTATGTAGTAAATCAAAAAATTCAACGCTTTTTTTTGAGAATGATCTAGCATTCCATGATATTACTTTTAACTTTTTATTTGGTTCAATTGTTTTGATATTGTCTGGCAATACCGTATATGTTTTTTTTATTTTGGTATTATTAATTATGGGAGACTATAGAGATATTTTGTTGCTAGTTCCGTTATTACACAAAACTGCTCATTTTTGTTATTACATTTACCTAATTTAGATAATAACTCCATCGTCAAGTTATTTATCTCTTCGAGAGAAAATAGATTTTTATTAATATTATTACTAAAACTATTATTAATGTTGTTGTTAGCATTACTGTTACTATTATTAAAATTAAAATTATTCCAAGGTGTTGATGATTTTGGTAATTGTGTATTTGATAGTGTTTGTGGAAAATTATGTTCATAATTTATTTTTGTATTAAAAGTTCTTGTATTTTTATTTTGATTACCACTACGTGTAGGAGCTGGATTTCTTTTATTTAGTATTTCGATATACACAGATCGGTTCGGACATGTGTTATCGGTTGAGTAATGGCTACCCTTACAGTTTGCACATTTACGCAGATCTTTATTTGAACATGCTTCTGATTTGTGATTTCCAGAGCAATAAGCACAAAAGGTTTTCACATGGCAGTTTTTGGCACCATGGCCGAACATCTGGCAGTTGTAACATTGCGTTAACTTATGGGAATTTTTAACTTTGTATTCCCAGCGAATTTTAGTGTTGTTTATGTAACGATAATCATTTTTTAGTGTGTTTAATTTAATTGTTTTATTTTCAAAATAAACTACATAAAATATTAATTCATTGTTAAACCGTGTTTTTTTAATTATTTGTTTTATTTCTAGGCATTTTAAACCTAAATCAATTAATATATTTTTAAGTTCAATTACAGAAATTTTATCTAAGCCACATAAAATGGCCTTAAATGGTTTTTCACTTTTAGAATTGTGTAAAAAAAACTCACAATCGCTTTCTTTTAAAAATTTACATACAGTTAAATATATGTCTTTTGTATGACAGTAAATTTTTATACCAATTGAAACAGATTTTATAAAATAATTTTTAATATTAATTTTTTTCATCATATTATGAACAAACTCAGAATTTTTTTTTAATAAAGTTATTGGTGGTATTAAATTCTTTTTTTCACTGTCATTGCAAATTTTATTATTATTTTCACTAGTAATATCATTCATTTCTGATTCCATATCGTCAGCTAGAGTTTGCAGTGGTGCAAAGAAGTTTTGAGATTGCTGGTTGGCTATGGAATCATCTTTTTTTTTCATTTTTGTTGTTTTTTGCCATAATATCAAAATTTGTTGATGCTTGTTCAGCATCATATAAACTGTTAACCGTTCTTTTTCTACTAATTTTATATAACGTTATCAAAATTTTGTTTTTTAAAGTGCACTCAATGCTAGCAAGGAGATAACTGACTTAATTTTATAATAAAATTATCGATTATAATTATGTTTGCTTCCTTGTACAAGTATTTATTAGAGTAGTAATGATTGTATTCGGAATTGGGCTTTCTATATATATTAGTACAAACTGTTATGCACTTTCTTTCAAATTTTCGGAGAGTTTCCATTAAGCTCGCACATATGTTGTACCATATTGGTGCACCATATATAAGCGTTGGTCTTATTAATGTTTGGTAACATATAGTTTTAACTTTTTTACTAATAATTTTGTTGTAAAAAAGTTTTTTTTGAAGCCATGAAAGCTTTGTTACCTTTTAATTTGATTTGCTCAGTATAGTTTAAATTACGGTGTAATTGTACTCCTATAGGTATTTAACTACTTTTTTATTAGTTAAGATAACATATCCTGCGGATTTTATTTCAAATTCTTTCCATTTGTTTTTGATATCTACACTAGTTTTATCAACCGTGTTACGAAACAAAATTGTCTCGCATTTGTTGATGTTGATTTTCAGCAGCCAAACTTTGCAGTAGCACCGTGTAATATTAAACATTTCTTGTACTTTGCTTTTGATGTAATTTCCTGAACTATCGCATAATAGAATATGATGTCATCGGCAAAGGCCAATGCATAATTATTTCCTCTAACCCGGTTAATAACAACACCAAAATTAATCAAAAGATTAATCGAAAATTAAAATGTGTCCCATAATTGTCAAGGTTTTTTAAGATATGGAAATAAATATTATAATAATATTATAATAATTGTAAATTTAAAATATAATAAGAAAATACTAACAACAATAACAAAAAAAATGTTTAATTTCTCTTTATTATTATATAAAAACCGTTACTTTTTATAAATTAATAATATTTAAAATAAATAAGTTTATGTAGAAAAGCTATCTATTCGAAAAGTTATTTTTTTTTATACAATGTTTTGTTTTATAGACATTTTTTTTAGGTTTGTGTCTTGAATAATATTGGTTTGTATAACAATTTTATATTAATTTGTAGGAAAATTTTAATTCTATAATTTTTTTTATACAATAACGTAACGTGACGTATTTTATCTAAAAAGGATTTATTTTATTTAATTATGAGTAGTTCAGCAGGTTCTAACAATGTATTATGATAGGTTAAGTAGCATCATTAGTAAAATTTAATAAATTATTTAATTATACATATAATGAATTATACATATGTACACACATACATTAATTAATTAATTACATATTATTCGGAAATATTACTAGAGAAGTGATTTATTGATTTGTATAATAAGTTTGGTTGGTTGATACATTTTTTATATTTTATCAAATTGAAAGTTTATATTTATTGTGATTTTTAGGAATAAATAATAAAAAATTAAAAATTGTATGACGTTAGAATGTTGTTGACTATTGTAGGTATTTTTAATGTTATATTAATTTATTTTTCACTGGCTGTATCTGGTCCGCATTTCTGCCCCCTTTTCAAAAACATTTGTTTTAAAATGCTTTATTCACTTTACTTTTGATCTTTATTTATCCTCTACATCTTAAGTCGGTGTCGAGAGAATCAATTTTGAATTGACTTTCAATCAAAATCGACTCAATTCAATCGTCGGTGTCGCGAGAATCAATTATTTGATTTTTTTGTTTATTGATTAGTTGACTTTTCGTTTCAAACAATGAATTTTTAATTTTTCATTTGAAAATATTAAAAAAATGGATAATTTTGAAATAAGGTTAGGAAAATTATAAATATTTTCTGGAACTTTAATTTTATTTGAATACATATTTTAATATTATTTTAGGAGCTGACGAGAAATGGAAATTGTTGCCTCCCGATGAAAACGTATGGACAAATGGGCAAAAGTGAGTTTTTGATATAAAAATGAAACAAAAATAAAAAACTTTATGTTAATTTATAGGTATGGAGTATGGACCGATCTAAAAAACAAAGTAAAAAGAAAAATACTGATGAACAAAAAGGAGATTCGGTATACGGGATGTAGTCTTGTAATTTTGTTATATTGAACTTATTCTAAGGATGAAAAAATTTCGGAATAGGAATCGTAGAAGTACCAAAATATTCAGTAAATTTTTATTTTTGGAACCAATGAAGAGATTAACTAAATTTTAAGATATTTTTTGAAACGGCTAGGGTAATTTTTTTTTTCTTGGAGAATGAAATCTAATTATTTTTTGTATAGAAGATTTATCTGTAGAAGATCCACAATAATTATTAAGTTTTGAAATCAATTGGGTAACCTATATGGCGTAGTGATATCATCTGACTATTGACTGCAGTACCGTACTTAGTTAACAGAAAAGTTTCACCTAAGGTACTGACAAGAATATAAAACAAATTTAGAAATTAGTTTTTAGAAAATACCAATGCTGGGAAAGAAAAATATCATCATCATCATTGTCTTGCAACCCCATCCGTGTGGCATAGGGCGGAAGTAAATTCTTTCCATCGGCTTCTATCTGTGGCTAACCTCTTGAATTGTGGCCACGTTCTTTGTGGGTACTTGCTTCGGCTAAGACAGTTGTTCTCCACGTTTTTCTCGGCCTTCCGACGCGACGTGTACCCTGAGGATTCCATTCGAAAAATTGTTTCGCGATGTTGTTGTCAGGTTTTCACAGAATATGCCCGATCCAACGCCATTTCCTCTGTCGGATTTCCACGTCTATTTGTGTTTGCATGGTTTTTTGCCACAACGTTCTGTTGGAAGTGGTTTGTTGGCAACGAATGTTTAGGATGCGCCAGAGACTACTATTCATGTACGCTTGGAGTTTCCTGGTGATGTTTACTGAAACTTTTCATGTTTCGCAAACGTACAGGAGAACAGATTTTACACTTGCATTGAATATTTTTAGTTTTGTGCGCAGAGATAGGTTGCTTGCCTGCCATATTTTTGAAAGCATCCCGAAAGTGTTACGGACTACACTGATGCGGGCTTCAATATCCAAATCGGCCCCTCGATTTGATGATACGATGCTGCCCAGGTAATTGAACGTACTCAACTCTTCGATTCGCATTTCTTCATGAAGGATCGGATGTTGTGATTTGTGAGTTGTGTGCATGATTTTAATTTTGGCTGAATTGACTTTTAGGCTCCCACTTTTTCCAGGGCCATACAGCTTTTGGCACATATAAGAAAAATATAGTAATTTGAATTAATAATTTATCCATTTAATAAAATCAACTATTTGTTTTATTTTAGTTTTTATTTATTCTTTTCCAAATGAGCCCAATCGCTCGAATTGAGTTTATATGTTAATGACTTTTTAAAATAAAACAAAACTCCAACTCATATTTTTGGTATCTCAAAATTTGTGATTTGAAATGTCAAAAATTTTAAATTGAAGCAAATTGAATCACCTAATTGAAAATAAGTCAACTAGTCGGTTTTCAACTACTCGCGATACCGTGACTTTTTTTTTGTTGATTTGGAATAAGTCAAATTAATTAGATTAAGATGATTCTCGCGACACCGACTTTAATTTATCTAGTGGACTTTGCAGACCAATGATATTGTAAATTCATTCAGTTCAGGTTCAGGTCTTCGATGCAAAATGATCCTACAAGTCAAAATAAATAAATTGTATCACAAATATTTACTTATTATACATTTATACCTAATAATGCAAGTTGTAAGTAAAATTAGGAAGTACAAGCAAAATAATACCGGACCCTTACTGTGTATTCTTACTTTCGCTAAACGAAAATCGCATTCGAAAATTTGACACTGTGATTCAAAAATCGTACGGTTGCGAATGCGAAAATAAAATATTGATACTGGGTAATGCTACTTTCGAGTATTTTTTGCAATTTTTCATTCTTTTTTCATTATAGCCATTTTATTTTCGGAGGTGTTGTGATAGAGTTGTTAAATAGAAAAACAAATAGAAAAACGTAATAATGTTAGTAAAAATATAAAATGTAATTAAAGTTAGTTTTATTTTGTTTTGGTATAATGAATAAAAATAAAATTAATTATTTTAGGTCAAAACAAACTACAAGACTATTTCAGCTCCAAACAATGGTAAATTTTATGATTGCTCATCCAAATTTGGCAAAGGGGTATCTAACAAATGCAAATGCTCGAGTAAGAGCAATCAGATCATGAGAAACTTTAGCTGCAGAGCTTAGCTCGTTTTTAGGTCGTGTTTGTTTTCCTCCATTACATACACAAATGCTTCTTTTGATAGCCTGAAAATTTTTATGAATCTAAAAAAAAAAAAATCATGAAAGCAAAATAACCTTCAAAAATAGAAATAATTAACGTACCTTTTATTTGGCAATTCGCTAGCACATTAGATCTATACCTCAGTGTTCTTCTTTGAAGTGCATGCACAATCCATTTTATTTTTATTTTTATTATTATTATTATTAAACTTTACTTTTTACTGAAAAAAAATTGTTTGAAAGTAAAATAAAATTTGACCATGAAATGAAATGTCAAAAACTTAAATTTAAAAATTTACAACGGCAGCACTCTTTTTGAATGCGAATTTGATACACAGTACCAATTGACTTTCGCATCGGAACTTAAATTCGCAAATATTTGCGACGCGAATTTCTTACACAGCTAACACCAGGTATGGGTAAAAACAGGTAGGTATATAGCTAGAACTGACAATTTCAGTTGATTCTGAAAAGCCAATTAGCACATAATTGTACCTTCTTGATACCGTGACTCGAGTGACTTATTTCTTGTTGTTAGCTGTTTTCGGGGATCACTCTCTACTGATAGCTATACTACTGCTTACATGTCAGTACTAGACATGATTAACGGATCACGTTTTCCTATAGAGGTTACATAGGATCCTAGAGACTGAAAAACGGCCAGTCAAGCTTTTAAATTCATTTCGTTATTGCAGATGTAGCTACAAATAAAACTAAAAAAAAAAAAAAATCAAAATAAAAAGCAAATTTAAAATAAAAATAAAAATTATACACTATTTATTGAATAACCCTGTATTTTAATTTTGAAATAAATGAAATTCAATATTTTATTACATCATAACAATTATTTTTATATTTAAATATAGTTACGTAATATAATTCCAAATTAATATAAATTGGTTAATGAATGAATTTTTAAAAATTAAAAAATAAACTCAGATGAAGACAGAACAGATCATTTTTATAATTACAAACACATATAAAAAATTAACAATTAAAAAAATAATTTTAATTTTTAATTTAATTTGATCAAAAAAAAAATTACTTAAAAATATTAAATAAATTTAAATCCAGTAATGTAGAAGATAAGAAGTATTCCGCATATCACCAACAAATACCAACTATACTTTTTACAGACTGGCATTAAAATAACATTTAATGATTTCATTGGATTTGTTATTGGATTAAATGATGTTTGTGGACGTCTAATTATTTATAAAAAAAATTATTTTAAAAAAATATTCAATAATTTTTTATATTTACTTGGGTTCTTCTAATGGTTGTGGTGGATTACGTCCTAATCCAACTGGATTTGTAAGTGTTTCTTTCTCTGTTAATATTTCCAATTCTAATTGAACTTTACCCTTGAAATTTAAAACGAAATTAATTTTTGCAAATGAAAACCCGTTATAACTCAAAAAATAACTGAAATGAAGTTTGATAAACGTGTTGTAAAAATGCGATACGGTGTACATCTTATTTATATTGGTTTGTTCTTAAGTCAAATCAAGACTGGCTGTACTTTATTAAAACTTATATTTCTAATATCTTAGTTCTAACAATGTTGCTTATGTCATTATATAAAGTCGCGGTGGCCGAATATGACTAATAATAGTTATATACATGTCCGACACAACTCTGTTTTCGTTTATGTAAACCGCCCGAACTCTCTATTATGAACAAAAAACCTGCGCAATGAATTTCATTTGCTCTACGAATAATTGAGTAGTACACCGTTTTGCAGAACATCAGCAGAAGAGTAAGCTCAGAAATTTCCACAAAATGGAATATTTTTAAACCTCTTGTGATAAGGGATAGAATAGTAAGCTTTTCATCGAAAATCGGGAAACAAGCTGTTTATTGTAAATTGAGACTCCAATTGAAACAATGTTTAATAATTATTCTAGAAACAACTTAGAAAGCTAAAAACTAATTTTAAGTAATTCTAAATAATTTAAATAGAATATTGATTTAAATATTTAAAGAATTTAGGCTCCGCATAGTCATTATACGTTCAACATATGTCTATCTGGGGTAGTAAGTCACACTAACACTCTGATGTAGTAAACTGCCAAGAAAATATACTAGAGAGAGTACAGCCTTAGACATTCCGGAACTAGTAATCTAACATCTAAACGGCTGTGAACATCTAAAAAGTTGCAGTATATATTTTTCCATAAAGAAGCAATCCAAGCTTCCAAATACATATGATTGAATGGACCAAACTGCAATATAGCCAAACATATCCGACCCACAATGAACCAGAAACTTTCTTCTAAACTATTATCGTTAAAAATGTTGAACAAAAAACAATATAATCCCTCACTAATATAAGGGGTTATAATGGGATATTGCTTTATATTAATAAGCCTATAAAAAGGCTGTTAAATTTTTTCGTAAGCATAGATTTTTTTCCGTAACAATAGATCTGAAGAGGTCGCGTCTTCATAAAACTTTAAATTAAAAAAATTCTAGACTTAAAACTGACCGAATAGTGGCGAGATTCATTGTAAGTATGCGCTATTTTATGTGTTGTTAAATTAGATTAGATTATGTAATTTTGAGAGAGAAGCTGGACACTATATCACGTAAGCGGCTTACGTAATGGGCTAATTGTAATTACCTGTGTTAGTTAGTGCTGTCTATCTGAGTCCTGACTGATAGTTGATTTTGTGATTACACACAAGTATGCTGGATAGCTCCAATTGCTTGGGAAACGCTGTATAAGGTATGACGTGAAAGACAAAATTAAACAGTTACTTACTCAACATTTCTGTTTACTACTAAAGTCATAAATTATCGAAAGGTACTTATTGGTAAAGGATCAAGGTGCCTTCACATCTATCAATGAAATCACGTCATCAAAGGCAGTGTTTTAGGCGTAATTGCATATCTCGCTTACACTGCAGACTGACCAACAGGAAATGAGACCACCACCGCACATTTGTATGATAACACAGTCATAATTGTTGTCACATGTTAACCCAGTGTATGCTTTTGAGATCTTGTAACGCAGCATTAATAAAAGTTCAATAACGGACTCAAAAGCGGAGAATTAGAATGAATGGAACCAAATAAGTACGTCATTCACATTTATACTCAAGTGAGAAACTTGTCTGGGTATTATGCTGAATAACGAAGTAGGTTCCGCAAAAAGAAGTTATGAAGTATCTTGGTATCCACTTGAATGGGCAACTTACGTTTCAAAATCATATTCATAATAAAAAAAAACGCCTGGGGTTGAAGCTAAGTAAATTTTATTGCAGGTTTATATAGAATTGTCCTATGGATCTAAACAACAAATTGTTATTTTATAAAGCTGTCATAAAGCAGTGTGCGCTTACGGAATCCAGCTGTGGAGAGTGGCTCCCAATTCTAATATTGAAATATTGCAGCGATTTAAGTTTTACAGTGTAAGCAGCGTAAGTAACAATATTTTACATCAAGACCTATAAATGAAAACCATAAAACAGAAAAATAAACAAACTACGAAATGTCTCAATTAGGTGCAGATTGTACAGTTTACAAGAGAAATATAGAAAAAAAATATTTAGTATCATTAGTATACTTATATATTACTGAGCAAGGCACATTTAGGCACACAAGGCAGTTTTATTAAAAAATAAAAATACTGGAGTGGTATTTTGTAAGGTGATAATTGATAGTGACTGGTGTGACAAAAAGTATAAGCGATCAGAAATGGTGCTGAAAATTTTTGGTATTTTGTATGGTGATCGTTTCTAAAACCAGCAACATAAGGCGACATCTAAAAATGTATATTATTAAAACCCAAGCAACACATTATAATTTAAACGAAAAAAAAAAATAAACAAAAACACAAATAATGTTATGAAAAATATATGAAATTATAGTTGTGTCTGAAGAGAAAATCAAATATTTTGTATGATGGTGACAACGAATTTGTTGTCATTGTTAATTTAACAAAAATTGTCACTATCCGAGTGAAAAAAACCTTACAAAATGCCAAAAAAAAAAGAATTTGTGATTAAATTTTTGTCACTATCACCTTTCAAAATACCACTCCTGAACTCTCCTTTGGCATTAGAAATCAAATACAAACAACACTTACCGTCATAACAATATTTTTAGAATTCATTCGTCCAGTACATGGAAACCAACCTTTAATTTTTTTCTTATTAAATAAATTCACATATTTATCTCCACCCACATGTTTTGTTGGATCATGGATGTGGCAATTTTTTTTCGTTTGACTCGGTTCCAAAAAATTTGATAAATTTATTTCTAAAGATCCTAAAAAATCATTTGCAGAAAATGTATCTAAATCCCAAATTTGTAAATTAAATATTGGTGGTAATTTAGTCTCGGATATGTCTTGAAAACGTTTTTGTTTTGTAACTACCATCTGAAAAAAAAAACAGAAAAACAAAGAGAAAAAAATCAAAGAAATATAATTAAAATAGAAAAAAAAAAATTAATTAGAAATGGTTTAAGATTTCTATGGATAATTAGATTCAGATTGACGAAAAAAAAAATATAATAACAAAAAAACAATGAACCAACCCTGAAAATATGTAAAATATAATTACGATATTAAAATTTGGATTAATATTAAATATTTGTATGAAATTAAATATCTTTAAGTAATAATTATTATCGTCGATATTTCTAGTAATAAAAATAATGAGATATTTTTATAGAGTGTAAAAAAAAATTTAAAAACTAAAATACTCATCAAAATATACAGGGTGTTAATTTAATGGTTACTGGAGTATCACACACAATAAAACTTAAAACAGGAGTTATACAAAGCTGCCCACTATACCTTCTCCTGTTCAACACATATTTACTACACGTTGAGTGGCGCAGTGGGTAAAGTGCTTGACTTTCAACCGAAGGACCCCAGGCTCAATTCCCGATGAAGTAAAAAAAATGCTGGGTTTTTCGACCTGGTCCAGTACCCTTTGTCATTACGTTAAAATAAATAACAAAAAATAATTTTGAGTATAATAGGTAGACTGCGGGAAAAATGGCGCCGATCAGTCTATACAGAAATAGAGAATAACAATAGAACATGAAGTGCAATTAAACACCTAACACCTAACACAGTCAGGTGAAAGAGCTTATAAGCCTTATACTCCCAAATAGAGTGAAATTTAATGAGTGCGCATGCCGGAGGCTGCTAAAAGGAGACGGAGTGCCTAAAAGAGAAGAAGAACATCTATTTCAAGGGATATAGACCTTAATATGTAGAACATGGGAACATGAAGAAATGCCAGAAAAATTTAATATAGAAGTAATAAGAAAGACATAAGAACATAATACATAAGAAAGGATACAAACAGTTATGTTCTATTTATAGGGGGAATAAAATATAAGTATGTGATGAAGTAATTATGCTTCTCAATCACGCTTACAAAATACTCTCATATATGAGATTAAGCCAGTCGCTGAAGATATAATACCAGAATATCAATGTGGGTTTTGAAACAACAAAATGCTATGAACATAATGCTGACTTACATATGATTTTTTCTATATTTAAAACTGTATTTTGATAGCGTAAACAGAGATCAAATCTATCATGCACGCACCGTATTAAATTGGTTCGTTATCATAGCTAGATAATGAATAGCACTAAAACTAAAGCTAAAGATTCAGAATTATAAATCAAGAATATTTAATGTTAAACCTGGTGTTAGACAAAGATATGCTCTGTGCTCAACATTATTCAATATAAATCTAGAGTATACGATTGGAAAAATAAATAGAAAGGGAAACATTTTCACAAAGGCATATCCGATAATTGCATATGCTGATATGACGTGGTAATTATTTCGAGAAGTTTCAGGAGTATTGGTAAAAGTACTAGTACAATTAAAAGACGAATTAGTGAAGGTCAATTTCAAAATAAACGAACAGAAAACAAAGTATTTAAAAATGTCACGTAGCGAAAAAAGAAGTGAGCCAAAAAATGTAGCAATAAATTTTAAGAACTTGTTTGGTTTATCTACCTGGCGCAATGATTAAAAACAATCATATTTTGCATACAAAGCAGAGTTCAAGCTGGATATTGTTGTTTCTTCGCAAACAAAGACCTCATCAAATCAAAATGGATGTCCATAAAACAAAACTTTCAATATAAAACCCTAATATACGTCCGGTAATGACATACGTAAAATGAGAACCCGCAAAAAAGTATTACAGGAAATATTTGGTGCCAGAAGGCTTCATAATGGAGAGTTTGTGAGAAAAAATGACTAGTTAAAAATCTACTACAAATTAATCCGCTCTTTGCCCCACGATACCATCCGTCCACGGTACAGTACAATGCCAACGATGATGAATAAAAAATTAAGACATAGTTGGTTTTGTTAAGATATAACATCTGCAGTGAGTAGCTATTTAATAAGATTTGACGAAAATAGAGCTAAATGAAATATATTTCATGCGATATCCTAGCACTACAGAGCAAGGAGAAGACCAAGGGGTCTGATGATAAAATAGATCAAGACACAGAGACCACCTTGGTAATGCGAAATTGGAAGGTAGTTGCGCAAGATCTGTAAATATATAGAGGAAACTAGTGAAAATGATCAAAGCTCAAAGCTCGAATTGTACTGCTAAAAAATGATGATGAATGGCATATATTCAATTATTTTACATGTACAGTACTATGCAATAAAATCCGGATAGTTTGAATTGCTAAAAAAATTTTATCTTACAAACAAATGGAAGATCAAAACTAATGATATTCAATCTGAACAGTTTTAGAAATACTGAAACATATATAGAAATAGACCAATTAGAATAAATGAAGTTATAGTACCTACCTTGTATAAAAATGTATAAAAAATTAGATAAAATATGAAATACTAAATATAAAATAACACCTACTACTAAAATCTATTCTATACATTAATTTATTCCTCTATTCTAAATTCTAAACCAATATTTTCAATTGTAACCCAGCTACTTAACTTAGATAAGATCCTTAATAATTTAATCAACTATACTCACCATATCTTCATTTTTAGAATATTTAAATGGAAAAATCATTCTCCAATTAAAACTACCAGCACCAGTTAAAGATCTATAATGAACATCTGTACGTTGAAAATTTTCTATGTTATCAAGCCAACTAAAAAAAAAGGTTAGATGAAAAATCAAAAAAAAAAAAAATAAAAAAATTATGTTGAAATCAATACCACTGAACATAAATATCTGACATTTCTGTACCAAAAATATTCGTTTCATCCATTTTAACATCATCTGTATTTAAAATTATTATTCTTAATTCGTAATTTTGTGGAGGTATTGGTGTTATATCGATTGGTTCTGGTATATTTTCATTATCATAAATTTCTATCCATAATTGTAATTTACCCTTTATTAAAATATTTAAAAAAAAAATAATTAAAAAATTTTATATTTAAAAAAAAGTTAAAATTGAAATACAGGGTGTTGCAAATTATACTACTGGTATCTTAATATACAATAGAATAACTGTCACTAACAAGTTATAATTTGTTGACACCCTTTATCTAAAAAGCCAAATAATTACTTGTTCAATTCCAGGACAATCTTTTCGAAAAAGTGATCTAGTCTCAACATGTTCTGGTACCAAATTAAATTGAAAACTTGGTATTTTGTGTAGATTTTTTAATGCTAGTAGACTTAGCTTCTCTCGATGATCTGATTTCAAATATAATTATTTAAAAAATAAAAAGGGGCGTTTTTTAAATTAAAGAAAGTTCTCACCTTCATTGGTATAATTATTTTTATCCTCAAATTTGACTCCATTAACAATTACAGAACTTTCCATGTATATCGGTGGTTCATTTAAATCATATTTTTCGCATAATTCGTTTAGAATGCTTGTTGGTGACTTTATATCTCGCCACTTGTTATAACCAAATCTATAGATATTATGTATATACATATCTATATATATATACATAATCCTGAATACATATTAAATTCTTACCTGTTATATTCGTTTGAAATTCCTACTGTTGCTCGATATTTAGTTCGGTATCGATCCTCTAAATCAATTATTGTACTTCCAATTAGAGCATCCTTGTAAGTTCCACGATCATAAACAGAAATCGTCAAAATGTGATCTCTTAAATTAAATTTAAATATACAGTTTGTTTACTACCACAACCACAAGTACATACATTTGAAATTTGTAGAAATTCATGTTTTTTAGAAATTAGTTCTGCTAAGATTTTGTCAAAATCATCGAGCTTGTAGTGACATTAATGTAAATAAAGTCGGCCACAATATATTAGTTTTAACTTAAGTTGGTAAGGTAGTAGACTTAAGGAATTAAAAATTAGATAGATAAAATGTGATTTCGTTCTCTTATTATTTGGACACCAGAGCAAAGGAGACGTGTAATTATTTTATTATATAAGCTAAACCATAAACATAGCTTTAAGTTCATTCTTTATTAATTTGAAAGAGAAATAATTTCAGTATACGAGTCAGACCATCTCGTTGACACAAAAACACCAAAACCATGATAGTGAGTAGAAACAACAACCTTACCAACGTCGACACCGTTACAATAGATAACATCGAATTAGTGTCTGTTTAAATATTTGGGTTGTTGGATTGAAAAGTATAAGGAGATCAGATGTAGAATAAAAATGGCAAGACTATCATTTTGGAAATACAAAAAAGTACTCTGCAATTATGATATAAACATCAAATTTCGATTGCATTATTTAAAGTGTTAAGTATGGTCGGTACTTTTGTTTGTCGCAGAAGCTTGGACTTTAAAAATTAAAAAAACTAATGAAGATAAAAACCTTTTGAAATGTGGTACTCCCGGCGCTTATGTAGAATATTTTAAGTAAACAAAATGATAAGCGTCGACGTTTTCCGAATGATACCTAGTTACTCCAAGTGACCAACCGCAGAAAAACAAACTATTTTGGCTATATACTGAGTAATAAAAATTTCGGACTTCTCCAATTAATTATCGAACGGAGAATCAATCGTTATTTATTATCGAAGGCAAACAAAAAATCGATAGAAAAATATATGTTTTGGCTGATAACAATGCATGCTTTGGCTATTTATGTAAAAAGAAAGAAAGAAAAATTGTTAGGAGTAATATCACGATATTTAGCTGTGTTAGCAGCTTGTAATTTGCTTTTCAACGAAGCAATCAAGGCTTCCATAAGAAACTGAACTGAACGAAAACAGTTGTAGAATTGGCCCACACAGCCAAATGTTAGAATAGTAACCAATATTTTAGAGTAATAGCCAATTAACTTATTTACTTACTTACTTAGGTGCATAATAGACCATGTAAAATCCTGGATCTAATTCACCAACGTACCTCTGAATATTAATACATAAAAAAATGGTGATATACATTCACTGCTAATATCAAATCATTTTAAGTACGTTAACAAAATTTATTAATATGCCTTCCCCATCAAAGTTTCTCAAAGAACTCAAAGCTAGTTGTTCGAATCGAAAATACTCTCCCGAAAACAGACAAGTACCTATAGATTTTACTTCCTTGAGAAAATTGTATTTTTTTTTTTATTTCTTGTAGATCCTATTTTTATTCTCCCTCAGACATAGTTCGATTGCATTGTTTCTGCTTAACAATCAGAATTAATGTCCTTCCTCAATCCGTACCTAACCACCCAAGATAACGGAGCACTTCAGTTTCAGCATAGGCCAGATTTGCTTAATAATGTTGCTGTCTGATTTACTCGATCATCTGTAACTACTCGAAGCCTTGATTGCTTCGTTGAAAAGCAATTTACAAGCTGCTAACACAGCTAAATATCGTGATATTACTCCTAACAATTTTTTTTTCTTTCTTTTTACATAAATAGCCAAAACATGCATGGTTAATGTAATCATGATTCTTTTCACAACGTTGACTAGAGAAGAAGGGAATAGATAGTTTAAAATTACAAAGAAGGAAGAAAGAGAGAGATTCAGTGGGAAATTGCGAACAATTATATCGATGCGTATCTCTAAATTAAAACGGAAGGAGAACATCTTAAAGTAAAGTGAGCACAAATTAAAGTAAAATATAAAAAACGATTCAGGGTTGTTGAATACAAAATCAACAGTATTAACAGAAAACAAAATGTTTATATATAAACAAGATATATAGCATCCAACTGTGGAACTGTTCAGGTAAGAGAAAACAACAAAAGCATAACACAAAAATTTTAAAATAAAACACTGCGGCCGGTTCGAGTCTCCAGGTAAGTTAATTTCAAATCATGTTAATACATTACTATAACAAAAAAATATCTAATAATAAAAAGTTTAATTGGTAATGTAAAAAAAATAATAAAATATACAAGAATAAAAAAAAATAATAAAAAACTAATTTTAAAATAAGTACTTATAAGAGCTCTATATAAGTCTTATTGATATTCTTATAAGACTCTTATAATAGCTTTATAAACATTTTGTACTAGGCTTATTACAGCTACATAATGCACTTATAAAATACTTAAAAAAGCAAAATAATTAAAAGCGTTTATAAAACCTTTATACAATATGTCTAAGCTCTATAATTTTCTCCAAATTAAGCTTGTTACAAACTCAAAGCGATTCTGTAGAAGCTTATAGAACAAAATTAAGAGCCTTGAGGACTTATAAGAGGTTCTTTAAGCGCTTATTAGATCTTTATTACATCTAAATTGCTGGCTGGGGGTAAATCGTAAATCTAGTTTATACAGGTTTTCGACCTCCATAGATATCCTAAAAATGCCAAAAATCGATGAAGAGATTAAATAAAAACGACTTCAAACTTCAGCATCACTATAATGTTAAGCTTTTGAAACTGGTGAATCAAAGAGGTCTATTCAGGAGGCTTAAAACAAATTTGAAAACTTTGAATATTTGAGGCTTAAAAAATTATTAATGTTAAAAATGCCATGCTAAGCTTTTGAGGTTCTGTATTTTGGTTTCATTAACAGAACTTCAAAAGCTTGAGTAAAATAAAAAATATTGTATTGAAACAGCGACTATAATGTTGTAATTTTTGTATCTGGAAACAAAAACTTAACATTAAAGTTTTATTCTATAGAATTCTTGCAACATTGAGAAAAATGAGAGAACTGACACAATCTAATCCGATTCTTTTATATTGGTTTGAACAGATTTACAAATTCGTATAAAAAATGTTCTTAACACCGTTAATCACAATTTTTAATTTGTTGCCTAATTTTTATCTTTCTAGCAACCCTTATCAACATTGGATTTGTTTTTGTTCGTATAAGGGGGAAAAAAATTTCTAAACAAAAATCTAAAAATCTTAACAAATAAATAAATAACTCAATAGATGCTGGGTGAGTTAATATAAAAGTATATAAAATAAAACTAAGGTCTCATTTTATAAGTTGATATACATCACTTCCTAATATAACAGCATTGTGTTTCTTCTATTATTGACCTGGAATTTAATAACACATCTTATCTGCGGTGCTCATAATTTTATTTTCTGATATTTACAGGTCTAACTTTAATAGAACAGGTCGTTCCATTAGAAAATTACAATAATTATTTTCTGATATTATTTTGATTATGTAATTCGTATATGGTTATTGTCATGGCAGTAACAATCAATATGTATTATCATTAATTAAAATACTTACCTTGGTAACATTGCATCAAATTGATAACTTTTACCAAAAATTGGTAAACTTTGATTATGAATATAATTTACACGATCCGATACATTTTGATTACCTATTTGTATTTGTATAAAAGGATTTGGTGGACTTTGTTTATGATGAGATCGTAAATATAATCCTTGAACAATATAAATTCGAACAGTAATTAAGTTCGAAGTATGTAATAATTTTTTAAGTTTTCTATTTAAATGATTTTTATATGTTTTTGAAACACTGGCATCTCCAATAATATTCTCTTCAAAATTTAATAATTTTATTTTACATTTTAATGTACAATATGTAATTTCTTTGATTGGTTCATTTCTTTTCTGTTTCAGTCCATGAATTAAATTAATTTTCTCAGCCCAATCTTGAAAATATTCAAATTCTGATTGCTTTTCTAATTCAGAATTATAAATTACTAATGAATGCTTACGATTGTCAGCATGTACCAGTTTTTTTGATTTATTAAGTGAATAATAAAATTTTGTCCACCATGTATACTCTGTGTTATTGTCATTTAAATTTTGGACTTTATTATTATTATATTTGAAAAGTTTTTCAACATTGAAATTAAATTTTAAATATTTTTTTATTTTAGTAAATTCGAAATTTTTTGTACTAGTTTCTAATAGGGTAGTATGCTCTGTTATTGGTCTTGAATAGGAATTATCTAGAAAATTTATTTAAAAATGTTTGCAATAAATTATAAAAATAGAAATAAAAAGACTCACCTGTTTCCAAATAACTAATAAAATTTGTTTTATCAAATTTTGTGGATACTTGTTGGGCAACAGGTATTGAAATATTTTTTTTATGAAAATATTTACTTGAATTTGAAATCATTGCAGCTCCAATTGATTTATTTTTTTCAATATGTTTTATAACAATTGGTGGCCAATATTCGAATTGTTCTGCAAGGTACTGTTCAATAAAATTTTAATTTTTAATTAATTCTTGGAAGTTTCAAAATGAAATTAGAATTTTAAAAGATTTATTGCAAAATGCTTCACCCTTCTTTTTGTACTTCACCCATCCTAACTAATTAATAATTATCTAAAATAACACAAATATTTTCAAATAAGCAATAGGAAACTTAAACATTGTCGGAGTAAATCAAAATATGCTCTGGAATGACCATATTTTCGATATTGCGAATAGCGCTGCAAAATGTTTGGGTTTCTTAAATCGATGTTAGACATATTTTGCACCTAAAGATCTGCTTAATATCTATAAAGCCTACATACGAACCAAGATGGAGTACAACTCGCATCTATGGGCGGGCGCCTCAAAGACTGCTTTAACCTTTCATGACAGAGTACAACAACGCACTATTCGCCTCATTGATGATGATAATGTTTCATTAACACTTGCTCCACTTAGTCATCGTCGTATTGATCAAAGTGAACATCAATAACATAGTTTAAAACTCCCCGCCGAACTTCTCTCCCACTTGTTTCTCCTTTTCTTCTCCCTAACTATCCCTTTTCTTTTCTCTTCCAAAAGCCATCGGAACGAAAGGTTTCTCTGACCTAAGTTTTAGCTAATAATATAAAAAAAAATAACAAGGGTGGGATATAGGACATAAGCAGCATGGATTTCATATTACCCCGATTCATTTGATATTATAACGTTTTCGATATTTCAGAAACTGCAGTCAAATATTTATGCTTTTTGTTTACATAAGTTCCA
Organism: Argyra leucocephala; assembly: GCA_963942445.1. Taxonomy (NCBI): domain Eukaryota; kingdom Metazoa; phylum Arthropoda; class Insecta; order Diptera; family Dolichopodidae; genus Argyra; species Argyra leucocephala. The sequence continues at coordinate 47,057,146 of OZ012679.1, read as the reverse complement.
ATTAATAGGAACGGTTCGGCTTCAGATTGACAGGGTAACATCTGATCAGTCGCTGAACCAGATGCTCAACTGCCAAGTTCCTGAGCAAGTATTTACATCACCTCCAAGACGTGATTTCGGGAAAGTATCCTATACAACGACTGCTTACACGAGACCAAAGTTGAGAGTGCGCAAAAACAAGCCCCTCAGATTGAAGGTTGGCATTAGGTTAACTACCCAGCCCATAAAAAAATGTGTTGTTATGAAAGACTCAAAACAAGCCTTGGAAAACCGCCCATGATCGAAAAAAATGAAGGACGTTGATGAGTTAGAACCAGGATCTACATTGTCTGTTGGCCACCTAGGTAAGTAGGTAAGTTAAGTCCCACTTTTCTGTAACCTCTTGAAAATCTATAAATAAGCTCTTGTACGAATTAAGATTTGCAATTTCTATAGTAACGGGTTAAAATATTTGACTAAAATTTTCGCCAAATATGTTTTATCATTGACCTAAATGTCACTCTCATCTTGGTCCTCTTGAACAATGTTGTATGGTTTGAGTTATCTCCTTTTTCAGATATTTCGTAGATATGGACTGATGCTTAGTGGAAATTGAATCTGTATTCTATTCAATCTAGCGCTACTCCCTTAAAACATGATGTACAGCATGTGTCAAAATACCTATAAATGCAAATCTTCGTTCTTAATTGTCCTCATATACTCTCCCTTTCTTAGTTAGACGTACTTAAAAGTATAATCTCTCCACCTTAGATTCTTAGATTTTGGTTATATATAAAAAAAAACTAAAAAAATCAAACTAATATCTTTCCTCAGTCTCAAGTTGGCGATATAAAGAAAAAAACAATAAAACCGTTTCAAAAAATTTAGATTCTTTGTACTTTGGTGCATTGACAGTATATTACAATGACAATGACAGTATATTACAATTAACTATTATCTCTAAACAAGTTTATGGAACATCTGATGGAAGTAAATTTGTAATCTAAATTGCTCCTAGTCCATTTTTAAAACCGTTACAATACTGGCATTATGCTTTTTAAGATTTTTTCTGATGATACAGAAATACTAGAAAAGATTGATAAGATTGTTACAAGAAAAACTACTTACAATAGAAAATAGTTAAAAACCTGGCAAATCAAGAATTATGTATGAAAATCAGTAAACATTAATTTTACTACCAGCAAAGAAAACTATGCCAGGTTGTAATCCTAAGCAACGTAATACTACTGCATATCAAGAATATATTTAGGAATGCATTTGCATAGACGTTTACTTTGAAGGACCCATGTCGCGACTAAGAATATACACCTAAATATTAAAATACAACAATTTATATTGACTAATAAGACATACTTCGCCGAGATATCCCTGGTAAACAAATTAATTTTATATGATAAAAACTAGAAAGTCTAGGAGAGGTTCAGTAAGTTTAATAAATATCTTAATCTAGATTTTGATTATTACATCATCATCAGAGCTTTGATGACATATATATAATATGAAGATTTCAGCCTAAAGTCGTAAGATCACACATAAATGCACCATGAGATTTACAGAACGATCGATTAAGAGCCAACCTAATATTTATGTCTGTCACGGAGGCTCACCAAGAAGTAGAATATTATAAGACTGCAACATCATCCAAATTAGCTGACATTGAAATTACTAAACACAAGTGAAGAAATCCACAGGTTAAAAATGTATACATCGTCAGATTTACGATAGAATAGTTTGTTTTTTTTTGGCCCATTATTCACCCATAAATTCTTTGTAGATCAGATATCGAGATTGTTTGCGAGTGATTCAAACACTGATATTTCATTTGTGGAGATCGTAGTTTTAATTTGTTTTTTATTTCCCCTTATGGTACATTTTATTGAGTACATTATTTCCCCGATGATAAGAATTTGGCCCATTCACTGTTTTAAATCGTTTTATAATATGGTCTTCTATATGTTCATAATTTATTATTACATCGAATTTACACTGCTCCGGGATAAATTTTTTCAATAGAGTCATAATAGTTAATCCAAAATGTTTTATAAAATAAATATAAATTATGCTTACAACAATTCCGGATGCAACCGCATCATCAAAATTTATATTTTTTCCCATTTTAATTCTACTCAAATGTGATTCCAATTGTAAACTACCAAATAAGATGACTACTTTTGAATCAGCTGGCAATGAAAATATTGGCATTTTTTTAAAATTACGCAATCCAATAAATTGTATTTCGATTCTGAAACAAAAAATATTTTTGTATAAATAAATAAAAATTCTAAAGGCTTACGAATAAGGTCTCCAAGATGAGAGTTTGTATTAATAGTTATTCCGAAGGAAGTAAATATGTCAATTAAACATAATGCTTCCTAAAATCACGGCTGTTATTTTTTTTTACAACCGTACGTTAGGATGTGATATGAAAGAGTAGGTTTTTACTTACATATAGACTGACTGAGATAGGATGTAAACGGATGTTTTAGTGAAAATTAATTAGTGAAAGTTATATGGTGTAATATTTTTTGACAGTGGAAGCATATCGGAGAAAATGTTATCAACATTCGTATGTATTCCCGGACTATAAATGAATTTGTGTAGCCTATTTTGAGTAGGTATATGCATTTTGGCATATCCACGGTGTAGAAGAAAGCATCTGCGGCTCCTTTTTTTTCAAGTTAAAACCGTTTTAGAAGAAGAAACATGTATTTTATTTCTATTCAGAATGGATCCATTACTTACAATGTGCCACCAAATAGGAGTCGTTTTGGTCGACAAATAGAAATAATTAAATGAAAAGTATATAAAACAAAGTAAAAGCAATTAAAAAAAGATTTCTAGATCAAGTTTTAAAAAAATATTTAAATAGAAACACAATGACAAAACGAAAACGAAATTTAGATCGCCCACTTTTTCGCCGAAAAAAAAAACAATAAAAAAACTTCCAAGTAATCTTTCGAGATAAAGAGCTACTGATAGAAAAAGACTTACAGGAAATTCATTACAATTCAAGACATTAAAGAACAAGAACCCAGTGAAAATGAGATAAGTACAAGATCTCTCCAAAATTTTATACAGTCGATGAACAAAATAATAATAAATTTTAAAGTGATTGTTTGTCCATCATTACTATCATCTGTTTGTTCTATAACCTTTAAGTCGTTTACAATTTTCCTCCATTTTGCTCTATCTTGCTCAACTCTCCTCTCTCTAGTAATTTTAACCTTTCAGTAATTGTCCTCAACTTTGTTAAGCCATATTGAAATTTGTCTAACTCTTGCTCTATTATTGTACGTCAGAAGAAACTTCAAGGACGTACGTTTAACATTCTTTTAATCTTGATCTTTCATCTCTTGATAAATTTTACAATATTATTTTCTGCAATCAGTAATTTGCATGTCTTTACCATTTTCACTATCAACATTGGGTTAGATCAACAATTTCAATATTATTTAATTTGCAAACTAGATCTATAACTAGTATAGTATTCTAACTAAAATACAAATTTATCAATCAGATGCTTTTCACTAAATATAGAGAAATATCTCGAAATGAAATGAAATGTTTCTGATTGAATTTAGAAACTTCGTGGTGTAGTGAAGAGAAAAAATTAGCCCTTTCAGACCCAAGTGAAAAAGTTGCCTTAGGTTGGTCTTACAAAACCAGGTAAACGGTGCAGTTAATATTCTTTTATTTACAACTAAACAAAAGATAACAATTATTCCTAGACTAGAAGCATTTTCACACATCTCACAATCGCTTAAGGTGGGTTGCAAGGGTTATAATGCAATAATTTAAAGTGATAGGAAAATTGCCTACAAAGTTGACGCAGGCTTCTCCGAGAATCTAAAAATATCAAAGTTTTACAGTCATCCTTATATCTAGTGTTTAAAGAAGAGTTACTCCCCACCGAACCTTTGTCCTACTTCTTTCTTTTTTTCTGCTCTCTAACTATCCATTTTCTTTTCTCTTCCAAAAGCCAGCGGTACGAAAGTATAAAGATTTTCCTGACCTAAGTTTTGGCTAATAATATAAAAAAAAACCTTGCAATTACGAGAATAAGACATTGTCATATTCAGACGGAATCGTAGATGAAGTCTTAAACGAAATCATATTCAGGTAATCAAAATAAGATATACAGTCTATACATGAACAGTTAGATCGCTATAAAGTTTTTAATTGTGTTGCTATCTATTCTAAGCTTGTAGAACAATACCGAGACAAATTTGACGACGTTAATGGCCATGTTGTGCAGTCAGTCTACTCTGTCTTTCTGTATACAGTAGCATAAAAAAAAATTATGAGCATTCTATAGTTCAGCAATCAAACCTTTACGACTTTTTTCAGAAAGGTGTTTGCTCTTAAAAGACTCATTCTTTAGTATTATATGATCGGTTATTATTCAAACTCTAAAAAAATATGCTTCTCGTATAACATCAACAAAACTATTCAACTTCTGACACTGACCAGGTTGTATAGTAATATATCCAGGATGATAGCGGTTAGTACGGATAACTGGTCGATAAGTTACTTTACGTAACTAAAGTAGTTATTTCTTTTAACCCCCATTGTCGCAGTTGCAAAGATGTAGATATTAAAGATATCCTTGAATACTTTCTTCAAATACTTTTCTCTCGATAGAGTCTGGCTCCGAAGTCTACGTTATTATTTACTAAACAATTCAGGGTTAATCGCAAAAAGTAAAATTAGTGAAAAGATTGACTTCCTCAATAGTGTAGGTTTGCTCTAGTATGAAATTTGAGCTAGTAAATCCTGTATTACAGACGACAACAACAACAACAACAAATAAGTTTCTCCCATTGAGATATAACTATGTAGGTACGTGTAGGTGGAAAAGATCATTTTAGTTGTTTGTGGAAAACTATAATTTAATTGTTGATTTGGCTCTTCTGAGGGAGATGTTGTATCGGCGTAGGACCTAATGACGATGAAAGACCTAATGAAATAAAGAAAATAAAGATTGTCTTTTTTTCCAAAATTTTCTACTTTGAACTACAATATCTCCATAACGGCAGCATCACTCATCATCAAATAAATGTTAAAATATGTTCCACACTGTTACCTTTCTAGAATATATAACTGAATATAGATATATATATATATATATATATATATATAATGAATCAACAGATATAACGGTTTTTATACAAAATCATCAATACAACAAGGATACTTTCAAATGTCCTTATCGTCCTTAAAGGATAAGATGTGCCACTAAAGACATATATTTTTGGAAAACTAACAATTCCAGCTATCCTTCGGATATGGTCATTAGGTCATACGCCGATACAAAATCTACCTCAGAATACCCGGAATTCAATACGATTTAAAAAGCTGATCAAATCTTCCATTTTTCTTCATGCAATATTTCTCATATTGTTGAAAAGGACACACCTAAAATTCAGAATCTGACTATAGCTAACGCTGGCCAACTTTTCACCAAAAGTGTGGAATAAAATTTTGCAGAGATTTTGTACTTATTTCATTTTCACTATAATAGTCACTTCCACCTATCTGTCAATACAGTCTCAATTTCGCAATTCTGGCGTCGTATATTTTGTTTGTTACTGGTATTGTTTCTGTTTCGAAACAAATATGGAGGTCTTTTTGCTAAGACGGTGTTTCTGACGTATAAATGATTAATTGACAATCAATTTTAGAATTGTTATCGGAATTTTCCTTTTAGAATTTCGGTATTTGATGTGCTTCCCAGCTCAACACAGCTTTTTATAGCAGACTGATTTTGGTATGATTTTGACTTGTGCGTGATTAGTCAATACTTGACTTTGCTGAATATTTTACTCTTACTTAATTACTATTAAATACTTATTAAATTTGTATTGCTGTGAATTTGCAATTTAATATTTTACGTGTTTAACTTACGGAAACGTAACGTTATTTAGAATGCCAGATTAAAAGTATTTGTATAATTTTTATTGAATATATATTTCAAATTATAAACAATAGTAATTTACAAGCACTAGCTCTTAGAGCTATTGGCTTAGCTTGAAAGTAAAATTAACCGATTGTTCTTCTTTCGCATTGCTTTCCTGAATTTTAAACAATTTTTGTATTTTATGGAAGGCAGTTGAAAATATATTGTTCTACACAAGCCAGACGAAATCTTACAATGTTTAATGGAATTTATTTTTTAAATATATGTCTGGACTGACAGAGACCCTATAGAATAAAGGTCTTTACACTTGAGAAAAAAATATGAATTTTCTCATCATGGGAAAATAAACACTCTCTTCTATATAAGAATTGAAAATCCACCCTACTTTAAAACTGTATCAAATATCAAAGAATTTATACAAAATCTTTGAAACACTTAATTTTTTTCTAGATATTTCCAATTTTCCAAAAACGTTATTCCATAGAAGAAACATTAAAACTGAAAGGTTGTAGAAAGTTCAAGAACATTACAAGGACATTAAATAAATTAATTAAATGAAAAAAAAAAACAAAAACAAAAAAATTATATAATAAAATTTTATTATACTCATACTTACTTGTAACGCTTCATTACGGGGCATATTGCGGGAGGTAAACCTTTTCTTACTGTAATTGATTTTTTATTCAATTTTTTCAGGGTTTCTTGATCTGATTCCAATGATTTAACAATTTCACATGTCATTAAAATTTCAGCTGTATTTGATCCATTCAAATAAATATTAATCCATTTTAAAGGAGAAATTAAAATATCCTTGAAGGATGTCAATAACATCATAAATTATAATATGAAAATGTATATTCTGTATAGTAAGTAGTGTTCTGCATCATTTAACAATCTTAACGGAAAATAGGGGAAACCCGAGTGGAATATGGTGAATTCTTCATATAAAATTTCCCAAAACTTGTGACCAAAAATCGCTACTAAGAAAAATGTTTTGGTAAGGAGAAACATTTTAGAACAGTTATAGATATACTCGAAGAGAATTATTTAATGTAATAAAAAAACAAAAAATGTTCTCATCATTAGACTCTGCATCTAAACTAGTACAGGCCATAATAAGATCAAGAACTAAAAACTTGTAATAGTTTTAATGTGCAAAAAAACATCAAAAATGTTTATGGAGAGAATTCAGTGGTAGAGAAATCTATGTAGGATTTGTAATTGTGGGGACTCCACCTAAATGCCAAAAAAAAAGATTACAAATTACAAAATCCCAAAAAAAAAATCCAAATTACAAAATCTTAAACAAAAATCCCAAAAAAAAAATTACAAATTACAAAATTCCAAACAAAATATCCCAGTTATACAAAATCCCAAGGAACTATTAGGTTGTTTTATGCATTTAAAAATTAAAAATTTATTTCAAATTTAAAATTATACATGAAAACAATTTGGCAAAAACAGGGTTCCAATAAATGATTAGCGTGGGTTTGGGGACAGCAGCCCAGGACTTTAAAAATAAAATAATTATTTTTTTTTATAATTTTTACTAAAACTGTGCTGTATGCGTTTACCTGCCGTCGGCAAAAACAGGATTCCAATAAATGAGTAGCATTTTAGAGTTAGATTCAAAATCAGAGTTATATGCCTTTTACAGAATATTTATATATATGTGTATGTGAGATTTTGAATTAGGAGCATTTTAGAGTTGGAGTAAAACATCAGGGTTGGACCTTTTTCCAGAATATTTATCTTAACTAATTTTATGAGTAGTCGCTGTTGGACGCAAAAATGGATATATCCCTTTTTTCAAAATAGTTACCTTAATTATTTTTTTATTTCTAGAAAAAGCAGATTAAAATTCGAAATTCCCAAATTATGTGTTCGTTTTTGGTTTTAGGGAGTCTCGTACTGCCGTTCTGTCATTTAATGACTCTCACAACCACAAGAATTTTATTCAAACTTAAAATAAATTGAGTACAAACATTTAATTAATGTGGCTTTATATTTCTAATATACCTAAAACAAAAAGTTTTTTTTAGATAAAAGTAACATAGAAAGCAATAGAAATGACAATATTGTAGCTCGGTTAATTTTAAGTTAATTTTTAAATGCATAAAACTTGTTATTTTGTAATTTGGGTTTTATAAAATTGGGATTTTTAAATTTGGGATTTTTTTCGGGATTTTGGGTTTGGGATTTTGATTTTGAAATTTTTACTTTGGTATTTCGGTTCCAACCCGTAATTGTGTTGCTGAATCGCCAAATATCAAAATGATTGCGTTCTTTGCGATTGTCAATGTCAATGTCAAAAATACGTTTAAGTAGTTCAGCAGAAACCAAATGATGGGTGAAGATGACGGATGAATTGAAAATTTCTAAAAAATTTACTTCCAGAAATTTAAATTGAGTTGAAAAACCAAAAATTAAAAAAAGTAACCGGTACAAACAGTAAAACTAGATTAAAACAGCCTTCCGATAAACAATAATTAGCCATCAGTTTCCGAATTAAGCAATTACTTGAGTATTCGCACTAAGCGTTGAATTTTGTTTGCCTACTTGGAATTTGATCAGATATCGGGATATTTTTTGATTTTAAATGTTAATTCATGGTGCTGTGATGCCATGGAGAATTTAAGATCATTTTTGGAACTCTGTTTTAAACAATTTGTAATTTTTTATTGTATCAATTGGCACAATCAATCTATCCATACTGGGGATCCATATAAGTATAAGCTTTGAAATATTGCTTTACAAATTTATGTTTTGCTTGCCCTTAATTGAGTAGGTTTCTGTTTATCAACACATAGGGACATTTTATTAATTTCTTTATTTCATCCTCAATGAAGAGTCCGAAAGTAAGTTTAGGATTCAGGATAATTCTTAAATATTTAAGTATGGAACTCCATTCGGTAATAGTACCATTTAGGCTAAGATTGCTGCTAGACAAGTGGTATAGTTTTCTTAAGCAGGCGACCGTTTTAGAAAGGTTGATTTCAATTTTCCATTTGTAATAGTACTAATGAAGAGTATTGAACCCATTTTTCAAACTTAACCAACCTTGAAATGGATAATAGCTCATCTCAAAGTTAGTTTAAAATTGTAACAAATATGGGGCTTATTTGTACTCGTTCGGAAGTTGTGAAGGATTAAGAATTTTTGAAATTTCCATATAACTTTATTTAACTTTGACATATAGAAACAAAATCTCAGTCGGCGATTGAAGGTAGGATTATAGGAATTAGTGGTTGCTGACAGTACCCCGAAATACATCGTTGAACCATTTCGAACTTTTTAGAAAGCAATACAGGTCTTTGATTTTAGTGCCATTAAAACCACCCAGCGAGTCCAGAAAGACGGCACTACATAGGTTTACCTTTTCTGATAACGACCAGGGCAGGTACAGAGTAGGTGTTGAACAGTTTCATTTTCTTAGGGGAGCCCAAGCCTTCATGCGCATTTGCCAATTAGTCAATGAACCATAATGATCCTTATTATAGTGCTGATGTTCAAAGATAGTAGGTTTAAAGGAGCACTTTATATTCAAAATATTCCAGATTTGTTTGGTAATGTTGCAGTCTGATCCAGGGGGCGATACCCTATATAAAACCAAAAATATTTTAATACAAACCTCTTGAGTGTTATCCTGATTTTCATATTTTTCTGATCGCAAATTAACTGGAATTAAACCACAACCTAAATATTCAAAAATATCTAAATCATCTTCATCAAATACTTCTACAGCCAATTTAATCGAATTTTTTTTATACAAATTTATTGGACCCAATACTTTAATATTAGATATTGTTATAATTTTATTCCAAATAGGTGACAAAGATTCTTTAATTGTAGAAGTTTCATAGCTTTGATTTAAAATTGTAAAACGTAATTTTGCATCACATAATCCTGTTCTGTCATTACCAGGACGAATTTTAACTTGATACAAATAAATTATACAGGAAATTGAATTTATTTCATTTAGTGATTTCCCACTGCTTAGATCTAAAGATCTTATTTTATATTCCTCTTCAGTTCCCATCCAAATTAAACAATTCAATTTACCATAAATACAACCACATTCTTTACATGTATGCCGACATTCTGTAGGCTTGTGTGTACATTTAAAAAAAAAAAGAATAATTAATTTAAATAAAAATTTCTTAGAAATATAAAGAAAATATTTTTTAAGGTCACAGGATGACAAGAATGGTCAAAGCATGGATAAATTTAAATGGAAATAATTTTTTTAAAACTTAGATGGTTCTTCGAATGAATTGAAAAACTCTTAGAAATAACAAAAAAAAAGCATAAAAATGTATAGGTTATGTTGAAGAGGTTATCCGAAGGTTGAGTGAACTGAAAATTAAATCTTAGAAACAGAAAATAAAAACATAGGTTAAGCTTAGCTGACTTTTAAGAGAACATACAAAATTTCTTTAAAACAAATTTATTTCAAAAGCTTCATATTAGTTGTCCTCAGTATAGCACTTCAATTATATTTTTTTAGAAATATACAAAAAATTAAAATATATTTCTAGAAGCTTAAGATGAGTTAAAGCTCCGGTTTAGAAGTATTATGCTTTGAACCAATACACAAAATAACAAATTTCTACTCCTAATAAAACTGTACGCCTAAAGTTATCAAATTTATACTGGCTGATTAGGAGGAAATCACAAATGTTTCTATTTGTAACATTATAGTCTACAAAATCATACTGAAGTCAATTATAGTCTTACGGTATACTGTTGAACGCCTTGGCATGTTCAAAATTTCGTAATAAAAAAACCTTAAAAATTAGGTCAGTAGTAAAAGCAAATAACTGCTTCAACTAAAAGACAATGGACTCGATTAGTAAGTCACCGAAATCCAGTAGTACGAAAGTGGCTGAGACAACCATAATAATAAACAACAACAGCAAAAATTCAATAAACTTATATGGTAAATTGCATCGAAGTAAAAAATAAAAACGTGTAAACTAAATTACCAAATTAAAAACAAAAATATTTTTAAAAATTAGAGCCAAATAGCATTTGAGTATATCACACAAATCTTCAATGTTATATTCAGAATAAGTTATTTTCCATCATTGTGGAAGCAGTTTATAATTATAATGATCTTAAAACCAGGTTAAGATACAACAAAGGTCAACCCATATACACTCATTAGTCTATTGTCTATATGCTGTCAAAAGTATTTCACAAAATTAACAGTACATGAAATGATGCCGCAAATAAAAAACGATGGAGTAATTCCCCTGCACCAATTTGGTTTTCAAGCCATAGCACGATTGAACAGGTACAGTTCATAGCTGCCCAAATAAATCAATGATTTCAAATCAGTGCTTTTGGATGTTAGCCAGACATTTGAAAAAATGTGACACGATGGACTAATCCATAAAACACAACACAACAAAAGCTATACCAGTTGAGTCTCATATACTAGTAATTTCCTATATAACCAATAGACGCTTCAGAGGTAGACAGAAGACCATGAAATCAATGCTGGCATCCCACAAGATAATATACTAGGACCACTTTTATACCTAGTATATAGATCTGATCTACCAGACAAGAGAAACACATTAACATTCAAATTTCCATACCTGCGATCCAAATTCACAAACATCATCTACAAATCTGCAAGAATATTTGCAGCAGATCAAGGAATCAATCTATAATTGGAAAATGAAGGTCAATGTGAGTAAAAGTGTACATGTAAATTTCTCATTAAAGAAGGGATAATGTCCACCAGTTGGTATAAATGGGATAACTATCCCGCAAGCTAATGAAGCTAAATACCTTGGACTACACCTAGACAAAAATCTACCATTTATTGGCTCATTAGCAAATTTTTACACTAGATCTGATCTAAAGCCATTCTGAAGCCAATCTGGTCCTATGGATGTCAGTTATGGAGAACTGCTTTTAATAGTAACATCGAAATAATTCAAAGGTTGAAATCAAAAATTTTACGTACCATAACCCAGGCCCCTTGGTATCTTATAAATATTAACCTACATAAAGATTTGAATATACCCATGGTTACAAAAAAACTTGAAAAATGTAAAAACAAATACGCAAACAAACTGATCCAATCCTAACCCTTTGGCGAGAGTTCTTCAAAACATTCCAATAACCAGCAGGTTAAAAAAAATCGCTAGGAGTCATGTAAGACAGAAAATTGGAATGAACGAGTAAATATGAAGTGTCAAATCACTGGACTAGATCTTCGAACTTTTTTAATTTTAAGATTAGAATAACCCACAAAGGTTACTATTCTTATAAATTATTGTCACTTTCGTTTAGAAAGATTCAATAAACTCAGTTAAGTTGAAGAAAAGAGCCAAATATTTTACACTATATACCAAAGGCATAATTTTTTACGGCATTTCTCAAAGCTACAACCTTGGCTTAGTAGTGGAAACCGACTGTAAAACAATAAATTAAAATATAAATTACTTCAAAATATGGGGCCATAATTATTAGGTCATAACAGGTTGAGGATGGAGGCATGGAGGCAAATATGAACACGTAATCTGCGATATAGTAACTGAAGATGTACTTTACCTTGCCCATATGTTCATAATAACTGTAATAACACATGATTTGATATAAGTAAAAGTAAATATTGATTTAATGAACCCTGTTCATTGATAATCCATTTAAGAGTGTTTATGCCTCAGAACTGAAAGACTCCAACTATACGGAGCAAACCGTGAAGAAGAAATATCAGATTGAAATGACTATACACAAAGGATGGACAAATTTAAATATTTTTTTTTAAATATAATTTTTTTACATACTTTTAAAATAATCTGATGACCATCTTTAAAATTTTCTTCTTGTTCGATGCAAATAATTTTTTTTATATTTAAAATGGCAGCAGCTACATCTTTTTGTTCACTTTTAAATTGAAGTATTAAATTCGGCCAGACATCTTGATTTCTAGTGATGACTAATCTATTCAAATCTTTTATTTTTGATTTAATTTTAAATAAAATTTCTTCAATAACACTTGAATTTGTTTCATTTTTCAAAATTGTATAAATTCTTTCGAATTCACTTATTAAATTGTCCTTGAAGGTAAAAATAAAAAGAATTATTTGTAATTTTTTTTTAACCCTGTAGTGCCTACACTACTATATAATTCAATTAAATACAAAAAGCTATACTTTTAAGCTTCGTTACATATATAATAAATTATTACAGACCCATCTTATACGATTGTGTGATATGATTAAATGCTTCTATACTACGTAATAATTGATATTTCGATTTAAAATAGAAAAACATGTATACTCTTGTTCTGAAGTAAATTGTTTTCTTGAGTCTCAGAGAAATGGAAATATGTATTTATAATTGAAATACAATAGGTACAAGTGCCTTCAAGTAGATAGGTAGATAGAAGTCACCATTCCAATTACTTCTGGAAAACTAATTAGCACTTAATTGTGCCTTTTTGATACCACGACTCAATACCACGATGTTTGCTGTTGTTGGTTGTTTTAGGGGATCACTCTCCCATGGGCAGATGCAAAGCAAGTATTCATATCTAATTTTATTTTTTAAGAGCTTTAACAATATGCGATTGAACGTAATAGCCAGCTTAGCTATATTGAAGAAATGGTAGATGAAAATAGACTTTTGACCAGAATTTGGATGCGATAAGTAAACCGCATTATCGCAAAAGTGATTAAAAGGGTAAATTGACAATATATCAGATCAACTAAACAAAATACATGAGAACATAGGAACATTTACCATATGGGGAAGAAAAATATAACGATATATCATAAATTTACATATTCGGGCATAAAAATAATACATAAAGATGAAACCATTAAATTCAATATTTACAAAAAGAAACTACTACCCAATGGACCATCCCAATGGATAGAAAATTGCCAGCATCATACAGATGTAAAGTCATTAGTAAATATCAAAAAACAGTAAATAGATTCGTATATGTCTGAAGGCAGAGTTTTAACAGATTACAGCGGGGGGCTTATCAAGAGCGTATTAAAATCTCAGATTACAACATATCAATTTTAAAAAGTCTCAAATTACAAAATCTCACATACAAAATCCTAAAATTAGCGACTTTCATCCCAAAATTAGCGATGCTTAAACATTTTAAGCAAAGAGTTCAGTGTTTTTATAGTTGGTTACAAAATCAAAATTAAACGCTTTTCCTAAGATATTAATGCATATCTAAAAAAAACCATTTCCAAAATGATATTAACAGCTGTTATATTTATATCTGCTCTAATTTGTTGAAATAATTCTTTAAAGCTTTTATACCCCTTGAAAAATGTTTAAAATCCCGGAATGCTTTTGTTTAGTTGTATACACATAGAATGAAAACAATATAGGATTAAATTAAACCTATGTAAATCCAAAGGTTTATTTAAGACTCATTCCCAAGCATTTCATCAACCATAAATATAGATCTCTTTGATATGAAAAATTGGGAGGAACCAAAATAAAATCATTTTAGAATATTTTTGTGCTAGAGCACAAATATTTTGTATACGGGATTTGGTCATGCGAGATTTTGTAAAAAAAAATTTTTAATGCGACTATAACCCCATCAATCCACCTAAACACTTAATGTTTTATACCTATTTTGGCTTAAAAGATCATGTTATATAAAATCATCCTAGGATAGATTTTTAAATTCAATGTCCTTCTAAATCCTAATTCGATGTCCTTCCATATTAATTGATTATGAAATTTCAGATAGGAAAACAAAATAAAATAAAAATTAAACTTACAAAATAAATTTCCAAATATCTGAGACGATTCTTATCCCAATCAGTAAGTAAATGAACAACACCATGGTAATGAAGATGATATTTACCTCTATTATGCTTGTAATAAACAAGGATATTCGAAATAATAATACGTAAATATCGTATTTGTTCAATTTTATCATCAAAGTGTTTTATTTCGAAAATTTTGAATGATTCCATTTGAATTCTCTGAAATAAAACAAAAAAAAAATAAATAGATTTATCTTATAGATAGAGGTTTTCTTTGATTATGTAACTTAGATATTTAATTATTATTATGGATATTAAATTCGATAATAATTTTCTAGAATTTTAAGAAATTTTTTTTTTCTTTAATTAAAAGATACAACAAAAATTGAACAAAATATTTTTTAAGAACACACATAGGTATTGCGCAATTCTTCCAAATCTGTACTTTAGTTCTTTATATTCGGTACAGTACAGTTGGCAAATTCCATTTCGCAAAAGGACATTTGGTCTTTGGAACATTTGCGTACATAAATAAAAGTTGTCAAAAAACAATCGGGAAGCAAAAAACCAAATGCGACGACGATCTAACAGCTTTTATACATATTCGAAATATTCAAGGCCTCGGTTCCAAATTCGGGTACGCCGGACCTTAAAAAAAACTATTTTTTTTAAATATTGTTGTCAAGTTTGTTGCACATTTATGCCGAATTTGAAGGGTATGGTATCGAATTCTATAACGCTAGACTTTACGCCAGACAACAAAAAAACAACAAAATTAAGTACATTACAATTTTTTCTATTGGAGGCTGGCTCCGCTCCTTTAATTGAAAATTTTATTTGAAAAAGAGAGATGGCAAAACACAAATCCATTTAGAAAAGTACTCTTGAATCTTAAAATCGTAGGTTTCAATATCCCGTAAAACCGTATATACTCTTTTCTATAGATGTCAGTCTGTACCAAATATTCTGAAAAAAGCGAATACACTGATTTTGAAAACTTTAAAATTTAATTTTGGCAATTATATTAAGATTGTGCATTCAAAATTACCATCTACATTTAATAGAACAGTGAAAAAGAGATATTGAAATTATAGAGTTGCCAACTGTCTATTTGTTAAATATTTATTAGTTGTGAAATGTTTATTTTTTTAACTGGACTTTGCGAATTATCCATTTGCTAAGTTGATTACGGTAAAAGTGCGGACATCCTTTATATTATATTTTAAACCCGATACGTTATTAATTTCCAAATTATGCAATTAAATTATATAATTTCAAACAAGATATTGAAATTATTAAAATTAATAAAATAATTAAATATTGTAAATGAAGCTTATTAAGCTTTCATTATAAGTCCTTTATAACACGATATATAATTTATATTCAAATATACCTTATGAACTTTTTATTCGAAAATTTCGCTCAAATGAAAAATTGATGGTATAATCCATCGCTTATCAATTAAATTGTCAATATATTCGTCAGAATAATATTACACAATGACACAGAATAACAATAGTTTATTCTGAAAAAACCAAAAAGAATTGTTCTATAAATTATTTTCTAGACTCTACAAGGTATGGCAAATGGGTCTATTGTTTAATATTTAAAAAAAACAGCTTCCTTATCACCATTATATAACACTATATTTATGTAAGCTTAGTGGTTCATATTCCAATCTTTCACCCCCTAATAGTACAAGTACCAGTATCAGTACTAGAACCATTACCAGTACCAGTAAAATACATTTACTGAAAAAATATTTAAGTCCCAATACTAGTAAAGGCACCCATTTACTATATATGCATGATCTTACACCATAGAGCATATACATAAATAAATTGATAGTATAGAATTATAGATGTTGTTTGTCGGTTGTACATGCCAACTGCGTGATTTTTACAAATTTTTTATTTTTTTTTTGTTTGTACATGCATGCATGCGTATATGTTTAAATTTCCTATTTCAACAAACGTTTTTTTAGCGGTAACAACAATTAAATAAAAAATATGAAATGAGGGTCTGTAAAAAATTCTGGAAAGATATTTTGGAGCTGTGAAAGTTAAAAGTGAGGAATATTCAAATAGAATATTAAAAAATAATGTATATGAAAAAATGGTGGCTAAATTAAAAGAAGTTGACGACGAGGCTAGTATAGAAAAGGTAATTCGAAAAATAGATACATTTAGAAGTAGCTTTAGCAGAGATTTAAAGAAATTAAAACTAGCAAAAAGTCAAGAGCCAGTGCAGAAAATGTAGTTGAATCTTCATTATGGTATTTTGCTATTTGTCTGCTTCAATGTCCTGTTGCAAGTAAACCCAACGTTATAGTTAATCGATCATGAGTAGAAATAGGTTTTTTCATCTTTGTATTTTTCTTTTTATAATTATTGGTGTATTTTCATTTAACAGTTCTTCAGAAGTTCATTCTCAAAAAATTATTGAAGTCTAAAATAGATCTTTTAATAATTTGTAATGCCTTACATTTCGTTTTTTGTACCATTCTTTCGTACCGAATTTTCTATTTTTAGTTTTTTTTTTCTTTATTTTTTTTTAGACATTTTTGTACTAAACGAAAAAACATTTCAGACATGATCATATGGTGAAAATATACATGCACAGTTTAAAATGAGTATATAAACATTCATGTGCCTTAAAATACCATATTGTTTGTATTTTTTTCAAGTATCAGTATGTCATACTGACGGTACTCCATTACCATCAGAATCTCGTCCATTATTTGAAACCTTGCAATATAATTTTTTAAGGTGCATATTTCTTTCCTATACACCTTTCTTTTGTTTCATTAATATTTAATTTCCAGAACACAAGCCAACCTTGAACTTGTTTTAAATAATTTTGAAAATATTAATTTACTACTTTAGGCGATGCATTCATTAGAGCTTAGTATCATGTTGCAAATGTTCAAGTAAGCATTTGACTATTAGTTGGCACATCTTCCATGCCTTGAGGAACTCCTGCTCGTATTAGATATGTTTTTGAATCCGTTATTTTATATTTAGCTTTCAAGCATATTCTAAGTACGTTTTATGGAAGCAGCTTTTTCATTTTATATATAAGACTTCATCGAAAGCTCGCACTATTTCGACAAATATCGCTAAACAGCTGAGTCAAGTTTTTAAAGCTATAATTCTATTTTATTTAGAACAAACCTTGTGTTGAGATTTTTGTTCTACTTGTAATATTTTTTAATATTAATATTTGTTTGGTTTTTAATTAATAGTGTTAAAAATCAACTACCAATTTTTTAGTACAAATTTGAGATCATTATGATGACAATTGCCAAAGCCTAATTTTTAATTTTGGTCATAATTTTTTTTTTATTGTTCTACTAATAATTAATAAAAAACAAATTATGATGAATATAAATTAACTATTTTTAATAATTATTATTTTTTAAATTACCATTTCCTTAATTAAATCACTTATAAAATTATCCGCTTCATATTTTAATCTTTGATCGGGCCAAGACATTTTTAAAACCATTGACTGAATAGATTTTTTCATGGAAAAATATTTCAAATCACTGGTCACTCTATAATTTTTCAATTGTAAATTTAAAGAATTTGATGTAATCTCTATTTTTATATAAATAAAAAAAAATTACTATATTACATTATAAATTTTAAAATAATATTTATAATACCTGCAAATTTCATATTTAAATCAATTAAATTTTCATTTTTTAAATGAATGAAATCTCCTTGAAAAACTAAACATTCAATTATGAAATTTTCCATTTTCCACAGGATATTTTCATCAATTGGTTGAATTCGGTTTTTAATTAATAGACGTCTTGGCATTTCATTTTTTAAGATTTCACATTTAATTGAAATAAGAATTCTACCAATATAATTTTTTATTTGATTCGAATTATATAGATGTATGTAAGTTGGACCAAAACTTGGAAGGTTTTCTTGAAAAGTAAAAAAAAAAAATTATGAAAATTTGAAATTGCAATTTGAGCTTGAAAACTCTCATAAATTTATTTAAAAAAAAAAACAAAAATGGGTTAAGAAATACATAAAGTAGGTGGGTTCAAATGGAATATTGATCCGGATACATGATTTGCTTTTTAGGTAGCACTTCTACCTCTTCTACATAATTTTTTGTCTACTCTAATCTATTCTAACAATCAATTTCGCAGTATAGTAAACCATCCCAGTAAAACAAGATTGATAGGTGATAAGACAAGAAAGGAAAATGTAGATAACCTCGAAAGGTAACAGTATTTGGTAGGCCTGAGCTTGGAAGTTTACCATATCTATCTCATTACTTACAACGGATTCTAATGTCAAATTTTTGTTCACAAAATTGGAATATCAACATACTGACTTTTAGTGATGAGTTTCTACCCTAACCAAAAAGAAAACTAACAGATCATAGATCTGGTCTATTATTATTTGCTTATAAATAATTGAATCTGGAATTGAAATTTCGGTAAACAGCTGTCATGAGAATTGAGAAGTCGACATTCTTCCAGTCGTGTTACAAAACTTCATTAATTGAAGAAACTCATATACGTTTTGGGTTCTTTATTTCTCCAAACATACAAGAAGATCAAGCAATTTGCAATTCTGATGATGGTGATCTTGATTGAGAACACCAGCGATGAAGAAAAAGATATGGCGAAACAATTTTTGAATATATAGAAAAATTTATATAAAAAAGTGGACTGTATACATAAAAAGTCAGCAGAATTGGGGGCATTCATTTCAATAAAGACATGATCGTGATATCGGGAAATATCAATTAGTGAATCTTCAAATTATATGATCTCAGGAAATTCTGATTGATGAAATTTTCATCACTTCGAGATTGTGTTTTTCTGGAGAAATACCCAAACCGAACTATGCTTGCAATATACCTGGTGTTCCATAGTATGTGTGTCAGTTTTTGAAGAGTGAAAGCTTCCGTTATTTTAAAATTAAAACAAAAATTTATTAACTAAAGCGAGGGTTCTCTATCGATTGGTGATATTTAAAATTTCCGGGAAGAACCGCAAAAGGGTTTTCTAACCTCAAAATTTGCCAAAATTGGCCGAAATCGAGATTTTCAAATGATATGCAAATTCATATTCTAAGATCGAAAAAAAGAATAATTAAGAGAGATTTGGTTAAAAACGAGATTCCCAGTTAGAGCACCAACAGTTAAAGAACCTAAAAAACTTTTAACTGATATAAAAAACGAAGAAATACTTACGAAATATATTGGCTATCGAACAAATTATTCTTTATGGAGGGCCACGAGTAAGCTGAAATATTTCCAATAACATATTCCACTAATATTAATGGAAAATTATGAATGGCTTAACAGCGATTCAGAAAAAGCTGCAAGTCTCGGAATGCTTATAAAAAATGTTTGTTCCCTATAAATCACAGATCAGATATCAAAAATGAATAAATAGTAAACTTCTTACAATTAAAATTCCAAATATGCTTCATTGAAATCCAAACAGTTATAAAAATAGATTTAAACCCAAAAAAAAAAAGCCTGGATACGATAATGATTGATGACAAGATGTTGAAGAAAATTTCAGAAAAGGACATGAGATTTGTTGCTCACTTATTCAATTCTAACAATGAGAACAAGCAACTCCCTGAAGAATGGAAAATAGCTCAAATCATCACAATATATAACCTTGAAAAGATCTAAACAAGGTAGATTCATATAGACCGATATAAGCTTATTACCGATTCGTTCAAAGTTGTTTTGAAAAATTACAAATGACAAGACTTTCTCTCAAATAAACAGTTAATACCAAATTATCAGTTTTGATTTAGGAATCGACATGTAACAACAAAACAAGTGCACAGAGTTGTTGAAGAACAAGAAATGATTTTCAATAATGCTTCAACTGATCTCCAATAATGCTTCCATGTAATTTGAAGCGGCCAAAAGTATGGTACAACATTAACCCTTTCAAGCCTAAAACGTACATTTGCATTGAGAACCAAGTTTTGCTTTAAAGAATATCTATTTGGAGCTACATAAGATTGTTTTTGCCAAAAGTGCGTCCATTTGTCAAATGAGATTGAAATGTAGGCAATCATCTAAAAATATATAATTTTTTAGATGAGTCATATATATCCCAGTTAGCAACTTGAAACATTTCACATATATTCTAAGAAAAAAACCTAATGGGACAAATATGTCCCACCACAGAAAAGCTTTATTGTTTTCCCGTTAAGAATGTGTAAAAATACCATTTGGGATTTATAAATGCCATTTACAATATATAATTTTGATTTTATATAAACTTATATTTAAATAATATAAACTTTTATTGGGACACATGTGTCCCAGTCGGCTCGAAGAGGTTAATAATAAAAACTTTGCATCCTGATGTTATTAAAGCAGAAGTTTAAACCAATTGTGG
Organism: Argyra leucocephala; assembly: GCA_963942445.1. NCBI lineage: Eukaryota > Metazoa > Arthropoda > Insecta > Diptera > Dolichopodidae > Argyra > Argyra leucocephala. The sequence goes on along the minus strand of OZ012679.1, from coordinate 47,036,067 downwards.
AAAAGCTGAACATATCTTTATTACTAGAATACCGCTAATATTATCAGAAATTCAGGTTGAGTTTAAGCGTTTACAATTTCTCGGAGATTAAGTTTTGCCATGTTCATTAACAAATCGCAGGAACTAGGAACAAACTCTAAAACTCTTTGGTCTGCAACTGAAAGTCGATTATTTCTGCTATGAACTACATGTGGGACATTCACGTGTATAAACAGCAAGAAACTTGTTTATTTATATACTCAGGAAAAGTAATGTTTACAAAGAAATATTTTAGCTTAAGTTGTAGTATTGTTGATTTTGTTATCCTAGTAAAAAATAAAATATATTAAAATATTTTTGATAAACCAATTTTTTTAATTCGGTCCATAAATCAACTTGAAGTAAATTCTATACATTTTATGTTCGACCCGAACAACATCGTTTAACATAACTTTGCTATTCGATTAATAAACGCATATTATTTTAACTAACAGAAAATTCATGCGAAAATTTAACAATGAATATTTTCATCTCTCTTAATTGTAAATAAACGTAGATTCAATAATAAAAAAAAAACAAAAAAGATTATACCGGGTGTTCCAGAGCCTGTGTAACAGTTTTTAAAGAGGGGAAGAATCCGTAATTTTAAAATTAAAATAAAAAATTTATTAACTAATTCGAGGGTGCTTTATCGATTGGTGATATTTTCAACTTACGGAGAGGAGTGGAAAAGGGTTTTTTAAAATCAAAATTTGCCGAAATTGGCCGAAATCGAGATCTTTAGAAGGGAAGAAGTACATTTTTATGCAAATTTGCATTTTATGTTAAAAAATAAGAAACTTATGTTAAATGATAATGCTTTTGTTTTCTCATTACCTACACAGTTTAAACTAAAAAATAAAATAAAAAAGAAGGCAAAAAAAATTACTTTCAAAAATTTTTTTTTTTTTTTGACGTAGAATCCGAATTTGCATAAAAAAGTACCCCCTCCTATTTGAAAATCTCGATTTCGACCAGTTTCGGCGAGTTTTGGTCTTAAAAAACCGATTTGCGGCACTTTCGGGAAGTTGAAAATATCACCAATCGATAAAGCACCCTCGATTTAGTTAATAATATTTTTCTAAATTTTAAAATAACGGCTCCTTCTTCCACCCGGTATAATCGAGCAATTAGTCTTATTTGAGATGTATTGTCAAATAGATAAATCAAAACAAATATATCCACCTTCAAATGTAATTTCATCCATATTAATTTCATAAACTGTTATAATTTTATTCGATTTCATTACTTCAAATTGAAATATTTTCGATGGTGATGGTAAATATAAATTTATTTCGAATTCTTCATTCCATTCTGGACATGCGTTATCCTTACTCAAATTAGTTCGTTTCTTAAATAAAAATAAGTATAAATATAATTAATTTTTTTTTAATTGAAATTTAAAATTATTACATTTATTCCATTAAATAAAATATTAATACAATAATCGCCTTTAACTTGAAATACACCATTATAAATGCTTATAAGAGACTTGACATATTTTGAATTTTCCAATGTTACTTGATGATCTTCAACTTCAAGCAAATTTCTATTTGAAAAATCAAAAATTAAAAAAATTGTATTTTTTATTATTATAATAATAATTATGATAATAATACCAACTTTTCAATGTCATCCGAATCATCAATATTTGTTTCTTTAATAACAGTAATTGATGGATAATTACTTGAAATAACAGTTAAATCAATTTGTAAATATCCACGTGGAAAATCATAACGTTTTCCATAGGGAGATTGTAATTTTGCCCATTTTTTATAAAATAAATGACCAGATTGATTCCATATCGTTCTCAAATCAATTAATAATTCCCCAATGTTGACGTCCTTATAACGACATATTGTACTCTGTTTAATTTCAAATAGAATTTGTTTATGTAAAAGTTCAGCAATCGAACAATGCAATTCAAAAACAAAATACTAAAAATGATTGATTGTGATGATAGGGCAGTCGTATATAATGAAAAATTTAATTAAATAAAAATAAAAAAAAAATAAAAATTTAGAATTGAAGCTAGGACAATAATTTTGTAGTAATAGGATCATATTTTTACTTTACTTTACCTCATTATAGAATGGATTTATAGATTTTTGAAATATTTTTGTATATTTAATTTTTTCATCCAATTTTATTTTAACATAAGTATCGGCATTTAAAACTGGTAAATTAGAAGCTTTTCGCACTGTAACACAAATTAGAAATTCTTGTTTAATAAATTCAAAACATTTAAAATTAAAATTGGATTTCAAATCAATTTGTTGAGACATTACTTATCGAGTGTTAACTATTTTATTTTAAATTTTGTTATTTCAAATTTTGAAGTTTTTCTAAAATTTCAATAAAAAAAAAATTTAAATTCAAAATTTTTCATAATACAAAAAAAGGTATATTCTATTCACACTACGCTCTATACACGTTATTAGTGATAGACAAGGGTACAATGGCCGCAAGGCATAAGTGCGTAGGGGATAATACAGTCGGTTGATCATTTTTATCTCCACCATATTAACTACATCTAATAACATTTAGCATTATTAGTAATAGCATTTTACTTTATCGTTATTCAATAGTGAGTCATTCTTGGTTTTTACCTTATCTTTATTCAATAGTGAGTCATTCTTGGTTTTATATATTTCGATGCTTTCAGCTGAGTCTATAGTCTACTTAAATCTTTGATGTGATTTACTATTACTATGCCTTCTTTGAAAATACTATGATCCTCTTGAATGATATGTTTTGCTACTTTGGATCTGAACTCTCTGTTAAATTCTTTTTCCTAGCTAGTTTAGCTCCTTGCAGGTGTTCTTTTAGTCTATATTTCTCCTATTTTTTCTATATAAACTTTATTGCAATGACTGCAATTGATGTTGAGTATACTTGATTTTGCTATTTGTTCAATTGGGTCCTTAGTAGATATAAGAAGTGCCTTGAGCTGATTGGTTCTGCTGCTGTATACTACGCCAAATCGTATTTTTTTAGTTTGGCTCTGAAGGGATCGCAAATCTCACTAAATTTCACTGTTATATTCTTCTTTTATGCTGTTTTTCAGTGATTGCAGTTTTTCGTTGCAAAACTCTTTTGTGTTTTTTGAATAAGTTATAGTGGTGGTTTTTGCTGGATATCCCTTTAATCTCAGAATTTCAAAATACAGTGGTAGGCAGAATTAATTACACACTCAATAAATTTTTACATTTTTTTTTTGTTTTCTTTTCTAAGGACGGAATTTACAAATGTCTTAAAAGAAACTTTGGAAATCAATTTCACAAAGTGTTCTTAATTTAAATTTAAATTTTCGGCTGAAAAAAATCTCAAATGACTCAGGTAGTAACAGGTTTTTTTTGCTATATCACCCGGCAAAAGTAATTACACATTTGGTTTCATACGGCATAATTGATTACACATCAGGTAAAACTAAAGAAATATTGCTAATTTTTGAATAAAAAAGTTGTTTACAGTTAAATAGTTTTATTTTAGTATTTAGACATTATTCATGTTTAGTTATTCCACGTTGTGCATCAATAACAGCTTGTAATTACTTTCATATTGAAGTTCTTAGATTTTAATTAATTCCATAGGTATTTTTATCTAAATATTCAGTATTTCCTCAATCCTTTCAGCTTTTTTCTGCTTTTATCGACTTGTTTCTTTTCATTGTTTCATAAATGCGATTTGTTTCATAAATGTGCAGATGTTTTGTGTAACATTTAAGTCAGGGCTCTTCGTTGGCCAAGTTTGAATGTTCAGTCCGACACTTTCAAGAAATCGTTTTACAACGCAACCTCTATTAAATGAAGCATTATCTTGCTGGAAACAGCAGTTATCATCAGGAAATATTTTGCCTCTTTAAGTGAAAGCATATTTATTTAATATTTTAATATATCCACATTGAAATAATGTTGCATCTGTTGGAAACAAAGCTCCACAGCCATAGTAGTAAATGCATTCCCAAGACATAACACTTCCATCGCCTTGGGAATCAAATGATTAAACCAGTTTATACTTTAACTCTTTTGGAAGATGAATGTATTTTTTTCCAAGAGCTTCCGTGGAATGTAAATTAACTTCCCTCTGTCCACAATACGTTACATCAGTACTCCAATGACTCATTAACATATTCTTGACTAAAAGCCTTACGTTTTGAAAAATTTGCTGGTAAAATATTTACTACTATACGCACCCAATAAGTTTGAATATTAAACTATTTACATATTCTTCGGATTGTACGTTCATTCCCACTTTTTTTCTATTAATTTTTGATGACCCAAAAGCAATTTTAACTGGGCTTATATCAGGATTTTCTTTTTAATTACTTAACAATTTGCAATAGCCTTCTTTCGTCTCTTAGTAAAACCTTCATTCCTACTAGATCTTTCCCTGTTTTTCAAGTTACCGTATTCCTATTTTTTCTTTACAAGGTTCTAAACAGTTTTAAAAGAAATTTCATAAATTTCTGCTAGCAACCGAACTAGTGTTAAGCAACAACTTCTGCGCGATTTTCAATATTTAATTCGTTTGTTTTACGTATTATGGATGAATAATGAATCAGTAATTTTAACAGAATAATACTATTTGAAACTCTATTAAGAGCTGCACTTCGTCACTTTTAAATATTAGAATACAAATTCAAAAATAAAAATTAATTAAATTTGTAATTGTGTAATTAATTTTGCCTACCACTGTATATATATACCTTTACTAAACCTTACAGGGAGATGGCAAGTATTCATATTTGATAGATCATGTGATTGAAAGATGCTATTTTATCTTGATAGGAAGGGTTCAAGAGGTTGGGGATGACTATGTGAGTGTGCGAAGGTATCCTGTACGTTTTTTGTTCTAGGGTGGGGGAGTTTGTTCTTGTTGTGGTTAACAATTGAGGTTAATATATAGCAGTTAACGGTAATCGATTTTCTTTTTCCACCTCGACGCTGAACTGTATATTCCTGTGGAATCCGTTAAGGGAATTAACTCAGTGTTGGTTCCAATTTTTTTTCTTTAAAAATAATCTCTTCTAAAATCTTAACCGTCCTTCTAATCCAGATTTAACTCCAATCTGGCCATGAAAACTGTAAAAAAAAAACCATTACATTTTAATTTACGTACAACTGTGTACGACAAATGTGTATTAACTTTATCATTAGAAACTGGTGCGGTTAAATATAAATTTTGTGCTGTGTCTAAAGTCGGTGGAAAATTTGCGGTGGGTGAAAAATGGAATGTCTGGTAAATTGGACTATTTAAAGCAACATATTAATCATAAAAACCAAATTGATACTACGTGCACGATTATCAGTTGAAGTTTTGCAGTTACTTACAGAAACTCAGCAAGATAGAGAAAATCGCAGAGAAATCATTTCTAGAATAACTTAGCTTGTAAAAATAACATTAACATTTTAATAGATAATGTTGTACTTTTCATTAAAATGAATGTTTCAATGAACTCAGTTCAAGAATAAAACAATCATTTTGCGAAATATGTAGAGATTTCAGAAAATTGGAGGAGAAAAATTATGCTTTTGAATTCGTGGAGTGTATCAACCATTTTATCCAACAAGAAATATTAAATGAAATAAGAATGACACAATTCCATTTTACTTAAGAGTGGATGAAAGCACTGATATTTTCGTTCACAAAATGCTAATTATTTATATAAAATACTGCTTTAATTGTAATTACAAAACTGTTTTTGCTGGTATAATACAACTAAATGCATGTGACGGAAAATCAATTGTGGAGTCCATAAAATGTTTTTTTATAAAACTGTTAATCTGGATATGCAAAATCTGAATATGGTAATGTTAACATTTGATGGAGGTGCAGTAATGCTGGGAGTCTATAAAGGAGTTACAGCACGATTAACACAAGAAATTTGTCACTTAACAGCTCAACATTGTGTGGCATATAAAGAGGATTTGGGAATTGATGATGCCTGGAAGAGTATACTTCTTATTTCCTAAGTAGAAACATTATTGCGAAGAGTATATACCATGTTCCATCGCTCATGGAAATGGCAAGTCTAATGGATTGTGAAGTTTTGATGTTCCGGCCTCTTAATGATATACGCTGGCTTTGTCGTCATTTTGCAATTATTCCGTTTATTCGGAATCATGAAATCTTAATAGAGCGAGCGTGTTATATGCCTGTATTTCATTTGCCTGTAGTATCATTTGCCTGTTTTCTTACAATTTGCCTGCATTTGCATTTGCCTGAATTTTATTTCACTGGATATATATTCTGAATATAAAAATCTCATGTAGCAAGTTTTTATCAATCAACCAGTATCAGAACTACATCTCCTAGGTGGTGACTATTTCTAAATTTTGTTTTAATCAAAGTTATCAGTTGTTTTTGATAATCAGATTTGTTTTTAGTGATATGTTTAGATTTATGGAATAAAAGTCGAGTTTCCTTTCACTAATCATTTGTATTTATTGTGCAAATATCGATATTTCGGAAGCAACTTACTTCCTTCATCAGTGCTTTGCGACTAATTAATATTTACACTAATCCTTACATATAATTATATAATTTGAACCCCCAATAATATGCTCATTTTGTTAACAATAGTAATTCCTTAATAGTGCTACCTAATCTATAGTGTTTTATTTATTAAATTTTTTTTTTTTTTTTTTTTTTGTATAATTATTATTTATTGCATTTAAACTAGTCTTACGCAATAACCCTTATTCTAGTATTTATGATTTTAATTCTACCTGAACCTGATTTTTAATTTTAAAGTAATCTAAATAATGGCAAGAATCCACTACCTAAATCATTATTAAGTCTGTTGTTAACAGGTTCTCTAGATATTGCCAGGCTTTCATACATATCTAGTTTATTATTTTTGTTTACCTCTTTTATTAATTTTAAACTATTCTTATTTATATGATGTTCTTCTTCAACTATATGTTGCGCTACAGCTGACCTAAAATTCGTGTAGTTTCTTTTCCTCGCCAATTGTGCTTCCCTCATATGTTCCTGGAATCTAACTGTAATTAACCTCTTGGATTGTCCTATGTAAGTTTTTGTGCAATCTTGGCATGATATTTTGTATATACCACTTACTTCTTCTATGCTTTTCTTATCTTTAGCAGATCCTAACAGATTACATAATTTGAGATTTCTGCTAGTAATGACTACATTTAAGTTGTATTTCTTAAATATATTGCCAAAATTTTTTTGTGTATGCGGAATGTGCTACACAGATTCGTTTTGGCTTCTCCATATTTTTGTTTTGTTCGAATAAAGTTGAGAGATTTTCCATTTCAGTTCTATGGATCTTCTTCTTTATTATTTTCTCAACATTTTCTTTCATAAATCCATTTACTTCTGCTGTGTCCTCAATATATAATTTTTCCTTTTTGAAGTTTTCTTCTGATAAAGGTGTGGTCAGTAGTCTGTTAATCATTGTATGATATGCTGCCATCTTTTGTTCATGGGGGTGGTTTGAATCGGAAGTGATAGTTCTTTTAGTTGTCGTAATTTTCCTATAGATATCAAAATTTATTTTTCCTTCCCTTCTAATTAATTTGATATCTAGGAACGGAATTTCGCCATTTTTTTCATTTTCCATTGTGAAAGTTATGTTGTTATGGATGTTATTGAGTTTAACAAGTAAACTTTCCATTTTGGTTTTTTCCCCTACTGCGATAATATCATCTACATATCGCATCCAGATCCTGGGCGAAGGAATTATGAAAAGATAACAAACTTAAGAATGCCGAACCCTTCACTGCCTAGAATTAGATGCCAACCAAAAATTCACAAAGATGGAAATGAAATGAGGGAAATAATTGCAGATTCCAACTCACCAACATACAACATAGCAAAATGGTTAGTAGCAGAGTTCAAAAACCTAGGAAGAGAAATGAGCACAAGAGCTATAAAAAATACAGCTGAACTGATCGAAGCAATAAAGGATACCGAAATAGGGGAAAGTGAAGAGCTAGTATCATTTGATGTCAAATCACTTTTCCCTAGCATACCAGTTAAAGAAGCCATTATAAAACTAGAGGAATGGCTCAACAAAATGGATGATTCGAGGGAATGGAAACAAAAAACCAAATGCTACATAAAATTGGCAGCCCTTTGTATGAATGAAAACTATTTCATGTTTAGAGGGAAGTATTACAAAACCACAAAAGGCACAGCTATGGGAAATCCACTATCCCCTATATTGAGCGAAATCTTCATGAATTTTATAGAAGAAAGGATAGTAGAAGAAGGAATTATGCCCAGGATCTGGATGCGATATGTAGATGATATTATCGCAGTAGGGGAAAAAACCAAAATGGAAAGTTTACTTGTTAAACTCAATAACATCCATAACAACATAACTTTCACAATGGAAAATGAAAAAAATGGCGAAATTCCGTTCCTAGATATCAAATTAATTAGAAGGGAAGGAAAAAAAATTTTGATATCTATAGGAAAATTACGACAACTAAAAGAACTATCACTTCCGATTCAAACCACCCCCATGGACAAAAGATGGCAGCATATCATACAATGATTAACAGACTACTGACCACACCTTTATCAGAAGAAAACTTCAAAAAGGAAAAATTATATATTGAGGACACAGCAGAAGTAAATGGATTTATGAAAGAAAATGTTGAGAAAATAATAAAGAAGAAGATCCATAGAACTGAAATGGAAAATCTCTCAACTTTATTCGAACAAAACAAAAATATGGAGAAGCCAAAACGAATCTGTGTAGCACATTCCGCATACACAAAAAAATTTAGCAATATATTTAAGAAATACAACTTAAATGTAGTCACTTCTAGCAGAAATCTCAAATTATGTAATCTGTTAGGATCTGCTAAAGATAAGAAAAGCATAGAAGAAGTAAGTGGTATATACAAAATATCATGCCAAGATTGCACAAAAACTTACATAGGACAATCCAAGAGGTTAATTACAGTTAGATTCCAGGAACATATGAGGGAAGCACAATTGGCGAGGAAAAGAAACTACACGAATTTTAGGTCAGCTGTAGCGCAACATATAGTTGAAGAAGAACATCATATAAATAAGAATAGTTTAAAATTAATAAAAGAGGTAAACAAAAATAATAAACTAGATATGTATGAAAGCCTGGCAATATCTAGAGAACCTGTTAACAACAGACTTAATAATGATTTAGGTAGTGGATTCTCGCCATTATTTAGATTACTTTAAAATTAAAAATCAGGTTCAGGTAGAATTAAGATCATAAATACTAGAATAAGGGTTATTGCGTAAGACTAGTTTAAATGCAATAAATAATAATTATACAAAAAAAAAAAAAAAAAAAAAAAAATTTAATAAATAAAACACTATAGATTAGGTAGCACTATTAAGGAATTACTATTGTTAACAAAATGAGCATATTATTGGGGGTTCAAATTATATAATTATATGTAAGGATTAGTGTAAATATTAATTAGTCGCAAAGCACTGATGAAGGAAGTAAGTTGCTTCCGAAATATCGATATTTGCACAATAAATACAAATGATTAGTGAAAGGAAACTCGACTTTTATTCCATAAAGTTATCAGGCTAAATCCTGTTTCACAATCAGCACTCGATGTTTGAAAGATTCTACAAATATCAAACAAAATTCTTATATTTTGAAAACTATTTTCACGAAGAACCAATTGAAGTAGATCATTGAAATTACAACTATTGTTTTCGAATTTTTCCGTAAATAAATATTTTAAATCTTTATACTGGTCCATTATTATTTTATTATCCATGTTTTGGGATGAGTTTTCTATATTTCAAAATTGATTTTTTTAAGTTTTCATTGCCTTATGACTTATGCCAAAATCAGATTTTGTTGATAATAGCATTTTAATCAAAAGCATTCCAAGGGTCCAAGTTCGTGTCAGGAAATCTTTTATCCAAATTTTAGCATAACTTTTCAACAAATAAAATGATCCCAGATGACATTTTCATATTATTGTTACCTTCATCTTCAAGAATTTTTTTCACAACTTCACACCAATAAATTATATCACCAAGATACTAACTTCTTAGTTTTGTAAAGATCGATTTAAGAATTTGATGTGCTTCCATAGGTGAAAAAACCTTTTTTTTGTAAATATTTTGATAATTTTGTTAATTCGTTAAAAACATCATTTAATGCAATCAGTGTTGTACGATTTACATTATTTTTTAAAGCTGTTAAGCAATATTTTAAGATTGGATCAAGTGAATTGGAACTATCAATATTTTCTTTGCAATATTCTACTAAGGGATTATTATCGCATGTTGATTCTGTTGTTGTAAAAAATAATCAGAAAAATCTGAACTAAAATAAACAAAATTAAATAATTTAAAGACAATAACACTTACAAGCAAATGTTTCTAGCAATAATTTTTTAATTTAAAACACCCACCAACATTTTTATTACATCACCCTCCATCAATGTACCAAAATTAAGAATATTTCAATAAAATCCTAAAATAATTAAATTAATTTAATCAACTTTTAATTTGTACATCAACTCGCCATTTATTATATTTTAAAATAATTTTCTCGCTCACTAGAATAACTTAAAGACCTACACAAAAAATTACCCAAAAAAACTACAAAAAAAAAAAACAATTTCAAAAATTCAACAAGTGTTTAAAATTAATCGACTTAAAAATCACTCAATTAAGAATGAAAATTAAAATTTTCTATTATTATATCCAAATAATGTCCTTTTTTCAATTATACTTGGTTCTACTCTTTAAATAGAATAGAGTTTTTATATGGCTTTAATACTATTCATTTTCTAGAGCACACAATTACAATCTCACACCCATTTTTTTGCTTTTTGCTTTTTTTTTTCCACATACATTTACTAAACACGAAATTATATATTTTTCTTTTTGTAAATGTGTGAATTTTTCTTTACAATAATAAACAAATTACTATTGAAATGAAGGGAAATAATTATATTGTAATTTGAATTGACTAAAATAGATTTTTTTTTTTATTTATAAAATTTATATCATTAAATGAAAGTATGGCATGATGGGCTTATCTATACAAGCTACGTCGCTTGCTCCCTAATACATATGTCGAACTGATTTTATCATTTTTATCAAAACGTTTATTTCAAATTAAACAAGGAGAAAATTACTCTGCTCTACAAAATATTAATGCAGGAGTATCACAAGGTAGTATACTGGGCCCCATACTACATTTACTATACCCTAGTGATACTCCAGAGATAGAAAATGCGACGATAGCTATTTTTACAGACGACACTGCTATATTAGCAGCCGGTAAAAATATAAATGAAGCTAAAAATTAACTGCAACAAATCAATAACAAAATCTACATTTGGTACAAAAGGATGAAGCTAATTTACTGCACATTAACTTTACAAATAAAAAAATTGAGTCGTACATTCCAGTAAGATTAAACAATGTCATCATACCATATTAAAATTGTGCAAAATATTTTGGTATGACGCTTTACGCAAGGCTTAGATGGAAAGAACACGTCAAGAAAAAAACTAGAGCTGTGATCTGAAATACAATCATTTGTATTGGCTAATTGGGCGAACATCTACGCTTTCGACATATAACAAAGTTTTGTCTACAATCAGATATTAAAGCCAGTCTGGGCATATGGTATTCAAATATGGGGTTGTGCTAAACAACTTCAAATTCAAACTATCCAAACGTTTCAAAACGAAGTATTGCGAAACATTGTCAATGCACCATGGTTTGTTCACAATGCTGATATTCATATAGGGATCTCAAGGTTCCTCTAATAAAAGACGAAATAAAAAAATTGGCTGTACGCCATAAAAGTCATCTTTCTCAACATGTCAATGTCGAAGTTTCACGTTTAGCTGATAGTCAAAACTTTGTTAGAAGACTTATCTAAAAAATTGTACCTTATAAAAATTCCTAATAGAATTTTTTTTATCAAAGATATCTGAAGTAATAGAGCCAAAATTGTATTAATGGTTAGTCCTAAAGACTAGTTTTAATTTTAACAAAAGGATAGGAGTTTTTAGTGCGTTAAAGTCGGCACAGTCCTTCACTTCTTTCTTCCCCGGCACATAAAACAGAAGTAGAAGGCTCTTTAGCTGATTTTCTTCTATCTGAAAAAAAATAAAATCTTTGTTTGCCAAAGGGGTAACATGAGATCATCCTTACACCATTGAAATTTCCAAATGGAAAAAAGTAAGCTATGAAAATTCGTTTATAATCAGAATATCGCGAATGTGGAACCTACATCTATATCTAATGTGTTCACCAAGACCTGATTAATTCTATAATATTACAGCCTACACAAATTAAAAACGAAAATTAACATCTTTATTTGTAATTGTGCTTGTTTCTTTTCATTTTCAATCTTTCTCTTCCTAGCGTACCAACCTGTATGAAAAGGTGCACCAAATTTTTTGACTATGTATATACAAAAAAAAAATCAATTTCAGCCTGTCTCTCTACTCTCATTTAATGTTATCGATTCTAGAATTTAAATAAAAACTTACTTAATTTATGGGCGCTAAACACCCTCAATACCTTGGACTTGGCGCAATATTATTTCCCACTGATTGCGGTTACGACCAAATTATTTCCCATAGAAAATATGAAGTTTTTTCATATCCGCTGAAATTTCGTGATCTCGACAACGAAGCTGTAGTCTTCTTTATTTAGTAAAACATAAATATGTCAATTACTGGATCATCTCTGTGGATATAACAATTAGAAAATACAAATTGTATGCACATGTGGACGGACGAAGTATCTTGAAATAATAGTTTGTATGTTTTGTGAAAAAAAGAGCATATACAATCCGTGCAAAAACATCCGATAATAAAATTTTAATATTGTTGATTTTTTAACACTCTTTGTATATTGTAGTATAACATAGTATAGTACTATACAAGTGGTGTAAACAATTAGATTCAAAGCATACAAATAAATGTGAATAAAAATTAATTTCATGTCATTTAACTAGAAGACTTCAGAATCCACTCGAATAATTAAAATTTTAATTAGTTTCCAATAAATTGTTAGTAATAAGTCATTCTTAGATAATAGGAAATTTTTAAGCGATACAAGAGAAGTCAAAAAACCTCAATGAAATTAATGATTTTCCTAACGAGGATGATTTCCGGAAAAATCGTACACAATGAACAACTAAACCAGAATATTTATCTCGACAGAAATTTGAAATTATGCCAAAATCACGTTATTAATTTGTAAAGATCTATGTGGCCGTAAATGAGGAGTAAAACATGTAGGTATTTTGGTTTATTATAAAAGGGAGGGCAATATTTGTTTATTCAGTTGCAGCTTAGGAAAAATAGGTTGCAAAAATTACAAGTACAACTAATTAACTTCAAAGTTTCACAGCCAACGTTACGAAAATATAAAAACTTCTCTAACCTAAGTTTTGGCTATAAAACCAATTTCAACATACAGCAATAGCTTGTTCAATGGTGAGTGATGCTTTACTGAAGACATCAACTATATTAGTAGAGACTTTGCTTCACCTAGAACTACTTAACACCTTTCATTCATCTGAAAATAAAAACTAGTTAACATCATAAACAGCATATTTAGAAACTAGCTCAATTAGAACTAATTAGGATACTCAAGAACAATGAAACTCCTAAGATTGGAATAATACCAACTATTTGTTTTTTTTTTATATAATTTCAAGTCTATGGGATAAACAGCCTAATTGCTTTTACACAGAGATTTGGCATACACAGTGATTATATCTAATCTACTAATTTAAATGTGGAAAATTATATCCATTGCAGCGTAACTTCGCTTTCAGAATATCATAGTTTCATTTTATTTTTAGTGATAACCAAGACTCTAAACTTATTTTTACTATTTATTTTATTCCAATAACAAAGATTACTGGACCAAGTCGAAAAACCTATAAAATATTTTTTTCTGTCCTTAGTCGGAAATCGTCCTAGGTTCCTTTACTTGTTACGAAAAAATCTTCAAAACGTTAAAAAACGTTCAAAATAATCCTGCTAATTAGAGAGACTTTGAAAAGCAGCTCATTCTCTCCTAACAAAGGAGAACTAGCTTATTATAGTAGAAACTAATAAACAATGGATAAAGTAGAATCGTTGGTATATTGAAATAGTGTAAGAGATCCAATTCACTTAAGCTTATATTTTATATTTTAAAATTGAATATTGTATGCCGAAGAACTTAACACGAAATTAGGAAAAAACATTTACATAGAATCGGTCTGTCTGGAAAGAATCTCTACAAAATTTGTAAAGTCAGAAAAATCCATTGAACATCTGCTTTGTTAATGCTTGAATTTTCTTGTAGCTGATTTCACCATCTTGGAGTAGCATTTCCGAAACAATCCAAGTTATCACAACATACCACTAAAGAATGTATTAAGCCATGTGTCATTATAATCAGGAAGTTGAACATTTTCAGGGATTCAAATATATGATTCAAATGCTACAAATAATAATATAGTAAGTATTTTTGTTGCTACGATGATATAGGTAAATTTAAAATATGATCTTATTGAAAAATAAATTTTTAGTTCGGCTTAAACCTCCGTTAAAGTTTTCGAAAGATTACCACATTCAAATTTCATGACCTTATATGCAGGATTGCTCAAAACAGAGAGGAATAACCTGGTGTCTCACATTTTGTACAATTCAACAATATGCAGCACCAATTACAACATCTGAAACAACTTGCTAAACATTTCGACTAGCAACTAACTTGGAAAACACCAACACTATGGTTAAATAACACCAGCCAGTCCAGCACAGAAAATGTTGAAAGAGGAAAAAATTGAATTTGCAACCAACTTCTGCTACTTGGGGAATGTCATTACAACCAGTGAAACTTGGCTGACATCAAACCAAACCCTAAACCAAAAGTTACAAATCTTCATTAGTAAATGTCACTAAGCATATTATGCAGAACATTCTGGCCAAACAAAATAAGCAACAAGAATCTCTGGATACTAATCGGCTACATATATCGAAACAAATCAGAAGTAGGGAATGTATATGAATAGAACATACACTCAAGTGCTGTCAAACAACATGTTAAACATCAGTTGAAAACAAATGAACCTAGAATGGAATCCACATAGCACAAGAATACTAAAGTGGAGGACCATAAAACAAGACCTAGCAAAACCGAAGATAATGTGGGAACAAGCAAAAACAGCAGCTACCAATCGAATACAATTGAAGTGTCAAGTGTCAAGTATCCTATTCCTATGTAAGGGAAGGGAACAAGCGAACACAGCAGCTACCAATCGAATACGATTGCAGTGTCAGGTGTCCTATCCCTATACAAGGGAAAAAAAATTAAGGTAAAAATAAAAAGCTGTATGCCAATTTTCTTGAAGTTAAAAAACTGTAAGCAATAAAACTTTAAAAAATTATAATAATTATTATTTTTTTTTAAATACTGGACTTTTGATTAGTGGGCTTCAATTGGTGAGGAAGAGGACGGGTAATATCGGGTATAAATTGGTGTGTACAAGAACTTCATGTCACATACAATCAAACAAATACTGCCAAATAGACAAACAGATTTTTCGTAAGGCCTAATACACATTGCTATACCAAATCTACCTTAAAAAATTTCTTAAGAATTAAATCTTGGGGTACCAGCTAGGATCTTGTTAAAAGTTATCTGTTTGGTTTTAATTCAGAATGTTATCTTCTTCTATACTTATAAAAGGGAAAGTTTATTTGTTTGTTCGCTATACACGCCCACAGTTTTAAATATAGAGGTCTGCAACCTTGCACAGTTATTCATGGTCAAAAATGGAACCGAACGCGGTACTTTACAAAGCCATCAAATGGCAGGTTCGGATAGCTGCTGTACAACTCCTAGCACGTCTTCGAAATATTTCAAAAACCAATTGTATTACAGGCATGAAAATTTATACTTAGATGCTCTTTCAGAAACAAAGAAATACGACTGTTATAGATTTCGAAAATTTGGACTGGTTCGGGTTGCTGCCATACAACTCTTAGAATGTCTAAGGAATTTTTCAAAAAAATATTGTATTACAAACATGAAAATTTATTCATAGGTACTCTATGAAATATAAACAAACAATATTTTCGAATATTAGGAATCAGTATAATATTTTTACATGGCTATGTGAAATCGCTATATGAATTAGCCACAACAAAAATGTGACAATTCGTTTTAATAATCAGAAAATACTGCATAATGTTCCAGGGGGTCCCTGTATACAAATCGATAGATACAGTTATCGATGAGAATGAAGTTGTTGTTCCTCATCAACTAGAATTAAAAGCAGTAACTTCAATATTGCTTCTATGAAATTTGAAGCACCCAAAACTATGGTAATAGAATAAGAATAAGAACTTTGCATGCTCCTTTAATTAAAGGACAAATTCAAATTGGTTGTGAAAAAGGCGAACATATTTTTATTTCAAGAATACCGCAATAGCAAGGAACGTGTTTGCTTATACTCCATCAGAAAAAGGCCGAAATATTGTTTACAAAGAAATAAATTTAGTATAAGTATAGTTTAAGTTGTAATATTGTTGATTTTGTTGTCGGAGTGAATAAAAAAAATAAAATATTTTTGATAAACCTATTTTTCTTAATTCGATTCATAAATCAAACTTCATTGTAGTAAATTCGAAGCATGTTGTGATCAACCCGGACAACGTCGGGTAACTTGCTAGTATAGATTATATAAGAATTATAAAGTGTATATATTATAGACATTCGATAAGAGTAATAAACAATTGAACTATGAAATAACACACACAAACATACTAGCCAAATAGTTCAACAGGCGAAAGAGAATTTTAGAATTGAATCACTACAAAAAAGGTTTCATATCTCTGATTTTTAATCAACCAACATATTTCAATATTCACAGTTTTTATAGTATAGTTTTGACTTTATATAATTATTATGTAACAGCAAAATTAATTTAAATGAAAATCAAGGTTATTCTATAACTGAATTTCACCATTTTATAAAGTTATTACATCTAACTAATGACGTCACATCACTACAATTATTTACAATTTTTCTACCAAAAATTATACCTGTTATTATAATGTAAGATATCTCTACCTAAACTATATACACATGCACAGTTAGACTCGCATATGTAATATGTATATTGGTTTTCCCCATTTTATTTGCACATAATCAACAGAAAAACGAAATATTATCAAAACAAGAAGTCACAAATACTATCCTTTTACGATTACAAATCAATTAAGATGAAATAAAAATAAATATTCAAGTTAATTTTGATAACCATAGACCCGTCCCAAATATTATTTGAATACACCTTGAACCTGATCGCACTAAATAGAATAACGTGGACTCACACACTCTTAATTGTTTATTATTATTACTTTTAACTGACTCCACTAAACTATGACTACCATTATGCATAATAATAGTTCGATTTGATGAAACTACCGTATTAACTATAAAATTTATTATCATTTTTTTATAGCCATTTTTTTAGGCAAAATTTTATATTGAAGATGAGGAAATTGTTTTGACTCCTCGACATATTCGATTAATTATTCGGTGTCAAACTCGATTATTCGATTATTCGAGTAGTTGAATAATTTCGTAGATTTTGTAATAATCGTTATCCGAAAATATAAGTACTCGCAAATATTGAGAAATTTAAGTAGGCAAAAAATACCACCTTACCTAAGGCATAGAAATAACACCTGATTAAATTCAAATAGAAATTTCATAAAAATTTAAAAAACAAGTAGCTACCTATTGTATTTACATATTATATAAAATTAAATTTATTGGTAATTTCTATTATGGAGACTGAAAACATTGATAGGAGCGCCACCAAATTCAAATGACAAAATCCCAAATTAAAAAAAAATTACAAAATCTCAAAATTACAAATTACAAAATTCCAAACTACAAAATTCAAAACCTTGAAAAAGTAAAACAATTATACCACTGACAGACATGTAATATCGTAATTGGGCGCAGTCATAAAGTAAATCGGAACATAGCATGATCTATCAAAAAATAAATTTGTGTTCATTTTGTAGCTCGGAACACTGCAGAGCATAAATATTGGGTAAATTTTTTCAATCAGACTGCGCTCAGAGCGTGATCTCTATGCTCGTATAATGGAAAATTGCCGAGCATGCATATCAATCAAAGTTTATTGTGTCAAAATTAAAGTAGTTGAAATTTTATAAAAATTGCTGAATTATTGGCGTTTGTCTGTTCAAACTTACTCTATGAAAACGTCTATTATGATGACAAACGTATTCAAATTTATACTTTATTATTATGGCAAGTAAAATGAGACATTATTTTTTTTTCATTTATGTTAAATTATCAAAACAATAAAAAAATAATTGAAGAATTAGCAAGTGATGAACAATTAAAAAATTTAATTTATTAAAAATTTACCTCTTCTTATTTTTATCCAAATTTTGTTTTTTTTTTTAAATATGCCAAATCAACTGTTTTGTAGTACTAAAATTTAAAAAAAAGTTGACTTACTTACCACAGACTGGTCTGATGAACAAATTCACCGTGTTGATTCGTAATATTATGCGGTTGCTCGGGGAGTCCACCTAAATCCAAAAAAAAAAATACCAGTTTTTACTAAAACTGTGCAGTAGGCGTCTATCTGACATCGGCAAAAACAGAGTTCCAATAAATGACGGAAAATAGCAGACATTTGGGGGCGACACATCCCGACTTTAAAAATAAAATAACTCTTTTTTTTATATATTTTTTACTAAAACTGTGTCTTACATGCCTTTTACCTGCCGTCGGTAAAAATTGTAGCTCGATTAATTTTAAGTTAATTTTTAATTTTTAAATGCATTAAACTTCTTATTTTATAACATTGGGATTTTCTAACACTGGGATTTTTAAATTTGGGATTCTTTTCTTTGAGATTTTGGGTTTGGGATTTTGATTGCAATTTTAATTAAGCAGTTCAAAATTAAAAAAGCTCCCGCTCAGGACAAAATACCCAATATTATACTTAAAAACTTGTCAAAGACAAGCTATAAAATATTAAGTAAAATTGCATGGAACTAAACTATTTTCCAGAAATATGGAAAGTAACCTTAGTAACATGCATTCCTAAACAAGGAAAACACCAATCAGTCGTTGGAAGCTATCGTCCAATAAGCTTACTAAATTCATTAGGAAAAATTTTCGAAAAAATTTCAAAAATTCGCTTAGAAAATTTCCTGCTAGATAAAAATATTCTGCCGAACGAACAATTTGGTTTTAGAAGTAAACATTCCAGCACACATCAAGTCTGTAGAATAAAAAATATTATTAAAAGTAGTTTAAATAATAAAAAGTCAGTGGGCTTGATAACACTTGATGTTGAAAAAGCATTCGATTCTGTATGGCAAAACCTTGATGATTCACAAAATGATTAATTACGAATTTCCAGTTTACCTTGTTAAATTAATCAACAAGGTCTATTTCCATATTCTTCTAAAGTTGGAATAAACACAACTATACCAAATTTATCAAAGTAATCATTCCAGGTAAAGATTTTATTTATTAGGCGTAAAGGTGAAAATACGGATAAGTTTTTTACTATATTCACATAGCTAATTGATAAATTGTCAAGCTTGATTGAAAAAGGAAGAGAGATATCGATGGATCTGAAAAAAAGGATAGCTTGTCATTTTAGGTTTTATGAATTGTTGTTTTGCCCAAGAAAACAAATTGCATCTAAATCATTATTGATTTTTCAAATTAAGCTACGAAGTTTTAAAAATAGTCCACTAAAAAAAATTTGTGCGTGATCAGCCTACAATCTGCACTTGGAAAAGAACAAAAAGTAAAGGTAAAACATTTACAAACAAAAAAAAAGAGCGGGCCCGAATTGTAACCTAACGAAACTACACAGGAAACTGGTAAATATTTAGAAATAGTTGTATTAATGGACGCATATTGTGTTCTATTGCCTATGTAATTTATAATAAAGTATATGGCAGATGAATCAAGTTTCAACGGTTAATTCTGACTATTTTTTTCTTGTTCTTGACAGTAACTTAGGTAAAATTACCTTTTCGTACTTAATTAAGTACATAAAGTATAATATCTACAATATTTCGAGCAAATTTATCAAATTATTGACTTATCAACCCATTAAATGTGAAAAACTACTGCTATTGTCAGGAATTAAGCCTTCTTAAATAGAATAGCTCTATTTTATTTTAAGTTGTTACCAGATTATACTCTCAATAATTTGTTGTCATTTATTTTATCCCAATGACAAAGGGTACTGAACCAGCCAAGCCGAAAAACCCATAAAGCATATTTTTTGCTTCATCGGGAACTTCAATTCCTGGGACCTTTTGCCTGAAAGGTCAATAACTTTGTAATATACTCGTTTGTAGTCAATACTATCGACTGAGTTGTAAGATCAAACTTTGTAGACGAATTAAAAAAAATAAATAAATAAATAAATTTATCAAGATAACAATAATCCCAGGTTTTTTACCAACCTCTGCATAAATGTGTTTGCTGTTCCAATGTATAAGAAGTTTGGTGTAAAGAGTCATCAATTAGGTCTCCCTGGCATTATATATTTATTTATTTATTTATTCAGATAGATCATTCGTTCGTACAGACAGGTCTGTCATACAAAAATGTTTGTATATAAACAAAAAACAAATAATAAAGTAACTAAGGCCTTATCAGAATTTCTATCATAGATTGAAGCTTACAAACAGAATAATCGGTAAAAAAAAATTTAATTTTAAAATAAATAAATTCATACAACCAAATGCACTACCCCTTATCTAGGACATAGCTTTATAACACATAGATGTAACACATATAAAAAAAAAAACGAAAAAAGAAAATTAAAAGTAAAAAGAAACTCTACTCTGTAATACCTTAACACAATCGAATGATACTTAATTACAATTCAAAAGAAAAGGGATGGACAATAAATTATAATAAAGGATAAGTTGTAAGGAATTTTCTATTAGCAACTTTGATATTTACATTAAGAATTTTAGAATGAAAGTATATTATTTTAACCATTTCCGGTATGTAGAACGATTTTCAATAAGTGATTTTTTATAGCATCTGATTTGCTTCCTTTAAGCAATATCTGATAGTATAAAATTGAGCAGAAGATTCAAATTCTTTATAGGCTTTATTAAACAGTATTGCCAATAAAACGTATAAAAAATTTGAATCTATTATATTTTTAAGTGAGTCATTAGAGATAGTACAAATGATTTTTATAGGCTACTATAATAGTTTATGATTAAATTATTAAAATTACAAATTTAAATACGAATAATGCCAAACCTATTTATACCCTAGGGCCTAGACAGACATATGGTAATACTACTATAGTATCAATACTGTAATATGCAAGTATGATAGACATCAAGCTACAGTATTAATTGACAATGTGAATTTTTATTAAGTTTAAAAATTAATGTACGAAATGTAAAATGAATCACACATTGTTATCTTTAATTTGAAATTTGAAAAATTGGAATTTGGAATTAATTTGGAATTTGGAATTAATTTGGAATTTGAAGGATAATCAAAGAGTCCTAGAAGAATTGAATGCCAACGTTCAGATATTCTTGATTAAATTGACAAATTCTTGAAAAAATTGTTTTGTCTCCGATTTTTAAATATACTTTTACTTATATTAAACATACTTTGGATTTAAATTTTGTCTTTTTGTTTTTTGCTTCCGTTTTCCTTTGTATAGTTGTTTTTTTTTTTTCAAAAATATAAGTTTGGTAAAGTTGAAAAATTTTACCTGTTTCCAACATGAAAACAATATACAAACTTCAAAAATTTATTAATCTTTTTTCGAATAGAGCGATTAATAAATACTAAATACTACGCTGTTGATAACATAAATAATTTTTCAGATATTCGTTATATGGATTGCCTCTTATATCCTCGTATTTTAATGTACCTCGTTTAGCATTATTTGGAATACCTTTTTAGGTGTATTTTATTCCAAGGGTGTAATCCGAAATCTTCAGAAATGGACTAAAGAGTCGCCGATAATTAAAGATAACTCACTTTGAAAAGCGAAATGCTCCTGGGGGAATACTCTATCTTCATAGTTGAACTGACCGCCATATACAGAGTAATCCAAACCACACATACCTTTTTCAAACAATATAATAATGTATATTATCTAATAAAAACTGCCCAAGTAACACCAAATAACTATTAAGTGAAATATCTCCGTACCAACGTCGTTATAACGTCGTAAATTTAAAAAAATAACTTTATAGTGAAAAATGTAAAAGTTATAATTTATCCGTCATTACGACTACAATACGACGTTTTATTTTATCAGTTGTCACAAAGTTATTTTATATCTATTCACAACTTTTATTTACATTTTATAACTATACAACTACTAAAACTTAAAAGTGTCCGAAATAACGTTATACCGACGACTTACTTATAACGTCGTAATATCTTATATCTTATAACCATTATCCGACTACTCTACTCAACCGACTATAAATTGACCAAATTAGAATAAAAGAAATAGATAGATTATAATATTTTAACAATAGTGTTGTCTTCTCTCACTATAATTAAATTATAAATATGATAATGTATGTATTATAATTTTGTAATTATGAATTTATTATTGTAAATTTTAATTATTGGAAATATTTTGACGAAAATTGTGCAATATGACATCTTTTTGTAAACCAATAAAGGTTTTTCGTGAAAATAAACATTTTATTCAACTAAAAATTTATGGATCTTATATTTATGTTTTCTTATTATTATTTATTATTTGCTCAGATTCATTTAAAATTTTTTTTAAAACAATCCCCTTAGTAAAATAATGAAAGTCCTCAGTTCAATCAAATGTATCAAAGATCTTAACAACAATGAATGCATATCAATATACATCACAAATGCAATATCTCTTGCATACCAGGCTTCGTAGGCATAGATGGAAACACTAGTAAATTAAGTACGGCACTGCCAATTTATACTACAATATCTACAATATTTCGAGCATTTATTTGACAACTTACTGGCTTATTCATTAAATGTGGAAAATTACTGCTATTGTCAGGAACTAATAGCTACACCTACACGGTGCACATCCGTCCAACAGTTTGGAATTCTTCCAATCGACTTGCCATAACCCACAATCCTAATCCAAATACCCCCCATCAAAATGAAATTCCGTGCACTAAGTGTCAAACCCACACTAGTACACCTAGGGTACATATTCCCAACCCTCTAGCAGCTACACACAAGATATCTATAAATAGGAGTTGATGACTACTGATGAGTTCTAATAGTGTTATGATGAACGAAACAATTTCCTAAACATATTTTGTTTGTTAATTCAAATAATAATAATAATACAATGGTGACATAAAACGTCTACGTATCAATATTAATTAATAAATCGAACTTGTTCTTTTTATTAAAAGTAAAATGATATGGAAATTTTAATATTTCCCATTTAAAAATTTATATTCACCTAAATTTATTTTATATAAAATATTATTTAACAAAAATAACACAAATATAATTTATTTATTTTTCATTTGTAATTACTTAAGATTTGAAATTTTTAGAATAAGATTTGTTTATCTTTATTTAATCCAATTTTTTAAAATAAGATTTAGTATGAAAATGTTTTATTTTATAGTACATTAAGCTAGCTCTTAAGTTTTATATTGTTACATTTAGTTTATGTATTTATTAAAAAGACCCACAACCCAAAAGGGAAAAGGACCTGAAGTTGGCGTGCAGATTTATCTGCAAGTCCGCTGAAAAAAATAAATAAAATGAATACTGTAAACATTAGCAAGATATCTGAACTACAATAATACACGGGAATACTAGGATTTTGAATACCAGTGAATGGCACATATGTGGCATAAATATACTGTTTACAATACTATAGTATCAATACCATGTGTCTACCTAGGTTATTACTCGCTTCTAGAAGATTTACAAATTATATCTTGGGAGAACCATATATGATAATCATAATAGGTAGATGTAGATACATAAATAATAACAATTTCCAGCTAACAACCAATACAATTTTAATAAATTTAAAACACAAACTGAAAAATTTTTTATAATCGAACCACTATTTTTTGACAATAGAGTATAGCAACACTACAATTTTACAATGTTCTTTAACTCTATTAAATTAAATAAAATCAAAATTTAATTACGAGCCAAATCAAATTACGTTTAATCAACAAAAATAAATTTTCATTAATTATTATTAATGTAAACAATTATATAAAATTATTAATAAATATAATATAAGTATATATATACATTTATAGATAAAAAAAAACTAAATCTATTTTAAAATCACCTGGTCTCTCTATATTAATTATTATTTTAAAATGTTGAGAAAGCTTCTTGATGAAACACAAATAAACACACACAGGAAAGTTTTCTTCAATACAAAATTATTACATTGAAATGAAACATAATTGACTGATTTCAAATGAAAATTTACAAAAATTTGGAATTTTCTAGAAACTACAAAGTAAACATTGTAAAATTTCAATAATACGCTTAAAATATGTATGCTGTTAACAGAATCAAAGCATTTGTGATCTGGTATATTTTTTTTTGCAAAAAATACAATAACAACAACAACAAAAAAACATTTAATTTGTCTGTCACTATCAACTGTCATAGACTTTAAGACATTGACATCGAAATAGAAAATTTTAGAAAAATAATACCACAAATTTGATGCCTTGTCTCTGTTAATTTTCATTCAAGTACATTGTGGCATGAAAATTGTTGATACAAAGCCAGACAACAATACCTTGGTTTAATTTACACAGTTAAGAAATCTATTTATTTTCTGAATGCTGTCTCATATGTTTTTTATTTTAGTTTACTAAGAAAAAGTTTCCAAATCTCAAAATAGCTACATATATCCAAACATAAAATTTTGACCAATGACAACTACGAAAACAAAAAACCAATCTCACTTTTATCATCTGATCACACTAATTTGGGTATATTTGAAGCTTGGCTTTGTTGGGTATATTTTAAGGAAAAAGTGTAGTCATTAATTAAGAAGAATAAAAATTTTGTAGAATAATGCTTGTTAGGTGTGAGACGTCTGAAAGATAGTTTTGTTTAGAGGAGAGATTTTTTTTTTTTTGTTTTTGTTTTTGGACTTTTGTTATTTTATTACTTTATCTCCGTATTTTATAGTTTTAACTTAAATTTGTTCTTGTTTTTTTCTCTTTTTTTTTTTATTTTTTTTTATTTTATTTTATTTTTTTTTTCTTTTTTTTAAATTTTCTTTTATTAATTTCTTTTCTTTATAAATTATTTTCATTATTGTTAATTTCTTTAGGTTAAGGTTTAATTTAATTTAATTTAAGTTAATTTAAGAATTATGAATTTGCTACACATTATACTTTATATACTCCTATAGAGACTTACCGTCTCATGTATATGTACGAAATAAAATGAATGAATATATTTCATTATACGGCTGTTAATTGATCCAACATTTTCATCTAAGCTTAATATCTACAAAAATCTATAACTTAAAGCCCAAAACGTAATACAACAATTCAAATCGATGGTCGGGTGCTTAAAATATGCTCACAAATTATCCCGACAAAATATAAAAACGTGTTAATATTCGTCTCATAGTATATGTTTTACGATGAATGTCATTTAAATAAAATATATAGAAAGAGAACGAATTAAGAACGAAGGCTAGTCTATTTACTATAACAATAGAAACGTAAATCGTACACATTATAAATATCTGGTAGATATTTGGATTGATTCAGATTTAAGCTATAACAAACAAGTTAAACAGAAAATTCTAAAGACGGGAAGTACCGGAAAAGGGTTTTTTGAAACCGAAATTCGATACGCAGGCTCTGGAACACCCATTATAATATTTGGAATAGCTTACTAAAAACAAACATTAAACTTTTAACTATGATGTACATCAAAACTATACAAGGAAAAGTAATAATAATATATAATAAAATGCTAATACGAATTGTATAGAGAAAAATGGTAATGTGAATTATAAGTGCCCAAATAATATAATGAATACAGCAGTAATATTATCCATATTCGTTAGAATTATAATTATATATTCGTTCTATAGCTTAGGGTGAGCCTTAACCTTGTTTACAACTCTCAATTTCCTCGTTTACAAATTTCCTGACTTACTTCCGTTAACGTAAATTTTTTGACATTTATTCTCCACTTCGTTCAACCATCTTGATTCTTCAGATCTTGATAAATGCAAACATTTGGATAGATTGAATATGGGTTTGTTTAGCACATCTCCATATTTGAATACAGTATACCCAGACTGACTCCAATATTTGATTATATACATTTAAATTTTGTTATATGTCAAGAGGGTTTTCAAACTTTGATTCAATCATCATTATTTTCATAATGCCTACTGTTAAATGTACTGTTATATGTCCTTCCCGTTATTCTTGATCTTATTACGTCTAAGAAATTTCCTAGATTTACTTCTGTTTCTACCAGTTCTAAATCTACTTCGGTTTCTCACATTGCTTACTTCTGATTTGCCACTCTCTTATGCAATTTTAATGAACCTGTATAGATTTACCGAATTTCCGTCAAACTCTGATATCATTCTAAGGGCTTGATTCATATCAAACTTTTATAATTTACTACGTTCCTCCATTGTAGCCATGGATAGGTTTGCTAAATTTTCGAAAAGATTTCCTAGCAAGGAACCTTCGGGACAGGTACTGAACTCGGTTTTCTTAGGAGAATGACCGGTAAAAGGCCACTTGCCACATAATTAGATTGATATTTTTATATAATCGCACCTAAATATTGGGCTATAGGGAGATGATTCTGTAGTGTAATTTAGTTTACTATTCATTATAATAGTAACCTACAATTTTACGTATATTCAGTCGTACTGCTGAATTCAAAATACTGCAGAATAAAAATCGAGTACTAATTGTAAATTTTCCATCGGCCAACTTGATTTGAAAAAAATTAGAAAATTTTCTCTTATAAAAAATAATGTAAATTAAAATATTCGCTGTTAAAAAATTCTTATCGAATCGAATAATTTGATATCGACTCGAAATTTACCTGTACGGCTGATTATATATAAAAATAGTTTGGTTTAGGTTAAAGGTAGCAATCACAGTGTGGTGACGATATTAGGTCACGTGTAGACCCATAGCGATTTCCTTTACCCAATAAACGAACTAAAAAATTACAATATTGAGAATTGTTCTTTATTGAGCATCCGGAACCAAAACTCGAGCTTTGTATTAGATGCTGGTTGATACAGGCTCTCTGAGCATCCTCGTATTGAATGCTGCTCTCGATACTAGCTCTCTGAAATTTTATGAGCTACTAACTTTACGTTACTACACTCGCTTAATACTGCAATATTTACAGTATTTTTGATTATTAAAAATAATCACTTGAGGACTTTGATGTTTCTGACCACGATTTGGGAATCTGTTTCAATTTGAAAATCTATGTGTAGGGTAGAAAATTGACAAAAATTTTAAGGTTTTAAATCATTTGGATGTTTACTAAAGTTATTATAGTTATGTTTGTTAAAATTATTATTGTTAAAATTGTTATCAACTCCGTTAATATTACGAGTTTTCTACGAGCAAGCCCGTTACTGTGACTAATTTGTTTATATTCCGAAAATATATAAAATATTTTTTTTGTAGGCTTACTTTTATTGAAGCTTTTTAAAGAAAATAACAATAATTTTACATGAACTTTCTTTTTGTACTTTTAAAAGTTACAAGAAGTGTTAAAATCTTATAACTAATTTTACTTTAAATTGAATCTGCCCCAGTGCACAGAAAATTTTATTGATTTAGCTAAATTGAGTAATTTTTTTTTGTCTACTATTTGATGGTAGATTTGTCAAGGTTCTTGTTATCAGATTGAGATTGGGATGGACTACTATTCTTTTGGCATAATTTTTTGATTCTCTTATGAAGGTGGAAATCCTTGGATTGTGGACCATCTTTATGAAGGTGGAAATTTTTAATGTACCATGGCGCATTAGTAATCGTTCTCATTGTTTTCGACTGTAATCTTTGGATTATCTCCAGATTTACTTTTAGACATGTTTTTTCAGATTTGACATTCGTAAGACCATATTGGCTTTATGATCAATTTGTAGATGAGTACTTTCAATTCCAGGCTCAACGATGATTTGCTTCCAATTAGCCAGTGCATAGATATCATTTTTAGTTTAAGCAGAATTTTTGTTTTGTCTATATGTGCTTCCTCGAGGTTAATCTTCTATCGAGTTGAATTCCTAAGTATTTCCCTACATTGGATTGAGGTATTTCTATACCATTAACTCATACAAGTGGATATGTTTCTCTGTTCAATGTGAATGTAATGTGGAGACTCTTATTTTCACTCATTTTAATTTTCCATTTCTCAACCCAGTTTTCGATTCGTCTCAGATGGGACTGTAACCATTGGGATGCGATTCTTGGACATTTGTTAGTATTCAATATCGCCGTATCGTCTGCAAATGTAGATAAGAACACTTGACTGTTTTCTGGGAGATCAGAGGTAAATATTAAGTACAGTATTGGTCCGAGTACGTCAGCTTTAATTTGATGTTCTTTAGATATGATTGATTTATGTTTGACTTGAAATGATCTATGAGATAGATAACTTTCTAATAGTTTGTGAGCTTCAAATGTTAGTTGAGCTTTAATTTTATACATTAGACCATCGTGCCAGACGTTGTCGAAAGCCTGAGCAACGTCTAAAAATACAGCTGAGCAGTATTTTTTTTCCTCATACACATGTTTCATTTCTGCTGCTATTCTATGTACCTATTCGATGGTGCTGTATTTTTCCTGGAAACCAGAGAAACAGTATGATCCCTTTATTTTTGATTTTCGTTGTTAATTTTTAAATTAAAATTTTTTCAAACACTTGGGAAATTACAGATAACAGTCTGATAGGTCTATACGAATCAATTTTATTGGGATTTTTACCTAGTTTTCCAATCATTATAATGGTAAACAATTTCCAAGGAGATGGAAAATAGCCCATACGAAAAACTGAAAATATGGGTTAGGTGGATATTTGCTGTGTGATATAAAATCTTATAATATATACAATTATTTTAACCCGATAACCCCAAGTAGCTACAGCTTACAAAAAAATTTATTGTAATTTTTATTGTAATAAATGTAAATGTAAATAAATAACTAAAATTTAAAAACCATAGTCAATGCTTGTGAGTTATATCAAACCAAAGAATTATAATTAATTTTATTAAATTACCATTATTATTTACAAAAATGTCTATTTTCAATTTTATCAAGTTCAGAGAATTGTAATTAATTATTATTAATATAATATGTTGTAATAAAATAATAATAAAATTAATATGTGTCGCTTACTATTGTGTAAGCGACAACGGGTTAAAATTATACTCAGGGAGAACATCTATTTTTTGAAAAACTGTTTCTTCTTTATCTACCCCTTCTCTGTTAGTCATTTAACTCATCACCACAACCTTTATTTACCATTCTAGAATGCAAATAGAATATACATACTCGTATGTAGATAACTAAAGAATATTGTGTTGTCTGTGAAGTCATTACAATTAATAAATTCATCAGAATAAAAAAAAAAAAAAAAAAAAAAAAATAAAAAAAACACATAATCAAATTGTTGCGACTGACTAGGACTACTCATTGACTCCTCATCTATTTAAATAACCAATATATGTAAATATGTAAGTGTCGAGGGATAATTTCAGAAATATACGCGTAAATTAAATCATTTTTCATTTTGGAAAAATTAATTTTTTTTTCAATTCAGTTTTCCCTAGGTTGCCTTGGTGTTTGGACGTATTTAAACTTAAAAAAAAAAAAATAACGGTTTCCATTATTTGATAAATATTTTTTTTTTCTATTTCCTAAAAAAATAATTTATATATATGTAAACAATTACATACATATATTTAAAATTAATATTATATTTTCATAAATAATGTGTATATGTGTGTATGTGTATCAATGATAATAACGATAATATCACCGGCAGTGTATTTATTTATTAAACAAATTCATAGTGTAACATTTTAATACCGTTATAAATTGTACAATTAATCAATTATTTGCATAAGTCAACGCGTTATTTGTATGTTTTTGGTTTTGTAGTGTTGTGGTGGTTTTTTTTTTTTTTATTGTGTACATAAAATTTAATTAAAACGAAAGAATTCTAATCAATTTTATATTTTATTAAAGATATTTTTTGTTTTATATTAAATTGAAAAATAAAGAAAATATTTATATGGATATGTAAAAATTTATTAATATAATAAATAACAAATAAAAAAAAAAAATTGAAAATAAAAAAATAATAATTTTATAATTATAATTCAAATATCATTTAATCTGTTTCTGGTATAATAAATAATATATCGACCTCTATCTCAAGTGGATGAAACAAAAGATAAGGTGTGTAATTATATAAATTAATTATTAATATTCTATAATTTGGATACGGGATTTGGGTGATAAGCGAGTCATAAAAAATATATTAGTTAACAATGTTTTAATTAGTGATAGGATTTTTTTTCACATACATAAGTGTTAGGGATATTAGCACTTATGTATGAATTGGTTGGGATAGGACAGGATAAGATTAGATAAAGGAAGAAAGGAATGAGTAGAAAGTTGAAGAATAATCATTATGATTGTCCTACAACAACATCAGATGGGTATAGGGCATATCTGCGGCTTTCTTATTCAATTGTAGCAACATGTTGGGTGCTTGTTACAGTTAATACTGTTGTTCTTCATATTTGTCTCTGAGTTCCGATGTTACATACACTCTGAAGATTCTATTCAATACATTGTTTTGCATTGTTTCCTCAGAGTCCAATGTTCAATCCAATCCCATTTTATCTGTCACATTTCCTCGTCTATTTGATTTTGATAAGTTTTGTTTTATTGAAAACTGAGATTTACATTTGAATTAAAAAGTCTTATTTTAGTTATACAAAACTCACGAAATAAATTGGAAAATTTAGAACTATATATAAGGTCATAATATATAAATACATGATACATATTATAGTCATAACGGAAATATGTTTACACGAATTTGAAAATCAATTTTTTTATATACACCGCAGTTTTTTACTTTTTTTCTGGAATAAGAAAGAATCGTATGAAGCAGTAGGTATAAGTATACGTTAAGGAAAACATTGCTATCCAATAGTCGTGAAATAACAATTTTTTAAAACAAATCTAACAGTTATAAGATTTTTAAACTATAATTACAATATTATTTCATTGTATACTATAGAGCACATTAAACTCCACTCAATAAATTTACAAATAAAATAGATGAAGTAACGACAAAATACAAGAAATAAATTATAATAGGAGATTTTAATCTTAATTTGCTTAACTTTAATCACGATTCAATTACAGATTATACAATAACATATTTGTAGCAATGGATTAGTTATATACATTCTGTACTGACAAAGTGTTTATATGATGAATATTTAAAACAAAACTTACTATAATGTTTTTATATGTGTACCTAGATCAGATTTAAGTATTCAAATTTTAATGCAATATTTAGTTTAATACAAAGTGTAATTGTGTGTACTATGATTGCGACCAGTGTTAACCTTCACTTGGGCAGGATTAACGTATGTTAATATTTACTTTTTTACTTTTGTATAAAAACTTCATTATTTGGCCGATCTTAATGAAATCAGAGATCAGTGTCTAATTTTTTTTAGTAGATATTGAATATATAAAGGAAGTTTTTAATTATTTCGATAAAAGTTAAAAAATGAGATAAAAGGTTCTGAAATATTTTAAATTGAAATAGAAATATACTAAAATTAATATATTTCAAAACATAAAGTAAATAAAGCACCAAAGGTTTTTTGAAAAAATTTTTGGTATGTTTGCAAAAAGAAAAATTCTCTTACGAAGTTAAATTAAAAATTTATGTCAACCATTGATGTATTGAAAATTACGGCGAATGTTTTACAATCAGTTGAACTTTTTGTTAATGGATAACGGACCTATCGATTTTTGTCGGAAAATATTTTGTTGTCCAGCCTTTGATATGTTAATGGAATTTTATTCCACTTTGTGCCATCCTTTCCATAAAAATATTGATTTGAATCAACAATGTGATTATTATCTTCTTGTACTTTTGATTCATCATCTAGTTACTCATCGTCAGAATCATGACCATCACTTAGCTCTAAGATGCATTCTTTGAGCATCTGATTCTTCATTTTCATCATTGCCATCATTATCATCACTTTCTACTCTTGAGGGACCGGCAACTGGTTTAAATACTATTTCTTCTGGTGGTCCTACATTAGCAAGTTCATCATCTAGCACATGTTCCACCAATCTACAAAAATATGGTTGTTATTCCTCAAACGGAAAAAATTAGTTTTTTGTATCTTTTGTTTGCATTTTTTTTTTTTTGTGGATTTTTTTTTTTTTTTTTTTTTGATTTTTTTTTTTGTGTTTCTCATAGTAAAACTCAATAAAAAAAAGTGTCATATACCTGTAAAACGGCATTTTTTTTTAATTTCATATATTCTGAATAGTTTCGTTTGATTTCGAAGAAATTTATTAATATTTACATCAAAACATAGGAAATTTAAAAAATGGGTTTTTTGAAGAAAAACATTCATATTTTGTGTTTTTTGCACTTTTACTAAAAAATACAAAATTTACTTACCTGCCTACCTGTACGACACATAAAATTTTAAACTCTTCCATATTATTGCAAATATTGAAAATTCAATAAATAATCTTTCTAAAGTATATAATTTTATTTAATTTTTTTTTTTATGTCACTGAAATAGACACACTGTTGTTATCGGAACTACTAACTCTGTTATAAGTACCTTGTAACAACCGGAAGTCTGCAGTAGCACTTCCTTTTTCTAAAATCCCGGTATTTGCAAAAAAATATCTTAGAGAATAGATATTCGCTGGTAATAAAAGCAAACATAAAAGCAACAGTAATGCACATACAAAAATAATCATAAAAACATAAAAACCACTTATTTTTATCAAAAAACTCTCCATACAAAATATATGGAAAACCCAAAAATATTAACATATGTTAATCTTGCCCGCTTACGTATATTTGCCGACCAAGCGAAGGTTAAATATATTAATAAATATGTACCCGATGTAGTTTATAAGCAACCATATTAGACCCAGATTTAAATTTTTTTACATCCTAACAAAAATATTTCGTATTTCAGATAATTTCATTGATTGATCAGAGTTATAGAGTGTATAAAAAATTAAAGTTTAATTACAGAATAACAACAAAAATATATATGTACAGAGAAAAAAGAAAAATTTAATTACAAAAAATGTTGGACATATAAAGAATTTATTTCAAGCCTTCATGGCATATTGTAAAAATTTTATTTTCAGTTTAAAAAGATTTTTTCACGACTTATAAAGTGAATATATTCCAAAATATTCTTATACTTCTAAATTTAATTCCAATTTTATTTTTATATTTAATAATCTACACAAATTTAATTTCAATTTATTAAAATAATAATCATTAATTTTAATTTTGAACGAATTAATATCTAACTCTTAAAATCTTGCGCTAATCCATTATAGTTTTTAATCGCTTTGTTATATTATACAATGGAATGTTGTCCACAAAATCTCACTCTAGAGGAAGTAACACGAAATTCATTATTCTGATTTAATTTTGTTTTGGTGTTCATTTCCCTTGATAACATTTTGTCTATTTTGGATAAATTTTTTATCAATAATTTAATTGGGATT
This sequence comes from Argyra leucocephala, assembly GCA_963942445.1. Taxonomy (NCBI): domain Eukaryota; kingdom Metazoa; phylum Arthropoda; class Insecta; order Diptera; family Dolichopodidae; genus Argyra; species Argyra leucocephala. The sequence goes on along the minus strand of OZ012679.1, from coordinate 47,002,186 downwards.
ATCTTGTTGTTTTTACGAATACTAGTCGAACGTCTCGTGATCGCGCACGGTTTAATCATTTAAATAAATTTTATCACATAATTATATTTTAACTTATCTAAATCGACTCTATTTCATCAAAAAAATAATAGAATTATCATAGAGAATAAAGACATAATAGATCGGGCGGTAATTGGATGTGTTCACATTGAATTGCAATTGCAATTAATAAAATCTCTTGTAAAATCCAGGTCTCAGCGTTTAGATTATCTTATCAATTTATTGCCATTGCATCTTAATAGTGTGTGGGTAAATGTTATCATTCCAATTTTTTTATCGGTTCATCGTCCGTTCATCATCGGTTTAAACTCTGTGCGCCTAGAACGTCAAAAACAAAATAAATATATGTATGTAAAGAAATCCAAAGACAAAAATATTTTTAATTTTAACAATTTAAAAAACTTATGTTGAAGTGTAGCAAAAAAAACTATTTATTTTCGAAAATCATTGCTATATATTTAATATAGACCTTTTGACTATTATGTGAATTTTGAAAAAATTGTTCACTATTTTATTTAATCCTACATTCCTACGTTTATTTGAAATCATTGAGTTACCCTCCAATTAAATAATTTTACATAAATCATAAATTTAATAAATGGCAAAATGTCTGATGATATTTTCTTTTGCTTTGTTTCCAGCCCAGCTATTTTTCCTAGCCGATTTGATATTTTTTCTTAATGTTTTAATAATTTCGTATGTAACATAAACAGTTTTTTGACCTGTTAAAATATTTTATGACTCCATTAACAATATTCCAGCAAGATTCATTATATACTTTTGTGTTTTATTTTATACTAGTTCTAGATACTCAACAACCACCACTAGTTTTATTTTCTGCTTTTTAGGGGGCTAGTTTGGTTTCGATAAAAGTATATTTTAAAAATTTTTATTTTTACATTATTTTATTTAATACTTTTTAGTTTTAAATGAAACCTATAGGTATAATAATTTCAAAAAGAGTATATAACTGTAAACTCTGTCTATAACACAATTGGTTTTTGAAAAATTCGTGATACGTGCTAGTAGTTGTATGGCACCAACCCGAACCAGTCCACATTTTCGAAATCGATAACAGTCGTATTTCTTTATTTGTGAAAGAGTATCTAAGTATAAATTTTCATGCCTGTAACACAATTGGTTTTTGAAATATTCCTGAGATGTGCTGGGAGCTGTACGGCATCAACCTGAACTAGTAATTTGATAGCTTTGTAAAGTGTTCGGTTCCTTTTTTGATCATGAAATGTATTCAGTTCAAATAAAAATAATAAAAATACAAAAATATAAAGACAAGAGAAAAAAGAAATTTAAGCTCACATTGTAAGAATTCATATTAATTAATGTTAAGAGATATTGAATAAAACAACAATATAAGTTTAGCACGTTTGTATTTTATAGTTTTGTAAAAATAAATTTTTAATAGTTTTTAATTTCATCTTCAAGTTGATTGTAGAATATGTTGATACTATTGGTAATTTTGCCTCTAGTCCATTCAATCTCAAACCTGGGAAACCCGTAATTGCTTTTCAGATTTAGTACTGTAACTGCCATGTATGTCATTGTTTTTTATTATTTGTGTATTTAATTTTATGTTTTGATTTCCAATGTTATGAATATGGATAACCTGTGACATTTTTTTTCAAATCATTGAATTTTAAATGCTGTATTTATAATGCATTTCATTCGCAGGCATTCTCATAGGTGGGAAGCTAGGTAGAAATACCAATTCCAATTCCTACTGAAAAACCAATTAGCCCTTACATGTGCTTTTTTGATACCACAAGTCGGACGATCAATTTCATGTTCACTGTTATAGGGAATCATCTTCTAATTTCAACTCTCCACAGACCAGTACTAGAGCCACCCTGTGTGATTGCGAAGGTTGATCAGATCTCCGATTTTGTTCTCTGCGATAAAACCTATATTGCTGGGGAAAGCCTCACCTAAATTCCGGAGTTTAACTCTACCCAATTCTGGGCAACTACAAAGGAAGTGTTCAAGAGTTTCTGTTTCATTCTTAACCTTGCAGCTGCGACAATGGAGATTAAATGAAATAACCAGCTTGACAGCGTGGCTTTCTATCGACCAATGACCCGAACTGATGGTTACTACTCTTGATATATTAGTATGGGGCCTGGCTAACAGTTGTTTGGTTTTATTGATGTTATTCGAAGGCCATGTTTTCCTCGAGGTCCCACAGGTATTTTGTATATGCCACCTTACATTCTCTCTGGCCAGAAAATATGAATAGATACGCTCTTTGACAACTCTCATTGGAAAGTGAATGTCCTCCAAAAAGAGGCCTGTCAAGATTGGAACCTTATCTGGCCAGTTCATCGGCTCCCTTATTCCCATCTAAGTTACTATGACCAGAAATCTATTAGTAAAGAATTCGAAAAACGGCTATCTACGCTTTCAATTTTCATAGGTCTCATCGGTATAAGCCAAATAGATTTTATAGATTTATTCTGTATTTTTTTGGATGCACTACAAATCGATGTTATTATGAAAGGAATTCCAATACCATATAAAAGTGAGCTTTGTAACAAGCTGTATTGATAGTTTTATTTTTGCGCTATTGTCTTCTATTGATGTACGTTTAAAGTTTCCTGGTGTAGATGTTGGCTGGAATTTATTGGCGTGCAAGAAAACTGGTCTTACATTTGAATTGAAAAGTTTTATTTTTGTACACAGATACATTGTTTGATTGACAATTTTTGAAGAGCATCCCCGAAACCAATGCTGGGCTCTGATTATGTGGTCTCAAATTTTAAGGTTCTAATAAATTTGTTAAAATTTTTTAAATCCAGAACAATTTTTTAGAATTTATATTTATTTCAACGATCCCCAAGAATATGTATTGGGTGCAATATAAATTCCTCAGCTCTATTTTTTTTGCAAATTAATTAAAGCAAATTAAAGCATATTACATTATTCCACGAACGTGTTGGATGTTCCTATGTAAGTGCTTGTTGATTTTGATATCTTATGTAAGGTAAATAACAATTTAGAATTAATAACAAATATGGTTTTGGTGAACACAAACTTTTATTAAATGACTTAACTTATATGAAAACTAAACTTAGCATTGATTTAATTCAATTATAGTTCAGCCTAAAAATCAACATCACTACATATTATTATGTTCTACATTAAATTGTCTGTATTTGTATAAGAGAAAAATTTTATATATAGGTTTTTCACTTCTAATTCAAGTTTTTTATTTCAAATTCAATATTTTTCATTTCAAATTCAATACTTGTAAATTTTGTTATTTTTATTTTTAAATTTTTGAAAGAAAACAAAGCTAAATATACAAACAAAAATAGATTTTTTAAACAAGCAACCTTTAAATAAGTTTTAGCATTTGCAGCAGTCTTGATAATCTAAAAAATGAATAAGATTTCGTCCATAGAATCGAGTCCTTTGATCAGTCCCAATGGACGGACTTATCGAATAATAATATCTTTTGATGATAGCAGTGTAGAAACTACATCTAACTTGGTTGTACGTCGTAGAGGATACCATAGGGAACCTTACTAATAAAATGCTATGAAGAAAGCAAAACCATAATTGAGTCAATCAATAAAAATACTTCCATGTCTATAATAAATCGTTACAAAAAACTGCTATATTACTGCTATATTAACTGCTAACTGAAAATAAATCGTTACTGCTACTCATATCATAGTACCAACTGTAAGATGGCGACATGTTTCATTAATAGCATCTATGAATTTACCTGGAATAATATATAGTCAAATAATAGCAAACTCATCTGTTAATTCAAACAATTTTTATTACATTCCTTGATGAGTTATTTGTTAAACTGGCTGAAGCTAACATAACAGGAGCATAACCATCCATAAAACTGTAGAAGTGCGTGAAAAAGTTAGTTCGACAAGTCATACTTTAATTTTTCTTTCTCCATACTCACCGATGTTCAGTCCAATTGAAAAAGTATTTTAAAAAATAAAATTATCAGCGAGAGATTTTTTGGCGGATCGACAAACTAAAAATAAATTTGGTAAATGTAATAGAAACATCCGTGGACACTGTTACCTTAGCCGATTGCAACAATTATTTCGTGGATATGGCAATGATTGGCTGTAGTTGGGCAACAATTACATTAATTATTACATTTAATATACTTATTTAAAGTTTGTTTTGCTCAAAAAATCTATTTAAAAAATTTATTTAAAAATACTTAGTTATAGTTGGTTTTCTTTTAAAAATTTAAAAATTAAATAACAAAATTCACAAATATTTAATTTGAAATAAAAAAATTTGAATTTGAAATAAAAAATTTGAATTTGAAATAAAAAAAATTGAATTTGAAATAAAAAAACTTGAACTAGAAGTGAAAAACCTATAATACCAAGTTTCATAACTAACAGTAGAAAAATAAAGTTTTTTCTTATTCTAAGATGGGTCTGGCCAACCGAAATTATTTGGGGCTCACAAAATAATTTACAAATATTTGTAAAATATTCCAAATATAAAGAAAGGCTTTAAATTTAGAGCTATATGAATAAAACATGATATGTATTCATTTCCTCATAAAAAATGAAAAATTATTGTATTTTGCTAACTGCAGCATGTATTCATTTCTTAAATTTTAAAAATCAATACATCGTGAAATAATGTTTTGAACATATTACTGATGAACTAAGAAAATTAAAAATATTGAAGCTGTAATAGATATTGGACAGACTTACACATTTAATTACATTATACATCAAGAAAATTTAAACAGCCAAAAATTAAAAATGGATCGTGTAATGAATGTCGTGGTTAAAACTATTTAATTTTATTCATAGTCAAGGACTATTCCATCGTTAATTTCACGAATATTTGGAAGAAATAAATTCACAATAAAATCACTACGGAGACATTATTTATTTTGTCTAATGTACGTTGGAAGATTTGGATATGGAGAGTTGGATATTTTTATATCTGAAACTAGAAATTAAGGTTTTTATGGTGTTTTGTTGAAGAATTGTCAGATGATAATTGGTTGCTAGATTTATGTTTTAGACATGACTGGTCACCTCAGTAGCTTAAATTTAAAACTTTAAGGTGACCCAAAGCTAGTTGCTAAAAGTTATGGTGAAATTAAATCTTTTATGCTTAAATTACATTTGTAGGAAAATCAATTAAGGAATGACGATGCATTTCGTTTTTCTGAATTAAATAATATTAATTTATCGGTGCAAAAGGATTTTGTTAAATATGCTGATTGCTTGAAGAAATTGGAAAAAACTTTCGATTTAAGATTCAATTACTTCATATGTCAAACATTTTGAAATATTTCAATCATCATTCAATATTAATCCTATCACCCAGCACAGCACCATCTGCTTTGCAAATGAAATTAATTGATCTCCAATGCCATTCCGAATTAAAAACCATCTTATTTGAAACAGATGATAAGATACAGTTTTATGCAAAATTTATTCAAAATTCCAAATACCCAAATATAAGAAAATTCGCTGCGAAAATCATAAGTGTTTTTGGTAGCATCGTACCGTATGCGAATATTTTTTTTTCAAAAATGACTTTTACTAAAAACAAATATCGTGGATCCAATTACTAATAAGACTTGCACAATCAATTACGAATTGCCACATCAAAAAATAGAAATGGATATGGACGATTTATCCAAGCAAGTGGAGAAACAAATTACCCATTAATGGATTTTTAATGTTTGATAATATTAATAATATTTAATATTTTTTATATTTTAAATGCTAAAATATCTAGAATGGGGCTCCAGGATGACCCTTACTCGAGGTAAAGAACTGAGAGAGGCGCTGAGAGAAACAGGTTGTTTATTTCTTTCAACAGGAAAACCAACATATTGGCCTGCAGATATAAACAAAACTCCTGATCTGTTAGACTTTTTTATAATGAAAAAAGTATCAACTAATTTCACATCTATAGAAGATAATTATGACCTCAATTCCGACCATTCTGCTGTCATCCTAAAATTAAATACAACAATAGTGAAAAAATCTAGTAAACCGTTTTTAACCAACTCATCTACAGATTGGTTAAGCTTCAAAAAGATTCTGCTAGAAAAAATTAACTTAAGAGTAACATTAGACAATGAGGAACAACTAGAAACTGCTACTGAAAAACTTATGCAAGCTGTCCAGTTTGCAGCTTGGAGTAGTACTAAGACAAAAAAATCAATAAAAATCAGCCCTAGATATCCGGTGTATATCCTTAACATGGTAAAAGAGAAACGAAAAGGAGGTGGCAACAAACGCGTGACCCATCCAGCAAAACGGATCTTAATAATAAAAGTCAAGAGCTAAAGAGAGAAATAAAGAAATTAAATGATAGATCTCTGAATTATTACCTAGAAAATTTAACAGCTACTAAAGAAACAAATTATTCTTTATGGAAAGCTACGAGTAAAATGAATAAGTCTATTGTGCATTCTGCACCACTGAGGAAAAATTATGGCTCATGGGCAAGGAACGATAAAGAAAAAGCTGACACGTTTGCAGATCATCTCGCTGAAATTTTTAAGCCCAATGAAATGAACACTGTTATTGATCTAACTGAAATATATAACCATGAAAATATAAATATTCCCTTAATAAGTCGAAAAGAAGTAATTAAGGAAATAAAAAACCTAAAATTAAATAAAGCCCCAGGTTTTGATTTAATAACTTCAAATGTGCTAAAAAATATACCCAACAAAATTCTCAAACTCCTGGTATATATAATGAATGCCTGTATTAAGCTTAAACACGTACCTAGTATATGGAAAGTATAAGATAAGATAAGATAATAATGATCCAAAAACCAGGAAAGCCTGCTAACGACACCAAATCCTACAGGCCGATATCTTTGCTCCCTACAATATCGAAGTTGTTTGAAAAATTACTATTGAGAAGGATTCAACCCCTCATAGAAAACAGGAATATAATACCTAATCACCAATTTGGGTTTAGCCAAAAACACTCAACAATAGATCAAGTACATCGAATAACAAACATTATAGAAAGGGCACTGGAAAATAAACAAATTTGTTCTTCAGTATTTCTAGATGTAGCCCAAGCTTTTCATAAAGTTTGGCATGAAGGACTCATCAAAAAGCTAAGTTGCTCCCTAAAAATTATGTTGAATTATTTTCATCATATCTCTCAAATAGAGTTTTTCGAGTTAAAAATGAGAATGAATACTCCTCTCTAAGAGATATAAAAGCTGGAGTACCGCAAGGTAGTATACTGGGTCCAATTTTATATTTGTTATACACCTGTGATATACCCGAAGTAGAAAATATAAAAATAGCAACCTTTGCAGATGATACAGCGTTGATGGCAGTTGGTTCTACTATAGAAGAAGCTACAAACAAACTGCAAAAAGCTAATGACGAAATTTCCAACTGGTGCAAAAAATGGAAAATTAAATTATTGGCCTGCTAATATAAATAGGTCTACCTGTTCGAACCTTGAAAACGAATTCTACAAAACAATATTTGAATAATACAAATAATCGACTTCCGTATCACCAAATGTGGGTATATATAATAATGTCTTGAAAAACAACAAATTTTTTTAAACGAATTTAAATAATAATACGGTAAAGGATATGTTTGCTCATTATATTTGTATTAGGTATTGGGAGTTGTATGGCAGCTGCCCGAACCAGTACCCGAGGCAGTACCCGAGTACAAACTTTCAGCTCTGTAACACTTTTGATTCTTAAAATATTTGTGTTACGTGCTGGGAGTTGTATGACAGCTGCTCGAACCCGTCGGAGTTTTAAAAACTTGGTAGACCTATAACCTTCCCCTCTATTTCAGTAATATACTTTGAAAATTTCATCCAAATCGATTAAGTAGTTTCTGAGTCTATAAATAACATAAAGACAGACATAAAAAATTTCATTTATATATAAACATAGATAAATTAATTATAATTTATATATGTAATAAAAAATTAAATTAAATCTTACCATTTATTTCGCAAAGTTTTTTTTCAGCTCACCCAGTTATAGATTTTTTTATCTTGGCTCATTAATTTAGTTCGGGTTGGCCAGGCCTATAAGAAATAAAAACATAATACAATTGGCCTGTATTTAAAGAAAATACCTAAAAACGATATGAAAAGGCCGTTTTTACGGTTTTGTAAAATTCGAACAAAAAATCTGTTCATCATTTTCTAAGCCCTAGATTTACACATTTCCATTTTTTATTTGATAAATCTACTTAATCATCCTGTCTTAACAATATCATTATTCACTTTAATATAGTTTTACAATATTTTTTTAAGATACTTATTTACATACTAAATTGTTATTTTTTAATATTACTTACTTTAAAGATAAAATGAAGGGAAAGTGGTTTTCTCTACCTCCTGTAAAACTCCCTTTTTTTGAGTTAGGACTTGTATATCATCATCGACATTTGGGACCTTATTTATTTAATTTATAGATATTTAAATTATCAAAGTACAATAATGACACTGACTAATTTGATTACTAACATTATTTTTTTATATTTTGAATATGAATCTCAAGTGGATAACAATTTTTATTATATTTTTTATTATTTTTGTTTTTTATATTCTAGTCAATATTTTTTCAACATTTTTATTCTACAACACTGTCATGGTCAATTTTATATTGAAAATTAATTTAATATATTTTGAATGTATCACAAAAATTATATATTGAATTTTATTGTAAAATTCTAAATTAAAAATATTTAATTATAATTTGGTTATTTACTAGGCAGTGGTATCTCTACTAGCGTTTCCCGAGAAAACTGAATTGGAAAATTTTTATTTTGGAAAGGAAAATTATTTTTATATTTAAAATATTTCTTATTTATTAAGCTAACTATTACTTGATTGTTGTGTGACTGTTGTATGAACTGATGGAATAATAAAATACTGCCTTATATTCAAGTATACATAATAATCAATTCGCATTCGTATCCATTTAAATTGCAGGTTAATAAAATTATTTATCTTAAGATAAAATTTGATTAGAAACAACATTTTCAGTTTCACGTTCAGTAGAACAAATTAGTAAACTGTTTGGGGAAACCACCCTTGAATAAGAAACATAAAGTTGTCCATGGGAGAAATATGGTGATCTCAAATTCACTCCGCAGTAGTTAATAGAAGGCTCTTGTGGCTTGCTGATCGTGAGCAAGTCTCACTAGAAATTACAACCTCTTAAAGTTAAAAAGCACATCTCTCAGAATGATTGCTATTTGTGGAATAAAAACTATTTCACCTCGTCCTTTTCGTGTTGAATTAGTCGCTTCAATTGAATTATCCAACTCTCTTTTTAACACAAAACTTTGGGCAGTTGCAGAGCTTTGACAGTTCCAAATTACGTAATCAAATACGTTGATTTATATCCGATCAACTAAGGAACAAATTTAAAAAGCTATTCGCGACGCCAAATTGGACAAAACTGCAACCAACGACATCATATTAGTTGGTGGTTCAACTCGTATTCGAAAAGTTCAATGTCTTCTTCAAGATTTCTTTAATGACAAAAAATTAAATAAATCGATTAATCCAGATGAAGCTGTCAATTATGGTGCTCCTGTTCAAGCTGCTATTCTATTCTGGTGATAATTCACAAGAAGTATAAGATCTTTTGCTTCTTGATGTTACACTTTTATCCTTGGGTATTGAAACTCCTGACGGTATTATGAATGTTTTAATCATACAAAAAAAACCCAAACATTCACTACATATTCGGTAAACCAACCTGGGGTTAAAATCTAAGTGTATGAAGGTGAGTGAGTCCTGGCCAAATATAATAACCTTTTGAGTAAATTTGAACTATCCGGAATATCACCAGCACGACGTGGTGTACCACAAATCAACATTACATACGATATTGATGCTAAAGGTATCCTTAATTTGACAGCAATAGAACGTTCAACAAACAAAAAAAACAAGATAATCTTTACAAATGACAAAGATTGTTTGTCAAAAAAAGAAATTGAACGTATAGTTAATGATGCTGAGTAGTATCGCAGTGAAGATGAAAAACAACGTGAAACTATTGCTGCTAAAAATGTTTTGGAACCATATTGCTTCAATCTGAAAGCAATTATGGATGAATATAATCTAAAAGATAAAATTTCTAAAAGCCCAACAATTTTAGATAAATGTAACGAAACAATTAAATGAATTAATGCGAATCAATTGGTCGGAAAGCAAATCTTTGAGCACCGGCAAAAGGAATTAGAATCAGTTGGCAACTCAATTATTACAAAATTGTGTTAAGCTACCGGTGGCGCCCCACCAGGTAGTATGCCACGAGGTTTCCCAGGGGTGCCGATGCAGGTCCAGAAACAGGAGCTGATGCAGGCACTGAACCAACTATTGGAGAAGTTGATTACATTAGCAAAAAAATATGTTATTTAAACCAATGCGCAGTATTTGGCATATTTTTAAAACATCAAATTTTGCATTTTCCTTTTAAACAGTTTTGTTAGCATTTGTCAAAAAAATTGCAGCTTTAAGGCTGTTCAAAGTCAAATTGTCAAATTGAAAAAATCTGTCAAATTGCCAAAATCTGTCAAATTGCCAAATTTAAAAAAAAATAAAAATAATAATTGGTTATCTCTCTAAAAGACGATATGGTAATTCAGTCAAATGAGTTTAAAGACTCTTGTGGGCCTCTTGGATTTGGTAACCTCATTGACATCTGCTACAATATCGATTGATTTGTGTTCATTTACTGTGTCTGGTAACATGACAAGTATTTGATTATTTATTTGGTCATCATTATCATTTTTAGCAGTAGGAAAGGCTCTCTATCGCAGCAGGTTCAAGTTATGATAGTTTCGGAAACCCGCCGGATAACTTGCTGTATTAGTTCTGCAACGATGCAAATTAAAAAAAAACGGATGGCAATTTTATTTTACCAGATGACTTGATTGCTAATTTACTGAGAAAATTTAAGCCCATCATTCCGTATGATCTGCATGTTTTGCTTTACAGTTATCTTTCTTTATCTCCACAAAAGTAAACGCTTTAAACGTGTGTAAATCTCATTGCCTGGTGTTGGCTTTGGAATAAAGGGTAAAGTTGAAGTTTCCTCTCAGAAAGCCTCTTGGGTAAGTTCTTAAATATTTTTTTTTAAATTGAAGCAGTATTATTATAAGGAACCAGTGATCATGTTACAGCATTTGAATACGGTAGGCTCTTAAAACTTATTTTTATTGTTCGATGTGTTTGTTTTTTTTAATAGAGTATACCTGATTTCAAATTTGCTAATTACCTTTAGTTTTTCAAATATTCTTAACTGATGATAGGAGTTATACGAGAGCCACTCGAACCATCCCAAATTTTGAAAACAGTAAGACATATTTGGTTATTTTACAAATAATTAGATTACAAATTTTCAGGTCTGTAACGTTTAACGGTTTTTGAAATGTTCTTAGAGGATGTTAGCAGTTGTATGGCAGCTACTTGAACCAATTCGAATTATGTAAATCTGTATAAAATAAATGTTTTTTTAATTTTGAGAATGTACCTAACTGTCTGTACCTAACTGATTTTACATCTGTAACACTTTTGGATTTTGAAATATATATTCTTGGCGGGTGCTAAGAGCTTAGAAGTTGTTTGATAACAACTCGAACCAAGCCGAATTTTAGCAAACATATTTTTCAGAGAGTTCTTTTTTTCAGAGTAACTTTGAAGCCGAATTGTAATGTTTTTGATTTTTTAAATAATCCTAGTAAGTGATAGAATTTGTGTTACCGTTTTATTTAACACTTTTTTGTAATGTTTGGACAGATTCAATATAGGTATCCATATATAATCGTAAAATTTGACTATACATCCAGTCACTTTCTGTAAGGTACTCATGCAATATCTTGTCGAAGACGTTAATGTATGCGCATAATTAAATTTAACTGCAAACTATCATTACATTATAATACATAGGGGTAAAAAAATATCAAAAAATAAATTTACTTATTTTCTACATGGGAAAGAAAAATAGACACGTGTACCCATTTACGTAATTAGCATCACTATTTAGAAGGATAAATGCTGCTATTTTATGATTTCGAGACTTTCGTAAACATCTAGTTTTCTGTTGTCGCTGATTTCTTTGATTGCTTCCAAGTTATCTATATTAATGTAATTTTCGCGACAACGATGTGTTCTGCTACTGTTCACCTACTGCTACTACTACGATGTGTTCTGCTATTGCTAATTTGTTCTGTGCTTCGTGTAATTCCTCGTATGCTTCAGGTGGTGCTGGTGTCTATTTTAAAAATTCGTTAAATTGCACTATTGTCAATTATAAAATATGAATTGTGTTGATATTATAAAAGTAAGTTGTAGGTTGAACTTTGTGGATTATACATTTGTGGGTTTTTATAGATTACATAGATTTTCATTAGGAGAATTTCTGATAGAATTTTCCGATTTTTTATCTTCTGAAAAATCCAGCAACTTAATACTTATAGGTGATTTCAATATTAATATTCTCGCAAGAAACTTGGTTGTTGATGATTACTTATCTTTACTATGTTCTAACGGTCTAAAGTCACTAATTTTTGAACCAGATCGTGTAGTTTCTGGTACTTGTATTGATCACATTTTTACTCGTTTTCATAAAAATAGTAAACTAACTTATTCAAGTGAAGTTTTAGATCTTCGTTTATCAGATCACAGTATGATATGTTTGAGTATTTTTTTCGATGATGTTGTTTGTAATCACAGAACCTAAAGTATAGGTTCTCAATTTTTAAAAACTAATTTTAGCAATTTAAGTCAGTTTATTGTGTGAAACGTGGAAAGATGTTTACGATGCTAATAACCCTTCTATAGCCTTTTCTAAGTTTACTGATATTTTATACAATTGTATCTACTTATGTTCACAACAAAGTGTAGTACGTAATACAAATGCTAAATTAAGTCCGTGGATGTCCGACAGTCTGCTAAGATTAATTAAAAAAAGGAATAAAATTTACGATAAAGTCAAAAAATACCCCAGTAACATTTTTTTTTTTTTTTTTTTTTTTTTTTTCATTTTTTATTAATTCGTTATTATACATTTTAGTATTGTTTTATCGCCTGATTGGCATTTATGAAACATTATATACAATCGAGTTCAAATTTAATTCTTATTTCACAATAAATTCAAGGTAACATTTATAGTAAAATTAATGTACATAAGTTTTTATACAGAATTTAGTATACTACTATTTATGAAATTGAAATACTACAAAAATTTGATAAGATTCCTAAATAAAATAAAAATAAAATTTATAAAAATTTATAGTTAGATAGATAATTACAAAATTTAAAATTCAGATATATAATCAAAATCAAATAAAATAAAATAACCATTAAATTCACTAAAAAGAAAAAAAATGTTAAAGATAAAATTCAAGTAATAAAATCCAAATAACCGGGCTCCAATAAATATTGTTTTAATTCCCTTGTGAAAAACTTTATGTTTGACAAATCTTTAATTCTTCGTGGGAGAGAGTTATATAACCTTGAACCAGATACGGAAATTCTCTGAGACGATAGTAAAGATGGACCACCCACAATCCTAATATCATTTCTGTTCCTGGTGTTAAAATTATGACCGTGACGCTGTATAGAAGTAATATTAGAGTGATCAACATTATTAATAATTTTATATATTTTCAAAATCTGCTGATACTGAGATATTCCTTTAATAGGTAGAATTCGATTATCTGAGTTTAATCTATAAGTACTAGGTAGCAATGGCAAGTTCAAAATATTCTTTAATAACTTATTTTGAGGTATTTGCAAAATGCGAACATTATTATTACATCCCCATATACTTGTACCATAAGATAATATGGAATGAGCAAATACAAAATATATTTTTAATTTTATTTCGCGAGGTTTTTTTTTTTAAATTTGAATAAACGGCCATTTAAAGAGCTTAACCTACTTACTAAGTTGTTAACATGAGGTTTCCAACTTAAATTACTACCTAAAAGAATTCCTAAAAACTTAATTTCATTAATTTCTTCTATAAAATTACTACCTATTTTGATTTTTATTTTTTCAACTTTCATTTTAGAAGACTTAAAATTAATTATCTTAGTTTTCGAGGAATTCAGAGCAATTTTATTGAATCGAAGGAACTCTTCTATAATGATTAAATCATGTTTAATCATACTTTCAATATGGCTTACTTCATTACCTGGGTAAAAAATACTACAATCATCCGCAAAAATAAATAATTTGCCATGTAGAGGTAATTTATAAATGTCGTTAATAAAAATTAAAAAGAGTAATGGACCTAGCGAAGACCCTTGTGGAACACCCATACTAATATTTTTCATTGTACTACTTTTATTTCTGTTACAAACATACTGCACTCGCTTACTCAAATATGACTCCATGACTCTCAAAGATTGTTCTGAAAACCCGATTATATCCAATTTTTTTAAAAGAATTTTGTGATCAATAGAGTCAAAGGCTTTCTTTAGATCCAGGAAAACGCCTGCTACCATTTTAAATTTATCTAAATTTTCACATAGTGAATCAATTACATCTGTTAGAGCATTTTGTGTACCAATACCTTTTTGAAATCCATAGTTTTTCATTAGATTAAGTAATTACTATTCTAAACTTTGTTTTGATATTAAGTCTAAATCTAAATTTACGAAAAATAATTTTTACCGTAACAAATTTATTCAAAATAAAGGGAATACTAAAGCTGAATGGAAAATCATTAACACTTTATTAAATAAAAACCAATCTTATAAGAAAATTGCACTGAACATTAATGGGATTTTAATGTATTAAAAATTACTGAATTCTATTCTTCTTAACTTAAATTTTTATGTTCATTAATTATCTGGCAACATAATATACTTTCAAAAATTGATGTAGTTAGCAGAATGCTAAAAAATTCTAACATTAACATTAATGAATGTAGTAAAGCGTTGGGTAATTTAAAAAGATTTTTAAATGTCAAAAGAAACGATGCCAGTTTTAATGAATATATAAGTCAAACTACAAACCTTGCACGTGTTATTGATGAGAAAACGAATTTTCACAGACCCGCATAAGATTTCGTCAATTTTTCTATGAATCAAGTGACGAGTTTGTACAAGATCCTAAACAAAACTTTAAAATTAATTTTTATTTTCGCATTATAGATAGAGTGAATAATTCTGTAGAGGAAAGATTTACGTTGTTAGATCAATGTAATAATACCTATGGTTTTTTGTATTCCTTCCATTCAATAGACCTAAGGTACTTTAAAAAATGTTGCTTGGATTTTGAAGTTTTTCTACAAATAAATATTAAGGATGCCATATAAAAAGACCTCAATGGATATGAACTATTTAACGAAATATTAAATTTTAAGAAAATATTGCCTACTATGGCAAAGCCTGTAATGAACTACATCATACAAAACGACTTAATATCATCACTTCCTAATTTTTTATAGCGTTAAGAATTTTTTTAACACTTCCTGTAACTATATAGCATCTGGAGAAAGAAGTTTTTTAAAATAAAATTGACAAAAAATTACCTAAGGTCGTCAATGTCGCAAGAAAGGCTAACCAATCCTGCCTTATTATCGATAGAAAAAGATATATGTGAGAATTTAAACTTATCTCAAGTAATTGATGATTTTTCTTCAACAAAAGCAAGAAGAGTTAAATTGTGAAATCTGTTTTTGTTTGTTAGTTACACTTACTTTGTTTTTTATGAAACTAATAGGTAATTTATTTTATGTTTATTGAAATGAAATATTAAACTATTTTTGTTGAATTATAAATTTTAGTTTTATTTAAAAAAAAAAAACCAAAATAAACAAAAATTCTCTTCTTAATATATCATGGTGTCATAAATAACTAAAAAATTTTTCTTCACTTAGTTTGATTACGTTTTCATATTCTATACTCAATTCTATAAGGGTTAAATTTTACTTGAAAATTATCACTCCATCGTGTGATTTGCATATCAGCGAATTCTAATTAACAAATTTAATTAATAGGGGCGACCAGCAACTCAGGAACGGCACTGAGTCCAACTTACAACCTACGTATTAATTATTTGAATTATGTTGCTGTCCCAATGGCCAGAACAACACAATTTACTCATTGCTTTGTTAATATGGCACCACGAATTTTTAATAGACTACCAATTCACATCAGAAGTGAACGATATTCGTGTCCTCATTTCTTAGACAGTTGAAAATCTGGTTATTTCAGTTCGATCACTCTCAAATTGAATCACTATTTGATGGTGGAAATTTGTATTAAATAAGTGTTTTGTATATACGCATTATAATTAAATGTGGTTTTCTCTTCATACTTTAATTATACTACATTCTTTAGTTTAGCTTGAACTTATAGTGTACTTGTAAATTTTTTTACTTCAATATTATGCTTTTCATACGTTTTTTATTTGTTATTTCTTTTTCCTTCACATTATTTGATAAATTTTTTACACTTTTTTTAATTTTATTTTTAATTTTATTTTTTTTTTTTAATTATTTTGTCTAATATTAATGTGTAATTACTTTTGATTTTAGTACCCCGCTAAAACATTTATATTTATATCTTTTTTTTCATTTATGTTTGTTTCATTCAACACGTATTTTTTTGAATATATTCGAATGGTCCTACTTATTTTCTTACATATACAGGGTGGTCCGGTTTAGAACAAAAAGTTTTTCGCTAATTTTTTTTTTTTATTGTGTTGATGCGCTACATCATCCCCTACAACTTTTTCATACACAACTTTCATATCAGACTTGCCGTTTTTCAGGTAAAGTCATATAAAATTTCAGTAATATTTGGCTACCTTCTGTTATTTAAGAAAAATAAAAACTGAGCTTTGAATTTTGTAACATAATTTTATTTTATTAGTCAAAAGTATTTATAAACAAAAATAGTTATTAAAAATAATGAACAATAATAGGTAATAAATCACAATAAATGCTCAAAGTGAGCGCCATTTGCCTGAATACAAGCTAGGGCACGTTTACAAATCATTCTTGTTGTATTTATAGTTGACAATTGCTCTCTAATAGTTTGGACTGCTGCTCCTATTCGTCGCTCTAGTTCTTTCAAAGATGTTATTTCGGTTGCATAAACGAGGGCTTTCATAGTTCCACATACATTGAAATCCATAATTGTAAGATCAGGAGATCGTGCAGGCCACTGTATGGGAAAATTTGTAACGAGCCGGCGATAGTGACATGGAGCACCGTCATGTTGATAAAAATGAGTCGCCCGTTGTGAAAGAGGAACATCTTCTAGCAGAGGTTGTAATTCATTTTGAAGAAATTCCAGATATGTATCGCTATTTAGCCTCTTTGGCAAAATAAAAGGTCCTATAAACAAATCGCCAATCGTCCCAGCCCATACATTTACACTGAATCTATATTGAAATGATGTCTGCCTTGTTGTGTGTGGATTTTCATTGGCCCATGTATGCAGGTTGTGGAAATTAGTTAAACCATCTCTAGTGAAATTTGCCTCGTCGGTCCATAAAATACTTTTCACAAAATTATCATCATCGAAGTGTTGCTCAAGCAGCTAATTACAAAATTCAACTCTTGTGGTAATAACTCCTGGACAGGTGTTGAATGATAAGCATGTAAGTTTTCTTGACGTAATACTGCAAAAATTTGACGGCGCGAGACATTGAGTCGCAACGTTAACCTTCTCGTACTAATTCAAGGATTTTCAATAAGGCAGGCAAGAATCTGTTCTTCTATATCTGTTTCTCTCAAAGTTGAACCATGTTCAACTCGAGGCATGCTTGAACTGCCCGACTCTTGCAGTCTTCTGGCAAGATTTAAAAATGTCCAGACTGACGGAACTTGCCGCCTCAGAAATCTTCTACGATACTCTTGTTGTGCAGCTAAATCACTGCAGTTACAAAAGCCGTAAATCAAATGCATATCTGCATATTCTTCGTTGGAATAAGACATGGTTTATTATTCGATTTTTTTTAGTTATCCCAATCAAATTCTTTTAACATCTAATTGTGTTGCACAAGTCAATATTCTTTTATATCGTAGCCAAAACGATTAGAAATGTACATGGAGCATCATAAAACAACTTAAAACTGAGTAGCTACTATAAAACAGGTGCCCAACACCATAAATCCAGTGACAATCATAAGTAAATTTTCGAAAAATTTCTTACATAGCACAGGTAGCCAAATATTACTGAAATTTTATATGACTTTACCTGACCTGAAAAACGGCAAGTCTGATATAAAAGTTATGTATGTAAAAGTTGTAGGGGATGATGTAGCGCATCAAAGCAATAAAAAAAAATAAAAAAAAATATTGAATTTTTTCGAGATAATCAATGTTTTTTACAAAATTTTCAGTTTTTAAAAGCAAAATTTTAAGTTTATGCAGTTATTATTCAAAAACGGTAAGTCTGATACTCATTCAACATATACCGTTAATTAGGTGTATTAATTCGAAAAAAAAACTATGAAGAAGATGTTGCTCTAGTTTCAATTTCTTCTGACCTGTAGTTGATATTCTTTAGACATAATTTTTCTAATCCGATTTTCTTTAACCCTCTGCAGCCCAGGTAAATTTAAAGATAAACCTGTCTTTTAGAACATTTTTTTCCTAAAATACTCCAAGGAATCACCCCTTAAAAACTTTTTGCTCTAAACCGGACCACCCTGTATAAAGTTTGGTTATTTTTACTAAATTATTTATTATTGAATTTTATATTATTATTTGTTCCTATTAATTATTCTAATAAGCTATATTATAAGCTATACTATAATTTTGTTGAATTTATTATATTAGTTTATTAGATTTAAGAGCTTTATATTTTGTTAATATTCAATTTTAATTTGATTTATAGTTTGTAAAAAATTTTATATTTAAGGAAATAAATGAATTATAAATCTCTTTATCTTATCTACAATTGAATATTTTGGCTGTCTTCGGAGCAATTTTTGCTTCGTTTAAAGGTTCTTGAAATCATTATATTGCTAATCACTTTATCTGTCTCTTTATCTAGTTAGTATATGAGTCAAAGAATGAAAATCGGCCCTTTTTGCTGGAAGCTAGTATTTGATGTACTTAGGACTACTCTTTAAGTGTTCGTCGACTTTCTGTAGATTTCAAATTGCATGCCTGTGTTTTTCTCTTAATTATCTAATGAAATATCTTGGAATGGTATTACATATTTTTTTACACATTACGCAAACACTATGAAAGTATTCCTTAATACAAAATTTTTGTAGGTTTGGGTTAGGAGGAAATGATTAGGAGAGAAATATGATAATATGTAGAAGCCTACGAATTTTCCCCAAATTAAGTCAGAAGCGAACCGATTATTTTTGAAAATAGAATAAATGTCATTTCAAACAAGATATCTATGAAAGAGAGGAAAATTTCCAACATTTCGATATATATTGAGAGGAGTAAAGGAATGATCCAGACAATACAAAAATCAGCAACTCGAATAAATTCAAATATTTAGGCATTTTATACTACCATAATTATAACTTCAAAGACCATATAAAAAATCAAATAAATTCGAAAATTCTGTGAAGCAAAGTCAAACTACTTTGTTACAAGAACCTGATAAGGCCAATATTAACTTTGATTATTGAACAGAAAACCTACATCAAACTATCTGCACTATTATTCTAATAAGGCAGTTTATTCAAAGGCCAACATTATCAGAAGCGATAACTTTATTATTCGTCTCATTCGAAATCATATCCAACGGAGCAGCGAAGCTCTAGAAAATTCCTTAATAAGCCACCCTTGGTAAGAAAACAACCTATATATTAAAAGGTCATTAGACACGGGATTTATTCCGCCAGAGGGATTTTTGTTCCTAGAAAAAAATAATTACATCGAAAATAATTTTTAAGTTTTGGTTTGGAATTATCAATTATATATTAGAAATATAAATAAAACAAAAAAAAAGAGGAGTAAAGGTTACCTAAATAGTGACCTAGTCAATTACGGCACGATTTTTAATTTGGTCTAGAACCTAATGATGTTTAGACTGCGACAAGCCCATATATTTTTATTTTTTTTTACAAAAAATAAGCTTTACATCGGGAAACAAAATCTAAAATTTTGGTAGGATTCTTAGCTTTATAAAAATAAAATATACTTATCCCACTGCTTTTTTTTGGTTTGCTAACATTCCTTTAGATTTTCGGACCATTGAAGTTCAACTCCTTGAAATCGCAGAGTTGAGACGGGCTGGTCTCTTTTACAAAAAATTAAAAAAGTTAAAAGAGTTTTGAAAGTGTTGCACTCAACTCTGTTAGCATTACCTCATTTAGCTGTTTTTGATAAATTATTTTTAAGTGATCTACAGTTTGTTGCTCTTCAAGCTGATTGCGATAAAATAAACGTTAGATATCCTTAAGGAGTCGTAGAATGACACGTTGAGCAGACGTAGAATGATTAGACTTTAGGGTTGAAAACATTAAGTCGTTGACAAAAATAAGGAAAAGAGTAGGTGATTAAGCGGAACCTTAGGTGTAAAAAATAAATAGATTACAAATGATTTCGCTTGACATTTTTCTTTAACAAAAAATTTAAGAAGAAAATGTCCTGATAAGTTTAAGAAAATTATTGTAAGGTGTAAATACTTTTAGTATATCGTTGTTTATATTGTTAATTACATAATGAAATTAATACATAATAATAAATAAATAAACAATAAAATAATTTAAAAAATAAAATTATAAAATTTCAGAATTAAAAATTTTGTAAAAATTATCAAGACAATCAAATGAAAAAATTACAAAAATAACTAGTATTACAAATGAAAAATTTCATCATAATGTATCCAAATAAATGTTTAAAAGATTTACCATCAGATAATCAAATAGAAAAATTAACAAATGATATGATTATTGAAACTGGTATTCCTGGAAGTGTTATCATAAATCAAATGGATACACCAACTAGAAAACGATACAAAAAGGTCGGTATTTGAGTTTGTCAAAACAAAAAATATTTTATTCTAATCAATTAAGATAAAATATTTTTTCTAAAATTGAGCTCATTATATAATATAAAAAACTTTATTTTTTCCTTTTAATTTTAGTTTTGGTTAATATCATTACCATGGAAAATAATTGAAGAAGATAAATTAAAAACATCAGAATTACAATCAATTTTAGATGAAGCTAAGACTCCAATCGAAGAAAAACCACCCCATGAATCAAATGTTTGTTTATTAATAGACAGTCCATTTCGTATTTTAAGAGTGAGTACATACATTTTAATTTGAAAATGTTCTTTTCTTCTTACTGAGTATAATATAGCAATCCTTAACATTTTGTTATCTTTTAGAAATGTCAGCTTATTTTTAATAAAACAATTTTTTCAATTTACGTTTAAATAGACGGTTTTTGAATATATACAAACACTATAAACTTATACCCGTAATGTGGGTCCTAGTAAATAAAAAACTGATAAAATATTTAAACCTACTTCCAAAATATTGCCAATTTATATATCATGTAGTGGTTATGTCATCTGACTATTAATTGTCTCGTGTTAGAATTCCGTTCAAATCGTGAATCTTTAATTGACATTTTATTTCAATATTCAGAAAATAATGAAATTTTATACAGATTTATGTACCTGCTATATCTTTTTCTAATTTTGCTTATTAAAAAAATCGAAATAAGTTGGGGTTCCTATTTACTCCTAGTTCGATTCAAGTCTTAATTGACGGATTTAATTTTTAATCAATTTTAAATATCTAGCTTTTAAAGTCTTTCAACTCTATTGCCTATCCTATTCCATATATTTGAGAATAATTTACTCCAACCCAGCTTTAATTGTATCCATAGCTGTTAGCAGAGGACAAAATGTTCTTCTATAATTTTCATAAAAAATCTGAAAATATATTTATCGTTGCCTCAAATCTGTTGTGATTTAACAAGGCCTAGTTCTTGACAGTAGTCTAGTATTTTTTCAGAATTAACTATATACCAGAAATATTAATAATTAAATAAATGATATAAATGGAATGAATAATCGTAATTCATTCCACTTTATGTAACGATTACTCATTCCGTTTTTTATAATAATTTGCAACTATAATCAATCTAATTTACTGATGCCAATTTAAGAGAAAAAAAATACGAAATAGTCAAGGTATTATGTAGGGCATGCAATATGGAACTAAACTTGACTAAACTAGGTATTTCTGTGTTCTTATCTATGTTATCCTGTATGGGGTGGCGCGTTATTAAAAAAATTTCAAATATCATCACGCCATCAAAATTATCAATGATTGATCAGTTACACAACAACTAACATCCTTGAGTCATCGCCGTAATGTAGGAGCACTCGTCCCATAAAATTCTATTCAATTTTATTCTATTCTATTCTATTCTATTCTATTCTATTCTATTCTATTCTATTCTATTCTATTCTATTCTATTCTATTCTATTCTATTCTATTCTATTCTATTCTATTCTATTCTATTCTATTCTATTCTATTCTATTCTATTCTATTCTATTCTATTCTATTCTATTCTATTCTATTCTATTCTATTCTATTCTATTCTATTCTATTCTATTCTATTCTATTCTATTCTATTCTATTCTATTCTATTCTATTCTATTCTATTCTATTCTATTCTATTCTATTCTATTCTATTCTATTCTATTCTATTCTATTCTATTCTATTCTATTCTATTCTATTCTATTCTATTCTATTCTATTCTATTCTATTCTATTCTATTCTATTCTATTCTATTCTATTCTATTCTAATAGTTCTATTCTATTCTAAAAGTTAGAACCTCTTGAAAGACTTGCAAAACATTTTGGACTAGAAATCAATCTGGAAAAAACTTAAGCTATGACATAAGATTAAATAAAACCATATTCACATACAGCATCTACACAATTCTGCAAGAACATTTGAAACAGATACAGGAATGGCTCTATAAGTGGAAAATGAAGGTTCATGAGAGTAAAAGTGTACATGGGACTTTCTCATTAAAGAAGGAATTATGCCACCCAGTTGGTATAAATGGGATAACTATCCCGCAAACTAAGAGGTTAAATACCTGAAAGCACACCTAGCCAAAATGCTCACTTGGAAGAAGCACATCACCACAAAAAGAGGAGCAACTAAAATTCAAGCCTAACAAGATTTATTGGCTTATTAGGAAAAAATCTACACTAAACCTGAAATACAAAGTGCTGATATACCAAGCCATTCTAAAACCAATCTGGTACTACTGGTGACAGTTATGAAGAACTGCTTCTAATAGTAACATCGAAACAATTCAAAAGAAATAATCAAAAAATTTACGTCCCTTGGTACTCTTGGTAAAAATATTAACCTACATACAGATTTGAATATACGTTTAGTTACAGAAGAATTTGAACAATATACAAACAAATATGCAACCAGACTAGTCAAACACTCTAACTCTTCGGCGAGAGGTTTACAAACTAATGAAGTGAATGAACTAGACCTTTCAACTTCTTAGATTGTAAGATTTGAATAAACCATAAAGGTCACAATTGTTTGTCCAAATAATTTTCATTTTCACTTAGAAAGGTTCAGTTAAGAGAAAAAAATTTAAATCTAGAATAATCCGGTCTTGTGTAAAATCAATTATACATACGGCAGTGAAACTTGGCGAATATCAAACATCGTCAGCCTAAAGGTTACAACTCTTCATTATAAAATGCTTAAGGAGAAAATGCCGAATATTTTGGCTGGCCAAACATAATAAACAACAACGGCCTCTGGATATTAACAGTGGATGAACCTATATAAAAGTAAATCAGAAGGACGAAATGAAGATGAATAGGCAGTAAACTAGAAAGCCGTTAAAAAACATCGCGCAAACAAGTCTAGAATGGAAGCCACAAAGTACAAGAAAACGTGATCGTCTAAAGGACACTTGATGGAGGACAAGAGCTAAAAAAAAGCCAACGTAACATGGTCACAAGCAAAAGCAGCAACTACCAATCGAGTACGATGGAATTGTCGAATAAAGTAAAAAAACATTAAAAAAATGGTGTAAGAAAGAATTATATTTACATCGGAGTAGGTTCTTTTCCTTCCAACTCTCATGAATCATTGTACGATAAATTCTTTATAATACATATTTCTAAATAAAGATGATAACATTTTTATTTTTTGGTGTTTTTAATTGGTCATCGTTATCTGTTGTCAACAATGAAGCCGATTGCTGCCAATAAATTTCTTTCATAAGTAACCCTTATGACAATGACATGTAACAAAATGTCCCATACCCAAATAGTAATGGTAAATGGTTTGACCTTGCATTGCAATAATAACATTGTATTAAAGTTCGCTCGCTGATTATGTAGAAAATATATTTGTTATAATAACTTTACACCCAGTTTTCTGATATCACTTTTTCTATCCAAAAAAATTTTGTATTCTTACATGAATGAGCAAAATCTGATATCTTACAAAAATTTTATAAAAGTGTTATACACTTTAATTTTAGATTAAGAAAATTTCATATAACAGAAAATCTCTTCAAGAATACTTGTTTTAATAAAAAGTTTTCTAATATCATCTAAAGTTGAATAAAACAACAAAATATAATAAAAAAAAAAAATTGAAAAGAAAAAGCTTTCCCGATTGAATTTAGTACTAATAATTTTTAGCACGCAATATCCTTAATTACATTATTTTTTCTATTTTATCCTTTTTCTGTCTAATAGCAAAAATTTGTTCTTCATACTTTTGAAAAAAAAAAAAAAAACAAAACAAAATCAAAAAATACAAAATGTTTAATATACAAAATTAAATAACATTGCTTGTACCATTTTTTAAATCCGTTTTGGAAACTTATAAAAAGGATCTGCAAAACACCATAAATTTCAGTTCTTTTCGGTATTGAAAACTGATCGGTTGACTTTTAATAAAAATTTAAAATATCAAAAATTATCACTAACTTTTTAATATTAATTAAAAATTAATTAAATTTAAATTTTTTTGATTTTATTAAATTTAAAACAATTAGTGTGTGTTTGTGTGTATATATATAAAAAATTAAAAAATAAATAATTTTAAATTAAATTTTGGTAATCATTATAAATAATAATTGTTAAAAATTTGAATAAATTTAAAAATTAATGTAGAGTGAGTTAAATTTTCTCAAAATATTGTCAAAAATTTTATAAATTTATTCCAAAATTAATCATCAGGAACAGTGAAGTGTCGAAAATTGAAAATAAAACAATCAATGGATTATAATTATTATTAGCACTCTTTTGAAAGGGTATTAAAAGTATTTTAGACGCTAACTGTTTCCATTTTGAATATATAAAATAAATCTAAACTTAAGTCTAGCATTTAAACTGTAAATCGAAAATTAATTTTTAATTTTGTTTTTGCTTTTTTTATGGCAGGTCAATCAAAAATTAAATCCAAAATTAATGAATTAAATTTAAAAAAATTGTAAATTACTTTTTACAGATTATTACTGTGAGATTAATGCTTAGAGCAAGCACATCAGACGTCTATTACTAGATTTGATATTTGATTTTGCTATATATCACCATCCAGTAGGATTAGTAAAACAAGACCATTTTTATTAGAAAGATTAGAAAAATATTAAAATAAAGTAAACCAGATACATTTTGTTTTTGCATCTTAACTGAACTTATGAAATCTTTCTAAACAAAAATTACAATAATTTATAACAATATAGAGCCTTTATGGTTTATTTAAATCTTAAAATTTAAAAAGTTTGAAGGTGTAGTCCACTGATTTGATACTCTATATTTGCTCGTTCATTCCAATGTTCTGCCTTACATGACTGCTAGCGATTTTATTTTAACCTGCTGGTTATTAGAATGTTTTGTAGATCTCTCGCCGAAAGGTAAGGGTATTGGATCATCTTCACCAAGCGTGCTCGGTTATGGTACGTAAAATTTTTGATTGCATCCTTTGAATTATTTCGATGTTACTATTAAGCAATTCTCCATAACAGACATCCATAGGACCAGATTGGTGTCAGAATGACTTTATATAGCAACACTTTGTGTTCCAGATCTAGTGTAAAATTTTTCTTAATAAGCCAATAAATGATGTTCGTTTTGAATGTTAGTTGCTCTTTTTTTGCGATGATGTGCCTCTTTCAAGTTAGCCTTTTGTATAGGTGTACTCCCACGTATTTAACCCTGTTAGCTTGGGAATACTTATCCCGTTTATATCTACTGGGGTGACCATAATATGCAATAATAATGAGCATAGTTAACTAGAACTAACAGTTTTATTCTTTTTGACCTTCATTTTCCACTTATAGAGTCATTCCTGTATCTGCTGCAAATGTTCTTACAGATTTTTCAAAAACACTGTTGAACAGAACTTTCTTTCTTCAAATCCATGTGTTATTTGGGCAGCTATTGTATATTATATGTACCAGTTCGATTGTGCTATGTTCAGTTGGAAAACTAAATCGGTGTAGGGTAATCACTACATCGTTTTTTATTTGCGGCATCATTTTATGTACTACAATTTTATCAAATACATAGGCAATGGACTGATGGGTCTATATGAGTTGACCTTTGTTGGATTTTTAACTGGTTTTAAGATTATTATAATTATAGATTGCATAATGATGAAAAATAACTTATTCTGAAAATAGCATTGAAGATTTGTGTGACATACTTAAAAGCTATGTCTGGGAGCCCTTGCAGAACTCTAGCTGAAATACCATCGTGCTTTGCTGCCTTTTGGATTTGGGATTTATTTTTTTGTTGATTGTAGATTCAACTAACTGCGTATTAATTCTATAACATGGTCTTGCTGGTATATTTTGATTTCTAGGTGGTAGTAATTCGCATGATATGGTTGATCTTATGTGGCGTGAAGACATCTTCCAGGTAGACTGCAAAGGCTTCTGCTTTTTACTATCTTTTTTCGCCCACTCTCCACTATTTAACCAGATACAGATACCAGCTGTTAGTAGAAAAATAAAAATCTAAAATAATAAAAAACTATACTTTAATTAAAAATATTTTAAAAAGCTAGGTCGAACTAGTAAATATCAAAGTTAAAAAAACAACAAGTGTTAATATTATACTCGAAATTTTGTAGATATTGTAGTGTAAAATTGCAGTACCGTACTTAAATAAGCACGAAAAAATGATTTTATCTAAATTACTGTCAAGAATGTAAAAAAAAAACCCCAGCCCTGCGTAAATTATTATACAATCTCTTTTTAATAGTTAAAACATTTAAATAATGATCAGATGATGAAGAATTTACTTCATGGAGCATTCTAGTAATGGGCCTAAATCTCCCTATGGGCCTAAATATTCTATAGGAATGTGGAACAACTCAACGATTCTGAGATTATTATAATTGATTCTTTCGTAACCAAATAAGTTGAAATTTCAGGGACTAACGTGCTGCCCAAAATGATCTATTGAATAAAAAAGATATCTGCAGTTACTCAACAATAAACCAATTACTGTAAGTCAATAAACTCAAGACAGTCGGAAATAAGGTGCAAATCGTAACGGATCATTCAATGAAAAATTACTCATAGCGAAACGTAATAATTTTCGCTGAACCGATTCAATATTCATTAATATCAGTCAAGTAACAATGTGGGGACTGTATTTGACTGATATATTCAAGGCTAGTGCTTACATATGTAACATAAAGATTTTTCGTGAGATAGGGGTCTAAAAACTCTTTAGACCATCGTTTAATGTGAAACCTAAAGAAGACTTGGTTTTGCTCACTATTTTAGAAGTAGAATTTACTTTTGATACGTTTAACTACCATAAGTTAAAGCAAACCGAGCAGGATTTCTCCTAGAAAAGGTAATGATTTGGAATTTAGAGGTAGGAGATTAACTAAGCAAAGTTAGTTGACGTTGTCCGAGTCCAACACAACATGTTTAAAATTTACTTCAATAAAAAATTTTAAAAAATTAGCTCTCAAAAAATATTTCAAAAGTAGTTTAAAATATGTTTGAACACATGGTGGGTAAAACTCAAAATCTGTAATAGGCTTAAATTTATTTGAATTTTGGCTTTAATAACATAACAAAGCAATTAATGCTTTATTATTAACCTAAATTTATCACAGCCTTTGACTTAACATTTGCCGGTTCTAGTGATATTGACATATAATTCAATAAACGGATTGTCGTTACTGTAGTTGTCAGTAAAGAATAAAAATTTTAATATATAAAAGAAATATTAAAACCTGTTTGGACGTATTGCAAGTGAAATTCTGAGTGATTGAAATTTTGAATAAGCATAAATAATAGGAAGTCCTACTTTAAAGTCGGCCTGGTGAGGAAGAAATGTTAAAACTGTTTTCAAATCCAATAAATTTATAAATTCTGTTGGGTAGAAATTTTGTTGGGCAGGAACAACTTCATTTTTTTCTGAGGGTGATTGTATCGTAGTCTATTTTAATTTCACCCTTTAAGTCAACTTGCTGGGTGGTGCAGTAGGTAGAACGCCTGTTTTCGTTTTTCTTTATCTTTGAGTGTAAATTTTCATGGCTGTAACACACTTGGTTTTTGAAATATTCTTCATGGGTGCTACAGGTTATGTTGCAGTTACCCGACCAGTATCAAATTTTGAAAAAGATAAGTATAGATTTTCAGGTCAATAACACATGTAATTTTTGAAATATTCCTGATGTTGCTAGGAATTGTGTGACAGCTACCTAAACCAGTAATTTGATAAATTTTTAAATTACAGCGGTAGCTTTCTTTTTTTAGTCTTGAGTAACTGTGCAACATTTCAAAATTTAATCATGAGAGCTATGTGCGAGCATAATCAACAAACCAACTTTCAAGTTAATAAATATAATTTAGATAATTTTGGTTTTGTTTTCTATAATATCAATTTCGATAATATTAATTCAAATGTTGTTAAATCAAACTGATTCAATTAGGCTGATCAAAAGCTACAGTTTATTACCATTTCTTTTTTCTTTCTTAATTTTTTAACCAAAACTCTGTTTATTTCTTACTAATAATTTAAAATCTTTAATTTGTCAAATTAATTAGAAAATTCATATATAATAGAAGAATGATAGTATAGGCAGCCCACTACATACATTTATGTTAAACTGTCCAATCTACATTAAATTGACTAAATACATATTTTTGTAAGCCTTTCAATTACGTGAGTAGAAATTTATTATCATATATTAGTTTCCGTGAAGGTAATCTATTAACGTATTAATTTCCGTAGAGGAACATTTTATTGCTGTAATATTTCCTGTGAACCTAAATTATTATAGTAATAATTTTAGCATCGGAAGATTATTTACATAAATCTATATTTATCCCAATGGAAGATAATTTTTATAATAATGTTAACAACCAGAAATCATTATTGATTAAACGGACATTGGTTGGGGCATCAAAATTTGCTACCATTTTGGGATTCACGACTTGAACTTGTTCGTATTTTATTGCATAGTTTTTAATTTTTTTTTCTGTGACAGTCACATTGAAAATCATTATTACGGACGTACAATGGAGCATTAATTATACTACGAAGTGATTTGCTTTGTAAGCATTTCAATGCTTTTGTTTTCTTTTCATAGTCCCATAATTTGATACAAAACGTCCGAACAGGTTTTAGGTTAGATTAGATTATGAATTTAAGGAGGGGATCTGTTCTCTATATCACCGCACCTCTATTACCCGTGTCTGAGTTATTAAAGATAACTCAGAATATTCTTCAATGGTATACCGAGTAGCTCCTATTGTTCAGGGAACGCTGGTCCCAAGTGGAAAAATCTGCTACGAATGAGCCCTCAATTTCACATATTCTCTGCAAAAATAGTTTTAAATTAGATCCATTTTATAAAGGAATTTCTTTATTAAGCAGTGGTCTGTTATTATCCCTGCAATGATACATACCTGTTTCCTATTGAAACGTAGAAGAGTTTTGATCTTCTTGAGCGAGCGTTTAAGCATGAGCATTTTTGCTTGACGATTTCCAGGCACGTTGGACAGAAATGTTCAGTTTTTTTCTCTACCTAGGCTTTAATTGCATTTTAGCTGTGTTCAGGGGAATCCCATTGAACTGACTTGGCCCTATGAAGGGCGTATCCGATGTTTTTCTTGCTAGATAATCTGCAGCTTCGTTTCCTGCTAACCCAGAATGTTTTGTACCGACATTATTTGTGAAATTGTTTGTTTTTTTTTCAGGGTTTTAAGCATTTCTAAAACATCCCATATTACCTTTGATGTGATGGTATATAAATTAATAGCCAGTGTGGCTATTTTGTTGTCCGACAAAATGTAGATTATGTAATTTTTTTAATTTCTTCTTAAATTCTCTCGTACACAGAGTTCTATTGCATGTACTTCGGCTTGGAAAACTGTGTTTGTAGAGTTTAGACTTGAATAAGTATGAAAATTTTGTATATTAAAATTTTATTCTGTACTGATAACTTCACTAATAACCATCAGCGAATATTCTGTCGGTAACTGTCAACTAGATACTAAAATCGGTAACTGTCAACTCAAATTCTGTAATACCATATTTCTCTCAGCAGAGATGGCGAATCAGTACAACATTTGTCTATGTTATATGCTGGGTCATACTGACGATCTAGTGAACTGGCAAAACAAATAAACTTTCTAGAAGTGAAATAGCCTTAAAAAATCCTTCCAAGAACAGATTAATCTGGCTACCCATAGATATTTGTAATCTACTACTTCACAAATAAGTCAACTACTTTCAACCATAAACGATTCAATAAACCTGGCTGTAATGCAGCCAATTCTGGATCATAAGTGGTCTCGTAATCTACTAACAAGATTAGATATAATTATAATGATAGGGACCAAAGGACACTGACCTATAGATAAACATGTTAGAAGTCCTGGGCTTCACTCAAATGATTTCTATAGAGCCTGCTAAGAAGCTTGTTTTAACTGATCCGCAACTAACCCATTAAACAACAAAAATAGCTAAAAATAACCTATGACTTAGAATAATGAGAGACTAGTAGTGATGTTTGTAAATACATTTTTCAAATACAAAATTGATATACAGTGTCGTAGGAAAGTAGATTTGAAAGCTTGAATCCACTGTCAGCATTACTATTTGCAATATTACGAATATCAATATGCTTGGAGAAATAATCTACAATCAAAAGATGCAGTCGATTTTTCCATAGAAAAATGTCACTTCCTACTTTGTTATACTATATATCAGGCATTTCATGAGTAATGAGAGATTATTTAATGCTTACTTTTTCATTTTGCTGACAACTGACTACACAATTTTCTATACTATTTTCCTAATATCCTAAGCTTAATTTATCAATCAACATCAACATCAACATCATTAATTCCATCAACATCATTAATTCCAATCTTAAAGATTCAAGAATTATTAAAAACCGTCAATAATTCTTGAATCTTTAAGATTGGAATTAATGATGTTGATTGTGATAAATGCAAAAATTATGCTAAAAATTTAGTTTATTGGTCTAAATTAAGCTTAGGATATTAGGAAAATAGTATAGTTAAAAGCTTATTTTTAAAAACCGTATTCCATATTAAATACAGTTAGTCTACACACAAAATTAAGCTTGTCTTTAAAACAAAGAAACTAATTTATTGGGTCTTGTTGATTTTCTGTGGTAATTCTTTGATCCTGTCATTGAAAATTGGTTTGTTTTCTTTATTTATTTCATATCCTTAGAAAACTATATGAACACTCATACAATCGAAAAAATTAATAAAAACAAATTGTTGATATATACACCAATCTTGAAAAACTTCTTTAAGCTTTTAGAAAATGTTGTAACTATAATTTTTTCTTATGTTTTTCTGGTTTTTTCAACTTTAATATCCTTAAAGAATTTTTAATACAATTTACGTATATCCTTAAAGTATTTAAGCAATATATTTTAATACTTTAATGTATTAAATATATGAGAATGAGACACTATGTGCTTCTGTATAAAAAGGATTTGATAATAGTAAATAATATTTAGTTATGTTTAAAAAATCGGGATAATATGATATAAGGTATTAAATTATTATGAAATTTTATTTGTATTCAAAGGATATTGGTAATTTAGTGTAAAGATTTTCTTTGGTTTATTTGTTTTTAAAAACCAAAAAAAAAGGACAATTATATATATATTATTCTGCATTTATCTGGATGTTTGTAAGTTCGACGGAACGCTCCAACACATATACAAATTGCATATTTGAAAAAAAAAAAACAATAATTATTCATGTTTCTGAAATATTGAAAATGTAGCAGTAGTTTGTAATATATGAATATATGAAATTTTCAAAAAGTACTAACACTAGCAATCAAAATAATTTCCATTAGAAAGAGAGAAAATATATTGAACGAATATGTTCATCTATTAATAATATGCATGTGTATCAGCATATTTGAATTGTATAATATTATACATTATACTACTTTATTGCTTCTACCTTTTATTTTTGTCATTATTGTGTGCGTAATTCACTTCACTCAAAAAATATTATTTTTGTTTTTTTTTATTATTTGCTGTATCTGTATTCGTATGTTCTATATGCTCCATTCCAAAAATATTATTTTATTTTCAGTGTTAAGTGTTCACTTTTCACTTCACTGTTCAGGTTCACTGTTCAATCAATAGAATTTGACAGAAGTAGAGTAGGATAATTAACTCTACTTCTACGCCGGATAATAAAACATTGTTTTTTTTAAATTGAAAATTATTGATGAAAATGTTTTTGTATTTTTGTAAATTTTACCAATTTAGATACAAAATTTTGAATATATAAATTATGAATATTTTTTAAAAATAACACAATACCATAATAACAGTTTATTCATATAGAAAAATAAGATCCCTATACATTATACAAAAGACAAAATTTATATGAAAATAAGATCCCATTTTTAAATTTGCTCTCCCGGAGGACTCAATAACGCTAATACGGTATAATTTATACTAAATGGAACCCAACTAACGAATTATAACTAAATGGAAGTGAGTACGAGTATACCATACAAAAATACAAACATTTTATACAAATTTGTTGGTATGGTACTTCTTTTTCTGTTATATAAAAAAAAAAAGATTAGTGTTAGGCCAATATAAACATAAATAAAAATAAATAAAAAGTGATATAAACATAAGTACTGTAATTTCGGAATAAAGAATCTAATGAAAGAAAAAAAGAAACTAGGATTTATTTTGCTTCCGTCATTTATGACGGGTTACAAAGCTAGTAAAATAATAATAACAACCATAAAACATGTAAATTTAATTAAAATAGTTATATCATAATGATGATATAACTATTATGTAAGCTAAGAAAAATTTAGGAGTATTCAAAATTAAATTTCAAATACAGGATACCAAACGATTTTTTTTGGCTTAGTTCTTAATGAAAAAAAGTTTAAAAAAAATTGAGCTAAATTAGCTAAAAATATTCAATATAGTTTTGATTGTTTTTTTTTTAATTTAAATTTATGTCCCAAACGGCAACAAAAAAACGTGTAAAAAATATTTTTTAATTTGACTTTATGTCCCAAGCGGTAACAAAAAAAATGTATCTAAATTAGCTAAAAATAGCTCAAAATTTTTTTTAATTTGAATTTATGTCCCAAACGGCAACAAAAAAACATTTAAAAAAAATTTAGCTAAATTAGTTAAAAATTTAGCTAAATTAGTTAAAAATAACCCAAAATATTTTTTAATTTGAATTTAGGTCCCAAACGGCAACAAAAAAACGTTTAAAAGAAATTTATCTAAATGAGCTAAAAATAGCTAAAAATATTGAATGTAGGTTTTATTTTTTTTTTTTTTAATGTGAATTTATGTCACATTTTGCAATATTCGCACAATATAGTCTCTTATTCGAGACTATTATTTAACTCTTAAGAAACGTATTAGAGACCCTACGCACAAGTGAATAAACGGTAATTACAATAAGATAAGTTACAAATTAGAATTATTTTAAAATAACTTAAAGTTAATGGGTACTAATTTGATTATATGTCCATTGGTTACAAATAACGAGAATATAAATATAATATAAAGAAATTTCGCGATAAACAAAATTTTCCGTATATTTTGTTGTTAAAAGCAAAAAACTTTAAAATTTTCCAAACTAATCTAATATATATATATATCTATAATATAAATATATGTAAATTTATTGACGTATATTAAAAGCGAAATGAACCGAGCAATTTCAATCAAGTTTTAAAGAAAGGTACTTTGTTAGAGGGGACCCAACACGTTGTATATCTCGTATTCTCAAAAAATTTAAAGACTGAGAAAGCTTAAACTAAATAACATTAACGCCTAAAAGTCTTATATAAAAACCCAAAGCAAGTCCAATATCAACAAGAAATATAAGCAAAAAAGGGATTTTATAATCAATGGTATTTTGCTACTTTCAAATCACAGTACTGTTAACTGCATTTTCATTTGATTTGTTAAATTACGTAAAAAAAATCGCAACGATAGTGTGATTTCAAAAATTTTGGTTTCGGAGTAAGTGGTTTTAGTGATAAATATCGATATCGATGTATTTTATTTAATCTGATACATTTAAATATATTTATACACTTTGTATTAATTAGACATATTCATACATTATGGCTTCTGCCATTTATTTATAAACACAATAATTGTATTGTATCAAAACAAATGAAAACTGTGTCTAAATTGTTTTTAATTTGATTTCAGTTATTTCGATGATGTTTTTTATGAATTTTTGAGTACGGTATTGCGATATTAAAGAATGGGATAGAAATCACAACATGTTATTGAAATTTATTTAAAATTCAAAATATGAAAATACACATCAGTGGCAATCACTAGGATTTTTGATATTGAGTAGCAGGCTGTGATTGCTACTCAAAATATATTTCTTTCCTTGTAGTAAAAGTGATGTGAACATCAGATTTAAATTCGTTTGCTTTAATTCTCTACTTCTTTCAACAGTTATTTAAGCCATTTAGAACGGATCTCAATACGGTACCTCGTGGTACACCGGCAGAAATATCGCCACATGACCGGCCATTAACTGAGAATTTTCATGGTTTATTTTTACCATAAATTTCCTTTTAGTTAATTATGCTTTAATAATTTAATTTGTCGCTCTACAGCGGATTCTTTTGTTATCGTGTAACAGGTTTATATCTCCATTTCTATATAAATGGAATAACAAATATAATATCAGCAAACTCTGTTCTAGATCCAATGGCTTAAGATCCAATAATTTTAATTAATAATAAAAAATACTAAAAAACTTTGAAATTTGAAATTTGGACTTTCTTATATCATTCTCAGAATCTTTTTTGTAAGCTAATCTCCAACCAAGAAAATGTTCGAAGTTAAACCCAAAGATACAAGAAATCGGAGCAGACCAATACTCAGTTGGAAAGACAAACTATCGCCTCATATGAAACATTTTTGTATCTTGAACTGGGGAGATGTGACCGTGGCCGACAAAAATGGAGGACGTGTATGAGCCAGACCCAAGTCAAATATCCGCTCACCTAAGTACCTAAGTAAGATTTAATAAACGATTTTTTTCAAAAATCAGGATAGATTTCTTGAGGGAGTGAAAGTTTAAATAAAATGACGCCTATTAAAATGTTATTGAATTGAATAGAAAATATCTAGTTCTATTGTACTATATCTTCTTAGGTTTTTGAGGTCACAAAATGTTATAGAATATATTATGGATACACTAATAAGATCGTCTAGATCGGATTAAATTTTTTATGAGCGCCACCATAACTTATTCATTCTTATTTAATAAATCCGTTTTCGAGGACACCCTTCGTACAATCTTCTTACATATTTGAATAAATTATTACCGGATTGAAAATGTGCTTAGAATGCCTGTGTGGTTTTACAGGAATCAATACTTCTGCTCTCCTATATTTATATTTTATCCCACCAGATCGTAGGGTTTTAGGCTTTTTAGTCTTCAAGGCGCGTCTCAAGATATAATACAAGATATTTCACTGTTTCTACTTTTGGCACTTCTATGTTATTTATAACTATACACTAAGTGGTAATTTATGCTTTAATAATTTAAGTAATGTGATTCGATTTTTCCTCATTCAGCTTCAGTAACATCCAGTAATTGAGAAAAATCGATTTTGAGCACTGAACAAATTCTTTAATTCAATCACATAAATTTTGTTGAAAAATTTTATTTGAAAAAAAATTCACACATAAAAGCAACAAAACAAAAACCTTCAACAAGGATAATAATAAAAATTATTTCTATTTTTATATACATATATATGTATTAATTTTGCAACCACATTTTAGTAAAGTGTTAATGAGAAAGTAGGGACAACAAACATAAATATAAAAAACAAGTGTATACAAATTTGATTCCATTATTTGAGCCTAGGGCATAATTTATTATATTCCCTTTTCAGGGACTCTTCTATTTTGGAATATTTACAAAATAATTTCGCTTATGTATATTTGTATTGAATTCTAATTCCAAAAATTTAATTAAAATGGTTTTGCTATGAATTAAATTGTCTTGTCAGTTGATTTAAACTACATACATACGTACGTAACAAATTAATTCCTTTGACATTTAATTGTATTTATTATATTTTTTATAATGCTGTCAACCATAGAATATTTGTATTTCACTTTTTATCTATAGTCTACTTTTAGAATATCTACTTTTGAATACAAAAACTGAAGTATTATAGTTAACCTAATTTAATTTATTAATTATTGTTTTTTAATTACATAACATTATTTATCAATAAATAACCTTTACGACAACTTTAAATTATTTCAAGTTGACAAATATTAAAAACTACCATACCATATAATACATATTTAATTAATTTAAAATAATATCATTTATTATTACGCTAATAATGTCTATAAAACTTTCCACCTCTAATACATCATTTATAAAAAAAATAAAAAATATCCAAGTTCTAAGCCCATATAAGACAACAAAATATTTAATACGAGAACCAAATAGAAAAACATCATAAAATCAATAAAATATGAAGCTTTATCAAATTAGTAGTATAAAGTCATCAAAACAATTAAAATTACCCAATAAATAAAGTACCTAAAAATTTTTAAATTTCCCTGGTTTATGTCTTTGAATTATCCACCTCGAAATGATTTTAATTAACCAATGGATTACATCAAGTTCAAATGAATGTTTATTTTGTTAAAAAGCAGACAAAAGATATTTCTATTGTTGCCCTGGTGATAAATCTTGCTTTGCTACATTTAGAAATTCAATAGGTTTGCTGGAAATCCTTCTTATAGGAAAAACACTAGAAACGAGCTCTTATAGAAATTATATCAAAGGCAATATTGAGTATTTCTTCAATTGGTGCTGAAATTACAAAACTACCATCTTCTTCATTTCCTCATGGTGTCACCCTTGTATGTGAAAGAAAACTTTAAACCAGAATTGATAGTTGAATATCGGTGATTCCATGGATGGACGTCCGTGCAAACAAGAAGATTAAAGAAAGAAAAAAATATCCTATGTAACAAAAATATTATGATTAAATTGGGCAATATATGCTAAGAAAAAATAATTGATTTGCGGAAATAGAAACTTTGTTTTGAGTTAAATATTTAAATGAAGAAAATGAAGAGGAAAGAAATATTTTTGTAATGCTGGACCGGCGAATGTTACTAACGCCGGGTAAATGTAAACTAATAAAACACTGATAATGTAAACTCCCTTAGGAAGGGAGTTACTGAAAAAATCATCAACATCATCAAAGCGATGTATAAAGATACAGAGACAACATTTCAACACAGAGGTAACATTAGTGATCCATTCTACACCAATATAGGAGTTAGACAAGGGTGTCCACTATCACCACTTCTCTTCAACACAATACTAGACGACATTCTAAGGAAAGTTTGCACTGGAATAAACGGAATAGAATGGGATCTCTTCGGCAACTTAGAAGACTTAGATTACGCAGATCATGTATGCCTCA
This sequence comes from Argyra leucocephala, assembly GCA_963942445.1. Classification (NCBI taxonomy): domain Eukaryota; kingdom Metazoa; phylum Arthropoda; class Insecta; order Diptera; family Dolichopodidae; genus Argyra; species Argyra leucocephala. The sequence goes on along the minus strand of OZ012679.1, from coordinate 46,964,176 downwards.
TATCAAGAAATCAAAGGGGCCTACAGAACAAAGTCAACAGATTACAGGAAGAAGCAAAGAAATCGGGACTGGAATTAAATATCGAGAAAACCAAGGCAATGAGGATAAACAACAGTGATAGTGAGCCAATAACAGTGAGTGGACAACAGATAGAATACATAGAAGAATTCAACTACCTGGGGAACATCATAACATCAAGAGGATGTACAACAGAAGATGTCAACAGCCGTATAAATAAAGTAAGAAGAACATTTGGGAGCCTAATGAAGATATGGCGGAGCAATCAAATATCGAGAACAACAAAGCTAACAATATTCAGAGCATGTGTAAAGTCGACGATAATATATGGCAGTGAAACATGGCTTACTTCGGTCAGAATCAAACATAAGCTACAAGCATTCATCAACAAGTGCTTGAGAATTATATGCAGAATATTCTGGCCTGCTAGAATTAGCAACGAGGACTTATGGATGATAACTGGAGAAGAACCGATCAACAGAAAAAATGGAAATTAATAGGTCATACACCAAGGAAATCAGAAAGTGATATAGCAAGAAGAGCTCTAGAGTGGAATTCACAAGGACAAAGGAGACCCGGCAGACCATACAACACATGGAAACACACAATTGATCAAGAATTAACAATCAACAATTATACCTGGGACGATATTAAGGAAGCAGTTTCAACAGAGAGGAATGGAGGTTCACTATCGAAGTCCTAAGATCTCACGCGGAGTACTAGGAGACAAAAAAAAAATGTAAACTATCATTTGATGTGAAATTATTAGCACAATGTTAGAAATTAGAACTGTTGATTGTATGATTGGCAAAAATGTTAAAAAGGTTGGGCTCCCCTCAAATTATTTTTGCAGAAGTTGTATAGAAATTCCACGGCTTGAAGTTGTTAATGTGTTAGAGTTGTACAACATTTTAGAGGCTACCAACATATGTCAATTGCAGTATCCGTGTCGTTTTTATCCAACCTAAAAAAAAATTACAATATTAATTCAGGGCGAATTTTTAATCAAATAAATTATAATTAAAACGATAAATAAACTAAAAAAACTGGTTTTCATCTTAAATACTGTTATTTAACTTTGAAGAAAGACGATATTGTAAAAATTTAATCTTACTGATATGAAATTATTGCTAATTTCAAACTCATTTATTCAATCATCATAATTCTGGTGATTTCTCTTTTGAAGTGTTCATTTATACAAAGGAACACTTCCATTTTTCATATAAATGAGATAATGCCAAATTTCGACGCCAAAATCCATTTTTATAACATCATACGAGTCCAAACGCAAGATAACTCGCACATATCTTCTTATTTAACAAACTTAAATTTCAATCAATAGCTGCAATCCTAATATGTGACATACACAAAAAATTTAATACAATTTTAATAACTTAACCTACTTATTCATCAATAACAAAAGAAAAATCAATTTCACATAATTAAAAAGTAAGTAAAACAAAATAATCAAACAATTTTATTCTAATGCAAAATATTTTGTCTTGTCTAAAGTTGAAGCAAAATAATGCGTCTAGGTAGGTAGAAGGGTCCTTTCCAGTTGCTTCTGCAAAGCCAATTAGCCTTTAATTGTGCATTTTTCTTATCACGGCTCGAGTGACCTATTTGTTGGTTGTTTATCATTCTCCCAAGAAACTTGATACTAGAGTCACCCTGTGCGATTGAGAAGGTTGATCAGATCGCCAAATTAGCTTTTCACAATAATAGCTATACTGGGAAAGTTTCTCCTAAAGTCCGGAGTCTGACTCTATCTAATGCTGGGCAACTGCAGAGTAAGTGTTTAAATGTTTCTGTCTCATTTTCATATTTGCAGCAGCGACAATGTGGTATGAACGGAATACCTAGCCGGGCTTCCAATCAGCCAATTACCAGTTTTGTTGGCAACTTACTTTGATATATCAGTATGGGACCCGATTAAAAGTTGTTTTGTTGATGTTACCAGAGGGCAATGTTTACCTAGAGGTAAGCATAGGTATTTAGTTTATGCCGCCATTGCGTTTATTGAGAATAATTTTATTTGTCATATTGAGCTTGCAATGATTAATTAAAATTTAAGTTTGTTAAAAAAACAGAGCTGCGCAAACTGTTTTTCGCTTACGCTCGTATAATAAAAAAATATTAATTGTGTAGAATATTAAAAGAAAAATATTTTTAAATTTTTATTTTTATAAAAATAGAATGAATGACATTAAAAGAATAAAATTAATTTTCATAATGTTGAATCACTGCCAAATCTTCAATCTGATTTTTCCTTCCAGTAAAAACAAACCACAAAAAAAAATAAAAAGACATATAAAAATTGTTTACGTCCTTGCTGTGTTGTATGAAATAAATTTGTTTTATTTCCTTCTTTCTTTCATTAAAATTTCTTTAAAGTAATTTAACATTAAAGTTGATTATGAGATTAAAATATACAATTATTTATTTTAAATGGACTTTACTTGTAACAAAAACAAAATTGGCAAGTTATTTTGTAAACCAACAAGAAAAGGACATTCTAACAATATAGAACATTTGCTTAAAAGATTTTTATAGCTATAATTAGCCTTAAAATTTACCAACTGTTTAGATCTAACAAAGTTTATTATTTTTTTTTTATTTTCTAAAATTAAATTAACATATCAGTAACTATATATGTATTACAGTTACTATCCAATATTTATGGTACAACAAAAAATGTTGATATCAGTATTTAAAGGATTGATTTTTATAGGAAAAGATACACCAGACCCTAGTAGTTATAAACAAATTGTTTTAATACCAAAATAATAGAAGTGACCATTATTTTAATATCAATTAATTGTGTCTTTCTGATACCATATATCAAGTGGCCTACTTGTTATTGTTGGTTGTCCCAATATCATTCTCCCATGAAACTCAATACAAGATACACCCTATGCGATTGAAAAGGTTGATTAAATCTCCAAATTTGCTAATAATACCTATAATTTTTGGTAACTGCAAACGAAGTATTCAAGAGTTTCTGTCTCATTTTTTTTGGGTAGCCGCAACAAAGGGGGTTGAATAGAATACTTAACTTGACAACGTGGCTTCCCATCGGCCAGTGACCCATACTGATGGCTACTATCTATTTTTGAAATATCAGTACCGGACCTGGCTAAAAGTGATTTGGTTTTATTGATGTTATACGAGGACATAAACACAGCATTATCCAGCATATCACCCGCTATCCGCGTTGCAGTTCATCATAGTTTTTTAATTTACGGCTATATATATCATTCTGACTGTCTCAAGAGATAATTTACTTAACAGGAAATTTACAGTAACAAGCTGTATTTCAACCGGTCTAAGGCTTCTTTTATGACTATCACTTTTTCCTGGTTTCAGTGCAGTGTTTTAGTAGGCTGAAGGATAAGGCTATATTTAGGTTTTCTGACAAGACTTCACCTCACATTTGGTCATTCAATTTTGAACCCTTAATGTAAATATGCTCATACTCTTACTTCAGATCCGTATTTTTAACTTTCCCTAGATGGAATATCATAGGTCACCTCTCAAAAAAAATATTTTGTTAGAAATATCTAGTAACTAGGTTTTCTGGAATAAATTTTTGGAATAGTAAAATGTTCACTTAAAACTAAAATTCCTTCACTTAAAATTAAAAAAGGGTACCTACATTAAAAATTTCATCGAATAGAAACCCCAACAGTATAAAAGAACAATTAAAATTCTTAAAATTTTTTTTTTTAAATTATTTTGTCCAATTAATTCAATCAATCTTAATCAATTTAATTTAAAATTATTTCTTATGGTGAAGACACAATAATGCAATTTCATAAATTTACTCACTCTCTTTCTCTTCTATAGAATAACTTATCATAAATTTATTATTAATTATTATGATTACAATTTTTAATTTAATTAATTTCTTTAAAATTCAAATAAGTGTTAAATTTAATTAAATAAATCAATAAAAAAAAAAATTATAAATTATATTAATTAAATACATTTCAATTATTGTGTTTGAAAATTGAAATAAATAATAATTTTGTAATGTTTTGTAATGTTAAAAAAATATGAGAGAAGTTTTAAAAAATTCTGAAAAATCTGATGTGAATAATTTTAATCAAAAGAAAACTTTAAATTATTTGAATGGATGTTGTACAAAAACTGTTGGTTTGACAATGGGTACACCATTAAAATTACCATTACAATGGTCAAAAGTGTTACGTTTAACACCAGGACCAAAAGTTACACCAGAAGAAGTTATTCAGGTTTGTATAATTTAAAAAATAAGTTTAAAAAAAAATATATTTTTAACATTTACATTAAATATAGAAAGATTAACATGTTAATCATGAAAAAGAATATAGTATTATAAATAAATCATTAAAAAATCTAAAGTTTTTTTGGTTGGCACTTGGTGAACCATAATTTTTTACCTCCATACTCCACAGTAAATTTAATGTTGTTATCCAACAAAAACATGTAATTCTCTTTCCGTGCCTGTTCATAGACAAAACACATCATCTACATATCTTATCCAAAATAAAATATTCTTCATCAAGTAATATTCAAGATTAAATAAAGTAGTTTCGAAAAACTCGAACCCATGCCTAAACTTTTAAATTTAAATTTTATTTTTTACTTTAGTCTTGATAATGTCCTTAGAAGGACGACACATGTTTACTATAATTTTTTTATTTTTTAATTAAAATAGTAAAATAATATATATAAGAAAATTTTTATAATTTCTTAATTAGTGAAACAACAACAATGTGTTGTATTTAATTTAATTAAATATTTTATTAGTTTTTATAAATAAATCATATCTATTTCAAACGTATCAGCAAGGGTTACATGACAAAATTACACAAGACAAAATTACATAGGACAAAATTACATATGGACAAAATCATATAGAGACAAAATTACATATGGACAAAATTTCATATGGAAAAAATTTCATATTTAAATTTTTATTATAAACGTTTTATTAATAGAATTAAATTTTTTGATTTTATTATTAAGTATTTTTTTTCTTAAAAAAGGTAAGAATTCTAGGAAATAATATTTTTTTAAAAATATAAAACAAAAAATCATATTTTGAATAGGTATAAATATTTAGAATAGAATAGGTATAAAAATTTAATTCTATTATTTATTTAAATTGTCTGTTTCTGAAAAAATTTTATTAATAATTATTATACATAATTTTAAAAAAAGTTAGGAGTGGTCCGACGGTATGAAAGATGGGACAGAAGACCTTGAACAAGAAACCAAAAAAATTGTTTTTATACTTATCTTGATACGTAATGATACGTGATATAGAGTCTTGGACCTCGGATCTATTATCTTCATCACATTTAAGGGCTATTGTACTGATGACAAAAAAAAAATTTCAAGGTCTTCGGTCCCGACACTTAAGACGCCAGACCTCCTGTTTTTATAATCGGGTGCTGCCGTCCCCAAACCCCTGCTACTCATTTATTGGAACCCTGTTTTTACCGACGGCAAGTAAACGCATACGGCACAGTAATTTTTTTAATTATGAAATTTTTCCCATATGTGATTTTGTCTCTGTGTAATTTTGTCCTATGTAATTTTGTCCCGACACCATCAGCAAGAGTTAAAAAATGAATTCGTCAACAATACAGCACTACTTTGAATTCCATAATATATAAATCCCTTTCTTACACAGCTAATATATGTAAAACGAGTTAGACTCAGTTGAATCATCATCATTAAAGCACATGTTTAATTAAATTGCTATCGCGTGAAGCAAAACTTTGTTTCTTTAGCAGACTAGAGATAACACGAGGTATTAGACTCAATAGAATCATCAACAATAAAACATGGGCTTAAATCCCATTTGTTTTTTCTACCACACGATATGTTGGATAAATTATTAGTAAACATCATAACGGTCTTAAATCTCGTAAGACAAAAAATCGTTTTTTTTATTACATAAAATCATCATCATTATAGCACAGTAGATTTAAAACTCGTATGACAAAAATAATTCGTATCTCTACCATACGATATATAGGATGGATTAGACGTAATAGAATTTATCATCAATAAAAGATGCACTTCTATCCTGTAAGACAAATATTCGCCTCTTCTACCATACGATATGTAGGACAAATTAGACTCAGTAGAATCATCATCAATAAAGCATGGGTTTAAGCGCTGTAAGAAAAAACTTGTCTCTTCTACCAGACGATATGTAACACGAATTAGACTCAGAAGAATGATCATCAAAAAAGTATGGCTTTAAATCCCATAAAACAAAAACTCGTTTCTTCTTTCAGATAATAGCTGTGTTCTTTTCATATGGTTCAAGGTCTAGGTTTTATGAAATTCAAAAGAACGATGTAGGTTAATGATGTGGATAATTTGTTTAAGTTAGCAAACCTGTTCATTGAATTATCAAAAAATTCTATTGAAAAACTACGAAAGCGACACTCGTGATAAATATAATTACGAAATATTTGAGAGCTGTATAAAAACCAGATAAATATCTGGATTTTGAGTTTTTATTGTAATTTCATATTCAAGTATTGACCTAGACCGTGAACCGGATGAAAAGAACACAGCTAATTTATGTAAAACGAGTTAGACTCAGTTGAATCATCATCATTAAAGCACATGTTTAATTAAATTGCTATCGCGTGAAGCAAAACTTTGTTTCTTTATTTTTTTGATATTTAAAATACACCAATATTTTAGGATAACTTCTCCATCATAATAATATGTTTTCATTTTTACTTTTAATCACAATAAAACTTTATCTCCAATTTTAAATAATAATTGATTTTTTTTTGTTTTTGTACAAAATATATATTCAAAGTACAATATGAACCCGAAACGGGTTTGATTAGAAGTCTACTGAAATAACCATTGCAGGATATTGATTTTATGTTATCTTCAAATTTAAATCATATTTCTGATTTTATAATGCCCAGCCGTGTTAACCACAGAGTCATGCTTACCCGTTGTTTCAGGACAAAATTTTAAGTATTTTCGTTACAATATACTCTTGGATGCCTCTAGTCACAATAGTCGAAACAATTTCAACCTTTTACAGAAATTTCTTGTATATTGAATCTTGTATTTTGAATTCCTTTTACAAGCCTATTATTCATCAATGTTTTCATAGTTTTAATTGTGAACTACTGAACCATTTAAATTCATGAGCATTTATACTACATATTACACATCCATGTTGAATTATCAATTTCGTATCCATTTATTTTTTTTTTCCACATAATTTTTAAACTTCTGCATTTATTTTTAAAAAAAATTATTTATTAATATTTACATATACATATTTTCAAATGCCAATTAAATTTTTTTCACATGACTTAATAAGCTTCAAAAAACTGTCTGATCATTCCCAAAAATTTAAAAACAGTGTAATATTTTTAACTCATCTGATTTCATTTTTTTGATGGCAGTTTATTTATATTATTGCCACTTATAGACAATCAAATTATTCTTATTTAATTTTTATAGGTTCCTCTCAGATAATATTTTTTAATTTTATCTATTCTATAGTCCTACTATCAAATTATTGCCAATGGTTTTTAAGTTCAGCATTTGAAAAAAAAAAGTAAAATGTGATCCGAGAGAACTCGCTAACAACCCAAATTTATATTAAATAAAATAAGGAAAAAAAATTTTTTTCTTAGAAATATTTGCCTTCAATTTAAGCGTACTAAAACTACAAAAATAAACTTTAGAATCGCAGCTTGATATAATGTTTTCATAGCAAGTTATGATTGTAATTACGGAAAAAGCAAATTAGCCGAAATTGTAGGAAGTCTTGAGATGAGATTAAGAGATTTGGTAAAAAGTTCGGCTTTAGTAATATGATTTGTATTGCACACATTTATTTGGTATTCCTTTTTTGTTTTTTTTTTTTTTGCTTCTTTACACCATAGAAATGTCAATAAATATAGTGAATTTAAAGAGAAACCAAATTTTAACTTTATCAAATATCCATATTCCATTATTAGTACACACACATATGTAAATTTCACCTTAGTTGAATCATAAAGGAAGTATAATATAGAGAAACTATGCGGAACAAATTTTGTGACGATTTTTTTTCGCTTAAAAAAATTTTGAAAATACCCTATACACAGTAGGACCTAGATAAACTCACTTTAAAATTTTGTAATACGTCATTTTAATGTCTTCGTTAACAGAAACTCATACAAAATATTGAACTAAATTTTTTTCTTTTATGCAGGTTCAACTGTATAGATTCTAGCTTTGAGAGAGAGAATCTTTAAAATGATTTTAATTTTTGTTTTTTTTTTTTTGTTTTTGCTTTTATATAACATACATATAGTGTAGTAGCGGCAATGAGGTAAGGTTGTGTATGTCGTATCAAATACACACTTGTTGGGTAGATGTAGAGTATACCATAATATGAAATGCATGGTGTCGGGACAAAATTTCAAAGACACAATTACATATTTAAAAAAATAAATCACAATTTAAGTTTTTAAAAAAAATTTGAAATTATTTGGTTTTGTAATGAAGGTACTTTTTTTTTCTTAAAAAAAAGTAAGAATGCTAAGTGGTTATGCTGAAGTCCGAAGCGGAATATCCCCGAAAAAAATTTCCGACCGGAATACGAAAAATATCAGTATTCTGAAATTCGACTCCAAAGTCTGTGCAGAAATCAATATTAAATGTTTTGGAAGATTTTTTTTTATTTCAAATAAAAAAGGCGTTGACAGTTTAAGTTTTTTTTTATTTATTTTGTAAAAAGTTATAAATTTTTTAATAATTACATAACGTAATATGTACATAAATTAAAAGTAAAACTTATACATTTTTAATTACATATGTAGGTATATACAAATTAAAATTTAATAGTAATTTTTTGTTACACATTACATTTTGTTGAAAATGATAAAAGATATTATTCGTTTGAAGCGCTTTTTTAATTTGTAATTTCGACGGACTTCAGCATAACACCCTAATTCTTATATAAAACAATTCTTATAAAAATATAAAACAAAATCATATTTTGAAAGGAATTATTAATCAACTACAGATTTTGACAATTTCTTCCACATTTTATAATGATTAATAAAAATTTAAACATTTTATTGTTTTAAATATGAAATTTTGTCTTTATGAAATTTTGTCCACATGTAATTTTGTCATAGAACCAAAATATTACATTTTTAATGCAAACACAAACAACTTACTTTAAATTGGAAATTCATAAAGAAAGGAGAATTAAAAAATTTTAATATAGAAATAGAATATTCAAAAATAATGTTCACGTTCATTGTTATATTATGATAAGATAATCTTAATAACCTACACTCTACCTCTACTATGCACTATACACTAAGAAATCAAGGAATACATGCATATATATGAATTACGATAGTGTGCAAAATCCTTACTTACTGCAGTGTGGCACAAAAAAGATAAGCACATTGAAGTAATTGAAAACATAAATTAATAAATTATTTATTTTTTCTAATATTATAATATTGTTAATACTAGTAATATTATAATAAATTTAAGAAATTATTTTTGTTTATTTAATTTTTCATTTTCATTTTTATATTCAAGTTATTTATTTTTATTACATTCAAAGTGTTTATTATTTTATTACACTTCAATTCTGCCTTTTCTCTTTGTTTAAAATATATTTTACAACATAGGTAGGTACATATTATTTGTACATTTGTAAAATTTTAATTAAAGAATTTTAATTTTAGAGCCACAAATTCTAAAACAGGTACATTTTTTTTTTTCAAACCTATCTAAGTGGTGCCTATGAAATGTTATTTTTCAACGCATAAAAAAGTAATTTAAATAGAATTTTACATTTTATTTGAAATTGAAACAAAACTCCAATTCAATCCAAGAACAAAATCAAAGAATTAGAAATTATAAAAACAGTGTAGACGCTTCCATTAGTTTTATTTTTTATTTTGATGAATAAAAGAAAAAACAACAAAACAAAGTTAAATATTTTATAAATTTTCATCTTTTGAAATGTTCAACATTATTGTACGATACTGTACGAGGTCCAAAGGAAATAAAATATTTGTTATTTATATTATGCTTAGGCGAATCCTTTTCTTTTGTATTTGTTTAGTTATGATTATTTTTATTTATAAACAATAAGTTTTACTGTTCGGATAAAGAACTTCATTTACAGTTTCTAATGCTAATTCTACTAGATCGCTTTCGTCACTAATAAATATTGAAAATCCTGAATAGTCACATCCTCAAAACCTTCACCTAGTTGCATGTACATAAATAAAAATATGTAACCGTGTGGCTAGAGGTACGAAGCCTGTTATAAGAGGGTAATTCACAAATTTCTGGACGTGATGGAGGAGGATTACATGTGCATTTAAAATATTTATTAGTTTTTTATTAAACTTCAATCCCGCTTTTATTTAAAATATTCATATATCTATCTATTGCAAAATATATATGTACATACACATTTGTGAAATTTTTATTTTAAGAATTTTAATTTTACAGCCACAAATTCAATTCATACCCATATATTTTTTTTTTTATTTTTCAAGACATATCTAAGTTACCTATGATACCTATGAAATGACCCTTCAACGAAATAGTACAAAAATAATTTTTCAATTTATTTTAAAATTTAAATTAATAAAGAATATAAATTCAGTCCAAAAACAAAATCAAAAAATTTCAAATTACAAAAACAATTTACACTGCATTGTTGCAGGTGTTCTTTTGTTTTGCCCAAACACAGAAAAATAAAAATTAAATCATTGTATATGTGAATATAAACAAAACATATTACATTTTTTCTATGGCTTCTTCCTTACTACCTTATTTTCTTTTTTTTTGCACACATATCACACGACACACATCTATAAATTATAATGAAGGATTAAGAAATTACAATATTGTTATCAAGATCATTGAATCCGTATGCGATATGCAAAATCAAGAGAAAGATTATAATTTATAAGAGATATTATAATTTACGCTCTGGGGTATTTTGGCATATAAAATATATTTTTTCTCTAAGGTTCTACGGTGAAGTAAAATTTAAGAAATATTGAAAAAATTTTTTTTGTTCCGCATAGTTTCTCTATATTATACTTCCTTTATGGTTGAATGCAAGGAATATCTATAATCTATATTAACAAGAATATACACTCCCATTTTACGTAAACCTAATTTTTAAGAAATACAAAACCGAGCAAAATATCATTAGTTAAAAGAGGTAAAATTTACATTTACTTATCGTATACCAAATTTATTATGAGAGAGAAAAGGTACAAAACAGATGTTTGACTTTTGCTTTATACTATAAAATAATTTTGCGTTCTCATTATTCTCCTTTGGATCAGGGATGATATCTTTAGTACTATAGTACTAGATTTAGTACTTTCAGCTCTAAAAAAATACTATAGCACTTTCATAACAAATCTAGTACCCATTCAGAAATTTTTGAATTTTTTAAAAATATTTCATTATAAATTTGCTTTTCTTTAAAAATACTTTTCAAAACTGCGTATGTAAATTAGTGGTAGCGAGGTAATTTTGTGTTAATTGTAAAAAATTTATTTGACTGTTGTAATCGTTGTAATTTAAATTTTTTTGAGATGTTGAATAAGTAAGTTTAAAATAACATCAATATTATATCTTATTGCACCTTAAAACAATATTTAAATTATTTTTACACTAATGGCTTATACAACCTGAAAAATTATCCCCCGTACCCATATTTGAAAAAAATCAGCTGTTCATTTTCATAAGTATAATTGTTTGTAATAATGATGTACATCCTTAGATAATGACTATACATAATGTACATAATTAATTTAAATAACGATGAATCAAATGATGAAAATTAACCGAAAACTAAAAAGTCAAAATGTTATCCTCATAAGATTTATATTTAAAAGTTTCGCGAATCTTGGAAAATAAAATATGGCTTTATTGGTTGCTTTATTTCGGACAATTCGAAACAAGGTAAATAATGTGTTATTTGTAATATTGTTGGGTAGGTATTGTTGGCGGAAAATCTCACATTAAAAGACATGAATTGGGGCACAAACGAATATTAAGTGTGAAGAAACAAGAGAAACAATTAATTGACAAGGCTAAGAAATTTGAAATTGCGATAAGCTTCTTCATTGCAGAACATAATATACCTTTCAAGGCTTTGAATCATTTGAATTCTTGCCTTAAAACTCATTTAACCGACTCCGAGATTATTAAGAAGATAAATATAAATATAGTAAAGGGACAAAAAATATTATAAAATCAATTAACGGTCCGAGCAATTTTCAAAATATTGCTAACATTAAGAAGAGGCATTAGATTAAAATAATTAGAAATTATAAATTAGTCATAAGATTTTTTTTTAAACTTATTTTAATTTAAAATAATAAAAATTTGAAATAAAAGTCAAAATAAAATTGAATTAATTTTGAACATAATTATGAATTATGACTACATTTTCATTGAATTGCAATATTTCGTTCTGTTTCACCTTTTTCATGTATTTAGTACTTTTAGGAACTTATCTAGTACTATTTTTTTATAATTTTAGTACTTTGAAAATTTTCAGAATATCATCACTGCTTTGGATTTGTTTACGTTTCCTCCCATTATTTATATGAGGCAGGGTGGCAAAAAATGTTAGTTCTAATTTAGTTTGTTCCCTTATACGAGTATTAATTCTGATCTTTTATTATTTTGATATTTTCGTTTTAAACATTATTATTTTCGTATATACCTATTAAAAATATTAAATTATAATTACATTACAATAATATAAAATATTATTAATATTTTTGTCAGTAATAATTTGGAGTTACAAACATTATTATTTTTTATTAATTATATTAGTAAACCTAAATATTTATTATTTTGGTATACGATTATAAAATAATACTGAGTATTACTATTTACAAATCACAGAATTTAAAGAATGTGATAACGCTGTTTTAGTTAGGTCTCCTAAAAATCTTATGCATAGTTGATACAATTTAGAAAATAATATTGTTAAATATTTCAACGAAATTTTTGTCGAAAATTTTTTTCAAAATTATAAACTTTATTTATTTAATTTCAGCCAACTTTTTTTGTTACTCTCTTTTGTTTACTATATTCTTTCTTTTTCTTACACGTAAAATTCTTATTATCGTCTATTTCTGCCAATGTTTATCAAATTTTAATATGGATTTGTGTGCAAACAAATGAATACATACATGAGTTCATACTCTTTTTATAGATATACTTTGCTTAAATGGTTATTGAAATGGGTATTTTGTTGAATTGAAGTTGAAACAAACATATAAAGTCCAAGGCAAGTTAATTAAGGCCAATATAATAAATACAATTCATCAACAATATGTAGATAAATAGCCTAGAATATTTTTCAAACCTCAACAACACTTGTGGATGACCTTAAAGTAAACAAACATTTAAAATTACTACCTTTAAATTTTTAATTTTTGACAAATAGATTAATCTTAACATATCGTCTGAAAGGTTAAATATAAATGGTCTGACTGGTAATTGTCTGTTAGTAAATGTTCGTAGAAAATTTAATTTCTAATTAAAGGTGAGACAAATATCCTAATATAATATTTACATACATGATCTAAAGCTGTACAACTCAACTACAAACATTTTAAAACAATATGACACATATACTAAAATGTAATTTAATCAATGATAACGTCATTACCTAGTAGACTTTATTATTCCGTCAAAAATTTGCAAAACACCTACAAACATATTTATCCTCATTTTTGAAAACAAATGAATAATTCATGCTGTCAGACTCTTCCAAAACCAAAATTAGATTATTTCTTTTTTTCTATATGAATAAAATTAAATTTCTAGAGAAATCAAAAAGACGGAGGAATTATTCTCATTTTTGTAAATTTAATATTCCAAAAATTTTGTATACAATTAGGAAAATGTTCGTATTTACTTTCATTTTCAATTATTTCCACTACATGATGAGATTAAAGTCAAAATGCAAAAATTATAAAAAAAAAAAATATATTTTGTATTTTTTATGATATTCCATAGAAAAAAAATTTGTATGTAAGGACTATAAAATTTATCTCCCTGACATAACCCAGTTACCCTATAATGTGAAGTTCCAATCATCTATACTTATAAAAGGGAAAGTTTGTTTGTTTGTTTGTTTGTTTGTTTGTTTGTTTGTTTATTTGTTTGTTTGTTTGTTTGTTCGCTATACACGCCCACAGTTTTAAAGACAGAGTTCTGAAATTTTGCACAGTTATTCATGGTACCGGTATGCAAATAACGCGGTACTTTACAAAGCCATCAGATGACAGGTTCGGGTTGCTGCCGTACAACTCTTACCAAGACTCAGGAATATTTTTAAAAAACCATGTGTGTGACATATATGAAATTTTACATTTAGATTCTCTTTCACAAATAAAGAAATTCGACTGTTACCGATTTCGAAAATTTGAACTGGTTCGGGTTGCTGCCGTACAACTCCCAGCACGTATGTCCCGGGACTATTTCAAAAACCAATTGTGTTACAGGCATGAAAACTTACACTTAGATACTCTTTCACAAATAAAGAAATTCGACTGTTACCGATTTCAAAAATTTGGGCTGGTTCGGGTTGCTGCCGTACAACTCCCAGCACGTATGTCCCGGGACTATTTCAAAAACCAATTGTGTTACAGGCATGAAAACTTACACTTAGATACTCTTTCACAAATAAAGAAATTCGACTGTTACCGATTTCAAAAATTTGGACTTGTTCGGGTTGCTGCCGTACAACTCCTAGCACGTACGTCGCAGGACTATTTCAAAAACCAATTGTGTTATACGCATAAAAACTTGCACTTAGATACTCTTTCACAAATACAGAAATTCGACTGTTACCGATTTCAAAAACTTGGACTGGTTCGGGTTGCTGCCGTACAACTCCTAGCACGTTCGTTTCAGGAATATTTCAAAAACCAATTGTGTTACAGCCATAAAAACTTACATTTAGATACTCTTTCACAAATAAAGGAATTCGAATGTTACCGATTTCGAAAATTTGGACTGGTTCGAGTTGTTACCGTACAACTCACAACACCTACGTCTCAGGAATATTTCAAAAACCAATTGTGTTACAGGCCTGAAAACTTTTACTTAGATACTCTTTCACAAATAAAGAAATTCGACTGTTACCGATTTCAAAAATTTGGACTGGTTCGAGTTGTTACCGTACAACTCCCAGCACGTACGTCTCAGAAATGTTTCAAAAAAAAAATTGTGTTACATAGTTGAAAATTTATTCATAGGTATTCTATGAAAAATAAAAAAACATGTATTGTCCTAAAAAAGTATTTTCGAATTTAGGAATCAGTATAAAATTTTTACATGACTATGCGAAGTGGCTATGTAAATTAGCCCCAAAAATGTGACGATTCGTTTTGTTAATCAGAAAATACTGCAGAGTGTTCCAGGGAGTCCATGTGTACAAATCGATAGATACAGTTATCGATGAAAATGAAGTTTTTCCTCCTCATCAATTGGAATTAAAAGTAGTAGCTTCAATAGTGCTTCTACGAAACTTGAAGAACCCAAAACTACGGTACTAGATTAATAATAAGAACTTGGCATCCTCATTTCATTTAAGTACAAATTCCAATTGATTGTGGAAAAAACGAACATATCTTTATTTCAAGAATACCTCAACAGCAAGGAGCGTATTTGCTTATACTTCATCAAAAAAAATCACTAAAATATTGTTTACAAAGAAATAATTTTAATATAAGTATAGCTTAAGTTGGAGTATTGTTGATATTTTTTTATCGTAGTAAAAAAAAATATTAGAATATTTTTGATAAACCAATTTTTTTCAATTCGATTCATAAATCAAACTTCATTGAAATAAATTCGATTGATTTTGTGGTCGACCCGGACAACGTCGGGTAACTTTGCTAGTATACAATAAATGAATCTACAGACTAGATAATAACACCAACATATATTCAGCAGAGCTAATCCCAATTTATAAAGCAGTTGAACACAGTAACACAAAATACAATGGAAAGGAAATAAACAGCACTTCATAAGCAGCCTGCTGACTATGATTTATGAATACCTGTAACTGAAAAATCCCAGCGATAATAAAAATCAAAGAATTGGTTCAAGAGAGTGGTAAAAAATTTGTATTCCTATGGACACCAGGGCATGTAGGTATCGGTGGGAATAAAAGAGTGAACAAATTGGCAAAAAAAGCAACACTTGAATATGAACACAGAGTGTTCTACACGGACTATAAAGAAGCAGTCCAATATTCAAAAAGAGCGATTCCTTGTCCTGCGCCAACTATAGAGGAATATCCCTATTAAACTTTGCGTATAAGATCCTTTCCAATATTCTGTGCGAACGATTGAAGCTCCATTGTAACGCTGTGATAGAAAACTATCAGTGCGGCTTCCGTCCTGGTAAATCAACCATCGACCAGGTGTTTGCATTAAGACAGATCCTGGAGAAGTCCCTCGAATTTCAAATCGATACGCACCATCTTTTTATCGATTTTAAATCTGCCTATGAGAGCACACATCGGTCAGTGCTTTACGAATCAATGGAAAACACCCGGTGTGCTGTGGTGATTGAGAGACACATTTTGATTCATTTTGAACGTTCTCTGAATTTCGACAAGGCGATGCGCTGCCATGTAATTCCTTTAATCTGGTGTTGGAGCATTGCGAAGTTCTGGTGTGAACACACATGGCACTATATTTTACAAATGGGTGCAGGTTCTGGGTTTCGCTGATGACATCGATATTATCGGAACATCACGACGAGCAGTCATCGAAGCCCTTACACGGATTGAAGAGGAAACAGTTAAAGCGGGTCTTCTCATAAATGAGAATAAAACAAAATATATGCTATCGACAAATAAAATATCGTCACAACATCATATAGGACACAACACTGTCGGATCATATAATTTTTAGGTAGTTCAGGTGTTTATATGCCTTGGAACCAACATCAACTCCACCAATAACATCGATGTTGAAGTAAGACGTGAATTACCCTTGCAAGCCGTTGCTACTTCAGTTTATCCAAACAAGTGGGTTCAATGCTCTTATCCGAAAATACCAAGGCACAATTATACAAAACGCTCATCCTTCCGCCTTCCGGTGCTGCTCGTGGACATTACCAAAAGCAAGCGAGCATGCACTTGGTATCTTTGAGAGAAAATTTCTTCGGTATCTTTGAGAGAAAATTTCTTCGTCGCATTTATGGTCCTGTGTCTGACGAAGGGGTTTGGAGAAGAAGATACAATGCCGCTAAAAAAAAGTCAGAATAAGACGGCTTCATTGGCTAGGCCATGTAGAGCGTATTTATGAAAATGCTCTAGCTAGGAAACTCTTCGAATCCAAGCCCCAGGGAACGCGTCATCGAGGGAGGCCACACCTTCGTTGGAGAGATGAAGTATCGGAAGATATGAAAAAACTTCAAATCACCAACTGGAGAGATTCCGCTAGTGACCGAAAACAATGGAGGACAATCTTGTGCCAGGCCCAGAACCTTCAAGACTTGTGACGCCCAGCAAGTAAGTAAGTAAGTATAAAGAAGCAGGTATTAAAACTTGGAACAAACATAATCGAAACTGGCAAAATGTTCGCAATTCGGAAAAATTGAAGAGGTTTAAATTTTAGTGGACAATTTAAATGGAATAATATAGAACATGCCATTTGAGGAGGAAAATATTTGAAGCAAGAGCTGCTGGTATCGTCTGCTAAAGTTGCGACCATTGTTATATTGTTTTGTTGGTAAATCATAAGTAAAAATTTAATATATAACGGATAATTTGTGGTACACCGGCAGAGATATCCATTAACTGAGAAAATTCATAATTAAATTTTTACCATGAATTTGGTTAGCCCCAAATCCACACAAAAACAAAAACAAAATCCACAAAAAATATCCTTTTTTTTGTTTTTATATATTTCACTTTATTATGTACGATATTGCAAGTTTTTATTACATTTTTTTATTACAATGTTTTTTTTTCGAGTGATTAATTCTATTAAATTTCTGGGTTATCAACGGAAGCGTATAGAAATTTCGCCAATCAAAGTTTCGTTTCGAAAATTCTCTTGTTTTTATAAAATCTCATTTAAAAAATCTCGTAAAAGTAGACATGGAAAAAATACAATAACTATAGGGGAAATCATGACGTTATATTGAAACAGTTAAGAGTTGATTTGAGGATAGCTTCTATCATTTTAAAAATTTAAGTAAAATAAATTTCCAAAATATTTGCCCAAATCAATTTTATGCGTACACGATGTTGGATACAAAACTTTTCCAGGATTAATCTTGCCACAATTTTATAGATTTTGAATACATTGATTTTTTCTTGTGGCTTTTTATTTCTGGATTTCGGTTTGTGAATTTGCACACTTATTCTATGAATTTCATCTTAGTAAGTATGCTTTAATTTGGTGATAGTAGTTGTGTGGTGGTTTTTCTTTTAACTCAAATATTAGGTCGTTATGCCAGACTTTATTGAATGCTTGAATAACTTCTAGAAATGCCGCTGAAAATACCTTTTACATTCGAAATCATTTGTTATTTTTGCAACTACACTTGTGCATTTATTATATTGTTGCATGTTAATTTCTAAAGCTAAACTATTGATTAGGTATTAACCGCTTATTTGTTATAATCCTGTTCCATAAGCAATTTTTCAAACATCTTTGAAAGTATCGGTGATAAGCTTATGCACCTATAAGAGTCTAACCTGCTCAAATATTTCCCAGTAGATATTTCTATGGTTTGCGTCATTTCCCATTGTTCCTATGTTATTGTCCCTACTATTGAATTCGAGGCTTCTACTATTGAATAGTAAACAAAACAAAAAATGAAGTAAACAACAATTGTTCTTCTCTGCTGAGTTTGTTTATGTACCTAAACCTACCTCAATATAAAAAAAAAACAAAAAAAAATTTTTTAAAAAATACTTATGTCCAATTTCACAGTGAAAGCTTAAACTAAGCTTTTGGTTTAAAAAAGGTTGAAATAGAAAATTCAGTTTCAAAGTTGATATTCCTGTGAATAATTAAACCACGAACATCGGGGCCTTAAGCTGCACTCAAATTTAAACCAAAAATTAAATGATATTTTTTGACAATTTGACATAAAAAACATTATTTTTTTTAAAAAAGAAATTCAATAATTTTAAAATTAAAACTAAGTATAAGTATCTAAAATAAAAATGTCAGAAACTGAGGAAATTAGCGACGAGGAACTGGATGTTATAATAAGGGTATTAATATTTCGAAGACCGAAAGCTATTAGAACTTGGCCGGATTATTTTAATATGTATGATGATGCCGATTTCTATATGCAATTTCGAATAGGTAAAACATCTGCAATAACAATTTTGGAGCTAATACGGCCTCATATCCAGAATTATACTAAATGGTGCGTTTTTTGTGCAATTTGTTTAAAATAAAAAATAAATAAATTAATAGCAAAATACATAAAAGCAACTCGATGGGGTGAAATTAATCGTTTTTCTGCATCAGTTTATTCCATTGGATTTCACACATTGCATTCCAAAAAGTTCATAGCATTCATATCATACAAAAGGGATCACTCATCATTATGTTATTCCTATAACGAGCACATACTAAGAAAAAAACCTTAGTCAAGGTATATACTGGCAGAAATTAATAATAACGTTGTTGTAAATGTCCACCTTTCTTTGTCCAGTAATTGAAATGAAACGAAAAATAACAACGTTCACCATAGGAACAAATTGACTAAAGCATAATTTCATAAGTCATCGGTAGCACTTTAAACTTTAGAAATAATGGTCCTCTTCACTATAAAAAGTTTGTAAAATATATAAACATAATCAAAATGCTCAGTTACTGCATCGAAAACTATATTTCTATAAGAAAATATTAGTAACTCCATCGTGTAATTTTTCAAGCTCTTGGTAAATCATTGAAACAATCAAGTCATTTTTATTATTTGTGGTATAAATTTTTTTAATATAATTACGAAAATAGTGTATAAGAGATTTCTACCACTTAATTGGTGTGTGACAAATTTTGTATTTTAATACAAAATAATTAATGAAATAATTACGTAACGATTACGTAAAATGGTTATATTACAATCCATCGGAAACTAAATTAAATATTTTTTTTTCATATTTAAATAAAATAAGTCCTTTAAAAGGTTCATTAAAAACTATACTGTAATATAAACTTGAAATAATGTCCTTTTTTCCAATAAATTCCTTGAACGTATGTGTATATGCTAATCAGCTGAGTTGCAATTTTTAAATTATATAAGTTTATAAAAAAAAAATAATTTTTTAAATGTCATTAACAAAATCAATTTTATTTAAAACAACGCCATTTTAACATTAACAAATAGGATAAAAAAATTGTTTATAAGATAACGGTAAACTCATAAAATATTTTTATTTTTTACTATATTGTCTCTTGAAAGCTCTCTATACCTAATTTTATGTTCTTCTAGAATCAATGTTCATACTTGTACACAAATTTTACTTCAATTCTGTCATTTCAGTTCTATATCTCTGATGTCAATAACCACATTTCTTCCCTCTTTCTTTTATCTTAATAAATATATTCATAAGAACACTGAATATTCTATTTGCAGGCAGCTGAAGCTGGTAACTTAGATGATTTTATAAGACTTTATCGTGGTGATAATACAAAACTATCAATACGTGATGGAAAAGGAAGAACAGCAGGACATCAAGCAGCAGCCAGAAATCGAGTCAATATACTAAAATTTATACATGAACAGCAAGGAGGTAATTTTTATTTTATTTTTATTTTATATATATATATTTTATATACTTTTAAATACATAATTAAAATCTAATAAAAAATTTGTCAGTGTATTTGCATCACGTAAAATTACTACGTTCATTCTATAAAATAAATCGCTTTGATATTACTGACAATTTAAAATTGAAAGTGTATTCAAAATTTGAATATTCATCTATAATACAAATTTTTCTTTTGACACAATTAAATTTATTAAATCAATTTAAATGAAATCTACAAATAATTTATTTATTAAATTATTCAGAAAAATCTGTAGGCCAACTTTATAGGTCCTTTTCCCTTTCGAAATGTGAACCTTTTTATTATCTACGAATAATTAAAATTAATAATTTTTTTCTTTTTGTTTTTTTTTTAATCATTAGAAGTGAAGATTTTAATTATTATTTTTGCTAGTTCTTCTTTATGTGAGCTCTAGCTACTTACTTTTTTTAACATGTTTAAAAACAAAATTGAATTTTTTTATGTCCATCCTATAATTTAACATTGTTATAAAACAAGTTCGGACAAAATTAAATATTGCGAGGGTGATATATTCTGGTCTTTGTCATCTATTTCTGTTTGGGCACAAAAATTTTGTTTTACTCTCGATTATGGAGAGGCCATTTCTCTTTATTGTAATTGACTCCATTTTGAAAAATGTAGGGACGACACTTTGTGGGGTTTGTTTGTTTCTAATTGCTCATACAAATTTTGTTTTACTCTCATTCATGGACAGGCCACTTATATTTGTAATTGACTCGATTTTGAAAAATTGCTGCTTAACTACTGTATGTCGAATTAATCTCGTTATATTTATCGGATCGATTATTCCCAATAAAACAAGGAGAAGATTACACTTTTTTTTATTTCGTAAATTGGGGAGTTCCATGTAACCATGACATCTTCATATATTTTTATTTAAGTCTTCTTGTTAAACGGACGAAACCGTTCGAACTGTTTTAGGATAAAATCTTTTATCTTATAATAATTCCTAATGGAATTTTGTTTGATCAAAGATATCTGAAGTAAAAAAAAGCCAAAATTGTATTAATGGTTAGTCCTAAAGACTAGTTTTAATTTTAACAAAAGGATGTTAGTTTTTAGTACGTTAAAGTCGGCACAGAAGTAAGAACAGTAGAACAGAAGTAAAAGACTCTTTTGATGATTTTTTTCTATTTGAAAAAAAACCTGCTGGAATGCAACCATAAATTTATTATTACAATTATATATAAATACCTCAATATTAAATAAATATTAAAACTTTAGTTATGTTTCCCAAATTTTATTAAATATCTTAATGGAACTCGGTTATTACACTGTCATCAGAAGACTGACTGATCATACAGACAGAGTCTTAATATTTATTTAATTTTAATAATGTTTCACCTAGAGCTTCCTATTCTATAAAATAAATACCTCAAAGTTGGCCAGTACCAATTATTGCCCTCCTGTTACTTCTGTTTTGTTTCAATTTCCGCAAAAAAAACTACTTACAATATAATTAAAAATGTTCTTTTCTTTTTTTGTTGTTGTGCAATAAAAAAAAAATCTTTTCTTTTTTTGTTTACATTTTATGGAAAATATTCAAGAATGATTTTCAATTTGAGAAGAAAATTAATGATTTTCTCTTAATTTAATTTCGAAATAATTGTTTTGGAAAAAATAAATAAATTTTTTTACTGTAAATTAATTGAATTATAGACAAAGTCATTTAATTCATATAAGAACAATTACTTAATTTCGGAAAGAAGTTTATTATAATTGATATCGTGAAATTGATCTTCAAGTCAATGAAAATTCGAAAATAAAATTGAATAATTATTAATTATAGATTTAGATTATGAGGAGGAAAACTATAAAAATTAATCAATTTAATAAAAAATTAATATTTAGAGTTTTTTTTTAGTTTTGTACAAAAAAGTTCTAATAATTTTTTGATACGGAATTTTCCAGAACGTCGTCATTCTGTGAAAACTCAATAAGTCCGTTTTTTGCAAAAATGAGTTAAATATGTTATAAAAATGGTTATTGTGCATTTCAATATAAATTGATATTATATAATTATTAATAAATATTTTATTTTTTACAAATATGGTTAGTGTTAAGTTTGTCAATGGAAGTTAACTAACACTATGTTCGCATTTACCGAATTAACTACTATTGAGTCCCTAATTATAGTATAAACATAATTTAAGTTCGATTTGTTTTTTTTTTCACTTAAAACTAATCATACTTGTAACTATAATTAAAAATAAATCACACTTCAATTATGTTAAATTAACGTTCACAACCCTGCTTTTATGTTATACTAGTTTTGTAACCCGCCATAAATGCCGGAAGCAAAATAAATTCTAGCATTTCTTCCTTCGTTAGAGTTTTCATTTCAAGTTTAAGAAAAATATGTATTTGCTTACTAATTTATCAATATCATACCTTTATTAGAATTATTAGAATGCTTTTAATTACCATATAAACAGAATATTTGTAGTGCAAAATTTTCAATTCCCTAAAGGTTATTTACTCGATCATTTTAACGACATCTTATTTGCCATTATTGGAAATTTAAACATATATTATCCTAAGACCTCAATAATTCTAAATAATCAATATTCTCAGACATTCTATTGTATTCAATTAATTATTATATAAGTTAGTCAAAAGGATAATTTCAATTTAAATTAATATAGAAATACTAAATTCAAATAATATTTTTAATGAAAACAAAATCTAACTATATAATATAAACTTACAATAATTTTATATTTTTACAATAATAGCGCTCTACTGTAAAATTCAAATTGTAAAATGAAATTAATTAAGACATAATAAAAGTAAAAAGTTCTATGGCGCCGTCTAAATTTAACACTTGAATGACATGACAATCATTATGAAATGTTGGGCAAATGACACACATAACAGATGACAAATGACAGTTGACAGTTGACAGTTGACAGTTGACAGTTGACAGTTGACAGTTGACAGTTCACAGTTGACAGTTGACAGTTGACAGTTGACAGTTGACAGTTGACAGATGACAGATGACAGATGGCAGATGATAGATAATAGATGACATATGACAAATGACAAATGGCATATATAAGCAATAAAAACATATGCTATGTTTATGACAATTACATGATGTTTCAATTTGTATATGTGTTGGAGTATTTTGTCGAACTTACAAACATCCAGATAAATGCAGAAAATTATATATATAATTGTAGTTTTTATCGTATTTTTTTATTTTTGCGCAACCTGACAATGATATTTTTGAGGTTTCAAGCAAGTCAAAATAATAAAGGAAAATAAATTAATATTTATTATTTGTTAGTAAA
This sequence comes from Argyra leucocephala, assembly GCA_963942445.1. NCBI lineage: Eukaryota > Metazoa > Arthropoda > Insecta > Diptera > Dolichopodidae > Argyra > Argyra leucocephala. The sequence goes on along the minus strand of OZ012679.1, from coordinate 46,939,980 downwards.
TTTGTGTAATTAAAAAAAAAACAATAATCACCAAAAACTAAAATATACGAAAGAAATATATATACATACATTATATATTTGCTTAACTAAAAACAAGATATAAACCAAAAATTATTAAACAAAAAACTTTCTTCCAGATATTTCTTGTAAATTGTACAAATGAATATAATGTTGATTTAATTTATTTTTAATATTTTTAATTTTTAATATTTTTTTTTTATTTTTAATAGCATTTTGTCCTTTTTCATTACTTACAAAATCAACTACAAATTTTTTTACAATTTTTTTAAAAAGTATTGTTTGCTGCTTATTTATTTTTTATTTTGATAAACAATCAAAACGTAATTTAAACTCAATGCGAACATACTATAAGACAACAACAGAAGATTAGCTATTATACCACCTCATAATGCATATAACTATTTACGCTCATTTTTAGCAATTGCACCTCGGCTTTATAATTTACTTCCTCCAACTTTAACTAACAATTGCTATGGTTCTGAATTACTAGTTTGGTTAAACTCTGGCTTTTTAATTTCAATCATGATCAAGTAAATGACTTAGTACGCATAGTTACGTAAATCTTTGTATTTAATTAAACTTAATTGTTTTTTTTTTATAAGATATTGATTTTAATTTTTGGTTATTTTTAATAGGTTAAATAAGAGCTCTTATTTTCGGGTTTTATTCGTTATTATTGTTCTATATTTTATTTTGGTCAAAAAAATTTTTTTTTGTAACGACACTCGCTACTGCATGCTTTTTGCATAGAGTGTTTTTAACTTTTACTTTTATTTTTTGCTTAATTTAGTATATAATATATTTTGCCTTAGTTTTGTAGAACACTTTTCTTTTTCGTTATTTTATAATTCTTAATATATAATTATAAGTTAATTGATATTTTAATCTCTAACTTTATTTTTGAATACAATTTTATAAGTTTCTTTTTTTCTTCTGTTCTTATAATTATATTAAAATATTTACTTACTTAATTTGTTCATTTTGTCAATTGCTTAATATATAAAATATGTAAATTTGTATTTTTTTTATTTATTCTCTTAAATTTTTTTAAATATCACTTTAATTATTTTATCTATATTTTTTTTTTTACATATATATTAAAAATCTCTTGTCTATAGAGCAGTTATTATATATTAATTAAACAATGAAATAAAACTAAATAACAAATAAAAAAGAAAAATAATAATAAGTGCTATCTTTGTTAGTTTAGAAGTTATTGAATGCGAAAAAATAGCTTAGTCCATTAAATTTATACAGAAGTTTTTAACAATGAAAACTAATTAACGGGACTTATTGATTTTACTCTAATAATATTTCATACATTACAAAGAAAGCAAAAATTTTAGAGTATGCTGAAATTTTATACTCAATACATTGGCCAATAGTAAGGTTCCATTTGTTTATTTTACAGCCTTAAAAGGTAAATCCACAGTTAGGGGCAACTTTCAAGGCCAACATCTTCGTGGTAAAATGCACCTAGAATAAAAATTTTAAAAGAAGTTAGACTTTCATTGAACAGCCACATAGAAAGTTTTCCGCTGACAGAACCTGTTATCAATTGGCAAAATGTATGAACTGAATTTGGAACAGCAGATAGAAACAGTTAACAATATTATAAGTCTTACTTTCTATAGAAGGTTTTTCGGAACAGAATAAAATTATTAATTTTTCTTAAGCCTAAAAAATATCAGTACTCATCGATGTACAAGATATGAAGGTAGTCAATAATGAAGAAAAGAGTCTCCTTCAACCAAAATATAATAAATATAAAGAGAGAGAACTAGACTCTCTTCAAGATGAATCAGATGATAAGATAACGGCTTGAACAAATTTCAGCTTTGCTACTGCTAATTTTAATTAACAAATTATTTACAGCAACCATCGTTTCACAAATCTATTACTCAATGAAAGTTGGCTTTTACAACTAATAATTTATGAAGAAGCTCCAACTAAAAATGTTTATTGTTACGTTTGAACTGAAACTAATCGAGAAATACGAAGTTCAGAAATTGAACAATGTTTATACAAATACTAGACTTCGCACGTTAAATCAGTGTTTCTATATTCAAACACTTGCGGAAAACAACACCGCAACAAAAATGTAGCTGCTCTTATTTTATATGTGGTTTTTTCAAAAATAAAATAATATTGCAGTGATTCGATAGTAATTTTTGAAATCGGGGCATTCCAATGATGGAATGTGATAGCCTGTATAGTGCTATAGAACCGGGAAAAAAGAACGCAACGGTTTGTTTATGCAATGCATGATTGGTTTAACATTTTTCGCTGAGCACAATTCAAAAAAAGATGAATCACTGAACTTAAATACCTTTAATGACCTTTTAGACCTTTCAAAATTATCCGATAACATTATTCGAAATAGAACAATGGATATGCAGAATGAAAATATCAACTACTGATCAAAATAAAGGTTTCAAAACTAAATTTTCAAATATTATACAACTCCGTTACAGTCACAGTGAATAGTGAATATAGAACACAACAACGTGTTTACAACTTTCGGAACGTTGTTATTAAATGCTTAGAGTATTTAATTTTTACTTTTCATTGACAACTTCTTATTTTAAATGCCATGCTTTAACTGCATCTTCATTTTTTCCGCAATTCAGATGTCACAGAAAAATATTTAATCCCAAAATAAATTAAAATGTTAAAAACCAAATATAATCAAACAAATCAAAGCTAGAATCACTAACTTAAGGCTAAATTTATTAAAGTATAAAGACTAAGATTAGCATGACATTTAGTGAGAATAAATGGTATAAAAAACTATTAAAAGAAAATAATCAAACCAAGTTCTAGATTATTAAACGAAGTCGGATATTGCAAGACCTTTACCCGGCATGAAAAAAGTTGTGAACATGAAGATAATTAAATGGAAGAAGCTAAACTACACACAAAAGACGTTAGAATAGAACAACCAAACATTATACCAGAACCTCCAGTATAAAAAACGTACTTAAAAACTAATAATGAGGAGAACATCATGGTCTATAAAATATGAATTAAATGAATATGGAAAAAAAATGTTCTGAAACAAGAGTAATATTCACAAATAGAGTCCAATGGAACAACATCAAACTTTAAAGCAATTTGGAACTCAAATGTAGTAAAAACAGATTTTTAGTTTAAATAAATTTTTTAATTATATCCGATTATTTAAAACTATGCATTTTAACTCTAAATGAAAAATTCAGTAGATGATATGACTTAGCATGCTATTGACCTAACCCAATATTCATGTTCATTCTCAGATACAATAATACAATGTTGTTTCATCTATGATACATATCCCAAATCTAATTTATACTAACATCCGCTCCATTATAATATGTATTTTCAGTCTGTATATACAATAAGTCGAGAAGGTTGTCATGTTTAAAAAAATATTTAATTGTGTTCATACGTGATCAATTTTAATTTACTTAAATCTTTAAAAAAAAAATAAATCTACACAAGCTTACAGTTAAAAAGCCAAATTGTTTCATACTTTAATTTACTGCCACTTTACATTTTAACTTTATAAATACATATAGAAAATAATTATTTTAGCTCTTAAGTAGCGAATTTTGATGTCACTGATAACATTATTATTTATCATTCTATATGACTGCTATATGACTTCTTTAATATACACATAAGTATAAACACACATGTATTGTTATGCATACACATACATAAACACAAATTTATCTGGATTTTGAAATTCAAGTCGTATACATATTTAACGCGCACATTTCATAAACATTTCATTTTTATTATTTCAGATCTTAATGCACAAGATGCTGCAGGGAACACTCCACTACATGTAGCAGTGGAAAATGATTCATTGGATGCCTTGAATTATTTATTATCACTGTAAGTAAAAAAAAAAAAACAAAAATAAATATAAAAAAAATAAAAAAATATCTATAGAAATCATCTCCTTTTTGAAAATCTTGTGTTTCTTTGATATTACCTGTATCTACCAGATAAGAAAATCAAAACAAAAAAAAAAATACAATTTGAACATCTTGATAACTCCTTTAAGATATGTAAATTCTTAATTGTTGAAAAGTTTAAAGATATAAAATAAATCAACAGCTTAAACATCCTCAGGCGTAAATATCTTCTACTTTTCTATTTATCCTATTCACTGTTTAGTGAAAATATTTTTGTTTTTTGTTTCTATAACATCATGCTGCTTTCAGATTTACCTGTTTGGATGTGCCATATGTTTTGATTTTGCGCGGGTTCTAGGATCTATAGTTGGTCTTTTAAACGTGTATAGGAGAACCTTCAACTAACAATTTTCCGATTTTTCTGTATTTCACATTCAGATCGTTGAGAATTTATATGTTTGTACGATGTTGTATATACCGGATGTTCAGAGCATGCTTCATCATGCATCAGCTTTTTAGGAGGAGAAGGATCGATTGTTTTAAAATTAAAAAAAATATATTAACTAATTCGAGGGTGTTCTATCGATTGGTGATATTTTTGCCTTCCGGGAAGGACCGGAAAAGTATTTTTAAGCCCAAAATTAACCGAAATTGGACCAAATCGAGATTTTCAAATGGACCCGGTATACTCATATCTCGAAGCTTTCTATTTTACCTGTTTTATTGCCCACATTTCCGCACCAGTAGAATTAAATATTAAAATCTAAATAACAAAAGGAATTGGAAAAAAAAATACTGCACTACGGGGATGGTAAAAACAACTCATGGGTATGGTAAAAAAAAGCACTGTGTTATTGAGGTATTTAAATAACGAAAGTGGAAGAGCTCGAAATATATGAGATTTAAAAGATTTAACATATAGCAATCAAATGTCTCCAACACTATGATCTTTTTGTATAAAACCACACTACAGGAAGTAAGATGTTGACAAAATTTGCAAATTGAAAAATATAGCATGTCCATTACAGTAGAGCTTATAAGATGGAATTGTTTGCCACATTTGAACCATTTTCAAAATAAGTAAGCTTCCAAAAACAGTTTTGGACCATTTGGAGATTTCCACAGTATTAATATTAGTACTTAAAGCTTCGCTAATGTTGTGCTGCAGTTTGGAGGGAGGAATTATTCATTTTAGTTCAATAAAGCTATAGTGGTATTTTCAACCAGATATAACAAAAAAAAGATAGAATTCCAACGTTTCGACGTATGCTAAAATTTGTAATAGTTACATAGGCGGTGGAGTCGCCAATTAGGCGGAACGCGCAACTTTTTGTTCAATTTTGATCATTAACTCAATGAAGTTTGGAACACTTCAGCTCATATATGACAATTTTACTCAATTTTAGGTCGGATATATACTTTATATGGCATTATGACGAAAAGAACAAAAGAATTTGCTTCATGAAAGAAATGCTCAAACATTTAGCAACTATGGGTAATAGAAAGTGCGGAAATAAGTGGAAAAGGTCTATTATACCAAACAAGGGTTATTATAAATTAGAATACTAATTGAATTGTTCTATTCCGCAAACAATATATAAAATATTTGGTATTTTCTTTGTATTTTTTACAAAATGCTGTCATGTGTGTATTACTATCGTCGGCAAAACAGAGTTTCAATAAATCAGTGGCAAATTTTCAAAATGACTTCCAACTACCCAAATAGATTCATTTACAAACATTCAATTTCTTTAGCAAAATTGTAATTAATTGAATTAACTTAATCGAATATAGTTTTAGTTGAATTATTTTTAGTGACCAATACCTAACGATTTAAGAGTTTAATTATGATAAGAAATTAAGTTGAATTGAGTACACATCTAGAATCCCATTTAATACTTGATTTGCTTAACCGCTTCAGTTTTAAAGCATCATTTTTAGCTTTAGATTATGTCACAACAATAGGAACGTTGGTTTACCTGAGGTGTTCAGTTATTATTTACTAAACTAAATTTGTTGCATTTCGAAGGATAAAATATAATATCGATTTCAGAGAAATCTTGTGGGAGAAGCTAGATTAAATTAGATATAAATATATAACGAATGGAGGTCAGCCGAAAATAGGCTTACTGATGTAATTATTAATGCAATTAAGAATCTTAAGAGTCCTTACTGGTGCCTGATTTAATAATTATACTCAGAATATTTTTCAATGATATACTGGGTAGCTCCCATAGTTTGGATTTTGGGAATCGGGAAATCTACTACTATTAAGCCCTTCACATTCATGCAAAAAATGTGCAATAGATTCTTACTGAATCCTTTGCGCAGCTTTATTAAATTAATTATTATCCCTGCGCATCTATTTCTTATTGAAACTGACAAGAATTTTAGTTTGCTTTCGTGAATGTTTTGGTTTGATTACTTTAGTTTGACGATTACCAGGAGTATAAACCCAGAAATCCTCAGCTTTTTGGCTTCAACTAAATGTTTATCTACATTTTGTTGTGCTTAGCTGAATTCAACAAAAGAGACTTTGTTTTATCAAGCAAGGCAAAATTTCTTACTCGCTGCAGTATCGTTTTCTATGATGCTAGAGTTACCCGGTACCCACATTATTTTACATAATTAGTTTTCGCCGGGATTTTAAGCACCTCTAATCAATCCCATACTAGCTTTAAGGTGTATGAATAGATAGCTAGTATGGCTATTTTACAATCTAACTGAATGTAGATTCCACGTTTTATATAATTTCTTCTTAAAATCTTTTGCACACAGAAATCAATAGCAAATGTATTTCAGCTTGGAAAACTGTATTTGTGACGTGGCACTTTTCTAATATGCACCTGATCTTACTTTATTCATTTTCTAGGTTCGTCAGTATACTATATAGTATACAAAACTACTAATACTCCTTTTTGAGGGGACGGTTTTCCACATCTCTTTGCTTTTGCACGATTATGATTTATGAAAATTATTTCTTGGCAAGCAGTAGTCGGATAGTGTTACCGAAAGCGCATCATCACTTTAGTGAGCTAAAAAAAAAACACTTTTTTTCTATTTTCTGTTCTATTTCCATCTTTTCATATTCAACTGGAGTAACCCTGCCTGCGTTGCTGGACAATACAATAATATACGTTTTCGTTTTTTTATTAAAAATGAAATCTTCTAGAAATAATTGATATTTTTCTGAGATAATTGAGAACATCAAAAATGAAAAAAAATTGATTATAGTGCTTGGTGGTAAACCACATTTTTAGTATGGCCATTTTCACAAAAAAAGAATAAAGACGACAGCTTTCCAACACGTGAACATGCAACTAAGTGTAAAAATACAGGAACTTCTAAATTTATGCTACAAACTTGCAACGACTAAGTTTTAATAATAGTCACTGCTAAAGCCAAACGAACAGGAAATTGTAATCGTTTCCACCACCACAACACATTCTTCTATCGGTTTCAATGCATTGCTTTTATTACAAACTTTATCCATTTTACCAATTTGAATGGACGATATAATCAATGTTATGAACATAATTAAAACCGGCACGATGCAAATTTCCAATCGAATGGCTACGTCTCCGTTGTTGTTATTTTGATTGTAATGTTGACCTAACTCTCACACTTTCAATTCGTTGTTCTCTTTATTCTCTGTTTCTAATCGCTCTTATTCATTCTGATTAGATATATTTAAAAGGTATTTGACTGCTGTTGCGTGTTCGTCGGCCAAATTGTGAACGACTTCGTTGCGGCATTGTTGAATAATTTTACTCTGTTAGCATGAGAAATTATTTTTATTTATGTTTTTTATTTAATTTTAACTGAATGATTACAAACCAATGATTAAAAAATGTCAATGCTCACAATTTAAACTTAAATGACTACCAATAAACACGCAGAAATTAAATAAGTCAAATGACGCGCTCCTTTGTGTTGTATACCTATAAAATGTATTTCTCACACGAAAATTTATTTCACACATTTTATATGGGAAAAACATACCGTAAACATTTTCGACGTACATTTTATTTTAAAACAATCAGTGAAAGTAGATTTTCCAACGCTTGTATTGGTTTGTAAATCGGTTGAGTGGTTTTCGAGTTATAAAATGACGAACATAGGACAACTTGTTTTTATATTATAAGATAGGTTTCATTTATTTAATTTAATTCTAATTATTTATATTAATTTCATTACAGCAATGTTAATACTGGTATATTAAATGAAAAGAAACAGGCACCAGTACATTTAGCAACCGAATTGAATAAAACGAATGCATTACAAGTGATGGGCAAATATCGTAATATTATTGATATACAAAAAGGTGGTGAACATGGACGTACAGCATTACATTTAGCTGCAATTTATGACCATGAAGAATGTGCAAGGATTTTGGTATATGATAATAAATAAAAATTAAATGTTTTATTTGTTTAATACTAATACAATAATTATATTTTAATTTTTATGCACATAATACATATATATAAATTTTATACATATTAATATTGTATCCCGTATATATGTGAGCAACAAATTGAATTTTTTATATTGTGTAGTTTTTACAAAAAACTTTAGTTTTATTGTCCTTCAAGGATATTATTTTGTTTTTGTTTTTTGATTGAAATTTAATTTCGAGATTTAATTTAGTGAGACATTAACGTATTTATTTTTATATATAGTGACTGACCTTTGAAATTTTATTGTTTGGAAAACTTTTTTTTTAAATATTGGCTAATCCAACCCACCCACCATGTATTATAGTATTTCTGTGTTAAACTCTTATTTTTTGTTGTTGTTTTTTTTAATTCGAAAGTCTTCTACAAAGTTAGACTGCTGTGGAATTAAAATGTTCCATTTTAGTCCTTGTGAGTGCATTTTTCGTTATGAAATTGTTCCACATACTTCAAATGTTAGTTTTGTGTAAAACGAAAGTAAAGTTTGGATCTTTATTTTTCGAAAACTGTTCGATAAAATTTTTTTTATTTTTCAAATTACCCAACTTCTTCTATATTTTTTCAACAATAATATCAGGAATGATACTTTGAAGATTTCTTATGAAATAGATGAAGAGTGCTCGATTTTCACATGTAGCAAACCCACAATTTAGATTCATTGTTAATCCCATATTGTTTTGGCAACATGCAGCAAAATGGCAAAATATTGCCAAAGTTGATGTAAAAAATACTTACAAACTTTACATAAATATTACAAGTGGAAATTGTAACTTTAACACAATATACTGTTTCTGTAAAATAAAACAATAAAAACTATATTTAAATAATAGTAATAAAAATTTGTAAACATCATATATGTTTATAAATGTTTACATAACAACTCTCATCTTAGACATGATATTTCCAGCCAAAGTTTATATTTACTCAAATTTATGTTTATGTATTTATTTATTTAACATAAGTACCCTATGGTACTGATCTGGAAATACTGCAGACCAATGTATGGGTTCGTTTCAACCAATCCAATGATTTAAAAATATAGTATATTAAAACTATCATCATTATATTGATAAAAATGCATAGCCAGAGATGCAAGTTGTGATGCAGAATCTCATATTCTAGTAGACTTGATATTGGATATTGATTTTTATTTGAAAAAATTACAAATTCCTGTCTTGTTTGAAAATATAAAAGGTAAGGTCCTATAAACAAATCACCAATCATATCAACTCATACGTTTACACTGAATCAGTATATGGATTTCAAGAGGTCTCTGCATTCAGGAAAAGGGATTTATTTTATTTTATTGAACAGAAAAAGCCTGATCTTACAAAAGTGTACCAATTTTTAATTTACCTAAATTAATAATTCATTATTTCATTAATATTGGTAAAAATAAATTAATAAAAGTTAGTCATACCATTTTTTTTTTAATTCTAAATCTGGACACGTTTACTGCTTTTTACACAGAGATTTAGCATTCACATATTACATACAATAGTTTTTTCTTTAGATGTTTTATGATATATCCACTAATTTTAAATGTGGAAAACTATATCTATTTCATAGTAACTTCGCCTACATAATAGCATAGCTTAATTTTATTTTTAATGATGACCAAAACTATAAATTATTTTTTATCATATATTTTATCCCAATGACAATGGATACTGAACTAGATATAATCATAAATCATTTTTTTTTTGCCTTGAAAGGCAGGCGCTGTTCGTATTGTACACATATTTAACCTCGTCAATTTATAACTAAGTTTTGTTTAATAAAATTATTATTATCACAATGTCGTCCAGCTACAAAATTCGACTGATGCGGGAAAATCTTTTGGTAATATATACTTAACAGGTATTAAATGATAAGCATGTAAGTTTTCTAAAAACATTATTTCACGATTTTGTTGTCAGGTTTCCTTAAAATATGCCAAATCCAACACCATTTTTGCTAACGGATTTCCACGTCCATCAACTTTAGATTCGTATTTTACCAGAGTTTTCTATTACAAATGGTTTGTGGTCAACGAATACTTAGGATGCGCTGGATGCATCAATTGATATAGTTTTGGAGTTTTCTGGTTATGTTGGTTGAAACTTTTCATGTTTCACAGGCATACAAGAGAACAGATTTTTCATTTGAATTGAAAATTCTTATTTTGGTACGCAGAGATATCTTATTTGGCTGCAATATTTTTGAAGGCCTCCCAAAAACAGTACGGGTTTTTATAGATGCAGACTTCAATATCCAAATCGAATAATGACACGATATTGTCCTATTAAATAAATTTGAATTAAATTAAATTAAATTTAAAATTGTAGAGGTGATCTACGATTCATTTTTCTTCATGTAGAATCGGATGTTGTGATGTGCGACTTATGTAAAATCAGCAAGGTTTTAACTGTATTGACTTTTGATCTTGAACTTTTTCCAGTGTCATACAGTTTTTTATATATATCATCTAAACCTACATTCATATGTGACGATAAATACACATCATCGGTGTAATTTAAATGGCTGATACGTTCGAAACGATGCCATTGGATTCCGTTGCTATCGTTCAAGCCTACAGTAGGGCATTGTGGACCACTATTTTTCTTTGTTAAATAACTTTACTCAACAAGGCAATCATACATAAATTTTTAGTATGACTATCTAATGTTAATTAGATTCAGTTTTATTTAGAATAAAGATCTGACTTTGAAGGAATTTGAGGCATGTTCAAGCCATTCGGTAAAAATATAATTTTCAAGCCATCCGCGCTTATCAAATTGCTGCACCTAAATTGACAGATGCATTTTTAAGCAATGACATATTCCTAGTTTCTCCGAAAAATTAAAAAAAAAGTGGTACAAAATACCGCCAGCACTTTTACATGAAATGATGGTTGCTAAAGATGGTTCCTCGTTCGACCGACATATAGTTACCTCTATTTGAGAAACTAATAATGTCTTTATGCCAACGTAAAAAGCCGGAAGCCAAACATTTCCATCACTTCCTCGGATCTTAGAAAATGTATTTGCTATTTCATTTCTTACCGCTGACTGATATCCTGAGATTCTGATATCTATATCCTGCCGGTTTGAGACACAAATAGAGGCATTTCTAAAATATATTTAGTCCATTTCTTTAGAAAACAGTGGCTTTCTTCCCTTTTGGTTTTATTTTTAAACTATTATATTCGTGAGAATACACCTACTGCGTAGTTTTTAACTAATGGCCCGAACTATAGGCCCATAGCTATTACTTCCATTATTTCCAAAACGATGGAAATCTTAGTCAATCAAAAGTTGAAGAAATATCTTGATAGTAGAGGTATAATTCATGATAGTCAATACGGCTTTCGAGCTCAGCGCTCCACTGGTGATCTCATGACATGCCTCTGCGAAAAGCTTAACACCAGTCTTCATCAATCTGGTGAAGCTGCTGTTGTAGCTCTGGATATATCTAAGACTTTTGATCGAGTCTGGCATTCTGCTCTTATAGCAAAATGCAATGCTGTAGGCCTCGGTCCAATTTTTTCTAAATGGATTGAAAGCTTTCTCTTAAATCGATCTATCATAGTTTCAGTTGACGGTAGTTTTTCCGACCAACTTCAAATCAATGCTGGTGTTCCACAAGGCTTCGTCCTTTCACCCACCCTATTTCTCATTTTCATTAATGACCTTCTCAAATTAACTTTCAATCCAATCCATAGTTTTGCTGATGACAGCACTCTAGTAGCATCATATGATTTTCTTAAAACAAATAATGCTACAGCTTCAGCAGTCAACTCCAAAAGAACAATGATGGCTGGTGCACTCAATCACAACCTAGCCAAAATTGTCGACAGGGGTAGAGCAAACAGATTCGAGTTTAACTTTCAAAAACTCAAAGCTGTCTTGTTACTAACAAGCTAACAACATTCGAACCAATTCTCCGGCTTCAAAATGAAGTTATTCAGCGACTCAAAGAATTGAACATTCTCGGGATGCGAGTGAATCAAAATATGGAGCACTGGAATAAGCATATTTTTAATATTTCGAAAAGCGCCGTCAAATGTTTGGACTTTTTAAGTCGCTGCAAAGCTTATTTTTCATCTCGAGACCTCTTAAAAATCTATAAAGCATATATACGACTCAAGCTGGAGTATAACTCACATTTATGGGCAGGTGCACCAAAAACAGCTTTAAATTTTTTGGACAAAGTTCAAAGCCGCGCCATTCGTCTTATAGGCGACATAAATGTGACCTCATCTCTTATACCACTTGGTCATCGTCGTATTGTTGGAGCACTTTCTCTATTTCATAGATATCTACTTGGTGTTGGCACTTGTTCCGAGGAACTAAAGTGACTTCTTCCTCTTCTCAAGCAATTCCGTCACATAACACGAGAGGCATCAAGTGCACACCCTTTCACAGTGGAAATTCCGAGATGGTTTAAGTCCGGTTATGGAAATTCTTTTATAGTAAAAACATTTCGATTGTGGAATCGCATCCCAGTCGAAGCATTCCCAATGAGAGAAGGATTTTTTATTTATGATTTACAGAGATTTAAGACGAATATTAACAAAATTGTTCGCTCTTTCCCACAAAACTTTTCTTCTTCTTTTTTCTTTCCTTTCCTTTAACTATCCCTTCCTTTTTCAAATGGTCAACGGTACGCAAGTACTAAAAGGTTCAAAACCTAAGTTTTGGATATAATATAAAAAAAAAAAAAAAAATTGCGTATAAATTTTATAAAGCTTAGCCGGCCGTAGAAATCACATCCATTTTGTACATCTTTTGGCAGCTTGTTTAAGATTATTGTTGTCATATTGCTACACCTTTTTCTTATCTTTTGACATATTCTTGACAAATTCAATATTTATATTTACTGCTCAAACAAAAACAAAAAAAAACATGTAAAAAATAACATAAGGGAATTCTTACCTTTGTAAAAATTTTTTATAAATTCTTAATACTTAAACATTAATTATTCACTTTTTAAATTAAATAAGGGGGGAAAAACCTTATGGCATTTTATTCTAAGCCTGCTAAAAATATAATTTTACTCGCAAAAGTACTTGTTAGATCAAACACCAACAAAGGATCGAGCTTGTCAAAAAAAATGTCAATATATGAAAAATGAACAGTAAATTACATGTTTTGACATGAACGGCTTTACCCCAAAACATATAATAAAGCACAAATTTTTTGCTTTGGAAAATATATACCGGTTTTTGCTGACGCCAGTTAAACTAACAGTAAAGTTTCAATTTATTTATATTTATTTATATATCAGTTTACCTGCATATTAATATATAGCCAAACTTTTATGCTCTTTTCCCTTTCGAGATATAGGCCTATTATTTTGTATTGCCATTTATTGTATCCGAATGTCCCAGAGTACAAGACCAAGTCTATAAACCAATAAAGGATTTTACTTCCATCTTGAATCAAACATTAAACTGATTGAAAGGCATGCACTCTACCTACTGTTCCACCCAGTGTATATAAGTTTTTATAAAAAATACAAAAAAAAAATTAAATGTTATTTTAAAAATCGGCCAAAACTTCCGCTACTAATTTTGTGAAATATTTATTTTCTTTTCCTTTTGTAAATTCTACAATTGGGGATTTCCAGATTTTTAATTTGAGGATTTGGCGTTGCCATTAGCGTTGCAATCATTCTGTATACATATTATGTCCTAGGCAAATAAATAATCTTAATCTGTCATAATATTTGTAATAAACGTTTTGTTTTTGTGATACTAGATTTTGTGATACTTAGAATTGCTTAGATTTGGACTATTGAACCTAAAAGCGATAGCACCTAAAATTATAATTTATAGGTAAAATCTAAGATCATTTTAACATAAGTTTCCCCTCAATCAAAAAGCTATTGAAATAGATTTGCCTCAATAAATTTTTGAATAACTTACCAGTTTCAATTAAATTTAAACTTTTACTAGATAATGCGCATAGACTTAAGAAATATCTAGTATATATGTACTTGCTTACAAAAGTAGTCTGAATTTGTCTCAAAAAGCACCTCTTCCCATTTGAAAATTTTGATTTCGGCGAATTTTCTGTCTAAAAAACCTATTTCCGGTTCTATTATAAATATCCCCAGAAAATGTAATTCACTGTTTTTGTCGGACACATTGAATTCTCATATAAATTATCTTAGTTATCTCCCTGTTTAGAGCCAACAAAATATTTTCCCACTTAAAATGTTTACCAGCTAAAACACACCACTATACATCAAATGTTGTTGTTTTTTTCTGTTTTGATCATTTTTAAGATTAATTCTTCTACCTACTTCTGAATTAGTTTCGTTCTTTGTATGTGGTGTGTGAGCAGTACTTTTATTATGAGAGCTTGTATTGGAGTGGCTGTGAGTTGGGATTTAACTGTATTGTTGAAAGTGATTTGGGAAAGATATGTTTTGTTGTAAAGCATTCGGGACGATGAATAAATGTCGAAGGCGGACACTTCTAATGAATATGTGTTTATGGGTTGAAAAGGTTAATACATTTTCAGTACGCACTCTTTTGAGTTTAATACCTATAGCGCGGGATTTCATTTTATTTCCATTAAGCTTATGGGATCTTGCAAAGCGATTGAAAGAATTTCAGACTGTTTGGAGGATATACACCACTTACATAGCTATGATCCTTTTAGCCTTAAACATAATTGAACCTCTTGTAAGACGGCTTTTGACCGCTATTTTAGCTTCAATGTCTCAAGGCTATTATGTTGCTATCTATGCCTACGTGTCCTGGTATCTAACCCAATCGTAATTTTCCATTATTCTTTGCCATGGTTATTTCTGATATATCTTGACATGTTCTGATTGTTTTTAATGAAATTTATCAAACTGAAACTATCAGTTAGTATTATGAAATTATAGTTTTCTGCCTAAGTAGCATGGATTTTTCTGTATATGGCGGTAAGCTCGGCTATAAAAATTTAACATTGGTAGCAAAATATACTGTTCGTGTATTTTCATAGTCATACGAAGAACGAGCTAATAATTTGTCTTAACAATGGAATTAACACCTACGTCAGACAGCCAGTAATTTAACTTTCGTAGTATACAAACAGTCACGACAATAACTGTCTAATGTGAGCACTCCGTTGTCAAGTAAACCATGATAATAATTATAAGTACTAACGAATAAATACTCAATTTTTATTGGTACAAGTTAGTTTACATAATAACTATATTAAAAAAATATTATTTGCAGAAATTTCAAAATTACTGCAAAGTTTTTACCTAAAATTCAAGAACATTTTTTTTAATCGATTGTAGCACGTCTCAAGTTTATGTTAAAAAAAATACAAAAAAGAAGGGATACCTTAAAAGAATTCAATTACAATTTAAATTAATCAAAAATATTACGATTTATTGATTTTAAATTAAAAACTATGTATTGATTAAATTAAAATTGTAAATAAAAAAATTCTATAACAGAAAAAAAAATTAATTAAAAATTAAAAAAAACAAACACGAAATAATTAAAAACGTTGAAGACGAAATTGTATGCAATTGTATTTTATAACAAAAAGTTCAACATTTTTGCACTAAAACATTTTTCATTAAAATTAATAATTTAAATTCTGTCACGTCTTCCACGTGGAGTTTTTTTAAAAGAAAATTTTTCTAATAATAAATTTCCTTTGAAAAATTAAAAACGTTTCGAAAATAAAATTTCAATTACGTTCTTTGAAAAATTCTTTTGAAATTTAAAATATTTAAATTTTATGGTTCTAAGGTCAGTTTACATCACTTTACAAATTTACTTTTTTTAATTATTAATAGTGCATAAAGCGAATGAATTAACATAGAAAATTCATGTAATAGGTTTCAAAATAAATAAATGTCAAGATTGTGATTATCTTATTGTAGAGTTCAGAAATGGTCCACAGTTATTAATTATCAAAAAACAAAACTAACGAAAACTTTACAAAGCTATCAAATGACCGGTTCAGGTTTGCTGCTATACAACTACTCATCTCCCAGCAACCACCAGGAATGTTTCTGCAACCAAAGATAATACAGATCTTAAAATTTACAATTAGGTACTCTCTTTAAAATAAAAAAATACGTATTTTTCCGTTTTTCGAAATTCATCCTGGTTCAGGTGGTTGACATAAACACGTAAACACTTAATATCCGCTAAGAATATTTCAAAAATGTGTTACGGACCTTAAAATTTACAATTTGATATTCTCGCGAAAATAAACAAACACATTTTTTACTGATTTCAAAAATTCAGACTGGTTTGAGTACCAATCATAATACAGCTCTTAGCATGCATAAGGACTATTTCTAAAACCATTTGTGTTACAAACCTGAGAATTGATACTTTCTCAAAAATAAAAATAAACAAATAAGTATTTTACCATTTTCCGAAATTCAGACTGGTTCGGGTGACTGTCATACAATTCCTAAACTACTAGCACCCGCTGAGAACATTTCAAAAATGTGTTACAGACCTGAAAATCGATAGCAAGGTACTCTCTTAAAAATAAGCAAACATATATTTTACCATTTTCTAAAATTTGTTGAGTTAAACATCTCGAAAACTCAAAACTGTCTAGTCTCGCGCAAAACTACTCCATTTAACCCCACAGCGTTCAGCGAACCAAATACATACATATCCTGGGCATGAAAGAAAATGGCAACAAGAAAATGTATTGACCATATCCTTAACATTGGCAAAAATTCCTCGATATGTTTAGGTTTTTTGAGTAACTACAAAACGTGGTCCTCAGGGCATGCTAAATATCTATAAATCACACATACGACCCAAGTTGGAATAATTTACATATATGGGCCTATGCACCACCAATCGCATTAAATTTTCTAGACAAAAGCATGCCATTCGATTTATCGACAACCTTAATGTGACATTCTCCCATGCATCCCTGAAAATCACCGTATTGTTGGAGAACTTTTCCTATTTTATAGATATCTATAGGTTTGTGCACTTGTTCAGATCAAATAAAAATCATAATGCGACCCTTAAACATTTGAACAGAGGAATAAGTGAAACATCAAATGCCCACTTAGAGCAAATTCGTAGATGGCTCAGAGCTGGCTATGGGAATTCGTTTGTAGGCAGATTTTCTCGAATGTGGAACTATATTCCAACAAATGTGTTTTCACAATGCAAAAATATACCTACATACAATCTGAAAAAGTTCAAGACTAATGTTTTAACAAATTTACCCAAAATGTCCTTACAAAGGGACATTTTTTTCGCAACCCTAGTTTAGTTCAAGTTGTAAATTGGTGTATACAAAGGTATCGTTTGTAACCTAATGTTTGGCTTAAGTTTAAAAAAAAGTAGTACTGCTTCGGGTAACTACCTTACAGCTCGTAGGCTTCATCAGGAATATTTTAAACACCAAAGGTGTTATAAACCTGGAAATTTGTGATTATTTATCTAGTCTCTACAAAATAAAAAAAAAATCACAACTCATGAAAAGACAAATCATTTCAAATGCTACCCAATGGAATTTCTAAATTTGTTAGATTTGACAAGGTTGTTGAAATTTTTAAATTAGCATCCAGAGCTAAAAGTAGTAGCTTCCCATTATTCTTAATCAATATTTCAATTAGCCAAAACTATACAATCATTATCCCTATTGTCCTGCAACCCCATTCGTGGGGTATATGGCGGAGAAAATACAACATTAATGATAATAGTATTATAAATATAAGAGTATATTAATACATCATTATGTTATTGACTTATAAAAATTCAAATAAATATAAACCTACTACAGATTTTGAATTGGACCCAGAGTGTGTTCAAATATCAGGTATACAACTTCCAGAATATTTTTCAGAAACAACTTTTTTTAAATTCAGTTCATAAATAAAACTTTGTTGAAGTAAATTTTATACATTTCTGTTGGGCGAAAACAATATTGGGAGGCTTTGCTAGTATCTTAATAAAAAGTTTTCTAAATTTACAAATTATCTAAGCTCTTGCACGATACAATTTTATTTAAATTACAAACAATTTAATGTGATTATGTAATAATATTGTTCTTTAATTAAATCTGGGGCAACAAGTCATAACCTCTTATATCTAAAATGGATATTTCAAGTACAATCAATTTTAAAATTTAAATAAGAGCTTGAAAATATTATAGTAACGGTACTATACAATTTTTTTGTTTTTCAAAATCGCTTTAATTATGTTAGAATTTGAAATCAAAAACCTTTATTTTATAAAAACGTTTAAACGTTGTTATAAGATACTAATATTAATAAATTATATTTTGTTAGAAACGCTAAATAAAATAAATAAATAAATAAAAATAAAATAAGCCGTTTAAACAAGTTTTTGTCAGTGCCTCTTCCAACGTTGTATTGTAATATCTAAAATTGTAAGTTTTTAATTTTTTTCAATCCAGTTTAAAAATTTGTTTCTTTATTCTGTTAGCTTCTAAAACAATTTTTTTTACGTACCCTTCCTAATTTAGCACAGACAACAATTATAAATTTCAAAACATGCAGGAGCTTTCAGTGATGGTCAAAATTTCAAAATCTTAATGTTAAATTTTCTATGAAAGCTTATTAAGCCTTCGCTGAATTTGAACTGTATCCTACAAAATTTTTGTCATGAATGTTTAGATATTTTTGCAGTCCCTACTTGTATTTTTTATATAAAAAAAAAACCTTCTGAAATCCTAGTGAATAATATTCTTGGTAATATATCAAAGAGCATGCAATACTATTCGTCAGGATTTCGGCAAGAAGCTCTGGTTGGGTTGTTGTTAGACACTATTTTCCAATTTTGGAGGTATGGGGTCTGAGTATTTTTTTTAATATACTAAAATATCTTTATTTAATAACTGATTTATTTAATAACTGACATAATTCTTCTTCTCACACATTATCAATAATTGTCCAAAGTCAGTTTTTTGATCGGGAGTTATATGGCCCAAATTTTATCAATATCAATTAAAGCTTGTTGATTTGAATTGTAACTTTTCGGTTACCAATTATTTTTAGTTTCTTTCCCTACATTTTACGTATATCACAAAAAAATTGTAAATAACAGAAGTTATGTACATTACTTAAAAATTTAACAAACCAATTTCTTGTTTATTTTATTTCATTTCATTTCATTTATTTAGGATTTCGATCTACCCAATTATCATGATTCCTTTATAATTCCATGTCGGTGTACCATTTCCGGTGTACAAATAGGAATATAGGAATAATAAAATTTATATTTGATATTTGTGAAAAAATTTTATCTTATTAAGGCACTTAATGAATATTTAACAATTATTTACGATTTTATTGATATCGTAACAGCTCAAATTTTTGTGCAGAAAGCATTTCACTCTACACATTCTACATATTCTGCTAAATATTTTCAATTAAAATAAAATCCTATAGTCACTATCATCATTCCTAATCCCAGCTATATCCTAAATTTTTCTAAATATTATTCTTTAACTGTTCTCTTGTATATACACATACTATAATATAATAATTATATTCATTACATAGAATCATACTGAATGAATTATGAATGAAGTTTTACCGAAAGAAAAAAAAAAAAACAAAAAAAAATAAAACAAAACAAATAGTCCCCAAAATACTATTTTTATTAACAAATTAATTTCAGATTACTGAATTTGGTTCGTGTCCAAGAAAACCATGTAATAATGGTTATTATCCAATTCATGAAGCTGCAAAAAATGCAAGTTCTAAAACAATGGAGGTATTTTTTCAAGTGAGTAGTTAATAGTTGCACTGTTTTCTTTTTTTCTTTTCTTTTTTTTTCTTTAAATTTAATCAAATTTTCTTTTCTATCTAAAAAAAAAAAAAAAAAATTTTTTTCTAATATCCTATAATAAAATTTAAAGGATATACATAAAATTAAATATTATGTAAAAATTATATTCGAAAAAAAAAATTATCAAAACATTTTTCACAATACATTTTTGAGGTTAGACTACTATACAAGTATTCTATTTCATTTCAAATTTATTAAAATAAAATGAACAAACCATAATTAAAAGAGTACTTCCTCTATTTAAAACTATTGCAACTTACTAATAGATATTGTAGTGTTGTAAGACTAATCCTGGTTTTAAACTATGATTGATTATATAAATTATGTCAAGAAAAAAATCTATTATATTATAAAAAAAAACAATGATCTGTGAGTTATAATAATCAATTAAAATTCATATCCTAAAATCTGTTATTAACCAGTTCAGTGGAGAAATTGTTAAATTTCATTTGGTGTTACTCTTTCTTCATAAATAAAAAAGATTTTTATCAAATTTGTTTATAAAGGGCTTCCATTTTAAAACGAAAAATATTTATTGTATCTATTGCATATAAATATAACAGTGGTTTTCATAACCAAACAATATTAGCAAGATTGCCTATGTTTGCAAGTATTCTGTTCATAAACAAAATGTTGCAAATTAAATTTGTTCATAAACATTTCTAACTTAGCAGCAAAACTGCAAAATTATAGTTAATAGCGCATGACAATCAGTTGTGTTGCTGTTTTTATTTATAACACAAAACTGCAAAATGTGGAAAATTCCAATATCAATAACTTTGTCAAAAAATGTTTATATTAATTTTGAATAAAGGGGACATTAACTACTTCGAAATCATATCTAAAATATATTTGAAAATAAACATAACAAAATTCGGACATAACATTACCACAGCTATCTTAAGAAAAATAAACAAATATATATCATAATACATCATATTAGACTTACCGAATTCTTCAAGACTATAGAATATAAGGGGAACACACAGGGGAACACGTATTCGCTACAACTACTTACTTGCTTACTTACTTAGGGGGCGAACAGACGATGTAGGTCACGGCAGGATTCTCTTCTTGCTTAAAATCCACCGATACTTTGTCTCTCCAATGAACGTTAGGTCTGCCCCGACATCTCGTACCTTCGAATCTGGATTCGAAACTTCTCTTCTAAGTGTCCAAACCACTGTAGTCTCTTGACTTTAATTTTCGTGACCACGCCCACCTCTCATTATACAACTCATAGAGTTCGGCCTTATATCTTCTCCTCGAGACCCCATCGTCGTTTTCAGGACCATATATTCAGCGAAAAACTTTCTTCTCGAAGGCACCAAGGGCATGCTCACTTGCCTTCGGCAGTGTTTATGATTCTGATTTGCAGAGCAAAACCGGGAGTATGAGCGTTTTGTAGATTTGTACTTTGGAGTTTCGGGAAAGGAACTTTGAACCGAGATGTTTTGACAAACCGAAGCAGCAACGATTTACATGGGTTACTCTTCGCCGTACCTCCCCATTTATGTCGTTTGTATTAACGCTGGTTCCAAGGTAGGTAAACTCCTGAACTATCTCGAAATTATATGAGCCGACAGTGATGTTTTGACCAATATGATGAACTGGGAGGTCCTTCAATTTGTTGACAATATATATTTTGTTTTTTCTTCATATACTTTAATACCCATTCGTTTTGCTTTTTCTTCAATCTGGGTAAAGGTCTCGAAGACCGCCTATTCTGATTTGGTTGACATCTTGTGTTTTCAAGTATCATTTTTGACAATCGAATGAGCTTGGCTGCATAATTCCGACATAGTAGTATACAGCTCGCTCCGGTATATACCGCATTGATAACTACCAATAGGGCTTCAGACATTCGCATAAAATGTTAAACAGGATCTTATATGCGATATTTAACAGGGATATTCTTCTATGGATTTTACAGGACATGGCGTCGACATTTTTCTAAATGGAGCATATAGAGTTGATACTCCAGTCATTAGTCATGCTTCCTTCCATCCAGATGTTGCCAATGATTTGATGCATGCAGTTAACCAAAATTTCGCCTCCAGTATTGGATATTTCAGCATGGAGTCCATCAGGTCCCGCAGGTTTGTTGTTTTTCACCTTGCTGAACAGTAGGTGGCGTGAGATGGTAGGTAATGACTGGTGCTGATGTTGCTAGCTCTTGTTGTTTTCATTGCTCTCCATTTAGCAGCTGCTGAAAGTGCTGCTTCCATGTCTCTAATATCCCTTGCGTTTTGATACAATTACACCGTCTATTTAATCATTTAAGTGATTTCAAATAACAAAATAAGGTTTCCAAATCTCTGTAATGACAACAACCAGATCATTGATTAAAAATTATCAAAGATTTAATTCGGTCGAGCAAAAAAAAAATATTCATAAAGGTTGACCAAATTTAAAAAACTTGTAATGTTTGAACATCTGGTTACATCTACAAAACATCTTAGTAACAAAAATAATCATTGTACTCTTCTTCTTCCTCCAATGTTTTAATCATGGTCGTTCAAAAATAAGTTGCTAATATTATTATTCTTCGTCCCTTTTTAGGGTGTACTTACAATTAATTTATTTTTTCTATATAATGCTTTTCACATGTTGTTTCTAGGTTGACCTATCGTTGTGTCATATATTTTGATTATGTGGTAGTTTTTTCCTGTTAGAAGCCTTAGTGGGTCTTTCTAGAGAATGGAAAATTGCCCCTTTGCTATTTTTTCATTTCTTCTAACTTTAATTATCAGCTTTTACGTTTCATATCTCTCGGATGTCTGATAATTTGTCCAAAACTTAGCACAAAGGACTGGCTATTGTTTTTTAGGCGTTTATATTTCACATTCAGATCGTTTTAAATCAAAATGTTCGTATTGTTTTTATAATATTGCCCGATTGCTTTCTATTATGTGGAAAATATGTCACAAAGGACTGGCTAATATTTCTTAGGAGTCTACAATTCAAATTCAAATGAAACTTTTATTATTTTTCATATACACCCATAGCTCGAAGTTTTCTATTTTTTTTTTTGTCTACTTGTTTTATAGTCAAAGTTTCTGCATCATATCGATGACAATTTATTGGGAATATAAGAGCATTCACTGAGCTTAGTCTCGTATTTTTACCAATATGTACATCTTTCTATATTTTTTATATGTTTTGCATTTTTTGCGTTTGCATTTTTGTCATCTTCAAATAACTTTGTCGGTGCAGTTTCCTTGATTCGACCGATATGTTGTTATATTCATAGCCAACAGTTAACTTAACGTTATGTTGGCTATCATTCGGATTATAAGTTGTCATTACTTTTGTTTTAGTTGTGTTACTTCAAAGTAAAATTCTTTAACATGCAACTAATATTAGAATGTAATTTGCTAAAATTTGATTTTTTTTCTTCACCATTCATCACTAGTAATACCCGCACATTGATATTAAACCGAACCGGAAAGAGAATACAATTGATTCAAATTAAGTGTTGCTGAATATTTTGCTTAACTATTCTCATATTAAAAATTGCCACTGCCAATGTAATACTTCGTTTTCAAAATAATAAAATCAAGTCTTGTAATGTCAAGGTTGTTAAAAAAACAAAACCTTTATATTTAAATAAATTTTAGATTTTTTGTTTTGTGATACTAGTAATTTGCATCAAGAGTTAATATTTAGATAAGCACTAGGATAGTTGAGGTATTCAAAATTAAAATTTAATTTTATGAACTTTGCAGATTTGCAGCTTAATCAATTATAAATCATTTTATTATTTAATTTTTTTGAGATAGAAGTAAATTATTAAAATGGCTCTATTTTCTGAGGTAGAATGAAGTCAAGGACTTTGCCAACCTTAACGCACTAAAAACTGCTATTCTAAAATTATAATTATAGTATTTTAAACTAACCCTTATAAAATTTTGGCTATATTATTTCAGATATCTTCGATGAATCAAAATCCCATCCAAAAATTATTGAGAGATAAAACAATTTAACCTAACAGTTCGAACGATCTCGTTAGTTTTATTCGTCTAACAAAGTTTTGATTGTCACCTAAGCGTAATTAAAACACATTGAAAAAGAAAACTTTTGCGGCCAGTTTTTTATTTCGTCTTTCATTATATTTTGACATCTCTATAAATATCAACATTGCGAACACATTAAGGACCAAGCGTTTTTAAGTTACAAAACAAAAATTCAAATAAAGATAGCTATGTCTTGGGCTATAATAAAGTTTTGATGTATCATAAAATATTGGAACCAGTCTGGTTATATGGTATTCAAAAGTGGGGATGTGCTTAACAAACCCATATTCCAATCATACAAGCATTCCAAAATAGCGAATGCTCCATGGTATGTTCGAAAAGCCGATATTAATCGAGTTTTGTTTAAGATCCCATTTATAAGAAATGAAATAATGAAATGTACTGCACGGCATCATAAAAATAGTTTGATCCAACATATGAACGCGGAAGCTTCTAGCTTAATTGATAACCAAACTTTTTTTAAGCGACTAAGACGAGCAAGACGTTAAATCTATCAAAAAGTTATGGATATTTGGTAAATCAAAGGTATCTTAGTTACTTTGAAGGGAAAAATAAATTAATGGTTAATCTGTAAGACTTGTTTTTATGTTGCAAAAATGATAGAAATTTTTAGTGGATTAAAGTCACAAAGTCTTAAAAACTACTCTCATCGGTCTGAAGCAATCTCTGAAGCCTCATCCTTCAATGGTATATCTGAAAAAAGAACAACGCACTATTCAAAATGTTTCGTGGCACTTTATTTTGGATAGTTTGAATATTGTATGCCCAGATCGGTTCTCATCAGTCTGAAACAGTCTCTGAAGCCTCTTTCAATTATTTAATACTATCTGGAAAAAATACAAACAACCTTTGATAATGTTTCTTAACACTTTGTTTTCGAACGTTTAAATAGTTTGTATATTGTATGCCCAGACCGGCTTTAATACTTGGTTTTAGATCAAAACTTTTTTATATGTCGAAAGCATAGATGTCTACCCATAATTAACTGGTTGCTTTTAAATTCTCACTTTTGTTTCTTTCCCTTCAATTGTTCTTTTAATCGGAGCTATTGAACAAGAGTGATACAAAGATATTTTGCAGAATTAATGCAGAAATAATTTAATTAAAAATTTTCTTATAAATTATAAACTCTATTGAATTGGATTAATTAAAATTGACCTCCCTAAAATAAAAATATCTGAAAATTATTTGTTTCATGGTATTCGAACAACATTTAGATCTTTCTATCATCGACAGCTTATAGATGTTGCAAATTTGTGCCTATTATTAAAGAAAGCACTCAGACGTTGTTGATTTATTAATACAACCTGGAAATTTTTAGAAAAATCTGATATGATGGGAATGAAAGAAATGTAGCAGGATTTATTTTAACCATTTTGTTTTCATTATTTCTCGACACACAAACCAATTTTGATATCAAAACCCATTTTTCGCTAAAAAGGACTTAGTAAATAGCACATAATAAACATTCAAACATTTATTAAGCGAGAATAGATAGTGTTCGTATTAACCATATACACTAAGACTAAACACATAAGACGTTCATTATACCATTACAGTCGTTCTGAAAAGAATTTGTACAATATATTTGGTTATCAATGTTTGTTAGGAATTTAAGAACATGTTTTAGAACATAAACAAAGAAATGGACAAAATCCCAAATGTTTTCTTTTTAAAAATGTTTCATCTAGAGCATACACAATATACGATGAATGAAGTATATAAAAGTGCCAATTGTTGAAACGAACTGAAGAAGGTTTTAAAACGTATACGTATAAGTCAAATCGTATACGAAAGTTATTAAAAAAAAATGTTCAAAACTTCATAATAAAGTTACGATTTCAGAAACTTCAGACCTAAGATCTATTCGTCTACGTCTTCAGTCTACGATTTCAGAAAACACACCAATTAAATCTAATTTACATATATGTACCTGTATATACTATGTATTATGTAATATAAATATAATCAAAAAAGGTTTTTGTCCCGAAATATGTTCTTCCATTTCTAACTAAAATTTAGAAAACAATGGGATCTAGGAAAGATGCCCAATGGAAAAATGCAAGCATAGAGAATATCACACTGTAAAATCTCTCCCACCAAAAATGCCCTCATGTAAATTATTCACAAAATATACATAGCAAAATCCCAAATGGAAAAAAAATACGAGTAAAAATGCCCACAGGATCATTGCACAGCAAAAACAAAATTAATAACAACTCATCATCAATGTCCTGCAACCCCATCCGTGGGGCATAGGGCGGATAGCAAATAACAGATACAATCAAAGAATATATAATTTACATATTATTTTATAGAATATGATTAAAACTCTAGGTATATTTCACTAATTTGATTAAATACCTAAAATTTTAATCTTCACCTAATATAATTTACATTTATACTACTTATAAATATTTCTGTGTTCCCCGAAATGTTCTTGTGGACATTTTACTTGTAGGTCCACTGTCATGTTGGCATTTTGCCATTTGTCTTCAGTGAGGAATATTTATATAGGCATTTTTTCGTCCTGACAATTGTCCTGGGGGCGTTTTTTCATGTGGACATTTTTCTGGCTACCAT
This sequence comes from Argyra leucocephala, assembly GCA_963942445.1. Lineage (NCBI taxonomy): Eukaryota > Metazoa > Arthropoda > Insecta > Diptera > Dolichopodidae > Argyra > Argyra leucocephala. Next base: position 46,913,183 of record OZ012679.1, on the reverse strand, counting down.
TCAATATGTTACATATTAAAGAAAAACTAGAGGTTCATAAATTCTAAATTTATTAACATTACACAAATACTTTTGAGCGATTGTATGTCGTTTTGTGATTCTAATAAAATTTTCTATTCCATTGAATGATGATAACAATCTCTACTATTTTCTACTACACAAAGGTGGTAACTGTATCTAATTGCTGCTTTCCTTACAATATTAAAACAAAACAAAAACAAACAAACAAGTTAATTAATATAAGATTGAGCTTGAAACTGGATATATATATAAATATTTTAATCTTATGTGTAGCATAATTTAAGATTCAAAAAAAACAAATTAATGACTTCTAGTATCACAAAAGCAAAAACTAAATTTTTATGATCATATATTATCACAAAGTTGTAAAAAAAATCTAACCACAATCTCCCGTACTTTCATACAATTTCTTTTTTATTATTTGGTTTCATTATTTTGCTCCATGTAATTAATGTCTTTATTATAAGGGTTATTCTAGGGCACCAGACACCTCAACTATTGTCTTAAGTCAATAAAACAATTTTTTTTTAACATGCAGTATTGTACTCTATTGTGAGAAAATATTTGATTATCAAAATTTGTTGTTTTATAGAACATCATAAATTTATATACATACATACATACACTATCATAAACACATACATGATACATGTATGTCGTTTTCATTTACATTTTACTTTTCATTTTATGTGCGTATATCCGTAATGTAAATGTTTGATCCTTTTTTTTTATTTTTTGTATTTTAATTTGAAAACAAAGTATTTATGTTATACCTAGTTGTATATATCTCTTATATTATATACACGTGTAAATGCATAACATAAATGTTTATTATGTTTTAACTACATATTAATAGTCAGTGTCAAAATTATTAAAACAATATAAATTTAAAAAAATAATTACAACTAATTGATAGTTTGCAAAAAAACATAATTTCCAACTAATCGATAGTTTGGATCGAATTTAAAAAACTTTTTTATCATCTGTAGAATTTAAAAAATAAACAACAGATCAATATACGAAAATAATTGAAATTTCCTAAAAAATGGTATTTATTTAAAAAAAATTAAAATCAATTCTGCCGAATCAATCAGAAATTAAGAAATTAAAGTAGATATCCCACAGAATTCACCACATTCACCTTTATTGTATAACATTCTATCTGAGATCTACCAAGACCACCAAACTGTGAATTAGTGTACGATAATGGCCTATGGTTCACATCGAAATCTCCAAACGAGATAATAACCAATTTTGAACACGGTTTTTCATCTATTTACTACAATACATTACATTTATACATTTACTAAAATAGTGGAAAAAAAATGAATGGTGAGAAAATAAAAGCGATGTTCTTCATCAGCAGAAGAAAATTATGTTTCAATGTTTCCTGTCCAACAGAAACATAAAATATAAGCCACTCTGAAAGAGTTTGGGTAATTTAAAATTATTACCTAAATCAACATTCACTTACGATTCGATAACTCTGAAAAAAACTCTACTTCTGAACATCATGAAAACAATTAAGAAAATAGATTAAAAGTTCACATTAAATTGTGATATCATATAATTAATCTACAAATAACTGAACCATTTCACAGCTGATTTTCATTATTATTCTTTTAAATGATAACTATTTAAAAGGAGACGTAGCGAAATTAAATATTTTTTAAATTTTTTTTAATGTTCAACTAAAAATTTCAACTATTGTACATACTTAATACCTGTATGTGTATATGTATGACTGACTATTTAATTTCATTTGTATTAAATTATACTTAATATTAAACGATTGGCCATCGTTTTAGTATGTAGCATAAAATTATTGTCGTTGTGCCTTGAATAAGGTAAATCGACGCAGAAAATAATAGAAAATAAAATTGCCGATGACACTTCAAAACAATTAAAACCATAACAAAACTAATATTCATTAAATTAACTGTAAACACAATGGAAAATTGGGATAAATACATACATCAATACAAAATAGTTAATTCAAATTATAAACACCACACCATTCTATACCCACCTTAAACTACTATATTCGACTACGACTTGAGTATAAAAACCTCATTAATAGGTGACAATAGGTTCACAACACTATTTCATACATCCTAGCTTTTCACTTTCTAGACGTGTAGGTACAGTTGAAAGATATTGTTAATATTAATCTCCAATCTTAGATTTTCAAAATCTAAAAGCGTGCTGCAATTTAAAGACGTCGTTAATATTAATCTCAAATCTTAGGTTTTCAGAATTTAGACGTGTGCTACAGTTTAAAGACACCGTCAATATTAATCTTAAATTTCAACTGTAAATTTTTTGTACTCATATCTCCATAAAAAAAAACATTATTAAAAGAATATTTTAAATCTCGTGATAATCGATGCTTAAAAGAATGTTTTTTTTATTATCCTGGTTCATTTTAGCAGTTACACCTTTAAATACTTACTTTTACAAAAATTATGCATAAATATCATCTGTCAATATGTTATGTCAAAATTTTAGATTATCTTAAAAGTATGTAAGTTTTGGGGTAATTTCGAAAAACTTCAAAATAAATTTTTAATTAACTTTCAGCTCAAATAGGGCCAAAAACATTAAATCAGCTATTTAAAGTTCATTTATTATACCGTTTTAATAGCTTTGCATCAAGACTATTTGCAACAATCTGGATTAAGAAGCGCTTAGAAGATAAACAAAACAGATACAAAACTAGATTAACCACCAAACGATGATAACTCCTTAGGATTTGAAAATGCACGCCTCCTACCCTTGCCATACAATTTTTTATTACCCAATGTGATGGCACCTATCAGATTTTTACTAGTCAAGAACGGAATATAATTTGAAAAATCAGAAATGATCTATTATTTTAAAAATGTATTTAAGTAATTTTGACACTGACTGTATTATTAAATAAAAATTTCTCAATTGAAACATTCAAAATAAAAAATAAAATTATTATTAAGAAATTCAGTACACTTTTGATTTACATAACTCAATAATAGAATATAAAAATTAATTTCATGTATCAATAATTCCAATTTATTCTCACATTTAATATTACACTTTCAAAATAAAATTTAAATTATATAATTTAGATAAAATTACAAAAATTAAAATAAAATTTAAGAATTATTTTACATCTTCAAATATTTTACAAAAAACTTCAAAATAAATAATTTCATTTTCTTATGTAAAAAAAAATAAAATTCTCTACAAATAAACACTTAAATAATGCCATTTGATTTTATATACATAAATAAAAAAAAAAAATAAATAAAAATATAAAAATAATAAAATGATTTTATTAAATTTTTACGTAATCCTTAAACTACATATTAATTTTCCAATTTTTGTAAATTTTTATCAAATACAAAAAACATAAACATCAAAGTGGGGTGAATCACAAGGTTGTACACGTGAAGAAATGATTTCATTTTATGATTCAGAAGGTAATGTACCATTACATTCTGCAGTTCATGGTGGTGATATTAAAGCAGTTGAATTATGTTTAAAATCTGGTGCTAAAATATCAACTCAACAACATGATCTATCAACACCAGTACATTTGGCTTGTGCTCAAGTAAGTATAATAATTTTTTTTTTAAATATATATATTGCATATATACATGTGCATTCTACTGTTGTTCAATAAAAATAAACTAAATTAGTTTTTCTAAAAATTTCATAATATGATATAACAATATTATACTGATTGACAATAGTATAAATGCAAAAATTGAAACAAATTCATTATAGCAGCAGTTCCAAATGGCAATCCTAAATAAGCTATACTAAATAAGTCCTAAATAAGCTATACTATTATAAATTAAAATCCTATATAAAATCCGAAATAAACTATGCTGTTATAAATTAAAATAGGCAAATGACATCCAATGATGGATCAATTTTCAATAACTGACCTATTGTAACGAACTTATATAGGCATTAGTCACCCCCATCAAATTTAAAGTATATCTGTAAAGATCGCTATATCCCCTTTCAGTCTTAAGGGATTAAAATGATCATTGGAAATTTTATATAACGGCTCAAATAACCGTAAATTACTTATATTTCAAAATTCCGCATTATTATTCAACTTAATTCTACATTACGCCATAGGAAAATTAAAATAGAAAGGCAGTATATTCAATATAACAACACGAACAATGCATATGCATATATACTAGTTTAAAAAAGTATGCATATTACAACTCAAAACACCAACAACAATGTCAAGTTAACATATATGTATCATATCTCATCAATGATGCATTAATATTATTTTCTACTCCTTCCTACACCTATTACCTTCCATAATACACTACAAAAAAATCAATTTATTCTCTCTATTCTCATTCTTTCATTCATAATGAACTATTTTTTCGCTGTTATTGTTATTGTTATAAAAGGCTTCAGACAAAAACAAACTTAGTATATAACAATTTAATAAGATATAAGATATATCCCTGTGTTCACATTAAGTTGCAATTGCAGTCAATAAATTTTTTTTCCTATTGCGCAACTATACGTACTTCGTAAAAAAACGAAACCTATATAAGTGCGAAAGAGACAAGCATTTTTTTGAGTACAATTGCTTTTGCATGCCTATAGTAATCAATATTATATAACAATCATGGCAAAAAATCACAGAATGATAGATGGCAGAAGTATTTGTGGAACTAAATAAATCAAACAAAAAAGGAAACGAAACGAAACGAAATACCTAAAAAGTGTCAAGAAATGAGCAAATAAAAAATAAATAGAATATAAGCATCGGAGAGTACAATTTTGAAAAAGTTACAAGCTTGATACAATCTCGAAGCAACAATAAGAAGTAATAATAGTATGCAATGCTGTACTCATAACAGAACTCAGGCCAGGAATAGATGATACTAAGCAAAGAGAAAGCTGCTACAATCAAAGCAAATATCAAGAAAAGTAAAAATGACAAAATATAACACTCTTGTACGACCCATACTAACGTATGGGTGCAAAGATATGTCTCATAAATGATTCAAGAGTACAACCTCCACAAATTCGAATGAAAAATTTTACAAAAATATTACAGATGAAGAGTTTGTAATTAGAAGCAAAAGCAAGCTCAATAATATTGATTAAGAATGAACGGTTTTCAAAAACTTGAAAACTAAGATGGGTTTGAATCGTAAGTCAATCGAAAGCTCCGTAGTAATTTTGGTAGAGAAAAACATTAAAAATAATGTTCACACCTTAAAAATCGCAAAATAGAAACAAGCGGCGCATAATCGACCATAGTGATGAAGGATAAATATCACCCAGAGCTGTACCACTATACGATGATTATGATGATAGAATACCTCAAAAGCTTAATTAACTGTTATAGCCTTAAAATATAGGCAAATACATATATCATCGGTATAGGGTGCTGAGTGTTTTAAGCAACTTTCTAAGAATCATGTTTTTTCGTAATTTTTTTTCTAGAAACAATTGTATATAATGGCACTTTTTTGTGGTAAATTTTCTTCTTCATTTACCCCTTTTTTCATCAAAACTTCATTGTAGTCCTTTAAATTTTCGACAGATAGTTCTTGTTTTAAATAAAATTCATGTATCCTAGAGTTGGAGTCAGACAGCAAGTATTCATCTCGATTGAGATAACATTTGGGTTAATTATACTGATGTTCCGTTTGTATTTATTGTTTTGTATTGATCGTTGTGATAAATCCATTTTAATTTTTCCTTCTGTGACTCTGACTGGATGTCAGTTTTGTCATTATTTATTTGGTTTTTGGATTAATGTAAAATATTGTAATAGATATAAAATTTGTTATTGTATGAAATTTATACATATTAATCAATATACTCTGAATATGGGGGGTTTAAACGGGTATGCCATGTTTATTATATTCAAGTCAATTTGTGAAATATCCGTACTGGTTAGATCGTAAATAAAATTTAAATTAGAAACAGAACATTGTATAATAAAAGGGTACTATAACTATTTATTGTATTAAACTCAAATTTCATTATCCCATAACTGAACAGAGTTTAAATGATTCAAATTCAAGTAAACAATTCAAATTGTAATTTAAAATAATAATTTGCATTTAATTTGTTTTCATTGAACAACAACAATACGTACATATTTATTTAATACTCTATTTATTTTCTATATTAAATTTTTAAAATTATTTTATTTTTAAATACAGGGTGCAATTGAAATTGTTAAATTAATGTTTTCGATGCAACCACAAGAGAAACAAATTTGTTTATCATGTACTGATGTACAAAAAATGACACCATTACATTGTGCATCAATGTTTGATCATCCAGAAATTGTTGAATTTTTAATATCTGAAGGAGCTGATATAAATGCATTAGATAAAGATCATCGTACACCATTATTATTGGCAGCATCACGTAGTGGTTGGAAAACAGTTAATTTATTAGTTAGAATGGGTGCAAATATATCAACAAAAGATTCAAATCATCGTAATGCATTACATTTTGTTATAATGAATGGTGGACGTTTAGCTGAATTTGCTGAACAAGTAACAAAAACTCAATCAAAATCTCAATTAATATTATTATTGAATGAAAAAGATAATACCGGATGTGCACCATTACATTATGCTAGTCGTGAGGGACATATACGTTCATTAGAAAATTTAATAAGTTTGGGTGCATGTATCAATTTAAAAAATAATAATAATGAAAGTCCATTACATTTTGCAGCACGTTATGGTCGTTTTAATACAGTACGTCAATTATTAGATTCAGAAAAAGGAAGTTTTATAATAAATGAAAGTGATGGTGAAGGATTAACACCATTACATATTGCATCACAAATGGGTCATACAAGAGTTGTACAATTATTATTAAATCGTGGTGCATTATTACATCGTGATCATAATGGTAGAAATCCATTACATTTAGCTGCAATGTCTGGCTATACACAAACAATGGAATTATTAAGATCTGTACATTCACATTTATTGGATCAGGTTGACAAGGATGGGGTAAGAATATTATAAATATGTATAATTGTTGAAAATAGCCAAATATTTTTCTTTTAATTTTACTAAAACAATAATTAGCAAACCTCTGCAATATACTGTATTATACATTTTAGTTAGAGTTTCGGTATTAGTCTCTATCTAATTTCAATTTTTCTTAATTAATACTCACTCTTCGAAAAGTTGTTATGAACAGTACATCAAGCCAGAATAAAACAAAGGAAATATTCTGTCTGCAGTAGTCGTCAAACTTAACAAAATTTGTTTGATAATTACGTGAAAAACTTTTGGTTTTAGTCAGATGGTGGTATACAATTAATTTATTGAACAAGTGGAAATTATTTCAAGTAATGGTTCAGTAAATGCAATTGATTAGAACTAGTCGACTATTTTTAAACAATAAATGTCATGAAATAATCTTTTGAATAATAACAATAAACAAAAACTACATAACACAGGAGGTAAATGGCATTGCTTTGCAAACTAAAGATCTCACGTTAGATTTCTGATGTAAGCAAATCAAATGTATACCTTTTATTTTTGTCATTATTGTGTGCGTAACTCACTTCACTCAAAAAAAATTATTTTTGTTTTTTTTTTGTTTTTTTTTATTATTTGCTGTATTTGTATTCTGTATGTTCTGTATGCTCCATTCCAAAAATATTATTTTATTTTCAGTGTTAAGTGTTCACTGTTCACTTCACTGTTCAGGTTCACTGTTCAATCAATAGAACTTGATAGAAGTAGAGTAGGATAATAAACTCTATTTCTACGTCGGATAATAAAACATTGCTTTTTTTAAATTGAAAATTATTGATGAAAATGTTTTTGTATTTTTTGTAAATTTTACCAATTTAGATACAAAATTTTGAATATTTTTTTAAAAATAACACAGTACCATAATAACAGTTTATTCATATAGCAAAATAAGATCCCTATACAGTATACAAAAGGCAAAATTTATATGAAAATAAGATCCCATTTTTAAATTTGCTCTCCCAGAGGCCACAATAACGCTAATACGGTATAATTTATACTAAATGGAACCCAACTAACGAATTATAACTAAATGGAAGTGAGTACGAGTATACCATACAAAAATACAAACATTTTATACAAATTTATTGGTATGGTACTTCTTTTTCTGTTATATAAAAAAAAAAGATTAGTGTTAGGCCAATATAAACATAAATAAAAATAAATAAAAAGTGATATAAACATAAGTACTATAATTTCGGAATAAAGAATCTAATGAAAGAAAAAAAGAATCTAGGATTTATTTTGCTTCCGTCATTTATGACGGGTTACAAAGCTAGTTTATTTATAATAGTGTTAATTTAGAAATATGTAGAATTGTAGAAGAGCGCGCTATCATCGGCATATAAGAACAACTTTCCTGCTGATATAAAAATTAATCGATATAATTTATATAGACCAAAAAAGGCAAAAGACCTAAAACGCTACCCAGTGGAACTTCAGTTTTACTATCACCCAACAACCAATCAAATTTTTTTTTTATACATAATTCCAAGTCTACATGGGATGCACACCCTTACTGTTCCCTAACTCCCTAACACAGAGATTTGGAATACACAATCATATACAATAAAATTTTATTTAGAGTTTTAAAGGTATATCTACTAATTTAAATGTGAGAAATTATATCTGCTGTAGAGAGAAATGTATGGGTGCAAGATATGTATCATATATATTTTATCTCAATGATAAAGAGTACTGAACCAGGTAGAAAAATCCAGAAAGCATTTTTAGCTTCGTCGGGAATTGAACCTGGGACATTTCAGCTGAAAGGCAGGCGCTCTACCTATTGTACTACCCAGCGTAACATATTGGCATATTGACTTCTACCATTAAGATAATTAGCAAGAAGTTTTAAGGAAACACTCCTTATATACCAGCCTTAATAAGAAGAATTGAGGGATTTACAAAAACAGAGTATTTAGATAAATCTAGATTAGATAGATATTCATTATCAAGTTTGTTTTATAAATCAAAATTAGTAATTCAGTAACATCCACAGTAGTATTCGAGGCACTGTGAATTGAAAAGACAACAAATGATGTTTCTTAATAAAGGTAAAGAGTAATTGTGTAAATTATCTTTTAAAATATTTTATTTGAAATAGTATAAGCTGGTATAAGTATAGAAATTGGTCGATAATTATTGCACAACTCTTTACTTTCTCCTTTATAGATCAGTTTTCACGCTGGATAACGGAATAGGGTGACGCCTTCGAAACGAAAGGTACCAGCTTCGATTCTCGACGAAGTAAAAAAAAAAAAATGATTTGATGAATTTTTGTCCAGTGCGCTTTGTCATTGGGATAAAATAAATGATAAAAAATAATGTAAAGTTTTGGTTACCACTAAAAATAAACTATATGGGACTATACTATTATGAAGGCGAAGTTCCTCTATAATAGATATAGTTTTCCACACTTAAATTAGTTGTATGTATGTTAAGTCTCTGTGTAAAAGCAGTGAGGATGTTCATCCCATAGACTTAAAATTATATAAAAAAATAGTTGAACTTTGACTGTTTTTTAGTTGTAGATACAAATCACTAGTTAGGAATAGGTTGAACTAGTAAGTCAATATATGACAATACACTGCAGGTTATTTTTACAGTTAATACAAATATTTGATCATGACATGTACTGTTTTTGATGTCAAGATTATTTAGCAAGTTATATATTTTAAAGTGATTTGTAGGTGATAAAAATATTGAGTTGGCTTTGAATTTGAAGAATTTATTTTGGAGGCAATCTGATTTCCCACATTTACTAAGAAATTATTTAAGATTTTAACTATTTCGATTTAGTAGTTACATAGTTTTTATTATTCGCCAGCTTATTTAAAATCACATCACATTTGTTTCGTCCTGTAATTTTGTTATAATAGGCTTTGAACTTTTTATCAAAATACTTTCTTTCGCAGAGCTTAATTTTTAGAATTGTATTATCGATTGAAGGTATTTTTTTTTTTAGATTGTTTCGATTTTGTTTTTAGTTTCGTCAAGACTTTCCTTTTATTGTTCACTAACTTAAACAATTTCGAATGTAATCCATGGACAATGGTTTCTTAAAACTTTTTTTGTATAGTTAATTGTATTTTGTTACCTTATTTGTGCTAAAATTATACTAGGATCTAAGTGTGCCTACTTCGGCAGCCACTTCAAATTTACCTACCCACTTACTTACGCTGCAAATATAATTGTTTTTAATTTTTTTCTCCTATATTTCATTAGAACACTGCTCTCCATTTAGCTACAATGGAAAATAAACCACATGCTATATCAGTTCTATTATCGATGGGCTGCAAATTAGTTTATAATTTTATGGATATGAGTGCAATTGATTATGCTATTTATTATAAATATCCAGAAGCTGCATTAGCAATGGTAACTCATGAAGAGAGAGCAAATCAAATATTAGCTTTAAAATCAGATAAACATCCATGTGTAACATTAGCATTGATAGCATCAATGCCAAGAGTATTTGAAGCTGTACAAGACAATTGTATAACAAAAGCAAATTGTAAAAAGGATTCCAAAAGTTTTTACGTAAGTCTAATTTTTTTGTTTTAATTTTTTTAATTATATTTTTTTTTGTTTCTTTTGTTTTCATGTTGTTGTTAAATAATGACAATTCAATAGAGTTTTAGGGAAAATTTATTAAAATACATAGCTAGTACATATTTTGTATTATTATAAGTAGATTAAAATATTTTTCAAAAAATTGAAAGATCATTGTTAATATTTGACTTTAACCATTTTTTTTTTTTTATATTATTTTACAAAAAATAAAAAACGAATGTTGGCAAAAAAACATTTTAAAATACGAAAAAAAATTTTTTGTTGTTGTTACAATGATCTATCAAACTAATCATATTTATTTTATATAATTTAAGATTCTGGTTAAGCACGAATTCATGACAGAGAACGTAAGTTTTAGCTGGTGTGCTAGCCATGTCCCGTATAATTTTTTCAATGTTCTGTACAGGTGTATTATGTAGAAAATATTTTAGTCTATTGAAAAAAAAAACCTTAAAAATATTAAAATACTATTAAATATTATTAATATAGTGATTAAATCTATATGATCCACGATAATTATAAAACAATAAAACAAAAGAAAAATGTATTAAGAATTGTAATTTAAAAGTAAGTTAGGATATATAGATACCAGTTACAAATTCAAATAAGTAAAATGAAAATTATTTCAACATTAAGTAATGATTAATTCTACGCATAAATAGATAATATTGTCACGTGAACAGATTCATTTCCTTAAATGTATGATTTTATTAATTTTGTGGCAATAATATATTTAACCGCTTAAGTCGTAATTTAAAACTTTTTCAATATAACCATTTTAAAATTATTACCATCTATCTAATTTACGCTTAATAATGTCTTTAAAACTTTTAACATCGGTGAAGTAAGTCAAAAAGCAATGACAAGAACCCAAATATTTAAACCTGAAACTTTTTTAAAATATTACCGCAAAAAATTAGTCTTGATATCATTAGTAATAATAAAATACTCTGTACGAGCAACTGAACTCTTTTAAGATATTGAAATGAAATAAATAAGTAAATAAATAAATAAATTACCGATTAAGAAATAAAAATAAAAATTAAAGAATACTAATTTTTGTGCCCCTTTAAATAAATCTTCTATAAAAAAAATATATCCAAGTTCTAAACCCATATAGAAAAACTATATATCTAATACAAGAACCAAATGACAAAACATTATAAAACCAATAAAATATGAAGCTTTTTCAAATTAGAAGTATTTTCTAAAGTCATTAAAATAATTAAAATTACCCAAAACATAAAGTGCCTATTAAAAATTTTTAAATTTTCTTGGTTTGTGTCTTTAAGCCACCTCCAAATATTTCTGATTGACCAATGCAAGCATATCTTCAAAGGAATACTTATTTTGTAAAGCAAAATAATTGACAAGCAGAAAAATAAAATTGATATTGTTGGCTTTGTGGTTAATTTTGCTTTGCCATCTTTAAAAATTTACTAGATTTGCTGAAAATTCTGCTTATAAGAAAAATACCAGAAGAAAGATATTATAGAAAAGATTGACTAATTTCTTTAATTGATGTTGAAATTTTAAAACTACCATCTTCTTCATCTCCACATGGTGTCGTCGTTGTATGTGAAAGAAAACTTTAAACCAGAATTAATAGCTTAATATCGGTGATTTCACGGATGGAGGTCTGTGCAAACAAAAAGATTAAATAAAGAAAAAAATATCCTATGTAACAAAAATGTTATGATTAAATTGGGCGTAAAAGTTAAAAACAATAATATACATTCAAGAACAATATAGAGAAACTGAACACACACAAATTATTTAGAGAATATAAAGTCGTATAAAACGTTCAAAAATTTAAAAATGCAAATTGAAAATAAAGAATGCACTAACACATTGAATATACGCGGGAAAATATATATAATGAAGAGAATTTTGAAAAATTGAGCTGAACATTTTCTGTTGTATGAAAATGTCTATCTTTATAGTATTATTAATCAATGGTACTAGGTATAATATAAGAGAAAATTATAACCTTTTATTTATTTTTAAGTGAGATAAAATGACAAAATAAATTTGAATCAAATCGCAATTCTATTTTAGAAAAGTCGTATAACAAAACAAAATGGAATATAACCGTTAAACTTAATATAAGCTGTTATATTTTTCAATAGAATATTTGTATACAATAATTGATTATATTAGAACGACTTAAGTTGATGTGAGTTATTATATCATGTGGAATATACAATCTAGCTGATTTAGGTGATATACGAAATTAATTCGATTTTCTTAACTTTGACTTTTAACTCGGGATTTTTGTAGAAAATTGATTTTTACACATAAAACAATACAATATCGCATGGTAACAATGTCTAATTTTTCGCTTAGGTCGACTTAAGTGGATATATATTATTGCCACTGAATTTATGGATAAAACAAATATTTTTTTTTTTCAAATAATTGTAATTTAAAAATTACTTTATTAATTTTAATTGACAATTATTTCACAAACAATGAAAATAAATTTTAAAAAAAATTTAATTTTAAATTCAAATTTTTTTTTGTATTGGAAAACCAATAACAAAACAATATCTACATACATACATATATGTTTCATTCTTCTTGTTGTTTTCTGATGGGCGAGATCGATATTTTGCAAAACAAAGATTTTACCTGGTTGAATTTAATTTTGAAAATACACATAAATATGCGAAAATATCCCTGATCCTAACTAATACAAATTCAAATTGTTGTTTAACGTGAAATAAAAGGTTATATTCAAATTTACTAATTTTCAAAATACAAAATCAGAATGATTAAAAACGTTTTATGTGGATCTACAGTTTTACAATCACTTATCTATTATTTTTATATAAAACAAAATTTAAATGGTATATTTGAATTCAATAATATTATATTCTAAAACAGACACGTATTTATTCGATCAGAAATCAACAAAACGCTTTTCACTCTTCATTATTTCGTTCCAGGACAAAAATGTACAACGATCCGAAAATTTGATCATCTTGGGCATACAAGTAAAAATTTCCAAAGATCATATTTTTAATTGTATAAATTTAAATTTTTCCTAAGCTATACAACTTTTTGAATGTACAAGTTCTCTAATAAAATAACTTCACTCCAGAATATAAGGAAATTATGAAGATAATTTGAAACTAATGTATAAATATTTATTCTCAAAATATAAAGCAAATTTTTTATCATTTTCCTTCATGTTGTCTTTTTTTTTGTACTATTCCTGATTTCTGAAAAGTGGCAAAACTTTCAATTTAATTATTCAAGGATTCAAAAAAAATTATCAGATTTCGTAAATATTAATTTAATTTCCAAACCTAATTTTTATTACAACAAAAAATAAGTGAAAATTTCTTCAAAAAATCTAGCTCCAACCGTATCACTTAAAGGAGATTATGAAATATTCATACTAACTAACATCGCATGACAAAAACTATGGTTCATCTTCTTAACATTTGACAATGATTTATATAACTGTTTGTTAAGAAAACCTTTAAATAAAGTTTGTTTTTAAAGCTAAATCGAATTTCGACAATGAATATATTTTTTAGAATTACTTTCCCTTCAAAATTTCATTAGTTAAAGATGAAAATTTAACTCCAAACATTGTAATTTCGTGACTTTATGCGATCAGTACGGACCTCGAATTAAACTAAATATTTTGTTTTGTCCTACATATATTAGTACAATAAACTGTAATGATAAAAAATAAATATGTACAAATAAAATATATAAAGTTTACGCTCGAATTTCGTATACTGAATGGCTAAAACTAAAATTAAATGTTTTGCTCTTAACATTTTGACATCTACCCCAAGTTTTGTATGGAAAATTTACAGTTCAACTTTTTACCAAATTGCACTTAGTAAATTGACATTTCACAAAATTCACTTATAATATAAGCATTGGAAAAAAAACCTTTAATTACGCTTATACCTTTATTATAAAACCGCTTTAACCTTTAATAAACACAAAAGCAAAAAAGTCTTTTGAAACTAAACAGTTGGCAACTCTATAATTTCAATATCTACTTATAGTAACCGCTCAATGAAATGTAGACTATAAATATACCAAGAATAATATATTTATCTGTCGTTTCCTGACGTTACCTGACAGAACCAAATATATACGCTTTTTACAGAATAAACCACGATATATTGAAACCTAAAATTGTATATATTATATACATTATTAGTATAAATACTTTTCTAAGGGGTTATGTATTTTGCCATCTTTCTGGTAGTAATGCAGTTTTTTATAATAATAAGGACAACCTTGTGACTACAATTTCCGTTCCTAAAAAATGCGATGCAGCACCCAACAAAAAAAATTGAAGTGTACTTAAATGTTTTATGGTTTTGCTGTCTGGCGTTCTTGGATTTAGAACCAAAGCCTTCACATCCGAGTTATCTAAAACGTATATATATTATAATATTTAAAAAAAAAAAAAATTGAAGATCTGGATTCCGATTTGCCAAATGTTTGTTTACCAAATAAGTTTTTAGTGAAGTGAAGTGAAATTTACCAAATGTACTGTACACGGAAAATTTATCTTAACTCAAGGCCCGTACTGACCTTTAAACCTAATTTTCAAAATGCAATTTCCAAATTATACCAATTAAAAAAAATTAAATGAAAAAAATTTCATATTATATATCTATATACAATTTGGATCAGGAACGACCCAGTTCGTGAAATTTATTATGTCGATCTTTCATTTCGCGTTATGCTATTTGACAAAATTCTACTTAACAACACGGTAATTTTACAAATAATAGGTTTATCGTTTCGGTAAATAATAGTTCTTAGAACTTTAGAAAATAATACTTTATTTGTATACTTGTATATATATAGACATATACCGGGTGTTCTAGAGCATGCGTATCAGCTTTTTAAGAAGGGAAGAAGCCGTTATTTTGACGTTTTAAAAAAAATTTATTTAGTAAATCGAGGGTGCTCTATCGATTGATGATATTTTCAACTTCCGGGAAGGACCGGAAAAGAGTTTTTTAAGCTGAAAATTCGCCGAAATTGACCGAAATCGAGATTTTCAAATGGGAAGAGGTATTTTTTTTATGTAAATTCAAGTAATTTTTTAGTTTTTTTTTTAGTTTAAACTTTGTAGGTACCCATAACTGAAATAAAATAATTTTGGTTTACCAAAGAAAATTATGGAGCATTCGATAAAAATGTTCATTATTTTCAAGTTGTTCAAGGGCAAAATCAGTAAATGAACGACGTGTATGGTGGTCTAATGGCTTCAGTTCTTGAGCAAGTTGAATTTTATAAGGATAAAAATCCAAATATTTTCTTATAATTTTTCATGTTGTTGTTTGAGAAAGATTTAATTGTTAAGAACGATATGGAACTGATTAATATTCTCTTGTGTGTGAGCATTTCTTTATCGTACGGATACTCTTGTAACATATAAAGAAAATTAACTTTCAAATTTGTCTACAATACAATGAATTGACTCAATAATGTAGTCTATGAATTCTTTTTAAATTTCTTTCAGCACTGATTTTGATAAAACAATTTAACAATTTCTAAACATTTTTCAAATGTAGGTACATCTTTTCATGATTAAATGGCATAATCTACTGAACAAAATAAATGTCAAAAAATAACGCCAGGTTAACCATTTTAAATTGTATCATCACTATTGGAAAACCCTTTATTACTGGTAATCACAGTAGTCACAGTGTATTATAATTGAGGAATTATCTCTAAAGGAAGACCTTATTATATGCTTGGTATCACAAGCATTCTTAAGATCAAAGAGCAAATATTTGATTTGCTAAAGAAAATTTTTCATCATGAAATTACATAAAATTACTATTTAGAACATATAGAAGTGATATGATAATCACTTAATTTGATTTTTATTTGCTTTTCTTTGTAATCAATACATTTCCATATCATCATCATTACATCGTGATATCACTTGTTCGGTGCAACACATACATTTTAAATTAATAACATAATAGACCTGTACATAATATATAAAAAAATATAATATATAGAATTTCCTTTAAATTCTGAAAATGAAAATTAAATAACACCCAGCCTTACATACCTTATATAAATTAAGAAAAAAAAAATCACAAAATAGGTATGTACATTAAATAATGTATGTACATACTTACTATCAAAAATGTTAATAAATCAATGATGTGCCTATTATGTATTTCGATCGAAATTAATCGTATCGTTCATCGTTATCGTTAAAGTTATTCGATTGTGATCGTTAGTGTCATTATGTATTTCGATGAAAATTTGATCGAAAGTGTTTAAAAATGCTGCCATTGTAAAATTCAAATTTACGATGAAAATGACATATGTTTCATTCTTTAACTGTCAAATTCAAATTATTATACGAAAAAAAAACAAAACAATAATGTTATATTTAAAATTTTTAAGTTGAAAATAAGTTGAAGTGTTTAAATAAAATATAATTATAAAATTATAAGTTTTTATAAATAAAATGATTTGAGCAGAGTTAAATTTTTCAATTTCTGATAGTGCTGAAAAACGCTATCAAATTGCAGAATTAAAAAACAAGCGAACATATATTCGGGATTATTCTAATCCACTAGATTTGGAAGATTATACGTATGTTATCTAAACATAAATTTGATGAGTTATTATCTACATTATTAAAACTATTAAATTAGGACAAAAATTGAAATAGCCAATAAGTAATACGTCGATTCCAAATATAATTAAATTGGTTAGTGTATTAAGATTCTGTGCGGTTTGTACCAAGCAAATGATTTTCAACGTAGGAAATGATTTCCATGTCGGACTAGCACAGCTAATTTTTTTTTGTTCTTAAAGAAGTTTTATATGTATTTGCAAACATTATTTTTATGATTAAAGCAGAATTACTGAAATAATTGGAGCAGTAGATGGAAAGCTTATTCAAATTAAGTCACCGAAGCAAAACGTACAACATTTATGTTATAGTAGAAAGGGATTTTTTTAGCATTAATGCAATTCTGATAAGTTTATACTTTATTGTAATTAGTTTACATTATTATAACAGTTTTTGTTTTTAGATATGTGATCATAATCAGGTAATTGGTTTTGTGAGTGCAAGATATCCTGGTACCTCTTTGGAAAATTTATAATGGTGTCTCATTATTTACACTATAACTTTTCATATTGCAGTCTATTTGTAACAGGCCTTTCATTCCTATGAAAATTTATTTCAATAAAAAATTATTATGTAGAATAAAGTAAAATACCTACTTTCATTTCAACTTTTAAACTTATTTTTGTTTCAAAAAATATCCTAAATATAAAACAAAACACCAAGTGTCCAATATAAATAAAATAATATAATGTCCAATATAAATAAAATATATTTGTATCTCTTTTATTTTATCCTTTCAATTCAAAATTGAAATAATTTGTACAAAATCTCTCTTTCGATGTCTCTTTGGTGGTAAAATTTTACATCGATAAACTTTATCGATTTCGTCGACAATTTCTGAACGATATCGTAATACATAATGGCAATTTTACATTTTGACATTTCGTTCGATCAAATCGTAATCATTATCGAAATACATAATAGGCACCTGAATGTCTTGCCATATTATTAAAATATTTTTATAATAGGGTTCTTATATAATTACATATTGATAAATATAGATATGCATATATATATATCGTCACTTGAAAGCTATTTTGAGCTATATACCATTTTTGAAATTTTCGAGTTGACACCATCTAAATCTACGAGAGACAAAAATCACCAAGATTATTTATTTATTTTCTATATATTATATATATATATATATATAAAATCTAAGCACTTTTGTTTGGGAACGTGTAACTTAATTCACAAGATGTATCATAACCACATTTACATCATAGGTTGCATTAATGCTCCGCTTGGCTTATGTCTATATTTTGGACCGGTATTATGAGTGGTTTGGGTAGCTGCCAATACAACTCCTAGCACTAATCACGAATATTTCAAAAACAAAAGGTGTTACAGGCCTGAAAATTTGTACCCAGACACTCTCTCAAAAATTACTAAACATGCTTTTTGCCGTTTTCTAGAAGTTTAGGTGGGTATATGTCATACAACTTCCAACACCCATCAGAAATATTTCAAAAACCAAAGGTGTTACAGACCTGATAATTGGTACTCATGATGGTTATTTGTTTATTTTATTTTATTTATTATCAAAAGAGCAATTATAGAGCTCATACAGAGTGTATTATAATTATGCATTAATATTTCATGATTCAATGAGTTTTTTTACGAACTGGAAAATAGGTACTATTGGTACATAACATGTTCTAAGATAGATTTAAGATTTTTTTTTTTTTTACATACAGACAAATGAAAAAACAATATGTAAAATCAAATAACACTCGAACAAAGTATTACAAAAATGCCAAATTATAATCTGTGATGAATGCACAATGCCCGATAAATATTTACTAGGAGCATTTAACCGAAGCCTAAAAGATTTAAATGACAACGACAGACTTTTTGGTAGTGCTCTAATTTTATTATCTGATGATTTCAGGCGACGTTACCATTTATTCCGCGTTCAACTTATGCGGATGAAATCAATGCATGTTTAAAATCATGTTTTTTGTGGCGAAGCATCCATAAATTTAAACTTAATACAAACATGCTTGTTACACTTAAAAATGATTTATCTGCTGAAATATTTTCAAAATAATTGCTGGATATTGGGAATGGAAAAATTCCTTTCTAAGAAATTATACAATTGATAAAATTGTCAGCAAATTTGTGCAACATTATTGAATCGAGAAATGCATTGATAGAAAGTGTATTTCCCAGTATAAGCATCAATTATCGTAAAAATCTATGGCTCTTCGAACAAGCGATCTTGGCTGCTAAAAATTTTAATGTTAATGAATCAATTTTAATATACAGGAATCAATACCTGGCGAAATAATTTCGTTGAAATTATTTGAATCATGATGGTAGAAGAAGATCAAGCTGTAAACTATCCAACTGAATTTTTGAATTCACTCGATTTACCATAATTTCCAACAATTATATTGCTTCGGAATCGAAATGCACCAAAACTTTGCAATGAAACAAGATTAATTATTAAAAAAATTATGAGAAATCTTATTGAAGCTACAAAATTGAACGGAAAATTCCAAAGAGAAAATGTTTTATTGCCAAACATTGCAATGATACACAACGATATGCCTTTCCAGTTCAAGCGATTACAGTTTCCCATACGTTTGGCATTTGCGATAACCATCAATAAATCGCAAGGACAAACAATGAACATATGCGGAGCGGATCTAGAAAATCCGTGTTTTTCTCATGGTCAATTATATGTTGGGTGTTCCCGAGTTAGAAAACCATTACATCTTTTGGTTCATGCACATGAGGATATCCCCAACAATATTGTTCATGATTTAGCATTAAGATGTGAAAAATAAATATTTTAAAATATGAAGATAATTCCATTTATTTGTTATTAAAGTTTTACACTAAATCAGAATCTTCGAGTCAGTATTTTCGCCGGACGCCGGTGTGCCGGGTTGGCTAGTATTTCAATATGAATTTAAAAAAAAAAACTATTTTAAAATTATTGAATGAAATTAATTGATCAATAATTAATTTTAAACAAATAAAAAATAATACCTAAATATCAATTATTGTACATCTCAAATGACAGTGAATGCAAATAAAAATAATGCCAATACAAGAATAATTTTTTTAATAGGCTTCTGTGCACGATGTATCTTTACTTATGTTACATATAAAAAAAAAAACATTTGATATTCTCTTACAAGCCTATTACACATCAATTTAATCATCATGTTAATTGTCAATTACTACACCATTTAAATTAATAAGCTATTAAACGTCCATGTTGATCTATCAATTTCGTATCCATTTAATTTTGTTTTTCCACGTAAGTTTATAAATTTTTTTATTTATACATATCTATTCTTAAATACCAACTGAATTCTTTTTTGACATGACTTATGGTGAATTCGTTTCTCGAAAACAATTCTGCATTTTTAAAGTGGGAAATACATGTGCAGAATTCTCATGCATCGCGTGCATGCAGATATGCATGCATATCTGAGTACCAGACACATGTGCATATTTTATTTGTCACAAATTGTTTTGTTTTGAAATAATGTAGATAATTGCCGCCAATTAGATGTACACATACAATTTGCTTGTATAGTAATAAAATACAAAATAAAATAATTTTTGAAAAATTGTAAAGTTAAAAGTTATTAAAAGTGTTTAATAAAAGTTTTAATTTAATAATTTTTGAAAACATTTTAATCACATATTGTTTTATCTGTCACTGATTTAACAAAATATAATTATATGAATAAATTAATGCTAGTTTGTTGTGCATATATTTTGTCATATCTAAATATTTTAAAAATTTATGATGAATATTGCAACCAAAAAGAAAGAAAATCTAGACTATGGACTAGGCAAATTTTTATTCATTTCAAATTAATTAGTTTTTCTTCCATTGACTAATTTAAAATAAATTTTTACGAAATTGGTTATAACCTATTTACCACAAAAATCAATAATAAATATGTAAATATTAAATAACTTTTATGACGTTTGTCATTATTTTTTTATTAGAGTGAGTAAAATGACAATTTTTACAATCCATCGTGTTGGTAGCTCTGCCGCTACACAGCTAAAATTAGAAATAGAAATATCTTGCATCAAAACGCACTGCGTGCAGAATTACATGTAATTGGTTCATATAAAACCATACATTCTAATTTATTTTTGCTGTGATGCATGCATAGTTCTGCACATGTATTTCAGGCATAAATGCAACATTTTACAGGCAAAACACAGAATTCTACACTTTTCGAATTCTTCACGTTTCACAAACGAACAAAAATAATTCTACATTTTTTTTATGTTTCCTACACTTACTTTTCCATCTAGTTTTGTTTTTATTAATAAAAACCTCTTTATCAGATAGAAATGAAGAAGTATCCAAAAGCAATTATTATTGCATTCTTTTACACATTTTTATTTACGTTTTACTTGTCCCTTGTCTATTTCAAATAATGACGTTTGATATTTTTTTGATTTTTTTAAATTTTTTTATTATGTTGTCTGATTGTGCAGGTCTAAAATGCAGGCAGAGCTATCAAAAATTTAATGTCAGAAAATACCGAATTTAAATGCAGAATTTTTTAGAAACGAATACGAACTTTGTTCCAGGTCAACATTTTTTCAAGAAAAAAACACAAATAATAAAAAACATGCAGAATGTGGCCCAAATATTTATAAATTCACCATTAAGAAACTTCAAAAAATTGTCTGAACATTCCCAAAATATGAAAAAAAAAAGGCATTCTCTAAACTCAGATGGGTTTGATACTAGATTGATACTAGAATAGAACTATAATCAATTAATTTCTCACTGTTCTCTCATCAATTAGTTGTTCACCAGTAATTCCCCAGTATTGATGAAATCATTGATGTGTTTTAAAATATGCACCATAGTTTTTTATAAAGAGAGAAAAATAATCAATGAATAGGTAGATAGGTAGTAGTGGCTGCCGACAGTACGCCGACACACTTAGACCGGTAAGGTCCATTGTGATACCACGGGAATCAATGAATAAATACATAATAAATAATTGCTATTATTTATTTGTTGCTAAATGCTTATGTGTGTACTGTGTAGTGTAGTCGTGGTATAATACAACTAATAATCAAAATTCCCATTTTCAAACCCCGAATTGCTTCATTAATTTTTTCTTTACCGTTTCTGTAACTAATTTCTTTGTATATGTGAAATCATTACAAGAACTTATTATATTGTATATTAAAATGTAGGTTGATTATCATGTCTATTAAAATTCATCATATTAAATTGAAATTGTTGGAACGTTTGAATTTAAGAGAAATTGCATCTTAAATTTTGTTGTAAATTAACAAATCCTAAGAAAATTTTAAATTAAAGTTTAAATTGAATTAAAGCAATAGACTTACATCTCAAAATTGATGAATTAAAATAAACATTTTTATTTCACTATTTCGGAAATTTTCAATGTATCTTTTTTTATGACTTTTAATAATTTTTGAACATGCATCTTCGTTTCAAAAAAATTGTGTATAATTTAAAATAGTGTTCCGACGATGTTATATATATGTAGGTACCTACAGGGTAGTACGTTCCAACATAAAAAATTTAGTGGGCGAGACTTTGGAATATTTTAGTGAAAAACCTATTCTAGACAAGGCGAGATGAGTATATTTAAAAATATAACCAGAGCGGCTATACGAAGTTTATGAAAATCGGATCGAAAAAGTAATGCCTACTAACATCATGATAGCTTCAAAGATATGCATGCTTAACTCTGTTTTGTTTTAAGAATTAGTATACCTAACTAACGGTATTCTTTGGACGATCATCAGACAACGGTTAATGACAACCCAAACTTAACATTTTTGTATAAAAAACTGAATTTTTTGCAAAAAAAACGTTGACTATTTTGTCAAAAATTTTTATATTAATTATTTTTAATGTATTAAAATATTCTCTACATTAAACTACATACACATTTTCATATAAGATCTTTCGCTTCTCAGGTGAAAATATATCTTATATTTGGGGGCTTGGGTTTACATAAGAAAAATAAAAACTGAAAGTTGATATTGCAACAATTTTATTTTATTATTCAAAATTAGTCAAAATTACGGAAATTATTGAAGTTACAGAAAATTAAATAAGATCTTACAGATAGTATTTTTAACCCCTTCGCCAATTTTTAGTTGTTTTGTGCAACTATAAATTGCTTAGTTCTTAGAAGAAAGTGCTCATTATGGATAAATAATTCAACAAGAAAGATTTAAGAAGAAATTCAAACCAAAAAGCGTAAACCCATTTACTTACTTGTTGAGCGCTACAGACGTTGAAGGTTCTAGGCCTGACGCAAAATTGTCCTTCACTGACTTCTGTCATGAGCGGAATCTCTCCAACTGGTAATTTAAAGTTTTTTCATATCTGCCGACACTTCGATCTCTCCATCGAAGGTGTAATCTCCCTCGACGACACGTTCCTCGGGGCTTGGATTCGAAAAATTTCCTAGCTGGAGCATTTTTATCCACATGATCTACATGGCGTAGCCTATGGAGACATCTTATTCTGACTTTTTTTGGCTAGGTTCATGTCGTTGAACAGCTAGTATAGTTATACAAACAAAACCCCTTCGTCAGACACAGGACCATAAATGCGACGAAGAATTTTTCTCTCAATGATACCAAGTGTATGCCCGCTTGATTTTGATAATGTCTACGACTCGGAATCATATAGCAGTAGCGGAAGGATGAGCGTTTTGTATAATAGTGCCTTGGTATTATGAGATAAGAGCTTTGAACCCAGTTGTTTGGACAAGCCGAAGTAGCCACGGTTTGCAAGGGTATTTATTCACCTTATTTCAACGTCGATGTTATTCGTGGAATTGATGTTGTTGCCAAGGTAGATAAGCTTCTGAAATATCTCAAAATTATATGAGCGGACAGTGATGTTGTGTTGTGTCTATATGATGTTGTGAGGACATTTTATTTGTCCACAGCGTATATTTCGTTTTATTCTTATTTATGAGAAGACGCCTTTCCTCTTCAATCCATGCAAAGACATCGATGACTGCTCGTCGTGAAAGAAGCGTAAAATAATGTCAAAATTAAGTGATGGTGAAAAAAGCTTTGTAATCGTTTTATGAAAGAAAGGGCTGCCAAAATGTGATATTGGTTAGAAAACAGAACGTGGGAGATCATCTGTTGTGATCTCATTAAAAGAAAATCTGAAATTACTGGGAATACCAGAATAGTGTAAAGGATCGGGTAGACCACGAAAGGGTTCAGTAGTGGCAGATAAATTTCTGGTACTTTGTTCCAAACGAAATAGATTTAGAACATTCACAAAACTGGGAGCAGACATTGTCAGAGCAAGAGGAACCATAATATCAAGATCGCTCGAAGAAGGCTACTATTTATAAGCAGGTTTTGTAGCACATCGATCAATACTAAAAAATACTAAAAAATCCTCAACACTAAAAAAGCATATTCTATAGGCAATTTTAAAACTTACTCGGTTTCATTAGGCGGAGTAACACTCGAACTGGACTAAAGAAATGTGGAGTCCCTTGGTGTTTTTTGACAAGTCCAAATTCAAGCTTTATTTCGGAGATTGGAGACTACTGGTGCGTCGAAAATGCGGAAAACGTCTTGATGGTGTTTGTATTTAAGATGTACCTAACAAAATCGAAGGTCTAACGACATAGAAGTTGTGTATGGTGAAAATGTATAGAATTTTTATATAATTAATAAAAAAAATAATACAAAAAAAACATGAAGGTGATCTTTTCCATAATCTGTTTTTTCATATCAAAGTTTTAAGTTTAGGTAGCAATATTACTCGAAAACAGTAAGTCTGTGTCTGATATTTCAATAAATATACCATTAGTTAGATACATCATTTCTGAATTAAAATTTTGAAGAACGCATTGCTCAAGCTTGCATATCTTTGTAGCTGTAGTGGATATTTGTTAGGCATTATATTTCCAAACCAATTTTCTTCAACCTCTTAAACTATGGATAGCCCAAGTTAAATTACAAAATAAACGACATAGCCATCATAACATCTATAACTATTTGTTCCTAAAATGTTCCGATGAATAACCCCTTAAAAGATTTTTATTTCGAAACATACCACCCTGTATATATAGTACACATATATGTACATACAAATAATTGGAAATAAAATATATTATAAAATTTTCTCAAATATTATATAAATATAATATATTTAGATAAGATATTCATTTTCGTGTTTACAATGTCCAAATATTTATGCCCAAATGGATGAAAAAACTGGAGAAGCTTATATGGTATCAAAAGCAATTCCATTACCAGCTCTAAATGTAAGAAATGTCATATAAAAAAAAAGTATTATAATGATAAATTCCTATCGACTTTATAAATGTGTTAGCAAAATGCATGATTATTGAATGTCTATTACAATAATAGTATATATTTAGCATGTATGTTTATAAATTGGGTATAGTTAATACATAATATATATATATATGTTTTAAACTCTTTAAAAATTCAATTAATATTTTTATATAACATTTTTTTACAAATTTATTTTTTTATTAAAATTTAATAATTGAATATAAAAACAAAATAAAATGTATATAAAAATTATATGATAAAAATAAATAATTTATTTTAAAGCATTGCCAAAATTTGGGATAGAAAGTACATAATAATTATTATATATTTTTATTTACTACAATTTTCAGTGTTAATTAGAAACTTTAAATTACTATCATAAATCTTACATAAATGTTTGTTTAAAATCAAAAATGATAGAAAAAACTTATGGTAACATACCTACTTCTATTACCTACGTGTTATACAAGTATGTCAGTACTCCTACTTGTTTCTGTTTTAATTTAATTCACATAATATAAAAATACTTTTATTTTATATTTTTTTATAATTCTTTTATTATTTATGTTTTTAGTTTTTATTGCATGTTATATTTGTTTTTTTGTGATTTTAGATAAAATATTCATTTTGGCCATATCAAAAATCTCAAGAACAAATCAAAATAATACAAACAAGATTAGGTGATCCTAATTGGAGGCCTAATCCATTATGTGTAGCTAATGTGAGTGCTCATTCATTTTAAAAAATACTTCTTTTTTTTTTAATTTTATAATTTTTAAATATTAAATAATTTTATATTTTATTTATTGTCACAATATTTAATTGGTATTCAATATTGGATGTAAATAATATATTGAATTATTATCACTGGTGAAATGTAAATTTAATGAAATTGCTTTTTTTTTGTTATTGTTATTATTTTGTTATTATATTCAAAGATTCATAATAATTTCGTTGTTATGATTGGGACAAATAACTTTATAGAAACGTTCAGTTCAACGATTTTCCATAATTAACTACTTCAGCATAACCTAACTTAGATTAGATTAGATTATATATATATATAACGGGTATAGGAGGGTGATCTCACTATCTTTGCAGCCACAAGTTGACTTATTGTGGTTATATAATATAATAATTGATACAATTTGATCGTAAATTACTATCCATTTTTCTTTAAGTTATTCATTCGATTTTATTTAATTTGAATAACACTTAGATTGTCTGTATTAATGATGTATATCATTGGCCTATTTCATATCTATGGCCTCAAGTTTTTCTGTCACATATGAATGACAGTAGTTTGGAAGCGTCATTTCCCGGAGGAGTTTCTTGTCACAGACTATTGCAATGTTTTAACCGATCCAGACTATTTTGATCTTTTTTTTGTTTTTGTAATTGCAAAAACGAAACTGATAAAATTTTAAATCTGTTAAAACGGCGCAATGTGTATATCTCGAAACAGAGTATACAAAATATAATCATTTTAACAAATACATTTTGTATCCCATTCCCCTCCATGATTGGATACAAATCCCCTGTATATATTTACAGTAAATAGTTCAAATATATTACCTGCGTATATAAATAATGCGTTCGCATGCTAATTAATAATTATGATATATTATTTATGTGACCTGTTTAGTTACACTAAAATCATACATGAGCTTATGAACACTATATTATATACTTAAAATTATCTCTTTGTGTATTTTTGAAAAATGTCCTTTAACCTACCGAAAAAAAATCCATTAAAATTATTAGATACAAATATACTTTGATAACAACTACAATACATTTTAATTTAAGTATGCTATTTGCGTAGATCGCCGTAGAGTTTAAACCAAAGAGTGAAGTAAATATGCGAGCCAGTTAAAGTTGTTGCAAATTCAAAAAATTAGGGAGCTATGCCTTATTTGTTATTATGCAGTTATAACTCACTTCACGGACCATAATACTCTAAGGAAGTTTTAATCCGGAGAGTTATGACACGTCACCATTGTATCGTAGTAAATGAAAGTATGTCGGTAAATGTAACTGTTGTATGTGTTCTATATCTATGACCTACATCAATTCAAGACGAACATTAACACCTTCGTTCGTAATTGTCCTCCTTCCGTTCTACCTTCCTCCTCTCCCACCCTATTCAGACGCACCAATAAAAAGTCCCCACCTAGTGTTTTGGCTATATATAAAAAAATATATATATATATTTTAATTTATTCATTTAACTTAACTATAATATATGTATTATTAGTATAATGTGACTGCT
This sequence comes from Argyra leucocephala, assembly GCA_963942445.1. Taxonomy (NCBI): domain Eukaryota; kingdom Metazoa; phylum Arthropoda; class Insecta; order Diptera; family Dolichopodidae; genus Argyra; species Argyra leucocephala. The sequence continues at coordinate 46,885,306 of OZ012679.1, read as the reverse complement.
AATTTCCTGAAAGAGGGTATTATCTATAATTATAATTGAGAAGCATTTAAGGACCTGCGCAGTTCATTTATTTCGCTTCTTCTTAATGAACTCTTAATATGTAAATAAGTTGTATATACGACCGAAATGCGCATACGGGTCAAAAATATTTCTATTTGGTTTTATTATATTTGGTATTATATTCAAACTTTCAAATAAAATATAGCCATTTTGTGTCATTCAACATCTTATTATTTTTATACATAATTAAAGGAAATTTATTCTATTAATTTTTTTAAGTAACTGTCTCAAATTATTGTTTTCTAACAGTGAAAACAGTCGAATATTTTCCTTTTAATTTTACTGATATGCTTATCATACAGATACTACGGTCTTTTCCGAAAGTTGAAAATGCCACCAATCGATAGAGCACCCTTGATTTAGTTAACAAACTTTTTTCTAAATTTTAAAATAATGGCTCCTTCCCTTCTTAAAAAGCTGATACGCATGGTCTGGACCACCCGGTATATTCAAATATCCATGCATAATATTTGGTAACTAAGGTTTCAGACAGTAAAACAAACTTAGTGTATGCAAGATATATAATCATTAATCAATAATCATTTATTCATATACATACATATATTTGAAAAAAATTTAATAATTTCTAATTGCGTTTTTAATTAATATTTATAACAATTATTGGCTTAAATTTGCTTTCTATAATTAATTAATTATATAATTATTATCGTTTGATGGAAATTCCAAAAAAATTTTATGTTGCAATTTTTTTTTTTGGATAAAAGCTTAGAAGTAAATTTTACTTTTTTTTAGTGTTTAAACAATTTTAAATGGTGTTAAATATTATATTTTTAATTACAGGGGGTGGGGTGTGATACTTTAATGTGATTTAAGGCACACTTTGAAGAATTGTAATTTGTAAAAATTATTTATTTTCAAACATCTTGACTTTTATTTTATATTTACATTTTATATAAATATATTTTAAAGTTATTTCTGAGTCTTTAAGACCTTCTATATTTATTACTTTAATATTTTAATCTGTTTTTTTTTTCTTATACAAAATAATATTTTAACAATATGCACGATCAATTTTGAAGAAAATATTTTAGCATACTTATTAAAAACTAAATATAAACTTAAATTTATTACAAATTTAACAAAGTCGACAAAAAAACCAAAATTTTCTGTCGAAGTTATTTCATTTTCTATTTCTAATTTATTTCATTCGAACTTATTTCGTAGCTTCACGATTTAACTTTTTATCATTTATTTCTATTTTTGTTATTGCTTTTATTTCGATGGTAGTTATTGTTATCAATGTTATAAGTGTCATTTGAAACTGACAGTGTAAATTTTCTTTTGTTTTCATTTTTATTATTGCAATTTATAAATTTAAAATATCCTGTTATAAGGATGTTAAAATATCCTGTAATATGTACATGTAATATAATATAACAAAATCAATTAAAAATATTTTTTTCTTAATACATTTATATATATATATTTTTTTTAATAATGATTATTAATATGCTACCATATTTACATATAGACAATGGTCAGTCATGGTCGTGTTGAATTATTAGCGCATCCATTATCACAAAAATATTTACAAATGAAATGGAATTCATATGGAAAATATTTTCATTTAGCAAATTTATTATTTTATTCAATATTTTTAATATTTGTAACAGTTTTTTCATCATTAATGATGTCAAATATTGAAGTATTTTATAAAAATAATAATACACAAATATGTGAGCAAAGACGTTTGCATAGAAAGTAAGTTTTTAATTAATTATTATATACTTAGAAATTAATTTTTTTTTATTATTTTTATTAAAAAAAATTTTTTCAATAATAATTAAATTTTTTATATAAATATTTGTAGGAATCAATCCCTATCAATAAATGATTGTTTTCTATATGAATTTTGGGAACTGTAATGCACCCCAAATTATATACACCAGGCTATTCAATACTTGAATTGATTTATATAATTTTGAATGATAAATATATAGATGGTGTTTAAGTCGAATTATAAATTTTTTTGGGTTTAAAATCTATCTTAATTTATTCCATTATTTGGAATTTGGAATTTTTTTTTTAAATATTTATCGTCTTAAATTTGTCTTACTTGTAGGTATAGGTATACTTATAATATCATTCAATCTATTAAATATGTTCTGAATTTTGATTAATCAAATCACTATAATACCACATAGATGATATTTTATAAGTTGATATTGATAGTGGCTGTGATAAAAAGTAAAAGCGATCAGAAAATAGAAATGTTGCTGAATTGTCTAAGCGACATGTAAAAATATAAAATCCCAGTAACACCATATGCATATGCTTATAACAAAAAAAAAAACAAATAATCTTATGACATGACAACTAGGTATATGAAATTATAGTTGTGTAAAAAGAGAAAATGTATATAATATTTTGTATGCTGGTGAAGTGACTGGTGAGGTGACGGTGACAACTAATTTGTTGTCACTATCAATTTAACAAAAATGGTCAATATCAAAGTGATAAAAACCCTTAAAACCTTATAAAATTACAAAAAAGAATTTTTGATTATCACCTTAAAAAAAAATAAAAATCAAATAAATTGTAAATCCGACCAGATCCTTTTATGAATTTTGATATTACGAGTTTTGTCAAATATGGATTTTGACATTATAAATTTTACAAAATATCAATTTGAATCTAAGCAGGCTTTACACGGTACAATATTGCATCAATTTCGATTGAAGCAATATTGTTGCAATATTGCATGACAGCATTTAAATGAAACAGTTTTCATACAATATTGGTACAATATTGTTTTAAAAGCATATACATACACAATACCATTTATAATAAACAATTTTTTAGTCAATGAGATTTTCTTGAACATGTCTGATTTAGTTGAGCAGAAAAAATTTATATTATTATGTAGTGTGTTGCTAACGACAGAAATTGATGCAATATTTATGTATGCGTCTACATGAAGCAATATTGTTACAATATTGTGAAATTTAGGATCAAGACCATACAATCATACAATAATTTAATATTGGTTCGAAATTTATAAAGTAAAATTGTTAATTTCAGAATCTATGAAATCAAAATCCATTATTTATAAAATTTGTAAGACCTTAAAGGCCTTAAACTGTACAATATTGTATCAATATTGTATCAATATTGAATAGCAATTGTTGCGTGTAAATGCTTTCATTCAATATTGGTACAATATATACAACAAGCCTGTCTTACAAATTTTATAAATTATGGATTTTGATTTCATAAATTTCTGGAATTATGCAATTTGACTTTATAAATTTCGAATTGACGGGTTTTATGTTCAACCCGTTACACTCACTATGCAACACTCTTCTTTTCAAAGTTTACTAATATTTATTACCAAATTTGTATTTTATTTACAAATATAAATATATTTATATTAAATATATTAAATGATTTAAAAAAGCGAAAGAAATAATTTAGTAAAAAAAAAAATAAATAAACTTTTTTTATTTTATTTGAATAATTTTTACTTTTTAAATGAAATTTAAATTATACCATTGATTAATAATACTATAAAGATAGACATTTTCATACAACAGAAAATGTTCAGCTCACTTTTTCCAAATTCTCTTCATTATATATATTTTCTGGGGTATATTCAATGTGTTGGTGCATTTTCTATATTCAATTTGAATTTTTAAATTTTTGAGCGTTTTATACGACTTTATTCTCTAAATAATTTGTATGTGTTTAGTTTCTCTATACTGTTCTTGAATATTTTTGTTTTTAACTTTTTGTTATTTGAATTTGTATAGGTAATTTGAATTTTTTTTTAATTGATAGGTACAAAAATTTCAAATTGGATTGCATTTTTATCGAGTAGTCTTTTAAGAATATTTTTTTTTTATTTTTCTCTCAATATACATTGTAATAAAAGGATTTTTATAATTGTTGATATTGTGCATGTATATTATTTGTAATAATAAATTATAAAATTATAATATAATTTTATAATGTTTAAGAAACGCAAATATTTTTCTTGTTTTAATTGAATAATTTTCAAAAATAAAACAATTTCAAAAAATTCAAATAATAGTGAACATTCATCCACGTAATGATTTCTAATATATATTCATACATACATATACATATATGTATAAATTTACAAATAGAATCAAATTTTTGTTAAAGTTGTTTCAAATACAATTCTGAAATTTAAATTCAATTCAAATCGGTTTTTAGGTACATACGTACTTACATATATACCTACGTTCAATTATTTCATCTATAATATTTCATTATGAATAGCTATTTAAATTTCGTTTTCAAATTTTGTGTTAATTTTTTAAAAATAGTATAACCCACATGTATGGCAGTTTGACACTTTTTATGTGCAAAATCCAGCAAAATATCTAATTGCTAATTCTTCAAAATTACTAAATGATTTACTATGTGATTGAACTGTATTTGAAGTTGAAGCTAAAACATTTTCCTTCTCATTTCTTCAGGACAATTTTCAATAATAAAATCTTCATGAGCCAAATCATTGGCATCAATGTCCAAATAATTGTTGTGATCTGTTTCACAATTTGAGGATGTATTTTCGTTATAAATACTCGCCTCGTCTTAGCAAAAATATTCCCAATTTGTTGTGCAGATGGATTTCTGCAATAATCACCAGCAGATCTTATATGAGAAAACATATTTTCTAACGGATCTTGGTTCAGTCTGCGCGTCATCAAGAAATTAATATTCTATCAATTTGATCTTTCGATAAAGATAATACAGCAGTTATTGTTTGGGTCATTCCATTAATGGAAACATTGTTTTTGGTACTTTTAATTTTTGATTTTTAAGATATTCTAGCCTTTCCTCTAAGAATTTTTAACGGTTGTGAATTCAAAAATTTTAATTTTTTGTGTTAAAATTTGAAGAATTTGAGCAATCAATTAACTAGTAAAACTCTTCAAACAAAATCAACAGTCAGATTGGCTTCATTACTCAATAAATTAAAAAAAATTCGATCAGTGTTATTTATTGCTTTTATGGCTGCATATGTACTATGACTAAATAATTGAAAAGCTGATTTTACTGACATTTTTTCAAATGTGTTAGAATTAATATGGGTGCTACGAACTTTATGTAAAATTGTTGAAAGCTAATAATATCATTATTCCAGTTTTCAAAATCGGGTTTTATAAAAGAATTTCTGACAGATTTTATAAGATGCCATATCAAACTAAGCATAAATTTTATTTCCATTCCAATCATAAAAAAAGAGTCTACCTTATTGACACCAAGTAATTCATAAGTATTTCGATTTGTACTGCATTAGTCACAAGCAGGTGCAATAGTTTTAGAACCAATCTTTGTTAGCTCCTTAAGATATTTTAGTAGTAAATTGATAAAAAAATGAAAGGTTTCAAGCTTTAATTATCTTAAAAATAAATTGTGTGCTTACTGCAACAAAAAAGCATATTAAATATACTTTTCAATTTACTCTACCGTTAAGATTTTTTATAAATTTTACAAAAATTAATGATGAGTTTTTCAAATATTTTAAAATTCTGTTATAATTTTAAAATCCATGCGTACATACATAACCACATATTGAAAAAACCAAAAAGAAAGCCTTTTAAAAATAAAAATTTGATTCCATTTGTAAATTTATACATATACGTATATGTATGTATGAATATATATTAGAAATCATTACGTGGATGAATGTTCACTATTATTTGAATTTTTTGAAATTGTTTTATTTTTGAAAATTATTCAATTAAAACAAGAAAAATATTTTCGTTTCCTAAACATTATAAAATTATATTATAATTTTATAATTTATTATTACAAATAATATGCATGCACAATATCAACAATTATAAAAATCCTTTTATTACAATGTATATTGAGAGAAAAATAAACAAAAAAAATATTCTTAAAAGACTACTCGATAAAAATGCTATCCAATTTGAAATTTTTGAACCTATCAATTAAAAAAAAATTCAAATTACCTATACAAATTCAAATAACAAAAAGTTAAAAACAAAAATATTCAAGAACAGTATAGAGAAACTAAACACATACAAATTATTTAGAGAATAAAGTCGTATAAAACGCTCAAAAATTTAAAAATTCAAATTGAATATAGAAAATGCACCAACACATTGAATATACCCCAGAAAATATATATAATGAAGAGAATTTGGAAAAATTGAGCTGAACATTTTCTGTTGTATGAAAATGTCTATCTTTATAGTATTATTAATCAATGATTATACATAAATAACTATTTTTTCTATTTTTTTTCTCTATTTATTTATTTATTTCAAAAGTAGTTTACTGGCAAATTCTACACCACCAAATCTAAATTCAATTGCACCAGAAGAAAAATGTATCATTGAACAGGAACGTATGAATCGTACATCAGCATTATTTATAAGTGGAATTGTTGTTATAATTTATATTGTTTTAAGTTCAATAAGAGAATTGGTACAAGTCTATCAACAAAAAATTCATTACTTACTTGAAATTGGAAATTTAATGTCATGGTTATTATATATATCAGCTTTAATAATGGTATCACCAATTTTAACTAAAAATGGTGAAATTTTTAATATACATTATTCGGCAGCATCAATAACAATATTTTTTTCATGGTTTCGTTTATTATTATTTTTACAACGATTTGATCAGGTAAATAATTTTCTGTATATGTATATATACATAATATTTATATATATATATATATATATTATTATATAAATATTAATATTATTATACAGGGTGGTCCGGTTCAGAGCAAAAATATTTTAAGGAGGATTCCTTGTAGTATTTTAGAAAAAAAATTGTTTTAGACGAGGGGTCTATCTTTAAATTTAGCCTAGCCTACAAAGGTTAAAGAAAATCGGATTAGAAAAATTATGTCTAAATAATATCAACTACAGCTCCGAAGGAATTGAAACTAGAGCAATATCATCTTTATAACTTGTCTTTTATAACTTGTTTAACATATTATCAGCGTTCGTTTTTATCATCACTGCCACTATAAATAACAACAATTTAAATTAATTTTTCAGAAATTAATCTATAATTATAATTGACAAGCATTTAGGGACCTGCGCAGTAGACACCTTTTCATTTTATTTCGATTCTCCTATTCTTTAATGAACTTCTAATATAATATATAAGTTGTACATAAAACAAAAATGCACACACAGTTGAACATTTTTTACTCATATGATTTTATTATTCAGCAAATATATAATTATGTATAGTGAGTTCTTATCAAAATAAAAAACAGAAACAAATAAGTTATTATATATAAATACTTGCAGTGAATACAATGTACATTGTACATATGTCAAATAAAAACAAATACATACATCTTAAATAAAAAATATAAAAACAACAAAAAAACATATCACTTGAATTCTTCATTTTTATCTTTATCTTTTATTTTTTTTTATCTATTTATGTGTCCTGAATAAAACTTACTAACCACAAAACTTTATTAAACACGAGTGGTCTCTGCTATATCGTGCGAAGTCTATGTCAGTACGTAAATTACTGTGTTTTTAAAAACTTTAAATTTGACTTCAACTTGAAATATAATTACTCAACACGGGCCCCTAGTACAATATTTAGTTGAATTAAATAAAACACTTATTTTTGTTTCAGTAATTAAGCAAAGAAAGAAATAAAATTAATTTTTCAATCAAATTGGAATACAAAACATGATATTATAGTAGAGTGGTTATTTGTAAAATAACTGCAATATAAAAAATGGTTAATAACTTTTTCTAATTTTAAGTGTAGATATTTTATTTATGGTTCGAGCCCGATTGAATTCCAACAATTTTTTTTTAACTAAAATTTTATTTAAGTGTCGTTAAACAATGAAAAACAAAAAATAATAAAAATACTTCAATTTTAATAAAATAAAAATAATAAATAACAAAAAAACGATAATTTCTTAATGAACTAGATAACAATAACAAAATAAAATAATGCATATGTCCTGATCTTTATTTTCATTTATGTTATCCCAATGTAATGTGTGGTAAAAATAACCTAAAAAATATTTTGCTTTCATCGGAAGACCTTTCTGTTGAAACTTTAGAATAAAATCTTACCAATAATATAAGAATTAAGATCCTGATCATACAAATAAAATAAAATAATACATATCCTTCCTCCTAACCTAATACAAACTAAAACCAAAAACATTTACAAACACTACACAAAAATTTTTTTATTTGCATTTGCGATTGGGAAGATCGCATAACGCTTAAATACAACTCGATAAAGTAATGAGTTACATTTTAAGAACGACCTGTACCCTTTTAAAAATTCTAGTCGCTTTAACTGAATAATGCATTAAAAATACATTAAATTAAAACAACAATTTAACTAAACCGAGTATCAACAAGGTTTGTAATTTTCCTTACTCATTAGTTTAAGGCACATAAATTTTATAACAACTATCTGCATAAATATACTATAGCTGTGTAAATTATTGCTGTGAATCATAAATATGAAATTGAAAACGAAAATATTGTTATAATCTATAAAAAAATAAACTTAATAGAAATTTTCTCGATTCCAAAGGTTTCATTAAATTTTTGCAATAATTGTTGTCCAAGCTAATAATATTAAATGACAAAAAGAAATCTGTTATACAAAATATAAATAAACTCATAGCAATTTCAAAATTTTTCATTTCATTGTACATACTTATTTATTAGTTACCATTTTTAACACAGTGGTTGTTGTCCATGATAATAATCAAATAAAAAAGAATTGAGTTAATGGAAGAAAGGCAAAGGATTGAAATGATTGTACAATTATATATATACAAATGTATTGATAATAATAATATCAGAGACTATAATAGAGACGTCGAATTGCGAACAAAATATCATGTATTTTTTTTTTTCTAAGTATCAGTTTTCAAAATTAAAAAACTGATACTTGTCCAAGGATTTCTACCAATTTATTAAAAGGTAGTTGTCCATGTTGAAAAATAAGATAATTGTAGCCTGTACAAATTTAAGTAAAATATTTTTAGCTTATACCATTTACACCACTTATACCATTTATACTACTTATACATATTATTGGCTATTATTATTCATTATTCTTATAAAATCTTGTGTATATGAATGAATATGTGTGTTTAATTTGAATGATAGTTCAGATTGCAATGTTAATGAATATTAAAAAAAAAAAATATATTATATTGATTGAATATAATAAGGTAACCAGGGTACATTAATTTTCTTAATTTATTTCTAAAGTTAGAATACGTTTTTAGTGTAGATGAATTAAATTTTCCTTTTTATTTCAAGTTATAAAGGTACATATATTTCAGAAAAAGAAGAGGTCCGGGCCCCAAATGTCAGGACCGAAAACCTTGATTTTTTTGTTTATTTGTCATCAGTGCAAATATATGGTCTTTGATCCAAACTTCCGCACATTCGGACCTATCGAAAAAAAAATTTTAAAATTATTTATAATAATTATTAAAAACCTTTTTTCAGAAAAATACAATTTAAACACAGGATATAGGGTTTCGGCACCAATTCCTGGGACCCCGCACCTACTGTCTTCATCGCATTTAAGAGCCATTGTACTCATGACCAAAAAAAATCAAAGTCTTCAGTCATTTCATTTCAGTCATTCAGACATTTGGGGCGCCGGACCTCTTGTTTGTATCGTGCTTATGACCCATTGTACAAAAGACATGTTGAAGAAAAACAAAAAAAAAATTTTTCAAGTGCTTTGTGAGACGGTACCCGGACCTATTTTTGCTGGAGGCTGCTCAATTTCTTGACTTGGCACTTTCAACCAGTCACCTTTAGAAGATGTAGTTCTGATGCCCGTTGATTGATAAAAACTTGCTACATGAATCCTGTATTACTACATATTCAGTCAAATGAAATGCAAACAAATTAAAATGCAGGCAAATCGCAAGAAAACAGGATAATGATACTACGGGCAAATGAAACACAGGTTATGACACGCTCCCAAGTATTTTTGGTCAAAAGTATTTTTTTTTTAAATTAAAAAATTATAAACTTTTTAATATACGAAAAACCGAATGTTATAAACGTAATGGGAGAAAAAATACCTTACAACAAAATTTCTTAACTCTGTACAAAAATTCATTTTATTTGGATTCAAAATCAAAAAACATTCTTAATTCAAATTGATTGTAACTCAACCATAAAAAATCAAATTATATACATATATATTATTTATATGAATATATAAAATTATTTTTCGTATTTTGTTTTTAATTCCATTCTTAGCTTGCTTTGAATTTTGAAAATTTTAATTTTATAAGAATCATAATTTTTATCATTTCATTATTTCATTTCGATACTGTTAGCGACATCTGTGCTATTTTTGCTCCAATTCGACGTCTCTATTATAGTCTCTGATAATATGTATACATATATCTTTTATGTATATTTGACTTTGAAAAACAAAATCTGTTGTTACACAAAAAAAGAATATATGTATTGACTTGACAGTATTACGTATCAATAATAACGCACCTGCGAAGAAAAAAATTATTTTTCGTATTTTGTTTTTAATTCCATTCTTAGCTTGCTTTGAATTTTGAAAATTTTAATTTTATAAGAATCATAATTTTTATCATTTCATTATTTCATTTCGATACTGTTAGCGACATCTGTGCTATTTTTGCTCCAATTCGACGTCTCTATTATAGTCTCTGATATTACTAGAGTAAAACACAGAGATGTCTAACAGCAGTTTTTTTTTGTTAGATGTCGCTACATGTATTAAAATCAAATTCTATCAGAGACAATTTTGAAAAACAAAATTTTAAGTAATTTTTATTTCTTTTCTACTAATTACCTGATATTACATGTATTTGATTGTTTTGTATTTTATTGAATACATAAATGGAAGAGTGCGTGTGTTTGATATTTTATCATTTTCAGTATGTGTATATAATGCTTAGTTCACTGATTCAGAATATTTTGCTCTTAACAATTTTGTTAAAAGAGAATTCTTATGATTGCGATTCATTGCTTCAGAATCAGAACATTGTGTTCCGAACAAAAAAAATTTAAACAACAGACATTAACATTTGAATTTGATTTGAATTAATTTTAAAATTTTTGTTTATTTCAATCTCAATATATCAAATCATTGTTCTTCAAATAAATAAAATTAAATAATATTTTTATGAATTGTTTGTTTTTTTTTTTAATTTACAAATGTAATGTGAGAAAAGTCAAAAAAATTAAAAATGACAGCAAATAAAATTGTTTCGAACACAAAGTTAAAGTTAAATCAACTTTTGTTCCGGAGAGAAAAAAATGTACCGAACATTTTTGAAAATTAAGAGAATTCAAATTTTCATACAAAAAATATGCGCGCGCATGGATTCGGAACATACATTCTGAATCAGTGAATCAGGCATAAGAAAACTTTTTCATTATGTTGTTTGAAATAGATTAACGATTGATTAACCACTTTTTTATATTAATTAATATATGAATCTAGCTATATGAAGGTTCTTTCACAAATAAATAACTTATTTATTTGTGGTTCAATCCTATACATATATATTTGAAAAACGGAAATTAGTTTGATTTAAAAAATAAAAAATTTAATTATTAATAATTTATAGCACTTACATTTTCAATTATGTAAAATAATTTTCATTTTCTGGGCTATTTTTGTATTTTTGTTCAGGGATTTTTTTGTTTTAACTTTATTTTTTTTCTCATTTTTTTCCGATATTTTCATTTTATGCATCCTTTCTTTATACCATTTAAAATTTTTCCGAATTAAAACTAAGATCATGAACTGCAACATAAATTTCTGATGTTCTGAACAATTGTTATTTATAGTATTAAACCACAACGGAAAATATTTTTTGGTTTCTTCAATACATTTATTTACAATAAAGGTTTTGATGTTTGAAACATGAGCATATGTGAAGAACAGTTCCTTAAAAATATTAACTTGTAATTTCGATATTTCATAAAATATTTCTGTAGGAGCCATTAAAGAAAAAATCGTCAAATGCTTTGGTAAGTAAAGTAATTCAGATGCTGAATCTAAATTCGTAGAAAGCTTAACTACTTCATTTCAACATGAATTACAAGGACCACCCAACTTTTTAAATAATTTAAATATGCAATATCCTGCAAAATATCTAATTGAGCAATCGGAAATGCTTTCGAATATAGAAATTTCAGATTCTAATTCAGGATTTTCATATTTTAAAGTGCTATTACCACTATCAGCAATAGTTATATTAATGATTTCGTCCTCCGGATTTTCTTCGGTAATTATTGTTTTCCAATCGATGTCCATTAATGAATCATTATCTTCTTCACAGTTTGAGTACTCGTTTGAATAAATTAGTTTTAAAGAAATTATCTTAGCGTAAATTGAACTGAATTCGCTTGCATTTGGGTTTTTTTTGTTTGTATTTCTAGCTCGAATATGTGAAAAAAAAATTTCAAGTGGGTCTTGATTGAATGCTCTAGTATTTACTTTTTACCAATTTTAAATTTTTTAAATAAATCATTTGCTAAATCTGTTATTACATTTAAGGTTCTAATCATAACATCGAAACAGTAGATTCTTTTTGTTTTCATTGTAGGAGAAATTTGCGAAATATAAGATTTCATCTCATTTAGATAATCAATATCCTGAAGTTAAATAGGAGGACGCCCATTAACTGTACCATCCGCAGTATTTAAATCGTATAAAATTAGTCAATTTCTAAATGATTTTTTTAAATGTGGTACATCAAAACTTAAATGAATAATTTTTTCCTTGTGGGTAAAATTTGATGATTGACTCAGTTGTGAATATAAATTTGTATTTGTAGTGCTCTGATCGCAAGTAATTATTTTTATATTTACACCCAAATTTTGGCAAATATCAATGCATTTCAAAATATTTTCTTTCAAAATTACTCCAGGACAAGAGTCACCAGATAAAATATAAAATAAGGGTATTTTAAAACTACCTGATAAAATAAAAAGATTATTACAAAAAGCTAATTTAAATTATTTGAAATTCACCTAAGATACTTCGAATCAAAAATACACACACATGTTTTGCAAGGATATTATACCTTTCACCACTTTCACCACCGTAATCAACATAACCGTCAATTTTGTCAAAATCTTCATTATATGTAAAATTTTGTTTAATCGCCATTTCATCAAATATTAATATCACTTCCTTCATCATTGGAGTTAGCTTATTTAAATATTTTTGAATTTTCTATGGTATTAGTATTAGTCTATGGTATAATAGTCTATTATATAACGACTAGGGGCCCCTGTTGAGTAATTATAATTCAAGTTGAAGTCAAATTTAAAGTTTTTAAAAAAAAAGTAATTTACGTACTGACATAGAATTCGCACGACATAGCAGAAGCCACTCGTGTTTAATAAAAAGTTTTGTGGCTTATAAGTTTTATTTAGTACATATAAATACACGTCCCTCCACTGTTTCGCTTCCAATATACTTCCTATAGTAAGTGGCATTTAATGGGTAAATTTTGTCATTAAAGAGGTATATACCTTACCTACATAATACATAATTTTAATAAAAACTATATTGTATGTATAAACATTGAGTAAAGAATATTATAATACAAAAACAAAGTAGAAAAAGACGAAATATCAATTCCAAAACCTATTTATAAATGATTACAGCTTTAATTTGAAGCTTCTTTTACTAAGATTCGTATTCTCTCTAAATTATTAAATTCATAATTTTAGGTGCCAGGATATTTCTAGCAAAAATTTGATGGATAAACGTAATATCAGCCGCCAATCGACGTTGTTGGAGAGATTTCAGGACTATCAAAGGCAACCTATCTTCCTAAGGAGAAAGTTGAAAAGGGTTAAACCACGAAAAGCACGTAGTGCAAAGCGTAAAAACCTACGCTGAACTGCTTCAATACGTGAAATATCAACATTACAATATGGAGACCAAACTTGCAAAACATATTCAAGGGTTGGTCTAACATTTGTGATATATAAATGTTTTGTAATGTAGAGATTTGTAAACTTTTTAGCCCAATATTAATCCTAGCATAGAATTAGCTTTAATTAATAATAGAATTGAAATGTGCTTTGAAATTGAGTATGGGAGTAACATCTATAGATAAAGAGTCAATTCAGAACGATTCAAAGTTTGATTCCCAAGATAGTAATCAAATTCAATAATAGAGCCTTGAAGCTTCATACTACAGCTAACAATCTGACATGTAGAGGCATTTAATTCGAGTTTGTTAGTGGAGTACCATTCGGCAAAATTGTTGTTGAGTTTAACTCGTCTAAAACTCAAAACTGTTCTATTTCACGCAAACTTCCAGCATTTCAACCTAATCTCTTCTTCAAAGGTGTTACTTTACGAAACACGGACAGTCTAAATATTTTAGACGCATAGCATTTAGATGCGCGTGAATCAAGCAGCCCCCGATTTTAAAAATAAAATCATTTTTTTTTTTTAATTTTTACTAAAGTTTTGGCGCCTACGTATACCCGCCGTCGGTAAAGACAGGGTCTAAATAAAAAGGTGAATAAAAAGTATAAAAAGGTGAATAAAACTAAAATTGATTTTAAAAAAAGTTAACTTTTTCATCAACTTAAAATACATATACGAAATCATCAAATTATGTGTAAAATTTGGGGATTTTTATTTGAGGATTTTGTGTTTGAGGATTTTATGTTTGGGTATTTTTTGGGAGATTTTGTGTTTGGGGATTTTGATTTGGGCATTTTGATTTGGGGATTATGCTTTTATGGATTTAGACCCTAACCCACTTTTTAGCATTTAATTATGTAGTTGAATCTGAAATATTAAATATTATAATTTCCACTTTTTTATTTTATGTTCTTAACTTAGATAGAAATACCTTTTTGTTTGGTACTGTAATTTATTCAATAATTAAACATTTAAAAATTTACTACTGATTCCACTTTGTTTAAAATCTTACCAAATTATATAATTTATATTATCATTTTTTTTGTTATTACTCCAATGTTGTCAGGGTCGAAAAACCTATAAAACATTATGTTTTCATCAGGATTCGAACCTAGACCTTTCGGTAAACTTCTACTGCGCCATCCAGCATGTAATAACATATTTCGTGAATATATGTGCGAAACGGTAATTAATTCTGCTAGCAAGAATCACAAGAATATATATATACATATACATGTATATACGTAAACGGTAGGCGTATTTATAAAATTGTTTTTGTTTGTTTTTAGTAAATTAATAGATACTGATAAATTCATAAAAAAGTACATACCTATATAATTAGCTTGTTAAGTGTTAATTGGTTTTCCAGAAGTAGCTGGAATGGCCACTTCTACCTACCTACCTATATAATTAGCTCTAGTCTAATAAATTAAATTTGAATTTTACAGGTAGGAATTTACGTGGTTATGTTCTTAGAGATTCTTCAGACGTTAATTAAAGTCTTAATGGTATTTTCAATACTTATCATTGCATTTGGTTTGGCATTTTTCATTCTACTATCACAGGTACGAGTATAAAAAATAATTTTGATTTATTTTTTTATTATTTACATAATATATTTTATCTTTATATTTATATAATATAATATAGGTATCAGAAACATATACACCAACAACTTTATCATTTTCATCAATTCCTATGTCACTTTTACGAACATTTTCAATGATGCTTGGTGAATTAGATTTTGTTGGAACATATGTTACACCATTTTATTATAATCAATTGAAAGTACCTTTTCCATCATTTTTGATTTTAGGTAATTAAATTTAAATATATATTATAATATTTAAAATATATTATTATTTAATTAAAGGTAAATGATTCAAATTATTGATTAAAATTAGAATATGTGCATATGTATGTATGCATCTCATTAATATAATAATTATGTATATTTAGTATTAAATTATTGGTACCCTCTGACAGTTAATATGTATTTATGTATGTACCTACTAATAAAAATAAATTCTGGGGCGATCAGATATTAATCGCTTAAGTCGAAATTCAAAATATTTCAGTACAACGGTTTTAAATTTCAAAATTATTATGTGAAAAAGTAAGTTCAAATTAATTCAATTTTTTCATTATGAATTTACAAAAAGTTTGAGATAAGATAAATGCTTTCGTATAGAATGCGATGCTAACATTTTCGTTTAAATCAAATAAAGCGATTTTATATTATTGCCAAAGAATTATGCCTAGATCAAATAAATCTACAAATTATCTATTATACATACGTATATATAAACAATGTAACTCAATAGAAATTAATACATATATATAATATATATATATATATACTGGTATTACTAAAAAAAAAAACAATTTAATTCATTTATGTATTTGAATATTTTTTCCAGGTCTATTTATGGTATTGATGCCTATTTTACTTATGAATCTATTGATTGGTTTAGCTGTTGGTGATATTGAATCAGTTCGCAGAAATGCACAATTAAAACGTCTAGCTATGCAGGTACCTATATATTATTTTATATTTAATTTATTTTTAATTCTTAAATCAATAATAAAAATATTTTATTTATTTATAGGTTGTTTTACATACCGAATTAGAAAGAAAATTACCACAAATGTGGCTTCATAAAGTTGATAAAATGGAACTTATAGAATATCCAAATGATAAAAAATCTAAATTGGGCTTATTTGATTTTATGTTAAGACGATGGTTTTGTAATCCATTCAATGATGATAGTAATAATTTTTTTTATATAAATTACATAGGGTGAAATACCCAATGATTGGCACTTTAACGATTTTCTTAGAATTATTATTTTTGTGAACCCAAATTAAATTTAAAACAAACAATCAAGTGATTTATTTATTTCTTAAAGACTTATTTTATTTGAAAAAATAACATAAAAAAGTGATGCTTCAGTAATTAAATATAAATATTGCATTTCAACCAATTATTGACCCTGTTTATGTAGGTATTGGCACTACTTAAAACCTACGATTTGCACTACATTTTTTTTTTTGAAAAAAAAAAATTATATTAAACATTAAAATGTAAATGTTAATTCAATATTTTAGCCTAATTAAGAGAATCATCATAATGTATTTGGTTATTAGGTTTTTCACTAGCATTGCATAAAAATTTATGTTCAGTTTATTGTGATTTCACATTAGAATCTTTCTTCAACTCGAGACACCTTTTTTTGGATTCAATTTTATTAGTTTTCTTTAGAATGTTTCGAATACTTTTAACTGAAACTTTTTATAATTTTGGTTTAAGTTTATTTTTATTTTCATTATTGATTTATTTTCATTTTTTGTTTGTAGCCGCTTAATTTTCTCTCAAATGTTTAGAACATCTTCAACTGCAATTCTTTGTATTTTTTTTATCCTATTTTTAGTTTCTTTAATGATTTCCCTTTTCTTTTTCTTTCAGCCTTTTCATGTTCAAGGTTTTCAGTTTTTTATCTTTTTTGTCTTTTTTGTACATAAATATAATGACAAGACTTAGATGTAAGGACATAAGGTACATTTAAATTTGAACAAAATTTTCCTTTTTCTCAGGTGTTTTTGGCCATGTAAGATAATCAGTAATTAATGTTGAAGGATTATTTTTATCAGTACAGGATGAATTTTTAAAAATTATTGGCAATTATTCAATATCTTAAATATCAATGGATATGTTTAACATACTAATTTCATAAGCCAAATGGCTTTTATGGCCATCAACAAATAATATAATTGGAAATTTTATATTTGTTTTAACCAAATAGGGATGTAAAACATTGGCAATATATTCGTACAATAATTTACATTTCATTCATCCTGAATCAGATTTACCCACTCTCCATTCATTTATAATTGTTTTATATTACCATCGGAGGAGTGTATTCTCCAGAAGCACAAAAAGTGAACATAACCGTGATTGCCGTTTTGGCTTGATCGATTGCCTGATCGATTTCATAAACACTTTGAGTACCATTTTTACCAATACTTTTTCGTTTTTAGGGCAGAGTTGAAAGTTAGTTTCGTCTCCATTAAATACTCTCTGGGAATCATTTAATATCTCAAAATATCCAGAATGTTTAAGATATTATTCTATCTTTAAAAACCATATTTTTAAATGTGTTTTAGTAATATTAGCACTGGAACTTGTAACTGATTCAGACGTCCTCAAGCACAGGTCCAAATGTCTTTTCATAAAAGAAGAGTACCATATTTCACAAAGCAAGTTCGATTTATCTGGAGATTTTCTACTGCTTAAAAATTATTGTACATTTTTTTTGTTTTTTTTTTACACTCTACAGTAGCTTCCCGTACCGTACCGTACTTAATTAACCATCTTTTCGTGCTTAATTAAGTACGGTACTGCAATTTTACACTACAATCTACAATATTTCGAGTATTTATTTAACAAATTGCTGGCTTATCAACGCATTAAATGTGGAAAACTACTGCTATTGTCAGGAACTAAGCCTTCTTAAATAGAATAGTTTCATTTTTATTTAATTTGTTACCAGATTATACTCTCAATTATTTTTTGCCATTTATTATATCCCAATGACAAAGGGTACTGAACCAGGTCGAAAAATCCATAAAGCATTTTTTTTTTTTTGCTTCGTCGGGAATCGAACCTGGGGCCTTTCGGTTGAAAGGCAGGCACTCTACCTACTGTACTTATTCTACTGTAGTACTACATTCTTTCACTCATTTAACTAATGTTGCTTCTTTTTCCTCAGACAAAACAGTTGCAAAAAATACCATATTTTTTTTAAGCTAATTTCTTGGACATTCCTTCTTTTATTGCTTCAATAGCTATTTTCAAAGTCAGTTCGTCATACTTTTTACTGTAACTTTGATCTTTTTTAGAGCTTGGCATCTGTTAATGAAGTATGTAAAAATTGAATAATTAAATGGGAAATGAATAAGAACTAACTATCATATTTTATAGATAGTGACTGTTAAATTTAAAAATATATTTATGGCAATATTCAAAAATAATCACAGTGCCAATAATTCGGTGATTAGCACTATAACTAATGATGGACATAGTGCGAAGCAATACAATAACTACTGTTTTCTTGTACCAATTGTTAGATCTATAAATCAATCATATAAATTATATATTTTTTAATTTATTTATTAACTTACCTTTTAATTTGAATCTTTAAAAATATAAATTAACACTGATAATGTAAATATTTTAAATTTAAAATACAAAAACAACAAATTTTGAGTGACAACTTTTCTTATAAAATTCTTAACAATTTGTTTCCAAAAATTACTTTGATTTCATCGTTTCATTCAGTTTATTTTTATTAATATAGCATCTAGGCCCTAGGGGGTATTTTATTATTACTATAATAAAAAATAGTTCTAAAACTTAATAAAACTACTAGCAAAATGTAGACGGCAATAATTGTTGTACAATAAAATTTTCCATTTTCTAGTCCCAATAATAGGCTGCTTTATCGTAATAAATATAATTCGGTGTTGCCAGAAACAATTTTGAATCAATTAAAGTCGATTTAAAGCCAATCGTCGATGTTGGGAGAGTTAATCAAGTTAATTTTTTTTTATTTTGTATTTTGTAAAATAAAAAAGTAGATAACATATGATAACATACAATTTTTTTGATTAAATTTTTATTTGAACGTTATTTGAAAAAAAATAATCTTAATCTTAATTAAATATGCAAAAAAAAAAAACATTTAATTCAAATTTATGTTTGAAAAATTTAATTTGAACATTCCAAAATACAAAGTTGAAACAAATTGAATTAACAGTTTCGTAACAGCGTGACTTTTTTTTATTTGAAATAAAGTCATTTAAATTGAGTTGATTCTCTCAACACTGACTATAGTTTTATTTTATTAAATAATTGATTTATTAATTTTATAGGTGCTATGGATATATCATTTGATAGTAATGAAGAAATTTTAGCAAATGAAATGGGGAAACAAAAACGTAAATTAAGAGAAGTTGGTAGAATGCTTGAACAACAACATCAATTGTTACGTTTAATAATACAAAAAATGGAAATAAAAACGGAAGCGGATGATGTTGATGAAGGTGTACCACCATCAGATTTGTCAATTGAAAAAATAGCATTAAATAGTTCTAGATGGACATCACCTAAAATAAGAAAAAAATTGAAAACTTCATTAAGTTTTACAAAATCATAATTACAATATATTTAATTAAATTACAATATAATTAAAAACATACATACATATATACATATATATATATATGATATGTATATTTCTGTTATTAATAAATGTTTTTTATTTATAAAAAAATATTATTATATTATAAATATAAAATAGTTAAATAGTTCCGTGTTATTTGTTATATTTATTGATGTCTTAAATATTAAATTGAATAAATATCTTAAGGTTTCAATTTTTGGTATAATTTGTACCATTTGTACTTAAATTAAAACCTGTAGGTATAATATACATATGTATACTGTATATTTGTAATTAATTTTACTTTAACTTATATATTATTTTACTATGAATTTAAAATTGTTATTTGGTTTGTGAATTTATATACATATACATATGTATATATATAATAATGTAATTTGATTATGTAAACTAAAACTAAAACTTTTTTTTAGATTTTTTATGTATATTTTAATTTTAAATACAAAATATAAAATGTTTATTTAAAATTATTTTATACAATCACATAAATTTGTAATTGAAATGTAAAATAATATATAATATATAAATATTAATGTATGTATGTGTTTTTGGATAATATATGTTTAAAAATAAAATATTATTTGTGGTTTATTTCCCCCTATTTCCATCAGAAAGAGTGCTCACGATTTGAGATTCAACTCAGGCATTGGGTACTATCAGACTACCATAAACTAACTAACTATTTTGGTACTATAATTTTCGATTCAACAATTGACTGTCCATAATATTTGTTTTTTTTTATTGCAATACTACCTCCATTTTAAGGCTCCATAAACCTACTATGTCCTGGTAAAAAAACCCTCCTGACCTTCCTCTTCCATGGCTGGTTGGAAATGAATCGACGAGTACTCTACTCTATATGTACTAATAACTAAAAGTGTATTAATATAAGAGGTCTCATCTGGATATTTTTAAAATTTTTCGACTTAAATAAAATATTAACAAGCGTTAAAATTTATTTAAATAATTGTACCTTGCGTAAGCATGGGAGGTTCCTACTGGTATCTATGGCTATACACAAAACAAGCTCAGTTTTTGAAGACAGATAAATGAATTGGATTTTCTTTATTTTGTACCGTCATATTTCTATATTCAACTCCGATTATTTTTAAGAATGCAAGTAAACGTAACAAAGCCAGAAATAAAATACCGCGTTTAAAAAAAATATATTTATGATAAAGAATTACCCAAAAGAAATGTGTAGTTCAAACTCATAATGAATGATGTTAACGGTCATATATTTCGGACTCTAAAATTTAAAAAAATATGTAACTACCTTACAGTACACTTTTTAATTCAAATAAAAATCCATATAAAGAAATAATGAACGTGCATAAATTCATTGGAGATCCGTATGTTTTTCTTATTTTGAACTTTTGATTTGAAAAAATATATCTACATGGGTGGACTGAAGATTGTATTTATTTTTTTGTTTTGTTTTTTTTATACAAAATTATAATTACAAGTTAATTTTTACAAGTAAATTGTAAACCGTTGGGGTACTGAGAATTTTTCTAAAAACTATGAGAAATATGTGATGTCAGCAACCTTCTCTTGATTAAGTTTTTCCAATCCAAGTTAATGCGATAAATGATAATAACAATAAGTATACATGATAGCTTCAAGTAAGCTTCAAGCAAGCTTCAACTTCAACATCTTGTATCATGTCATAACATATGTAGTTCTATTACTACGTAAACATAATAGCTTATATCTTCTTGAAATCTCAAGCCGTGTATTCGGTTGACTTGAGTTGCTGTCAGCTTGAAAATAGCTTGAGTTTGACATATTATGTATTTTTGATGATTTTATGGTTGGAATTTATGAATTTGTCGCCTAAAATTTATAAAATTTTCTATAAATTGAAATATACAAATGGTATGCATGGTAAATGAATTCATAATTAAATTTTATGTTGTCCTTATATATTTGTTATAAATTCTTTCACATAGTCTATGTTTATACCAGGCAGAAATACACCGCAGATCTGCGCCGAAATCTACCTTGATGTTCATACGTAAAATAAACTGGTAGATTTCTGACATTGTTGCTGTCAGATTATTGAAATATCAAAATGTCGAAGATGAAATTTTTTGCAAAGAAATAAATAACTAAAATTTTTATTATAATTCTAATTTCAATCGGCTAAAATATTATTCATATAATTTGTATTTTTTTTATTTTATTATACTTTGTGTATAACAAATAATAAAAATACTTTAACACTAACATATATTGCAAGAAAAAAAATTCAAACGTCAAAAATCTACCAGAAATTTTAAGCTTTGATAAATTTGCTTACCCCTTACCGAAATCACCTCGCACAAATCAATTTTAGTAGATTTCTATCACTTTTCTACCCGTATAAACATGTATTATGAACATGAAGGTAGATTACTGCGTCAGATTTCTGCTCGTATAAACATGGGTATTGGCATCAAATTGGCATTTTATAGCTTCAGAAATATATCGTTTGTTTATTGGTTTGCACTTTGCAGAAAAATTTGGTGGTGAGAGGTTATCTAGGTGGTTATGATGAAGTCCGAAGCGGAATTTCTCCGAAAAAAAATTCCGATCCGAATACGAAAGAATTGGTATGCTGAAGTTCCTTCGACTGCAAAGTCTGTGCAGAAATCAAAATCATATGTTTCGGAAGATTTTTTGTTTTGTTTTCATATTCATTTCAAACATTTTTATTTTCAATTTTTTTTTATTTATATTGTAAAAATTAAGTAATGTATATATACAATATGCATACATAAATTAAAAGTAAAAGATACAACTTTCTGAATTATATTTGTAGTATGTATATATATACAAATTAAAATAATAGTAATTTTTTGTTACATCAGAGAAAATTTAAAATTCTCTAAAGAATGTAAAATATATATTATATGTTTTTAATATATATACATATTAATATATATACATATTATGTTATAATATTAAAAACAATAAAATATATTATTCTTTTGAAGCGCTTTTTTATTCCTAAATAAAAAAAATATTTTTCATAAATAATTAAAAATAATTGAAAAAAAAAAAACTATTATTACATTTTCTACTTCTCCTAATATTCTAAATACAAAAATTGTATGCTTTATAATTCATTTCCGAACCATTCTAATACTTCCGAATGAGAAATTCCGGCGTACAATTTTCAAATTATTTTCCGTTCCGACGAACTTCATCATACATAAATTTTAAAATTTCAGATAAATAATGACATTTGCAGACTGCGGAATACTTTCGGACTTCAGCATACCAAATTTGGAATGTAATCGGAATTTCAAAATCCGACGAACTTCATCATAACCACCCTAATTGTTGTTGATGAAGAATCGTGAAAATTCTTTACAGTTGACTTGACTTATTGATATGATATTGTGACTTGTGTTGTTGTGTAATGTATTAATTTATTACAATTAAAACAAAAATTAATCAAAACAAAATTAATAAATAATATAGTTAATTGAATATTTTCAAAACCTGATCAAATAAAAACAAAATCTAATATCTTTGTGAAAATAAATAAACACGAAAGTTTACCAAGTAAGTAAGCTATAAAAATTAATTTCTGTAAGCCAATTTTGACATGTGTATATGTGATTAAATATTAAAAATTATAATTTGAAATTAACTTATTTGATATGCATGTATGTATAATTATGTTTAAAATCAGTATTCAGAAAAAAATATCTGACTACATTTGTATGTTTATAAAATAATTTCATTTAATATTTGATTTTGATTAAAACTACAAATAATATTGTATTAAATAAAAATTGCGGATTCCTTTCGTACAAATTAACTTGTCATTTGGTATTCCGGAAGCAACATACCTCTTATCTCCATCACTGCGAATTCGAATATGCAATTGATTATTGATAAGTAAACAATAAGCTTTAACGAAGGAAAAACTAGGCTTATTTATTATAACATCAAATACATCAGTTAAAATGAGATCCGATTATCAATAAAAGTAAAAACAAAATATCTAACACGATTAAAAATTGGTTGGTTTTTAAATTAAGTAAAGTTGTATTAAATTAAGTCGATTAAAAAATTACTTTTATTTTTTGCCCGTATCAGGTTAGAGTGTAGTTGTGCAAGTAGTTCACTTACATATTTAAAATTCAAAGATTAGTCCTTTCTTTTAAGTTTCTAATCAAGGAAAAAATATAATAGCTGAAAATGTAACTGGCGGAGAAAGAAGGCATGGGTTCTTTAAAAAATATCCTTAAAAATATCTTTGTTTTTGTTTGAAATTTCTGTCAACTTTATTAACACCCAAAACCTACAACAACAACGCACAGTCAGCAACAAAGCAAACTCAACAGTCAATACACATTTTATTTGACAATTTATGTGAATATACGTTCGTCAAATAAAAATCTCATAGGCCCCTTCTATACACGTTTAAATCTGTTTAATAACTTGTTTCGAAATTTGTGAAATTTAATCGTGTGTGGGGTTGTTTCGAAACAGTTTCTTAATCAGCTTACTAAATCAAAATTATTTGATTTTTAATGGACGGAGTAAATTTCTGAATATGTTTAAATGTGTATGGTGTAGTTTCGAAACCAAAATGTAAATAAAATTAGTTGTTTATGCTATTTTGTTAGAAGTAGCTATATTTTTTTCATAAACAAAAAAAAAATGTATTCCAATCTGCGATAATTTTACCCGCCATTTTTTTTATGTACATCTTGTCTTGATTTAACTATAAAATTAGTTAAGTTTCTCTGTTTAACTGCCCAACCTAAATAAGAGCGTACGGCGTGTGTCAAAATTAGCTCATGATCATGATAATACATTTTATATGAAGGTGACCGAAATACGCAACGCCGACGCGCTGTATATTTGAATTTTCAATTTTGGCAGGCGTGTGTTTTCATTTTTTGGTTTATTTATGTTCAAGATATATACATATACATGATTGTGATATTGCCATTTGGAAGTGCTTATTTAATTTTTCAACATTAATATCTTAATTGAATATATTTTTAATATAAATTATTATAATATAAATTAGATGTTAGATGATAAAAGTTTTCAGTTTATTTTTTTCTCAAAAGTGAAAACATGTGAAATTGACACGTTAAATTGACAAACGCCGAATTTGATTTCGGTAAGCGCCAATCGTTACAACGAAAACGTCAAACGTATACGTTGTACATCGTACGTCGTACGTTCTTATTTGGGTTGGGCAGTAAGCTAAAGTTTCTTAGTTTGTGGCGAAGAGAAAAATTAGTTTCGAAACAAGTTTTTAAACAGATTTAATCGTATATCGGGCCTATCAACAAACAATTCAAAAAGAATGAACTACCAATATATGCTACATTATGCATAATCAATTGTTATGGAAACGCAATTTTATACTTTACACTACAGAGTACAGACTATACTGAATTAGTCTATACTGAGTCTAGTCACAATTGGTCACAATTACAATTTTTCTCCAATGGCAACTACAACAAATGTTGCCGTGTGGCATTTATATAAATATCTTGTCAAAAGATATTTTTTCACAGTTGCTTTGCAAACGTTTTTGAGTAAAGTTGTTTAACATTCATTAATAGTGAAGTTTTTTTTTTCTATTGAAAATAAAATTAATTGATTTAAAATCCGCCATTTTGATATTTCATAAAATATTAAATTTTCTAATTTCTTTATAAAAATAAACAACTCTAAAGTTCTCAAGGTAAGTAAGTTAATATAATACTTACAATGTAACTTTTAGGTATAATTTTATATTGTAAAATTTGATCTAAATAATTTTTAATTTAAATTCGGGTTCATATTTTTTCATGGCGGTGGCTTTATTTTAAAAACGTGATTAATTTAAAATGTTAAAATATGTATATAATTCTTTTATTAAATTTGTTTAATAATAATGATTTTTAATTTAAAATTTTAAAAAGAAGTGATTGGTTTTGGGAAATTATCTACAAAATTTTTATTACATATATCTTCATATATATATACTAATTTTTATTACATATAACTTCATATATTACATCTATATGTATATATGCATATGATTATTGATTTCTTTAAAAAAAATTTCAAGGGTCAAACATCAGAAATCCCAGAATTCTTAAGTTAAATATAAAATTTAATTTAATTGCAAATATTAATTGTAGTATACGTATACCAGTAATTGTATGGCGAATTAGTATACACACTAATAAAGCCGGCATTTGGTGGATGCTTAAATTAGTGCTTAAATTAATTAATGCACATACATTCATAAAAATATAAAACGAGAAATATTGTGATTTTGAATATTATTTTTCTTAGGAAAATAAATTTAATTTAATTTTATAAAATTGAAGTAATAGTATATAACCAACGCCCTAGTTTAATGCACGAGGATATACAATTTAACATGGCGCGCCATTTTGTTAATTTCCTAAAAGATAACCAACATACGACGGACGCTTTTATTAGAGCGACTGTATTTGTTATATAAAATAAAACAAAAAAAAAAGGTATACATAAATATTGAAAGCTTACACAATATACACACACAACATTAGTTAAAGAAAAATCCATTATTGTGAAAAAGAGAAAGGAAATGCCGGGAATTTCACATTTTTTCTTTTTAAGCAGAATGTTGATGACCTTAAAAGTTTTCTTTATAAATATTGCGTTTTGTCTTTATCTATATACATACGTTAAGGTTTTCCTATTTTTTTTTTTTTTTTTTTTTTTTAATTTAACTACCTGATTCTAGTTATGTCAATTCTATCAACGTCAATCTTTAAACATATTATTGATATTCAGATATACGCAGCTAAAACTTGATTTTTCTGACTCATCATATATAGCTATTATAGTATACACGTATGAATTTTTATTTATGAGACTGCTATTTATTATATACCTAAATAATACATACCTATAGAAAGTAAAGTAAAGTTGTGTAAAACATAATCATGTACCATAAATAATAAGCCTAAATTTTTAGGTCATAGAGATAATAGTACATGTAAAATGAATTTTGAGAAAATCCTCTTTACAAAAAGAATATAATATGTATGTTACGATAAATAACTTAAAATAAAATATGTATGTATTATCTTAATGTAGGTTAATTTTTTTTTGTAATTTAGGTTCGAAATATTTAATTAATGTATGTAATACCAGTCAAAAAATATAATAGCCATATTTACAAGTTTAAATTTTTCATTATGTGCATATCCTTATATACGTGTATATTGTAATAAAATAAATTTATTTTATATAAAACATCAATAAAATGTTTAAAAATAAATATTTTAGAATAAATTGACAATTATGTAATAACTTCACTTTAGTTTATATTGCAATAAAGATTATGTAAATACAATAAATATCAGGAGTGGCAGCACGTAGAAGGCTTACGTTTAAAAATCATTGAAGTATTTTAACGTTGGTAGCATGTAAAACATCACTTTGAAAATTTGCTCCGAAAATCGGAAAAATATTACGAATGTTTGAACTGGGAGTTTATTTTGACATTTGACTTATTTAAAACTTCAAACAACATGTTTTACAGTTTTAATGGAGCTTTGAAATAAAATAAAAAAAAAAAAAATTTATTTATAATTCTTATTATTTTCAGTTTTAAATATCAAAATTGTTATATCAAATTCCCACATATTAAAAATTATGTGACCGTTTCAATAGAAATAAGTTTTAGAATAGTGTAAAATAAAAAAATAAATAAAATAAAATGTTACAAACAAATTTAGTTAATTATTTTATATGATGTTTTCAATGAATTAGTAGTACAATGAAATTATAAACATAGTTCTTTATTTAAATAAATTTAAACACTCATTTATGACCAAATTTAAAAATATGTATTTTATCATATAAAAACATGCTTCAATTAATTATTCACGTAAATAATATAAAAAATTTTCAAACAAAAATACTTCAATTATCTAAAATTAAAAATAAACAAAAAAAAAATAACAGCCCCATCTAGCTGTTATAATTATTCCATCATACTGCATATTGCAAAAAATACTTCAATTATCACAAAAATATAATGCGATCAAAAAAATGTAAAAATTAAATATACTATTAATAAAATTATTTAAAAAACTAAACTTTGGTTGCCTATACAAGTGCTTTTAGCGAACGTAAAAAGTTAATGCTACCACTCTAAATCATATTTTCTTTTTTTTAGTATGTTTACTAAGTACTTTAACAGTTTAGAAAAAATGTTTTGTTTTATTTTATTTATCTACTATAACTATAATAAAAGAAAAACTTTAAATTAACAACCCTTCTGTCAATTTATATTTCAATGCTATTGGTATCTACTTGAAATTTTCTACACAACACTAAATTTATTTTATTATAGTTCTTAATTATATTTAATTGCATTTTCAGGACTCAAATATTAATTATAAATATTAAAAATTAGAAAATTGGTTTAAAAATTCAAAACGTTCCAAAATTTAATAATTTTAAAGATATACCCCTCTATTAAAAAACGATGGTCCAAGATATCAGGTAATCAAATACTAAACATTTTATTGTTCATTGAGAAAATAAAAATTTATAGTGTATAGGATATAAGCAATTTTTCGTAATCAATTTATTAAACAGTTGATTTTATGTTTATTTTTATAAATTAACAATTTACTTTATTATTGATTCTTAATAATTATGATTTTTTGTTATGGTTTTTTTTTGTTTTTAGTACAAATATGGCATTCCGCAGTGGTGGCAACAATCGTCGCAGTGGCGGTAATTTTGGCGGTGGTTTCGGCGGCCGCAATATGAATCCTTGGGATCAAGGTGGTTTTGGCGGTGGAATGCGCCAGGGTGGTGGCCCCATGAATGCTGATGCATTAAGTTTGGCCAATAATTTAATAAATAATTTATTAAGGAATCAAAATCCACCATCACTATTAGATTTACCACGTGGAGGTGGTTCAATGAGTGGAAATAGAAATCGTGGACAGGTATGTACAAATTTTATTTATTTAAGTATTTAATATTTAAGATTTATGAAAAAGATCTATTGTATCAGTAATTATAATAAAAACTTAAGTTAAACTTTATAAGATGTAAATGAAATGATATGATAATCTTTAAATTTAGGAAAATATTTTTCAATGTGAATTTTCTTTCAAACATGTTTGTAAGTAGAAATGAGCGTAATATACCTACATTTGAACTAATTTGAAAAATAATTTTTCTAAATTTAAATTTGGTAGTGTACACGTTTATAGAAACCTATTATCAATTTTTTTTTTTATATTTATATTTACATATTAGCGAAGTTGTATAAAAACTATTTGCTATTGATTCTAAAATTTGACAAATTAATTTATTATTTTTAGCACCTTATATTTCATAAAATAAATTTGACGAAACACAAATTGTGTTTTAATAAATTCAAAAAATTTACTGGAAGAGTCATAGTTAGATAAGTCGTAATTAGAAGATCTATTTAAAGAAAAAATATATTTTTTTTTCTTACAAACAGTAAATTTGAAAAAAAAAAAAATTCAATGCTTTCAAGCTTTAATCATAAATGTTTGTTTTAATATTCACTAAAATTCTTCATGATTATATAATTGATGTTAACAAACATTGTAATATTTCAATTTCGCTAATATGTAAAATTTTGAACATATAGATTTAAATCTAAAGAAAAATAAAACCAAACTCTCTTGTCTTGTTAGTGATTTATATTGTATATTTATTTTTAATTTCTTTATTTAATTTAACTTTCCCAAACATACTTTTATAAAACTTCTCGGGTATTTTAAAAAATACTTTAGCATTCTTAATTTTTCTTTAAATATTTTAATATAATTATTTAAGAATTAATTTAGCCATTATATGTTAAATTATAATTAGGTTAGTACTTAATATTTAAATATTTAGTAAAATAGAAAAATGGCTTTTTGGCGCGTTGATGAAATTCATAATCACATTCAAAGAGAGCAGTTCAATATAAATCCTCTTTAGTAGTTATTGTGAATAAGTTCACAAAAACAGTAATTTTGAATAAAAAATTCTAATTAAAAAAAAAGGATTTATCAAGTCTGCTTTTTGAAAAACACAATGCACAAAAGAAAGCCAAAAATGCTTTAGATATAATTTTATAAAAAGTAATTTATTAAAAACTTAAACATACAACTATTTTTAATTGAATTTCACCATTATTAATTTGAAAATATTTTTTCTTAAATTTTTTTTTCTTGCTATTGTGTAAACTTTAAAATGAAAAAAAAAATGTTTGTTTTTTTAAAAACAACATTCGAATACAAACAATTTCTACAATAAAAACTCAAACAAATGTGTTTAAAAAATGCGTTCACAAACTATCAAAAAAAAAACCACAATTGAAATTTCTGCCTGTTCCTGTCCAATGTGTTCTACATGTAAAATGTATATAAATATAATATAAAAACAATGTGTATAATTTCTTCAACCAACGTTCACCAATTTACACCAACCAATATATATGTTTGCATTTATGTATATATTTATAAATAATAAAAACAAATCATGTGTTTGATTTATTGCTATGTTTTACAAAATGACTTACGCCACATTACGTTAATTCAAAACACCACACATTACAATTGTGGGACACCACAAAATTTCATGATTTTTTTTTTCACGATTTGCCACCTGGATTTGCCCAACAAAACAAAAATTAAAAATTATTAATAAAAAAAAAAAAAAAAAAATCCTCAAATTATTATCATTGAAAATGAAACAAAAAATAAAAAATAATAAAAACAATACAAATTATCAAATGAAAAACAAACATAAAATGATTGTTTTCCTACATAATTTTGAAAACTACTTTACAAAATTAATAAAAATTAAAAAAAAAAAATTTCTTTTTAAAAATAATATTTGAATTAACTTATGGTTCAAATGAAAATCTTGTGTTATTTTATATTTAAAAAAATATCAATAATAATAAATAAAATGTTTATTAAAAATGTTTTTTGATTACCTTAAAAATTCTTTATTGTGTGATTTTAATTTAAATTATTTTATTGAAAATTAAAACAAAAATTAAAATAAATTGTAAAAAAAAATTGTGCCCAATTATTCGAAAAATTACATTCAATTTAAATTGTCATAACGACAAACTAATTAAATTTACTATATATACATGCATGTATATATAATGTATATACCTATATATATATTTATATATACAAACTAATTTGTTATATATATTTTTTTTTTTTGGAAATATAAAAATTTCTATCAACAATAAAAACAATTTTTCGTCAAAAAATTTTTTTAAATAAAAATTTTCGACAAAAAAAATAAAACAAAAATATATATATAATATATGTATGAAAAAAAACATCGCAAAAACTGTGAATTAATTTTACAAAATTAATAAAAATGTTAAAATATATATGAAATACGTATATAGATGGGCAATCGTGCTGGTGGCAATCGTAGTGGTAATCGTCGTCAAGGAAGTGGTTTCGGTGGTGGTGGTGGTGGGGGTGGTGGTGGTGGTGGTAATCGTGGCAATCAAAAGTCTGGCGGTAATAATAAAGGCGGTATTCGTAAACAAAATGCCTTTGATCGTGCCAAGAAACTTCTGGCTAAAAATTCTAATAAAAAGAAGGATTCAGCTGATAAAACTGAAAACAAAGCTTTGAGGTAAGAGATTGAAGTCTTATTTTGGGTAACAATGATTTTTGTTTTACAAAGTTTAAGCAAAAATTTCCAAAATAAGCAACTAAACATTATTTTTTTAAATATAAAAAATATTCAAATTATTTTTCAAAAAAAAAATATATATATATATACAAAAATCTTCCTTTACTTTTTATTCTATATATTATATACATAATATTTAATATTTATATTTTGAAATATATTTAATAGAAATAATAATAACAATAATAAACAAAAAAAACAATTCAAATTAAGGATATTTTTCAAAATATTTTAATATTTTTATATTGTAATAGTTTACTTTGTATAATTAGCATTTTTCTATATTTTGTTTTAAATTAATATCAAAGCTAGCTCCAATTGTTTAATGCAATTGCTGCGATTATTGAAGAAATGAAATTATATACGAATATGAAATTGATGAATTTTTCTTATTGAATACAACTTTTTTTTTCTTTATTTTTGTTTTTAAGTTTTTATTTGTTTATTTTATTTTATACTAAATGAATGAAATTCACTCAGTTAATATTTGTTTTAATAATAATTTCTATTAAATTTTTCTGTAAACTATTTTAAACATAAAATTATGAAATTTTCTCACAATTTTTTTTAGTGATGTGAGGAGTTATTTGTTTTTAATGACAGCTATTGTGCAATTTGTAAAATTTAAATTAAAAAAAACCATGTTACTCCGAAATGATTTATGTATGATACATGTTTATTAAACTGAAATATGAATGTTATGATTTTTATAAAACTGAAGCATCGTTTTTGTCTGAAGCATCATCACAACAATGTATGCGAGCTATACCGAAACTTTATGCTACCAAAGAGAGTAAAAAAGAATCTGCACAGAAACTTTGTTTAGAAAATATGCGCATACTGTGTTTCATAATACTACGTATTATATTGCACAACTCAATATTCTGATACTAATTGAATTTGATTTTAATGTTTTTTACATTATTAATATTAAATGTCTTTGTTGAAACTTAAACAAAAATATAAAATAAGTTGATAAAGACAAAGAAGAGAATTCTTTACATTTAATTTTAAATACGTCATATGTATTTAATTAAATAAAATCATTAAAAACTATAAATATATTTGTTAATTTTGATTTGAAAGATCAAAATTAAAATATTAAAATATATGTAGGTGCTTCAAAAATAAAATTTACAATAAAATTTTTTTGTTTACAAACAAATTAAATGTTTACCTAAATAACAAGGCTAAATAGTAGTTCTTTCAAATATTTGTTTAGAATTTAAAAAAAAACAGAAACTTTTAATAGAAATTCAAATAAATACTTTTAAGAGATATCAATTGTCTAGATTTCATCTTCAAAGTTAACCTTTTCAAAATTATTTATAAATATAAATATTCTATATTAATTTAAAAAAAAAATATCAATCTCAATCTCAATAATCAATAATGTCCATTAAATTGTTGAAATTTATTTAATTGAAATTATCAAAAATTGATTTTATTTTTTAATTATATGAAGATGTTAACCGCTGGAGTCATTGACTTTCAAAAGTCGCTAAAAAGAAGTCACGCTACCGCGGATTCCTCTCAATTTTTTTCATTAAACAGTTTTCCTAACTGTGTTTTGTTACTTTCTTAAATTTAAATAAAATCTTAAATAATTCTATTTTTCATTTTCATTTTTATAAATTATGTTACACCACGCAATTAAAGTGGTAACAATATAAAGAGTAAAAAGTCGTAATTAGAGAAACCTGCGGCAGCGAAATTTAAATTCTAGAAAATCATTCATTAATTCTATTACCTACTTCAATTTTTATATTAAATACAAAACGTTGTATTTTCACATATTATGAAATTAAAATATCGTCATATATTATTCCTATTACTTACATTTCCTTTATATTTCAACAGAAATTGTTAAAAATTATAATTATTATATATATTAAACATATATTGGAAAAAAGGAAACGTTGTATTTTCATAAAGACAAATGAATATCTCTTGAAAGTACCTCAAAGAAACATATTTTAAGCGACAATAATTGAATTAAATGAATACAAAAAATTATTTAAAACATTTTAATAAATTTGGCTAATTAATTTTTCTTTTTTTTTTTTTGATTTTTGATTTTTGCTACTTTTTTATTTCTCTAATCTGGATTTATATGAACATGTTAATTAAACAATGCATACAGCAAGGAATCTATATACGCTGAAGTACCAAATGATATGTTCTACTGTCATCTGTGCAAAAAACATATGTGGGATTCCAATTCATTTGAAAACCACATTAAAGGAAGGACACATTTAATGATGCGTGAAGGTATTGAAGAAAGTTATCGACTTAAAGCAAATATGATACGCCAAGAAGCTAAGATTGCTGAACAATTGAAAGCAATCGAATTGGATCGTTTAAAGCGTATTGGTAAATCTGGTAAAGCAATGGCACGTGATTATTGTACAATGTGCGATTTGAACTTCCATGGTCATATGACTTCTCATCGTAAAACTGAAGGTCATTTGGCATTAAAGAAATTCTTACATCCAAAATGTAGTGAATGTAATAAAGAATTTTCAACTCGTATTGAATTCGATACACATTTATTAACACCAGATCATTTGAAAAAAGCTGCTGAAAAGAACACTAAAGTTGGTGAACGTAAAAAAGCCAATTTACTTATATTAACTGAAGAAGAAGAAAGTAAAGATGTTCGTCCACCAACCAAAAAGAGGAAGAAGCCTGAAGTAAAAAAAGTTGAAGGTGAAAAAACTGAAGATGAAAAAAAAGAGAATGGTGAAGAAGGCGGTGAAGGTGACGAAGAGAAAAAGGAGCATGTTGAAGGTGAAGAAAATAAAGATGCTGAGATGAATGAAACAAAAGAAGAGGAAGAAGATGAAGAAGTACTATTAGCTGAAGATCCAGCCGATTGTATATTAGATTATCATGAAGGTGATGAAGTACCAGTTGAAATTGAAGCCAGATTACCAAAATATAATTGGACACGCCCAGTTGGCTCAAGCTTAATACAAAAATTGGAATGCTTTGAATGTCAATTGTGTGCCAAATTCTTTGACACAGATAAAACAGCCGAAGTTCATACAAGAACTGTATCGCAT
Source organism: Argyra leucocephala (assembly GCA_963942445.1). NCBI lineage: Eukaryota > Metazoa > Arthropoda > Insecta > Diptera > Dolichopodidae > Argyra > Argyra leucocephala. The sequence continues at coordinate 46,850,271 of OZ012679.1, read as the reverse complement.
TATAGACAATTCACTAAATTCTTAAATGAAAAATCCAGTGATACCAAAATTGCACAAAAACGTGCCGCTGCTGCAATTGAAGAAAGTGAACGCAAAAAGAGACGTATTGAAGAAGCTGCTGCTGCAGCTGAAAATAAAGAAGGTGAGAATGGTGAAAAAGAGGGTGAAGAAACTGCTGAAGGTGCTGATGGGGATTTATATGATCCATCTGAAGCAACTGCTGATGAAGATGTTGAAATGAATGCCGAAGCCAATGGTGATGCTAATGATTCTAAAGAAGAACAAAATGGTCAAGTTGATGAAACTAAACAAGAAGAAATGGAAACTGAAGAACCCGAAGTCAAAGAACCCGAACCAGAACCTGAACCAGAACCAGAGCCAGAACCTGAAGTAATTGAACCAGAAAAAACTAAATCACCAGCAAAAGCTGCACCTGGTGCTAAAACACCAGCAGCTAAAACAGCTGCCAAATCAACACCACGAGGAAAGCAACGCGGTCGTGGTCGTTACAATTATTAAACAAATTGCAATTAAAAAATTAAACAAAAGAGGTTTTTTTTTACTTAATTAAATAACATTAAAAAGAAACCTAGAAAATTATTGAAAGTTTATTATAAAAAACATTAGTACATGTTGTTCTTGCAATTTTGTTTTTTTAAAATCAAATAAAATAGTATGTATATATATATATATATATATATTATTTTCAGCGTATAATTTAAGATAACATTTTCATAATGGAAAAATCTTCCTACAAATTATTTAATAGGACTTTAGTTTTAAAAATTTATAATTAATTATTGATGATTGTATGATTTATCTTGAAATAACTTTCTTTTAGTTATTTGAAATTTAATAGCTGTGTGTATAATTAATTTTAGAACAAGAAAAAAACAATGATTTATTAGGTATTCTTTAAAAAAAATTATTATTTAAAAAAAAAAATGCATAATTAGATATTGAGCAGACAAGACGATTATTTGTCACTATTGTAAAACTAAAATTTATAAAATAAAAAATCAACATTTAAATAATCTTAGTATATAACTACAAAAAAAGCCATTATTAAGATAATGGTTTGTGTATGACAGAACGAAATATTTAAAAAAAAATTCAACAAAAAACTTGATTAATAAACGTAGTACACATTTAGTTGTACACAACAAAAAAAAAAACAATTATGTATTTCATTTTTTAAAAAAAATATTTTTAATTTAAATTTTGTTTTACAGATAAGGTTTTTAAGGTATGTACATAAATTCAAAATACAACAGTAAGTAAAAGAAAAATATTTTAAATTGTGAAATATCTTCGTCCGAAATATAATTAAAACAATGAAATTTCAATATTGCTATATCTCTGTAAGTTACATACCAGAGTTACTCATTGGAAAATATTTCGCTATCACAAATTTCAGTAGTGAAATTTTTCAAATAATACTCGAAACAATTGAAAAACAAAGTTAGAATTTTATTACAAAATTAGGAAAACAAATATTTTCGTGAAAATTTATGTGTTTTCGAATATATACAATATTCGGCTGTCGTTAATGCTTTTAAAAAAATTAACTGTCGGAAACTTTCGGTTATGTTAAATGACAGGCAAATTTGAGAACACAAGCACCAAAATTTTTTTATATTTGTTGATCGCTATTAGTTTTGTTAACTTTTTTATGATAGATTGCGTCAAAAAGGTTTGTAAAATAATAAAAATCATTGTTTATAAAAAATGGAGAATTGCAAAGACACCATTAGATTTTTTAGGTGGTGATATTCGCCAAATTAAAGAAATTAAGCAGCTCCCAACAAAATAGGTTCAGGCATATTTGTCATCATTACAATGGAGCCTACTTACTTACTTAGGTGGCCAACAGACCATGTAGGTCCTGGGCCTGACTCATCAACATCCTCCATTTTTGCCGGTCACGGGCGGATTCTCTCCAGTTGAAGATTCGAAATTGCTTTAAATCCGTCGATATTTCGTCTCTCCAACGAAGGCTTGGTCTGCCCCGACGTCTTGTACCTTCGGGTCTGGAATCGAAGATTCTCTTGGCTGGAGCATTTTCGTCCATCCGCTTTAGGTGTCCGAGCCACTGTAGTCTCTTGACTTTAATTTTTGTGACTACGTCCACCTCATTGTACAGCTCATAGATTTCGGCATTATATCTTCTCCTCCAGACCCCATCGTCGTTTTCAGGACCATATATCCGACGAAGAATTTTCTTCTCGAAGACACCAAGTGCATGCTCACTTGCCTTAGGCAGTGTCCATGATTCTGATCCATAAAGCAAAAGCGGGAGTATGAGCGTTTTGTAGATTTGTACTTTGGTGTTTCGAGAGAGGAGCTTTGACCCAAGATGTTTTGACAAACCGAAGCAGCAACGGTTTGCAAGGGTTATTCTTCGCCGTACCTCCACATTGATGTCGTTTGTAGGATTAACACTGGTTCCAAGGTAGGTAAACTCCTGAACTACCTCGAAATTATATGTGCCGACAGTGATGTTTTGACCAATATGATGTTGAGAGGTCTTTTTATTTGTCGACAACATATATTTTGTCTTATCCTCATTTACTTTGAGACCCATTCGTTTCGCTTTTTCTTCAATCTGGGTAAAGGCCTCGACGACCGCCCGTTGTGATCTGGTGATGATGTCAATGTCATACCCTAGTAGTTGAACAGATCTGAAAAATATAGTACCGGTCGTGTTTACTTCCGCTCGTCGCACTATACGTTCCAGTACTAGATTGAAGAAGTCGCATGATAGTGCATCTCCTTGTCGAAATCCGGTACACGTCTGGAAATAGTCAGAAGTGTTATTTCCAATCACCGCAGCACATCTTGTGTTTTCCAGTGTCATTTTTGACAGTCGGATGAGCTTGGCTGGTACACCGAATTCCGACATAGCAGCATATAGCTCGCTGCGGTATATGCAGTCGTACGCAGACTTGAAATCGATGAATAGGTGGTGTGTATCGACTTGAAACTCATGGGTCTTCTCCAGGATTTGTCTAAGTACGAACATCTGGTCGCTTGTTGATTTTCCGGGGCGAAAGCCGCATTGATAACTGCCAATAACAGCGTCACAATAGGGCTTCAGACATTCGCACAAAATGTTGGACAGGATCTTATATGCAATATTTAAGAGGGATATTCCTCTATAGTTTTTACAGAACATGGCGTCGCCCTTTTTGAAAATGGGACATATAGAGCTGGTACTCCAGTCATTTGGCATGCTTTCTTCCTTCCAGATGTTGCCAATGATTTGGTGCATGCAGTTAACCAAAACATCGCCTCCAGCTTTAAATAATTCAGCTGGGAGCCCATCAGGTCCAGCAGCTTTGTTGTTTTTCAGCTTGCTGATGGCTTGGCCAACAACCTCTACAGTGGGTGGTGGGGGGTTGCTGGTAATGACTGGTGCTGGTGTTGCTAGCTCTTGTTGTTGTTGCTCTCCATTTAGCAGCTGCTGAAAGTGCTGCTTCCATGTCTCCAATATCCCTTGCGTTTCGGTAACCAAATTTCCCATATTATCTCTTAGCGCGTGTGTAGCGGGTTTATAGCCAGCTGACAGTTGCTTGGCTTTTTTGTAGAAGTTCCGCACTTCGCCTCTATTTTTATGAGATTCGATATTTATGAGCAGAGATTTTTCGAAGTCCCGTTTTTTCCGCCTGACGAGTTTCTTCTCATCTCTTCTTTTAGCCTTATATTCTTCCTTCGCTGCTCTTGTTTTCCGTTGCAGCGCTTTTTATACGCCTCGTTCTTCTTCAACGTTTTTGATGCACATTCCTCGTCATACCATGGATTTCTGGTATTTCGTGGTTTGAAGCCAATTGTGTTTGCGGCTACCTCTTTGATGATACTGGCACAGTTTTTCCATTGATCATCAATCGAAGAATGGTTTGAAGGAGGTGTGGCTGTTAAATTTAGGCTAATTTGCTCTTTGAAGCTTCTGGCTATCTCGGGCGACTGCAGGCTACTAATGTTAAATTTGGGATTATGATGTGTTTTAACATTAGATATTCTGGCTCTGAAAAGTGCTATAACCAAAAAATGATCAGAATCGATGTTAGCCCCTCTGTATGACCGTACGTCCAGCACGCACGATGAGTGGCGTGCGTCAATCATAAGGTGATCAATTTGATTGTTTGTACGGCCATCTGGAGATAGCCAGGTGGCTTTATGAATATCTTTATGGGGAAATTTGGTGCTGCTTATAACCGTATTATGCGCCGCTGCAAAACTGATCAATCGGTAACCATTATCGGTGGTGTGTTGATGGAGACTATGTTTACCGATTGTTCTGCCGAAAATTTGCTCTCTACCGAGTTTAGCGTTGAAATCCCCTAGCACAACTTTTGCATCATGTTGCGGGCAAGCTTCGTATGCTTTTTCTAACGCGTCATAGAAGTCTTCTTTCTCTGTTTCTTCTTTTTCATCAGTAGCAGCATGCACACATATTAGGCTGATGTTGTAGAAGGTGCCTTTAATGCGGATTATGGCCAGACGTTCGTTAATTGGTTTGAAATCAATAACATTTCGTCTTAGCCTGTTTCCGGTTGCAAAACCGCATCCAAATATGTGGTGTTTTTCGTGGCAGCTATAGTATATATCGCATTTTTGTTTCCTTATTATTCCGGTTCCTGTCCAACGCAATTCCTGTAACGCAGTGATGTCAGCTTTATACTGCGTGAGGGCATTTTCCAATATGTTAGATGGAGCCTACGCATGTCGCAAAATAGATTTGTCATCTCGGTCGACAGCCCCTTAAATTTTTCGGTTTGTCACTTTATTGTGATGAAAGCCATGTCTGACATTGTAGAAGTCGAAGTTCTTTATTTCTTGTTGAAATGACATTTCTCTGAAGTCAAGCTAGTAATAATAAGAGCAAATAACTTTAAAAACTTTGTCGGGGGTATCGAAATCAGGACTTAACATTTTTAATTTTAGCACGGCTAAATATTTTGTTTTGAATTTTAAGGCCTTCGATCCCGTGTGGGGTTTTCTGTGATTTCCTCCATCGGGTGCCTCCCCAGGTGGCGGATAGGGGAATGTTTGTCTGAAATGACAAATACCGGATTTTCCGGGCAGACCAAAAAATCACAAAACAAATATGAAATGAACGAAACAAAGTATTGTAACCGTTCATTTCAACCTCGACCCTAGTGACAGTTGTAAAATCAATGCAAATGATGTTACAAGTGTCTATGGAGAACCTTTTTCTTGAGGACATTGAACCAATGGCTAGCTTTTCCTACTGCTAGCTTGTCTAAGTACAGACTGCTAGTTGTAGTTCCACCATTCAGGAAGAAGGTAAGAGGAAACAAAGAATATCTGCGGATTCGTAAAGAATAGGGTAAGATGGCTAAGTGTAAGGTGGCCATAAATCCCCCGCAGAGCTCTACAGAAGCTGGTTCTTTGGGGCCAGCTTCACAAAAGAAAATGATGTAAGGAAGACTGTCATCCAAGACGGTCTCCGGAAGGCTAACCAAAAGGCTGGTCTCCACGCCTACATCATCAACTTCGAATCCTGGAGGTGTAAGGGTTCCAAAAAATGGTACTCAGAAACCAAAAGGCATAAAATCGTCGCTGAATCTTGAAGGTGGAAGGGTCCCAAAAAAAAGGGTGCTCTGAAACCAAAAGGCCCATCAAAGATTAGAGAAACGACATCGTTCACTCGACAGGCTGCCAGCTACGCGCAGGCGGCTAGAAGAGAGTTCGATACTATCGTTCAGGTAGTCGGTGGAAACATTACTGATGAGCAAAGTGAATTGGTTAAAGTTTTTTCCAACTCATGTTCACCAGTGATTAAATATCTTCCAGCTTTGCAGGGGTCTATTTGTAGGCGGGTAAATTATATTTTTCCTGTCAAGATAAGGCTTCCTCAAACTGGTTGAAATCTGCGGCGTCTAACTGCAGTCCGAGGGAGGGAGTGAGGCTCTCAGCAATGAGGGTCAACGAACTTCCTAAGACAAAGTTAAAATCTGGATCCCGGGCCATACCGAATCTGAGAATGACGTCATGAAGTCGCTCAGTATTCAAAATGGTATGGATACTACGAAGTGGCGATTCCAGTCGTATAAAAGAGCAACTGGGGCTACTAATACTGGTGGCTCTGATTCACTTATATGTTTATATCGATCTCTATAAAACTATAGAAGATCGAAATTCCAAACTGAATTTCAAATTTGGTCTGATAAACGTAAAGTTTATCACTCCTCTAAGATGAAGTAAGGAACTGAGTGACTAAGTCACTCCTAGATGAAGTAAGGAAGCACGAATCAAACAACACATTACTGAGATGGATAGAGAAGATGTTGGTACAACTTCATATGTTGATGAAGAATGAAACTATCAAAGTTCAGGTGAAGGCGGTTAGAGGATGCCCACAAGGAGGTGTTCTATCGCCTTTACTGTGAAACATGTTGGTAGACGAAAAAATATAAATAAAAAATGAAAAAAAAAATGAGAATATTATTTGATATTTACAAACAAAATTATTTTATGTGAAAAATCAAAATAAGGCATTAGTACTATGAAAAGGAAAATTCGTGTACTGTACATACATGATATTTTAACTGAAAATATTGAATATTAAAACTTCAGCTAAATTTATCATTCAATAAGCCTTAATATCAACCTAGATGAATTGTCAGCTTAGAAAATCTTAAAAGAAGAATTTTGGTCAATTTTGGTTAGCATTTTTGAATTTGCAGAACTAGATTCAATGATAGTTGCAATTTTCAGTGGAATTGGTAAACCAACGAGTGCTATGGAATATTTGAAACAATTTGTAAATGGAATGAAACTGAAATAAATGGTCATAAAATTGTTCGTGTCCGAGCATTCATCTGCGATTCTTCTACAAGGGAATTTGTTGAAGGTAAATTTCAAAAGAGTTACTTTTGTTTTTATTAAAGTGTAATAGTCGATTTCTTTTTAGAAGGAGTAACTAATTTATTCTTAGCATGGATGTTTAAAATGTACCACGACAAAATATAATATTATAGGAACAGAAGTAGTGGGAAAAACAATAAAAGAAGTTTTTACAAATGGTTCACAAGAAAAAAATGTAAAAAAAAAATTCAAACACCAATTAAATCATCTTGACTGAAACAAAATAGCATAAATAACTTCATTTTTGCTTAAATTGTACTGTATGCAAAATATTTTTTTGTTCAAATCATAAAATAAATAACAGTTCAAATAATATAAAATAAAAAACAAAATAAAAAACAAAAAAAAAAATTTAACTTGTTTTTTATATATAAATAATAAAAATAGTCTTTATTTCAACAGAATTACAAAGCTAGTAACAAATTTTGAATACATACAAATTAAATTCATTTTTTGTACAATGTATCCTTAATCAAATTAATAATTAATTCAAATTAAAAATTAGTATTTAAAATAATTCAGATTACATTTTTAACTTATACTAAATAACATTTAATTTATATACTATTAAAAAAAAAAAACAAACATTTGAATTATGAATTAAGAATTAATAATTGTTCACAAATGTACATTATATATGTATTATAGTAAAAGATTAATACAATTATTATAAACTACAAATATATATACATATTAGAAAATATAAAAAAAAATCAAAAAATTTGTACATAATATATCCTTAATTAGTCAATTTTAAGCTTCAAGTTCTGAATGAAATAGTTAAAGACATTCTATTGCCATAGTGCAAGAGACGAATGTCTTAGTCTGATATATTTACGAAATGTTAATTATTATTTATTTCTAATATAGGTACATTACAAATAAAAACATTTCTGATTTTCTAAATTAGTAAAAAAAAAAAAAAGTTTAAAGAACAAAAAATTTTGGGGGGACTTCAATTGCATTTATACGTCGACGTGCTGAATGTGATAGGTTTTTATTTTTAATGATTTATAAATTTTCTTATTTTTAAATATGTAGATGTAGTCATAGCAATAAAAAACTAATTATTTAAATTAACTTATATGAATGTAAATTATCTAATTGTTACCAAGTTACGACTATTTTTGTTTTTTTTTATTGAACTTGAACAACTGATTCACACTGAAATTTGTGAATTTCCCAACGGTTATTTTATTTAAAGAATAGTGAGTTTAAACAATTTACGTAAAGTAATCTCGAGTTATTAAAATACATAGACTGAACTTTTACATATTTGTTTTACGTTTGCGTTTTTTAAATTTGCCAACATTCCCTAATTTATTGAACCTTAAAGATGATCGCTTTGTAATAAATACATACTTTCTTAATCGCTTTTTATATGTACTTTTGAATTCTGTTTTTTCGTGGGCGATCAATCTTTTAAGAATAAAATGTTCGAACATTTACACAAACCAATACAAATAAATGCGTTTTTGTTCTTTATTTTTTGTTTTTTCGAATTAAATTTAGACATCATTTATTTTAAAAGAAAAAAATTCGTCTTTGTGTGTACGATTGTAATTTTTTCACATGATCGAAAAATTTTATTTAGTGCTTTTTAGAATTTCAATCGTATTATACTTGAAAAAAATTAATATTAAAAATTAGTTTGTAAAAAAAAAAATTAAAAATATCAAAATATTATTGTTGTGCATTTAAATTTTATGTTTGTCACATTTCACAATATTGTGATTTTTATATTTAATTAAACATTTTAACTAAATTAAAAAAAATTCCTTATTAAACGGTTATGCTAGTGAATAACAATTTGTGATGCAACTAAAAATTCCATATGGATTTTTTTTCATATAATTAAAGATAAATTTGATTAATAGACAGTAGAATAAAAAATAATGCATATAATAAATTTATTAATTGTCTAATAACAGAGTTAATTTTATGATGTAAAAAATTGTGTAAATTAAATGTAATTAAACAAAAAAAAAATTGAAATCCCTATATAAATTTTCGTTGTCAGGTTCAAGGCCTACATAGTACATAACATTCTACTAACCTAACACTAAATGACAAATTAACAGATTTTAATAGCAAATATATATATGTATACCTACACTATTGTAATGCACAAACTATAATAAATAATTATTATATACAAAACAGAGAGACAAAAATTTCGTAAAGTTAAAAATAAATTAAAAAACAAAAAAAAAACATTCAAATAATAGTTCATTATCAATATGGAGGATATTGAAAGTGGCGAATTATTTTCAGATAAAACAATAATTGAAAATAGTCGAAAAGAAGAGAATGAATACAGAAAAATTGGAAAGGTAAAGTTATGTAAACAAAGTTTTATGAATGAATTTATTTAAATTTACAAATATTCTTAAATGGGGAGAATAGAAATTTACGTTAATATAGCGGTCGCCTTTTTGATACGCTAGGTTGCGTACACGATGATTTAAGGAAGCAGTAACAGATTTCGAAATATTATAGTATTTGTGATATATTAATTTAGTAAATGGAAATTAGTAAAACCAGGTAACACCTATTCATTTTTTATTTTATTATTATTTAACACTGCTCGTATAAGGATGCAGTAAAATCTAAAGATAAAAAGGTTTTCGATTCAAGTTCTTGGAATTAGTTTTTGTTAATAATGACATACAAAAATATTTTTCGTGATATTTATTTGATAGCCAGTAGAAGCTCACATAAAATCATCTAGCATCAATAGAAATCACAATTTTAATTTTTAACTAAATTTTTCAATATTGTTCTAGATTGCCAACACATTCAATTAAAATATAATACTGGTAAATCTGGCCAATTCAATTTTAATTCATCCAATATGAAACGTGATTTATAATAGAATAATTTTTCAACCTTGCTTTTTGTAATCTAATTTCTAGATCATTAATTAATCAGATCATCATGAATCTTAAATTGATTAGAAAACTTTTTTTTTGTGATCTTTTGATTTATGATCTTAGATTCCATAATTATGGACAAATAAATCCATAATCTAGGTTTTACCAATAATTAGATAAATGTTTTATTTATTTGCCTTTACTAACTTGCCTCGAGGTTTTTCTTGTTCCTACCAGTTAATTTTCAGACGCTGAAATATTTCTATATTTTCTAATCGCGATTGCAGGGGGATGCGAAGGGATTTTAATTTTTGTAATATAAATATTTTTAATTTGTATGTGCATATTTTCAGTTTTGTGATTTTGCATTGAAATTGAAAAGTACTGGAGCTTCTATAAAAGTTCATAAAGGTAAGTTAATTAAATTTATACAGTTTTAATAGTCAAACAAACATCCATTTTATTGAATTATTCAAATTCCAGAGTAATCTTTTAGTAGAACAATTTGATTTTATACAATTTTGTATTTGTACGTTGGTACTCGTGAATACGGGTAATCAGTTCAGAATATTTAGATATTCGCGAATACGAATAGTTTAGAATAGAATAGTAGAAATTACAGAAAATATTTTCCAGTTTACACCGTTTTGACTGAAACTTACTTACTGATCTTATTGTCCTTTGAATTGTTATTAAATAGTTAAATAATTTATTATTGCATTTCTAGTCTCACCGTGAAATTCATACACTAAAAAGAATAAGAAAAATAGTTTTATTAATATAATTCTTATAATTTTTTGAATAATTATATTCGAAGTATGATTTGAGATATAATATGTACATTGTACATATGATATGTATAAGTACTTAAATTAAATATGGTAAATTTAACTAAATTTGGTTAAATCAACTATGCTGAATTCATTTAAAAAATGTATGTCTAATTTATTTTTCTGACTTGGATAAAATACTTAATACTATCGGCATCTTAAGATTTTTATGGATCACATTTTTTGTCATACGTTTATGTATTTTATTTTTAAAAAATGTAAAAAAGCTTTAGTTTTTATTTTACATTTTGAAGTGATTATAAAAGCTTTAAATGGTAGTTGTTGAACTGTATTGAAACTTTTTATACTGCATTTTGGAAGTCGCCCATTATTTGAATTTTCAAAACGTAAATTACCTATGTGTCATATTTGATTTGTTTCATACTTTTTCTTTGTTGTGGCTTATTTATATCAATTATAAATTTATTAAACAAATAAATTAAAGTTTCAATTTGTGGAAAATTGTCAGATTTTTCTAAACAAACCCAATTGACGTCGTATTAGCGAATAAATTCGCCCAAACATCGAGCAATACCAACTACACGGCTGAATTTATACAACACAAAAGTAAAATTGAACAAAATCCTTTAAACATGCCTCTAAGGGAAGATGATAGTCGTACAATAAATTGTTCACGCTAACAGAGCTAGACTAGTCTTATAGGTCTATATTACACTTACAAACTGTGCTTGTAAAGTCTTTGAAGTAACAAACTAACCTCAGAACTTCAAAACAAAAATTTATTGTTTAATTTTCAATCAGGTGAAAAGAAAACCCGCTCAACTCTGAACAATTTATCATATTTCGAATCAGAAATAAGAAGGGCATTACCAGAGAAGAAATGTAACAGGCTCTTTTGATAGAGAAAAAGACATGGTTTGGAGACGGTAGGTCATCGATGAATTAATAAAGAAGTTAAGAAATTAATAAAGGGTTTCTGAGGGAATATCTTAAAATACATCCCTAAACACGCTGGGTGGCGCAGTAGGTAGAACGTCTGCCTTTTAACCGAAAGGTTCGATTCCCGACGGAGGCAAAAAATGCTTTCTGGATTTTTCGACCTGGTCCAGTACCCTTTATCATTGGGATAAAATAAATGATAAATAGTTGAGAGTTTTGGTTATCACTAAAAATAAAATGGAACTATGCTATTATGAAGGCGATGTACTCTACAATAGATATAGTTTTCCACATTTAAATTAGTCTATACCACAAAAATTCTGCAGAAAAAGCTATTGTATGTGATTGTGTATTCCAAATCTCTCTTTTTTCAAATTGTTTAAAAGCAGTTAGGGTGTTCATCCCATAGATTTGGAATTATATAAAAAAAAAAAAAATTCACTGGTAGGAAGATAAGCGTCGCGTTGAAAAGCGAAATTCCACAAGGTTCGGTTGTAAGTGTATTTCTTTTTACAATCGCAATAAACAGTACGTAATAAACCATGACATAGCCATTTTTATTTCAGGCAAAACTTAAATCGAATTGAAGGATAAGTTACACTCAATAAAATGAGTAAATGTGAAAGGTATGGAGATTCAATCTATTAAAAATGATTGACAACTCGACACCTGGTTCGGATATAAAAATTATGTTATAACGCTTTGATCACCACTTTGAAGTCTCTTAATACTATCTTTAACACAGGCAACACACTTGCCACTGTTGCATTTACAACCAGTCCTATCTCAAGTATATTAATTGACACTGGACACCTTCCTTTGGATCTCAGAAGAGAGCTGCACACAGCTATATGTGGTTTAAAGGTAAGCTGAATGGAAAATTACCCCCTAAGATAGTTGGTCTTCACCTAGTTGGTCACCCTCTAAGATAGTTAACACTCACACATATAATATAGTCTCTAAAACATAAGCCTTCACGGCATCAACCTCTCTCAGTTCGGACAAAATCAACCTTCGAAAATCACGGAGTAACTCTGTACAATTTCGACACCAAACTAACTCATAAATTTCCACCTGGGTCATTGAATCGACCGATGATCTACATGGAGCTACCTGACTATAAAAACCCAAAAAATATACAATACAAACAACTTATGCTGAATAAACTAAGCGTGAAATACAAAATCTATATGTACGCAAATATACACAATCGGATCTAAAATAGTCGTCTCGAACAACAATTATAAATGTGAATGCCCCTTTAAATGCAGGCAAAGACGAATTCTCTTTTCGACTAAAGGACGAAACCAGTATATTCTCGGGAAAACTGTCATAATGAAAGCAATCGCATATATATCAGCTTGCCAAAAATGCTACGGACATGAATCCTGATTCCCAGCAGTTGGTGGTAGTAGTAGACAATTATAGAGAGTTTATTCAAACAAATGTTTCACACACATATGAACCTAGATGGAATAACGAACACACAACTAATAAACTAAAACAAATGAAAAGGTCTACCGCAGGTTGGAAAAGTATTGATTCGGTAAGTGTTCTTTCGGCTTCACCTTCGGATGTACATATAATTACAAGACTGAGGATAGGACACTCGCGACTATATAAGTATACTTATTTGATGGACCGACAAAAAGTGTACGTAAATGTTCCTGTGGTAACCAGACGCCAATCAGTGTTCAACACCTTTTCAAGGCTTGTCCGCTCTACAGAAAGGCAAGGAGTATACAGTGGGGTTAAATAGTTTTGCAGTTACTCATTTTTTTTCTATTTTTTTTTTTCTTTAAACTTTTGTTACTTAAATTTGTATAATTGTTAGTTTGTATTTCATATATTCCTCTCTTTTCCTTTAATTAAATTTTGTTTAATTCTCATTTACAACTATAAGTAATTTTTGTTTTATATTCAATTTTTGTATAGGTACATAATTTATTTAAAAAAAAGTATATGGCCGAAAAATTTATTAAGGTTCAGTGGCCCGAAATAAAAAAAAATATACAATTCCAAATCAAATAAAATAAACTAAAACTGAATTTTCAATTAAATTTCTGCAGAGTTTAAGAAGAAGCTCAAGAAGCTGTCAAAATTTCAATCAATCAGAAATTTTCTTCACAATAATAGATGTGTATGCATGTAAATACGTTTGAAATTGAAGTTAATATTAATAAGTAATTTCTAATCTTTCCATTTAAAAAACAAAGTGGTAAAATGCTTTGAACTAAACAAAATTTTGTAGATTTATATAGAAAACAATGATATTCGTACAACTGCATACACTTTATAATTTATGTAATAAAATTGCAGTACTGCACTTTAGGAAAATGTAATTCCACATATTTTACTTACAAAAACATAAGAAAAACTGTTTTCCAGCTTTTTCTGAATAATTTCGGGCCAATATCAAAAATTTTAGTAATTACCAATTTGGTACTGGATATCAGTTTGATATTTAATATTATTTGTATCGGTTTTAACAGACATTGAGCACAAACAACTTTTTCGTATTCAGAATGAGTGAATTAGTAAGAAGTCAGAACCAAGTGATTTCTCTTTCATACTAAAAAGGAAGTTGGTTAGAAGCTTATTAAACAAGTACTATTAAATGTTGATTCATCTATTTTCAAAATAAATGTTTATTTCAATTGTATTTTTTAAACTTTTTCATTTAATTTGACATTGGTAGATATAGTTTTTACTCATGATAACGGTAGATTATTAAAGACGAAACTGCGTTACTTTAATTACTTACTAACAATCTTCTCTAAAATAATATTTTTTCTGACTCTTCAACACAATTGTGTACCTATCCTTCATTATACATATACTTTTTTTCAAAGTGAAAAATGCAAATTAGCAATGTTTTTCTCCATCGTATGTACAAATTAGGAAATTTTAACAATAAAACCCTACTATAAAAACCAAAAAAAATAATACCCATGAATAAAATTTTCATTTTGCTTTTAGATTTTATATTGTGAATTAGTATATTGAACTTCTAAAAAAAATTTGTCTGTTGTTTACACTTAATATCATTTTTTCAATTTGCATCGATTTGGTGATGAACTTTTAATTTGTATGATTTGAGTATGATTGTGTAATACTATAGTACAAGGCGGTTGCTCTCACAAAATATGTAAACATAGTTGAATATAAAATTACTGAATTATTTATTATATTATTTAGGAATATTCTGTTAATTGTGGTCAAAAAACCATTAAAAATATAAAAAAAAATTAGGAAATCATTTAAAATGAAATTATTCTATAGACATTACTTCGAAATTTTTTATAGCTGCATGAAATTTTTTTTTATAGCTTGCTTCTTTTATCTCATAATTTCAGTTATTTTTCATTTTTAGAAAACTTATTTTTACCGTAAAAATTGTTTAGTTATTGAAAACAGAATATTTTCCTTTGAATTTTATTCAAATATTTCAGTTTATACGTAATTCGACAGTCTGGTGCAGTGGGAAATTTTGACTCACTAAAGACACCGACAAGTTATATTCTCCTACTAAAAAATAAAACTAATCTTTACTAGACTAACCATTAATTTTTTAAATGAAATTGTAATGAAGTAAAACAGAAATTGAAAGAAAAACAGAAGTAATAGTATTACTATTACATTATTAATGTAATGTAATTAAATGAAATAGTAGTTCAATGAATTATATAACTTACATGACTCCAAATAATATTAGGTATGTATAATATTAGATAATTCATATAAATAAATGAAAAAAATAAGATGAAATGTTGAGTACAAGGTATAATTTATTCAATTATAAAGTCAGCCCTTTTCTTATATATAAACAAACGCGTTGATTACTTTTTTTCTGTATTAATTGGAATTTCTCTATATGACTGTTTGACATGGCTAAGCCATTAAGTCCGTCATTAATCATTCTGATTCTTAAATATGTTTTTAATCGTTTTAGTGTAGTTTAGTGAAACTTCTTTCCGCGTATGTTACACTCATTGGTAATGTAAGATACATACTAAGTATTTTTTAGAAAGTGGATAGACATCTTTCAGCGTTTACTACACGGATATATCCAGGGGTGTGCTGGTAAATTGGTAACAACCGGCTCGCGTATAATTAATGTAGGTTAAAACATGATCCATATGAATAAATGTCGAAACAAGAACAATATTAACAATAAAGAAATTTATTTAGCACAAAAAATTACAAAATTAGCTAAAATAACAAAATATTATTAAGTTAAATAAATTTATTAATGTAAAGCCCATGTGGCCTATTCTTTTGCCGATACGGACTTCTTTAATGAACTCTTGTATCTGTTGCCGATACGGACTTCTTTAATGAACTCTTGTATCTGTTGCCAATCTATGGTTCTCATTCGTCCACAAAATAACAAAGGGAACTGCATCCCAGTCTACTGTCTGCTTCCAAAATAAATTTATTGTCATTAAATTTGATGTATGTATACACAGTAAGATTCGTTCTCATTTTTGTGACTATCAAATTCATTAAGCTAAAACCTGTTTCAGCTTCTGAACTACTAATTGCAATAGTACTTAAAAAAATTTAGCTTTTAAAATTGAAGCATGTAATTGAATATTTTGTGATATGATATTTGCATCAAAAATATCTGGGAAACCATTAAAATGTTGTATTTTAAAATTTGATTCAATTTTAAAACTTTTCTTTCACCTTCTAGCCACGGAGATAGAATTTCATTAAACGACCCAGTAGACAGATCTATTATGTAAAAAAATTTTAAGAAAATCGTCATAATTACCAGTGGTAACATTGTTATCCAAATTTTGCATGGTTGGCAGACAAAACCAGACAAAATTTATGCCTGGGAAGAACATTAAATTTATACATATTTTTTATCTTCAAACGGTATAATATTTAAACTCATTTGGACAAACTAAATTCGCAACTTTATGTTCGTAGTAGTTACCAGGATTATTTTTCATTTTAACATTTCTATTGCTCTTATATTGATCGTTTCATTAATATATCTGCTTCCTGGTATTTGTATTTTTCTTGATTGGAATGCATTTGGAAGTATAGAAATTTAACAACCGGCTTGCCGATTTTTTTTATTGCCAATAAACCTATCAAACCGAGCCGGCTCCACCACACCTCTGCATATATCCGTTAAGGGTATCCGCGGTTATTTGTACTCTTAATCGTATCCGATATCAACGAAAAATCTTACGGTTATCAATTTTAAATTAAGTCTGTTAAATTGTATTAACAACTTCACAATAAATACAAAAATATCATGAATCCATATATTTTGAGTTAGTATTCAGCTCATATAGAGCTGAGAAGAGAATAATTAAGAATCAATTTTTATACTTATTTTCAGAAATGTAAAAACGCGTAATACCAAGATATTGGTTCTATATTGACCATTCATTAGTAGTTTATTATTAACAAGCTATTTGCCAATAACTTTTGAGTCATCGGATATTGCATAAGAAAAAAGATTGTCACTATTTTTGGAGTATTTGTTGACACTAACATCAGTATAAAGCTTTATTGAACCTTGTAGTGGAAGGCGAGCTAACTCATCTATATACTTATTAATTTCGAAACTCCTTTTTTAATTTGCATTCTGTTGGTTAACTATGATTCGAAAATTGTTTTTGACTATACTATTTAAAGTTGAGGCGGTAAAATTTACTTAACAACAGCTGAGGTTATACACAGGTCAAAAGCCTTCTCAAATCAATAAAAACTAGTTAGTCTAATTTACCTTCATCCATGCTTTTGATGATAATATTTCAAAAATGTGATTCGTCAACTGTACTGTATATGTGAGTTTATATAACTACAAAATATAGCTCTGTTCTATGGTTTATTTTGCAACTTTTCATTCCAATCTGCAGTATGGTATAGTTTGTTGGTGTCGTAAACAGTACACACTTTAATAAACTACAACCACTTTTGATTTGTCAAAAACATGCTGTTAGATTAATTTGTAAGGCTAGCCGTCTTGCACAAAATTTGTTTAGGGCTTTTAGGTATCCTTCCAATTAGAAATTTGGTACCGCTATAAAACACTTAAGCTATTTTTCGATAAAATCAGGATATCTTGATGTATGGTACACCGTTGTTTATAACTTGGATATCAACAGTAGAAATATAGTTGATGTATATCACGATTTAGAAAATTTCTATAAAATAGTTGCACCTAGAATTTTCAATAATTTACCTATTAACATCAGAAATATCCTAACTTTATCAGAATTTTTGTCCGAAATAAAGGTTTGGCTTGGGAATATTCGTTTTGATGGAGTTGAAGAGCTAATTTTAATTTGACTGTTCTTTTTTAAAAAAAAAAAGAAAATATTTCATTTACATTCTAAATTTTATTTTTTAATTTTATTTAGTTTTAATTTTAAATTCTCTTACTTATTTCAAATTAGAACTTTGATATCCCACAAATAAATAATATATAATATTTGACATATTTTATTTATGTCGTGAATGGACCATTCGAAACTTACATGTGCAATCGAATGCCTCCTGATTGTATTTTTATTTTATTTAAAATTTCTAATGTATATTAAATTTAAGTTTTTAAGTTGAATTCTAATGTTTAATTAATATACAACCATACAACCATTTTAATAAATTTTGAATTTAAAATAATATAAATAAAAAAAAAACCTCCTAATTTATAATTTATTTCAAAGACTTTCGGTATTTAAATATATTTATATTTTAATTAATTGTGACAAAATACTGCACCAGATAGTCAATACTCTATGGTATTATGTATTATGTTAGTAATGTCGATATTCATTGAAATCTGAAGATCTTATTTTTAAAAGACGAAATGCGCAAGGCATAAAATTCGCCTGATCCACCATGTAAATACCGAATAAAAAAATAAATACTTTTAGCTAAATTGACAGTCAAAACTTTGTTAAACGACGAAAACGAACAAGTAGTCTAGAGAGTTATATTAAAACTTTTTATCTATCAACACCTTATCTTATGAAAAATCACACCTGATCTTATGAAAAATACATGCAGTATATGCTCGTTCGTATGTAATATGTGTAGAATTATTTAGTATGATTTCAATAATTGATTAATAAATTATAATAAATTTTCTTTCAGTTGTTTTAGCATCATCATGTCCTTATTTTAGAGCTATGTTTGATTGTAAGTAATTCTTTAAAATATTTAAAAATTTTATTTAAATAAATTTTGTTTTTATTTATAAAGCCGAAATGATTGAATGCGTTAAAGGATATTTAGAATTTAAAGATTTTATATCAGAAATTCAATTAGAAAATATTATAGAATATTTGTATACAGGAAAAATAAATATTCCATTCTCAGCAGCAAAAATTTATTATGAACATGCAATTTATTTCCGATTAAAAAATTTAGCCAATTTTTGTACAATACTTTTAGTTAAAAATATTGAATCTGAAACGTGTTTAGATTTATGGAGATTTGGTGGTAAATATTAATAATTAGATATAAAATATATAATTTAATAATAAGTAAAATTTAAATGAAAATTAATTTTTGTTTTAGTGAAATTTTGCAATGAAATCTTAAATTCAAATGCTTTAGAATATATTCTACGTAATGCAGATTCTTTATTTGTTGGTGATGGATTTCTTAATTTAACAGCGGAGGAAGTGAGTAATTTTACAATCATACAAATTTTTGTTATATAAATGTCTGTCCATATATATACAAGTATATACAATTGAATGTTGTTTGTTTCTGAACCCCTTCGAAACGTATCGAACAGTAGGTATTTTATTACATTATGGGATCTAACCAATAATATGTAGATTTCAAAAATTTCAACTAGTTTCGACTTGATCTGATGCGATAGAACTCCTGGCACCGATCAACCATATTTCAAACACCAAATGTGTTACAGATTTGAAAATTCTTACTCTGATACTATTTAAAAAACAAATAAATTGGTATCTTGCCATTTTCCAAAATTTGGATGGCTCGGCAACTTCAAGCACCCATCAAGAATACTGCAAAAATCAAACAGATATGAACATTTATAGTCAGTTACAGTAAAATAAATAAACAACTATTGCTACAACGTCTATTACTGTTACCTTAACAACCTCTATTACTGTTTTTCTTATAACGGTAATTTATTTATAATCAAGTTTTGCGTTACGATAGTTATTGCATACAACATATTCTATATTTTATGTTATCTGTTAAGTTAATTGGCTTATTCTTTTGCCTTTTTCTTCTGTCTGCTTCTGCTGTTTTTTTGAGCAACGATG
This sequence comes from Argyra leucocephala, assembly GCA_963942445.1. NCBI lineage: Eukaryota > Metazoa > Arthropoda > Insecta > Diptera > Dolichopodidae > Argyra > Argyra leucocephala. Next base: position 46,830,501 of record OZ012679.1, on the reverse strand, counting down.
GAAAAAACAATTACTTATATTCCGCTAGGTAATTAATTGCGCTAGTTGACTATAAAATATTGAACTCGGTTGAATTTGATTGTATTTTTAATTGAAACATTCAAAATCGAGAAAATTAAAATGTAGTAAGCTTATCATTATGTGCATGTACATATATTACATAGTTATCAAATATTATTTAATAAATAGGTAGATATTTACATATATTTATGTACATTCAAATATTTCAGTTAAAAATTTTAATTTCTGATGATAAAATGGCATGTGCGGAGGAAAATATTTATTCATTTGTAATGAAATGGTTAAATTATGATTATCAAAATCGGACATGTTTTTCAAATAATTTAATAGAAGAAATACGTTTTCCATTAATGGCTGATAAATTTATGACATCCGAAGTTTTAACAAATGATTTCTTATTAGAAAATAAAGATTTTCTGTTGATAGCAACAAAAATTTTAAAATCAAAATTAGATACAACGGAAATATCATGCTTAAAATTTAATAAAATTAATACACCACGTGTTGGATTTCGACAAAAAAATTTAGTTGCTGTTTTAGATAAAACTATTTATCATTTTGGACCAGAAGAAGATGATGTTTTACCAATGACATCATTAACCGGGGGTACACATATTGGTGCAAGAATAACGAAATTCGCTAAAAATTATCTATTATTAACGGGTGGTGAAAATTCAAAAAATTGTGAATATTATTGTCCCGTAACACATGTTGTTAAACCATTTCCAGCAATGAATAAAGGACGATTTAGGCATGGTATTGCAACATTACATGATAAAATTTATTGTTGTGGTGGTGTTAATAATTATGGTTCTGTAGAAGTATTTGATTTAGGAGCTGGTATTTGGACTGAAGGAACTAGTTTAAATGGCGAAAGATATGATTTTGGTATTACGACATGGGGTGAGTTTATTAAAACTATATTATATGATTATTTATTAAATATAACCTAAATTATTGATTATATAGGCCCTTCGCCCTGCACCATTTAGTATGTGGGCAAATTCATTTAATAATTTGAATATTTTTTTCTATTCTAGATAATTGTATATATGTGATGGGAGGTTATAATGAAGATATCGTTGAAAGATATGATCCAAGAGAAGATAAATGGATTTTATTACCATCAATGCCAGCTAATTTAAATGCATCATTTACAAGATCATTCGCTTTTAATAATGCTGTATATGGTTTTACATTATCAACTGGTTTTATTTTTGATGTTAGAGCACACAAATGGATAGAAAACAATGTTGCTTCACCACCTTATAATTGGTATAATTAATTATTAAAATATATTTTTGCTCATCGATCTAAATTAGTTTTTTAAAGGAATTTTTTTGATCTGACAGAAATCGATGGTAAAGTTTATGCAATGGGTGAATATTACAGTTGTTACAAATATTATTATTGTTATACATATGATGTTATTACCAATACTTGGTTAGATATAGCTCAAAAATTACCATCACATGAAGATGTCTCTGTGATTACAATGCTTACATAAAATTAAATTGCAAACAAATTTATAAGTTATAGTGAAAATGATTAAATTAAACAACAAATAAAAAATATTTTTGATAAAAAAAGTTAAATTGAGAATATTCTTAAGACTTTAATAATTTTGCATTAACGATTATTGCCTTCCTTTGACATTTTCAAAAATAGTAACGGATATAATTATTACTAGTCTTTTTCAAATTTCAGCTACTCTTTGTAATAAAACTGAAAATAGTATCTGGTAATAGAAATTATAACTTAAAACAAAAGAATAGTAATAACCAGATGTGAAAATGTGCACTCTTCAGTTTACCTAATCCAAAACCAAATATAATTTTTAACAAATACCAAAACAAAAAACAAAACTCATTAGTTAAGTAAAATTTACATTTAGTGAGCGTATATCAAATTTATCATCCATGACAGAGATGAGATGTTTGTTTTTGTCTTACACAGTAAAATATAAATATTTCGTTTCTATTATTGGTCTCTTCTGTATTTGTTTGCGTTTTTACTCGAGGAAAGGTAGCAAAAAATATTTGTCCAAATATAAAAGTTAACCAAAGTTAGTTTGGTACTATTTATTTTGACCTTCGTTTGCATATATTATTTCTACTAATACAAACGGTTAACAAATGAATCCAAATGTTTCTATTCCTTAATGCGCAAAGTTGAACAGAGGGAACAAATCATATATGTACTTATATATGTAGAGGAAAATACGTGTTGTATCTTAGTAACTATTTTTTATTTTTCATTCATAACTTTTATGGTATAACCAATGGCTCTATGTCTTCTAGCCTGGCCTCTCGGAGAGCAACTTTAAAAATGGGATCTTATTTTCATATAAATTTTGTCTTTTGTATAGGGATCTTATTTTACGAAGATGAATAACCTGTAATTATGATAGTGTATTTTTGAAAAAATATTCAATATTTTTTATATAAATTGGTAAAAATTACAAAACATACAAAAACATTTTCATTCTTAATTTTCAATTTAAAAAAAACAAAAAATCCAACTATATTATCCAACATGGAACCTACTTACTTCTATCAAGTTCTAATGAACACTGAAAATAAAACTGGTGGATAGTGTGGAATGTGGATACAGGGGTGGTATTATGTAATTTGAAACGTCGTTTTGTTTCGACTATTTTCAAAAAGTGGCATTGCATAATTTTGTCTCGACCATTTTTATTTTAAGTCAATCTTTTCAAAATTGGTACGTTGGTATTGCGTAAGGTTGAAACGCTACTTTTTTTACATTTGATACGACAAAATTTTGACGATTGAAAAATAGTTGACGTTTTTAGGTAAATTTTAAAAAAAATAATAAATTAATACATGATTTTTATTGGAATATTTATTTTAGAAACGCACAGAAATAAAAATTCCAATAAAATGAAAAATTAAGTAAATTTATAATGATTTTCTGTAAAGAAAAAAAATTTTCAGAATAAAAAAAAAAAAAAATTTTGGTATTATTATTTGCTTCTTTTACTTGTATCCAGTTGCAATTTCTTTTAGTTACATTTTTTTTATTTTAATATTATTTTCTAGCAGTAATTGTTGAAGTTTTAACGAAACAAATCAAAAATGGAATTATGTAAAGTGTTTCACTGTTTTTTCGCGCGTTTCAAAATAAATTAACGTTTCAAATTACGTAATGTCATCCAAATTTTGTTTCGACAACATTTTGTTTCGACCGAAATGTTTGAAACAAAGTTACGTAATGCCACCCCTGGTGTCAATCGCGGATGTTTATTGGGAAGGACTTTTTTCTATTAGTAAACTTTTAAAAGTCGATGACATTTTGTTGATAGATGTTAACGGACATAGTAGAAATTGAGAACAAGTAGTTTTAATTTATTTTAATTATGTGCCTATCGCAATCTTCACTTTTTCATTCACTTCACTCTTTTTCCGTCCGGATGGCAATTTCGGTATCGCACCATTCACTTTCCAACTCAAAATGTGAGTGTAAAGTGAATCAAAGTGAAAAATTAGTGTTGACATACATATGTAGGTAAAAATAAATTCTGTTTCTATTTATTTAACTTTTCTATAAACACTATTGAGCTACTAAGCTCTTATTAATAATAGTTAAATTTACTATTATATTATATAATAAATTTAATATATTCTTTAACTATCTTTTTCCTATTTGTTTAAAACACCAAAAAAAATTTCTTTCAAATTTCAACTTTTCTATGTTATTCACTTCAAAAAATGAACCGGATAGTATTCACTCGGTCGGATGATTTTTTTTCACTCTTTTACTTTTACTAGAGCAAAAGAGTTAAAAAATCTTTTAACACTTTTTCTTATGGTTAATATGAGAACTATACTCAATAATGTTAAAAACTAGCAATATTTATATTTCATACTGGAATAAAAGAGTTAGAAATTTACATCATTTCTTATCATTAATTCGTTAACTTAAGAAAAAAAGAGGCAACTACTAAAACTAAGCAACATTTTTTAAATGTTGCTCAACATTGTTTCTTGTATAGTAAGTGAAACTTGCGATACCGATTTATTCCACAGACGCGGTTGAAAAATGAAGTGAAAAAACAAAGTTAATGTTGCTATAGGCACAATATGTTTTTTTAATATTTGTTCTTTTTTATTTTAAGAAAAAGTTTTAGTAATAAAAGACAATTAGAGAAAATTGGGAGTTTGATGAAAAATAATACAGAAATTGGAAAAGGTGCCTGCAAAAACCTCTTCATCAACAAAATCCAACTTAACAATTATTTATTTAAAATAATCTACAATTAAAAATATTTAAAACCACAACTGAGAACTTTAAAAAAAAATACCAAAGTAAAACGAAGAATTTATATTTTATTAGACAGCAAATATTACGAAGAAGTACATGTAGCTGATCAATTTCCTTCAATTTTCAGGACACAACACAATAGCAGCTAACTTCAATAATCAGTACTACATCACTACAGCTAAAGTCAAATGGTCCTAATCAGACGCTAATGCAATTGCATGCATTAGTGAAAAAAAATTTTATTCTGAACTTGATAACATCGCGCATGCTATTTCGTATTTCTTATTTCCGATACAAAAAATAATTCGAATGTTCTCTCATTATTTTTTGTTTTATTTTAAACTTTTTTTTATAGGATAAGGATATTACATTCAGCAAAACAAATTATTTATTTTAGAAATATTAATATAACAAAGAAAAGAAAACATTTAATTTCTCCAATACATAAACGATTTTTTTTGTTTTTGTTAAAAAATGTTGATCTTATCCTTATGTACATTTTGGCCGTTTTATGTTTCCTTTTTAAGAAGAGTAGAAAAACTTACTATATAACAAACAAATTCTACGATCGTTGCTAAAAATACATAAAATTCAATTTGAAAAACTTAAAAAGATCAATCGAAACATAATTACAAAATAAAAATATTACTCGAGAAACTCTTATTGAAAATAGTTTTACTTAGCATGCTACCAACAATATATAAATTATTTATATTTTTCTACTTAAAAAATATGATCAAGAAAAAAAATAATTCAAGCCAATCCAAAAATTTGATTAAAATCAAAATAAAAACCCTGAAAAAAAAATAAAAATTAACTATCCACTTATAATTTCATATTTTGTACTTATTTGTTAAATTTCCAAAGTGAAAGAAGATGCTAGTGCAACAATGTGTAATAGGTAGTACGACTAGTCAAAGGCTTTTGACTTAACGAATGCTTTTGCAAAGACAACGAATGATGGTTTATGACTATGATATAGAAATTGGTATTCATTCGGGGTTTTACACGAGTATTATTTTTCTGCTGTATTCTTTCTTAAATTCTCTGTTACAACAGCTTGGCTATTATATGGGAATTGTTTTGAATATCATATTTTGATCGTTATAACACGGAGTGGTTAGTGAATATGTCCACTTCGTTTTATTAAATTTATTTATTTATTTAACAGTGGACCTACAGATTAATCAACAGGCCAACTATAAGCCCTTTTCCCTTTCGGAATGTGGGGTTTTATAATATAAAGATAAACGAAACAATATTTAAAAATTTACAAAATATAACACTTAATTATCTAGCAAATATAACAAATAATCTAAAAAAGCAAAAATTAAACAATTCAACAACATAAAAATAAAAAAAATTAAATCGTTATTAAATTTTTCATAATTTTGTATAAATATAATAAAAATGTATTTGATTATATAATGATTTAAAAAATATTTTTATAGGAAAATTAAAATACATATACGGAAAAAACTATATATGTACATATATAACCATGTCAATATATTGGTTTAACAACAGTGAGAAACACTTTATTTTTAATGAAAAATAAGTATACAAAAAGAATACCGAGTGTAGAGTTTTTTCCTTACGTCTATTACCTCCTTCCTAAAAGTAAAAAGAATACAACAAAAACATAATACTCGTGTAAAAACCCCCATTCAATATTCACAGTATTCACACTATGCGTTAGGGCGTAGCTAGTTTTCATTTGATGTTTAAATCTAACTATAATATTTACAGCGATACAGATAAAACTAACAGTGTAATTACCAATTTGCTTATATGTTGAATTTTTTGGTTTCCATTTTCATCAGTATTTTGAAATACTGAGTCCAAAATTCTTCTGACGAATTTATTTTAGTTTGATTTTAGGAATATTGATCCCCTAAACATTTTATACCCTAAATTTCCCCCCCAGCAAGCGAAAAAACACGCTACATTTAGGGGAAAACCCTTAATCTGGCAACAGTGATGTGTTTTCTGTGCCAAGCATGTGTTTTCTGTTTTGTTAGTAAGTACTGTATATTATCTTTGGTATTACATAACCTACAAAAATTAAAAGCCGAGACACAGAATAAGAAAAAGCTAAATAGTAGGCTTAAATACACGTACTCTTATGGCAAAAAATAGTAGGCTGAACACTAATTTTGAAATAGCTCGAAAAGTACGGATTTATTCATATTTTGTACATAATACAGAAATATGCATTTAAAAAAAGGTCTTCCATCTACTTTTTTATTATAAAAAGCTACTTAAGAGCTTTTTATAAAAATGCTGAAATGCTACAGTAAAGCAAAAAAAAAGTAACACAACAATTTCTTGCATCACATTTTTGATCCAATATAGTAGTGTCAACCATGATATATAAAACATAACCAAAATGATTTGATAACAAACGCAACCATAAAGAAACTGACAGTTGAACGGGAGATAGAAGAAATTCTGCAGTCGATCATTGATTATAATTGTGATTGGTTCATTTTGCATTTTGCCTAATTAATAAGAAATATATTTTAACTAATAAAAGAATGTAAAATAAAGAAGTATTATATTTATGTTTAATAATTGTTTTTCAATCATTTTACAATTCAGAAGTGGGATAAATAAATCCAAGCAAAAGCGAAAATCATAACTAAAAGGTTGAGGTTATGAAAAATTGAAGCACATGGTGGTAGTATTAAAGTGTACGTATAATTGGGAATTGCTAAACGAGATAACCTAAATTTATCGAGAACGTAAAAGACAGAAATATTATTGATACCTTAAAAAAAATGGAACGTGAGGAATTAAATAAACGAACGGTTAAAGAATTAAAAAATCTACTAAAAAATTTAAAGTTATCACAAAATGGAAATAAGTCATCATTAATTAATCGGTTATTAAATATTGATGATAATAATAGTAGAAATGAATCAGTTACGTCAATAAGAAGTGAAGCACGAACGATCGTAGAGAATGTTGGAAGTGATTCGGCACGTAATGTCACCTTCAACTCACCAGTAATAAATATATCAACGCCTGTAATGAATTGGAACGGACAAGGAAATTTTTTAACCTTCGGACCAAGAGAATTAATGGAAATTCTCCCTGAGTTCAATCCGGAGGATAAAAAAAGTTTAACGGCAGAAGAATGGTTAAAGCGAGTAGAAAAACTTAAAACATTTTATAGTTGGGAAGATCCATTAGTCCTAATTTCAATTGGACCAAAGTTCAAAGGATTAGCTAGAGCGTGGTATGATCGTACAGATGATTTTTGTACATCATGGAGTGATTTTGTAAAGCAGTTTAAAGATAAATATATGCCAATTGTAAACGATGCCGACATACATATGGGTATGCTAGGAAGAAAACGTAAAAATGACGAAACGCTAATGGAATATGTCGCGGAGATGTCACGACTCGGAAATAAGGGTAATTTAAAGGAGAATGCCATTGTTAAATATTTTATTTTAGGCATGCGTGATGAGCAATTATATGCAGCTTTTCAAGGACAACGTATTGACACGATAGCAGAATTGCGTGATAGAATCTCTTGGTGTGAAAGTTTTAGAACCACAAATATAAGGGAAGTAAAACAAAAACAGAATACATTTCAGCAAAAGCCGACTTTCAAATCGATTACATCTGAAAATGCCAACAACGAACAAAGAACACTGAAGGAAGAAAAATTTAAAACGTCAACGCAGTGTTTTAATTGTTACCAGTCAGGTCATTTCGCCAGAAATTGTCCTGCACCACAACGTCGATCTCGTTGCACCAAATGTAATCGAGTGCATAAACGAGGTGAACCCAGTGAATGTCCAGATGTTTCACGAGTAGGAGTTATCGAATATTCAAAATCAACACCCTATCATAAGATTGTAATGGTTAATAATAACGAAATGGTAGGACAAATAGATTGTGGCAGTCCCCTTACGCTGATTGCAAAAGAATATGCTGATAAATGTTTAACTGATCGAAAAAACTGTAAAGTCAACTTCGCTGGATTCCTAGGAGGAGAATATTGCTCAACTGAAAAGTCAAATGTCGAACTAATCATCAATAACGTAAAATTAAGAATAGATGTCTATGTAGTAAACAGTAAATATATGCCCGTACCATTGTTAATAGGACGCGATGTGCTAGATCGCCCAGATGTAAAATTTTATAAAGAGAACGGAGAAATAATTATAGAAAATAAATGTTCTGAAAAAGAAGTTAACTGTGAAGTCAAACGTGTAGTGAAAGAGGATGAAATAAATCAAGGAACGTCGAACGCAAAAGAACGAGAATCGTTAATCAAACTATTAAACAATTTTAATGAATTGTTCCCTAAAAATATGAAACAACTAGGATTAACTAAAGAAATCGAGATGAGTATCAAATTAACTGATCAGAAACCAGTACAACAAAAACCATTCCGAGTGCCATATGCAAAAAAAGAAATTATCGATGATAAGGTAAACGAATTAATGGAGAACAACATAGTAACCCATTCAACTTCAAATTATTCGAGTCCTGTATTATTAGTAAAGAAAAAAAATGGAGAAGAACGTCTATGTATCGACTATCGACAATTAAATTTAAAAATTGAAAAAGAAATTTGCCCCACACCAAATATCGAGGAAGAATTACAAGTGGCCAGTTCTTATAACTATTTCACCAGTCTTGACTTAAATAGTGGGTATTACCAAATACCAATAGAAGAAGAATCTCGTAAGTACACAGCCTTTATAACATCAAAGGGTTTGTTTGAATTTAAACGAATGCCGTTTGGGCTCAAAAATGCCCCAACTGTCTTTCAAACACTTATGTATAAATTAAAAAAGGAAATAGATATAGATATCCAAATTTATATGGATGATATTTTAATCGGAAGTACAACAGTGGAAGAAGGGTTACAAAAATTAAAAATAGTATTAAATAAAATTAGAGAATTTAAATTAACATTAAATTTAACGAAATGCAGTTTCTTACGACAAACAATAGAGTACTTGGGTCATCATATTTCACCTAGCGGAATATCACCTGGCTCGATAAAAGTAAAAGCAGTACAAGAATTTAAACAACCAACGAATGTCAAAGAAGTACGTCAATTTCTAGGACTATGCAGTTATTTTAGAAAATTTGTACAAAATTTTGCTAAAATTTCAAAACCAATTAACGAATTATTAAAAAAAGATAGCCAGTTTATTTGGTCTCAACAACAAGAGATAGCTTTCAATACGTTGAAACAAATTCTGTGTAGTAAACCATTATTAACCTCATATGATGTAAGAATGATTCATGAAGTTCACACCGATGCAAGTTCAGACGGTCTTGCTGGAATTTTATTACAACAAGACGGGAAATACTTAAAACCAGTCGCATACTTTAGTCGAACAACAAGCGAATGTGAAAATAAATTTCATAGCTACGAACTGGAGGCTCTAGCGATAGTTGAATCGTTGGAGCGTTTTAAATACTATTTATTAGGAAAACGTTTTACTGTAGTCACCGATTGCGCATCTTTGAGAACAACTATGTCAAAAAAAGAATTAATCCCAAGGATTGCACGGTGGTGGCTAAGACTTCAGGAGTTTGATTTCAATTTGGAGCATCGTAGTGGCAGCCGCATGATTCATGTTGATGCCTTGAGCCGTGCACCTAACGAAAAAGTGGTTAATGAACCTGAAACCGCTTCTCTGAAAATAATGGGAGTCGAAGTTACCCGACTCGACTGGCTGTTAACTATGCAAATACAAGATCCTGATTTGAAAAATATAATTGACAATCTACGTTCAGATAAAGTAGATAAACATCTTGCTAACGAGTATTGTATTGACAATGAACGTTTATTTAAAAAAATCAATCAAAATAAAAGGTGGGTGGTGCCAAAAATGGTACGTTGGAGAATAGTTCGTGAATGTCATGATCTCGTCGGACACCTTGCTTTAGAAAAAACACTTGAACGTATTCAACGATGGTATTGGTTTCCACGCATGAGGAATTATGTGTCAAAATACTTAAGGGCTTGCGTCGAATGCTGTTATAATAAGAAGCCGGGTGGAAAAACGGAAGGGGAGATGCATTTCGATGAAATTGAACCAATACCTTTTCATACTATACACTTGGATCACTTGGGACCGTTCCCTAAAAGTAGTAAGGGGAATATGCACGTGTTGGGAATTTCAGACCCATTTAGTAAATTTGTAATATTGCGAGCTGTTAAGTCTACAAATACGGCTTCAGTATTAAAGGTGTTAGACGAAGTAACAGAATATTTCGGTACACCAGCACGGATCATCACTGACCGAGGAACGGCATTCACTGCAAAATCGTTTGAAACATATTGTAAAGAGCATTCCATGAAACATATTAAGACCGCCGTACGAACACCTAGGGCCAATGGCCAAATTGAACGAGTCAACCGAACGATCTCGACAGCTATAGCTTCTTCAACAATTAATGAACGTAAATGGGATCAAGAACTACGAAATATCCAATGGTCTCTGAATTCTATGATATCTTCCACAACAGGTCGTACCCCACAGGAAATAATATTCGATTTTAAACCCCGCGACATCTTGAAAAATAAAATTATATTGGCGTTACATGATGAAATAACCGACGAAGATCGTCAACCATTAGTAGTTGTCAGGCAGCAGGCCGCTGAAAAGATCATGGCCGCACGACAAATGTGGAAAGAACGATTTGATAAGAAACATAGGCAACCAACAAAATACGAAGTGGACGATTTAATAGTAGTGGAGAATGAACCAAATAGTACGGGACAGCCACGGAAAATACAACCGAAGTTTAAAGGACCATATGTAATAACAAAGGTTCTGGAAAATGATCGTTATTTAGTTGAAGATATTCCCGGAGCTCCAAGGAAAATACGTCGATATGCTGGAGTTTATTCTCCAGACAAAATCAAGAGGTGGTGCATCCCGGAACCAGACGATGAAATCGAGGACGATTCCAATTTTCAGGATGGCCGAGTTGTCAACCATGATATATAAAACATAACCAAAATGATTTGATAACAAACGCAACCATAAAGAAACTGACAGTTGAACGGGAGATAGAAGAAATTCTGCAGTCGATCATTGATTATAATTGTGATTGGTTCATTTTGCATTTTGCCTAATTAATAAGAAATATATTTTAACTAATAAAAGAATGTAAAATAAAGAAGTATTATATTTATGTTTAATAATTGTTTTTCAATCATTTTACAGTAGATTAAATAAATTATGCTAATGTGTATATAAAATAAATAATATTAAATTATATAAAATAAATCACATAATAATTTTATATAATAGATATTAATAATTCCACAAAAATAATTTCCGCACCACCATTGAGGTAGGGAATAGAGTGCGTTTTTTTTACGTTGTTTCCCGATTAGGCCTAATCCACAAATATCTAAAAATAAATAATTAATGGAAGAAAATTATAAAATATACTAATATAAATTATATAAAATACAAACAAAGCAATATATAAAAATATATAAAATAAGCAAATGGAATTAAAATAAATTAACAATTGCAAAAATATGAAAAATACAAAATGAAAATAATAACAAAAATTATTTAATATTAAAATAAAATTAAAAACAATTAACAAATAAAAAAGTAAAATAAATACCAAAATAAAATTTTTCAATTAAATTTGTTTATTTTTCAATTCTCTTTGTTTGATTTTAAAATTTCGGTTTCGTTTTTGGTATAATTATTTAATAAAAGTTTTTCCTACGTTAAAGAAAATATCACGATTGCTATTACCGCATTTACAATCTTAAAAATTGATTTTTTTTTTTTTTGGTATTCACTGTGTTAAAAAAAACAAAAATTACTTACTTGAATGTGATCCCTTAATTTCTTTTATTGCACAAAATTACTGTAAAGAATAATATTTTTACGTAAATTTTTTTTTAAACACAAAGAAAATTTTTTAATTATTATTTTAGTATAAAATTTATATTTTTTAAATTCAATTTCACACACAAAAACTAGGTTTAAACTTAAAATTACTCACCATATTTAAGGCACATTTTCTAATAAATTTTGAAAGCTCACGTACTTAATTTGTAAACATTTCAATTCTCTTTCTGTTTTTCAATTGTCAAAATGGAAGCGGTTAATTTGAACAGAAAACACTTGAAAATAATTTTATTAAATATTGCACTAAAATTTCGAGTTCAGGCTTGAAATTTCGATATGTTAAAAAAGAAATCCTAAATTTTATTTCAATATAAAATTCGGAGTATTTCGGGGAAAATTTAATTATGAAAAGTTTAAAAGAAAATAGGTAAAAATAGGCATTTAAAAAAAACAAAAAGACAAAACAAGAAAAAAAAATAGTGTGAAACATAACCTCAAAAGGAGCTTTTTATTAATGTAGGGTGTGGCATTAGTAAGTATTGTTCAACCGATCAAAATTAAACTACATGCCACGCGGATCTTACTTCTTTTAGTGCTTAGTCAATTTTATGGTTTACTATTTACTAAATCAAATACACATTATACACAACACAAAGTAGAGCGAAAATACAAGGAATTAAAAATAAAATAAAATAAATAGGTATTATCTTGGGTATAATCCTAATCTTATTTTTTAATTCTAATCCTCAACATGGAAAATATTAAAAATGAAAACGAAGAATTATTTTCGGATAAAATAATAATTGAAAATAGTCGAAAAGAAGAGAATGAATTCAGAAAAATTGGAAAGGTAAGAAAAGATATCCATATGTATATGTAGAAAAGTTGAATGAATTTTTAAATTTACTTGCATGCATACATTATACCATAGAAAAAAATAATATATAAGTTCTCTGTGATTATACATAACAAATCGGTATTTACGATAAAAACGATCCTCTTTGATATTTGGGATACATCCAAATCAAATCCTACTGTAGATTGAAGGAGGTAGCAGATTTTGTAATGTCGGCATTTGTAATATAATTTGAATTCATATTTTTAAGTGTAAAATTACTGAATGGATATTTTTGTATTTATACAACCTTTTAATGCTTTTATGATAAGATAAAATTGGTTTTATTCAAATAATCAAATTGTATATAAATAAATATACTATAGCTAGTTTTTCTTTTATCAAAATGAACTTAAAAACAAATATTTTGTTTATATGAAGAATGAAGGTTTGCCAATTTTTCCAATAAATAATCTACATAACAACACCAACTAGTTTTCTAACACCAAAATCAATAATAAATAAAATAGGTAGTTACCTATTATAAAGCACTGTCGATTGAACTTTAATTTATAAATATGAAACAATAGCACATAAATGATACAACAAAATCTGATTATTTATATCTACTAGATCGATAGATTATGGGAAAATTGGCGAATAAGAAATTTGAATCTTAAATTGATTAGATATTTTGTCTGATCTTTTGATCTATGATATAGATTTTCATGTCCGTAAATCCATAATAAAGATAAATACTATTTTTGCCTTAATGCAAACTTTACAACATTTTATTAATATTTTAGTTTTGTTTGTATAAATAAAATAATATTTATATTTTGTCAACTTTGACTTGTGTTGTGACATTAATTTTTGTTAACGTCATAATAAATTTGTTCAATAACCTGGAGTGGCATTCTGTATTGTGATAAGCGATAGTCACCCTTGTGACAGTCAAAGGTGACACTAAAAAATTTTTGTATTCTGTATTGCGATCACTTGAATAATTTAAGAAAATGGCAGCATTTTAAAAAATACAATTCAGAAATGACAGCACAAGTGATTTATTAAATGTCAAAGTGTCAAAACAATAGAAAAAAAACTAAGTTGTAAATTTTATTAGCGCATTACACTTGTTAATCAATAAAATGAAGTTACAAAAATAAAAATAAATTATTAAAAGAGAAAAAACTTAAAAGTAAATTTCATTACAACTAATTTAATAAAATGAAAAAGAAAATTATATTAACATTTGAGTAAAATTCAGTTGCAAACTTATAACTAATTAATATAAATGTGTATATATATGTAATTGAAAACCAAAATAAAATTCAAACTTATTAAAAAAAGATATCAACAAGAAGAATCACAGTATTTTTTATTCAGTTCCATTATTTTTAAATCATTTGCAATTTTAGCGACTTCTAATTCTAAAACTCGAATTTTTAAACATTTTTATTGTGAACTAAAAATCCATCAATAAACTTATTTGTAATTCGTAAACTTAAAAACTAATAATTTTATTACACAAATTAAAGTTATTAAACATAAGAAATCTAAAAGGCTTAAATCTTAAAAAACAACCAAACTTTTACTTATTTTTATCATGAGTGACACCAAATTAGCTGTAACCCTAAAATCACAAAAAAAAGCGACTATCACTGTGACAATCACCATATAGAATACCAATTATAGATATGCGACAGTCGCAGCGTGATTATCACAATACAGAATTCCACCCCTGGTTTAGAGCAAAAACAACACTTTGTGTTAATTAATTTCCGTTGATTGAAATTTTTTGTTCAAAAGTGTTCTGATCAGTGTTCATTAAGAAGCAAAGAACTAATGTAAATATTTTCTTATGTAATAAGTTGTGAGAAAGAAGAAGCGCGATATAAATCATTTAAAAAGCAACATAACTTTTGCAATGTAATTTTAAAAGGCCAACGGAAGATTTTGGTTTATTTATTTAGCCCACTAGAGATTTTTCATGTGTATGGTTGAAATTTTGTACGAATTTGTCAAAAAATAAACGTTTATTAGGGTATGAGAATAAAGAAATTTAGAATGATTGATTTTTTACATGTGCCGACATAATATAATATTGGTTTAAAAAATATATGTTATTTCTTAAACGTCATATTATTTTCTTTTATTGTCTTATAAAGGAAGTAAACATTTTTTTTATTTCAAACAGATTATAATTCATGTATTTTCAATATACAAATTTTTTCAGGTATTGAAATAGGTAGTTAAAATGAATAGAAGAAAGCGTTTTTTTATGAATGACTCTATTCATTTCTTTAGATATTAAATTTTGCCATTTAATAATCAATGAAATAATTTACAATGATTTCAAGTAATATATAATGCGTTTTGGTAATTTTATAAATAAGTAAAAAATTTTAACATTAATAATATGATGAAATTGAATAAATAATCCGGTGTATATAAGGTAACTTGCAGTCATTGCAACAAAGTTTATATTGGCAAACTAGGAGAAACATGCAAACACGACTCAATGAAGACCTGAAAGAAGCAGAACTGGCTAAAAAGAAGAACTCAACAGAGTTCCGATCCAAAGTAGCAGAACACATCATACAGGAGAATCATAACATTTCGAAAGAAGACATTGTAATGGTATTTTACATTAGAGATTCTAGGAAACTAGATTCAGCTGAAAGCATCGAAATCTACAAAACTAAAAATGACTCACTCCTAAATAAAGACCAAGGCAACGGATATTCTTCTTTATTTAAATTTTTAGTGAAATACAATAAAACGAATAACACCACCCCTACCTGTCACTCTAACGTCGGAAAAATTATTTCAAATACCAACAATAAAATAAATAAAAATATTTTTATTCAACCCCCTACCTGTGCTATTTCATTGGATAATAAACAACCATGCAGTTGCGAGAAACATCAAATTGTTACCTGTACGAATAAAATAAATAAGACAATTTTAGATTTCTTTCCTCAGTCGAGTACAAAACACTGAAGAAGTCTGCAAGTAGTAGACGAAATACGCGTATCTGTATGATAAGCATATCAGTAAAATTAAAAGGAAAATATTCGACTATGAATAAATAATGTTTTTTATTGCTGTGTATTTGATAAAAGATCAAAATTTTTAAGTGTAACGCATCTGCAAATTTTGATAACTAAGAATAAATACAACAATATTTCTTTGATAGAAAAAAAATCGTTCGATAATTTTTTTCCCACTTTGTGTTTTGAATTTTTATCTCTCACAAATTAAATTCTTATTACTATCTATTTCTTACAATTTTGTAAATCGACTGGGAAATTGGTAACAAACACATTGAGAAATTATAAAATTTGATTCCAGTGCACCTTCTTATTAATAGATATTCTTTGCTAATAAATACTAGGCATCCTAAATATACAGGCATGTATGTTTCGTACTTTTTTGTGTTCAGATGGCGCTTTAAAGCAATCACTCCAAAAATATGAACTGAAAAATCTCATATGAGAAATTTCTTTGTTTACATTTTCCTGTGCCCTCTGTGACGTCATTTTGAATTGAATTTTGCGGCCTGTCTGTTTAGAAGCCTTGTTTTCATAAATGCGAACCTGCAGTCAATCTATGTTCTGAATTTATGAACACACAGTATTCAGATTATAGATTATCACCCATATTCTGTTAGACCCATCTCGCGAGATCACGTGAGAATATCTCTGACGAGATAGTTTTGTATTCTGTTAGACCTTTGACGAGACGAGATAGCCATTTTTTATCTCGTCAAAAATTGTAAGCGATAGAGTATCCCGTCAAAGTATTTTGTGTTCTTTTTATCAAAAATTGAATTAAATAAATAAATTGAATAGATAAAATAGTTAAATAAAGATTAATAAACAGTTTTTCATTATTGCTTTTGCATTATTATTAAAATTGTGTTTGTTTTTAGAAAAAAAAAACCATCTTTACTATTACTGCTTTACTACGTTTATGTACTAAACTACAAAATATATTTAAAACATAAATATATTTATATTTATTTTTCATTTAAAAAATATTTTAAAACTAATACTAAGTTAGTGGGGTTAACACTTTCCAAAAATTTTATAAATCATATTTCGTTTATATACCAATAATTATTTTTGATAGTAAAAAATTATCAGTACTACCAACAAATAAAATGTTCTATCGCGCCGCTTACAGTGTCTAACAGAAAGGCATATTGAGCGAGACGAGACGAGATGAATTTTTTCTTCTCGTCAACGATGGGTCTAACAGAATATGGGTGTATATTAACAAAACGACGTTTCAAATTACACAATGCCACTCCTGGAGTCTGCTCAATTTCTTGAACTTGGCACTTTCCACCAGTAACCACCTAGAAGATGTACTTCTGCCCTAAGGGTTCAATTAAAATAAAATTATATTAGGTCTGTATGTTAACTTTTATTTGCAAAAATTTGCAAATGAGTGGAAAAATCACGTGATCATAAAATTCGGTTAAGTTAAAATAAAATATAGTCTTTTTAATTCAGCTTTTTTTCACTAAGTGAGTAAAACTGAGATACAGAATGGTCTTTATACCATGTACTACTTGCAGACTTCTTTAGTGTTTTGTACTCGACTGAGGAAATAAATCTTAAAATCGTCATATTTTTTATTCCACAGGTAGCAATTTGACTTTTTTCGCAGCTGGTTGGTAGCTTATTTTCCAATGAAATAGCTCAGATGGCGGGTTGAGTAATTACTATTATTTAATGATTTTTATATAAATTTTTATTTTTAACATTGGTTCTAATATATTTTACTAAAAATTTAAATAATCCCTTGCGTCTTTCTCGTAACTTACTCCTAAATAAAGAAAATATAATATAAAAAAAAAAAAAACAAAAAAATCTATGTAGGGGGAAAGTTTTTAATTTTGGTATTTATCCCGAAAATATATGTTTTTTTAATTAATATGTAAATATTTTCAGTTTTGTGATTTTACATTGAAATTGACAAATGATGAAGGAGATTGTGCTATTAAAATTCATAAAGGTAAGTCATCAAATGGTTAAATTAATTATAATTAATACAGTTTTCACAGATCAATATTACATCAGTAGGCTATTAGGCGGTTGGATGTCAACAGTCAACACTTATCTATATGAATTAGTAAATATTTCTCATTTCGATTTTAATCACAAAAAAACATTTTTTAAAACAACAAAAATGTTTATAGCTCTCGTTTATGAATTTGTGAAATGGATATCGTACAAGGCCACGCACAATAATTTTTTGTCTGCAAATTCTCATTCGGTGTCAACACAAATATCCCTATCTCCACCACAAATTTAGTTTGTTGGCAAGAGGATGAGAGACAATGAAAAGAAAATACATCAGTTGACATCGTCTAAAGGCCCTTTAATAGTTAAACCAGGAAATACAATAATTCAGGACGGTGTGTTTCTTTTCTTACTATGAATGTATTGTAGAGAAATTAACTAATACCAAATACATTCAAACAGTGAGAGAATTTTGACGATTATTTTTTCGCAGAAATTTGGCTAAATTTACCAATTTTCTTTTAAAGTTTAAAAGTAAAAAATGTAAAAAAATCTCAAATAGGATGAAACTTAGAATATTCTAGAACATATCGAAATTTCGCATTTCAACTCAAAATTTGAACTATTATTTTCATTAAATATGTATAATAATCACTTTCCTAGCATTTTTTTACCGACGCCATGTTGGCATTTGTGAAAACGAAAAAAGTTTCAGTTATTTCTTGAGTTTTTTAATGTATTAATTTTCATTTTCAAAAAAGTATTTTTTAGTACTAATTTAGTGAAAATAAATATCACCAAAAGTTTTGGTTAGAAAGCTGTTTAATTTTATACAGTGGTTAATAAAAAAAAATTTGAACGAATTTTTTGTAAAATTTTTATTTCCTTCATCTTCAAGTTAACAATGAATTAGTTTCGTTGAATTTGAATCCAAAATGAAGTTATAACCTTTATCATAATAGATTAAAAATTGACGGTTGACGTATGTGGCAATAAATACAATATTTTGGTATCATATTAGACAACGAATTAGAATTAAATTGAAGTGACTATCCATACAAAAAGTGTCCAATGTGTTGGGTATATTCCTCTCTTTCTTTGCTATTTTTTATGTCAAAAAAAAGAAATAGACGAATATATTCGTTCAATATATTTATAGTAAAAATAAAAATATTTGTTGACTTCTTTTAATTTTATTTGACAACAAAAATTTTATTTTTTCCTACTTCATTGCTAGTGTTAGTACTTTTTGAAAATTTCATATATCCGTATATTACACACTACTGTTACATTTTCAATACTTCAGAAACATGAATGATTATTTTTTTTTTCCAAATAATTTAACAACAATACTTTTCTGTGTAATAATAGAATACAGTAATAAAATAAAAGAAAGTTTAAATTGAAAAAACAATTGTTTTTTTTATTAAGATTAGATTTTGATACCTTTTATTTTATTCATACTCAAAGATTTTACTAATTTTCTATTTAAAAAAACTATATTGGCCTAATACTAAATTTTTTTTTTTGACATAAATAAAGCAAACAGAAAGAGAAGTACTAAACAAATATGGACATAATGTTTGTATTTTTGTATGGGATACTCACTTCCATTTAATTCTAATTCGTTGATATTAGACTTTTTTTTCGAATAATTATATTTATTTTTGCCGCCTAGGCAAAAATCTAGTACGAAAGATTTGACTATACATGAGAAAATTATCATATTTTCAATCGTGTTCAATTGGTGACAGTTAAAGTTTTTAAATAATTTTGTGCTTTGATTTTGTAAACTGTTGTTAAGTTTTGTAAATAAAAATTAAAATATTAAAATTGTTGTTTGTTTTTGTACCTAAATACAAAAATAAAATTTAATAAAACTTGAATTCTTATAAATAAATAAATACAAGTATGTATGTAGTTATATTGCTAAATTTTTAATCTTAATTAATTTTTTAATGTTTTAATTTTATAAATTTGGATCGTAATTGCTATGTTCCCGGAGTTATTCCATTTATAAAACCTACAAAGCTCCTATTACTAGATATGTTTAATTTTTCTCTAAAAATGAAAATTTAAAAAAAAATTAGAATAAATTCAATTGCAAAAATAGGTTTGGAACCGACTTAATAGAGTACTATTTATTATTTGCGTGTCACAAATGTAAGTTTCAGTAAATTAGGTGTTAGGTGTTTACTACCTAATGCGATTCTAAGAATTTTCCCAAATTGTTTGGGCAATAATAAAAAAATAAACGATTCGATTAAAAGATTTACAGACGCTAGATATAGAAACTTAGAATTTAGATTTACATAGTAACAATTTTCACGACAATGCGTTTTAAATTTTAATAATTTAATATCGAAAATTTCACAATTGCACAAGAGTAATTCTCATATCGTTTTACATCTTTTTAAAAATTAATATAATTTCGGATGTGATTTTAAATATGTATTGAGTTAAAATCCGTAATAATAGAATTCGATAAAATTTTTAAGATTTTAAATATTGGTGAATTAAAATCCAACTTAATGGTGATTTTTTGATAAATTTCAACGAAATTCGAAGAAATAGATGCTGGTTTTTTTAGGTGGTTATGCTGAAGTTCGTCGGAATGTTAAATTCCGATTACATTCCGCATTTCATATGCTGAAGTCCGTAAGTATTCCGCAGTTTGCAAATGTCATTATTTATCCGAAATTTTGAAATTTATGTATGCTGTAGTTCGTCGGAACGGAAAATAATTTGAAAATTGTACGACAGAATTTCTCATTCGGAAGTATTAGAATGGTTCGAAGTGAATTATAAATCATACAATTTTTGTATTTAGAATATTAGAAGAAGTAGAAAATGTAATAATAGTTTTTTTTTCAATTTTTTTTTCATTTATGAAAAATATTTTTTTTATTTAGGAATAAAAAAGCGCTTCAAAAGAATAATTTATTTTATTGTTTTTAATATTATAACATATATATATATTAAAAACAATACATATATATTTTACATTCTTTAGAGAATTTTAAATTTTCTCTGATGTAACAAAAAATTACTATTATTTTAATTTGTATATATATACATACTACATATGTAATTAAGAAAGTTATAACTTTTACTTTTAATTTATGTATGCATATTGTATATATACATTATGTCATATACATTATCTATTAAAAAATTTTTACAAAATAAATAAAAAAAAATTTGAAATAAAAATGTTTGAAATGAATATGAAAAAAAAAAAAAAACTCCCGAAACATCTGATTTTGATTTCTGTACGGACTTTGCAGTCGAATGGACTTCAGCATACCGATTTTTTCGTATTCGGATCGGAATTTTTTTTCGGAGATATTCCGCTTCGGACTTCAGCATAACCACCTTAGTTTTGTGAAGTACTACAATCCAAGGTATCTTAAATATAAAGACATGACACTTCGCGCTTTTTTTTGTTTTAAATGGCAGTGAAGAGGCCACAGAAAAATGTAAACAAAGAAATTTCTAATGTGAGATTTTTCAGTTCATATAAGAGTTTTGGAGGGATCCGAGGTTTTTTTGAAACTTTTAATTCAAAATCTAATTGCAAATTTAAAATCCAATTGATTCGTAAGTAATAAAAACCTAAAGTATTAAAAAACTATTGAAAATAAAGTGTGTTTCATTTAAAAATCTAATTGATTTATTTGAAAAATTACTTGCAAAAAAGTGTTCAAAGAATATATTAATTGGAAAATAGTATATTATGTTTAAAAAGTAAATAAAAAAAATAGGAAATAATGCCAACATTGCATTGTGTTCCTGGATGTGTATCGTTCCTGGATAATATATTCTTTTTAAATATGTAATTTAAATTATAAATATTTTTTATTTGTTGTTTTTTATTCTTCACCTACATTTTGTTTTGTGTTTTTTTATTTTTAAGAAGCAAATCATAGACAGACGATCAGTTTCATATGAACATTTTTAGGTTTCTTTTTTGGTACAAAATTACTATAAATTTAATATTTCTCAATATAATATTTATCATTTTTTGCATTTTTTTCATTTTTATCAGATTTGTTTTATTTCAGTTATTTCTTTCAAAATTCAAAATAAAATCTGCAAAAAATCAATGGAATAGAAATGGATTTTTTTTCTTTGTTATTTGTAATATTTGCAGTGGAATAAAAAGTAAAACAATAAAAGAAAAAATAATTTTAAAATAATATAAAAACTGACATACTGTTAACTATTCTAAATAATAATTTTACAATTATTTACTATTTGCTTGTCTAGTCTGATTTGCTTCGAATTAAATGTGATTTATGGAGAATATGCGTACTTATAAGTGTGCACAGAAATAAAATATAATTGCAAATGCGATGTTATTCATTCTGTGTAATCAGATTTTAATATCATGATAAAAAAATATGTTAAATAACTATTAATGCATAATTTGAAAAATTAATGTAGTAACATTGATAAATTTAGTAAGTTTTCTTTACTTATGTCCAAAAGTAAGCTATTAAACTTCATTATTATTTGGTGCAAACTTTGAGGGACATACTTTTATTGTTAGAGGACATCGTAAAGGAAGATAATTTTTTTATACTAATTTCAAGGTTAAATCAATCATAATAATATACAGAAGCACAAATCTATATAAAATTTTTATATGAAGATAAAATGAACGATTTAATAAGAAAATCAATAGCTACATTTCTCGTTCATATACAAATCCACAAATTCATGTGCAATGCATTAGAAATGTATATGAAACGAAGAGATAGAAAATAGACAAAATTGTAGAGAAGAAAAAACTACCTTTATTTTCATTATCATCACTCATCAGTCATCAGTTCAGTTGTTGTTTATATTTTATTTAAGAAGGGAGATGTATGTCGGGTAAAGCAACGATTGAAATGTTTTTGTTGTTCTTCTTTGTTTTTATTCATTATTATGAATTAACGAATATAAACAAAAACAAAACCAACAAACATTTTTTTTTTGTTATTATGATTTTGATAATGCCTCTATATTTAAAAAGCCCCGAAACTAATTTTTGCTTCGTTAAAAAAAGATTTTATTTGTATGGAAAATCTTCGTAAATCTTCGTTTTTCTATACAAATAAAAACTTTTCTTTACGAAGCAAAAATTAGTTTCGGGGCTTTTTAAATATAGAGGCGTTGGATGATTTAAAAAAAAAGAAAACTATTTTGATTTTGAGAGAAATAATATAAATCTGCAAAAATTGAGAAATATATAAATAAAATCAAAAACATATGTGAGTGAGTATGCATTATGTTTTTGATTTGCAGAAATGGAGCCAGAGTCGAAGTATTTTTTAATGTCAAATTGAAAAACAAGAATTGTATGAAACTGATCGTCTGTATATTTATTTAGTTTGTGGTTATAGGTATGTAATCAAGGCGTCCTAAATATAATGAATTTTAGAATTTAGGATGTCTTGACGTAATACTAATAATGCCAACATTGTCCTGGGTTCCTTAACAAATCAATTTAAATATAGTAAGGAAAGAAACTTGTAATTAAACATTCATTTTTTAACTTTAAATATTTTTTTTTTTCTTTTTCTATTAATTTCTATTATGATAAAAAATTTTGTAAATGAAAATATAAAATAGGTAAGTATGCTTAATTATTATTTTTTCAATTCAATTAAAATTATTTACTTAAAACTTATAATTATAACTTGCATTTTAAGCATGTACATTTGGGTTTTACTTTGTAGCAACATTAAAAAATTTAAATTTTGCTCTCCATTTTCCAAGCTACTATAACTTCGTATATACAACATTTTAATTACATAGTTAAGATTACATGAAACCTATATTTAAAACAAACAATATATAATAGGTTTTTTTCAAACATTTTAATAAGTAACAATAATTTAACAATAATTATTAAACCCCATTTTAGAGTAATCATTTTGTCATTTATTCTATATGAATTATTTAGAAATAGCAAATACAATACAAACAAAAAAATTAATACGAGAGCTGAAACTTCAGTGTTATATTGATAAGACAAAAATATAATATTTTATTTAGTTTTATTTAAGAATTATGTAAAATTAATATTTAACAATAAATTAAACAGTTAAAAAAAAAAGATTACATGAAAAAATTTGTTAATTTATTTTACTATTGAAACACAAAATACTATGTCCCAATTAATATATTCTTCGAACACTTTTTTGCAAGTAGTTTTTTAACGAAATAAATTTATATAATTATAAATTTTTTAGAGTTTTTACATCATTTTACTTTTAATAAAAAGAACAAGTTCGATTTATTAATTAATATTCAATCTTGATACATAGATATTTTATATCACCATTGTATCTATAAATATTATTATTATTTGTGTTAACAAACAAAATTATTTTCAGGAATAGTTTTTTAATGTAAATTATTTAGCTCTTTAAAAATTCAATAAGTTTTTTGAATTAAACATGATTAAACACTTTATTTTTAATTTAGTTTTTTCAAGTAAATCAATTAGATTTTTAAAATTGCAATTAGATTTTTGAATTAAAAGCAAAATCTTTTTAAATTTAATTTAAATCGAAAATTATTTAGTATGATTTCAATAATTGATTAATAAATTATAATAAATTTTTTTTCAGTTGTTTTAGCATCATCGTGTCCTTATTTTAGAGGTATGTTTGATTGTAGTAAGTATTTCTTAATAATGTTTTTAAAATTTTATTAAAATAAATTTTTTTTTTTTATAAAGCCGAAATGGTTGAATGCGTTCAAGGATATTTAGAATTAGATTTTATATCAGAAATTGAATTAGAGAATATTATAGAATATTTGTATACAGGAAAAATAAATATTCCATTCTCAGCAGCAAAAACTTATTATGAACATGCAATTTATTTTCAATTAGAAAATCTGGCAAATTTTTGTATAATACTTTTAATTAAAAATATAGGATCTGAGACGTGTTTAGATTTATGGAGATTTGGTGGTGAATATTGATAATTAGATATAAAATATATAATTTAATAATAAGTAAAATTTAAATGAAAATTAATTTTTGTTTTAGTGAAATTTGACAATGAATTTGGCAAAACCTTAACTTCAAATGCTTTAGAATATATTCTATGCTATGCACATTCTTTATTTAATGACGATAAATTTCTAAACTTAACATCAGAAGAAGTGAGTATTTTCGCAATCATCAAATTTTTGTTTTTTTAGCTATGAAATTTTTGTCGAGTATGTATCATTTAAAATCGAAAAATTAAAGGGTCTACCGTACTACCTTCGTACCTAAATCTTGTTTTTTTTTTTTAAGATCTTGTTTTTCTAATTCTTGTTTTTTGCATTATTTAAAATTTTTTAAGAATATTATTTAAAGTGAAACATAATTTTTATTTTAGATTTTTATTTAAAATTAGAAGAACAAGATGCTTGAATGTAAATAAATATGAAAAAAAATCTATTTTTGGAAAACTCAAATATTAATTGAGCCATTGAGCTATTATAACAGCGGCTACGTAAATATCATTAAGTTAAATATTCTGTAAAAGGGGATATCCTCTTTTATGTATGCACAGAGACTATGCATAAAAATAATTCTTTTTTTTTGGGATTTTGTGTCTCGACATTTGGATTTTGGGGCTTTTTAAAAATCTAGGGTTTTTGGATTGTGCGAGTGACTTCCATTTTGAAACCAGTCTTATCTTCACTTTATTTATAATTTTAATTTTGTCGAATTTATTTCATTATGACAAATCAAAAATGGAATTACTTCGACAAAATATTGAAAAATTTTTATCGAAGTTATTTCACAGTGCCCATAAAACACCAGTCATTGAATATGCACAAATAAAAGCATTCCCAAATCTTTATAATATAAAAATATAAATTCTCGTGTTGCTAGCGAAAAGATTTTAGTAAAGAATATAAAAAGCAAGTATTTTAGTTTTAAAGTCGGGGCTGCCTCTCCGAACCCCCATTCTATATTATTAGAAACTGGTATTAGGTATTAGGTATTAGGACGGCAGCAACATTTTATCACTTAAAATTAAAAAAAAAAAACAAGATTTTATAAAAAAATAAAGATTTTTAGAAAAAACAGGATTTAAAAAAAACGAGATAACGTAACGCCCTTGAAATTAAGAGTAAGTTTATCATAGTACAGTAATCAAATATTATTTAATAAATACCTATGTGTGTACTAGATATTTATATTATGTACATTTAAAAATATTTCAGTTAAAAATTTTAATTTCTGATGATAAAATGGCATGTGCTGAGGAAAATGTTTATTCATTTGTAATGAAATGGTTAAATCATGATTATGAAAATCGAAAATGTTATTCAAATAATTTAATTGAAGAAATACGTTTTCAATTCTTAACTAATGAATTCATGATATCTGAAGTTTTAACAAATGATTTCTTATTAGAAAATAAAAATTTTTTGTTGACAGCCACAAAAGTTTTAAAATCAAAATTAGATACAACTAAAATATCAATTTTAAAATTTAATGAAATTGATACACCACGTGTTGGATTTCGACCAAAAAAAATAGTTGCTCTTTTAGATAAAACAATTTATCATTTTGGAATACAAAACAATGATGTTTTTCAATCATTAAAAGGGGGTACACATATTGGTGCAAGAATAACAAAATTCGCTAAAAATTATATATTATTAACGGGTGGTGAAAATTCAAAAATTTGTCAATATTATTGTCCCGTAACAAATGTTTTAAAACCATTTCCAGAAATGAATAACGAACGATGTTTGCATGGTATTGCAACATTACATGATAAAATTTATTGTTGTGGTGGTTGTAAGGATCGTGGTTCTGTAGAAGTGTTTGATTTAGGAGCTGGTATTTGGACTAAAGGAACTAGTTTAAATTACGAAAGATATAATTTTGGTATTACGACCTGGGGTGAGTCTATTAAACATAGTATATGATTATTTATTAAATATAACCTAAATTATTGATTCTATAGGCCCTTCGCCCTGCACCATCTAGTATGTGGGCAAATTCATTTAATAATTTGAATATTTTTTCTATTCTAGATAATTGTATATATGTGATGGGAGGTCATAATAAAAATATCGTTGAAAGATATGATCCAAGAGAAGATAAATGGATTTATTTACCATCAATGCCACATGATTTAATAAATGGTTTGTTTACAAGGTCAACCGCCTTTAACAATGCTGTGTATACTTTTACACAATCCAGTGGAGGTGTTTTTGATGTTAGAGCAGGCAAATGGATGAAAGACGGAGTTGCTTCACCACCTTATAAATGGTAGAATTTATTAAAATATATTATTTCCATTATTCGAAATTTATTTTTTAAGGAAGTTTTTTGATGTAACAGAAATCGATGGCAAAGTTTATGCAATGGGAAAATATCAAATTCAAAATGGAGATCTACAATATGGTTGTTTTAGATACAGTATTTTTGCCAATACTTGGTCACCTAAACTCCAAAATTTACCAAATCATGAAAGTGTATGTGTAACTACAACGTATTAAATTAGTTTGCAAAAATATTTGTAAATCATAGTAAAAATCACTTTAAATTGAATTAAATGGTAAATTTGTATTTAAAAAATAAAAATTTGTATTTAAATGGTAAATTTGTAAAAGTTGGTTTGTTTGACTACAGTTTTAAAGGTAGAGATTTTAAATTTTGTACAATTATTCATGATCAGAAAAATAACCGGACGTGGTAATTTACAAAGCTATCAAACAACAGGTTGCCATAGCTACCATACAACTCTTAGCGTCAGTCACGAATATTTCAAAAAGCAAAGGTGTTAGATCTGAAAATTTGCGCTTCGATACTCTTTCAAAGATAAAGAAATACGACTGTTATCGGTTTTGAAAATTTTGACTGGTTGGGTTCGGTGTCATACAATTGCTACACCTATCAGAAATGTATCAAAAAAGCATTCTGTCACAGACATGAAAATTTATACTTAGATACTCTTTCAAAAATAAAGAAACCCCACATCTATCGATTTCGAAAATTTGGCCTGGTTCGAATCGCTGCCATACAGATTAATGATACAAGATTAATAATAAAAACTTTGAATCCTCATTTCATTGAAAAATAAACAATTGAATTAATAGATAAATCAATAGAGTGGCGAGTTGATATAAAAGTAAATAAAAAGAAAATTCCATTTCAAATTTCTCAGTTTATACATTCGTTCTAGCTTTGACTCTATATGTATATTATAGGATAAGGACTATAGGGTTGTATGTTTACTCCCAAATTTATATAAATTTAGGTAAATTTATCCAAATTTCTGTATGTTAACTTTTTTGATTTGCATGCTCTTTACAAATTTTTGAGAATTCTAAGAGAATTTTGAGTTTAAAAGGTGACGTCAAGGCTCTCTTAAATAAATTTTTGGAAATAAAATTTCTATTTGTAAAAATTTGTAAAAAATTGCTCTAAAATTTTTGTTGTTTTAAATGCCCAGCAAATAGTTCACATTTGAATATACCTAACCTGAAAACTTATTTATATAGTTTTTACTGTCAAAAAGACTAAAAACAAAAAAAATTATTTAATTAAATTTTTTTCAAAATTCACAGTCACACAACATTCAATAATTCTACAAAAAATTTCAGAAAATTACTAATGAATTTAAATTTTAAAAAATCTCATAACCTAAAAATTAGTTATTTTTGACATGAAAAAATTTGGAAAAATTTATGCGTACGTCTACTTTTTTTTGTAAAAGAAAATATTTTAACTATTTTCGTACAATTTTATGATCACGTGATTTTTCCTCTCATTTGCAATTTTTTGCAAATAAAAGTTAACATACAGTCTTGTATTTACTCAATGGCAATGCTTCATATTATATTCATCTTAAGATCACTTACATAACAGACAAATCAAAATATAAGCGGTAGAAGACTCATCTATTTCAACATAACAATATTTAAACTTCATGGTAAGTTGGGAATCAAAAATTTTTGTGAGACGCCTCGAACGAACTATGCTATTCGAACTGTGTTAGACTAAATCTTTAATCCTTCAAAAAACCTCTTATATGTCTCTGTTGAATTAAAAAGTAACGTAAGAAAATATAGGTAACAAAAAAATAAATGGTTATAATCATAAGTGTCTAGTTTTAATTATGAATTGAGTGATAGTTTGTGGTTCCACATTATTCTACAGATCCTGCCAAATTTAATCAAGCGCAGCCTGTTTTTTCGATGATTTTCTGCTAACTCGAACAAAGAACAAATATTTGAATTTATATTTTTTTTTATTTTTACATTGTATATAATATTTATAAAACTTTATTAAAAAAAAGATTACATTTCAAAATTTATATTATTATTTCCTATTTTGGAATATCTATTTTAAGTGTCCATGCGAATTTCAAACCATATTTATCTATAATATTTTTGGGCGGAAATTTGAATAATATTGAATCATCGGACGATTCCCACTGTTAAATAAAATATTAAAATTATTTTAATACTTTGTGAATTTAATTAAATTTAAGAAAAAATTAATAATATGTAATTTCAAAACTTACATCAAGTAAAAGATTTTCTGGTAATCCCAATAATGTCACTTTACTTCTTTTATCCGTTCTTTTGTATAAAGCACCTAAATTAATTGTATTTGTATCATATGGATAATTTAATATCATTGCATAAATCGTTATTCTATTTTTATCATCTGAATTCGATTTCATTGTATACCAAACATTTGATGTTTGAGTATCATTTTGATACGTCCAATATTTACTAGAATAAATTGCTTCACCATTAATTTTCAACCAATGACCCATATCACGTAAACGTTCTTCAAAAATTGGCATTATTGTACCAGATTTTGTTGGCCCAACATTTACCAGAACATTACCATTACAGCTGACTGTTGTAACAATTTCTGATTAAATAAAAAAAAAATATATATATATATATATATATAACTTATATTTATAATACCAATTAAAATTTAAATTACTAATTAAAAAAATGCACTCTGAATCTGAAAAAAAATCGAATCTCTCGAGGTTAAAAAAATAGGATGTTAGTCTGGTGGCTGGTACTAAGAAAGAAAACGATAATTCATAAATGGGAGAAAATTCTAAGGATGTGTTCCATGAGTACATGCAAATATAAGCGCACAACATTACACCTTAATCAAGCTATTGATTTAACCTTTTTGTATGAACCTGATGTGGTAAACGTGATAAACAAGACAACCAAAGGTATCCTACGGCTCAAACAAAAAAGGTTTCAAAGAATAGCAACATTGGGTACAATGTCAAACAATGAAAATAAGAATCAATTCAATTTCAGTTAAAAAATTTCTATCTGAATATCATTCAGATTAGTTTACAAAGTTAATTTGGTAGCAATAACGAATTAGGTAATTTACACAGATGGATCAAAATTATGGCTAAAAGTTGGCTTTTTCTTAAAGGCTTTGGATTTTATTTTTATTGAAAGGCTGATCAATCTGTCAAACTATAGTAACGTATTCCAAGAAGAAGTGCTGACAATACTCAAGGCTGAGTTATAATATTAACGTTATCATAATAGACCAAGTACAAACTACGAGAGAATTACCATTTATAATAACAGTCAAAGCTAGGTAAAATACAAATACTATACTACTCATTCAGTAAAAGCATTTGATTTCAAGTATTAAAGTAAAATTATTTAAGTCAATTTTCAAATAATCTATTTGTATTTGGTAATGCCAAGTCAAATACTTTACTTAAAAAACCCAGCTTTCGTACCAGTCAAATGGTAATAAATTCATTCAGATCATTTTATACCAAGTCGTTCTTGTCAACATATTTATTATTATTATTATGCTATATGAAAGTAGTAGTAGAAAACATAAGAGTAAAATTCTGTTGGGTTTCAGGAGATTTTAAAATACAGGTAAACTGAGGTAGTGGATAACTAAGCTAGAGAAAAGATTGAAATCGATCAGCTCAGCTCAGAGCATGAAACCATTTATACATATATCAATAAAATAGGATAATATTCAAAAGGTTACCAGAAAATAAATGAACCCTGGACTAGAATAATAGTCCTGTAAAACTTTCAGAGAGTTTTGGTGGAAAATAAATGAAGGAAAAACTTTAGAAAATTATTTCAACTTAATAGAAGAAAATGAAGGTTAGAACGATAATGGGTATATTGACAAACTGTTTGCTTTCAAAGCATGCAATAGGACTGAATCTTGTTAGTATGTACTTATAAACATGTTAAATATGCGAGGGTCTCGACATCCACGAAAACATCAAGCATATCCTCTGCAA
Source organism: Argyra leucocephala (assembly GCA_963942445.1). NCBI lineage: Eukaryota > Metazoa > Arthropoda > Insecta > Diptera > Dolichopodidae > Argyra > Argyra leucocephala. The sequence continues at coordinate 46,799,174 of OZ012679.1, read as the reverse complement.
CTACCCAGATTGACAAAAACAAGGCAATGGTGTCTATTTTTTAATTTATTAATCGATTTTTTCTATTTTTAGTAATAATTTAAATTCAAAATAAAAATTGTTATCAGGGTCAAATCGTCCACATTGACAAAAAATTGGCAGGATACCATACGATGATCAACAGATTGATAACTATAGCATTATTAAAGATGGATACATAACGAACTTGTCCCAAAAAAATAAGGATGTTGAAGAACTTTAAAGAATTGCGTAAAGCACTAAAAATCGAGAACGAGAAGATTAAAAAAATATTCATAAAACACAATCTGGAACTAGTAAGAAGTAGCAGAAGTCAAAAAATGAGCAGCATACTTGGCTATCATCAAAAGATAAAAAGAATATGGAAAAAGTATAATAAAACGGCTAATTACGGCGTGATTCCAAGAACATTTAAGGAAAGCCAAATTAGTAAGAATAAGAGGAACCACCAATTTTAGGTCATTCTAAAACTTTCTAGAGTAAAAAAGAACACGTTTTTGTGTTCATTAGTTTCCGTTAATTGAACTTTTTTGTCACAAAGTGTTCAGATCTGTGTTCATTAGATTGTGCGAAATAGTTCTAAATTGATCTTTTATGTTCTGATTTTTCTTAGAAGAGTTTTGGACAACTTTTTTTGTTGTTGTTATTACTTTGATTTTTGACAGTTAAACAAAAAAACAAAAATTAAAACATAAAAGTTTAAAAAAGATCAAAAAAGATGTTCAGTAGATTTTTCTGTTCTAAGTGATACTAAAGTGTTTGACAGTTAATTTTGTCATTGTCCAAAACTGTTCTCTCCGATTCTGTTCTAAATCTACTGAATACAATCATAAAGAAAATATAAATAGAGGAATCACACAGAGGAAAAAATATGTTTTCAATATTTCTTAAATTTCACTTTATCGTAGAGCCCCAGAGAAAAAAAATATATTTCATATGCCAAAATATCCCAGGGAGTAAATTATAATATGTACTCTTGCTCTTGAGTTTGTATATCGCAAATTATTCTATTTATATTCTACAATAGTAAATTCGTAAATTCCCTATAATTTATAATAAGTGGTATATATGTGTGTAAAAAAATATGTAATATATTTTGTTTATATTCATGCTCAAATATAATGATTCAATTTTTATTCTTCTGTGTTTAGTCCAAATCCAAAATAAAAGAACACCTTCAACAATAGTGTGTGTTAGTTGTTTTTGTAAGTTTTAATTCTTTGATTTTGTTGTTGGATTGAATTTGGATTTTTTGTTAATTTCAAATAAAATCAAAAATTCTTTTTGAATTATTATTTGATGCTTTGAAGTAAAATATTTCATAGGTACCATAGTTAACTTAGATAGGTTTTGAAAAAACAAAATATGTAAATTTCTGAATATGTAAATTTCAGTAATATTTCTGACTGTAACCGTTTTGTGACTATAGGCGTAATAAAAACAAAATTGAATTTTTATAAACAAAATCAAATTCAATAAAATATCTTTCGTACCTATAACAGTTTTAAACTTTATTTTATTCATAAATAGCAATTCTGTTATGTAATCATAAAATATACATATTTGTAATAAAGAACAGAAAAAGACAATATACAAATCAGTATTTTAATAAAATAATTCACTTTCACTTATTTTTTTGTTTTATTGAAAAAATTGGCGTTATATTTTAATGTGACTATAAATGACATCGATTGTATGAAATTATGAAGTTTATTACTTTCTTTCAAAAAAATTGTTGACTATAACAGAATTGAGACTACAAACGTTTTTGACTATAAACGAATTAAAATACATCGATCTATACTACGTTGAGAGTAATGGGATTTTATTGTTATAAGTTATATTGAAATTAGTATTTATTTCGTCATAAAGTATTAGGTATTATACTTTAATTTCATTATAAAGTATTTATATTCAAGAATCAAGCGATTCGGAAAACAATTATACCAAAACAAATATTTTTTTATATAAAATTGTTTCTGAAAGAACTACTTCTGTGCAATTGCACGGGGGATTTACTAGTATAATATATATATATTATGATATTATATAAAAGCAAAAACAAAAAAAAAAACAACAAGAATTAAAATCATTTTAAAGATTCTCTCTCTCAAAGCTAGAAACTATACAGTTGAACTTTAAAATTTTAGTTTAATTATTTTGTAATGACGAATTACAAAATTTTAATGTGATTTTATGTAGCCCACTGTGTATGTGGGGTATTTTTAAAAAAAATTCAACCTAAAAAAAAAATCGTCAAAATTTTAGCTCTGTGTGATTTCACTTTCTTTATGACACAACTTAGATTTCTCACAATTATGGGTCATATAGCCAAAACATCATAATAGGAATAGGAGAACAATTATAAACAATGATGTTAATTAATTAATTTTAATATAATAAAATTATAGTAAAAACTATATTTAATTTATAAATTAATATTCATATATTATTTGTTTATCCATTAATTTATATTGCACTTTTCATTTGTATTTATAATTTAGATTATAAGTTTAGTTGAAAAAAAATTGCCAATAACAAATTTTTAAATAAAATAAATATGTGGTTTTACGACGAAAGATGATAACTGCATTTTTGGCATTTCCTGTAAATCGCAATTGAATAAAATTTAGTATAGAATTTGATATACCTTTCTAGTTATTTTTGATTTTTATAAAACATTTTTAATGAAAATCTTTTGAAAATCTTTAAAAAGATATGATCTTTGAAATCATTTCAATAATTTTTTAATTTTCGTAAAATTTTTACCTTTTTTTAAAATTTTTAAATAACTTATTCATTTTTGTTACGTAAAAGGTTTTGCTGAAGAACATGATAACTTCAGTTATTCAGTTTATACAAAAAAAAAAAAAAAAAATGTATAATACGTCGTAAAATTTTTTAAGATACATTGAAATGCAAAACTGTATATCTTAACATATAATTTTATTTGTTTTGTACTTTGCGGTAAGTGTTGCCTCCACAACTGCGTAAGTGAAGTTATATGCTTATGTTAGAAAAATTTACAACGGCAGTTGTTAGTTATTCAGTTTTGAATTCATAAATTACTTAATATTATTAAATTTTTTTTTTAATATTTTTCCATTGTTTTATATTTTAAATTAAAATACCGTTAGAAATGGTGAAAAAAATAATTTTTGCTAAAAGCTATTTATACATACCAGCAATCAATTGTTCCGATGTCATATAATCAGACAATTTTGTATCAAATCTTTGACCCCAACTAGTTTTATCTAAAGTAAAAGCATTTTCCCATTTGTGTTTCTTTAAAACTCCTAATTTAAAGGTAATAAATAAATTATAAAATTATTTTAAATTATATTTAAGTTTAAAAAAAAAAAATGTATGTGTAGGGATATGTACATATGTTACGGAGAATTCGAAAATTGTTGGATTCTGCATGTTAATATATAAAAACTTGAGTTTTTTTTAAATAAAAAAAGAGATAGAAAAAATTGTACCTAAATCTCAGTAGGTAACAATTTTGGTGTTCTTAAAAAAATCTTTATTTTTTTTTTTACAAATACCAAAATATGGGTAATAATATTTCAGTGTATTTGCCTAATTATATTTAATTAAGAACTTTTATTATTTTATATCTATACTTATAAAAGGGAATTGTTTGTTTTTTTATTCGCTATACACGCTCACAGTTTTAAAGATAGAGTTCTGAAATTTTGCATAGTTATTCATGGTTAATCAAAAAAGGAACCGGACGCGGTATTTTGCAAAGCCATCAAATGACGTGTTTGGGTAGCTGCCATGCAACTCCTAGCACCTATCAGGAATCTTTCAAAAAGCAAAAGTGTTACAGATCTGAAAATTTACACCAGGGTACTCTTTCACAAATAAAGAAATACGACGGTTACCGATTTCGAGAAGTTGTACCTCAAAAACCAAACTTTTGTATGCTGGCTGTTTGAAGTACACTTCTTATAAATCATATTATCATCGTTTCATCGATCATCAACTGTCATGAACTGACGATAAAAGGTGTAACTACTTCCATTACCGGCACACATAGGTTTCTGAAAATTCATAAAATAAAGGCAATATCATTCAAACATAGTTTACGGATAACGTGGGTAAGGCTGGCGTTATTAATCATTTGTTTATTTGACCTTTTATTTTACCACGCACTGATTAGATAGCGATACCTATAACTATACCAAGTCTGCCATAACATGTCTCTCTTTTACAACTTACAACTTGTATTTAGTTTTATCAACATAATGATACCCTATCTTGTTTCAATGCTTTTACAATAATTATAGTTTATTGATATTCGAATTGTTATGACTATTTTTGACTAATAAAATAAAATTATTTTACAATATTCAATCCTCAGTTTTTATTTTTCTTACATAAGCCCAGGTACCAAACTAACATTAACATTTAGATATGACCTTAACTAACGGCAAATTTGAGATAACATTTTTATATGACGAAATCAAAGGATGGTGCAATTCACCAAAATAATTAATTTTTTTTATACATAGCTCATACATAGGGAAACCTTTAATAGCTATATTATTACGTTTGGCTAGGGAGGGAAAGGAAAATTAAAGTAACGAAAAAAAAGCGTAAAAGAGAAGGAGGACAATGACGAACGAATGTGTTAATCTTTGTTTTTAATTTGTGTAGGTTATGAATATAAAATTGATTATGTTTTAGGAACACATAAGATAGAATTGGTGCCATATTCGAAATGTTGAGACTATAGACGAATTTTCATAACTTCTCTTCTGTCATCTGGGGATATTTCTACGGTACAGGAATGAGCACATGCTGCCCTTCGCTTTTCATGCGACAAACGCTTAAGTGGAGTAAATACAGATTAAATTTCCATTGTGCATGTACCCGTGCAAACGAGATATCAATGAAGAAAAAAAAAGAGAGAGAGCTCGAACTATACGACGGTGACCAAAAGGAGAAAGATGAGGAGTGACGATTGGGTCATTGAGAAAACGAAAAACTCATCTTTACACTTTATCCAAATGATATAACTCAGTTATAGAAGCGCCAGCCCATATGTGAGAATTATACTTCGTTTTGGGTTATATGTCTTATAGATTTTTCAAGAGATCACAGAAAAAAAAGTAGATCCTTCAGCGACTAAGAACACCTAAACATTTGTTTGTGTTTTTTGTAACATTGAATATTTGATAATTCCAGATCATTTTCCGATTTAAGGGCACACCTAATATGCTTAAGCTTTTAAGCCGCTGAAGCTTATCTACCTGAAACGAAAAATGAGGATCAAAAATGGAAATTTTTTTGAAAATAATACAGCTTTGCGTTTTTAAAGTATTCAACTCGACTCTGTTTTTTAAACCTGAATTATTGCGACCAAATCATGGCTAGACAAATTTGTTTCCAAAGATACTCCAAGGCATCACCTCTGAAAGGATAAGTCCGAACTATTGCGACCAAATCATGGCTAGAAAGATTTGCTTCCTAAGATACTCCAAGGCATCACCTCTTAAAGGATTTTTGATTTCGAGCGGATCACCTTGTATACGTGAGGGTGATTGTACTTTCTTTCATCTCTATTTGACGTACATAGAGAGATGAGAGAGGTTTGAATGTAAATATAATTTGAAACTATATATGGGATTGCTTTCACTAATATATATTATGAATTGCTAATACAGGATGCCTATAATTATCACCGGATTGGTGTCACCGGTCTATATTATTTTCATGTTTAGAAAATTCTCCGTAACATATACATACATGTTAAAGATAATTTATTTTATGTTTTCAAATAAATAAAATTGGATATTTACCCGGATTATAACGATCTTGACATGTAAAGAAATCACCATGTTTGCAGAGAACTCCACTTCCCCATCTATCATTTGTTACAATGTTATCTTTAACAGGACTTTCATTGTAAAGCCTGGAAAATTTTTAGCAAAAAAATATATATTAATATTAAAAGAATATTCATATGAACTTATTTATAATAATGATATTAAAATTATAAAAATTTAAAACACGAAATCTTTTAATTATTATGTATAGAAAATTGATTTTGCACACCAACATCAATAATGGACTTATATTATTATGATGAAAAATCTATTATTGGTGGGTGTGTTTTATTTTATTAAATTAAATTATCTTTTTCCTTTATGAAATACTTTCCACATGAACACTCATCAATAATAGATTACAATTAAATTATTGTAGTCATACATATACATAGACAATAGGAAATTTAGAGTAGCACAAGGAAATGTAAAATTAAATTTTTATTTAGTTTTAGCAGGAGATCAAGAAGGCAGCCTCCTAAGACCCATCTTATACTTATACTATACTACCTATATATACTGCCTATATAAAAGCAAAATCGCATAACATTATTAGACGTGAGGCGATAGACGATACAGCTCTTATGGCAACAATCATATAGCAAAGTGAATCAATAGAGTAACTCCAAAAAGGGTTAAACAAAATAAAAAATTGACACAAAATTGGAAAATCAAGTTGAACGAAAAAAAAAATTGCTTCATTTCGCAATACGGCGTAAAACCCTAGTTAGCATATTCATAAGTAATATAGAACTCCCTAAAGCAATGAAATATCTTGCATTACATCTTGATTTGTGCCTTAATTTGAACCATCAGTTAAGCTAAAAGCACTACAAATCAACCAAAAAAACGAGAGATATGTATTGTATTGGTCAAGCTCCAAATATATAATAGTATAATTAAGCCCATTTGGACTTATGACAGCTAGCCTTGAGGCTGCTCTAAGAACTCTAACCTGTTCATTATATAGCAGTGTCATAATAAATTCTTTATAATAATCACGAACGCATTCCACTATATAACTGAAATGAAAATATCCATAGAGATCTGAAAATAAAAACCATTACTGACGTCATTAGGACTTAACATACATAGGAATAAACATGAAAACAGCAATTTAAATGCAATTGGAGCTATTAAGCACAGTTATTAAAGATATATATGAAGGCTGAAAAAGCTAAAACCCCACTTAGACAATCATCTTAGACAACATAAAGTACAGGGCAGAAGAAATATTGATTCCTGTAAAGCTACACAAGTCTTGCTTTTTAAGCATAGCTTAAATTTCGTCATAATTTAATCAAATGTGTAATAAGAGTTTACTATAATAACCAAAAGGTTGTAAAAAGAAAAAAACAAAAAAATACGTATGTATATATGTATCTTGTTATTTAGGCATGAATTTAGTTCCGTGTTGAAAATTTTTTTTTTTAAAATAACAAAATAGGTATAATCATAAAAATCAAATTTGAATCTTAAAAAAATATTTTTTTCTAACATTAATATTAATTTTTTTTTTTTTTTAAATCTAAGTGCTTCACATTAAATTTTATATAAAAATTTATTTTATTTTACAGCAAAAAATGAAGTTTCTTTAACTAAAATGGGAACGTGACGTTTGGCAAAACTTACAGAACAAATATCTCTTGCGCCTAAGACCATCATTTATATTTATACTAAAAAACTCAAAATAAAAAAAAAATCAATTAACAAAAATAATAAAGCACAATCTCATAACTCCAATATCTAAGCTAAGTCGAAACCTTACACTAACAATTTGAGTAGAAAATAGTGATTAACAAAATAAAAATAACCAAATTCTGAAATAGGATGAAAAAATCGTTTAGTCATGAATAAATAATTAGGAGAGATTTTGTAGTGCTTTTAAAATCAGGGTTATGTTTTTCCACGCTTTTTCCAAAATATATACACATAAACCTAATGTAGAAGAGAACGTGTGACGTTGATTTTATTTAAAAATTTGCCAAACGAATGTTTTGAAAAGTAAACTTTTGAATTTTTAGCTTCTTGTTAAATGATTTTTTGTCAAATGATCTATCTACACCCTATACTAAAACGGTTTGTATAACATGTTGATTACAATTAATTACAACAATATATACATATCAATAAAAATAAAAATATACGTCCTATTGCAAACAAACAAGAATGTATTATCATAAATAGGAAAGAACTAGGTGGCATGTCATAAGTCCCAGAGTCATAAGACCCAATACCCGTCTGACATATGTTCCATCAAAAATAGTCAAAAATCCCATGGAAGTTTTGTCTTAGTTAGGTGGGTCATAATTTCCAATGGGACTTGTGTTAAAATAAAATAAACATATAAAATATAAAGGGGTGACGTGTCATAAGTCCCATGGGCAAAAATCCCTAAAAGATTTAGAACTCACTTTGTGGGTCATAAGTCCCTAAGGTATTTTTTCTCAGTATATATGTTACGGTTAATGTAATAAATCCAGTAATTATTAAATAATAATAACCTCGTATTTTAGTAAATGTGATAAATAAGTAGAATTTATTACATTTACCGGTCATTTAATATGAATAGGTAATTAATAATATTTCTACGAAGTTAATTTTTTTATTTTTACAGGAACAACTGTTATGACATTTGGAATTACACTTGATATTTGACTTAGCTCCCGCTACTTATTTATTGGAATCCTGTTTTGTTGTGCAAGCTTTTAGTGAAGCATAAAATCTTTTTGAAATATTTAAGTCTTTGGTCTTGACTTCCGGACCGTCTAACCTATCCCAAATTTTTTTAAAAATTAATTATTAATAACCTCTTTTCAGAAAAATACAATTTAAACACGTGATATAGAGTTTCGGTCCAATTTCTGGAACCTTGGACCTGTTGCCTTCATCGCATTTAAGAGCCATTGTACTGATGATTAAAAAGAATAAAAATTTTAAGGCCTTTGGTCTCGATTTCCGAACCGTTTGATCTATCCAAAAAAAATTTAAATGTATTTATAATATTTATTTCATTTAATTAAGGTGGGTGGGAATTATTAATAATTACCGGTTTTTGTGATAAATTAAATAAATTCTGTCCAAATTAATCACTTTAACCTTTCTATTTGGTAATTATTAATAATGACCGGTTATTATTAATAATTACCAATTTATTACTTTAACCGCAACATATATAGGTATATGATGGGTCTATGACACTTTACTGAAAAACAAAAATCCCAAAAAAAAAGTCCCGAATGATTTAAAATCTTGAAAAAAAACATCGAAAATTTCAAAATTCCGAATGATCCGAAAATTCCGAATCTAGAAAAAAAAATCCCGAAAACAAAAATCTTGAATCGGCCGAATTTTGATGCAATGGATTTCAAAAGTATATAAACTTTAGAGTTGGTAATAAAATCAGAGTTGTACGATTTTTCTAAAATACATATATACATATTATATATTATATATATGTGAGATTGTGAATTAGGAGGAATTTTAAAATTGGATTCAAAATCAGGGTCTCCCATTTTTCCAGAATATTTATATATATATATATATATATTTGTATATGGAAGTCGGAGGATTATATTCTGTAAAAGGCGTAAAACCCTGATTTTGAATACAATTCTAAAATCCCTCCTAATTCACAATCTTACTAATATATATATATATTATAAATATCCGAGAAAAAGCGTATAATTCTGATATTGAATCTATCTCTAAATTCGAATGTATTTATTTTTTTGTCATACATTTTTTTAAAGTATTTTTGAGGATTGTGCGACATTCCAATTTTTTTTCGCAAAATTTAAGTTCGGTATTTCTGATTTTCAGTATTTATATATTATTCAGTATTTTCAGCCCTGGGACTTATGACACGTCATCCAATAAAGGAATATTTTAATTCAAATAACATAAGATTTTATTTCTAATTTGTAATAATTAAAACAAATTATATCAATTCAAAATTATTATAATAATTATTATAATTAACAATATTTTAAAATTCTACGTTCTTTTACAAAATGTTTATGCGTAACCGCTGTTGGATACAAAAAAAGCATACTGGGACTTATGACTCAGTTTGTTTATGATTTTTAACCATATTAATGGGAGAAAGTGAGACAAAACTTCCATGGGAATTTTGGTTCATTTTAGTGGGACATAAATCCCAATAGGACTTGTCACATGCCACCAAAAATCGATTATAAATTCAATCCAAAATAACAAATTAGAAAAGAAAGCAAGTTATCTTAAACTAGTTTTTGCATTATTAATAATAATGAATGCAACAAGCTCTTTGAGATATGAATAAATAAAAAAATAAATAAATAAATTATTACTTGCAATTTTTATTAATTGTTAAGTGGTATATTGTGAAAATCATTCGTTGCAAAGTGTCCTATTTGATAAATAAACTATTTGCAATTGTGCCAAAATGAAATTTGTGAAATAAGAAATTATGCGAAATATCATTTGGCGAAATGGGAGTTGGATATATAGATTTTGCGAACAGGATCGCTCCCATACTAAAACATGTGTTTTTCATTTTATTTTTATATTGATTTTTCTATGCGGTTATTAATTTTGATTGTAATCAAAAAATATTTATTTTGTGTAATTTTTACAACTAAATTTTATTATTAACAAAATAATTTAATTATAATTTTTTAATGTTTATTGTTTTTAATTTTTAGAGTAAATTTTTTGTGCCTTGAATAAGTTTTTTTTTTACCTTGCAAGACAAAATTAATTTTTATAATTACTAATTATTTCTGATCATTTATTTTGAAAACTTCGCCATTGATTAAGTTTTAAAAGAGAGTTGTACAACTTAATGTAACTATCCCATATACTCAATTATAACATCGCATTTCAATTTACATACTTTACAAACAGTTATTAATTTTTAAAATAAGAAAAACATGCTTACCATGCTAAAAATTCTTGTGATTTCCAATAATCTGGTTCAGGTTCCCAATCTCCATCCGACCATAAAACACTAGGATTATAACGTTGAATAAGTTCTTTCATTTCTGGCCAAACTTTATCTTGAACATAAATATTTTCTTTGAAATTTTTTTCTTTATCATTTAAATACATTCTATTGAACCATTCAAATAGTGAATAATAAAGTCCAAATATTAAATTAGTATTTTGTCTTAAGCTGGTAGCTAATTCACCTTTACAACAACAAAAAAAACAAAAAATTTGAATTAGGATTATGAATAATTTTAAATAATTTTAATAAATTGTAAAATAAAGATAGGCCGTGTATTATTTATATTAAATTTTGAGTATATCGGTAAATGTTAATGTAGCTGTACTCAAAAAATTAAATAAAATTATAAATAAATATTTTTTGATAAGTTCAATTATTATTTTACCTATTATATCAATTTTAGGTCCAATGTCAACTGAATTCCAACTAAATGATTTACTTGAAGGCCACAATGCAAATCCATCATGATGTTTACTAGTTAAAACTACATACCTGTGTAAAATAATATTAAATTTTAGATACACCTATATACAAACTTGTTAAACATTTTTTTTTTTTTGTTTTAATTTAATTATTAACAATAATTTCTAAACTAACTTAGCACCACTATCTTTAAATAGCAAAGACCATTGAGTTGCATTAAATAATTCAGCTGTGAAATCTTTTGCAAAATCTTGATATGTAAAATTTGGTTTATAATTTTTCTTCATAAAATCAATATATTTTGTTGTATTTTGTCCTGTAATATACATATATTAAATTATAATTAGTAAATTGATCCTTATTACTATAATAAATTATTATTTAACCTTTCCAATTAATCCAGAACCATTCAGTACCAAAACTTGGAACTGAATATACACCCCAATGTATGAATATACCTACTTTAGCTTCATCATACCAATTTGGTAGAGGTCTTGTATCTAAACTTTTCCAATTAGGTTCATATTTTATACTGCAATCTTAAAATATATTTTGAAAAAAAAAAAACAAAAAATAATGTAAAAAAAATACATACTTGCACTAGCAATAAAAAAAAATAAAATTAAAATTGAATAAAACATTATTAACTCATCGTAAACAAACCCTAATGAACGACTGACTGAATTTTATCAAACAAAAAATTAAAACATTGACTTAACGTTAACTGAGAGGATATAAATAAAGTGGGTAAAGTGATGTAGCTTTCAAGTGATTTGTTTTTATTATTTTTTGTTTATCTATATACATATATACCTTACCTAATTTGATATTATATATACATATTATATTATCTAGTACTTAAAATATTTCACTTTTCTTTTACACTTATTTAAATGATTATGATAACAAAAGTATAAAATATATGTGTGGATGTAGAATGAAATTGGTTCAAAATCACATACAACATACAGCAGTAGAAGACGTGTGAATTGAATTTGATTTTATCTTCTTTAAATGCAGCATAATATATAGATGTACTCGCTATACAGTCTACATAATATAAACATAATATTATATAATAATACAGGGTGATTCATTAATGAATTATAGTTATTTAGATTAACATTTTTTTTTTTGCTAATTTAAATAACTATGATTCAATAATGAAACATCCTGTATTTAATTCCTGTATACTTCAAATTAAAGTCTAAGTTAAGTGATTTGTATCGTAAATTATTAGATTAGTATTATGTACAAGGTATTTTATATATTATCATTATCATATATTATAATAGAGTTAGTTGTCTACATTTCACATCAAAATTATTCAATCTATTCACCAAAAATGAGAGAAAATAAAAAGGTTAAAAAAAAACCTTCTAAAAAATAAATCGGAATTCAATTCACCAAACCACATTTGCAAAACAAAAAACATTTTTCGTTTCCTTTTTGTATTTATTTTCTTTGTATTTTACTTTATTTCTCTCTCAATAATTATGTTTTACCAAATAAAATTTTGAAGTAAAATTTTAAAGAAAAAAACAATCAGTTCAGTTGCTTTTGCTTCTTATAAAATATTTGATGAAAGTGTGGGTGTGGCGTGTGACGGATAAAGCTAAGGAACGATTGAAAATTTTTTTTTTATGAATTTGAAAAAACAAAATAATAGTTTTAGTTTAACTCTTGTTTTTGCAGCTTATATTCGCCCTTATTATGAACATCGTAGTCGGCCAATAAACGATAATATTTCGTAAAAATATTTGCTTTGTATTACAAACATCGTAAATTTTTAAATTTTATCGTAATCGAAAAAAGCTTTTTTTTTAATATTAATAGTCGTTGAATCCGTATTATGAAAATGATAAATTATCAGTTTTTTATAATATTTTAATCGAATTCAATTTTGTTGACGATAAAAAAATAATTTAGAAAATATAAGTAAATTTTAGAAGAATTTTTTTTAGAAATTTAAGAGTTTATTACAAATATACCTATATAAACACAGGAATAAAGTAGTAAGCAATAAAAGGAAGGTAAATTGCTCAAAGACAATTGTGAAGCTATTTAAAAACATAATTGAAAGTTAGCATAATAATAATTTGGGATCTTTGATCGCAGATTCCTACTTAAGCGAATCAAACGAAAAGCGAAACAAAAACCGTGCTACCATTTGAAAACTTTATTTTTTCAAACTTTGTAATTTATTTATGTTTGTGTGTGTTACTCACACATCGTTTTCTATTTTCGTTGAAAAGTGCCAAGTTCAAGAAATTGAGCAGCCTCCAGCAAAAATAGATCCGGGTCCCGTCTCACAAAGCCCTCGCAAACAAATTTTTTTTTGTTTTTTTTTAACTTGTTTTTACTACAATGGCTTTTAAGCACAATGCAAACAAGAGGTCCGGCGTCCCAAATGTCGAGACCGAAGACCTTGATTTTTATTTTTGCATCAGTACAATGACCCTTAAATGTGATGAAGACAATAGGTCGGGGGACCAAGGAGTTGGGGCCGAACCTCTATATCACGTGTTTAAATTGTACTTGTCTGAAAAAAGGTTATTAATAACTATTATCACATTTAAGGGCCATTGTACTGATGCAAAAAAAAAAAATCAAGGTCTTCGTTACCGACATTTGGGACGCCGGACTTCTTGTTTGCATTGTGCTTAAAAGCCCAATGCACCTTGATTTTTTTTTTTGCATCAGTACAATGGCCCTTAAATGTGATGAAGACAATAGATCGGGGGACCAAGGAGTTGGGGCCGAACCTCTATATCACGTATTTAAATTGTACTTGTCTGAAAAAAGGTTATTAATAACTATTATAAAAAATTTTTAAAAATTTTTGAGATTGGTCCGACATTATGGGACTATAGCAGAAATGAAAAAAATTCGTCAATGAAGAGATTATAGGTTTGGAAAAAGAAATTTCAGCAATGGCCGGCATCATGGAGCCATTGACAGCTACAAATAATGTGAGTATTGATGAATTAAAAAAGGTGAAGCTTAAGAAAATAGTATATTCGTCACTAAAGGACCAAGAAAGAGTCAATGAGTTTCAGAAACGTTGACCAATGGAGAGCAACTGATGAAGGTAGTATGTTGCTTAATAAAATAATTGTTGTCCTGAATTACTAAAAAAAGTATTTGTATATACAGGATGTTTCAACAACATCGAAAATAAAGTATTGGAGTTTTAATTGCAATCTAGTATATTCCATAACGTAATTATTTTTATGCAACGTAATTAATTCCAAAAATCTTAAATTCTGTTTCTGTGCCTGAGTATAGTTAATGCAATATGCAAGCATTTTGTAACAATCTATATTATATAGATATATATTTAAATATATATATATAGTTATATTTATATATTTATATATATATATGTAGTACGTTATGGAATATAAAAGATTGTATTTAAAACTATAATACATTGCATTATCGATGTCACAGTTTTATTCATATAGCACAGGATGGTAGCTAGCTTCAAATTGATCAAAAAATTGTCTGAAATTATGATCTATGACAATTTAATTTGATTCTAAATTCAATTCGGTTTGAATAAATTAATTTTAATATACCTATAGTGTCTTTTGTTCATATAATATTATTTTTATAAGCTTGTGCATTTTAGGTCAAATGAAATAAAATAAATTCTTCGAAGTGTGAGTTCAGTAATTTTGTTTACAGAATTGATTTCTTCTCAATTTTATTTTGTATTTATTTCGTTCAAATCATCAGCAGAGGTGAAATAATGAAATTAGACTTAGATCAATAATTAGGATTTCTTAAACTTCCTCACGGGCAAGATATTATAAGCTGTTAACTACTTATATTTGCAAGCAAATTTTTCAATTTGCAAATTAAAAGCTGAAATAATCAATTTTCAACTTATGTATGGTATTAGCATAGAAGTAATTATTTATCTACAATTGAAAAATATTATAATTGTAATCATTGAAATTACGAACTTTATTCATGTATGTTAAATGAAAAAAAAATATACATTAAAAAAGTCGTTTTATCATCAAAATATTTGTATCATAAAAATACATTTTAAAAAAAGACAATTAAAATAAAAATGCTACAATTTTAAAAATTGAGATTTTAACAAAAACATCGATATCAAAAAATCTATTTGAAAAGAATTTATCAAAAATTTCCTTATCAAAGAACTCGTCATAAAAAATATTTTTTTATTTAATTATAATGTTTTTTTTAAAGTATCGTATTTTTTGTCAAACAGTTTTTTGTCCACTTGTTCTAAATGTTCATAAATATGAAATGGAAAGTTTTATGAAAAATAACTTTTTTGTGAAACAATTTTTTGATAAAAAATATCTTACAATATGATCTTATGATAAATTGTAGGCAATAAGTTGTACCTGTAGGTTCCATAGCACCAGTATAATTTTTTTTTTACTGCAAAATTTTTAAATACTAGATGTACATACCAGTAATTATTTCTGCTATCTGTATTATTTACTTTTTACTTTCTTTAAAATTTATAATGTTCTTTCTAATAACTTTCATTTTAAAATTTTTGCATTTTATTGTTTTTATATTCTTTATAACATAAATTCAATTAAATTTGTAATCTTTTTATTTAATTATTTTGTACTTATTATCGTCGCTTGAATATTGTTTTGATCCATACACCAATTGGTTAGTTTTGAGAAAATTGATTTTTAAGATTTATGAGTATACTGTTTGAAAACTAGCCTAAATTTTTTTTTTACATCAGTGCCCGTCACGCAATTTCGTAAATTTACGATTCATGTTATTTTGGTTCTACTATATCGCTAGTTTGCTACACTTTATACTAACAACGGATCAAATTGCTTCATTTTGATAAAAAGTTTGCTACAGTTTCATACAAAGCTTTATAAACGAACGGATGATAAAATACGAAATCATAAATTTACGAAAGAAAAATAAGAAGCCTCTGAGCTATTTAATTTTCATTTCGTATCTTCGTATCTTCGTGTTGTTGACTTGACAGTTAATGTCAAATATCAATAATAAACAAAAGTAAATACAAATTATCAACAAAGTATTAATCAAATTAATTTTTTCTGAATAAACTTAAAGATTTTATAAACGTTTAAAATAAGTTAAATAAAAATAAATTTAAATATGTAAAAGTGAAATTTTTATAAAAAAAAAAAGGAAATTAAAAAATAGATTAAAATAAACAATTGCATTTGCTTTTGAAATTTTTCTTTACTGATTGATTTATAGTATAAGTAAGTAGTAATTCCTTATATCGGACATCTAAAGTGATTATTTTGTGCTCTTCTAAAAAATATATATATGTAGATATGTCAACTAAAAAAGAAATAATAAACAATTTAATGGAAATAATTAAAATTGGAAATCAAATTTAAACAGACGTCAGATTTCAGCTGTTATTATGAATTTACGAAATGAAAAACACGAAATTTACTCTTCGCACAAAATTGACATTCGTAAATTTACGAAATACGAAGATACGAAATGTATGACGAGCACTAATATTAATTTTTTTTTATATTAAAGATTTCAAGGTGTTTTATTAATATTTAACAAAGCTATAACGTTTTTTGTAACTCACTTCCATAATTGATTTTTATATAAAATATTTTATTCCCATTTGCCTTGCCATATCCACTAATTTGATGAAATTAAATATTTAAGTTTATTACATTACTTTAATTAAGCAAACATTATATTTTCAGCTTTGTATGAAATAGTTTTTATTTTCAGACTACATTTTAATTTAATTTTCATATTTACTTTATAATTATTTAATTTTTAACTATATCTTAACAAAACCTTTTCATACATAACTGGCGGAGGCGATATTTTTACAACCTTCCATTACCACACTCTTTCTGTACACTAATTTGCAAATATAATATGATTATGTCACCGCTTGATTATTATTTTGTTCCAAACGCCAATTTTTATATTCCCCGTGTTTAATGTAAACATGGAACAAAATTACAATAACAAAAATTGTTGGATATGAAAATTTGAAAAATTTAAAAAAAAAATGTGGATATGGAATAAAATTGATGTTAGGTAAAAGTTAAACCATGGCAGATAGAGTATATACTTCCGGAGTAACCGCATTCAATAGTGCGCTCCCCAATACCCAAAACGTCATTACGAGCTTGAAAATATAAAAATTGGCGTATGGCATAAAATAATAATCAAGCGACATTATAGAGACTTGTTTTCTCAATGTATATTGCAAATAAATGTGTAAATAAATGAAATGAAATAACGTCGGCTGAATGCTATTTTGCTCCATACGCCATTTTTGAACATTTTGATTTAAGAGCACTTTCATATGTTTTAAATCAAGCTCTTTCGAATGGTGATGCAATGAGTATGTATAACAATGAATATTATGTATTAGCTCAACAGAGTAAGTTAACAAACACTTCTTGATTCTTAAGTTGTAATAATTAATAGTTCAATACAAAATTTTATTTTAAGTAAATCACTGGAAAAAAACATAGTAAATTTACAAAACAAAGTGATATTAATTTTTTTTTATTGAACTATGAAATAAATATTGAGCAATTTCTTGTTTTTTTTTTTGGTTATGACTTTAGGAACTAGGTTTGAATTAGAAAATAAAAGAATTTACAAAAATTAATTTGGTTTTTCCATTTCAGCGTTTTAGGTTTATAAAAATTATTAAAATTAAAAAATAATTATTGGCAAAATTATTTATAAATAAAAATTTTTTCTAAGATATTCACATAACACATTGCAATAACTAGGTTTATTCTTATTTGCGCCTAAACTTTTTTTGCTCTGCGTGCATGACAGTTACTAGTTGGTAATACGTTGAATTAAATGGAGCAAACTGGCAATTATGACTATTGGGATAAAAATAATTATATTTCATAAAATTTTTAATGTAGCAATGTCTAGTGAATGCAAAAATAAGTTAAAAATACATCAATAAACATTTATGCAAAGTATAAAAAATTCCTATCGATTACTGTTTTTTTGTTTAAAGTTAAACTTTGTTTTTCGTTTTTCTCAAAAACAACTTTTGGGCGTTTGGAGGAAAATAGTTTTCAACCGACGATAAATGAAAGTAAAACATAAGAAATTATTTGTTCTAAAATGGGAATAAAGATCATGAATCATTATTTGATCATGAAATAAATTATAAACTTTTAATCTATTTTGATTATTGCTATGCATTAAATTATAAACATCCTGATGACCTAACTCTTACACTAACACTAACAAAAATGAAACCAATCCAGTACCTACAATGAACATTTGCAAAGAATTTGTTTAATCACAAAAATCTAGTTATGAATTGAAAAAAAAAATTAATTCTTCTACTTATTACAATTTAAAAAAAAACTCATAATAATGAAACACCCTGTATATATAATTTTAAGCCATGTATTAATTGTTTTATAAAATAAGAAAATCAAAAGCTATTATTTTATTCTGTACAGTCAAATGCATTTTTAAAATCCTTTGTTTAAGAGGAGTCCAACAAAGAGATGAGCACATGAGAAAGGATGAATAACAAAATTTGTTAAAAAAAAACTAAACAAACCTACAATTAAAATAATATACTTGACTTTTTGTTATACTCGTGATTACACACACATTATGTATGTGTCATGATAAATTGTAAAATTCAAGGAATTTACAATTCCAATTTACATTTTTATAAATTACTAAAATAGATTTTGTCTCTCTATAAAACTCTCATAATTGGTAAGTAAAAAAAGAAAAATAACTGCATTTCTAATTTAGGTAGAAGAATATAGAAAAAAGACAATTTTAACCCTTAAGATTTGTCTTGAACGTTTGTTGTTTTTATTTTTGTATATATATTTAAAATAATATATTAACAGCTTGCTTCCAGTGGGAAATCGAGAACTAGTTCCTGTTCACTAGTTTAGTAACTAGTTCTTAATGTGCAAATTGTAATGCTGGATTTACATTAAGGTAACCTAAAGCGTTATCTGATTAACAGTAATTAGTTTTGGAATTAGTGCGTAACTAGTCCGATTTCATACTGGGCTTCTTAAGATTATTAAGTAGCTATGTATGTGTGTATATATTTTATTTGTATCCTAAGGACGCGTTCCATCAATAATTTCTCCTCGTTATTTGGTACATATTTCTATTTTTTAGCCGCACGTTAGGGTAGAATAGAACCTTAAATACAAGTACGCATCCACTTGGGATAACAACGGATGAAGAAGAAGAAAAATGTTATATATGTAAATTAAATGAGAGTTGAATACGGGGACTATTTTTTGAAAATTAAAATATAGTATATACAACACATTATATTTAATCAAAAATTTATATGGAAATAGGTACATATAAAAAATGAAAACAAAAATAAAGAAAATATTCCAATTCTATTTTTATTATAATTAATAAAATTTGATAAATATTTTTTTATATTTCTAATATTGAATCTAAATTGACAGAATTTGTCTGTTCATATTCGAATTTTGAATATGAGAAAATCTAGTACAATATAGCTATATACATACATATTTCAACCCGTTCATATTTGGAGAACAGATTTTCAACTAACCTAGTTGACTTATTATCTACAGTAAATTAACTACACCTCAATGAAAAAATTGTTCACAGGTCGATGACATTTTCCGTGAATGTATTAGAATGATATAAAACTAGAATGTTGCTTCATGGTGTCTTTATAACAGTTTGGAACTAAACACTTGCAAATGTCAAGCTGTTTACTTTTCTAGAAGAAGTTCTGCTCAATATATTTGTTACAACAACTAAGCAAACAAAGTAGACTGCGGAACAAGGTACTTTATTTATTTTCTTTCAAATTGCTTGTTTTTCTTTAATTTTGCAATTATTTGTTGTTTAATATTCTTCGGCATCTTCAGCTTATCACCATCGCCAGAATCCATACCAACTTCTTCATAACATTTTTCTAAAGCAGCCAAGTCTTCACATACACATTCTACATATGCCATCAGTGAACGAAACCATGTTTAGTACACATCAAACCAATTTATGATTTAAAGGAGCCTAAGCTTCGGCAATAGCAATGGTATTTGACAACATACAAAATGCAACACGTTGTACTTTAGCCAAATCGCCACCTGGTATTACAGTTGGAGGTTGATAATTGATACCAATTTTGAAACATTTTGGACACCATTGAACGAATTGAATGGGTTTCTTTGTTTTAATTGTGGCAATGGCTGCATTTACATTCTTTGGTACAACATCACCATGATATAACATACAATTAGCCATGTATTTACCACGACGTGGATCACATTTTAACTTTTAATTTGCTGGTTCGAAAAAAACATTTGTAATTTTGGCAACTAATAATTGTTCATGATAAGCTTTTTCAATTGAATATTATGTTACCAATGGGATATAAATACGTGGATATGATACCGAATCGGTTTGGAGTTCAGTTAAATAAACATTTCGGGTACCATCGAATCGGAGAGAGGCTGTGATTGATAAAACAATTTGACCAATTGATCTATTCAAGTTTGATTTGATTTGATTTTTTTCGCTCCCCTACACATTAATGTGCAGGTAAGCCAAAAGAACCCTTTTCCTTTCGGATGTGGGCCAACACTATTCAAGTTGGTTTATGTTGGTTTTTAGATATCCAAATTTCTGTGAGAGATATCATATATATATATATATATTGCTTCATTATCAATCATGAAAGCACAATCGGAATGCTCAAAAGTTGTATGTGGTGTCAATATGGAATTTTATGGTTCGACTACAGCAGTTGATACTTGTGGAGCTGGATAGATGACAAATTCTAATTTTTAGTTTTTACCATAATCAACATATAAACGTTGAGAGGAACTAATAAAATAAATAAATAAATAAAAATATAAACGTTCCATTAACAATGAAGTGAAGCCTGAACCAAGTTACAATTAATTTAGTTTTTTAACTATACACTATACTAATAATATGTTTTTTAATTTTATTTTGTAACGATATCGGATTCTAGTAACTCCACTAAATCATGATTATTATTGCACAAAAATGTAACAAAAGTTTTCATTTCTAATAGACGCCTGGTGGGCTAACAGTATTTGACACAAAAGAGAAAATCAGTGAAGTTGACTCAAAAGTGAATTTATTCTAAAATTTATTGATTTGGCTTATCTGAGATGATATTTTCATATTATCCATAGTAAGCCAACGGTTATTTTTATAATAACAATAAGTATGTAAAACCAAAGGAAAAATATGTAATACGAGGACAGTTCGAAAATTTTGCTGTAACGGCATCTTTTTGTTAATTTTATAAATTTTATATGAAAAGAACAATCGATCGATCAGTCAAATAGTTTATTGTGAAAACTACATGATGTAGTGACAAACGATCGCTGAGTAAAAGTTAGTAAGCTGGCAGACATATTAAAAATATCAAAAGATAGCGTTGAAAGCATTTTACATGATGAACTCCTTATGAAAAAGATATCACCAAGATGGGATCAGTCGCGTTTATTAACATTGCCACAAAAAATAATTCGTTGGACACGTTGTGACAGTTTTCATGGCAATATATCAGCGTAATCCAAGTGAATTATTATGTCGATTTATAACTGTTGATGAAACTTTGGGTTCCAATACTACATATCAGAAACAAAAAATCAGTCCAAACAATGGATAGAACTTGGTGGAAGTGCGTCAAAGAAAGTAAAAGCAAAAGAATCAGCAGGAAAAATTATGTTTTTTGGGATGCACAAACTACCTTGTAAAAAGAAAATCAATAAATGCTACATAATTATTGTGCATTATTGGATCGATTGAATGACGAAATCAAGAAAAAACTACCACAATTAGCAAAGAACAAAATGCTTTTTCATCAAGACAACGCATCTTAACACACATCCGGTTTGAAAATAGTAAAATTGAATGAATTACAGTACGAAATTGTTCCACATTCACCATCCATACAGTCCATATTTAGCCCCAAGTGATTACTTTTTGTTTTCGAATTTATGAAACCAAAACACAAAAATGGCTTGCTGAGATTCACATCAAATGAAATGGTTCTCGCTGAAACTGAAGCATATTAAGGCCTTGCAAAATCATATTTTTCAGACGCAATTAAAAAGTTTGAAAAAGTTTGATAAAGAGAGATAAAGAGTTATTAGGAGACTTGAAAAACAAAAAATAAACAAAAAAAAACAGTTTTTTAATATGAATACATAAAACTTTTCCGACTGCCCTCGTATGTATTTAGATTCAGAATTTATTCCTAGTGAAAATTGGAATAATTTTAATAAAAATTAAATTAAGTAAAAAAAAAATTGTATTAAAGTAGTACAAAACAAGTTTTTGTTTTTTTTTAATCATTTCAGTTTCACTTAAATATTTTATCAATTTTAACACCACAACAACAACAACAAAACCTATTGATATTTTGCTGATTAAAATTCGATTTACTGGTTCGTATAAATTTAACTAAAATTTAATAAATAAGGGGTGGTATTTTAAATTATCTTTTAATTAAGATAAATAATTAATTTGCTGAAATTTGAAAAACTTTTTTTTTTTGTTACCTTGTGGAGTTAATGTGAAAGTTGGACGATTATATAAAGTCATGACAATTTTTTTTTGGGTTTTTTGGGCTCTTTATTCACAATCTGTAATGTAATCAAATAAAAGTAAATTCTAAATTACAATAAAATAATATTAATAAAGTTACAGATGCCGATCTCCTGACATATTTCGTTTTAATCTCATATAGTATTCATAGTGTACTTGGCATATATAAATATTAGAATGAATATTTAATCTATCACAATATCTCTGGCTAACATATCCTGGACAAAATTAATAGAAAAATTATGAATTACCTGGTATAGCTTTCATTCATATTACCCAAATTTTCAATGATATCTTTAGAAAAGCTTTTTCCCCTAATTGTGGAAGCCTTCAAACATTATAATGATTCCTAAACCAGATAAAGACACAACAAAAATAGATTAATATAGACCTATTAGTCTTTTACCAACACTAGTTGAAATATTTGAAAAAGTCCTAATACATAAACTAATGATCAAAAATAAAGGTGTAATCCCACTACATCAATTCAGATTTCAAGTCGAACACACTGCAATAGAGCAGGTGCACAGAATAGAGGCACAAATAAGAAAAGTTTTAGAAAAGCAGAAATTTTGCTCAACTGTTTTCCTCGATGTCGCACATACTTTTGATAAAGTCTGGCATGATGGTCTAAACTTTAAAATTCAATACCGTTTGAATTTCATCAAATTATCAAGTCGTACCTAACTGATAGCCGATAAAGTAAAATACATATAATGATTATTTAACTGAAGAACATGTTGTCGAAGCTGGTGTACCGCCTGGTAGTGTGCTCGGGCCTCTTTTATATTTAATCTATACTGCCGATTTACCTAATAGTAGGCAAATACTAACATCTCCATTTCAGATTAAAAAGAAGCTGGATAATCACTGGATTATACCTACGTCCTCAACTTTAGTACGTAGGATTTGAATAGACTTATTGTTTTTAAATAATATGTAAGTCTAAATGATAAATTATTGTCAATTTCTAACGAAAAGATTCAATAAATACTTTTAAACTGTTGGAAAAAATATCTCTGACTAGTGTGATTGAATTGCGTCCTGGATCTCCGGACTTGAAAATGAACAAACCAAGTTGAATGAACTATCGAGCTTGCAATACTTTATTTTGAAAAAAGTATTTTGAAATTTCAATATATGTTTTTTGTTGGCTGTTCTCCATAGTTGTATACAATAAGTTCATATATTGGTTGGAGTATACATATATATAGAGAAGCAGTTTGTTTTTCAGTATCTTTTGGAATTTTTTTCTGATTATTCTTCATTTTTCTAACATTTCCGAAGAATATCTCTCCAATATTTGTACTTACTTAAATTTTTTCTGTGTAGTGGAGTGCTTTTTCTAAATCAGACGGGGATTCAAATGCGTTCAAAAATTCCACAAATTTTCTGTTTTTAGGTCGGTATTTCTATTCAAAATACTTCATGACAAATATTCCTCCCCAATGTGAACGTATCGTAATTAGATTTTGCTTGCTTCATTGGCTTTAATCTTCATTTGTTCAAAAATAATCCGATGCTCTTTAAGCTCCCTTGCATGAGCCTAGAATCCGCATTTTGACACTTGTAAGACGTAAGTATGTCTGTATCATCAGCAAAATGTGTGCTAAATGTTTGAGGTAAATTTGCAGTTTTTAGAATGCTGTTTTATAGAATCCAAATTAATTTCTTTGAAGCTGGTAAATTATTATATTTTGTTTTCCGCGGCACTAGATACGCTATTTCATCTCTTAATTGGCCACTCTTCTATTATGGAATACAATAAATTTATTCCAGAGAACCTAGATCTGACTCTTACAGGGTACTTCTTTGAGAGATCATATCAAATCGATATTCCTTCTAGGGAGAGTTGGAAGAGTAGCACGGTTCTAAACAAGGAACACATACACCTCTATACTGATGGTTCAAAATTGAATGACAGAGTGGGGGGTGGAGTCTACTCGGAAAACCTGAATATAAGTCTATCCTTCAGCCTACCAAGACCAATGTCTAGTATGTTTCAGGCGGAGGTGATGTCAATAAAAGAAGCCTCGGACAGGCTGAGATCCAGCGTATTATCTGTTAGAAATTTCTGTATAATCACAGACAGTCAGGCCGCAATTAAAGCACTAGAGTCGGTAACCATCAACTCAAAAACCATGTTGGCCTGTCGCAGTTCTTTGGACGAACTAGCGGATAGGTTCAACATATTGTTACGATGGGTGCCAGGACACAGTGATATTCCGGGTAACTGCATGTCAGATCTACTTGCTAGAGAGGGCACTATATTAGAAATCTTTCCGGAAAGGAGCAATCTGGGTGCACCTCTTGCCACCTGTAATTTATTGCTTCGCAATAAAAGCTTGAAACTTCAGATGGTCAGTTAGACCAGACTGCAACATCATCAAGCAAATCTGGCCTATGTTGAACCTGAAGCGATCCCTTAACCTACTAACTATGAAAAGGTGTGACATTAGCACTATGGTAGGGGTCATTACGCTTCATTGTCTGATTGGTAAACATGCCAGAAGACTGAGACTCCCCTCAAACGACTTCTGAAGAACGTGTAGAGAGGTGGAGGAGGATGACGTTCAACACCTACTCTGTTCCTGCCCTGGTCTCTACGATAAAAGGAAAACCCATTTAGGAGCCTTCTTTCTGGACTCGCCGGGTGATCTTGAAAACACTGGTATCAAAAACCTCCGCCGCTTCGATAAAAGCTCAAATTGGTTCAACGAGTAGGGTACTACGCGAGGAAAGTTTCCGTGGTATCACAATGGACCTCACCGGTCTAAGTGTGTCGGCGTACTGTCGGCAGTCACTACTACTTACCTACCTACCTTGAAAAAGAAATGTCGATTTCCTAATTAGATTTTGAATAGTTCATACATATACTAGTGATGTTGCAAATGGTCTTTTTTGTAATAAATTTTGAAATAAATTTTTTTATATCGGTTTGAATTTTGTATTTTAAAATTATTAATTTTTTTTTATGAGACTTTGGCACCATATTGACTAGAAGGAAATAATTTATTACTCAAA
The DNA here is from genome assembly GCA_963942445.1 of Argyra leucocephala. Taxonomy (NCBI): domain Eukaryota; kingdom Metazoa; phylum Arthropoda; class Insecta; order Diptera; family Dolichopodidae; genus Argyra; species Argyra leucocephala. The sequence goes on along the minus strand of OZ012679.1, from coordinate 46,773,260 downwards.
TAAGAACCAATAAGATCCATTTTAGATCAAATGCTATATATATGTATATACGTATACTTGAATTGAAATGTTTAATACCCCATCATACCCTTAGCGAAACTCAAACCTGAAACCCTTTTTTAAGTTATCAGAAGATTAACCCTTGACTATTAAAAGATTTGAAAAATCAATTTTTTTAAATTTTTAAAGAATCAGTCCATTTGGAGGCTGTATTCGTTCTATTAGTATTTTTTAACTTTACTAATCTAGTTAAGTATTTGATGAGGTCAAAGTTACACCAAAAATACTTGAATACCAAAAAATAAATACTTAGATATGCATGGAGACTGGAGAGCAACAAATCATAGAGCTAGGGATGATTGGGTTAAAAATTTTAAACATATTATGAATTAATTTTAATGAAAATAATACACGATATTTTTAATTCAAAAATTAATGTACATATGTATAACAATTATATTAAATTAATTGTTTACAGTTTAAATGAATAATGACCCAACCTAACACCTAAGAATCTATTTATTTATATTGATTATGGTCGGTTAGTTCGTTTAAGTGGCGAAAAATTAGCACGATTGGTGTGTTTTTTTTTCTATAGGTACATACCATTTATATTTTTTTTTGTTATACTATTCATTAGATGATGATTGTTATTTAAGATTGACATTTGAGAAATTATAAATTTAGATATAAATATTTACTATAAGTTTTTTTTCATTTGTTATTTATTGTATTATTTAGATTTGTTGAAAATTGAATTCTCCTATACGGGTATATTTACATTATATTGTTCAGCGGACTTACTTTTACAATATTAAGTTTATTAAGTATTAATATTTGTTCATGGTTTGCTTAGATGAAACAAATTACAATAAACTAAGACGAAGATTATTAATTTTAGAAAATAAAATATTAAATATTAAATATTAAATATTAAATATTAAATATTAAATATTAAATATTAAATATTAAATATTAAATATTAAATATTAAATATTAAATATTAAATATTAAATATTAAATATTAAATATTAAATATTAAATATTAAATATTAAATATTAAATATTAAATATTAAATATTAAATATTAAATATTAAATATTAAATATTAAATATTAAATATTAAATATTAAATATTAAATATTAAATATTAAATATTAAATATCAAATATTAGGGAAATAATAAGGAGGAAAATAAAAAGGAAAATATTCGACTATTTTCACTATTATACCAAAATTTTACTCTAACGCTAGAAAACAGTTTTTATGAAAAAAAAAAAATAAATAAATATTAAATATTAAAAATAAAGAATGTAGACTCAATTACATCTCTGTTACAGAAAAATCCATGGTAGAACCAACGAACTTTATTTCTTCAAAAATTCGACTGAAGTTTGGGTTACATTCAATGGGGATCGTTACAGCACCATGATCAATGGTTATTTGTTTGAAAATATGGATGACTTTGACCCGAACGAAATGTTTTGTTTCAACAGGATGGTGTGTGGATGGTGGTGTGGATGCAAACATCTCACCTCTGATCTCTGATTTAATCAAATTAAAAGTTGACAATTACTTAATTTAAAGAAATGGACCTGTCAATTGGCCTCCAAGGTACTGCGATTTGACACCTCTCGATTATTTCCTATGGATCTACGTAAAATCACTGGTTTAAGCTAATAAACCAGGAAAAATTGACGCCTTTATTGGTTCCTTTGACGTGTTATTCGTAACATACAGTGCTTGAAAAAGCAGCTTAAAATTGGACGACTAGAATACACTTTGTCAAGAATAGCTGCGGTGGCTATATATGACCGAAATCATTTTCAAATGTTAATGCAATTATTTTTGATCATCAGATTTGTGATTTTTTTAGTGATTTATTTAATTTATGAATTACAAGTCCGAAGTTCCTTTCACTAATCGTTTATTTTTATTTGTGCAAATATCGATATTTAGGAAGCAACTTACTTCCTTTATAAGTGCTTGCGACTAATGTTTGCATGTTTTGCATCTTTCGAACAAATAAAAAAATTTGAATAAACTTTAATTTTTTGTGTTATTTTTTACAATTTCAAGTTCTGTCGGGACTGTTTCGACGAATCAACATGATGACATCACAAATACCATTGATTAATAATACTAGTGCAGTATTCTTAATCAATGCAAATGCATCGATAATACAAAATACAAATTTTGAATAGGGTTAGAAATTTTTTGATTAAATAAGTTTTATTTAGAAATGAATAAAATTTTTACACAAACATAGATAAAAAACATCATCGCAGTGATGACAACTGGAAACGTAAAGTGATCGCATATGAAGCATCATCATGATGTTTCGTGGAAACAGGCCCATCGGGGTTAAAAAAAATCATTTGATATATTGAATCGAAATACAAATTAATTGAAATTGAAGTTGTATTAAATTTATAAAATTTATATGTATTTTTTTTTTATTTTTCTATTTAACATCCCCATTTTTAGTTAATCTAAATTTTATAACAGTACATTATACCCGTTTTGTTTATTATTATTATTATTTTATTATTATTAAACAACACTTCTCTGAGAATTTATTGTATAGTGTATGGTACATACATACCTACATTCTGTAAAATAAATATGCTTATATAAATTCATATTCATTATAAAAATACATGATATAAGGATTAGTCATTTTAAGATCTTTGAATTGAATAGTTAAGTATTTATAATGGAGCAGAAGCGATCGAAGTGTATATCATTTGCAATTATATTATTTTTTATTAATATTAATTTAATATTTAGAAAAAATGTAAATTGTTATAGTGATAATGAAATTCGTATAAAATATGAACCAAATTGGAATAGTTTAGATAAAAGACCATTACCACGATGGTATAATGATGCAAAAATTGGTATTATATTACATTGGGGGGTTTATTCAGTGCCAAGTATTGGTGGTGAATGGTTTTGGATTAATTTAAGTAAGTTTAAATATTTAATTATGAAATTATTATACATATGTATGTGTACACTTTATATCCAAATTATAATTGAAAACAAAAATTTTATTGTATATTAAGTGATTTGAATTCATCGGACATTTATCTTAATAAAAAAACAAATACATAAATATATGTATATATACATTCAACATATGTATGAATTCGAATTTTTAGAAATTACATTTTTATTACTTGCAATAATTTTACAAATTATATTTTTCTATATTTTATTTCCTGTCTGTGTGAACGTTTTGTTTTTTTTAATAAAACTAATTAAAATCTTTAAAATAATATTAAAACTGTTATGTTAATAAATTAGCCATATATTTTAAAATTTTCAATGTAAGATGAAAATTCAGAGTTCAGTTCTTCAATAATACCTTGATATAGCATTTGTATATATATATATGTACATACATTTCAATATTAAAACACTATTCAAACTCATAAAAATTTTAGTCCTTTGAACTTTATTAAAAATGCTTATCATACACCTTAACATCGTAAATGTCTTAACACAAAGTTTAATACAATGTCTGCATGATCTGAAATGTCAACAAAAGTTCACAAAAGCTTTAGATATTGTTTTATGATCAAAATTGTTGTTGACAATGTCTTTGAAACTTGCTGGACAGGTATTTGGGTATCTATAAAATTTTTAAAAACCCAATGTTTTTTTTTATAACAGTGATGTTTTTTTTATTAAGTTTTTATCTGTATAAAGGAAAAAGGAATGAGCTACATTCTGATTAAAACCAAATCACAACAAGCATAAAAAATGTATTTGAAGCTTAATAATTCACCATCATGTTCATCGTCAATTATTATTTAAAATAATGCAAAACATCATGATTATATATTTAGCAAGTTTAATATTCTGGAAATCTACATGGTATAAAATTCTAAATTTTTGTTTCAGAAAACCAAAAGCTTATTTTAAATGTATAGCGTGATGAGCTTAGGATGGTATGTTGTGACGTGATTCTTCTGAAGAAAGGAAGTCATAATTTTTGTAGGGTACAATTTGATAATTTTTAAGGGGATGAGTTGCATTCCGAATTCATATGGCTATTATGAAAAGATTTTAATTTATTATTTATAATAGCTTTACTCAAGGTACTATCATTCCATACCGCAGCAACGTGACAGCTCCCTATAAAGATATTTCTAAACTTTAGCTTGCAGGTGTATAACCTGCTTGAAAAAATTTAAATTATATAAAAAATATTACAAAATGAAGTACGAATAAATTTACTTGGACATTAACTGAATGGAAACCCTAAAATACGATTGTAATAGCTCACATTATCTTTGCAAAAACAAATGTCTCACAAAGGGGAGCGTGTTACTATATGCCTGCATTTCATTTGCCTGTATTTCGTTTGACTGGATATGCTGAATTCTGAATATGATATAATGTAATGAATATTTATGCGAGATTCTGAGTTAGGTGAGGTTTTAGAGTTGGATTCAAAATCAAAGTTATATGCCTTTTTAATAAAAATATTTATATAAATTATTTCTTATTTTACCTTACTTAATATTTACCTAATTCAGTTTTATGTGTAGCCGCTTTTGGATACAGCCAAAATGACTGAATTTGAAAACACTAAATGAATTAAAGTCGGATTTTGGGATTTTGAATTTAGGGTATTTTGGGATTTTAATTATATAAATAAATTGTACATATAAATAGAGGTAAATGGCATTCAGGGAAATGAAATATATACAGGCAAAAGAAAATATATTGTGTATGTAATTGTGTATAGTGATGGTAACCTCTCAGAAAGCAAAAAGCTGAGATTTACACAATGTTACCAACTTATTTTTACGCATATAGTTGATAACTTAGTTTTTCGACATTGTATTTGTCTTAGGCTTAAGTTTTTGTTTTTTAGCATATCACCCACATTTACGCATATAGGAGGAAGGTAATATAAAATCGTATGTCTTCAATTAAATAAATTTTGTACTTTCTTTCTAATTTTTTCTTTTCTTTCTTTCTTTTTACTACATAATATCTACAACTTTTAAAATTTTAATAGAGTCTAACATAAGTGATTGTAATATGTCTATAATAATTGAATTAAAAAAAAATTTAAGTACTGATTGTTTTTATTATATTTTATCTACTTTCTAATACATACTATATTTTTTATTGTATTTTGTTTTGTTATTTGTTTTCATTATGTTTTTTTTATTTTGCACTGAATTATAATAATATATATATAATTATTTCATTTGAGTTCAAATAAATAAATAAACTTATTTTTTAACGAAAAATATAGAACGTAATTTCCGAAGGACATCAAGATCCCCAAGCGCGTGTTTCTCTAGATAGTGTGGTTGTCGAAACCATTTAAGTTCACCTATCTTTTTTCCGTGATAAGCAATCTACATCAAATCGACTAATGATTTTTTTTTAAGTAAATTATTTCGTATTTAAAAAATTAATTAGTAATAGTTCAAAGGAAAAGTCGACGGACATAAATAATTGCTATCATTTCATAGTTCACATGTTACTGCTCATGTTTTCTGTATATATGTTTTTTTTATTTTATCCGCGAAAGTGTCTATTGACTAGGCCATGTATATTGTATAGATGAATTTGCTCCAGCTAGGAAACTCTTCGAATCCAAGCTCTTGGCCGTCGAGGGAGGCCACACCTTCGTTGGAGAGATGAAGTATCGGCAGACATGAAGGAACTTCAAATCACCAACTAGAGAGATTCCACTCGTGACCGAAAGTCAGTGAAGGACAATTTTGCGTCAGGCCGAGGATCTTCAATTTCTGTAGTGCCTAACAAGTAGTAAGTTTCACTGCGTAGGGCACAGTATAGATCTTTGTTACTTACATACCATGGTACATTCTATTTTGAAAGGTTTGCGCAGCATTTCAATGTTTGCATTTTTTTGCATGCACATCCCCATAATTATAAATACTGTACGTTCACTAAAGTTTTATTATTTCCGTATATATATTAGAATTTTATTTTGTATTGGTAACTCAGGTTACTTGGGCGTACCAGTAAATTTATTTTTTGTATCTAATGTTTAGCCCCTTTTTTTATTTCATATATTTTCCTCCCATCTTAGTTTAGCATGAAACGTCATTATCAAATATTTTGCAGTATTGGAGTACGGTACTATTGTTGTACTTGTACGGTACTATGTTGTTGATTAAGATTGGAATGCATAATCTTCTTTTATGTAAAATTTATAAGCTATCATTGGGTCCATAATCTTTTTTTATTTACTGCATTTTGAAAATTTATTGTAAAATTTAATAAACAAACTCCGACCGAATACGGAATCAATTCCACATCGGTCCAATCTTATTATTATCCCTCCGTATACAAACCGATTAAAAGTGATTCAATTAAATTCTTTGGAGTCTCGAAGATCTATATATAGCTGATATTATATTCCTAATTCAAGTTTTTAATTGATTAATCGATTCACAGACTATATTAAACGACTGATCAGCTTCCATTATTGAATACAAGTACTCGTTTTCGATCGGAAAATATCTTTAATTTGGTATTTGACCGAACTAACTACGAGAAATATGAACCAGTTAATAGAATATTTATGTCAGTTAATGAATATATAGATTATATTGATTTTTCTTTTAACAAATGCAAGTTAAAGAATCTCTATATGCACAGTTACTCTAACAATATCAATACAATTTTCTATTTTTTTCGTTTGGACTAAGTTATTCTAATATATTAAATACATAAGTATGTAATAAGTAGCAATTCTAATTTTAATTATAATTTCTAAATTTTTACTTGTCGTTTTTTGAATTGTTTACCAAACTAAGTTTTTGTATTTAATATGTTTGATTAAAACATAAAAATAAATAAATAAATAAAATAATAAAAAGAATTTAATTCGATTTAATTACAATTTTTTTTATTTAAAAAACTATTTTAATTTAAATAATACATTATAATATTTTACAACTTGTAGTATATTTATATATATACAGGGTGGTCCGGCTTAGAGCAAAAAGTTTATATTAAAAGTTCTTAGAGTTTTTAAGGGGTGATTCCTTGGAGTATTTTAGGAACAAAAGTGTTCTAGAGGGTCTATCTTTAAATTTACCTGGGCTACAGAGGGTTAAAGAAAATTTAATATGACTTTACCTGAAAAACGGCAAGTCTATAATATGAAAGTTGTGTATGTAAAAGTTGTAGGGGATGATGTAGCGCATCAACACAATAAAAAAAAAAAAAACATTAGCGAATTTTTTCGAGATAATCAACGTTTTTTACAAAATGTTCAGTTTTTAAAAGCAAAATTTTAAGTTTATGCAGTTATTATTCAAAAACAGTAAGTCTGATACTCATTCAACATATACCGTTAATAAGGTGTACTAATTCTAAAAAAACTATCAAGAAGATGTTGCTCTAGTTTCAATTTCTTCTGAGCTGTAGTTGATATTCTTTAGACATAATTTTTCAAATTCGATTTTCTTTAACCCTCTGTAGCCCAGGTAAATTTAAAGATAGACCCCTTTTCTTGAACAATTTTTTTCCTAAAATACTCCAAGGAATCACCCCTTAAAAACTTTTTGCTCTAAACCGGACCACCCTGTATGTATTATGTATAACAATAATTAAATAACAAGTTTGTTGTTTGTTATTTAGTTAACAAAAATAAGGTTATAACACCAGTGATCGCAAACATTTTTTTGTTTGTCATTTATTTATGATTAATTCAAACGTGTTAGATTAATTAATTAGAATCTATAACAATTACAAAATAAGCAAAAAATAAAAATGCTTAAAAACTGATTAATGAATTAGTAAAATAATTTTTATTTTATTTATTAATTTTATATAATAGTTGCTTAAAATGAAAATTACTCTCGTAGTCTCTCAAAAATAAACAGTAATATTATTATTTTTCAAAACTGTGATTAGTTCCGATAGCTGTCAATAATATTTCAAAAACTGGTTTAAATCTTATCTCAACTTTAGAATGCAAATGTTTAATATTGTATGTTAAAAAAACTGGGCCTCAGTTTATTAAGCATGTTGTACCACAAGGGTCAGTTTTAGGACCTATTATTTTTTTTAATTTATATTAACTCTCTTTTTAATCAAAATTTTAAGGATAAACTAACTGGTTTCGCTGATGATATTGGCTGTTGTTATACCTCGTTAAATCCTCTTAATATGGTTGCGGAAATTAATCATGATCAAAATGTATTAAGTAGTTGGTTTTCAGAACATAGGCTGGTTGTGAGTAATAAAACCAAATTGATGTTTTTTAGTTTTTGTTTCAACAAGATTATTCGGATTTAGATTTAATTTTTATGCGTATGAATGTGGTAAATTTAAATTAATTAATGAAAATTGTTCTTTCATTGCTATTCAGCATTCTTTTTGTGATGATTCTTTTTCTGGTATTAATTGTTTCAAAATTGAAATAGTGAAAAGTTTTAATTACTTGGGTGTTACTTTTGACAATAATGTGATGAGTTGGGCTGAGCATTCATTGTTTAAAAAAAAAAAAGTATTTACGATCTACTTTATGTGGCTTTTATCGCCTTAGACAACTGTGTTCTTGTAACATTTTAAAAATGGTTTATTATTGAATATTTCATTCTAAATTACAGTGCGGTATTGCTTGTTGGGGGGATCATACTATAATAAAATATCCCCTCTACTTATTATACTTCATAAATGTGTTATTAGAAATATTTGTAACAAAAATCGCTTGCATCCAACATTTCAATTATTTTCGTTTATTACACATCATTCTTTTCATCAATATTTTCGTCAATATATTGACAATATATTGATGAAAATAATAAGGACCGATTACATATCAATTATGCACTCATCAATCTTTTTCTCCAAATTTTGATATTTTGCAAGAACATACTGTGGAAGTGTTCTGAATATATTGATAAATTCAAAACATATATGAATATTGAAAATTTAATTTCTGGAGGAATGTTTTTGACTTCAGTTTAAATTGAATTTTTAAAGTAAATGTTGTGTATAAAAAACAACAAATTATTTTTTTGCACATTTGAATAATATATCAATTGTTTTTTTACAATAATTGCTATAATTATTAAAATTAATATAAAAATTGTTCTTTTTAGAATTACATTATAAATTAACATTATAACCTTATCTGAACATTCCCAAAAAAGCCATTTTTTTTTACCTCCGCTGATTTTGACAGCATGATTGATGAGAATAGAACCACCATCAATCATTTCTCATCAATCAACGGTCAATCAATGGTCAATATATTGATCATTGGTTGACCATTGATTGATGTGTAATAGGGGCCTTAGAGATTTTTATTATTTTAAAACTTTAAAGGTTTTTGTTAGGAGCGGTAATTTGAATTCTAGAACTCTAGCGGTAATTTGAACTCTACACAACTAAAAATGTCATGATTTGTTATGACCTGTTAGTTAAAATTCCGAATTTCCGAAATTCTTATGCAATACTAACAGGTAGATTATTTAACAAACTTCCACCCGCAATCAGAATTTTACGCAATAAAAGTGTTTATTTTTTAAATTGACTTTTAATTGAAGTCTTGGCTTCTGGGTTTTCATCATGATGAAATCGAAATTCTTCTAGATTTTTTAGTTTAACAATGTTGTGAATTATAATTTCTTTTTGAATTGTTAACTTTTTCTTTTACTTCTTTTTCATTTTGTGAATAAATTATTTTGTTTTATAAGCTTTAACTTAAAATATTTTATTATCATTTTCGTTTTTAATTCTTGTTTTTATGATTTAAATTTAATTTACGGTTTATTTTTCAGTATTTGAATATTAGAATTTTTTACTGAACTTTTATATTTTGTTTGTGAATAAAATTGTTTCTGTTTTGCATGCTTATTCTCATTGCTACTTTAGTTCTTTTATTACCTATTTATTATGATTATTTTTATTTTTTTTTATTTGTTTTGGTATATTGAATTTTTAAATATTTTATTGTTACCCCACAATCAATTTTTGTTAATTTGAAATTGTAAACTTTTATTGAAGTGGCCCTTTTAACACTATTTTCTAAATAAAAAGTGTCACTAACTATTCTCTTATTTCTAATGTAAATTTATATAAAAAGCGATATTTGTAATAATATATTAAAACATTTTAATTGTAAATTTGAGAATAAAGAATTATAAAGCTAATAAAACTAAAAACTAAAAAAACTAACTAAAACCAAAGGTGTTACAAACCTGAAAATTTGTATGTAGGTACTCCCTCAAAAATAAATAAATACGTTTTTATATCGTTTTTTTTAAATTGTGATTGATTCAGCAATATGGAACCGCGTACATCGAAATTGTATGCACAATTTTAACTAGTGTTTTGTTGTGATTTGTCATTGTTGTTTTTCTTTATTTTAAATTATATTTTTAGGACAAAATCGATCAGAATATGTGGATTTTATGAAGAAAAATTATAGACGTGATTTTACTTATCAAGATTTTGGTAAAGATTTTACTGCTGAACTGTTTAATGCTACTGAATGGTCAATATTATTTGAAAAAAGTGGTGCTAAGTAAACAATTAAATTCTACATATTTAAAATTAATTTATATTAATTTTTTGTTTTTCTATATTACTGCATAGGTATGTTATTTTAACAAGTAAACATCATGATGGTTATACATTATGGCCATCAAGTAGATCATTTAATTGGAATTCAGTTGATGTTGGACCTAATATGGATTTAATTGGTTAAATATTTTAATTTAATTTAAAAAAAAAAATTTATTGTTATTTTGTATATTTGATTTGTTTTTAAGGTGAACTTTCTTCATGTCTGCGAAATAATACAAAATTAAAATTTGGTGTCTATTATTCTTTATTTGAATGGTATAATAGAATGTATATCAATGATAAGACTCACATATTTCAATTGAATGATTACATTGAAAAAAAAGTTTTACCAGAATTACATGAATTAATTGAATTATATTATCCAGAAATTTTATGGTCCGATGGAGATTGGGAAGCATTTCCAGAATATTGGAAATCAAAAGAGTTTTTAGCATGGTAAATATAAATTTGTTTTTTTATTTCTTTTTTGAATTTTGATACATATACAGGGTGTTTTGTATTATACCGAGTGTTGTAGAGCATGTGTATCAGCTCTTTAAAAGGGAAAAGATCCGTTATTATAAAATTTAGAAAAAAATTATTAACTAAATCGAGGGTGCTCTATCGATTGGTAATATATTCAACTTCCAGGAAAGAATGAAAAAATTTTAAACCAAAAATTCGCCGAAATCGAGATTTTCAAATGGGAAGAGGTAGTTTTTTATACGGATTCTACGTCAAAAAATAAGAAACTGGACAACCCGGTATATATGGTATTTATCGATTATCTTTTTATAATATGATAATATATATATATATATATACTAGGGGCCCCCGTTGAGTAATTATAATTCAAGCTGAAGCCAAATTTAAAGTTTTTAAAAGAGCGGTTATTCATAATTTATAATTAATTTTAATATATATTTATATATTAATAATTTTTTATTTCAAATGATCTTATTGTTTTGTTATTATTTGATATATGTACATAGTTTTTAATTTTTATTTCCCTTGCATATATACAATATATACAAGCAACATTTTTCACTCATTACCTTAGTAGATGTGGACCACTACTTTGCTTTTTGTCAGCAGCTTCCGCTCCCAAACCCTCGTTACTTATTTATTGGAATACCGTTCTTGCAGATGGTGAGTAATCATATATAATAAGATTTTAAGAAAAATAAACAAGTTTTAAACCAATTTTTTTCAACTCGACTTAAGCTTAAATCGATTCGGAATAATTTTAGCTCAATTTAAAACGACTACACCAGCCTAGTCTAATTAAATACTATAATCCAAAGAATTTGATTCAAACTAATCTTGATTTATTTTAGAATAATTCGAATAATTTTAACTTTACAGCCATCTGAATAATAATATTATGTTCTCGAAACACCCTGTATAATCGTATATGTAATATTTTTTTTATATATGTGTATTATGAATGATAACACAGTATAGAATATTTTATATAGAATAGATTCAAAACACCCTGTACTCAAATAATGATTTTTTTCAATATTATATAGGCTCTATAATGAAAGTCCTGTTAAAGATACAGTTGTAACAAATGATAGATGGGGAATTGGTGTTCATTGTAAACATGGTGATATTTATACATGTCAGGATCGTTATAATCCAGGTTGTTATTAAAATAAAAATATAAATTGTAAAAAAAAAAAAAAAAAAATAATAAATAATTTTTTTGTTATTTTTTTTCTAAATTAATACTAGGTGTTTTACAAACTCATAAATGGGAAAATGCTTTTACATTAGATAAAAATAGTTGGGGTTATCGTACTAATTCAAAATTAAATGATTATATGACATCAGAAGAATTAATTAAAGGTATAATTTGTATATATAATTAAATATTTGTGTATAATAATAATAATAAATAATAGTAATAATAATAATGATAATGAGCATAATTTTATAAATTTTAAACTATAATTATGTATAATCAGAAAAGATAAAAAAAATTAATTTAATTTTAATAATTATTTATTATTATTTATACACTTTGATTCTAGTTTTAAAACTTTTCAAATCATTTTAAAATTTATATTTCCTAATATAGAAATTGTAACAACAGTCAGTTGTAATGGTAATGTTCTTGTAAATGTTGGTCCAACAAAATATGGCACAATAATGCCAATTTTTGAAGAACGTTTATCCGATATGGGTTATTGGTTGAAAATTAATGGTGAAGCAATTTATTCTAGTAAATATTGGATATATCAAAATGATACTCAAACATCAAATGTTTGGTATACAATGGATTCGGATTCAGATGATAAAAATAGAATCACAATTTATGCAATGATATTAAATTATCCATATGATACAAATACAATTGATTTAGGATCTTTGAATAAAAAATTAGATGATAATACAAAAATATTAATGCTTGGTTTACCAGAAGATATAGAATTTGAGGTAAGAATTGACCATAATATATATTAATATACCCATTAGTGTTTATTTGTGCAATGATGTATATTTATTTATCCATTTTGTATTTCATGGTAAATTTTGTTTAACTATTAGAATAACGGCTAAAGAAATTTTTTACAGAATGACTGCTTAAGAAACAGATAAAAACATCTGTAAGACACCGACACATGTTTTACTGAAACTACGAACACGCCAGTATTTAGATCATTTGATAGTCTTATAATCTAACTATAATGACATAGAGCTACATAACATGTAAATGTCAAATTGCCTGCGAAGCTGACATAGGTATTTGTCAAAGCATATGTCGACCCATAATGACATAGTAACATAAGAAAATGTTTCATAGAAAAACAACAATAAAAATAAATTACATATCTCGAATTCGGTTTGGATGGAATTTAATATAAGAATTCTATGTTTAATGAAAATTTAACGAATTGTCAGATTTAACTTAATTACCGCTGATGTTGATTATGGGCGCTTAAATTTACATTCTAAATACGGAAAATGACATATGTATGTAGCTCTATGTCATTATAGTTAGTGCATTATGCCTAATGCAAAGACAGACTACGAAAATCAATGATCATAAAAAAAAATTGTTATGACCTGACAGACTAGATTATTGTTAATCATTATTGATGGTCAACCGAAAGGTCCCAGGTTCGATTCCCAATGAAGCAAAAAAAACGCTATATGGGTGATTTTGAAGTAACATTTCGGCCATTTGTAATATGTCATGATCTGTCATTTTTTTTTCATTGAATTCATAATGTTTACATATTCATTACAAACGTCGTGAATTGGCTGATTTTGCCTTGGAACAACTTGAAAACGATAACGATTTTTTTAAGAAAATCATCTTCTCCGATGAGGCGCACTTTCATCTGAGTGGTGCGGTAAATAAACAAATCTGTCGATTCTGTTGCGAAGAAAATCCACAAATTATTCATAAGAAACCATTATATTCACCTAAATTAACAGTTTGGTGTGGTTTTTGGTCTGGTAGAATCATCGGTCCGTACTTCTTTCGAAATGAAGCTGGTAACACCGTTACTGTCAAGAGAGAGTGGTATAGATCGATGATAACCAACTTTTTATGGCCGAAATTGGAAGAAGTTGATCTTGACAACATTTGGTTCCAACAAGACGGGACTACGTGCCACACAGCAAGGGCAACAATTGAATTATTGCGAGAAAAGTTTGGAGATTTGATTATATTTCAAGAAATTGTGATATTGAATGGCCTCCAAGATTGTTGTGATTTAACACTATTAGACTATTTCTTGTGCGGTTATTTGAAGTTATTGGTCTTTAGCAATAAACCAGACTCTCTTCAAGCTTTACAAGTCTATTTATGCTATTCATGACATACGACTGGATTTAGTGGAAAAAGTGCACGAAAATTGGGTTCATCGACGTTACTGCAGAAGTCTTGGATGTCATGTGAAGAACGTTTTATTCAGAACTTAATTGTATCGGTTGTACTTCACATTAAATAAAAAAACATTTGAATTTCCTTAACAATGTGTGTTCTTTTTTAAAAAAGAAATCATATCACTCTTGTTGAAAAACCCTTTATAAGTACTCAAAACATTTTTTCCAAATTAAATTTGTTATATCGAATCGTCAATGGAAAAGTTATAAAAAACGTGTTGGTATTGTTAAAAATGGAATAATTAGCAAAAAATAAAAGTATTACAAAAATTACAACATCACAATTTATTAAAACCAATAATATTGCTGATGTGAAGACGCAAAATTTTAAATAACGTCGACTAATGGTCATATTTGGTCAAACTTAAATACGATATTTCAAGCACTTTTTTTTCTAATGAAGAGTTTTTTCAATGTAGGGAAAGTATTACAATTTAAAAATTAAAAAAAAAACACATAAATTATTCAGTGAGGCACAAAATTTGTTTTTTATTTGGTAAGGGCAATATTATGATGCCATTATGTATGAAAAATAACATCACTCAAATGACCACCACGACTTCTCCGTACGCACTGCAACTGCATTTTGTCAACTAATTTTTCCATCACTTTTTCACATAAATTTGGTTGTATTTCATCAATAGAACTTTCAATATTGATTTTTAATTGTTCAGTGGATTATCAGCATAAGCTTGTGACTTAACATATACCCACAAAGAAAGAAATCACAAGGTGTTAAATTACACGACCTGGGAGGATAATTAACTGGACCATTTCTTGAAATAATTTCATTACCAAATTTTGTTTTCAATAAATCGATTGCTAGGGTGGCTGTGTGGCAGGTGGTACCGTCTTGCTGAAACCACATATCCTGCAAATTGTTGTGAACAACAGCAGAAAAATTCATTTAACATTGATCTGTATCGTTCTCCAGTGACTGTTATTGTTCGACAATTTTCTTCAAAGAAATATAGATCAAACACTCCACCAACATGAATTCCACACCAGACAGTGACTTTATCTGGATGTAATGGTGTCTGAACAGTTTCGTGTGAATTTTCAACACTTCAAATTCTGAAATTATGTTTGTTTAAAATGTCAAAAATGAAAAAGAAAAAGGAAAAACTAAAACCAATAAAAAATAAAATATTAGTCACAAGTTGAGTTAGAACGCATTGTTGCGCATAGTTTTGGCATTCGTTTAGTTATAGTACCATAACCATTTAAGCAAAAATGAGCTTCATCAGTGAATGAAATTTTTCGGTAAAAATTTACATCATTTTCAAAAATGTTCATCATGTTCATCATTCACATTGTTCAAGCTTGTATCTTTCCATGATTAAATGCCATAAGCTACTAAACACAAATGACATAATAAATGCCAAAAAATAATACGCAGTGTTGCCAGTTTAACCATTTTAAATTATATCATCACTATTGGAAAGCCCTTTATTTAACACCTAATAATAGGGGTGTTAAATAAAGGGTTTGACTTGGCTCCAGGGTTTGCCCTATACCCTTTTAATCTTAAATTAAATGTTAGCTCACATTAACACAATAAATAAATATGATACTCAATTTATTTTATTTATTTAATTCCCGTATGATAGATTTGATTTAATGAATTGAATACCTATTATGTATATAGGTTTTATTCTGTCTCAAAATTACTCTATTTTCGAATTTATATAAAAAAAACTTCATTGCACAAATTCAAAATTATAACATTTATTCCACAGATATGGGCAGAAATATGATATTAAATATATTTTTTTTTTCTTTTTTATTATTTTAGTGGGAAAATGCAGCCGACTCTATTTTTATAAAATTTCCACCAAAATATTTTTTAGATAAATTTAATCTTAAATTTGCTTGGACATTAAAAATAGATATTCCACGAAATAGTGAATAAAATATTTTATTAATTTTAGAAATTAAATATTATAGTTATAGAATATTAGAATTATGTATATATATATAAAATTAAATAATATATAATAATTATACAATTATATCAAAGATAAATATCAAGTATATATATATATAGGGTTGAGTCGTCAGTATAGTCGGACAAATTGTTATCGAGCTTTTTTCAATCCTTATAAAATCAGTCTCTAAAATTATACATTTTACAATTTTATTATAATAAGGAAATATTTTTCCTTATTTATATTCCGTCTGTGTGGACGTTTGTCTTTTTTAAATTTTAAAAATTAAAATTAAAAATTAGATATGTTTGGACAACGTTGAAGTGGTCATCTTCTTCAGTAAACACTGAATAAGTTTATTATAATTACTTATATTTATATATAAAAATTAAAATCATATATCTGAACTTTAAGCCTAGCCGGCCACGATTAACTTTCTAATTGTACAACTACAAAATTGAGCAATTAAAAAATTTCATTTGAATATCGACCCCGCACAAAGAAACTTTATGAATGCAATTTTTGATTAGTTTCGAAATGGATTTTATAGAAGTAGCATGTTTTTGTGCTCTAATTTAAAGAAAAAAATATTACGTCGTTGAAGTCGATTTTGAGTTCATCCCGTTATTAGTCAGCGTCTACTAAGTGTAAAGTTTAAAGATTTTATTCTTTTGAAAGAGCATATCTTGATAAGTTTTTCAATTACTTTAGAATGAGCGAAAAAAGTTTCAACAAATTAGACGCAATGTGCCGTATCGCATGGCCGTATCAACATACGTACATATTACGGCCGCATTACAGGAAATTAAGAAATTAATTATCCTCTTCAAAAGTTCATCAAGCGAGTAGACAACACTATCAAGGAATACCGACAAGTAATAGGAGTCAACAAACTTTAAGGTGTCCAATTCAGCACTTCCCAGAATTAAAGGAAGTGCCTACTTGTATTTCAACCTTTGGCGTGAATAGACGTATATTTTATTTTTTTATATTTTTTAATCGGATTTTTATTATTATTTTTAGTGATAATTTAAATTAAATAATTTAATTGTTGTCAGGTTTCCGTTCACTAATAACTTTTAATATTTGATTGCAAATATCAATATTTCGGAAGCAACATACTTCCTTCATCAGTGCTTGTGACTAACTGTATATATTAATTCATTTTTCTCTTTTTATATCCTATTTCCTCCATACTAGATATTTATTTTACCTGTACTTTTTCAAATTATTTTATTAATTTAAATAGCGGTGAATATCCATTCCCGCTAAATCATTATTCAATCTGTCATCTACCTGTACCCTCGAAATTGCTAAACTCTCATATGTGTCTAGTTTGCTTATTTTGTGTACCTCCTTTATTGATGCTAAATTTGTTTTATCAATTTTATGGTGTTCCTCAATTATGTGTTTAGCAATTGCCGACCTTAAATTCGTAGTACCCCTTATTCTTGCTAATTCGGCTTCTCTTACATATTCTTGGAATATCACCGTAATTAACCGTTGGGATTGCCCTATATATACTTTTGAACAGTTGTGGCATGATACATATTTTATAGATGCCGTTGACTTCTTCCATCTCCTTTTTATCCTTTGCTGATCCAATTATACTGCTCATTTTTTGACTTCTGCTAGTTGTTACTAGTTCCAGATTGTGTTTCTTGAACATTTGCTTAAACTTATCGATGAATGTTGAGTGCGTTACGCAAATCCTTCTAGGGTTTCCGGTATCCTTATTTTGTTGGAACAAGCTCGTCATGTTATTGCGTTCGATGCGGTGCAATTTCTTCCTTATCATTATGTCTATGATTTCTTCATTATATCCATTTTTCCTAGCCGTGTCTTTTATGTAGTGCCTTTCTTTTTCAAATTTAGCCTTTGATAATGGTATATTTACCAATCTGTTGACCATCGTATGGTATGCTGCCATTTTTTGTCTATTAGGTTGATTTGACTCAGTGGGGATGGTTCGTTGGGTAGTAGTGTCTTTTCTAAAGATATCAAATTCTATGGTTCCATCATTATTTATTATTTTTATGTCAAGAAATGGTATTTCCTTGTTTTTTCCCCTCTCCATAGTGAATTTTATATTTCCATGTATTTTGTTGAGTTGATCTAATATAGTTTCAATTTTATCCTTTGAGAATACTGCGATGATATCATCTACGTACGGCATCCAAATTCTCGGCATAAGCCCTTCTCCTCTATTCTGTCTTCAATATGACTCATGAATATTTCACTTAAAACTGGCGAAAGTGGGTTACCCATAGCAGTTCCTCTTGTAGTTTTATAATATTCTCCTCTAAAAGTGAAATAATTATCATTCATGCATATTGGAGCTAGAGATTTCGTTGTTTGTAAATTTAATATTATTTTCTTGTTGACTGTTCTAGGATCAAATTTTTGTGAACAGTTGGAAAGATCATATTTTGTTTTTAGTTTTTGTTTCATAAATTTCCAAAACTGCTTATTATCCTGATTTAATATAGTACGCTTCCATCTTTACGCATCTTTTTTCAATGCCAAAGGTATAAATCTAAAGAAGTTAATGAGTCAATTACATATGAATCAATATCGCTCAAATTAAATGGCAAAAGAAGTTCCCCTTTAGAGGAAGTTTCTGCGATGACGCATTTGTTTCCCACAATTTACACCTTAACTGCTCGGTTAAGTTTCAGTGTTTCAACCTTCCTCTTTCCTTTCTCGTCAGTAGTCAGTTGATGCTTCGTTATATCATTTGTAAGAATCCCGCTTTTTACTCGCTCGCTTGATATAAGTTCCAGCGTTTCCGCCTTCCCTTTCTTTAAGTTCTCTTTCATTGGACTGGATTTTTAGGTTTGGGATCCCTTCAGTTCCATCTTTCTGATAGTCTCATCCGACTTTATTTGCAGTCTTCATATCTTAGTCATCTTTCATTCACGTCCGGTGCATTTGAACAATACCTCAGCCCTGTTCGAGGATGGCATGTTTTAATAAAAAACACAAAAAAAATCTTTAAAAGATAATTGTAAAAAATTATAAACAAAAAAATAAAAAAAAAATAAAAAAAATACAATTTTTAAATATTTAAATAAAAAAAAAATTATTTTTATCTGTATCTAGACTTAAATTATTAAACTAACTTAATTATTATATTAAATTGCAATTAATGAAAAAAAAAACACTGTTGATTGCTTAAAACGATCTTTCACTTAGAATTTTAAAATATTAAGAGGAGGATACAATTCATTTTCCTCATATGTAATTACACTTTTTTAACTTTTTTTTTACTTTAAGTTGATTACACTTAGTATATCATGACTTTACATTATATTACCTAATAACGAACCGACATCGTCGTCACAGATCTTTGGTTGTACTTAAGTCCTCCCTCACCAGGACAAGTTGAAATCCACGACGAGGATTTTCTTTCCTCAATCTCCGTAAAAAATCGTATTAAAATTCAGTTTTAATTTTAAATGGAAAGACGGTCTTAAAATTTTATAAGTGTTAGAAAGAAGAGGTACATTAAACGATGCATTTCCTTTATTTTTATATTTATGAACAAAATCATTACTTTGCAGAAATTTTAAATCAAGTATGTATTTTAAAACTTTTGGTGGTGTCCGACTTTAAGCGACTTAATCCTATATAATTCCGAAAAAAAAACTTATATTTATTTATTATTTTTTATTGTATATTTCTTTGAAATAATAATTTAATTCATAAAAATCTATTTAATTTAAAATAATAAAAATTGTTATTTTTATTTAATAATTTTTCCCAAGTATAAAATTCTGATTATTATAATAATTATTATTAATATTTTGTTTAAATATAATTAAGCTATTATATTAAATGAAATTATTTATTTAATAAAATTTATTAATTTTAAATTATTAAATGAAAAAAAAAATGTTATTTAAATAAAAAAAAGAATAATAATTATTGTTTTACAAAATATTTGGTAATAAGAAAATGGCTTATTCTTTTTATTTTAAAATTTTTTATATAGCTTTTTAATAAAATATGACTGCTGTTAAAAAAAAATAATTAATAAATTAAATATATAAATTTAATCAATATATTATTATATATTTACTATGGCCGGATTTAATATATTGGAATAAAAAATGTTAAATTACATAAAAATACTTATATTTAAAATTAATAGGATTCAGAGCTATTGAGTTATGTAGTTGTAGTTATGTTTTATCCAGTTTACTATTGCAAAGTGTTTAGTTTATTTAAAAAAAAAAAAAAAGTTGTATTTTGTTTATAAAATTGTATAGGTAAATATAATAATATAAAAAATTCAAATATTTTAATTGTTAATACATATTAAATTAATTAAAAAAATATACATTAAATTGAAATTATATATAATATATATAAAAGGTTTCTGTTTAATGGATATAATTATATATATTTATATATGTGTAGTATATATATGTATTTATTTTATAGTTTTATTTATGTTGTCTTCATGTATGAATAATCTTCATCAGCAGTTCGAAATTGTTGTAAATAATCTGATATTCTTAATTTCATATTTTCAGTTTTTGATAATATCAAATCACGATATTTAACTGGTATAAATTCTACAACTTTTTCAACTATTTCAGGATTTTTTACTGTCATTACATATATAGCAAGAATATTTAATGCTAATAAAAAGAAAAATACAAAAACAGTTTTTAAAGCTGTATTAGAATTATTTTTTGAATCATTATGCTTTTCTAATGTATGATTAGATTTCATTTTTATCTTTGCATTATTAAAAACTTTTTGTTGTAATTCATTATCAGTCGATTTTGATTTTTTTGATTTACTTTTTTTTTTCTTTTTTTTAGATGATTCAATTTTAGTTTTATCAGCTTCAATTAATTCTATTATAGCCTCATTCTCTTCTTGTAATTGTTTTCTTGCGTTTTCAAATTTTAAAAAATTAACCTAAAAGAAATAATAAAATTAATTTAAAAAAAATATATAAATAACATTGCAAGCTAAAGAAAAAGATATTTAAAAAAAAAATCAAACATACAGTATTTTTGGCAGCTTCATTACAGTCTTTGGTTGTTAAGCATGGTCCAACTATTTTTCCTAAAGCAGGATTTAATGGATTAGCTTTTAAGTCCAAATATCTACAATGAAAATAAACAAAATTAATTAATTTTTATTTTATTGGATTGCTGTTCAATTGTATCTATTTAAGTTACCTTAAATTTCTCAAATTTCCAAAATGAAGTGGTAAATTTTCTAAACGATTATTATATAAATCTAAATGCCGAAGATTTTTTAAATTACCAAAATCATCTGGTAAAAATTTGATTAAATTTTTACTTAAATCAAGTTTTACAATATGAGCAAGTAAACCGATATGTTTCTTGAAAAAAAATAGAATAAAATTAATTTTATACTTAAATGGCTACAATATTTTAATTTTGGTAACACTTACCCCAAGTGAAATAATTTTATTATTTGATAAATCTAATATTGTTACTCTTTTAAAGGAAGCCTAGGAAAGAGAAAAAAAATATTTTTTAATTTAATTAACTTTTTTTTTCTTTATAATTCTGAGTTTCTGATTAGCCCAGCTAGTGGTTATTAAGTTTTTAAGCAATTTAAGTAAATAAAAATTTCTGAACATTAATATTTAATAAAAAAAAAAGTATTAATGGCTACTTTATAATAATAACTTTATTAATTGGAAACTTATGTACATATATATAATTTTTGTTGTTTTTCACTTACAATATCTTTCACTGGTACTTTCGACAATTCTGATAAGCTCAAATCAATTGTATTATCTTCAACTCGATCTTTAATATTTATTTTTTGTTTTGCCATTGTGAATTTTCAATTGAAAATTACATAAAAATTATATATAAATAAATGAAAAATAATATACCATCGTTTTTAGTTTTTTTAGTAAATAAAAATATTTTATTTATTATGCGGCCTTTTTTATTTTTTTTTCTTTTTTGATTTGAAAGGTAGCGTCAAGTTTAAGGTCAAGGCCGGATTTGATTTAAAATAAATACAAAAAGTAATCATATTTAAGTACTTAATTAGGATAAACGTCATTTATGATAAAATATATATAAACATTTTTAAACCTGAAGCTTAGATGTCGCTAAATTTAAACCAAAATATTTATTTATTATCAAATATTTCTAAATATTAAATAAAAAGTTATTATTAAATAAAAATTATTTTAAAACGCATTAAAGATTAAAGCAATTTATTCCATTATTAATAAATTTATTTCCCTATTAATTATAATCATCTAGAACTAATAAATATTTCCTAACAGATGGCACTGTATTAAAGTCAATAATTTAAAGACAACACTGCAAGTAGTTTAGTCGCATTAATAATAACGAGCATGTTACTATGAAATGTCATAACAAAAACTTCCTTTTCTAACCTTAAAATTTTAACAAAACAACATACTGCAAACAGGAGAATTACTCGTAAACGGTTTTTATATTTAATAAATTTTGAAATAATAATAGTATGGCTTTAAAAAAATTAAAAGGTAAAAATCATAGTTAATTAATATTAGACTTTATAATTTCATAAGAATTATTTAAAATTTAGGAAAAACTTCGCGACGTATGACATGTCGACGTAAATATAAAATTTTAAAGAAAATACGTGAACATAAACGTAAAGTAAAACGAGAAGAAAAAAAACATCCAAAGAAAAGTAAGAAACAGAAATTAATTCAAATACCAAATGAATGTCCATTTAAAGAAGCAATTTTAAAAGAAGTTGAAACTGTTAAAAAACGTGAAAGAGACGTTAGAATTCAGCAGAAAATTTCAATAACAAATGCAAATGTTAAATCAAATGATGATATTGTTAGCAATGTAATGGAAGAAAGTACAGAAGAAATTAAAGATTTAGTTATTGAAAATAATGAAGAAATGCCAGAAGTAAGTATAAACTGACAAATTGTTATGTTGAATTTGAAATTGGTATATGGAATATCAAATGTGTGTGTGCAATCTGCATATTAGAAGGTTTTTAGAAATCACTGGGTTCCATTCTTCAATCATATTTTTTTATTTATAAATAATATGAATTAATATATAAAAACTATCAAGATTACCAACTAACACTTCTAAATGTAATACTATATAATTTTTAAAAGATCTAGATTTACGTAATAAACTTAAAATATAATTTAATGAATTGATAAAAATTTAAGAAACTTGAAAAATTTTTAAAAGAATGCTTTGCCGAAGGAACAAAAGTATTTTTTTTTTTGGTAAACATTTTTAGATTACATAAATATCGATGTATAACATTGCAAGATACATAAAAATACTATTCAAGTGTTCTAAAATTTTATGACCACTTACTAATCAATTTTAAGCCATGCATAATAATATATGTTTCACAGCATACATTAATAAATAATGTAAATTATAAAGTAGGCGGTGATATTTTCTATAGAATATTTAATGTAAATGAAAAGCATCATAAAATAAGTTTTGATAATTAAATTAGAGTTTTAAACATTAGTCTTCTGATAATGTACAATAGTTGAAATCGATCACGATATCAAATTCAATTATGAAACAAATCTAGGTATATTTTTTTGTTCAAAAATATTTCATCATATTGTTGAGTAAAATAATCTTTTGATAATATTAACTATTTAATTTGGAAATTAATTATATTTATACTATTACTATTCTAAAACTTAATAAAATATTTTTTATCTTTTTAGCAAACTCAAATATCTAATACCAAAAAGAAATTTCGTAAGAGGAAATCTAAAAAAACAGAAAATGGTGACAAAAAAAGTATAATTAAAAAATCAAAATTGAATACTAATTCAGCAGGAAATGCTGATGTCAGTACATTGTTAAAATCTTTGTAAAAAATTATAAACATACTTATTAAATTGTAAATTTAATTAATTTCTGTTAAAAAGTAAAGAAATAAAAAAGTGTATTTGTATTTAAAAATTCATTTATTATTGCTACAACTGTAATTTTTTTTAGTAATATACCAAGACTGCAGTCTGTCCGACAAGTAATTAAAGAAATTCTTTGGCATTTTCCTGCAATAATTGTAAAAGCTGATAAAAGAAAAGGTAGGAAAAGCTGAAAAATTATACATTGATAATCTCGAGATTTCAAGAACAATTTATGTAGTTTGTATAACAGTGATTGCAGCTAAAAGCTTGATACCGTGGAATAAATTTTACAATTGTAAGTAAAACTTGGAATTTTAGCTAAATTGAATACAACAAATTGCATTATAAACAAAAATATACTAAACATTTATATTGGTAATTTTATTTTAAACATTATCCATCCCACACCAGAAAAATTGTGTACCTTTGAAGTAATCTAGGTACTTATGTCAGCCATAGAGATGAAAAAAATTCGACATCATTTCAACCATCGGCTTAGAAATTTCGCCTTCGCTAATGTGATCAATCTAGGTGTACGTGCTTTGTGATTCTTTGAAGATATCTGAAATTGTATATATCCTGCCAAGTTTTCTAGTCCATCAAAATTAAGGGATTCAATTGATTTAATGCACTTGTCACCACTGGACTCCACCGTCATTCGTTTAAAAAAATTTTCTAGGCAAAAATTCTCTTATACTCAAAATTTACATGTTAGGAGAGATAAAAAAACCTCTCTAAATCTGGAGTATCTTCTACATTACCACGATACGATTGGATATTGCACCTTCATTGTACCCAAGAATATATGACCTCAAACGATATTAAAAATTCTTGTCTGTGCGGATGATCGTTTAGACCTCCTTCAGATCGAATAATACTGAAAAAGTTTTCCAGCACGGTTTAGTCGGTATGTTAATAAATAATTTGGTTCAAATTTTTGTTTCTAATCATGTAAAAACATTTCCAATGCTTGATTTGACTGAATAATTCCTTGTTATATATAATACAAAAAGGATACATTTTATTCAAAAATAAGAACACGAAACGTTAGCAATTTGGTAAATTTTGTTTTGATTTGTCCTAACCAGAGGATAATTACATTATTTTATTAATTTTATCAGGACAGAACATTAAATTTAAGATATATTTTACTAAATATATATGTATTTAATGATAAATAGTTGTAATAATATAAAATGCGCACTACTTATCCTTGCAGTTAGAGTAATTTAAAATTAGAAATGAAAAAACAGCAAAAATCCTGCACCTGCTGCTGACGCTGCCTGTTTGAGTGCACTGCTTGTTCAAAATATTGTTTTTAAATTTAAAATATTTTTCTGCCACTGTCACTGTTGCTGCTACTGCTGCTGCTAGGTTGTATAGATGATATTATAGATGTTCTTTGGTTGTATTTCCGTATTTCAGTTATCTTTCATCAACCTACAGCTACACTACACTTACATAATTACTTACATAAAAATGTCATGCAAGCAAAACGAAAATGCAACTATGCAACTGCATTTTAAAATAACAAAATAACCTTCTCTCTCTCTGTGGTATGATAACATGTGGTATTGGTATAGTGGTTTGTAAACTGTAGTGTCATGTTATGTTAAAAAAGAAAGAAGATATTTCACCTGTTGGCTTGGCTGTTGTTTCTCATCCTGGGGAAATTTGATGTTTACGTTGTAGCTACATAGCGACAATTCTCAAATTCATTTGACATTTTATTACCTTAAATCCAATCAAATATACACGAGGAATTTTCATTGTTTATAAATATTGATTTAAATAGTTAATTAAATTATTTAATTAGTGATTATTATTTAATATATGTATTTTTAATAATGGGAAAACCAAATATGAAACAAATAAATAATCGAAATAATAGAAATAACAATCCGTTTAAAACTAAAAACAACAAGTCAATACAGAGTGTCCATTTTAAATCAAAAAATCAAGATAAAAAGGTTTGTTCATTGGTATTTACATGTATATCTGAAAATTTAATTCAAATTAACGTTATTGAAAAATAATATGTAATTTTAATTTTATATATATATATTTTAGAACAATAAATTAAAAGAAAAAAGTAATTTATATGAAAAAAGAAAATCAGAAATAGCTGAATCCAAAAAGGCAAAAGAAGAAAGAATTAAAATTCAAAAAGCTAAGAAATTGGAAAAAAATAAAGTTATTAGTAAAAAAACTAAAAGAGGACAACCTTTAATGAAAGATAGAATAGAATATTTACTTAAAAAAATTGAAGAATCTAAAAAATAAATTTATATTTAAGATTATAAAGAAAACAATTTAAATCTTCTTAAAAACAATTAAATTTTAAAGAAGTTCTAAGGAGTTTACGTACTGGTTATGTAATAATAATTAAAAACATACAAATAAAATTAATACTTAAGAAGAAAATTATGGTAGATAAATTTTCCAAACTCCTTAATAATTATTTGTTTAATAAATTAAAAATTGTAAACATAAATATTATTGATACAAACTCAAAATATATAATTATGTATGTATGTATATGAAATTGAATATTTAAAACAGAAAATATATTTTTAATTAGTAGTTAAATTCATAACGATCAAAATGTTTAGATAATACATTAGTTGGAGTAAATACAAGGGAGCCGATGAACATTCTGTAAAACATTAAATAATAAAACAAATATTTTTTTATGTATGTACATTTATGTTATGTATTGTATGTATGTACATATTTAGTTAGATACACATAAATATAAAATATATATAAATTTCTACAATCCAGAAACAGCATATCATATAACTATCATATATTAATTTTAAATATGAAGCACAAACCTATTAATTTGATCAAAGGCAAAATCATAATCGTCCGACCCTATAATCTAATTTTTTTTTGACTGTGATGTTTAGGTATGTATGTACATACCATACATCAAATGGAAAATGCAACAAAGGGGCAGATAAATAATTGATAATTCTTCAATAGATAGAAATCCTTGGGAAATTTAAATATAACTGATGAAGGAAGCATGTTTTTTCCGAAATAAAATATGTATGCAAAATAGTTTAAATTTTATTAAATATTTTTTATTTAAATTTTTACTTGTTTTAAATATTTTTTATTGATAGGTAAACAAACTTCTGAAATGACATTTAGTTTTTGTTATTTCGAATTTCAATTTTCAGTTTAGCCAACACTTAAACAAAAAACATATGTTTCATATGACGCCCATAAGAGATTCCGATCGTTTATTCTGAAACGGAGTGGTATTCAGATTTAGATGATAGTAAAGAAATATTCTTTAAATAAAGCTCAAAAGCTTAGATTTAATAAAATTTATCGCAGAAATTTTTACTGCATTATTGCAAGTTTACAAGACGGCAAGATGCAAATGACGTGCAAATGATATTTGCGATTAGATGATTTTTGTCTTACCACATTATTGATTACACTTTAAAAGTTAAAGTAATCATCTATCTAATAGGCCCCAACTAATGTATCAGTTGCTTATGTATTTTTGTTATAGTAGGTTATATTTTTCATAATATACATTTGTAACCAATCTGTTAATCATTTCCTTTTTTTTTTTATAAATTTCTACAATTATTATTATTAACGCGATAATTTTATCCGCCATTCTTTTTAATTATATCTTGTCTTGACTTAACTATGAAAATAGTGTTGTTTCTCTGATTGTTTAAGTAAAAGTTTCATAGTTTGTGGCGAAGAGAGAAATTAGTTTCGAAACAAGTTTTTATACAGATTTAATCGTTTATGGGGCCTTTAAGATTGACATTAAAAATTACGTAACTTAAATTAAACTGCTTAACCGATTAGATGCATGAAACTACACTATTTTCATAGCTTAGTCAAGTTTGACATTTCCGATTACAGCTCACATTTAACAACTATTATACTAGTTGGTTACGATAATGATACTAATGTAATGATACTAAAATAATACTACGCCGCGATAATACATTTTAAATGAAGGTGACCAAAATATGCAACACCGACACGCTGTATATTGGATTTTTCAATTTTGACAGGCGTGTGTTTTCATTTTTTGGTTTATTTACGTTCAAGACATATACATGAATGTGATTTTGCCATTTTCAAGTACTTATTTAATTTTTGGTAAGATTTGATATTTTTTTCAGCACTAATATCTTAATTGAATATATTTTTAATATAAATTAGATGTTGTTAAATGTTGAAGTTAAAATTTTTCTCTGAAAAATGAAAACATGTGAAATTGACACGTTAAATTAACAAACGCCGCATTTGATTTCGGTGAGTGTCATTCGTTACAATGTACGGCGTTTATACGTCGTACGCTCTTATTTAGGTTGAGCAGTAACTAATTTCTTGTATTATAAATTGAACTTAAATTAAATTGTTTTTAGCAAACTGAAGAAGACAAAAATCATGTAAGCAGAAACTATTTGATTATTTGACATCAATTTATTTAGCATATTTTCAATTCCAATATTCCTTATCTATCATTCTCTCACTTTCAGTTTTATATAAAGTTTGAATGTGGCACAGCGACATCGCTGGAAATGAAGCAGAGCAGAAGAACTGCAAAGCAGCTGCAGAGTCGTTCAAAAGCAAATATTTTTGATTCAATTCAAAATTTCAGATTCAGGTTTTTTTTAGTCGAGTTTTGTTGATTGAATTAAATTGGTGTGGTTTTTTAAGTACGGTGTACAATTATTGAAAAATATTTCGAAAGATAGTTTTTATTGTGTTTATGAAAAAATATATAAAAGTATGAAATAAATATTTATAATTATATATGTACAAAGAAAGATGTTGAAATTTTAAATCGTTTATATAATATAAATTTAAAAAAATAATAAAATTATAAATTCTTATAGTGTATTTTGTTATATGCCCAATTAGCATTACAGTTAAAGCTATTTATTTTATTTTAAGTCAATAAAGTGTAAATATTATTGTTTTAAATTAAAAGTGATTTTTTGGAATTTTATAGAATAAGAATATAAAAAAGTGTTTTTTTAAATAAAATATTAATATATGTAAATATATATATATTTATATATATAATATATATATATATATATATATATATATATAATAAATTAGTGTATATTTACAAATTTTAATTAAATTTTGTTTTTTGTTTTAAAATAACTACATATTGGAAAATTGTATAACGCATTTATGTATGTACATAAATATAATTCCATACATATATGAAACCATATACAACACAGCATGTATATATATACATGTTTATATAAGTATATGTTTATTTTATAAAGTAAAGATTTTAACTATGCATTAATATTTTAAGAACAAAACAATAATAAGAAAATTTTAAATTAAAAAAAAAAGTGTTAAAATACCTTAAATTTGTTTTATATTTGTGTAATCAGTGCAATTTATTAAATTATAAATTTATAAAATCGAAATTAAAATATATTAAAAATTATTGAGAAATTACGGTAAATTACTTTTGGATAAAGAAACTAAGTTGTTATTTCCATGTAAGTTAAATTAATTTTTGATAATATTATTTTATTTTATTTAACATTATAAAAATTATATAGGTACACATCTTATAATAATTATAAAAATAAGTATAGGTAGGTAGGTAGGTACCTAAGTATGTAGTTATTTAAAAAAAATCTTTCATATTTATATTATTTCATCATCACTTTATATTTTATAAGAATATCTTCCATATTATCATCATCATAATACATGTTGATGGATAATGATGCTGTATTCTATTTAAAGAGATAAAATCAGATGTCTAGTACATTTTGCTCGCGAACCAAAATTTAAAAAAAGTATTGTATGATGTTCATGTTATAAAGTTTTGTGAAGTAAACAAAAATTATAACATGGTAAGTAGTAGGGTACGCAAGTGATTTGCATTAAAATGAGTAAATACAGTTATGTTGTTTTTTACTTGGATTAAATTTCAATTACTGAAAGAAAAATCGTTTGTTTAATTGGGGTTATATTTTTATTTAAATAAAATCAACAACCGTTCTTTTTTTTATTTATTTATATAGGTAGTTAGGTATTTTTTTTATTACGAATTATGATGTGATTAATAATTTTGATTACTGCATTCTTCGCTTGAAAAAACTGAATTTAAATTACGGTTTCAAAGCTTTTGTTAATTTGTTAATTAAAATTTTGTTAATTAAAATTGACATTGTTAGTAAAATTTGGCATTATATTATTGAAGCATCGTTAGTTTCGACACGAGTATAATTATTGATATTGTCGTTATTTTTTACCTGTTTGTTTTTTGACCACAAAAGTAAATTCTAAGGACATTTTAATACTTAGTTATGTTGTAAAGAAAAATACTCCATAACTACTTATATATATGGAGTAGTTTAGGTTAAGAATATGTAAATGTATGTAAAAAACGGACTTCATCAGTGCTTGCTTGTCAATTATCTCTGTATAGTGCAATCAAATAGAATGACAAAAAACACAATCTATCCTATTTTTTCGATTTTCGAGTCTTAATATCTTAAACTTAGTTAGCCTTCAGAAAATATTTTCGTACATTACTTAAGTAACTATTTAATTAATTTATTTACAACCGTACATTAAATATTGTATTAATTTATTTACAACAGAATTTTAAATAATGATAATAAAATATCCTTACTTACACGTTTTTATATTATCATTATTTAAAATTCTGTTACTTAAGTCGAGTTAAAGTTTCACAGTGATACATTTTAAATTCTCTGAGCACACTAAAGACTAAGTTTACACGCTGTAGGTAGAGCGCCTGCTTTGCAACCGAAAGGTCCCAAGTTTAATTCCCCACGAAGCAAAAAAAAATGCTTACTTATATATAATACATGACAAAAATATCTTTAATCAAATATCTGAACAGTTTTCAACGGATTTTCATTATTATCCTTTTACATGATATATATGTAGATATTAAAAGGAGACGTAGCGACATTAAATATTTTTTTCAAATTTTTTTAGTTTTCAATTAGAAATTTTAATTTAAAATTTCACCCCATGTTAGTAGTTAAATAAGTCATTTTAACATAGTAACATTTTAATTTATAAAATTTGCGCAATTCACGTATGCCAAAATTAAATTTATTTATTGTCTAAGTTAAATCAATAAAAAAATAATATACTTTTATAACTATAAGTAAGTAACCAAGTACAAATTGAAATGATGTGAAATTCATAATGAAATTGAGTAGTTACGATTTTTTTTATCAAATTTACTCAAATTTCGAGGAGCGGGCGGATACTAGTTTATATTGAGTAGTTAAATAGATTATTGAATATATATACAGTATTTCTGCTCCCACGCAGTTATTCTATTTCATGAAATAGTATGATGTGGTTGCGAACAGAAATGAAGAACTTAATCTACTTCTAGAACGTTTTAGCTACTTCGAAAATCAAATATCATCTTGACAGTAATATTGTCCTATGAGAGCATAGTAGGCAATCAAAGACTCAGCTATGCATACCTTTGGAAAAAAAAAACTACTTAACTAACTACTGAAATAAATTGTGTATGCCTGTTCAATTATGCAGCTCAGGTGTATTCAATGTGTCAATGAGGCAATAAAATGATCGATCAATTTTAATGCGTTAATTAGTTATAATAACAATATAATATGTAAATATCAAATTTTACAACGAAGCTGTTATAGATATTTGACAAAGCATATGTCGATTCTTAATGGCATCGGGCGTGTTTTCATTCACGAGTATTCTTTCAGCATCTTGATACGTACACTTCACGTTTCCACTTGTATTCTTTACGATGATGTTATATATGTGGGTGTAAACATTTTTTTCATTTCTAAATACTTAAAAATTATTCAAATAAGAATAAAAATCCAGTGAATAGAAGTTTTCTAACCATAGTTAACTATATACTCAAAATTTTACTTTGGTATTATCTGTGTGTTTGTGTTTGATGATCGTTCAACACAAAAAATTTTGTTAAATAACTATTCTCATTTTCGTGAAGACAGAAATTCCCCTTCACAAAATGTGTTTGTTGCTAAAAGAGTATCAATCAGGTATCGCCCCTATTACACACCAATATTTTCATCAATATTTTATCAATATATTGATGAGAAATGGATGAGAAAATAATTTATGGTAGTTCTATTCTAATCGATTTTCTATCAGTGTTCCCATCAATGTTCTCATCAATCTAGTGTCAAAATCAGTTAAAAAAGGACTTACTTTTTGGGAATGTTGAGAACATAATGTTATAATGTTAATTTATAATGTAATTCTAAAAAGAACAATTTTTATATTGATTTTAATAATCATAGCAATTATTTATTGTAATAAAACATAAATTATTAAAATGTGCAAAAAAATAATTTGTTGTTTTTTATACACAACATTTAATTTCAAAACTAAATTTAAATTGAAGCCAAAAACATTCGTCCAGAAATTATAATTTCAATAAGATTAACTATATATACATATACTTGTGTTTCGAAATTATCAATACTTATATTAAAAGCAATAAGTATGTCATTACAAAATGTCAAAAAATGGATACAAAATTGATGAGTTCAACATTCATGTGTAATAGCCCATCAATTTAAATTGTCAATATATGGACAATTAAATTGATTAGAATATTGATGTGTAATAGGGGTGTATGAAATAAAACGTGTGCTAAAGTTGTAATGGATAATATTCGTGGAAGCGGGCCCCTTGTTAGTAGCATTAGAAAATAGCTATTGTTTGCTAATTGGAAAATAAAATGGAAATAAAATTAAAATTAATTTTTTTAAAATGTTTGCTGTTTGCTCAACATTATTTTTATTGCGATGAGAGATATAAAAAAAAAAAAGAAATAAAAATTAAATATTAATCAAATATTATTTTATTGTACAGTACTACTAGTAAGTATGAGTTTTTAGAAATTTTGGATATTAAATTTTTTTTCGAAATATTCTTTTACCAACAAAAAACATCAATAAAAAGAAATTACATGTGTCGAATTCGGTTTGGATGATATATATCCTTAGTATTCTATATTTAACGAAAACTTAACGAATTTCGATAATATGCATAATCCACTAACTATACTTAATTACATAGAACTACATATTATGTAAATAACCCACTGATGTCAAAATAACGTATACTTATTAACGTATACTTATTAACTAACGAATGATCTTGAAAAGACAACGAATGATCGATTATGACTATTATAATTGGTATTGCATGACTATTATAATTGCTAAATGAAATGTCTTTTTAGCTTACAAAATCATATGTGATTTTATATAATAACTTATGACTACTTA
The DNA here is from genome assembly GCA_963942445.1 of Argyra leucocephala. Classification (NCBI taxonomy): domain Eukaryota; kingdom Metazoa; phylum Arthropoda; class Insecta; order Diptera; family Dolichopodidae; genus Argyra; species Argyra leucocephala. The sequence continues at coordinate 46,739,619 of OZ012679.1, read as the reverse complement.
TTATAGTTAGGGGTAATGTCAAATTTCATTTAACGAAGTTGACATAGATATTTGTCAAAGCATATATATACGTGATGACCTATTTAATAACATAAGAAAATATAAGTAATAACAAATGAAAATAACAACAAAAAGAAATTACATTAATTAGTATATCGAATTCGGTTTGTATGGAACTTAACATAAGAATTCTATGTTTAACGAAAATTTAACGAATTGTCAGATTTAACTTAATTGCCGAATATGTCGATTATGGGCGTTTACATGTAAGTTCCATATACGGAATATGACATAGTTATGTAGTTCTATGTCATTATAGTTAGCGCAGAAGAATCAATTGCATCTTATTTACTAATTTTAATACTTACTTGTTATTCTAGAAATAACTAGTCTTTCATATTCCGACAGTGATAAACATTCAGTTATTTTTCAGTTTACTCTAAATATACACGGCTTTGTTTGGCTTCATAAAAATGTAAAAAACGAAGCTTAGCTATCTCTTTCTGTTATTTATTAATGTTAAAATTATTGTGTTTATTTTTATTTAAAAAAACAAAAATGTATGATTTAAAATCGATTTGAATACTCTGAACAAACAATAACAACATCTTTCAGTGAAATTTAATAAAAACAATTTTTTCTAATAACTACAACACAATGGAATGTTTTTTTTTTTATCTTTTATTTTTTTGTTGCTTTTGTTTGTTGTTAAAAAATTTTTTTGCAAGAGGCAAATATATTATATATATATATTATATGTATACGTATAAGTATGTATATATATATATATATGTATATATTTTAAAGTATTCTTGATTTTGCGAATCTACCGTTCACTAATTGCAATTGGAGAATACAATAAAGCTGGTTCTTTTGTTTATTATTATTGTATTTGTTTATAAGACTGAGTAGTAAACTACGTAAGTATATATATATAAAGATATATATAATATATATATATATATATAATATATATCTATAACTATATGGTTGATATTATATACTTACTTATAATAAAAAAAAGCTTATAAAAAATATCTTCCTACGTACAGCTATATAAGTATTTGCTTAAGTTTTTTTCATATTTTTAATTTTCATCAATGGACTTTTGTATTAGTGAGGTTATGTATATTAGATTCATATCAAATATAATAATAACTTTAAAAGTTTCGTTATCAATTTAATAATATGAAAAAAAAAATGATTTTTAAAAAATACAATATCAGTTCGAAATATAGAATAATTAGATAAATATTATGAACTTGAGTAATGACAACTTTTGCTCAGAAATTGAAATGAGTATAGTCAATTTCTTACATACATCGAAGTCTAGAATATTTTGTTTTTTAATTTCTGATTTTTTTTCATTTTTATTAAGGTACATTTTTATTAAGGCACATTTTTATTAAGGCACATCCTTCGCTATAGCAAGTTATAGTAAACAAATATGTTATTTATTAATTTGCCATTCTTAGTTCGTAGATGACCAATATCTCAGATTATGCCTACACACAGGGTTTATTTCCCCAAAAGTCTTCATTCATTCATTTCTGGACAAGAATAGTCAAATTTATATTTACTCAATAAATTCTATAGTCTTACTTAAAATATGTACAAGTCTAGTTTACAAATGTATAAAAAAAATTATACAAAACAAAGTTAATTGAATCAATTGAATTCTGGAAAAATTTATGGTTAATTTTAGCTAAATAAATAAAAAAAAATAATGATAACAAAAATAGTAATAATTATAGTAGTATAGTAGTTAATAATAATAATAATTATGATAAGAATAATAATAATATTGATAGCAAATAGAAAAATGATAAGACTTAATTAAAGTAAAGTTAAATGAATCATTATTCGGTCTGTTCAACAGTGGATTTGAAAATGTCATTTTTTAATATATTGAATGTTCTAGACTGAGCTGAGTTCACGATACAAGAGTCCCAAAGGTTGGTTGCATGGGCCAGTAGTTATATTATATCTATACCAATAACACAGAATGCATAACGAACATATAATAAAGTAAATTCGGAAATGCAGCATTGCCAATCATGATGCGGCATCACTATTGTATCAGTACAAAATTCATGATGCAATTCGGCAATGATGCTTTGTATTTCTGATGCAATTAATACATTTTAAAACTATCAGAATTTGACAGTGAAGCTTTGAAAATTTAATTAAAATCAAAAAAGTATTATTTAATATCGCTTTGAAGGTATTTTTTTAAAATTATGAACAATCAGAATATGTTGATATAACTACAGTAAGTAATTCAATCTCAAAGTAAAACAATCACTAGAACATAAAAATTTGTTAAGAAAGAAAAAAAAAGAAATCGTACTTTCTTATAAAATTAATGGAAAAAAATTAAGAATACAATTAACTACTTACCTAAAACAAAAAATTATTTTAAAATAATTTCACTTTCCCAGATAATGTATTTCAATCAAGTGAAATCACATAAGTTTTAAGTGTCAAACAACTGTTTATAGCAATAGCAAACAAAGCATCAACAAATTCTATGATGCGAAGTTTCCTCAAGTTTGCACATCACAAACAGTAATGTTGCAAAACAAAAGTGATGTTTTCACCAACATATTAATGTTGCATTTTAGAATGTTGATGCTGATGCTAATTTACTAATGAGTATAGATGCTTGGTCTATATTAATTAGAAATTTGTATGTTCAATCATTGGTTTAATTTTTGCAACAACTAAGTAAGAAACAAAATAACGGTCGAAAATGCTAAACAAGTTTGTTAAAATAATTAATTGTCTAATGCTGTCACATTAATGTTTAGAGAAAGCACCATCAGAAGTGTATTAATTGACAGAATGTTGATAGTGTTACATTTGATAGAGCAATATATCATTATCCAGTGGGGTTGGTAAAACTAGCCCATCGCCACCGTTGATTTGAAAAATGTTGACTACCACCGTTGATTTGAAAAATGTTAATAACTAGTTAGTTAAAATAAAATAAACCAGATGTTAGCAAAGTAAAAACCACAAATTAATAGATTCGTTAGTAGTTAATAAGTTATATATATATATATATAGGTTGATTGCATGGACCAGTAGTTATATTATATCTATACCAAAAACATAGAATGCATAACGAACATATAATAAAGTAAATTCGGAAATGCAGCATTGCCAATCATGATGCGGCATCACTATTGTATCAGTACAAAATTCATGATGCAATTCGGCAATGATGCTTATACATATATATATATATATAAGTATACTTAAATTAAAATACTTTAAAAAGCTAGGCCGAAAGAGTAAATATCAGAGCAAAACAAGAAAAAAAACAGAAGTTGTTAGAAGTCTCAGTTATATATATATATATATAAGTACTTACATTACAAAGTAATTTTTTTAAATCAGAATTAAAACACTTATATAATTGAAGATCAAAAGAGATAACTAGAATTAGAATTTAATTCGCAGAGCATTCTAGTGATTGACTCGAATCTGCCATATTCAGTTGGGTGGAAGGTAATATGGAATAAATCAACGGTTACCAAATAATATGAAATTTTACGAGCTTACATTTTTCTGAAAACGATCTGGTGAATAAAAAGGATCTGCAATTACAGTCTCTGCGACTCGACGATCAGACAATGACTGTAAGTTAATGAGTTTAAAACGGTGGGAATAAGATGGAAGTCGCAATGAATAATTTTTTCTACTTTTTTCCATTCAATAATACCAAAATTAGTATGTATTTAAACATAACTGATCTTAATCAGTGGTAACGTTTTAGTTGTCTCAGACAACACGTAAACTGTTGTCAATCACAATAGCTATCAACCTAACTTAAAAATTATGTTGTCTAATTTTGACAAATAATGAGGTTGTGCTGTGTAATCATAATAGAGAAAGACGACAAAAGCTGTGTTGTTTTCGTATGGTCTAGGTTTTATTAAATTCAAAAGAACGATATAGGTTAATGATCTGAATAATTTTATTAAGCTGGCAAACTTGTTAACTGAATTATCAAAAATTTCTATTACAGAACTATGCAAGCTCTATACTTGTGAGAAATACAAGTAGCATCACTAAATATTTGAGATCTATAAAAACCAGATAAATATGTGGGTTTTGAGTTTTTATTTGTTGAAAAGAACACAGCTAAAGCTGGCAATGAATGTGATTTGCTCATATAAATGTGATCAAATATTCATTTTAATTTAAATCATTAGATCACAAAATTTCAGTAAAAAATAATCATTTAAGTATGTACAAAGAAACATACAATTTTTATCATATAATTGTTAATACAATCAGACTGATATTGATTGAAAAACGTTTATAACTAAATTTATTTGATTGATTAAGATTCATCCAAATATTATTATAGAACGTTTGGATCTCTGGTAGTTAATTATACACTGTTTTTATAGTTATACGGTTATAACTACTTAGTAATTATTTTTATAGCTATAACTAAGTAGTTAGTTACTTAGTTATTCCTATACACTACTTTTCTAGCTAATATACTTATGTATTTAACGATAATAAAAAAAAAAAAAATAAATGGGCAAAAAAATGTTCATACAAAATTACTATACTTAAGTACTTATTTTCAAAATCAATTAAGGTTTGATCAATTTGATCAATCAAATTAATTAATCATATAAAAATGAGATTTATCAGATTTTTCAATTCAATTTTTTTTCCAATTCAATTAATAATTTTATTGGTCTGAATTATGACTGATTCATGGATCTCTAAATAAATCAAATTCAAATTTAAACAGAAGTTTCCACATAATTTTACGGAAGTCACCAATAATTTTTTTTTAAAATTTAACATTTTCATTTTAACTATTTCAAAAACATTTTTTTGCTATCCAATACAAAATACGTGATAACTGGTAGATACTTGTATCAACTTATCTTTTAAAAACTATAAAATATTAAATTCTTCCTAGCAAGGATACATTTTCACTACATTTGAGAAACTCCTCTTTTAATAGTTTTGCATTTTATGTTTTTTTTCCTATATTCTCAAAAGTCTTGTTCATATACAAATGCACTCTTTTAAAAAAACGTTTTATTCTGAATAGTGGTAACACTTGACTTGCAGGAAACACTCTTGTATTATTTCAATTTTAAGTTTTTACCTTACCTTAATTTTTGTTATTTTTATTTTTAGTTTTTTTTTTTATGATGAAAACGTTTTTTTTTATCAGTTGACGATTAGCACGTTTATGTATTCATTGTAGGTATTTTGAATGCATTGCATTAACATAAGTACTTATCATTTTCTTTGTATACATATAATAAGTAACTACTTAATGTTAGTAAGGGAAATTAAAGAGTTATTTTTTATTTTTGTCATGTTAAAAAGAAAGTGCAAATACTCGTATAGTTATAATAAAACTAAACTGTACAATTGTAGTTATACCAGATTATACTTTGATAATGTGTAAATTTTTAATAAGCTACTGGTTAAAAAAAGTGTTGACAAATTCATGATAAAAATTTTTGTAAATTATTTTTTAAATTTGTGAAAATTATTTTTTAAAGTGAAGAAATTTAATTTTTTTAGCACATAAGTATTTACTTATACGTTGATGGCTATGACAGAGTAAATCATTTCACCATTGCACATTTTGTTTTTATTATTACCAAGAGAATTGAATGAACACCCTAGCTCATTGCACAGATTTTACGCACAATGGACCTGTTTCCATTGTCATCACTGCGATTATGTTTTTATCTATGTGCGTGAAAAGTTTCATCCATTTCTAAACAAAAAGTATATTTAAACAAGAATAACTAAATACAGCGAATAGTTACTTAAGTATATGTATATATATATATATAACCATATATATACAATTTTTCTAACCCTAACTATGTACTCAAAATTTTAATTTTGTATAGTTAATCTATGTTTTTGTGATGTGATGATCGGTCACTAAAAATTATTTATATTGAATAGTTACTCTATTTTTCGTTAATAATACAGAAAATCTCCTCTACAAAATGTGTTTGTTAGTAAGAGGATATGAAGCGTATGCTAAAGCCGTCATCATGATGATTAGTGGAAACAGGGCCAATAGTTACGTGTTTTTAGCTGAGCAAACTAACTAGTTACTAGAAGTTGCACAAAATTGCTCACAACTATACGCAAGCTTTATATTTGGAGATTTGTGAGAGCTGACATTTTCGTAATAAAATTCAATTTCACCACAAAAGATTGTAAAATATTCTAGTGGTTTTGTTTTGTATTATACTGGGTGATCCAGACTATGCGTATCAGGTTTTTAAGAGGAGAAGGAGCACTTATTTTAAAATTAAAAAAAAAAAAATTAATAAGTAAATCGAGCTCTATCGATTGGTGATATTTTCAACTTTCGGGAAGGACCGGCAAAAAGATTTTAAAGCCCAAAAATTTTCGAAATTGGCAAAAATTGAGATTTTCAAACGGGAAGGGGTATTTTTTTTTTATAATTCGAATTCTATACGACAAAAAATAAAAAACTTATTTTAAATCATGTTTTTTTTTTGCTTTCACAGTATTTCTTTTTAAAGTTAATAAAATTTTTAGAAAAGTTTTACATTTTTTGACGTAGAATGACGTAGAATGTAAAAAAAAATACCCCTAACCATTTGAAAATCTCGATTTCGGTTCATTTTGGCGATTTTTGAAGTTAAAAAACCTGAATTTTTTATTTTATATTTTTTTTTGGCAATACTTAATAAAAAATGCACATTGGTTTTCATATTAATAAAGTTATTGATGAAAAACAAAACTAGGAAGCCGCTGCAGAGAAAATATTAGTTCAAATATTTAGATTTATTTTTATTTTGTTAAGACCATAATAATTGAACTGACATGTTCATTTATTTATTTTATTCAAATAGTTCTAAAATGGGTGTTAGTCGATTTGTGGAAAAGCAAAATGTCGAAATGTTGTGTAAATATGTTGAATAACAAAATGTTGAACAAAAATGTTGAAAAAAAAAATGCTGAAAAAAATATACTCGGAAGTAGATTTAAAATGATTTTTGTATTAATTTTATTTAAGCAATGACGAACCTATGGGAATAATATAAAGGATAGCGAACCTATGGCACGCAAATCAATTTTGATTGAAACATATACATTCTTTCAGTTTTCATACATAATGTACTAAACCAAATGCATTTTTAATTTTAAATAAAATTGAACTCTATTCAATGGTTATAATATTTTAAAAAATCAAACAAAGAATTTTCACAGATTTCTGGCGCTTTTATTTCAGCGTTATACTATTTGTGTATGTAGGTATACCTATGTATACATTTAAAAATTCAAAGCATATAATACTTACCATGTTCAAAACATAAACCAAATTTGGTCAATTACGAAGTCTGGATTGGCAGCATTTGATGATATATATTATTTATTGTTTTCAAAATAATAAATTTTATAGCAGCCCGCGTTTTTGCGATAAGAGGCAATTTCAGTTGCTTTTACAAGAAGTTGATTCAAATTACCATGGATTGCTAATCTACAATTGCGTACGCTGGCTTAGTCGCGGATTTGTGTGACAATGTTTTGTAGAATGTTTTGATGAAATTATAATGTTTCTGAATGATAAGAAATCTAAATTTCCTAAACTTTTTGATAACGACTGGATCACTAAATTTGGATATTAAATTGCAGACCGTGGAAAATCAATTGATGTTATGTTCGCTATTATTAAAGTTTTTGAAGCCAAATCTAGTAATATTTAAACGTGATATTGACAACAATACTTTTAAGTATTTTCCTTTGTTGAAAGATCATTTTCAAAAATTTTCCATTCATGAAGACAATTTCGTAAGAAGATTTCAAGATTTCGAAATATTTAAACTGTTAATTAACTTTATTAAATATCCAGACAAGTTCGATTTTGAAACTACTAAAATTGATCAATTAGAATGGTTAAAGTTAGAGAATTTAGAAATAGAAAATAATGAAAAACAAAAAATTAAATGAAGAAGAATACGAAAACATGTACAATAATGTTGTTGAAGACATGGTGTTCGCTTCCAGAGACAATGAGATGAAGAAATTACCTTTATCTATTCGTACAATTTTTTCATTAATGTATAGCTGGGAAAGCTTATTTTCGATAATGAATCACATAATGAATCTGATGTGCGTAACAGACTTACCGACGAATCTGACAAGGTTTGTATTTCATTAAAATTGTCAAACTATCATCCTGATATTGATTCATTATCGAAAACTATTCAACAACAAAAATCTCATTAAAAATTATGTCAGCTAATTATAGAAATAAATGTACATATATCATTTTTTAATAAGGCACGGCCACTTGTGTATTTTTATTTTATCAAAATAATTTTTATTGGCACGTAGTCAAAAAAATGTTTGCCATCCCTATTTTAGTACTCTATTGCAAAAATTTTGGTCCATACATTGTTTGTATTTTAGATGCGTTTCAGTACTGGCATGATGATTTCTCATTTTTTTTTTATCATTTTTCCTATAAAATCTCAGTACTTAGATGCGATACAAAATAAATTTTTTTATAACTATAACTAGATAGTAATTACCTACACAACATTTTTTATTAAGATGATAAGTTTAAGTAAGGTGGGTCAACTTTTTTGCGAATAGAGTAACTAATACTTTCATACGACCCCAACCATTATTAATTCCGACACTACAAAATTTTAAAAATATTTCATAAAAGTTTCAGAAGTTATAAGTACAAAGCGACTTTCTGTTACTTTAGTTACTGAAAGGAATTATGAAATTTCTGGTTCTGCGTGAAAAGCCAAATTTTAAAACCCAACTTTCAAAATCCAAATAGTTAGTTAGTTCATCATATTTATAGCTATACTTAACAAGTTACATTCTTATTGAAATTTCAAAACATTAAACATCGAAAGTAAATCAAATTGTCCAACATATTGTACTACATAATAAACTAGTCCAATATTTAGAGTAACTATATAACTAGTTATATATATATATATATATATATATATATAACTATTTCATAAATAAGTACATATATAAGTACATGTACGTATATGCATGTGCAACTCATTCAGACTCAACTATTTAAGTAATAATATTTTGTTCCGATTCTAAAACATGAAAAAATTATAAAATTTTATAGGGCAATGCCTAAGAGGAATCTTGTAGCTAGAAGAAAATTAAATATTCTTTAAGTTATAATAAAAATTTATCCAAAATATTGGACACGAGCACGTTTAAATAGTTAGTTAGTTCCCATTTTTATTATGTGTTAACTAAATATAGTTGTATATTATTAAATGAAACTATGTACATATATAAATAGTTATCTCTCAAACCAATTAAATTTTTTTGTTATGAATAGTTAATAAGGATGATGTTAAAAATTATTCATAGAGGTGAACAAATCTCTACTCTTACATATTATATTATGTACTTCAAATTTCATTCATGTTATTCTCATACTTTAATAAGTATTCTGCATTTATATATCGTAGATATATTCTACCATTTGTATTTATCTTTTGTCATTTTCTTTGTAACTAACTATTTTTAATTTTTATTTTACATTAATTTAACAAAAACAAAATAAAGAAATCAGTTTCACTGCAGTTCTTACCTTTCAATATTATAATATTTGCTGTTAACGAGTTGACCTACTTAGATCACTTTAAATTACATATACAATATATATGTATGTAGATAGATCTATAATGTAATATATATATCATGTGATGTATATATATACATTCTTACCCTAAAGGCGACAAAATATACTCAAAGCTTAAAAACCCAATTTTGACTTAACAAACTAAATAATAAGTAAAGATGTAAAGATATAAAAAACAAAAAAAAAAACAAAAATTTTAGGTCAACGACACCAAATATACTGTACCTTAGGTTAAAAATAAAAAAAAAAAAAAAAAAACCAAATACTTATTACAATTTACATATGGGGGGATGCTTTGTTTTTTAAATTAATCTTCTTATTATTGAAAGTAACAATTTTACTGTTGTCGAAAGTAAAAAGGGTGTATTTACAAAATTTTTAAAATTGATAATCATAGTAAAAATTATTTAAGGTAAGGTAACCCTTCAATAAACATTCTTTTGTCTCTTTAAATCAATTTCGAATTTTTCCTCCCTTAAATTGGTCCGGGATAAAGTAAGGTTTTGTGAAATTCTTTTGACTATTTTCGAATGACGTTCCAAAAATAAGATAAGCCATTTTAAAATCTGGCCTATTCAATTCCTCAAGTGATGTTAATATTGTTGGTTCTCCAGGTTTTACTCTGGACGATACTTATTATTTATTTTATCTTTTAGGGTAGAGCGTGGCACACAAAATGCCTTACTGTTTTTATTTACGCTGCTGCCTAATTATACTGTCTCAAATACCCGTTCAAGTGCTTCCTTCGAGTACTGAAATTTCCTTCATTTGTTAGACATTAGTTGAATCTATAAAAACACAATAAATGTATCCTATTACCGCCAGTAGCTCCTTATATCGCCATATAAAAAAGAAACCAGTTTGTTCCTTTTCCGGTTCATTTATTAAAGGAAATAATTATCAGTTAGAACAGAAGTCCGAACAGAAGTATGGCTCCTTTCACAGCTATATGAATTTACCTATTACCGCCACATCATTTTTATTTTCATTGCAGCTGCATAACTACTTATTAAAAATTTTAGTGACGGCAATTGCACTTAAAATTCTTTAATAAATTAACTTTCTTTTTCAGAAAACGCCAAATGTAAAAAATAATTAATTATCTTACAATAACGATTTGTAGTAAGTCTTATTACCGCCAGCCATGGCGGTACTTGGGTACTTATTAGAAATGGTTATATCCAATTACCGTCACAACTTAAATTACATTTTTTTAATTGATTTGCTTAGTTTTTTGAAAAATTTTCAACAAAAATTAATTGAAAATATATTAAACTTCCCCAATGAATGTTATTTTTACTAATTCCGCATAATATAGTAAAAGGGGATAATCGTGACCTAGTGGGTATTTGTGATCTAGTCAGCTTAAATTGATTTAAAATGTATTTACTTTTTGGGAATTTATTCAAAAATTTAATTATTTTATTCTACTATAGTTGTACTAGTACTTTAATATGATAATAGAAAATTTCGTGCCAAAAAACCAATTCATCATTAAGCACCTTACTTTTTCTCGTAATTTCAGTTTTCATCAAGGTTTTGAAGTGAGAAATTGATAAAAATGTTTTCAATTTATAGCAAAAGGTTGGTATTGTTATAAAATTAAATATATGCCTTCTAGAGATTTTTTAACGTATAATGATCGAAAAATTTGATTCTTTTGTAAATAAGCTGAGTAATTATTCAAAACGGTCACAAATATGCCACCTATTTGTTTTTTTATATAAAACAAAAAAATTTAAGAGCACGAAAAAAAAATAAGTAGTAGGTACTTATAGTATATTAATTTAATCATTTAAAAAGTCTCTACTTTGGCCCACAAGTCATGAAGATAAAAAAAACGAAAGAGCAACAAATGGCTTAAAGAAAATTTTCCATCTGTAGCTAGAAGTGATTTATGGATTGCTTAATAAAACAAAAAAGATGAAGAAAAGAATAAAGCTTTGGATAAAAGATAGAACAACAACAAATGAAATAACGACAACTAAAACTCAAAAGAGTTTTATTTGAAAAGAAGGGTAGAAAATAAACATAACGAAAGTTCTTCAATAGAATCAGAATCCAAGTTTAAAGTTAATTCATACGTCATTGTTTAATACAAAGATTAATATTTCCCCGGTGATGTTTTAGAAACAAAAAACGATGAATATCAAGTCAAGGCTATTGTAATGAGCGGTCATAATTGGAAGTGGCCAGAACAAGATAATATATTGTGGGCATAATATCGGTGACATTGTTACTGAAAATGTTGAACCAATTTTAGTCAATGCAAAGGGAATCTATTTCGTTAAGGAAATATGTCTTCGCAGATCAATGAAAAAACTAATAATATCAAAAGTAGTTTATAAGAATATTTTTTTCTGTTATGAACTTGTATTTATTTATAATTAAGTATTATTAACTATTATTAATTCTAATTATTTTTTTATGATTTTCACTAACTGAATTTATGAAATAATATGTGATACTTAAATTATGTTTTATTAATTGATAAACATAGCTATTAAAGTTTTGATTTTAGTATTATTTTTCATAGTCACAAATACTAACACCAAATAGTCACAATTTGGAGCACCCTAGGTCACAAATTAGTGCGAGCCTAAAATTTTGAGTTTTTATGGAATTTATTTTTTTTTTGTAAAAACTATTTATAAAAAGTCAAATAAATTACATTTTATTAGCAAAGAATTAAATAAAGTAAATTAAAATGATAGTTTAAGAAAGTTATTTTGAAAATTGGATTTTTAGCGGATCGCAAAAGTCAAAATTTAGTTAACATAGGTCACCAATACCCACTTTTACTATAACTCATTTTTAAAATAGATAAAATAATTCTTACCTTTTCTTAACAAAACTATGACATGCATGAATTAATACTTAATAACTTGACGATGTATGTAAGTCTGAATGACAAGTATTTTGTTATATTTTATTTAAAATGTACAAAAGAAATAAATCAAATATGTTGAGATTCGTTTGAATTATACTAAAAAAGAAGCAGATAATGTAAATGTACCAATTTCCGCCCCCTTAAGGAAAAATTAGTTTAAGTTGGCAAAATAAGCAAAATATAAGAGTTTTTTAATTTTTTTTTTTTCAAATTACAAACAATAATTAGTATTTTTTAATTAAAAAAAAATATTTTCATCTAATTATAATTTAATTTTTTCTAAATAAAATATAACTGCCAAAAAAAGTTTGATTGTACGTATTTCCGCTCGACAATTTCAATCTGAATTAATTTTGCCCTTATATGAACTCAATGCCGCTTTTTGAACCTATTTGCGATTCACAGTACCTATTTACGATTTTATTTAAAAATGCTATTTAAAATAATTATTAAGAGTAAAATTAATAATTAACTAGTACTTAGTTAAATTATAAAAAATATTTATAATAAGTAGTAAAAAATCAATATTACTATAAGTAAGTAATTTAAAAAAAAAATAGCTAATGTAAAGTAAAATTATTTGTTACACATAAAAATATACATTTATTTCGATATGAAAATTAAAAAAAATTAAACAATGCAACGATTCAGTATTTCAAACAAAAAAAAATAATTCAATAAAACATAATTAACTTAAATATTATAACAATGCACATTTAAAATAAATAAATAAAAGTACAAAATATTTCATATACATACAAAGTAAAAATCACATTTACTAATTCTTAATTTTGGCATTTTTTATTTGTATGATTTCGAATACATTATATTGTCATTAAAACTGGAGGCTCAATTTTGCAGACTATGTCATTGTCTGAATATATTAGAATATCTTCTTTTACAGGCCATCTCCAAAATATGCCAGACATGGTCATGGTTTTCACCACTCTATTTAACTTATTGTGAAATGTATACAAAGAAATTATTTTGGTAATTTATAATGGACGCCTTAATAAAACTTTGGTGGCAAGGCAAGATAATTCCAGAGATTTTTTAAATTATACAAAATATAATATAAGTAAAACATAGTTTTGGAAGAACTTATTCTTTAGGGTTTGTCGTTAGAGTAAAATTTATCTAATTGTTAAAAATAGTCGAATATTTTCCTTTTAACTTTACTAAATATGCTTATCATATACAGATACGCGTATTTCGTCTACTAATAAAAGGAAAATATTCGCTTATTTTCAACAACTAAAATATTATTTTTTCTTTAAATATAGACTTGGTATGAATTTAGTGAAAATAGCTTACACCTGCATATTTAGTTCGGAATTAGGACATATTGCACGTATTACCGACCCGCTTTTTCATACAAATTTTTATAAAAACTCAAATTTTAGTTGTAACAAAAAACACATATGCGAAATTAAATTTATAAGTCGTAATTAGGTCCAGCTTAGTTTATTCAATTTCAATTTAAAATTGTTAAGTTGCATCCAATTAAAAATAGTTGAATAACTTAATTAATTATTTCGATATATCATTATCTTAATTTCGTCCGGTCGATCGTAAATACATACAACATAAATTTACATGTCCCTAATTCCCGCTTAAAACTAATTAGCAATTTTAAATATTTTTTATTTACAAATTGAAGAAAGTACGTATTATAATCTGTTTAATAAAATATATTTTACAATTATTTGAATAAAATAAATAAGTGAACATCATAGTTTAATTATTATGGTCTTAACAAAATAAAAAAATTTTTAAACGTTTGAACCAATATTTTCGCTAAAATGTCTACCTAGTTTAGTTTTCTATCAATAACTTATTTATTAATATGAATACAAATGTGCATTATTTTGCATTACAACGAGGAAATAATATTGTTTTTTTATTTCAAAAATAAATTTGAAATATGAAGCGTGGGAGTATTGTATTTAGAAAAAAAGGGCTTGGGCGGCATAATGTGCTAGGACGGTGATAGGTGCACTTACGTTATATATAAAAACTTATAGTTTTCTTGTTTTATTCAATTAAAAATGTCCATGGTGGTAATTGGGTCTTGGCGGTGATGGGTTACCTTACCTTAATGAAATTTAGAAAAATATGGAAATTATAGCTTAGACAAAATGATGCGCATTTATTTATTTAGGTGTTTTACTGTACAAATTCTCATTTTATGGAGTCGAGTTATAAATATTGTCCGAAATGTTACGAAGTTGTTCCACAATTTCATAACTTAAATAAGTATTATAGAACATTTCGTACCTCGTAGAAGAATAACTACTGAAACAAATCAATACGGATATATGAAAAAAACATATAAAAGTTACGTTATTTACTCAAATCGAAAATTATAATTTCTCACAAAGTTAGAAATATACAGTTACACTTTTTTTCCTTACCACTTTACTAACTATGTAATTACATGTCACTATGTATAAAATTATTGAGTAAGGATATAAACAATACGAAAATAACATACTTATATATACTCGTTATATAATTTATTTTTATAAACTAAGTACTTTTCATAAATTAGAGATTTAATTCTTATGATATGACTATAAATAATAAGTATTAAGTATGTTAAGATTATTTAGTTCTTGGATTCCTTCAAGATATTTACTCGAACCTATTTTGTTGAAAGCAAAAACAAAAAAAAAGAAGAAAAATAGATAACTGTAAAATATCTCTATTAAAAAAGGATATTGAAAAGTAACTATGTACATATATATATATATATATATACATATCTGTAAGTTAAGTAGTATAAAATAATTATTCAACAAAAACTATCTAACTACATATAGTTATAACTTCTTGTAAATAATCCTTCATGTTGATTGGATGATAGATTTAGCGTTGACAAACCTTTTTTGGATGATGGTACTTAATTCTGAATAATATATATTTTTGTTCTTATTTTTTTTTTTTTGTGTATTATTAGCCAAAACTTAGGTCAGAGGAACTTTTATATTTTCATACTGTTGGTTTTTGGGTAGTTAGAGAGAAGAAAAAGAGGAAGAAGTAGGATAACGTTTCGGTTGGGAGCTGAGAGCTATGTTATTGATGTTCATTTTAAATTTTTGTAAATTAAACAACTTAAAAGTAGTTATCCCTTCTTGGGAATGCTTGTAGAGAAATGCGATTCCATAATCTAGAAATTCTGACTATAAACAAATTTTCATAACAAGTCATGATATCATCTTGGTATTTTCACGGTGTAAGGGTGGGTATTTGCAGCCTCTCGCGGTCCTCGATCAAATTCTTAAGAGGCGAAGATAGTGATTTTAGTTCTTCTGAGCATGTGCCTACTCCCACGAGATATCTATAAAATAGAGTTAGTGATCCAACGGGGATCTGAGGGAAATATTGTATCGGCGTAGGACCTAATGACCATATCACAAGGATAGCTGGATTTGCTAGCTTTCCAAAAATATATATCTAGTGGCGCATCTTATCCTTTAAGGACGAAAAGGACATTTGAAAGTATCCTTGTTGTTTTGATGTTTTTGTATAAAAACCGTGATATCTGTTGATCCATTGAATATTTAGTTATATATTCTAGAAAAATACCGGTTTGGAGCATATTTATCGTTAAAGTTTTATTTGATGATGATTGGTGCTGCCGTTATGGAGATATTGTAGTTCAAAGAAGAAAATTTTGAAAAAAAAATCAATTTTTATTTTCTTTCTTGAAAAACCGAGTACCTCAAGATTTTACTATAAAACTCTCCCAATGTTTTAATACTATTACTTATATTCTATAACTTATACATACATACATTATCTTTACATCGAATAGTTTAGAAGATATATATAAGCATTTACATCAAAAAAAATTGTTTTTTTCTTTTACCTAAGCAATTAGCTATCTAGCAATTAGCTTGAATATTTATCTTTGGGATATGGTCATTAGATCCTACAACATCTCCCTCAGAAGAGCCAGTACAAACTCTGTCAAGAAAGCTTAGAGCAGTCTTTGAAGCGCCGCCCATAGATGCGAATTATACCCCATCTCGGGTCGTATGTAGGCTTTTTAGATATTTAGCAGATCTTTTGGTGAAAAATATGCCTTACACCGACTAAAAAAACCCAAACATTTTGCGACGTTTTTTGTAATCGAATCGAAAATATGATCATTCCAGAGCATATTTTTTGATTTACTCGCATTCCGAGAATATTTAAGTTTTCTAGTCGCTGTAAGCTTTCATCTTGAAATTTTAGAATACGTTCGAATGGCATTAGTTTTTGCGTAACTGGAGCTGTTAAACTCAACTCTGTTTGCTTTACCCCGGTCGGAAATTTTGAGTAAGTCATGGTTCACCGCCCATTATTGTTCTATTGGCGTAAACTTACGTAGCTGAACCATTGGATTTTTTAAGGAAATCGTAGGACGCTACAAGATTGCTCTCATTTGCAAAACTATTGATCGGTTGAAAGTTAGGTTCGAAGAAGATCATTAATAAATGAAATTACAAGCTAGGTGGCACAGTAGGTGGAACTTAACAACCTGCCTTACAATCGAAAGGTACCAAATTCGATTCCCGATGGAACAAAAAAGAAAAATGCTTTATCGGTTTTTCGACCTGGTTCAGTACCATTTGTCATTGGGATAAAACAAATGACAAAAAATAATTGAAAATATAATCTGGTAACAACTTGAATAAAATGCAGCTATTCTTTTTAAGAATGCTTAGTTCCTGACAATAACAGTAGTTTTCCACATTTAATGAGTTGATAAGCCAGTAATTTGATAAATAAATGCTCGAAATATTATTGTAGATATTGTAGTTAGTATAAACTTGCAGTACCGTAAATTAAGCCCGAAAATGTGATTCTACCTAAATTACTGTCAATAACATAAAAATATTAGAAAGAGAGTTGGAGAGTTGAAGAATTGGAAGTTGATCAGATATTATTCCATCTGAAATTTGACTGGCCCAATTCGAAAGAAAACTTTTAAAACATTTAGTGAAAATCGGACCTGAACATATATTTTGCAATTAGACCGCTATGCCATACTCGATCAAAAACTTTTGAAATATCTAAGGTCACAACAGCATCAGCCTCACCAGATTAATGTAAGCTGGTGTCTAGTCTTTCGCAGATGCGAACACTAAACAAAGTAGGTTTTATTACAATTAAATCATGTAACTATGGTGTGGTATAGTTTAGTAATTTTGTCATTTGATTCCTAATTAAATTATTCATTCAAATCCCGATCACGACATAATTAGACGTTGTAAAAACGTTTTTTTAATAGTTATTTCCTTGAAATGTTATGTAAAAATACAAATTCCGTTATCACGTTCGTTTCATAAGTTCGAAAAAATGAAAAATGATATAAGTTAGAAAGTTGAATTAAATTGAAATTATGTGTTTTAATTTTAGTAATTTTTTTTCGAGATTATGTCATATTTTGTGTTGTAAACTTATGTCTTTCGAATTTATGATCGGGAACCAGATTTTCATATTCGATATTTACAATAATTTATATTAGAATTACTTAACAAAGTGAATATAAAAAATAGCTGCTATGTAATCACATGACCCATGTGTTATGGATTTGTCATCCCTGTAAAATGTAAACAAAGATTACAGTTACAAATCTTTAGGTAAAAAGAAAATTGTTTTACAAAAAATAAAACAAAATAGAACTGTAATGAGAAATTTTATTACAAACGAAATGTTTTAATAAATTTATTTTGAATTTATACGTGTGTGACTATAGAAATTTTAATTTTAATTAAAAATTAATTATGAACCTAAAGCGTACTACATACAAAGTTATTCAATTTTTTTTTTTTTTTGATTGAAATTCTTTTCAAACTATGTACGAATACGTTTATTTATTTGATTAAATTGTGTCTCAAGCGACTAATTATTGTGTTGATCAAAGATATGTAGTTAAGTTAATTCAATTTTACAGTTTGTTCTTGAATGCGGGAAAAAA
The DNA here is from genome assembly GCA_963942445.1 of Argyra leucocephala. Taxonomy (NCBI): domain Eukaryota; kingdom Metazoa; phylum Arthropoda; class Insecta; order Diptera; family Dolichopodidae; genus Argyra; species Argyra leucocephala. Next base: position 46,721,085 of record OZ012679.1, on the reverse strand, counting down.
ATTCAATTGTTCGATTCTCGATTGTTGATAAGATTTATTGAAATAAAAATTTAAGGATTCAGTTTACCTACTTAGGGTATAAAATTATGCATTTCCTGTTCTTCAAATAAGTGGTAACTATTTTGTATTTAACAAACCGTAATAATTTTTGTTAATTTTTTATTAACATCTATACTTAAACTGTAAATGGAAATAAATTTTCAATGAAAAGAATTTCGTCAGTCGGTCATAGATTCATCAGTCTTATTGAGCAATCTAAGAAAGTGAGTATAATAACATATTAATTAGATATGTTCTTTGGCATAAGTAAAGAGGTACTCAAACTGTAAACGTTGTTTGAACAATCGACGTTGACGTTTCAAAAGTATTTTCGAACATGCTGCTTTTCGGATGTACTTAATAATACAAGGATAACTCATTTTTATCATTTATTAAAAATAGATTTATTCGATTTCGCTATATATCTTCAAATTGAGTAGAATAGAATTTGATCAAATAAATATAGTATGAAAATGGTTTCATATAAAAGTTATATGTATAAAGTTATATGTTCAGACGCGTTCAAGGCGAATCATTTGATCAATGAAATAAGTTTTTAGTACTTACATAATTGTAATTGTCAATTTTTTTCATTTTAGAGTCACAGATAGAAAACTTAAGTGATTTCGCAGCTTTCTTTAATGTGCAATTGTAAAAAGCAATTTAACTATAGATTTATGCAGGGAAGTTCATTGGGCTCAACTTTGTTCTCGTGCTACAAGAAGCCTACTTAATATTGATTTGGGCGGAAAGCCGTTCATGTTTACGGATGATTTATATTTATACTTAGTTTATATATTTACAGATTATATTTTTAAAAATCTACAAAAGTCTATAAACCTTGACATGATGAATAAAATAAACGAGGCATGAGATGAGTTTTCAATTATAATTTGAATATGCCATGAGTTTTGAATTATAAAAAAAATGTTCTGCACAAAATGATTATTAATGTCATGTAAGAATGAATTAATATTCAGGAGTCACTATCACTAACGGATATTGGAAGAGGTTAGTGGTCACGAGTTGATGTGACACAGAATAGAACTAATAGAAAAAAAGAATTGTAGATTGTGATTTTTTAATATGGATGAATAAATACAAAGTTACAGAATGTGTTATCTTACTTGGTTTATGAAAACTAAATAAGAGTCACTAGTTAGTTAAACACATCACATTTGTTGATTTGCTTCTTTTTTTCAGTTATGATTTATAGATATTTCAATTTCAAGTTATTTGAATGACTTTATTTGATTGATTATTTTTCTATTTGATCATTAACAGCTAAGTGTTGTTCAAATTTTGTTAGTATAAATATTTAAAAGCGCAAAAACCGCCAAATTCAAAGTTTATATTTAAATTTGTTTTTTGTCTTGAAATTAGGAAAATTAGGGTTTCAATGACATAGGGGCTTTTAGGCGGCGGCTTATATATATAAATAAAACTAGTCTTTTTCGATTATTTATACTGTCGACAAAAAGGGGGATCCAATAAATGAATAGCGGGGGTACGGAGGCCGCGTCCCCCAACTCTAAAAATAAAAAAGTTTTTTTTCTATATATTTTTTACTAAAACCTTGTCGTTTGGAACAGTCGGCAAAAATAGGGTTATAATAAATGGGTAGCTGGGGTTTGGGGACCCCCTGAATTTAAAAATAAAATTGATTTGTTTCTATACATATTTTTTTTACTAAAACCTTAAATTAAAATTTTTCATCAAATTAAAATCCCCAAATTATGTGTAAAATTTGGGGATTTTATTTTTGAGGATTTTATATTTGGCGATGTAAATTTGAGGATTTTGTTTTTGAGATATAAGACCCAACTCCAAAGTAATCCACTGATACCTAATCGTTAAAGTTTATTAAAATTATATTTACTTATTCTATTTTTATAATGTTCAAATCGATTATCGAATATAATTAATTCTATTCCAACTAACTAGTGATAATAAATACAGGGATGGTAGGTAGATAGGTAGTAGTCGCTGCCGACACTATGCCGACACATTTAAACCAGTAAGGGCCATTGTGATACCACAAAAAAGTTCCTCGCATATAACTCTACTCGGTAAACCAATTTGAGCTTTTTACGAAGTGGTGGAAATCTTTGACTTTAGTGCCTTCAAGGTCACCCAGCGAGTCCAGAAAGGAGGCTCCTAGAAATTTTTTTCTTTTATGATAAAGACCAGGGCAGCGACAGAGTAGGTACTGGACAGTTTCATCTTCCTCCTCCTCTCTACAGATTCTGCGAAAGGGGAGTCCAAGTATTTTGGCATGTTTACCAATAAGGCAATGACCCGTAATGACTCCTACCATAGTGCTAATATCACTATATTTTCAGAGTTAGTAGGTTAAGGGAACGCTCAAGCTTCACGTTGAGCATAGGCCATATTTGGTTGGTGATGCTGCAGCCTGGCCTATCTGACCATCTGAAGTTTGAGTTCCTTTCCGGAAGGATTTCTAATATAGTACTCTCTCTAGCAAGTTGATCTGCAATGCAGTTACCGATTGAATGTCACTGTGTCCTGGCACCCATCGTATCGATATGTTGAATCGATCTGCTAGTTCACCGAGAGAACTGCGACAAGCCAACACGGTTTTTGAATTGATGATTACCGATGCTAGTGCTTTAATGGCATCAGCCTGAATGTCTGTGAGTATACAGATATTTCTAACAGATAATACGTTGGATCTCAGCCAGGATCTGAGGCTTTTTTTATTGCCACGACCTTCACCTGAAACACACTAATATATTTTGGTAGACTAAAGAATAAGCTTATATTTAGGTTTTCCGAGTACTTACTTAAATACTGTTAAATATTGTTCCTGGTCCCTTTGCCACAACAATAATTAAATATTGTATTCTGTTGCTGCTAGGAAAATCCGAAGTAAAGTTCCTAATTAACTATTTTCACTGTTATAAATTATATTGTATTATAACTAAGTATAGCATTTACACTTCAACAATAAAACCTTTTTGAAAATAAAAAAAAAAAAAACTAAAGGGTTTGGAAAAAGAAAAAAATTAGTTTTGAAAAAATTGTCTTTGGTTTTGAAAATGGTTTTATTGAAATGTAATTCATAGTACGCACAATATATTAGTTTCATCTTTATTTGTTCTTAAATCTAGGTCTTCTTATTTAAACCGTTATCTGATGGTACAGAAATTACATAGTAATAAAATAAAAATCATTTATATAGTTAACTATTTAGTTTTAATTGTAGCTAATGTGTCTCATATACGCTTGTAATAGAAGATAAACCAACAAATAAAAATTTATAAATTCAATTAAAAAATTCTAAATTTTTTTTATTTCTTAGAATAATGTCTGGCATATACTAAAGTTTTATTTGGGTAAATTGTATAATTAATATATCATCATAACACAAAAATTAAATTAAATTGTAAGTGTTAATAGCATTCAAATATTCATCGTCATATTTTCTCATTATCATATATTATTTTGTTTTATGTTCGCTTTTATACTAAAAATAAAAATAAAAAAATAATTTTCTCAGAAGGCACACGTCTTCAGTCTTTAATCGTCATCCAAAACATAACACAAGTCGTACTTGTTATACTAAATATATATATATATATATGTATATATATATATATATGTATATATATATATATATGTATATATATATATATATATCAGTGACGGGGCGTGGAATTTTCAACTGGGGAAGCACAATAAAAGGAAACATTAGTTTGCTTTGGCTTTCCTTTTCTATTGACATTTTTGCTAAATTCGACAGTTAAAACTATTCACATCTATTTCTCAAAGTAGTTTTAATTCTTTTTAGGCAGAAAAACGATCGCTCAACTGAAATAGTTGATATAGAGAAGTGTTATTATCAATTAACAAAGCTTAGACTATTCATTAAAAGAGCTGTGTAATTCTGTTTCAATTAAAAATAATAATATTTCGCAAATACTGTTTTTGTTATTAAAATTTTAATCTGAAAATATAACTTTAATTAAGTTCTGATTTTAAGAAAGCAATGTAAAAAAAGTGTGAATATGAATTTTCCATATTAATGTTGGAAAATACAACGTATACGAATTATAAAATTTTATTGAAAAATGCTGATTACACCCCGTTTTATTGTTGTTATTAGTAGATCAAACATTGGTTTACCATCCTTAACAATTAATAATTTTTCCGCCAAACTTCTAGCAGAAAATTATTTGTTCTTTCAATAACACAATTACAATTTACTATTATAATTATTTATAAATAATAAAAAACAAAATGTTTTAAATTTTTAAATTTGTTAACAAATTAATTGTTTCAAAACTGCATAAAACAAAATTATGGCTGAAAATAAACAATGTAGCATTCAGTAACAAAAACCTACAGAATTATTTAACACAAATCAATACTACTCTCTAAAAAAAACCCAAAACTACATACATTATTTATATAAATATTAATTCTCATTTAAGTCAACAACCACAATAATGCATAAAATTAATTCATTCCCTGCTATTTTTTTTATTTGTAATTTCATTTTCTGTCATGCGATATTTTGTTGTTGTTTCCCTAGATAATCTATTTTCTATCAGATATTTTCTTATTATATCAGGTAGATTTGGAATGAATATCAGCAACTCAATCAATTTTTTTTCCTTTGGATTATTTTTATTGTCGCTTCTCTTATTATTTTGTTGCTGTTGCTAAATAGAGACAGTGTGTGTTGAGTGTATGTATTTTGTAATTTGTAAATGAGGAGAATGATATTTAATTTGTCATTATATTTTTATCCTATGTATAATTATTATTATAGCTATATTGGTTGGTAAGAGAAGAATGATTTTGAATAGGCATTATTTTCAAATACTTTAAATTTGTGGTTGTTGAATATCTCTTGTTGTCTTGTATGATTGAAAGAATAATAGAAAATAATGATGTTTATATAGGCATTATTTTCTAAACATACATAATGCAGTTAATATCTGTGCATATAATTTTTGCTTGAAATTTTTTTTTTCATTCGATTTGAATTTTTGTAGTTAAGTAATTTTTATATTAAATTAAATATATATATTATATTCAGTTGTAAAAAATAATAAATAATATTTTATTTGGGGAAGCACTCATTCAACTCAATATATGGACGCTTCGTGCCTGATATATATGTATATATATATATATATATGTATATATATATATATATATATGTATGAATATAAAACCATATAAAATTTATTAATTTTGATACCCCTAAAAGTTTTGGTTCATTAATATTTGCCCGTCAGAAGAGAATAAGAAAGAATAAAAAATAAAATTATTAATAAAAAATTATGAATAAGTAACAACTTACAAAAAATATTCAATACAGATTTATGTACTAGTCCATATGAACATTTAATTTTTTTTAATTGTGCTTTTAACAAGCCTTTCTAGACAGATTCTTCAATAAGTTGTCCTATATGTAAGAAAATGTTTGTTGTTTTTTTGTTTAATCAAATTAGATGAAAATGAATCATTTTGTAATAAAAAAAATTTGAGACTACTGACTGACTACTTACTGAGTATTTTATTTTAAATTTTTACAAAAAAAAAAAAACAAAAACTGTTTAGATATGCTCATTTTGAAAAGTCATAATTTTTTTGTGGTCATTTGATTCTAGGAAATAACTGTATTATAGAAAATAAATGTAGTTGTTCTCAACAATTGTAGGAAACAAAAGAAAATGTTTTTTTCTTCAAAAACATTTTTTTTTTACTATATGTACTAATCTATTGCAAAAAAGTTGGTCCACATCGTATTTTGTATTTTGAATTCGTTTCAGTATTAACATAATGATTTTCATTTGTTTGCCCTTAAGTCTCAGTAGATGAGTATATATGGTAGATAATTGTCTATACCACATTTTTTATCATCATCACTGTCCTGTAACCGCACACGTGGGGCGGAAAGCGTAAAGCGGAATTTTTATTGTAATAAGTTAAAAAATGTGCTAATTTCTATACAAACTAGAATTATATCTTAATGGGTTTAAAACCAGTTGCAATTTATTTCTCGTTATCTACAATTGTTTGTAATTTTGAATAGAAATAAAATTATTCCAAAATATAATGTTTTATGCTTACATATAACTGAAAAATTAATTGAAGCTGTCGAGGATTTCAAGGCCTGCAATTTACAATAAAATCTTAACAGAATATTCAAATAAAAATGTGGTGTCAATCTTGTGGACATAAGTCAGCGAAATAGTTTTTTTTCATTCAATAGTCTTTCTTCTGTTGAAATGACATTCTTTCACTTTGTGGTTTGATATGTAATTGAAAGTCCAACTAAATACAGAATATTATCGAAAGAACCTATACTCATTCTATAACTAATATCCAAAAATATTTTCTGGATTACACTTCAAATTTTCAAAAACTTTATAAAATGTAATTGTCGAAAATATTCGAATATTTTCCTTTTAATTTTACTAGTATGCTTATCATATTTGATATCATATATACAAAGATTTTACTCTAACGCTAGAAAGCAAGTTTTTATAAAAATACTTTATAAGCTGCCCTTTTATTAATCTCTGGCTTCATATCGTCTCTTCCTTCATTTTTTTTCTCCTTTTGATTTCAAGAACAAAAATGCATGTTAATTCTACAAAATCCATTTTGAAGCTAAACGAAATGTAACTTTTTAATTGCTATGTGTGCGCGGCACCAGAAAATCAAACAGTTTGGTTGCTTATGTGTGCGCGCAAAGATTTTTTACAATCAAACAGTTGCAAAATTAAAAATTGCATGTGTGCGCCTAAACACTTACGTGCCGCTTGGTTAGGATAGGACAGGATATGATAAATTAGAAAGAAAAAAAGGAAGATAGATTAATATTTGGAAGTTGAAGAATAAAGGTATTAATATTTTCTTTAAACTTTTGCAAATTATAAGTTGGACGTGGAAAGATATCAAAAGGAATATGATTCCATTAAATAAGTTAAAACACAAATTGTTATACCTAAAAATGGGTTCTACTGTACAAATAATTAAAATAAAAAATTTTCCAACTAAATTTATATTATAAACTTTAAGTGAAGTTATGTATAATCCGCATATTTTTATTTTATTTTCTACAAGAAAAATATATCTAGTTAAGTAGTTTAATTAAAATAGTTTGGATTGAATAATTATAAGTACTGATGATGATGATGATGAGTGAAAGAGAAAAATTATAGGACAAATGGTGCCAGATTAAATTTCCTTATTATGATAATCATATGAATTTTTTATTCTACTTAAAAATCTAATCTATTTTTATAATGTTTTGGAAAATTTTAATTTCCATCCGCATAGATAGATAGATAAATATATATGTATATATATATGCATTACGATTGCCATTAAAAAAAAAATGATGAATGATTTATTTTGTTTTCATATATTTAAAACTAAAATTGAATATTTATAAATACTTTTAAAATACATATGTATTTATTTTCAATATTACTCATTAAGAAATGTAAAATAAATATAATTAATAATAATTTGATTATCATAAGATATTCAATTGAAATCGAATTCTTACAACTGCAGAGTGGGAAATTGTATAGTTATGTTTTCGAAAAATTAATTTAGCATAAGTATTTTTTATTAAAAACGATTGAGTATGATTTGATGTTTTTTAAGATTTTAATAGTACAATTTTATTATTATATTACATAGGGTAAATGTGCCAATGATACAGAAGTATAATTTCGGATTAAGACTGTGAACTGTTAATAAAAATAAAAATATTCCTAAAAATGTTGTTATTTAACAATATTTTTGATTTACTACCTAAAAATATTTCAATAAATATGTAACTATTGCATTTAAAGTAAACAAGGGGAATGCATCTATAATGGAAATAAATACATAACTTTTCTGGTGAACGTATAATGGAAATTATACATTATGGTCCTATTGTCGAGATATAGAAATAGAGAGCAACACACATTTTATGTAGTGAGTAATTATAAAAAAATATTTTATTAAGTAAATTTTTTATTTTTTTAAGAACTTCGTGTCATAAATTCTAACCTAAACCCAAAAAAAAAAAAAAAATTAGAAATTTCAAAATTTAATTTTTTTGTATGCAATAGATATACCGACATGGGCAAACTAAAAATATTAATTTTAGAGTTGGATTCAAAATCATATGTATACGGCTTTTACATAATCATCTGGATATTTTTAAATTGTTTCGATTTAGGCGCGTACGGGTGGGTAAGAAAATGAAACGAAAATAAAAATTGAAGAGCTTAAGAGTGTATATTTTTGTAAAAAAACAAAAACAACAAAAAATACAATAGTTAACCAATAATTAACAATACATGTAGATATATTTAAGTATTTTGTCAATTCAAAGGTTCAAAATAAAAATAAAAAAAATTTAAACACATACGTAAAGTAGGTATTCCGTAAAAAGCTCACTATTTGTAAGTAAGTAATGCATATAAAATAAATTTTATTCATTTATTAAGAACTATTAATTTTATAAATTTTTCTAGATTCTGTTATTCTATCATTGACTCTATTATTGTATGTTTAACTGCATACTTATTTCAATATATATTTTTATTATTATTATTATTTTGGTATTGTGGTATATTTCGCTGTTCTCTTCAACCCTTTTTCTCTTCCTCTATGTGTGGTTCTAATATGCGAACCCACAGTACAAAAATGCTTCTTCAAAAATTTATATGAGATGAGACTTCTTACCATTCACATAAGTATTCTTTGATAATAATTGTATTATGTATAAGTATGCGAAATTTTGAATTAGAAGAGATTTTAAAGTCAGTGAAGTCAAAAATCAGGGTTGGCTCTTATTTCTTTATATGCGTTATAGGTGAGATTCTAAATTAGGAGAGATCTTAGAGTTGGATTCAAAATCAGAGTTGATCCCTTTTTTCAGAATATTAATTTATATGAGATTCTGAATCAGATTTAATTTTTATATAATTTAAAAATTTGGTTTTGAAACGCAAGAATTTGGCATTAAAACACGAGAAATTTTTATTTTTAGAACTTTTTTCGTTTTTGATTTTAGGTACTTTCGTACAGCCGTTCAGTCGTTAATGACTTTCAGAACCAGAAGAATTTTATTTAGACCCAAAATAAAATGAGTACAAACATTTAATAATTAATGTTGCTTAATTCTATATTAAGGACATTAAAAATTTGAAAATTTGAAATTTTTTCTTATCGCTCAGGTAGCAATTTGACGTTTTTCGCAGCTGGAATTTTATTGTTTAGCTAGCATAGTTTAAATATTTAAATATCAAAAAAGCTATTTAAAATTTAAAAATGGGGTTTAATGAAAACTAAATTAGTTATTTTAGTTCGTGAAAATAGTATCATATATATAGTTATATACTTATATGTAATAAAATATGTAACATTATTCACTGTATAAGTATATTATGAATTCTACTATCTCCAGGGCAGAGATGGGACTAATGTATTACTTCTTCATTATCATTATTTTGACACGAATTAAAATAATGCATTCATTTCTTTAAAAATTAATTAAAATGATTATTTTGAATTATATTTTTAAAATAATTCATTAAAATAATGCAATATATATTCAAAAATAATGCAATACATATATAAGTAATGCATTACAAAAAATAATTCAAATTAATTGAATTACTTTTGAATTACTTTTGAATTGAAAAAATTATTTAACAATAATAAGTAATTTAATGAATTATTTTTTTCTAAAAATGATTTGATTACATCAAATCTACCCATACAAATGAGGAAGATTAGATGAGGAAGAAAAAATATTATCAAGATATATATGCAAACAAAGCTGAATAAAGGTGATGAAATGAGTTCAGTCATAGACAAGTAAAGGTAACAAATAAGTTGTTAATTAAAGACGTTTGATTGCGTATAATTTTTGTTTTTAAATAAATAAAAATGGAAACAAAGCCGAGGTCTGATTTGAAAAATTAAATTAAATTGAAATTGCTTACGTTTTTTAATGTGTATTTCAAAAAAATTTACAAATTTTATAATAAAGATTGTAATATATTGACTCTAGGATTCCGCTGTATAACCTCCGCAGTAAACTTGTTAATTGAATTATCAAAAATTTATATTGAAAAACTACACAAGCGCCACTCGTGATAAATATAATTACTAAATATTTGAGACCTGTATGAAAACCAGATAAATAACCAGTTTTGAGTTGCTATTGTAATTTCATATTAAAGTATTGCCCATCATATAAGTAGACCAATACCGATGATTACTATATCCGATTGCTGTGCATACAGGGAAAGGTTTCGCGGACCATTGAAGTGCATAGAACAAAATAAGTAAAATCCAACTACCACATTAAAGTGCATAGAATTAATAAGTAAAACCTTAAAATATAGATAAAAATAAGATAAAAATAATAATAAAACTAAAAACAATTTGTATAAATAAAATAAATAAAACAATTAACTATAATTATTGTTTTTCATAATCAGATTTGTTTTATATATTTAAATTATGGAATAAAAGTCGAGTTTCCTTTCACTAATAATTTGTATTTATTTTGCAAATATCGATATTTCGGAAGCAACTTACTCCCTTCATCAGTACTTGCGACTAATTAATATTTACACCAATTCTTACATATATTTATATAATTTGAACCCCTAATAATATGTTGTTTTTGTTAACAATAGTAATGCCTTAATAGTGCTACCTAATCTACAATATCTATTTTTTTGTGTATAATTATTATTTATTAAATTTAAACTAGTCTATAATTAATTACGTAATAACCCTTATGCTAGTATTTATAATCTTAATTCTACCTGAACCTGATTTTTTATTTTAAATTTTTTTAAATAAATTTTAAGGGCATTCAACTCTTGCTTAATTTTACTTTTATTATATATCTATTTTAATAAATGCATTTTTTGTTAATTAAATTTATTAATTTGTATTTTTATTTTTCTTCCTTTTTTAGGTTAGTTATTCAAAATTTGAATTTCTGATATGACAATGTTTTGATGTACGAATAAATGATGAAAAAATTAATAGAATCATTTTATGTAAGTTCTTAAATTTATTTTAAAATTATAATTATACACACATAAAATATATTTTGGTTAATTAAACAAACTACATAATACTTAGATAATATATTATAAATAAAATAAATAATTGTATTCAAAGATAATAAACATCGGATTGAATTCAATTTAAATTTCAGTTTTTAAGTAACAAATCCAATACTTCTTGACATTTATAGTAAAATAAATGTAATATACTAATGTATGTAACAATAATTTGATAATATTCATAACTAAAATAAAAATAAAATTTATAAAATAAAATTGATAATTAAATAGATAATTACGAAATTTACGAAATTTAAATTCAGATACAAAATAAAATAAAAATTACCATTTATGATACTTAATTTGCAAAAAAAACGGTGCTACCTAAAATTAATTATCAACAGAAACCGTTTTTTAACTTTAAAGAATCTGTTAATCATCTTTTGAGTCTCCTACCTTTCGTTGCGTTTATGAGAGTGTGGGTTCGATTATTTAATTGGGTATTGCTCTAACTAAACTATAATCCTTACAGCTGTTGATATTTATTTTAATAATTCATTTTGAAGGTAAGGGAATGCGTATGCAACTACTTGATTTGGCACGAATCATGAAAAATATACTATAAATCTTATATTCTGAAATATATAAAGGGTTTTCTTGGTTATAGAAAATTTTTCAATAATGTTATCAACAAAATCTTTGTAATATACACTTAGTCCATCATATATTGGAAAAAAGTAAATTAAATTAAATAAAAAAATAATTTTATTTTAAATCAATAAAAAATTATTTAAATGTCAATTATAACATAACCTCAATTGATTGTATGTATCAATAATAAGTCCTTTTTTTCAATGTCATATGGTTTGAATTACGTTGATTGATTTTTTTTTTATTTTTTTTACATATATGTACATATTTCCACTTTTATTCGCTTACTGGAAAAGACAATTTTCCATGGAAAATATTATTTAAAAACTAGTTACCCTTTATTAAAAAAAAAAAACAAAAAAAAAACAAAATCAAATCAAAAACACGAACGCAGATTCAAAACTAATATTAAATCTAGCCTTGACAATGATAATATTATGTACTGGTCTGCATGTCTGCATGTTTGTATGTTAATAACAATTATTTATTTTGATACATACGTAAAGAACAATAAAACGATAAAACTAACGGTGTATTTGAAAATTTCATGAAATTAAATTAAATTCTCAAATACTTATATATAAAGGACACAATCGATGTTACTATAATTTTGTAATCCAATAATCAATTTATTGTTAACCTCGAGGTTCGTCTAATGTATTCAGTGATGTTTGTTAGACTAATGCAGTGGTGTAAACTCTTGGTTCAATTTAGTTGTTTGTTAAAATGTATGAAACTTGTTGAATCCAGCTTTTCATTAATTTTAACATAATTACTACCTCAAATTTAGTTCGAAAATTTTTAGAAGAAAATGTTAAATTACAATTATAACAGTAACAAATTTCAGTTTTTTTATTATTGACAGTTCTTATTTATGCTTAATTCAAACATATTTCAATATATTAATAATCCAAAACAAAAATAATTTCGTCACTATTGGTAAATTCGTTATATAAATATCTCATATGCAGTCTAGTTTTAGATAAAATAACGAAGTGTGATATCTATTTTAAAATCTTTGAATACTTTCTCTTTCGATTCTAAAATTGTTCTTGCAGTTAAAATTGTTGAGTTTTATACTTTAATATAACTATAATAATAAAAATGTCTTCATGTTGATCATGTGATGTCGTCAAACCTTGATTATGGGATGTCTTGTGTCATCGCCACGATCTCATTTAAATATACCCTTTTTTATCATGCTCATTCATATTGCTGATGGTTTGTCTAGCTTAATGTCATTTTAGGAACAGGAATGGTTAGTGTATATTTTATGATATGCTCTTCATTTCATTTCACCACATGGTCGTAATACCACAGCCTTTTATTTGTCGATATTGGTTTTTTTTAAGGTCTCAAGTAATCATTTTTTTAATCGTGTTTTTACCAGTTCATAGCACCATGGGTTTTCGTTTTATAGTTTTGTCGCGTACCCTTTAACTATAAATATTTACTTTTAATTGTATTGGTATTTACATGTTTTTTATCCTATTTTACATGTATCTAAACCAAACTAAGTATTTTTTTTAAGTAAGTAGGCTAAACAAAAGTAGCTGATACGACAACAAAGACTTTTGCGAAGTCGTGAAGCCTTATATATTTTATCTTAAATTCATCATATGTAATAAATGGCTCTAAATTAAATAAAATTAATGCCTATGCCATACAATGCATTTCAATATCCTAGGATTGTTGAAAATGGTCGATTTTTTTTTTTGGAATTTTCATATAGATCCTAGAATGAAATTCCATTTTTAACATTTTATTATAGCATAATTCAACTGTACAACAAAATCATATTGTAAGAGCGATTAATGTCAGATAACTAAATTTAATTGTATTTTATTTATTTATTTATTTATGCTTAATTAAAACATATTACAATATATTAATCTAATAAAACATTTTAATAAAAAAAAAATAATACAAAATTATTACCCACGTTCTGTTAGACCCATCTCGTGAGATCGCGTGCAAATATCTCTGAAGAGATAGTTTTGTATTCTGTTAGACACCACAGACGCGATAGCAAATTGCCGCGACGGCAAATGTCAAAACTGTCTCGCGAGTAATTTCTGTTGGACCTTGGACGAAACGCGATAGCCATTTTTAATCTCGTCAAAAATTGTAAACGATAAGAGTATCTTGTCAAAATATTTTGTGTTTTTTTATCAAAAAATTGAATTAAATAAATAAGTTGAATAGCTATTTTATCTAAGTAAAGATTATTTTTTTTTGCATTATTATTAAAATTATGTTTTTGTTGTCCAATAATTTTTTTTGACAGTAAAAAATGATAAGTACTACCAACAAATAAAATGTTCTATCGCGTCGCTTACAATGTCTAACAGGAATGCATATTCAGCGAGTTGAGATGAGATAAATTTTTTCTTCTCGTCAACGATGGGTCTAATACATAATATTTGGCAATCTGTGCCCATTCTAAATATTTGGTGGTACACCACTGAATGCATAATATTATCAAAATCATCATATTTAAAAAAATATTCGAATTAAAAACAAAAATATTTTTTTAATATCATATTTTAATTTTATTTAATAATTATTTACATAAAAATTATTATGATATTATTATTATATTAAAATAAAATATGTATAGTAATGTAAAATAAACGGTTATTATAGTAAATAATAAAAAAAAAGTTTTTAATTTCAGGTTAATTTTCCTTTCTCCAGTTAAATAGGTAGGTACACTAACATTTTTTGGATCATAATAATGTAATATGGTAGAGTTAACCTATAATAATAATATTATACTTTATTATTATTTAATATTTAATTAGAATTCGACATGATATATTTACCTGAATATTTCAATATGTGACCTGAATTAAATTATGAAATAAAAAATAATAATAACGGATTATCTATATTTACTTAAATACTTATACTTTTTTTTTAATACATCACAATACCTATGTGTATGAATCAGAAATTAATAATTCTAATAAACAAATTAAAATATTTACAGGCAAACCCCTTACTTTGTTTTACAATTTTAAAATTTTGTTTTATTGTTTATTTTTTTTTTTTGGTTAGACCATATTTTTCTTTGTTTTCAATAATTAATAATCTTATTTACCAAATTAAAAGTAAAATTGTTATAATTAATTTTAATATGTAATTATAAGTTACAATATAGTTTATAGAAGTGAATACATTAACTATGTATTTATCAATGAAAATGAGTTATTAAAATATAATTGAAGAGTTTGTATAAAGAAAATTGAAAGTTCTGTTGGATAATACGTTTTTAGTTGTGGGTTAGTTATTCAGTTTACTACATTTCATTAAAAAAAATATTTAATAAACTTTTAATGTAAGTATTTTTTTAAAAAAAATTATTAATATAAGTTCTAAGAATTTGATGATAAACGATTATTTTTTGATATATGACATTTTTATGACATAATTATAGCACTGTATAGTATATTTCATTTTTCTTTGAACAAAACAGATTTAATTTGATGATTTTAACTAACTAAAAGCATTTAAACTCTATTTATAACTGGTCTTGTTTAGATTGGACAATCAATTCTGAATTTGCAAATTTCGTGCAATAAAATTCTGGGTATCGAAATTCGGATTTTTTTAATTTGCCGAAAAAGACAATATTAAATTCAGAATATCGTAACTTAGAATTTTGTAATATCCGAACTTAGAATTGTGCAAATCGTAGTAATTGTGCAAGATATTTGACGCTTTTGTTATCTGAATATCATTTAAAAAAATACAATGTTGTTGTGCTTTCCGTCGTATTGTGTAAATAATGTGAACTGATTTTTACTCGTTCAATTTAATTTTTCAGTTTTGGGTTAATTTGTTTAGTTTATGCAACCCTTCCTGTAGTTGCTCTGTTGCTTGTCTTTACGAATCGCTTATAGCCATTAAAGCCATATCTTCTGCAAATACTGCAAATTCGACCTGGGGTATTATCGGAATGCCGGTGGTATATAACAAGTATAAGATGGGTCCTAGAATGCTTCCTTGAAGAACACCTGCTAGTATTTGGTATAAATTAGATGTTGCTTCTCTATGTGCCACTGTGAATTTTCTATTTGAAATGTAAGACACCATGACCTTACAAATATTTCCTGGTAGGGTTTTGCTTATTTTATGTATGAGACCTTTATGTCGTACTCTATCGAATGATTGTGAAGCATCAAGATCTACTACCGTACAGTATTTTTTTTCTTCAAAAGCCCGTTCTATTAACGTAATCACATGATGCACCTGATCTACAATTGAATGTTTTTCTCTGAATCCAAATTGATGATTATGGAGGTTGTTGTAATTAGGGGTGTACTTTATTGATCATAATGATGAACGTATTGAAGAGTATAGAACAATATTTATACATACTTATATGCAAAAGTCTCACGCAGTGCATGTTTTTGATCTAATTAATGGCAATTCCAATCAAAATAACTTACGACAAACAATGTAATGAAAAAAATATTTAAAAGAGTTGAATAAAATCACATATTACAATATGTATATGTACCCTATTTCAAGTAGAAAATGCGTCATTCTTAATGCAACTCAGCGTTATAAATAAAATCATATTAAAAAGTCTAAAGTGCATTAAAGAGAAAAATAAAAACAAAAACAAAAAATTTAATATTTAAGTGTGAATCAGTTAAATGTGCAAATCATATTTACGGAAGTGGTTAATACAAATTTGTATTAAGTTGTTAAGAGTACATATATGTACATGTATGTATATATAATTATGAATGTATATATTTTATTATATTCTAGACACGGAAAATTAAAATTTAAAATATTATAATAAATTGACTAAAAAACCATGCACTGACCTCGTTATCCTAAAAGACATAAGACTGTAAACAAAACAAAAAAAAAAGAACAAAAAATAAAAAAAAAAAAAAGAAACTTTTAAACAAGAGACGATGCTAGAATAGAAAAGCGTAACTGTTAAAAAGAAAATTTTCGTTAATAGTTAAACATTAATGTTAGAATTATGTCATAAAAGTATTATAATATATATTTTTTTTTATTTAACTTAAAGAGAAAAACAAAAATAATAATGTTAACATTGTTTATGGTATTAAAAATATTTTTTTTTTACACAGTTTAAGCTAACTAATTTTGCTAAGTTCTATTCTAAGTGCTAATGTTTTGTTTCAAACATTTTCAACTATGCAAAAGCACTTAGTAGATTAGGTTTCATAAAGAGAAATTAAATAGACTTCCATGACATTTTAACTCTAAAGAATTTACATTTTAGCTTAGCTAGATCAGTCTTAGAAAGCTGTTGTGTCATTTTGGATCTTGATTATTATTCTCATATCAACGTTGGATTGAGAGAGTCCAACGATCTTTCTCAAAGTTCGCTTTGTACAAACTGAATTTATTTCATTCACCATTGTCGTATAATGTTAGATGAAAATATTTTGGGGCATTGAGCCATTAGTAAATAGACGTAACATTGCTTGTATTATGTTCGTATTTGACGTATTGTCAAGCCGTATTACTTGTCTTGAACTATTGAATTGGGTTTCTTTACATGATGTCCCACGAAGGTTATTATGTGCAATAAATATGATTAGAGTTCCATATTACTCTACTAATTATGCTAGAAATGAACCAATTACGAAATGTATTGTTAAGTTTAATGCAATTCAAATAATGTTTGATTATCACATAACGAGAAATGCATTTAAAAGTGCAATAAGACAGTATTGTCTTACTTTTATTTTCCAAATACTTAATAACTACTAAAATTATCATCTGAATATAAATTGGAATACCAATAATATTAAATTTAAGTAAGTTGTTACTTATATATTATTTTTTCAAACAGGATCAAAAATTGGAGAAACCTAGAAAATATATTGAAGCAGATTTGAAGGCTGCAATAAAAAAAATGGAATCTAGTATGACAGTTTATAAAGTCAGTAAATGAGAGAATTAGCTCTTACACATGTCTAGTGCATGATTGTTAGTTACAAAGCATCAGTTGTTTGTAATTGTAATCAGCTGCGTGCAGATTTTGCTCAAAAAATTAAATAGAATTAAATGTACTATACAAACGGCAGACAACAGGGCGGCATTGGTATGAGGGTCTTATGTCAAGGCACCCGAATATTTCACAGAGAATTCCCCAAAATTTGACTAAAAATTGAGCTCTAAAAATCGAGGTGCTAACAAACCCGACAAAGAAATTTAATTTTTCTGATGGAAATCTGGCTCCATTAATCCATTTTATAAAATTATTTTGATTATAAAAAAATTCCTTTCAATCTACTTCGGAAAATGCGTCGAAGTTGGGGTATTGGACTGTCAGACTCTGGGTGGATGACGGGAGCAATTTTTTATAAATTTGTGACGAATGTTTTCTATCCTTGGCTGAAAAAAACTAATGTTGAATTTCCAGTTACGTTATTTTTTAATGGATATAATTAGGATCTCACTTTACGTTTTAGATTATATCGATATTATGGACATGTGACCCTGATACTTTTTAAACTCCTATAATTTTCAGAAATATTATTCAAAATTTAATTTTAAAGTTGTATTTTATTGAAAAAGGTCACAGGTCTACATTTTCTGAAAATATATACTTTTTAAACTTTTTGATTACTATTTGAGTTATAATAAAAAACATTAAAAATATATCGATAATACGTACGTTTACCTTAAGTGTGTGTTTTTTTTTTTGGAATTTTTGGATTTTTTTCTTTAAATGTTTTTAAAATTATTCAAAATGTTCTCTTGATGGAAGTAGATATTACGTTAAAATATTTTTTGGTGTTTTTCAGTATTAACTATGTCGTGACTGAGTCATAACTGTCCTATTTCTTTGCTAAATATGTATCCCCATTCCACCAAGCCAGCAGGAAGTTTACTTGTCCTATTCAAGCATACAGAATATTCGTCATTTTTATTATGCGAGGCACGATTATTTTTACCTCAACTGAAACATAAAATTTTGGTTTCCACATAAAAAAAAAATAGATTTACTCTTCAGCCTTAACTAACTTTATTGCATTGTTTTTTTATTGTGAGCAAAAGTGTGCTTTTTTTACAATTCTGTTTTTTTTTTTTTAAATTAAATTTGTACAAATTATTTCGGTATCGAAGTTAAGATGCTGATAAATGGTAAGTGACAAAATACAATTTTGTTTAGTTTTTATAACTCACATATTGTTTTTTTTTTGTAATTTATATAGTATTATGACTTATGAAACTATTCAAATTCAAGCTAGAAGTTGTCTAGGTAGCTAAAACACTACAATACCTATTAATTAGCTCAGTAGCTTTGAATGAGTGAATGAAATGTACCTTCAATGATAAAATATATTTTGAAAGCTTCCCAAACAAAAAAAATAGTATCGAAAAGACCTCTATTTCCAAAATTTCACCAATTAAGAGGCTTTAAATTTGTATTATTATTTTGACTTGACTATTTTATGACCTATCTTTAGAATTTCAATTAAATGATTTCAAAATATAATATGGGTTAGGTCTATTTCATGATTCTTAAAATTAATTAAATTTAATAATTGAATGTCTTCAAAATCAAAATTCAATACTTTGTGATTAATCGTGTTTAAATTAGCAATAATTATTAAATTAAATTAAAATAGCGTAAACAATGTCATATTTCAGATATTAATTTTTGTTTTAGATATATAAATTGTTATTTTAACAACGTAATTATATTAGGCAAGTATAAATATGTACATATGAACAGTTGTTAAATTATTATGACAGCTGTTTTTATTGATTTTATTAATCATTAAAAAAATTTATTAAACTATGTTTTTTTAACAATTTTATGTACTTATAAGTATTTTGTAGAAAACCAAAAATTGTTAAATTTTAAGATAAAAAATTGTTCGTAAGGTAAAGTACCCTATTACCGGCATGTTAAGAGTTATTTTACTTAATTTTCTCTGTAAAATTTTATTTTATTTTTTAAATAAAAATTGGGTTTTATTACAGATTCAACATTTAAGAACATATTTGTAATACAAACTATTAATTAAAAAATAATATGATTTATTAAGTTTTAATAAATCAGTCAAATTGTCCTATTACCGGCGTATGAAATTTCAAAAAATACTATTACCGACGATTGCATTCCTATTACCGTCGTATATGATTTATTGAACATTAAAAGACATTATTTATCATATAAGTTCTTTATTGTTTTAATTTAATGCAAAATTCATTAATTAGGTTTTAATTCTAAAAATAAATAAATAATATTATTCAATTTCAAAACTAGTCTAATAACACATGGACGGAATCGGGCACTTCATTAATTGAACAGTCCCTTGATTCCGTCCACTTTTATATTACCAATATACCTAATCTAAGTTTTCAAAATAATTGAGTGGAAAAGTGCATTTTCGTAGTAAGGTAAAAAAATACTATTAAAGTTGTCTGTACTTTCTAATTCCTTAAAAATCGAAAGAAATATTTTTTTTTTAACTTTTAAACTATTCTTGCATTAAAAATTTAGAAAAAAACCCTGTTGACATAAAATACAACGAAATTTTTAAGTGGAGAGTTGGCGAAGAACGTTGCCATTGCGTTATATTTATAGAAAGTTTCTGAAGTGATCCATCCAGTCTCCGATTGACCAAAACCCCAATCATTGGGCATTTTTGTTAATATTTGTGCTGGCAATCCCTTGTATGTGTATGAATTTAAAAATCATTAGAGGGAGTATTTTACCATCAGCACTTGTCATTATAAGTACCTACTGTGATATACTCCTTTTCATCATTGACTTTTCAGATGTATACTTGCTTAGAACCTTTTTTGAACAAAGCACTTTCTTTTCCTTTGAACACATAAAATAAGCTGTTTCATCGCAATTAATAATTCGTCCCCGAATTTTTATTTAGATTTAGCAAGTTTTGGTCTATCAAATATTTTTCTAACCAATTTTATAAACCAATTTATAATTGCACACTCAGTCAAAGAAGAGCGGCTTTTCGATAAATATTGTGGAACTTTTTGAGTTAGCTCTGGGTAATGCCTTTGAAAATTTGAAAACTTTTTAAAATTGTTTGGCTTTTCCAAATTTTTAACTAAAGTAGCAACACTGTGAACAAATTGCTATTTTGTTAGTGGAAATCCTATGTACCCAATTTCTATTGCTCCTTTGACCAACAATTTTTCTTCATTATCATTCAATATTTTTGAAGGGCCATTTTTTTTTATTCGGTTCATACTTTAAGAAAATGTTGTCATTTAGTGTTGTTCTTGGTATGCCGAATTTTTTACTTGCTGCATATAACTATACTGCTTCCATTTTCTTAAGATGATATCTACATTTATAGCGAAAATTATATTTTAAATAGTACTTAAAACTCATTTGAAAAAAGTTAATAAAAAGAACAAATATTTTATATTCAAATATATTTATATAAATTTTTATAAGTATGCCGGTATTAATAATTTCTCAATTTCAAAACAATTTTATTACCGTCAATATGGGGTCGGTAATAGAAATTTGTAAATTTTAAAGAAATCTTATTACCGGCACTAAATAAATTAGTTATTTCAAAGTCTTAAAAATATTTTTATTTTAAAAAAAAGTATATTTTAGGATAGAAAAAATATTAATACTAATGTATAATTTATAAAAAATATAAATTTTGTTATAAATGTTGAAATATCACCTTAAGAAAATATATAGAATGCTTAAATAACCTACTAAGAAAAATCTCAATTCTTCACTAGACCTTCACTACTCTAAATTCATTTTTATTTAAATTTTCTCCCTTTACGTTAATATATATATATAAGATTTAATAATGAATCTATTTTATTCTAAGATATAATAATTAATCTATCTAATTTTAAGATTTAAAAATAATTTGCCGGTAATAGGCGGTTTTACCTTATATATGTAAAATATTTTTTTCCCTCCTAAGTAATTTTAATTTAAAATTTGAAATAAGCTAACCAATGCATTACTGCTTTGTTTATCTCCATATGACTGAACCACTTAATCAACACAAATGTATCAAAAACCATATAAGGGTTCATACCAAACATGGGAACAATGACACTATTTCACTGTATCGACTTTGAACTTCACAATGCACTAAAAGATCATGCAACATGCTGACGTGAAGTCATGCGATCTATAGAAAATGCATTTAAGAGGATTCGGGAAAACTCCATCCTTTATTAGCTGAAAAAGTGTAAGGAAGGAAAATCTATGATAAATTACCTTAACGGCCTTCTATCAAACCGCAAAACCTTAATAGACGTCATGATGGGGAGGAAATCAATGAAAATTTCACTGGAGTTAGGGGCACCACAAGATTTTCTTCTCTCGGTGTATGCTATTATATTATATATTATAATTATATACATCAGCTCACTAGGTGACAACTTGGAAGAAACCAGACACATACTTCGCAAAAGGCACATTCCTATAGTTTTATGTAGAAAAAGCGTAAATTTTTTTTAAAATAAATGCTTATATCTTCTAACTAAACTACTCGACAAAGACATAAAGCATGTATGTATGAGTTATAGAAAAAACAATACCTTTTCAACAGTAGTTATATAAATATTGGGAAGGTTTGATGGTAAAATCTTGAGATATTTGGTTTTTAAAAAATGATAATACATATTGTTTTTTTTTCAAAAATTTTCTACTTTGAACTACAATATCTCCATAACGGCAGGACCAATCATTATTATATACGTGGGGTGGCCCAATAGGTAGAGCGCCTGCCTTTCAATAGAAAGGTCCCAGGTTCGATTCCCGACGAAGCACAAAAAAAAAAATGCTTTATGGATTTTTCGACTTGGTCCAGTACCCTTTGTCATTGGGATATAATAAATGACAAAAAAAAAATTGAGAGTATAATCTGGTAACAAATTAAATAAAACGAAACTATTCTATTTAAGAAGGTTTAGTTCCTGACAATAGCAGTAGTTTTCCACATTTAATGCGTTGATAAGCCAGCAATTTGTTAAATAAATACTCGAAATATTGTAGATTGTATAGTGGAAAATTGCAGTACCGTACTTAATTAAAGCACGTAAAAGCCTAAGTTATTGTAAAACAAAAATATGTTCCAAACGGTTATCGTACTTGATAAGAAAAAACTGAACATATTGCCAAGTTCACGCATGCATTCTTTACAGGCAATCTATGAATTGCCTACTTGAAATAATAGATGGTAGAAATAGTCAATGGTAGGAACAGTCACCAAATCACAGCATCAAAAGTTAGTGATTCAATTTCAGAGTGATCGAACTGAAATAACGACATTTTCAACTGACTAAGAAATGAGAAGAGATTACGTTCACTTCTGACAAGAACTGGTGGTCTATTAAAAATTCGTTGTCCCATATTAATAAAGCAATTCGTAAATTGTGTTGTTCTGGTCATTGGAACAGCACCATAATTCAAATAGTCAATACGTAGTTTGTAAGTTGGAGTTAATCTTGGATCGAGGTAACCAGATCTAATGAAAAAAAAATTCCATAGCTTTGTAGATATAGAGATGTCTGAGTAGCTAAATACACACTCTTTTGAAAAGTGTGAAACCAGATGATGGACGATTAGAACTGGAAGAATTCTGTTATTGTAAAAAACCATCCCAGTAAGCTAAACCGTAAGTCAGCTTGGAATTGAATAAAAAAAAAAACTCTTTAAAAACTTGCTTTTTCCAATGGTTACACAGTTTTGGTAGCAACTTTAAATGCACTAAAAAGGAGAAAATAAATTAGGTAGTGCAAGGTCTGTTAAAAAATGCTATGTGTGTAATTCTAACATTTGACTTCAGGCGGGAAAATATAAGGTTAGATAAAATGTTTGTACGAAAAAAGCAAATATATGAACTTGCCATGAATAAAAGCAAGGAGCGTAAATTTAAACTATGTGCTGATATTTTAAACAGTTATCAGGATTAGACAATAGGTCCGGAGTCCCAGAATTTGTTGCCGAAACTTTATATCACGTGTTTAAATTGTACTTTTGTGAAAAAACGGTTATTAATAATTATTATAAATGATTTTAAAATTTTTTTTGGATAAGTCCGACGGTCCGGAAGTCACGACCAAAAATCCAAGCATTTTCTCAAATGGTAGCCGTAACGAACAATTTTGTTTATATATTTTTTGAAATTTTGAGTATGCTCAGACCAGTTTAATTTATTATCCAACTTAATTTCTAAGTATTTGAAAGAGCGTACATTTTCAATATAAAAACAGCCATTATCGCAAAGGGCAGAATCACAGTATGACATGTTTGCAGTTGGAGAAACAGACAAAGGAAAATGTTTGCAAACCGTCGAGTGATATGAAATCGCTTAACTTCATTACTATTAAAGGTAGTTTTGAAAAGCATTAACTTAGTCTTAGGGCTTATAGTTAATTGATGAACAAAACCCAGTTCCTAATAAGGTGTAAATCGTAGTTAATTTTAATTACAAAATCCGTTAAATTAGAGCTATAAGGGAAGTTACCCATAAAAAAAACCAATGGCCTACTGAGCTACATTTGTAAAATGTTGTCCGTCCACTCTAATCAATCAGATGATCCAGAATTTGTCAATTAAATAAATCCAGAATTATGTACTTAGAATGTAAAATATGAAAATAAAATCAATATTGTGCAATAATCCTGTACTTTTTGCCTAGACTTTCGGATCGAAATGCAATATTTTTAGTTCGAAATTTAATTTTTCATTTTGTTTCTAAATAATGGTACTACCGTTGCTCTCAATTCAGTGCAATCAATACTAACCATAGCTAACCAACGAAAATATTCTAAATATAAAACAGTTAGGTAAGTAGTCCTTTTGTTGAGAATTTTTTTTTTTTTAAATAATTAATTAAAATTTTTAAATGCATATTGTTGAAATTTATTAATTAATTAAAGTACGTGTTGTTATTTCTGGAACGCAAAATCAGCTGATAAATTCGTTTTAAATTGCATAATAAATATTTTCACCACATAATTTATATACAATAAATAAAATATTGTTTGTTTAATAAAATTAGCATATTTACAAAAAAAAAAAAAAATAAAAATTATTAATTCACAATTGCATAGTTAGGGTTTTTATTTTATTTTAATGCAATACAATAATTAATTAAGAATATTATTTGAAACCTTACAGTGTTAAAAAAACAACAAAACAAAAAATACGATAATCATCACATAATTTTATTACATTTTTTTTTTTTTTTTTTTTTTTTTTTTTTTTTGATATTCGCAAATTCATATTGTTTACATTTCTTATATTTTAAATAATTGCAATTTAAAAAAAATTCTATTTATTTACATTTATTGTAATTTTATTTCATTTATCATTCTAATAAGTATTGCAAAATTTTAATATTCAATTCAGTTGGTGGAAGTAAAAATAGAATATTGCAATATTGCATGATAAATAATCAATTTTATTTCATTTAATATTTTTTTTTGCTGTTCCCATAATACTAAATCGATTACGTATATATAACGATATAACAGAGATATAACAGATGATACTCTTATTAGTTATTTAGTGTTATTACATTACATTACAATGTAAGTGTATATTTATAATTTCAATATGTAACTACTTACATAATATAAAACTTATTATAAAATTGATTTTTCGTTTGGATTGTTAGCAAAAAAGAGTATGTAATTGAGGTGAAATAAATAATAATCAAATGTAAATAGTTATTATTATTTATTTATTTCACATCAATTACATCATATGTTTTTGAAGGGTCTTTTTGCCGAAAAAAGAAATGGTGAAAAAAGATGTTGGAAAAAAATGTCGAATTTCAATGTTGGAAACAAATGTTTCGACAGTAGTAGTATATTTAGAGCTAGTTACACAAATCAGCTCTTGTCATGTATACATAAACAATATAAGAATGTCAATAATAATGTTTAGCGGTGGTGTGAAGTGACAACCCCTATACTTTACCCCTAAGTTTTTTGTGGAAAAGTATATGTAATAAAAATAATTTAAGGGAATTAAAGAGTAGGATTCAAAATAATCCAGTCAAAATATTCCAGGGTATTCCCTTTTTATAGGATATTTATGCTAGCGTATATGCAAGATAATACTTTAGAGTTGGATTCAAAATAAGGGTATTCTCTTTTTCTAGAAAATTTATTGTCAATTAGTTAGGAGGGATTTTTATTGTTGGTTACAAAATCATTGTTATTTGCCTTTAACAGAATATTTATATATATAGTTTTGCTTATATGCAAATCTGCGGAGTTATTTAATTATGAAAATAAAATTGATTTTTTTTTAATGTTTGACAAAATGTTGAGTTTTTAAATATTTAAATGTTTTTTGTCTGTTGTAGAGTACGAAAAAGTAATTCTTCTCCAGAATATTTACCTAAATTATTTCGCTGTTGAATCATAGAGTAATCATATAAGTAGAGTATTCACGTAGAACAAAATTTGCTAGTCACTTTTTCAAATATCAAAATTCTGTGTTCACTCAAAATAATATTACTCAATTTTTAACTGCTTATAAGTTGAGCGCAATGTATTTTGTACTCATAAATAAAAAGATTTTGTGTACCTATTACTTATGAACATATTTATTTGTTATTATGCTGCCAACAGTGTCAACAATATAAAAGTTGTTTGTATAGGTACTCAAAATTGTATAGTTATATGCGAATGTGCATGCTAGCTACAGTATATACAGTATATACATATTTTGTGATTTCAAATTTTATAGAAGAAAGGGACAAAAAAATTAATGTTGGTTTTTTTAAAATTAAAAATAATTCAAATTAATTTCTATTGAAAAGTATACTGAAAAGTAGGTACCTACATGTATTTTTAAATTTTCAGCAATTTTGGTTTTGTTAATTTTGTCTGTTTCTTACCGTAGATAATAATATGAATAGTATATATATGAATACATAATATAATTATGAATACAAACAAACAAACAAGCTATCAAAATTTAAAAAAATAAAACTGGACATTTTATTCTTTATATGGATTGTTGGCTGTTTTTATTTCTTCAGAAATTATTTCATCTGAAATAGAAATACGATTTTTAACCAACTTCTGAGAAAAGAAAACAAAACGGTATTCCGTACAAACTTCACGATTTGTAATGCATTACTAATAAATTTTATTCTTTTATTAGCATTATTTTTAAAAAAAATTTCTGGATTATGTGATGCTATCATTGACCTATTATTGTATGGATACAATTTCATTCATTATCTTTGCGATTAATTGTGTTTTTTTGTTTACATTTTTCTATATACATATATTTTTTGTATTGAATTAGATATGTAAATGTATGGTGAACACATATACGATATTAAGTTATACACTCTTCATATAAATCAAAAGTACATAGGTATGTAAATACTTTTCAAATTATCAAACAATGCCTCTATACTCCTAGCCTAGTCACTGGGAGAGCAAAACTTTATACACAAAACTAAAACAAAACTTAAAACGAAATCGTAATTCGATAAAATTCCGAAAAAATCATTCTGTGAATAGGCTAGAAGTATAGTGGCATTGTATGAAATATTCTTCTCAATAAAAAAAAAATTTTGAGTAAAAATAATTGAGTTTCGAAAATTATATTTGAGTGTTTTGGGGTATTGAGTAAAAATGGGACGGCATTTTCGTGTTTTGAGTAAAAATGGGACGGCATTTTTAGAAGAAAATGATTAACAAATATTGTTCTACGTGAATGCTCTACTTATATGATTACTCTATGGTTGAATACAAAAAAAGGGTTATCTCTTTTTTCCAGAATATTTACGGTAATTATTTTGCGTAGTCGCTGTTGGATATAAAACAGAAGGTTTATCCTTTTTGCAGAATATATACCTAATTTCTGTGACACTGGATCTATCCAATAATGTCTCTAAACCGTTTGGAAAAAAATATTTTTCAAGGACTTTTGATTTCAAATTCGGGGACCTCTTTGACAATTTCTCTAAGCGTTGGTCATTACGTGTGATATGTTTGATAACATTTTTTTTCAAGGGTCGTGACAGCCCGCAATTTCTGTGACACTGAATCTCTCCAACAATTTTTCTAAGCGTTGTTATTTATGTAAGTCTAGTTTCAAGGAAAATTTTCAAAGTTTGGAAAACAATATTTTTTTTCAAGGACTTTTGATTTCAAATTCGGGGACCTCTTTGACAATTTCTCTAAGCGTTGGTCATTACGTGTGACATGTTTGATATCATTTTTTTTCAAGGGTCGTGACAGCCCCCAATTTCTGTGACACTGAATCTCTCCAACAATTTTTCTAAGCGTTGTTATTTATGTAAGTCTAGTTTCAAGGAAAATTTTCAAAGTTTGGATTTCGACCCATTTGAGTTTGAAAAGTTTGCATTTTGAAAGTTTGGGTTTTGATAGTTTTGGAATTTGAAAGTTTGGATTTAAAAGTTGCATTTTAAAATTTTGTCTTTCGCGCAAATCCAGAAATTTCATAATTTTTTACAGTAATAACGAAAATTCGTGTCTTATAATTTTTGAAATTTTTATGAAATACTATTTAAAATTTGCAGTGTCCGAATTAATAATGGTTATGGTGGTATGGAAGTAGATGAATAATATTAAAACAAAAATTATTTTAAATTAACATACGAGTATATTTTTCCTTATTCGACA
Source organism: Argyra leucocephala (assembly GCA_963942445.1). Lineage (NCBI taxonomy): Eukaryota > Metazoa > Arthropoda > Insecta > Diptera > Dolichopodidae > Argyra > Argyra leucocephala. The sequence goes on along the minus strand of OZ012679.1, from coordinate 46,692,673 downwards.
GTTTTTTTTTAACATTTTTTTTCCAACATTTTTTTTTCGACATTTTTGCATTTAACATTTAGTCTTATTCGACATTTTTTTTTCACCATTTTGTTGTTCAACATTTTTGCACTCGACATTTTGCTCCTCAACTAATCGACCCACACCCGTTTTTGAATTCATTGAACTGAACATTTTAAATCTTATTGTGAACATGCAGGTAAACAATAAATGATAATGACATTGTCAAAATAGCAGCCAGATTTTGATTTTTTTTTTTGAGTGACTGCAAGACATATATTTTTCCCCAAAATATACTAAATATCTATAAATTTTCCTTATACGACCTATTTGTTTTACATAATTCCAAGTTTATAGCATGAACACTCTAACTGCTTTTTACACAGAAATTTGCCATAAATAATTTGGAATATAATTTACATTATGATATAGTTCAAAAGTCCTAATCTCATGTCCCTTCCTTTATTATAGAAGCTATTTCTATCTTTTAGATCTTATGGTAGAATTAAGTAATTGCTCTGACGAAATAAAAACTTTAGTGCAATCTTTCAAACATTTTTACTGATATGCAAGAGAAGTATCAACAGCCAGATTCTGCACAGTAGATATTTTTAGGTGGCTCAAAATTGGGTATAGAAATTTGTTTGAAGTTAAATTTTCTAGTTTAATATTTCAATCTCAATGATAAAATGTACACACTTATAATCATGTTCAAAAGCTAAAAAACATTACTAATAAATTCATTCAAAATATCTTTACCCATCATAGGAGGATATTTTACTTTCCCCACTTCTTCACTACCTAAAGCTGTGCATTCGTGTACAAAGTATTGTTTCAAACCTATAATGTGTGTCTGTATGGTAGTAATGGAATTACTTAGTTTTAGTTACTTAGTGAAAATATGAAATACAATTAACTATTTAGTTCTATTTGCTAATTGGGCGAACATCCACGTTTTCGACATGAATTAACAAAGTTTTGATCTACAATAAAATATTAAAGCTAGTCTCAAATTTCAAATATTCAAATATGGAGTTATGCTAAACAATTTTATATTCAAACTATCGAAACGTTTCAAAACAAAGTGTTGCGAAACATTGTAAATGATCTTTGGTATGTTCTCAATGCTGATATTTGTAAAGATTTTACGATCCGAATAAAAAAAAACTGGAACAGTAATTGTCTTTCTCAACATGTTAATGTAGAAGTATTACACTCAAAAATTCAAAATATCAATCAGAAACTACTACTAGACGACTGAAACGATCGAAACCGTTCGAACTGTGTTAGAGACTAAAATCTTTTATCTTTCAATAATTCGTAATGGTATTTTGTCGGATCGAATATATCTAAATCTAATAGCCCAAATTATATTAATTGTTAGTGTCTAAGAGACTATTTTGAATTTTAACAAAAGGATAGCAGTTTTCGTGCGGTAAAATTGGCACAATTGACAATTCTTTACTTCCTTTTCCGTCGGAAAATGGAACGATTAAGATTCTTTTGATGATTTTCTTCTAGCTGAAAACAAAAAAAAATTATTTGTAGACCATTTCAATTGCTCCTGGAGAATCAATTAGAAATGTACCTATTTGGTGTTATTGATTATTTTAGGTGATCACTCGTCTAAGGAATTCGAAAAAATAGATCAGATCATCAAAATTGTGAAAGGCTCATCTAAAGTTCCGAATCAGGCTCTAGATAAGGCTTGGCAAGGACAAAGCAAATCTCTACTATCTACCTATCGATAGTTGTAGTAGAGATCGTATTTCTTTTATTATATTTGTGCATTCATCTATGATTAAGTTAATTTTTGGTTTTATAATAACTGTGAAATCAATATACATACATATATATATATAGAGAAAAAAGGAAATTTAGAATTAAATCTCTAGGACAGTATCTTTCAATCAAATGAATTTCGGTGCAATTAGGAGAATTATTTTATCTCTCTAAGTAGAACAATTTTTTTTTTTAAAGAAAATCATCAAAAGAGAAACAGAGACGAGGCTTGTGTGAATTTAACCGTTTGTCGACTTCAAGCTATTACTCAATTCATGTATATACTTAAAACTAGTCAAATATGACTAACCATTTCTAATTTATTTCTATAACCCTTATTAAGATGATTTTTAATTCAATAAATGCCAGGTCAAAACAAAAATAAAATTAACCAGAATGCTGTGCAATAAAACACTCATAAAAATAATAAAGGACACGAAATAGTTTTTAAGTAATATAAATTTTTACAAATATGGTACACAACACAACCTTTAACTATATTATTCTGTACTTCTTCTGGCAACAGCTGCATATTTCCTGTCAAATCATGTACTCTTTTGGAAATTTGCCGATCTTTTTGGTTGTAAATTTTTTTCTGGCATCGTATTTTTCTAATATTCATGTTTAGGTAGCTATTTAAAATTTACTTTATATAATCCAATCAAATTTTGTATAGAATTCATCGAACAATTTACTAGTTCTTGTATTTACTATTTTTTTTTTGTTGGAACAGACAGGTACTTTTTCAACTTTAACTATAAATTTTTAACTTTAATATTTTTGAATATTTTTTTTATTTGTTGTATTTGTGGTTTTGATGTATATAAAATTTGTTTTTGCCATATTTTGCCTTAAAAATCGTCGTTAATAAATTGTTTTTTATTTAACAATAATTCTCAAATGAGCCCAATTGTTCGTACAGAGCGTATAACATAATCTAATATTTACAATCAGTTTATGTACAAAATGTAGCTCGTACAGAGTATGCTTAATTCTAATTGTTACTATAAGTACTTAAAATTAAAAAGTTAAATTATAATCATAATGAGTGCATACTTAAAATTAAGAGATCATTAAATATCAATAGCTCAATTTTTTCTACCTGTTTCTGATATTGTTTTTGATAAGATAAATGTATGGGTATAGTTCTTTGAATCGATTTATTTTACCCTGAGATGTGATAATTTAATTTAATTTAATTTACAACTTCTATAACTTACACAGATAAAAAAGGTCATCTGAAACATTATCAGGAATAAAATTAAGAACATTATTAATTCATTTTTATTTTATTTAATTGATTTATTGGTCATGGAAGAAAAAAAAACTTACAAATTGTAATTAAACAATTTATATAATATAATTTAATTAATTGTTTACTATAACAATAAAATTTGAATTGAGTAATTATACACAGTAATAATAACTAATTCAGCAATAAATAGTAATTAAAAAAAATATTGTAGATATGATTTATTATTTATTATGGAAAAAAAATTATTAGAAAGAAAAAATTAAATAAAAATTAATTGATAATTAATCAATTAAGTATTGTAAATTGCACCAATTTTTGAAAATTATTATGTGATTTAATTTCAAAACAAAAATCAAACTTATTGACGAAGACAGTTGTTATAGCTGTTAATATCTGAGTTAATCAGCAAACTATCTATTAAAAACGTAATTTTAATTAATAGAATTAATTTATTTTAAAATGCCTTAGTTATATTTTTTTATTGTTAATTTAAAATAGGGGAATTCATGTAAAAAATGTGAAAATTGTGAAAACTTATGCAAGTTTTTACAAAATATCCGTTCGAGTACTGAATTTTGTGAAAATGGCGTGGCGTCAGCAACATTTTTTCGCAATAGACTTCTCACAATTTCGACTTGTAAAAACTTAAGATGGGTTATAAGCTGGGAGTTATAAATGGGAGTATATTAAATTTTTACATAAGAAACAAATAGATCGGTGTACAAAGAAACATTGAAATTATTGTACAAAGAAATATTATTAAACCGTCAAAATCAATTTTAAAAAAAAAAATATAATCATTTTAGGGGATTTTGAGTGGGCGATGGCGTACCCGCGTATGACCTAATGATGTCTGAAGTGGAAAGATTATTTTAACTTCGATAGCTTAGTGAATTTTTATTTTTATGAGTGGAGATACAATTTCGAATTTTGAGTAAGTTACAGATTAAAATTTGTATTATGTGCAGTTTTATGGGTTGTACAAATACCCAAAGTTTTTTTGAACCATCTAACATTTTTAATAACAAATATACTCCTTACAAATTGTTAATAGTTCTGCAAATACACACTAACTTGTCCGACCCACAATTTTATTTCATTAATGACTACTGGAAAAAATCAAATACCTACACATTGTAGTTTGAAATTTACCTAAAATATAAATTAAAGTAACGGTTATTTGTATATGGAATATAAAAATGAATTAATGAACAATTTTTGTATGTGAAAATTCAAACTCTCTTAGGATTAACCTACTTGTTAACCAACCATATATAACCAACCATGTATAACCAACCATATATAATATTCTATTCTGTTCTATTGATTATTTTTGCAAATTAAATTTTTAATATATTTTTTTTTTTTAAATAACTACATAAAGTACTTAATTTAGTTATGTCCGAGGTAGTCAGTGTCAGAAAATGTGACATAGTATTTTATTTTTAATACACATATAAAAAAAAAATCAATAATTTTAAATAAATAAAAATTATTTAAACAAAGAAAATAAAATTAGTTAAAAGTGCTGTTATATTAGATGTAAAAAAAAACGAATCAATTTACGTGGCTCAACTTTAGAATTTAATTTTTTTTTTTTTTATTTGTTAATAAAAAAATTTACATGTTATAATATTTTTTACAATTTAAATAATAAGTTCGTCGTCAATGGGTTAAATATGATTATATATTTTTATTATATTATATTATTTAAACGATTTTGATTAATGTGTCGATTTAGGGATATAACCCCATTAATGAAGAAAATCGCAAAGATATCAAAATTCTGTGGAAATTCCGAACTGCCCAGAAAATCTAGAATATAATTGAAATCCATGCTGTTTTTCTCCTTTTATTATTAATTGGGGATGTGAAAGACCTCAATCGCTTTGCACCTCCCACTCTCATTGTTCAACAGAATGCTCAGCTTCAAATAAAAACAAATTACTGCAAAATATTCTGGAAAAATGGGATATTTTGCTTCTCGTGCCAAATAAGTAAGTCACTTAGTTAGGGGATAATCGACCATTGTAAGTAAGACCTGTATATATATATATATATATAACCTGTATATATAAATAGCCCTGTATATATAAATAACCCTATATATATAAATAACCCTATATATATAAATAACATATGTAATAATAATTCCGTATACACCGGGGAAAGAGGGGAAGAAGCCGTTATTTCGAACGGACATAGAATCCGAATTTGCATAACAAAGTACCTCTTCCCATTTGAAATTCTCGATTTCGGCCAATTTCGGCGAATTTTTGGCTTAAAAAACCCATTTCCCTTCCATCCCGTAAGTTGAAAATATCACCAATCGATATAGCACCCTCGATTTGATTAATAAAATTTTTATTTGATTTTAAAATGACAGGTCCTTCCCTTCTTAAAAAGCTGCTACGCATGCTCTGGACCACCCGGTATATATAAACAACATTCAAACCTTATGGCTGCTAAAGTGAAGTAGTTGATAGGTTTCAAAGAGGGGTCTCAAGAATGCATTATAAAGTGAATTACAAAATGCAAAAATTGACAGTGATAGCAAAAAATTAAATTATGGGAATAGTTCATTTGTTTCTTTTTTTTTAGTGAAGTTGAAGACTACAAATACAAGGTGGTTGGCTGACCATATATAGTTATGATATATTTATTATTAGTGTGATTGGGCTATCTTTGCAGCTTTGGAACTCCTTAACATCTATAAATCATTCATACTTACCCAAAATAAGGTTTACCCTACATTCTTAAACTATCTTGGCTGCGTTCAAAACAGCACTATTCGGTTTATCGACGATCCAAATGTAACTTCATCCTTAACTTTTTTAGACATCAAAGTGTAGTTGTAGAACTATAGCTGTTTTATAAATACTTCGTAGATGTGATCACATGCTCAGCAGAAATAAAACCATTCCCTATTAAACAAATTCAATATGAAACAAAATACGCAACAAGTACGTACTCCTACACTGTGGAAATCCCAGGATGGCATAAAATCGTTTATGGAAATTTGTTCATAGTTTGAACTTCAAGTATGTAAAATCTGTGTTTTAAGTCTTTATTAAAACCCTCTCGGGAAATGATCTAATTTTTCCTAAGTAAGTGATTAAAAAAAAATTTCGTTCAAGCTCTAATTGTGTCACATTTCCTATATTGGGACATTGTCTGTTCAGGTATGAATGCGGGTAGGTAGGAATTGAGCAGATTGCAAATTATCTTCAACGCTTGTATTCAGATATGCGTGCTTTATATATATATAAAATTATTTGATAATAGATGTCATCATATTTAGCTGATAAGTTGGATTAAATTATGAATTATGAATTATGAATTTCGGGAGGGAATCTGACCCTATATCACCCTATTGTGATAACCCGTGTCTGAGTCATTAAGTATATATCTAATTTTGTGATAACACTCAGGATATTCTTCAATGGTATGCTGGATAGCTTTTTTAGCCGAAGTATGCTACGAGTGAGTCCTTCGCATTCACAGAACAGATATATTCAATAAATTCTTGCTCTATTTCACATATTTTGCACAAGTTGTTTTCGGTTAGACCCATTTTATAAAGGTATATCTTTATTAGGTAGTGGCCTGTTATTATCCCTGCTCAAGCTGTTAAGTTAGTTTTCGGAATGTCCCTGAGAGGTTTTAAACTTGTGATTCCGCGGCACAATGGTCAATTAAAGCATTTATTATTTGTTGTGAAAGTTGTTGTGCTTTGGAACTCGTTACCGAACAATATCTGTAATGAAAATAGATATAAAAAAATTACGAAGCCCTGTGACGAATTTTTCATGGCCTGACTTTGATCGGAAATTCTACATATGTTTGTATATTCTACATTCTATATAATATGTATAAACTATTAGAAAAAAGTCCCGAAAGTATTTATTTATATGTTTTTTGATATATGTATCTAAATTCAGGATTTTGTACCATTCGGGGGTTTTTTTTTCTCAAAAACTCAAATTCGGAATAGTAATTTTTTTCCGTTCTTCTTTTTTCGTTCGTCTTTTATTTGTCAGTAGAGTGTCATGGGCCCAATTTAGAATAAATTTGGAATCAAATTTAATCCTGAGATCTGTAGCGAAATGCGCAGTTTCCAACGAACTGTCATTTAATTGGCAAAACAATTCGAATAGGACTTATTAGAACTTCGAACTTAACATTTGAAAGTGTTAAATGGAACATTTGTCCTTTTGTTTTTTTAAATTATTGACATAGTTTTAATTTATGACACAATGATGAGAAAAAATATTAGTATAAATTTGATAGTCGTCTACTAGAAAAACTAAGAAGCTTGTTATCTCGTCTACTAGAGAAACTAAGAAGCTTGGAAAAACATATTTTGCTGGAGAAGCCCAAACTGTTGAAACTATGAAATATAGTGAAACTCTGTGACTGATGTGCCTTCGTAAGATCTAAGTAAAGATGAAAATAGTAATATTAAAGCGTCAAAATACTTTACTAGTATACTTACTATTATAGAGCACATTACGTAAACATCGCATTACAAAAAGTTACTTGGCAAAAAACTCGTTTCGGAAAAACGCATTTGTCTAAAAGGGTAGGTGACAAATTTTTACTTTGCAAAACATGCGTTTAGCAAATATTAAAATAGCGTAAAATAATATAAATAAAATATATACATACATATATAAATATTCTGTAAAAGGTGTATAATTCTGATTTTATGACAAACTATGAAATTCATCCAAATTCGGAATGTGCCAAATTCATAAATATGCGTGCCGCAACTAAAAGTTAAATGAATAAGATATTTTCAATTTTTTTATGCAACAGCGGCTATCCACAAAAATTACGCTTCCAAGCCCAGCGAAATTTTTTGATAAATGTATATTTGCGAAATGCAAATTTGTATATAAGTGAATTTAGGCGAAATGGGTGTTTGTTATATGAGTTTTGCCAAGTGATACGCCCCCAGACTTACGTTAATTTTTGCAGTGTTATATGCAATGTAATAGGACAAAACAAAGGAGCAGAAGACTTAATTTCATTATAAAATGGGATTAATAATATATTTTTGATTGAATAAGTTTTTATGATGGAGTGACAGGAAATATATATATATATATATATATATCTAACATCTTTTATTAACTTACTTTTTCCTTATCTAAAAATATCTTTAGAACACACCTTTGAAATATTTTTTGAAAATTTTCTAAGAATTTCTAATTTTGGATTTTGGTTAAAAGTCATTGAAACCACCAAATAAAATCTATTTTTTTTTTTGTAATCATTTAATATGTAGATACACAATATGTACAATGAATTATTTGAAATCGAATGAAAATTGTTTAAAATTTTATATAAAAACAATTGCCGGAAATACCACGATTACATGCGGCTACTGAAATAAAACGTTTGCTATAAACTCGTAAATTCAATTTTTCCTTCTTAATAAATAAAATCTATTTTTTTTTTTTTGTATTTTAAAAGCACGTTTGCAATTTTTATTTAATAAATAGTTTAGACATAGAATTTTTGAATTAAATTCAGGTTTTTGCTTAATAAGTTTTTTCATTTTGAATTCAGATTTTTTTTTGTTAAATTTAGAGTAAAAATATTTATATAGGAATAGTTTTTCACTAATAATGAAAATTACAAAATTATAACAAAACATTTGTAATTAAATACAAAATGTTTGATTGTTTGATTGATGTTGTTGTTCATCAGTTTGTTAGTATGCCTGTTTTTCTATGCCAGCAACATATAATGACTATAGCGGATGAAAAACTCAATAGTAAGCCATTCATATCGATGTAGTTATACTTCATCGTATTGTGAGAACTTAATCAATTTGTTGGCTAATATCTGTTGGATAAATGTTGTAAAATACTATGATGTTTAAGTTGACTAACACCATTTGAAACCAACAAATCTAAACTATTTGGGTGAGATACTGATCTTGTCTGTTTTTATAAAAACTTTTAACTTACTTATAAACTTACTCTAACGTTAGAGTAAATTTATTCTATAATAGTTAAAAATATTGTTTGATATTTGGAGCTTACGCTTCTCATTTGATTTACTTTATGATTTTTAAATGTAGATCCAACTACTTTTTTTTTTTATGATCTTGACAGTAACTTAGGTAGAATCACCTTTTTGTGCTTAATTAAGTATGGTACTGCAATTTTACACTACAATATCTACAATAATTCGAGTATTTATTTTAACAAATTACTGGCTTATCTACTCATTAAATGTGGAAAACTACTACTATTGTCAGAAACTAAGCTTTCTTAAATAGAATAGTTTCGTTTTATTTAATTTGTTACCAGATTAACTCTCAATTATCTTTTTTTGTCATTTATTATATCCCAATGACAAAGGGTACTAGGCCAGCTTGAAAAACCAATGAAGTATTTTTTTTGCTTCATCGGGAATCAAACCCGGGACCTTTCGGTTGAAAGGCAGGCGCTCTACCTACTGCGCCACCCAGCGTGTAAGATACTTATGTAAGATATCGTTATTCTCGAATCATGGTACTCCTGTTATTAGTCTGAATACTTTCAACTGAAATTATTGTAGTATTTTAATATTCGAATTATTGGCCCATCCCCACAGTGGAATTGCGTAAGTCCATATCGGTTTTAGGATTCTTACGGAGGTGGCCCTAATATGTCAATGCATTTATGTTTTTAGTTCTTTATGTCTAGGCTTTAGCATAGTTCTATAAATTAAAATTTTGTTACGTAATGGCATATAGAAGAATTGTATCCAATCCACTAACTGCATTTACTTTTACTTGCAAACCTAGTTATTTTATTTTACTATATATATGTATGTGGGATATATCCATGTAATTCAGCTATGCAAGTACATGCCAAGATACTATACAACTTTTTTTTTTTTGCGAAACTACTTAATTGTTCAGCATGATAACAGGACAGGCTTTTGACCTTAGTGTAAATGTGATGTGTGTTTGATTTGCTTCCATTCACTCTAATTCTCTCCACTTTTTTAGCCATTATTGAATTTTATTTTATGACTATAGTTTTAAGATTGGATGGAAATAAAGATTTATTATATTATTATTATATCTATTTATACTTTGTTGCAAGATGTCAGAATCATACGCTGGGCTTACATGTAATGCCATTATGGCTGTTATAAGAAATACTTGGAGAGTATCAATGTGGATTCCGAAGCCAAAGATCAACGATTGACCAGATATTCGTCATGAAACAAAGCATGGAGAAATGTTATGAACACGACAAAGATCTTCACATGCTTTCTATAGATTTCAAGCAAGCATTTGACAGCATAAATAGAGACATAAATTTAACAGCTCTTAGACATTTGGGAATACCTCAGAAATTATCAAACTTGGTCATAATGACAATGCATGAATCAAAAGCTAAAATTGTAATACAAAATCAAATAAGCCGTGAATTTAAGATAGAAACGGGAATACGACAAGGAGATGCCTTATCCGCACTATTATTCAACTTAATACTACATTACGCCATAGGGTAATTAGAAAAAGAAGGCGGTATATTCAATATGACACCCCAAATAGTAGCATATGCGGATGACACAGTAATCATGGCCAAATATTACAGATATATGGCAGAAGTATTTGAAGATGTCAAGAAATGAACAAATAAGAAATTCTCAGAATATAACAATTGGAGAGTACAACTTTGCAAGAATTACAACCTTTACATAGCTCGGAGCAACAATAAAAAGTGATAATAGAATTCAGGCCGGAAATAGATGCTACTATACAAACAGAAAGTTGCTTCAATCAAAATTAAAATCAAGAAAGGCCAAAATAACGATATATAACGATTTCATACGACCATCGATGCCAGGTATGAACTATGAATGTGGCCGAGGAGAATAGCCTGCGCATATTTGAAAGAAAAATTCTCCGAAAAATACTCGCTATAAGATGATGATGATGAATGAGCAAATGTGACGGTGGTTATTTCATTTGTTGTTGATAAGTCTGCAGTGTAAATGAGATATAAAACTGGGTATAAAACACTGACATATGATACTTATTACATAATTTGATTGATGTTTAGATTGGTTTGGTTGATGTTTAGACACATGGATGATTCACCAAAAATTTTGTTCCATAAGGTATTGTTCCATAAGGTATAACCAAAACAATAAATTTGTTAAAAAAACTGTTAAATAAAGCAGAGAGGGAAATAATAGTAGTCATTTATTACTTAGGTGATAATTTACATTATTTATATGAGTGATATTGTGTCTGTGTGAGTGAGTGACAGTGTTTCTGTCACGTTTAATTAAGACAGTTATTTAAATACAAATTAATATCATAACATATTCTAATCAAATGAGCAAATTTTCTTATATTTATTTTTTGAAAGTAGTTTAATTCTAAACTTTTTAGTATTGCATTAGGCTCACCGTATCAGTCTTTGCGACTATGAGCAGGGACACATTTATTTTTAATTAACTTTTTTTTATGTATTATAAAACCACTATTTCAATAAAATTATTCAAGATTTTTCTTCTGGAAATATTTTACTTCTTTATTGGAGCCTAGGCAAATAGGAAGGTAAGAACTACAGACTAAAATATTGCCACAAATGCAAAGATCAATTAAAAATATTATAGACAAAAATACTTAAAAATGAAACTTAAAATCTACAAACTAGTATTAAATAAAATTTATTTACTAACCTGAAAAGCTCCCTTAATCTATTATCGTTGAAAAGGTTTGACATCAGCACTATGGTAAGGGTCATTACGGGTCGTCATCGTCTTATTGGAAAATATGGCAAAAGGCTTGAACTCCCCCCAAATGATTTTTAGAGAACATTTAGACAGAAAGAAGAGGATGAAACTCCTTCTCTTTACCTGCCCGGATCTATCCCTTCTTTCTGGTCTCACTGATTGAGCTTAAAGACACTAATATCCAAGACTCCACCGCTTTATAAAAATCTTAAAATAGTATCACAATGGACCTTACTGCTCTATTGTGTCGGCGTGTTGAGGGCAGCCGCTACTACCTATCTATCTAGCTACTTTTTTATTCTTCCTTCAATCAAGATTGATAACTCATTAATGAAACCCAGTTGGTTAATAAGCCCACAATAAAGAGCTAATAAATTAATAAAACAAATAACTCATTAATTTGCTATAAATAAGTCTTTTGGTAACAAACATTGACGTAATTCTAATAACACTTGATAAAATTGCCATTTGTGTTTATTCTAAACCTTAAAAGATTATCGAAATGTTATTTTTGTCTGAGTGGAATGATTAAAAAGAAAATCATTATTTCTATATATTGTAACCCGGTATTTGTTGGATTGAGCTTATCCGATCTGATATTGCTGCATTATTATTTTTCATTGATCATTTAAGTTATTTTTATTACGTAAGTTTAGTATTTAAAGAAAAAATGTTATGTAACAAATCTTTCCAATATTTACAAGATGAACTTAACTTAGACGAATCACTCAGATATCTAAACATAACTATAAACTGAAAGATAGGTTTATATTTAGGTTTTCCGAATAGATTCCACCTTCCACTCTGTAATTCAGTTTTGAATTATCAGTGTATAGGTGCACATACTATTTCATCATATACCCGTATTATTTTTTCAGCTTTCCCAATATGGGTCTGACACGACCTCTTCAAGAAGTATCCTGTAAAAGTAAGATCTAGTTTTTTTTGAAATTTGTATATGAGTCTGATATATATATATAGGATATATATGGGTCTGATTTGCATATGGTCCCAATATGAGTCTGATACGACCTCTTCAAGAAGTATCCTGTAAAAGTAAGATCTAGGTTTTTTGAAATTAGTCTTTCATGATAAAAGAGTGATTGTTTAATTGTGCTTTACACTGTAAGTTGGCTTTAAGTCTGAATGCAGTCGCACCATTCGCTTGCCATAGATATTAATTATGAATAGATAAAATAGTGTATTCAGTGCCGCGGAGTTGTTCTAAGTGCTAACAATTATACAAATGAAGGTTGATCTTTGAACTTTTGCTAGGAGGTATAAGTTTTTATCAATACCTAACACCACACATTAGTATAGACCTGAAAACTACTGTATATAGCCAGTGGACGATATACTGATCTGGTAATTTTTTTCGAACAGCGCATTTGCAATGTAGAGTAAAACGCTGTTGTATATAAATGTCTCTTAAAAAAATTATGATATCTTGCGATTTAGCTTCATTAAATTTTAGGGAATTTTGTTTTTGCTCAGAAAAAAATCGCATTCAAATTATATTGATTTTTATAATTAAGCTGTAGAGGCTATAAACCGATATTGTCCACCAATAAAAATTCGTATGTCATATTTTATGTTCTCTTATATATCTGCGAAACATGAAACGTTTCAGGCAACGTTACTAGTAAACTTCAAGTATGTACCAATAGACACATTCGGCGGTTCCTAAAACATTCGCTGGCCACAAACCATTTTCAACAGAACACTGTGGCAAAAAACGAAGCAAAATTGAATAGACGAGGAAATCTGAGAGGGAATGGCGTTGGATCGGGTATACTCTAAGGAAAACTGACAACAATATCACGAAACAATATTTTGAATGGAATCTTCAGAGTGTACGTCGCGAAGAAGACTGAGAAAACATACACAACAACAGTCTAAATTGAACCAAGTATCCAACAAAGAACGTAGATAGAAGACGATGGAAGGATTTTATTTCCATCCTATGTTCAACGGATGGAGTTACAGGACAGTGATAATAATCCTAGAATATATACATAAAATATTAGAAAACAAAAACTTAAAAATCATCTATATTTTTAAATAGATAGATATATATCTAAATTGTGGAATTTTTTTTTTTAAATTTGAAACTATTTCAGATTTTTAATTTTCGGACTTTTTTTCGTCGGGATTTTGTTTTTCAACAAAGTGACATAAACTCATTTTTGATAACTGTATTCAATCAAATATAATTGAAAGATTCAGATAAAAAACAAAAAATTTTGTTATTAAATTTATTTTTAATAATACATTTTTTTCAAATACATATATCATACATCAATACATATACGTGTACATATAGAATCACAAATTAACAAAAAAAATTTTTTTTTACTTTAAACAATTTATATTAATTTTAAACAATTTTTTAAGTCTACAGAAAATTTTTATATACAAAAAAAAATGTATCTCTAAGATACATTATACCTAATATAAACAAAGATGAAATAGAAATATTTTTCGATCTACTAAATTGAATTAAATTATATGAAAATTTTATGAATGAAATATGATGAAGGAAGCTTTTAAATGTATATATTAAATGTACTATTTACACATAAATCTATTTACATACTTACTTACTACATTTAAGTATATAATGTAAGCAAAAGAAAATTCATATGTACTACACTTTAATATTCTCAGAATATGATGACTATTAACTAAGAGTAGTATACCTCATTAAAATGAATCACCTGAGTAATTGTTTATTGTAAGTAAAAAAAAAAAAAATTAACTAGTAAATTAATTTTTTAAAATAGTTTTTTTTCCTTTGTTTTTTTGAAAATCACATAAGAAAAAAAAAAAATGAATTAATTTTTAGACAATGGGAAAATTGATTTTATTTAATTTTCTTTTTTTAATAATTTTAATTCCACTAAATTTTGATTTTTGTCAATTTTCTAATTTAGTTATCTTTAAGTTTTGAATTTTTAAAATGTTGTAGTTAATAAAAAAAAATGTAATATACGAGTACTTACAAGCCCTAACAACTATGTGCATTCGGATACTTACTTTTTATCGTTTTCAAGACCAGTGACTCATTTTTAAAGTCCATATTTATAAAAGTCAAAATGTTGTTTGTTTTTTTCGCTATATACGTCCACAGTTTTAAAAAAAGAATTAACGAATTTAGTATAGTTATTTATAATCAATTGATATTATCACATCAATGCTATCTAAAGATAGGTTTCGGATTGCTATCATACAACTCAACTCCTTGCACCAATCAGAAATTATTTCAACAGCCAAAAATGCTAAGGAACTGAAAATTGGTACGTAGTCTACTCTTAGATACTCTCTCATACATAAAAAAAAACACATCTTTTATCCTTCTTCGAAACTCTTAGTTGTTTAAAACATTGTCAATCATATTTAGAGTAGCAAAAGCTGAAGAAATTTCAGATTAAAATTTACCTCTCACTTCTTCATGGTATTCTTTCTGTCTCAGATAAGATGATTTTGTTAGAGGAAACTATCAAACTTTTCCATCCTGGTACAAAAGCTTATACTGACTTACTTAGGTGGCCAACATACCATGTAAGTCCTGGGCTGACTCATTAACATCCTCCATTTTTGTCAGTTACGGGCGGATTCTCTCCAGTTGAAGATTCGAAATTGCCTTAAATCCGCCGATACTTCGTCTCTCCAACGAAGGTTTGGTGTATGTCTTGTACCTTCGGGTCTGGATTCGAAGATTCTTCAGGCTCTTGACTTTTGACTTTAATTTGCGTGACTACGTCCACCTCATTGTACAACTCATAGAGTTCGGCATTATATCTTCTCTTTCAGACCCCATCGTCGTTTTCAGGACCATATATCCGACGAAGAATTTTCTTCATTTCACTTCATTTCACTTGGTGTCGTGCATGCTCACTTCCCTTCGGCAGTGTCCATGATTCTGATACAAAAGTTTATAACTGTGGTAAATTTACATATTGGAAGAGTTCAGAATTTTGGCTTGGGGGCAAGTAAAAAAATTTCAAAATTGCTTAAAATAGTCCTCCTGAAAGAAGTTCATTTTGTAGGTTACCGCAAAGAGGTTTATTGGGTTGAGCAACCACATAATCTTTGCTTTAACATAATGTGAAA
This sequence comes from Argyra leucocephala, assembly GCA_963942445.1. Taxonomy (NCBI): domain Eukaryota; kingdom Metazoa; phylum Arthropoda; class Insecta; order Diptera; family Dolichopodidae; genus Argyra; species Argyra leucocephala. The sequence goes on along the minus strand of OZ012679.1, from coordinate 46,676,766 downwards.
AATTTTATTTCTTTGTCTTTCTCAAGAAGGGAACTTTTTTTTTTTTTACATTCCAAAATTGATTTACAATCACATATTCTTGAAGGTCTATCGCGTTAGTGATGAAAAATTGACTCTCGTCCACGTATAAATAAATTCGTATTTCTGGAAGACTTGTGAAAAAAAACAAATTTTTTAAGACGTCGACGCGAATCAATTTCACTGACGCGATGATTCTTCAAGAATATGGGTGATAATAAACAAATAATTATGATGTAATTTATTTAATTTGGCTTGCCTCACTTGCCAAAAATAGAAGTAGAAGTTCCTCTAATGCTTCTGTAACAAATTTCAATCAATCAAAACTGTGCAATGCAAGTACATTTCATTTTATTAAAGCACAGTTTCATTTTATTAAAATCCATTCATTTTTATTTTAGTAAAATATAGAAAATTCAGACCTATAATTGATTTTGAATTGGGGCCCAACATGAGTTTGAAGAATAATGGTTGTGTAAACTCTGAAATATTTTTGAGAAATAATTTTTTTTTTTAATTATTTGGTTCATAACTTGATTGTAGTACATTTTATATGTTTTGTGTTGGACCCGACAACGTTGGGTAACTTTATTAGTTTCTTATAAACAAAATTTTTTTTGCATGCATGTTTGTTGGTAGAAATCGCAAGACACAGTGAGCCTCATAGCACTATAATCAACCTTCCTTTTTTGTTTCATTAAAGAGCACCTAATTTATAAACTACTGTTGATGTTTTTTGGTTTCATATCAATTGACGTTGTGGATATCACTTTCGTGGAATACCATTATATATTTAATCATTATTTTTATATTTTTTCATTTAGGTTCTTTTTTCAAAGTTAAAAGTGTTTCAAGCTATTTTTCTTCATTTGTCAAAGCTTAAATTAAATTGAAATATGTCACAGTTATTACAGTTAATATAAATTATGTTGATCTTATGTTGATGACAGATGTAGGTCTATTAAAATTTTAGTGTAATTTTATATATATAAAATTTTTAGTGTATTAAAAAAATAATATTTTTTTAAATACTTCATTAAAACAAAAAAACGAACAGTTGTATAATTTCAAAAATGGGGCAATTTGAAAGTAGAAATGAAAGTAAATTAACTATGTAAGTATGTGTAAACATTAAAATCAAATTTTGTGATGTCATCATGTAACTATATTTAAATAGGAGTTAGAATCAAGGCAACAAGTATATCACCTAGTTTTAAAAATAATTTTTTTTTTATTTCGATTTCGATGCTTAAACAAGTACCGAATAGCGAAACTGAGATTTAAAAATTAGTTAGTACTAAATTGTATTAATATAAGATATATAAGTGCTGCCGGTTCAATTTATTTGTCGTATCTTAAGTCTATTATGATATAAATTTCATACTCAAGCGACACGATATGCCTAATGGGTTGACTAATTATAATCACATATGAATTAGAATTTAAATAACAATTGGCTAATTTGAAATTTCTCTGGTTTGTGTCTTGGAATTAGTTAGAATTGTGTCTTGGAAGGTTAATAATTTATGACAGCTCAATTTTATTTGAAAACATATAAAATAAAAATAAAATTGGTTTAAGTATATATATATTTTTTTAATTAATTTATATATATTTTTAATTGATAATTTTAAAATATTGTATTGTTTTTTGCCAATTTAAATTGTCAACGAATTGTTAATTTTTTGTTTAGGGAATTATATACCCTTATCACGAAAGACTATAGGCGATGCGAGTTACATGAGAATAATTGTATCTTTTGAAAGAATGAAATTGGTATCATAATAGACTTGACATACGACGAATAAATTGAACCTACTGCACAGTACTAATAACATAACAGTACGAATAAATTGAACCCGAAAATGTTAATACAATTTAGTACAAATTTTGAAATGTCAGTTTCTCTATTCTGATGGTATTTGTTTACATTTTGCATTGCCATTTTTGAATTTTTTAAACCAAGTTATTAAAATTAAAACATTAAAAATTGAAATAAGATAACAAATTTGACAATATCTACAATCTACATATATAATAAGTAGTATGTATTTATTTATTATATATATAGTTTTCTGCATTTATCTGGATGTTTGTAAGTTCGAGGGAATACTCCAACGCATATACAAATTGAAATATATATACAAATTGTATCATCATGTAATTGTCATAAACATAGTATTTGTTTTTTATTGCTTATATATGCCATGTGTCATTTGTCATCTGTCATCTGTCATTTGTCATCTGTTATCTGTGGCATTTGCCCATCATTTCATAATGATCGTCATGTCATTCAAGTGTTAAATTTAGATGGCGCCATAGAACTTTTTACTTTTATTATGTCTTAATTAATTTCATTTTACAATTTAAATTTTACAGTAGAACGCTGCTATGATTGTAAAAATATAAAATTATTGTAAGTTTATATGATATAGTTAGATTTTGTTTTCATTAAAAATATTATTTGAATTTAGTATTTCCATATTAATTTAAATTGAAATTATCTTTTTGACTAACTTATATTATAATTAATTGAATACAATAGAATGTCTAAGAATATTGATTATTTAGAATTATTAAGGTCTTAGGATATGGCAAATAAGATGTCGTTAAAATGATCGAGTAGTTAAATGACCCTTAGGAAATAAAAAATTTTGCACCTTACCACAAATATTCTGTTTATATGGTAATTAAAATCGTTATAATGCCAAAATAAAGGTATGATAAATTAGTAAGTAAATACATATTTTTCTTAAACTTGAAATGAAAACTCTAATGAAGGAAGAAATGCTAGAATTTATTTTGCTTCCGTCATTTATGGCGGCTTACAAAACTAGTTTATTTATAAAGGTTCAAGTTTTATTATTTTTATAGACGTACAAAGCCAAACAACAATAATTTTAATGTAATATAATAAGTTATACTTTTATTTTTTAAAATTGTCAAAAAGTTATTTAAAAACTTTAACTATGGTCTAATAATTGAATACGATTAAAAATACGATAATTTTATCATATAATGTCAAAATTTTCGTAATAGATTTTTGCCTAGGTGAAATTATTCGAAAAAAAGTCTAATATGTTACCAAAATGTTGTATTTATCCGTACCGTACCCGATTGTTATTTTTTATTCTATTATAATAGATGTGATATATACTTAATTAGAATTAGTGCTTGATTAAGCCACCCACTCTTAGTTTGTATATAATAAATAGACGCATTTGTTCTCTTTTAATAGCATCGTGAATAGCAAATTCTGATTCCAAGATGAAAATACCTCTCTTCTGTTTTACGCGTTAGATTTTTTTGAAATTTCTAATTTGAGATTGCCCTATTTTTCAAATTTGAACAAACAACTTTTCAATTTTTTTTTTTTTTTCTTTTTTCGTAAAATTGAAATTTTTGTGAAGATACTTTTCTTAATCTATACTTATGTTTATAACTATATAATTAATTTTATTACTTATATATTTGATTTAAATGTAAAATGTTTGAATATAAATATTTTTAACGTAAACAATAAAAAATATAGTAATTTGTATATTTTTTTATGTATGGAAGTAAGTACTTATCTCTATAAATATGTATGGCTTTCTGTATGTGATTCATGATCCAAATTTAGATAAATAAGTTTTAGTTTGTTTTTCAAAATTATAAAACAAAAACAAAACGAGTACGAGTACACTCATGTTGCGTTTATACAATTTAATATTTTTAAAAGGTATTGAAATAAAACTGGAACAAAACTTTTATTATTTTTTTTTTTATAATTTTTTTATTTACTTCCTACACAACACCACACCCAACTTAAAGTTAAAATTGTGTCTGTAAGTGATAAATTTATACATTATTTGTGTATTACAAATACAATTTTACATTCATCAGTTCAATATACTAACTTTTCATTGTTTTTTATTGTTATTATTTTTTTTTTTTTTTTTACTGTTAATTCCAAATATAATTTATAATACCAGACAAATAAATCTGATATTTTATATTATTATTTGATGATTATGAGTTGCATATCAAAATGGGTACATATATTAATTGGATCATTGAACTGGTGGGGGAAAAATCATTAGGAAAATAGGGAAATTTGTTGTACCTGAAAGTAATTGTGATTTGGAAAATTATTGAACTATACAAGGATAAAATAATAGAAAATAACTGTACAATTGTAGTTAGTAAATATTTCGAAATTAATAAGGAGAATTCGGTTATAGTACTGGTCTTTATGTTTAATGGTGCAGAACTCATCTATGATTAATTTAATTTAATATATTATGTACTTCAATGTAGGATAGCAAATGTTGAAAGTATTGTACAGTTATTTTAATTCATATCTATTTCTGCCCCTTTAAGCAAAAATTATATTTAGGTTCAAAAAATAAGACAAGTACAAACTTTTTTTATTTTATATTTTTTTAATTAGTATATATTTTTAAAATACAATTAAATTATTTTAATCCAATTATAATGCAATTTTTTCTAAATAAATAATAAAACATCAAAACTAACAGTATAAATTGAATTGTACGTGTTTACGATAGACATTTTTAATCTGACATAATTCCGCTCACCAATGTACCCAATTTCGTTTTTGAACCTATTTGTGATTCACATGTACCTAAGGTATGTAGGTATGTGAGAGAAAAATGTAATACAGATTATCGAGCATAAAAATAAAACCACTATTTCAAATTGATGAAATATTATTATAAAAATTGAAAAGTATATTTTATTACAAATTAAATACTTATAGTTGCTTACTACAGGCGTTGGTGGTTCTGGGTTTGACGCAAAATTGTCCTTCACTGATTTCTTTCACGAGTTATTTGAAGTTTTTTCATATCTATCGATACTTTATCTTTTCAACGAAGGTGTGGTCTCGCTCAATGCGTCCCCCATACGCTCTACATGGATAAGCCAATGGATAAGCCATACAGCCAATGGAGCCGTCTTATTCTGACCTTTTTTGTTGGCTAGGTCCATGTCGCTGAACAGCTGGTATAGTTCGGCATTGTATCTTCTTCTCTAAACCCCTTCGTCAGACGCAGGACCATAAATGCAACGAAGAATTTTTCTCTGAAATATACCAAGTGAATGTTCGCTTGCTTTTGGTAATGTTTATGATTCAGAACCATATAGCAGCACCGAAAGGATAAGCGTTTTGTGTATTTATAGATATTTTGGGATAGGAACTTTCAAGCCAGCTGTTTGGCCAAACCGATTTAGGTTTGCAAAGTTAATTCTTCGCCTTATTTCATTATCACAAATTAAATACGTAAACAAAAAAAGAACTGCTGATTCTTTTTTGTCCATTAGGAGGGGAGAGGTCGTCCAGTAGGTTTTTAACTGTTGTTTTTGTTATTGTATTTGTAGCTGCTTCCCATTTTGACCGAAATTGTGATATCGTATTAACCGCTTGTTTAGTACTCTTCAGTTTCGCTTTGATATTAATGCCCAGTAACGTTCAAGCTCCGAACAGCTTCGTGGATTGAAGTCTTTCGGGACAAAATTAATGTTGATTTTTTCGTACCATTCTCTAGTCATTCTTCCATAATGGAATGTTGCTAAGTTGGGCCAAAAGAAGTACGATACATTATAAGAAGTATTCTTCAAGCATTCTTCTGTGTATTTTTTTTGATTAATTGGCCCTTCTGTGACAAATGGAGCACCTTTCTTGCAGCAGCAACAAATAGTTTGCAAAACAAGATATTTTTTTTGGGAACGTTGACTTAATTTTATATTTAAATTTATCAGACACATTTCAACTTTTGTCGGCTACGTAAAATTATTGTCCAGATAGTTGCTTGAAGTCAACTAAAACGTTGTTTTAATCATCCTTTATGCAACATTCATGTTGCTGAACAAAATCACGTAATAGTTTTTTACTTCTTTTTTGTGCTTCAATATTATTTTTTGGAGTTCTATCAGGTAGGACTGTTAACTTTGTAAGACCTTTATTACCATATTTTTTTTTAATTTTCTGAATCGTTGATAAATATGGGTCAGTAATGATAGTTTCGCTTAGAAACTTCCCGATCTGCCCGAACCTTGTTGTCTTTCCATCGTTAGATAATTTTTGCGTTTCAAATTAACCCCGTTTTAAATTGCTACCGGATATAGATTGTTGATTTGACTATCGCTTGTGACAAAAATGTTGTAAAAAGTCTTTAGGGGGTTTATTTTTTAAAATTAATTTGAAATACTAACATGTATGTAATTTGGTATTCAATATCAAGCAGAAGTCATTCTAAATAAGTTAGTACATTATATAAGTTAATATATCCAATATATTTAATATTTCAATTCAAAACTATTTTGTTAGTATTTTGAAATAGTTGGCGCAAGCAGTTGGAGCATTCATTAAATTTGATCAGCATTTGTAAAAACACAAAAAATAAATTATTCAAGTTAATCAATTTTAATTTTTCCAATGTGAACATTGAACAAGTAAATTTGAATTTGACATTCGATTGAGTTTGATTTGTTGATATCCCTACTAACTAAACACTTAATATTTTCGCTTAGCCTTAGATAGTTATATATATATAGATTCGCTAGAATTATATTTGTAAATGGTTCATTTTATTTTAGTTTTGTATTGCTCTAAAATTGTTACAATATTTTTATATTATTTTTGATGAAAATTTCATATTTATTTTTGTATTGATTAATATAAAATTATGGTAATATAGAAAAAGTTTAGACAACACTAAAACATTTACAATTACAAGTCATATTAGAAGTCAATTATATATAGGTCGAAAACTATTATCTCACTAGCATGTTGGATATACGAACAAATGAAGGTCTTCTAAACATTATCGAAGGAGAAGATACAGTAAAATATATGAAAGCCAAACAATAAAATGGGTTAGGCACATTATTAGAAGAATATTGGAAGAAAGATTACATCTATGAAGTAAAGCGAAACAGAAAACGATTTCTGTTAATCACTTCAGAAGCAAATGAATAGCTGGAAGAATTTATTCTAATTTAATTTGATCAGTTTAGCCAAAATTTGGATTTTTATCCACTGAGAATGTCGGCTATATAGGATGCAGGAAAATGTAAAAAAATTAAGATCAGTAACTAAGGTGTAATTAAGGAGGCAAATCAGGCTAAAATTTTCTCAGAACTGTCGAACATCTAATAGATGATGATGATGATGATGATGATGATGATGATGATGATGATGATGATGATGATGATGATAATGATAATGATGTTTATGATGATTATAATTTTTTTATTTTTTTAATCTTTATTTTACCCATTGTACAATCTTATAGTTACTTAGCCTAGATAAAGTTTACAAAAAATAGCTTTTATGATATTCTTATTAACATGTAAAGTAATAGTGTGCTTTTTATGTTAATTTATATTATAAAATTATTATTATTACTGTCATTAGTTAGTTTTTAGCTTTAATTTACTTGAATTCTTATATAATTGTATTAGAAAAAACTTGGGGTATAAGATCCAATATATTCTCGTATTGCTTAAGATAATACTTAACCTAAACACTTAAACCTACTAACCTAACTGGATGATGATAATGATGATGATAATTTACTACTGTATAGTATTGTATAGTTGTATCTTCAAATAATATCAACATTTTAATATACAAAAAATAAATATAAATTGAAAATATAAAATAAATTAGGGGGTTAAAAATAGAAAATAAATTGTCCAAAAACTTTTTTTCCTAAATTAGAAACGAATAAAAAAATCAATTTTTTTTTGTGTTATGTCATAAAAAAATACAAACAAAATAAATAAAAATGAAAAACAAAAGATTTCAACAACTCAAAGATTTTTGTTTGGTTTATAACTATACAAGTAGGAGAAATGGAATAATATGACCCTGTAGTGAATGAATTATTCTGTAAATTTGTAGAAATCAGATCTATGAAATAACACAATGTTCTAATGGTTGTATCTACTCCATAACAATTCAAATCTATATATGTTTCTTTCCTCCAGCATAATATTTTTAATTTGCTGATATTTCTCGTTTACATTTCGTTATTTTCCTTTATTCTATATTCTATTATTCATTATTTCACTGTTCAAAAAAATAAAACCAAAGCATCATTAATAATAATTTGAATCCTTAACCTTGAATTCGTTTGAGAATGCATTTTTTTCGTTTTGTTCTATTTTGGTTTTGTCAACTGCAATAATAACTACTGATTATTTTGAAATGGCCACTGCTGTGTATATTCTATTCAATTAGTATTTTTACTATTGTTGATCTAAGTGGAACAATAGAATAATTTTCTGTTATATTGTCCCTATTATTTTTTTCTAATATCAAATATTTATAAAAAATCTATTTCTAATTAGATTTTATTCTGTATTATATCTATTTCTAATTAGATATTTTTTCTGTATCTATAGATTTTATTCTGTATCCTATATGAATATTTATGTTGTAATTATAAAATTATAAAATAAAACAAAAATTAAAATTTTTCAATTTTAACCCTCTTCGAGTTTGTGTGAGACATATTTGACTTTACTTAAATGTATTGATGCAATAAATATAATTGAAACAGCTATAAGTAAATTGATTTTGTTTCTACTTTTTTAATTTTTTATTTAACATCATTTTTTTCTGTCAAAGAAAAAACGTCAAGTTTGTGATTTGAAGGCAGCGGTTATGATTCAAGTGTTTAGTATGTTGCTAACGCATGTATTTAGTTAAATTGATATTATGTGGTTGTGGTTAAAATGACCGTTAAACTGAAATGACTACAGTAATTCACGAAACCTAGAACGGATGGATGAAAATGCTTCAACCAAAAGAAACTTCGGATTCAAACCCAACGGTAAAGAACGTCGGAACATATCAAATCTTTGATGGAGAAATATACATCGCCAGACATGAAACATTCAACTGGGAAAGAAGCCGTCTGTAACCGGATGGAATGTAAAATTTTGATTATATTAGACCTAGGAACTGCATAGTTTGTTGGATACTGCAGTTATATAGATGATCCTAAAACATTCCTAAAACATATACAAAGAAGCAACCAACCTAAACGGGCAGATTGAAAAAATTCATCCAATATATTCACGATGAAGAGAATAAGGTTTGGTGTCCACTTATTCAAACCTTATAAATCTCTCGACAGAGATGACATTTTTTCAGGTCTACTAGAAAAAGGAAAAGCATTCTGAGGAACATTTTCTAAGCAATTCACGTCTGAGGTCACATACCCAGTGCTTGGAGAATGCTCATATTAACATACATTCGTAGTAAGAGACAAAGTGACCAACTCAAATCCTACCGTTCAATTAGTCTAACATCGTTTCTTTTAAAAACAATGGAAAAACTATTGGATCAGCAGATCCGGGAGCATATGCAACAACATGCACTACTACATGTAAATCAATATGTATACATATCAGCCCGGTAAATCAACAATTCTCGCTCTCTAAAACCTAATAGAATAAATTTAAAAAACTTTTGACAACACTGGATACGAAATCATCCACAAACCCATCATCAGGCGGGGAATAAGTATAAGCCAACTGCGTTGGAAACATGATTGCCCGCAGAAATATTACCACAGTCCTAAACGAAGAAATTTTGATCGTCAATGCTGCGAATATACTGTCGCCTATCCTGTGGTCCCGTATAGTGGATGAACCTGGTACATAAACTCAATGAATCTGGCATAAAAGCACAAGGCTACGCTGATGACGTACCTATTCTTATCATAGGTAAATGTGAGTATACAGTGGCTGAATTAACATCCAGTAAACATGGTATCCCAATGGTGCCGAGAGGTTAAACTCTTTATAAATCCCAATGAAAACACTATTGTTACCCTCACAAACAGAAGAGTTAGGGACAAATTAAAGAAACTTAACCTAAATGGAGTAACGATTGACTTTTCCAAAGAGGCACAATACCCTGGAATTGTACTTGATGAACATCTGAACTGTAATGCTCATCAATTAGAATAAGCCCATTTGCGGCTGCGGTGATGTAGGGAATAGATTCCCTCCCGAAATTCAAAATCTAATCTAATTTAGTTAGGTGGCAAAAATTTTACTTCTATCAATTGATCATTTTTGTAAAACTAAATTATGTATTTCTTAGACTTGAAATAAATATCACAAATATTTGTCATTTCATTACCACAGACTTCAGCTGGATCTAAAATATTTTATTTGAACGAAGAGGGTTCATATTAATGATTTATATACAAGTAAATAAAGAAATATATTTGTAATAAATGTTTACAATTATTGTTCTGTCAATATAGATACAATATAGAAGTATATTACAAATCAGAGAACTAAAATTTTACATTTACAAATTACAATAGTATGTATATGTTAAATGTAACCAGCATAAAAATTACCTAAAGAATGAATGCAAAATGATATTTCAATACAACTAATTGAGTGTGTAGAAGTGTATGTTAACTTTGCACCCATTTTAAGATTGTGTGTATTCATATAAAAATAATATATCAGATTGTAATATCGCTTGATATTTAATGAGGGCCGGATATATATATATATATATATATATATATATATATATATATATATACCATTGTATAGTTATACATTCTAATCTACTTATTTAATTTATTTTCATTTATTCAGGCCATTTTAGAGATGCAATGAATGTGACATATAATTCTCCCTCCAGTATCAGTATATATAGAATTTATATACATATATATTTTACAAGATATGTTAACCACTAAAACCGCGTGAAAAAAAATATTAAATTGAATTTCTTTTTTGTTTTTATTTAATTTTTCTTAATTTAATTTGTATAAATGTAATTTGAATGGTGTTATGAAATTCATTTTCCATTTTATTTTAAATTACGTTAGGTGGAAAAAATTTGTTACTAAATATATGACATTTGATCTATGTAACATTGAGGTACGATAGGATAAATAATTTATCTATCGCACCTAAAGACTAATACTATACTATAGTAATTAATTTTAGTCTAAATAAATAAAAATATTAAATTTAGATTTATTTTTATCGATGTTTATTTAGGAAAAACTGGCTAACTACAAAATTTGAATTTTTAAGTAAATTCGTTTGAAATTTTTATCGATTTGTTTTATTTGTAATTTTGGTGTAAATTTTATGTAATTCAAATTAAGATGAATGGTTTGACTGTGAATACTGATTTTAATTAATACTTAAATTTAATTTTTGAAAAAAACTAAAGCCATCTTGAGATTTTCGGCGAAAATTGATTAATAACATGTTAATAAGAGTTTTTTTAGAAAAACATAATGATTTTGTTCACAACAATTCGGCTCCATTTTATATTTATCAATTTCTTTGGTTTATATGTAATACTTTTGACCATAACCGCTTAAAATCGGTCATCCGACGATACCATAATCAATAAAAATATTATACAACCAAAGACAATCTCAAAGGGTGAAGTAAAACCAATTAAAAATAACACATTGCCAATGAGGGGATGAGTTCAATTGAATCTAGCAGTGCCAAATAAGTATAGTTTAGACCAAATTTTCAGCTGAACGGTTTTTTTTAGGTAACGTCAAATATATATATCATGAATTTTATTTAGTATTGAAAAATTAACGATTATCTTTTTATGTACAATTTACACAATGCTCACGAAGTAATCTTAGTAAAGAGGTTGTGTTTAACTCATCAAAAGTTTTTGTTAGATCGACAAATGTCAAGATTCCTTCTTTTTCTCTAATTTGGAGATGATAATATAATATGCATTGTTATAAGTAGTAGTATTTCGTATTAGGAGAAAGTTGTCAACAAGAAGAGTTAGCAACACCTATACCAGTCATTACTAATAATCTCCCCCCATACCTACTTAAAAGGTTGTTGAGCAAGCCACCAGCAAGCTGAAAAACAATAAAGCTGCTGGACCTGATAGTGTTCCAGTTAAACTTTTCAAAGCTGGAGGCGATGCTTTTGTTGTATGCATCACATCATTGGGAATATTTGAGTAACTGGAGTATAGCTTTATATGCCCATATTAACAAAAAAACCGACGCCATGGGCTGTAAAACATATATCCTTGCTAAATATCGCATGTAAGATTCTATTCAGCATTTTGTATGAATGTCTGAAACCCTATTTTGACCTTGTCATTGACAGTTATCAATGTGACTTTCGCCCTGGAAAATCAACAACCGACCAATCGTTCGTACTTATCCAAATTCTGGAGAAAGCTCATTACTTTCAAACCGATACTTACCATCTATTTATCGATTTTCAGTATACATAGGATAACAAATATAGCAGCGAGCTGTGCGGTACATAATAAAGAGAAATAAAAATTTATTGTAATGAACACTATTCAAAATTATGAACACTGCTCAAGGCAAGTGAGCATGCACTTGGTGTCTTCGAGAAGTAAATTTTTCGTCGGATATACTCCCTAAAGCAACGATGGAGTCTGGAGGAGAAAATATAATGGCGAACACTATAGATTGTATAATCAAGTAGATATAGTCACCAAAACTAAAGTCAAGAGATTACAATGGCTTCGTCACCTAGAGCGGATAGGTGAAAATGCTCGTTAAGAAAATCAATGAATCCAGACCCTAAAGTACAAGACGTTAGGTCAAACCAAACCTTCATTGGAGAGACGAAATGTCGGCAGACATAAAATAATTTCGTATTTTCAACTGGAGAGAAGCCGCCCGTGATCGATAAAATTAAAGGGTGTTGGTGCATCAAGCCCAGAACTTACATATTCTGTTGACTATCTAAGTAAGTAATAAAAAGTTAATTTATTATTAAACTTACATATACAACTCCATATATCATGCATAGGTCCTGCACATTATTTGATAGAACAGAGTTTTCAATTGCTTCGATCTCGAGGGTTTTCATCTTCAATTGAATATTTCAATATTTCATCTGTCTACAGGAGGCTTGATCGATCTGGTTAACTTGATTACAATATTCTTGTGCTATTCAATGTTGCTATTGAAAATTATTCCCTTATTAGTTAGTGGAATTGTGTGTAATAAATAAGTAACAAAGACATTTCTTTTTCTTATCCTAAAAATTTGTTTTTCTATAATATGATCGTGAGATAAAATGTTTTTTTTGTTTTTTTTTTTTGGTATTATACTAAAGATTCATATAACCATCATTATAAATTGTAAATAGTTTCACGGTTGGAATTTATGGTGGAACATTCACTCTTTAATAAAATTATCGTTCTATCCAAATAAAATCGTTTTTCATTTGTGTAGCTTTCATTAGTGCTGTGTACTGGTGTGTGCCAGTGGTATAAGTTTTGAAGCCATTAACGCAATTGTATTCAATTTAAATTGATATTTCCCTAATATACATTTTATACTTATTCAGATATGTGTATATAAACATACCTCACATACATACTTACATAAATATTTTTAAGTTCAATTGAAATCTATTGCAATTTTTATTTCTTTTGATCGGTTTAAATTATTGCAATTTTGACAAATAAAAATAAAAAACTATTTTTTTCGGTTCGATTTTACTTTGAGAATCCAGTTGTATAAAATGTGACTTTTAAATAAACAGACAGAAGTGACATAAAGTGTTTAATTAAATATATAAATTTATCGTGAGATTGTTTTATGCAGAATGCAACTGTTTTATTCTATTTGATTCGCAAATGCACCTTATTATAATTGAGTTGTTTATATTATACAACAAAGTAGATTCAATATCTTGGTAATGGACTAGTTGAACAACCTAGATTAAGATGGGTTGATTTGACACATCATAATTATCAAACTCCATAAAATGAAGACCAGCTGTCAGGTCTAGAAAAGCACAGAAGGGGTGCATAGAGAGGCCATATAGTTCGACTGGGATTGTAAGAGACAAAGGACTACATGTTATAGCGTGTAAGCATGGCACATTTTTACTTAGTATTATGATGGGATATGATTAAATAGATTTGGGGTTGAAGCGTACAGTTATACAAATGAAAATAAAAAATTGAAATTATTAATTTGTTTGAAATATGGTGGAAAATCAGTTATCTCTTAAACAGTTAGTCAATTTGAGAATAATAAGAATTAAAAAATATAACATTTAAACAACAGACTGTTCGAGTCAAATGTAAGGTCGGTTATCTTTTTTTTTTTACACGCTACCCAAACACTAGGAAAGGATTCTTTTATACAAAATTATTGTAGGTTGGTAAGGAGATAAACGTTTAGGAGGGAAATAACATGTTAGAGGAGAATTGGTGTGTAACTTGGAGACGAACCTGAAGAGGTTCTTTTTGAAAAATTTAAAATTGTATAATGGATCATTTGTATCGGAGGGGAACACCTGAGATGGGAGCATGTTTCACATTTTAGCAGTTGTAGATTTTCTCCTTAAAATCGCAGGGTTGGGACGGGTTGATTTCTTTTACAAGACATCAAACAGCTTTGAGTTTTGGACGTGTTGAACTCACCTCTGTTTTCATTACCCCAATCGGCTATTTTTGATATTACATAGTTTTCGGATATAAAACTGTCGACAACAAAAGGCGTATACTTACTACGACTTAAGAGAAAGTTCTCAATCCATGTGCAGAAGAGGTTACCCGTCAATAGTCTGACATTATGGTCAATAGCCTGGTACAATGAATGCTGGTGTTAAGCTTAACGCAGAGAGAAGTTAGAAGATCGTCTTTTGATCGTTGACTTCTAAAGCCATATTGGAGATCGTTTAGAACACGCGTCGAATTTAGGTATCTCAATAGCCTTTTGTTTATTGTGATTTCCATTATTTTGGAAAGAATCGAAGTAATGGTATTTGGTCTGTAATTAGAGGGGTCACTTTTGTCTTCGTTTTTGAAACTGGGGAAACATGCGTAGTCTTTCACTGACTGGGGTATTTACCAGTCGAGAATAATAGTGAGAAAAGATTTAGCAGAGATTTCGAAATGGGAGAGACGATATGTTTGAGAACCATGGCTGGAATTCCATCGGGGCCACCGAGCTTTCTGGTATTCAAATTCTTCAACACTTTTTGGTATTCAAATTCTTCAACACACTACAGCTCGAAACCTAAAGTACAGCTCGGGACCTAAAGTACAGCTCAAGAGATAAATCGGACTAAAGAGACATGGACGGTTTCTATTGTAATCATCGGGAAATTTAAAGAATACATGAATAGATGATTTTAGCGCATCTTAATATTTCGTTAGTGACAAACACTGCAATGTGGTGGAAAAATTATAAATATAAAAACTTCTGATTCTATTATTGTTAACATTACAAAAGCTATTCAGAAGCAAAGCTACATATTTGGTAAACAATTTTTTTTACATGTAGACGCGATTTTTCAATATCTATTGTTCTTCCGCCTTTAATGGTTTAAAATTGCAGGTAGCTATATTTTTGGTGAATGCTATTTTTACCTTAATATCAATGTCACAATTGAGCGGTGTGCATATGCCTGTAAATATTTTGTGAGCCATGATAAGTGAAAGGAGGATTTTTCTTCTTCTAAGCAGAATCTAGATTTGTCTGTGTTGGACCTACCAATATTGAACAAATATGTGTTGATTAACCTGGGATAATTCGTGTCAGTGTTCTGAAATCAAATCTACTCTCCTGGATTACCTGATTTGTTCGTTTAATATTAAGTCTTAAAGAGGCTTTAAACTTCAAAAGTCTTTGACAACTATGTTTCTATATGTTTTTAGTTTCTGTAATTTCCCATTTGGCAAATTTTCTTTCTGAGTATGCGTTTGAACAAGCAATGTTTGGCTCTGATTGTTGTTACCTGTTTTTGTAAGGATATCTATTTGCTTCTGCTATCCTTATAAAGCTTTGTAGCAGCTATAAGCGAGCTTCGATTAAAAATTGGAGAAGCCAGGGTTTTTAAAGCGGCTTGGCTACCTGAAATGATGAATATACTGACACTATTGAACCCTCTGTTACTGCATTGTAATACCGATACCTCAGTATCATATGTTTCAGCTTCAGGGTTGATTTCTTTTACAAGACATCAAACAGCTTTGAGTTTTGGACGTGTTAAACTCAACTCTGTTTTCATTACCCCAATCGGCTATTTGATATTACATAGTTGTCGGATATAAAACTTTCGACAACAAAAGGCGTATACTATGATTTAAGAGAAAGTTTCAGCTTCAAAAACAGCTGGATCACCAAGTAGCTTTAATAATTAGAATTACAAATGGAAAATGAATTTTATTATGCAGCCTTTAAATTAAGTTGAGAAAAGTTCTAGTTACAAAATAGAATTTTCAACTGTACAGATTTTTAAAATTTCATTTTATTTACATACATATTTACATACATTGTATGTATGTATGTATACGGTTGAAAGTGAAAATGCACTTAAACTTCTGGAATTCAATATTGAAGGTTTCATTTTAAGATTTTATCAGTTCGTTTACTGCACTTCTGTGATATGCAAAAAATCAAGTAAGAAATAATTTCCGGTAGGAATGGTGGGTTGGTTAGTTTATGATATTAAAATGTGAACTATACAATTGATATTATAATATGAGTATATGACCTTAAATATAGAAAGTGTATTTGTCTATATAGAAGTGAATTAAAATTATTTACTAAATTGTTTACTCAGAAGATTTTCTATTAACTTTTATTTATCGAGATCAATCGGAAAATCAAATTAAATTTTTTGTTTCTTGTTTTTTTTTTACAATTGTTGCATCCATTATAGTTTAATATCTTTAATTTAGTCATTTTATTTAATATTAAATTAAATAATATTGCATTATTTGTTAGTAAAATTGCTCATTGACAATTAGAAGTGGATTGTAGGCAGGCAAGACAAAAATTCCTATGATGGGTACTATGAAGTGTGGTATTAAGAATTGAAAGAGAAATTTTTATTTGTCACTTACAATGACACGAGATAGCGGATAGCCTTACTAAAGATGGTGGTGGATATTAACATAAGCTTAGCTAATGAAACCATCTGTTTATCAATTCAAAATGTTGTTCATCATCATCAGGATCACTTATACTATATTCATTCTTCTTGGGATTATACAACTTCGATATATCCGGAAATATTGTGTTTCCAAGATCGGGCTTCAATTTCTTTCAATCATTAATTTTTTATTCGCAAAATAGTTGACTAGTCTACCTTCTTACTAGTTTGTCTTATAATTACTTACAGTTTCCATTTTTTGATCAACGGCATGTTTCTGGTTTAACTTACTAAAGTTATCTCTTTGACGGTGTTGATATTTTACTAATCTCACTATAGATAAGAAAATAAAGTAAGTTTTTGTCTGGTAGTAGATGCCTGAAGTGCTTTTTCTAAACATAAATTATTTAGTATTGCTCGTGTCATCTATCGTTTAGTAAAAGATACGAATGTTAAAATCCAGGGTATATGAATTCATGCTTGTCACATTTAATTTCATTGTTCTGAGGGTTAGAGAGTTTTAGTGTGATGGTAAAAAAATGTAATTTACCGAACTGAAAAGCACAAGTTCATTGTCTTCTATGGACTATTACATTAATTTCTTCTACCAGATTTCTTTTACTAACCCCACTGAGATGGTAGTATCTATTAAACCAAAATATAGCAAACTTTGGTCTAATAGACATCTGATGTGGTTGTTCTATTAGACTTAATTATCGTAAATTATTTTCGCCTCATATGGAAGAGATGAATTTCCTCGCGCATAATTATAGTCGTCTCGCATCGTCTAGTAGAAGAGATGAATTTATCTCCCAGAGTATATGAAGCCGAGCTTGTCTCATCGCTTTTTTTTGCCATCTATTCGACTACACGAAGCTATAGAGAGGTTTGTAATGATAAGCTTGGAAAGTCTTCTGTTGGAAAAAATCTAAAGCAATATAATAAATCCAATAAAATAGTAATGGGTGAACATATCACTATTTACTAAATAAAATAACAGTTCAGTTTCTGTTGTTGATATCGCTATGAACTCACATGTTGTTGAGTGTTGTGACAGTAACGGATAGCTATGACTGCAATTTTTTTTTAAATAACTAAGCTTTAACTGTAACAGAACTGAACTATTACTTCAAAATAAACGAATATCTGCAAGAACTGGACAGATTCAATAATTGGATTTGTGAAAAAGAAATAAAAAATAATTTACCGTTTCAAAAATAAAATTTCATTTATCTTGAATAGAGATTCATTTATCAAAAAAAATGCTTGTGGGATTTAATGAGCAGTTTATTCAAATTGAGGGATCTGGAATGGTATAATCTTTTATTTATGAATATATTCAACTATTTATAACTAGATCTATATTAAGTCAAAATTGACATTTTTGGAAAGTGATGGGTAGCACTTAATTTTGATACTTTGGTATCTGCAAGGTCACACACAGAGTCTGAAAAGGAAGTTTCATATAACAGGGTAGAGGTGTAGAGAAATGGAAGGAGCATTTGATGGTAGCCCAAGCTTTCTGGCATGCTTGCATATAAGGTATTGTCCTGTAACAATCCCTATCACCAGACTAATTTTTATTCTGTTAATAATACTAGGTTAAACGTTTATGCTATGGGACTTCCTACCGTCATACTTATTTTTATTCTTGTTAATGATAGTAGGTTAAAGGTTTATGTTATGGGACCCCCTACCATTATACTGATTTTTTTTCTTATTAATCATAGTAGCTTAAAAGACCGTTTATGATTTAGGATGTGCTAAATAAATTTGACTACGTCGCAATTGTATTATGCACCTTATAAGCTGCACATGGTTGGAGGTATTCCTATATTGCTTTTTTCTGTAAGGATTTCCAAACTATACCTGTACTACTTTCAGCAAGGTCATTAGGTTTACCTTTAAAAACAAATAAATAAGTTTTTATGTGGTTGGACGAGTAAAGAACCCCAAAACTATATAAATTAGAAATTCAATTACTCATCAAAAAATAATTTTTGCTACTTTGAAAAAAAGAAATCTAAAAAGAAAACAATTATTATTTGGAAAATAAAATTCGTCGGATTTTTGCAAAAACATCTCAAGTCCAATTTTTTTTATACGGAGCTATTAACACAAAACAATTATTATAAAATCATTCTGTATACTCTGCAAAAGTAGTTTAAAAAAAAGTAGTAGTAAAAAACTGATTATACAAATTTATAATATCAAAGTTTGTTGATGTTTCATATTATGACCTTAACCTAAAATACTGTAAAAGGAAGCAAGACCCAAATGCACTTAAATCTTTTATACTGTATTTATCAACTTAGATGTTTTTGCATTATACCGACGACGAAATACAAGACTTTATATCGTCCCTCTGATTGCAAATTTTATAAAACGTAATTACAGTTGATATTTTGCTTTATTGTACATATCTTTTGACTATGCTAAATATGAAACAATAAATGTGTCAGTTGTGGCAGCCGATGTAAAAATTATATCGCTTTAACTTAAATTAATAAAATTAAGTTTAAATAAAAAATTTAATTTTGATTTTATTTATTAATACATTTTGTACTACTTTGACGTACTACGTACAATTCTGATTAAACTTTATCTGTTATGACTTTTTTTTTGGCAGAGTCAGCTGCTGTAGAAATTTTGTAAAACAAACAAAAATATCAGAATTTTGATAAAAAAAAATTATATTTTATGTAAATGCAAAAAATGTTTATGTAAATCTTATTAAATTTAAAATTAATTTTTTTGAAATCCGAACATTCAAAGGACAATGATACCGAAAACAAAGAAATTTAAATAGTTATTAACAAAAATTATCAATTGTGAACTTCCGTAGTTTTAAAACTACAAATAAACAAATAAAAAATTATGAGGAAAATAAAAAACTAAAATAACAGAAAATAAAACAAAAAAAACATAATAAAAAAAAATTGTCGTCTCACACAAATTAAATTATAACAAAAAAAAGAAAAAATGACAAAAGCTGAATCCGAAAAGAGATTTCTGGGTACTCTCATAATATACATTTTTGTTGTTCTTGTTATATTTACATTTGATATAGCCTGGAAATCAGTTAATTTTGAGTGAAAAAAAGAAAATACAGACTGAGACTAAATTTTATTTTTGTTTACTTATTTAAATTTGATTTAATAAAATTATCATAATATTGGGAATAAATTCATAAATAAAAAATATATTGTAGTTGTTATTTTGTTATTATGACAAAACTATCTGTGGTGGGTGTGTATTCCATAACTTATATATATATATATATTTATATATTACCATCTTTAGTATTTGTTTCTAATTTTGTAGCCCCAGAATATTTAAGTAAAAAATACAATTTTTTTTTTAATTTTTCAAAAATTATACAATCTAGAAAAAAAAATGGGGAAAAAAATTTCTTTTTCAATAAGGATTTGACTATGCAATTCAAAAAAATTATCATCCAGTAAATCCAGAAAGCTTACAGCATTCCTCAGTTCATATAAAGGGTTTTTCAATAGAGATGATACAATTTAAAAATTAAAAAAACCCCCTAAAATTTTTCAGTGAGACAACACATTTTTTTTTTATTTGGAAGGTAAAATTATGCCATTAGGTATGGCAAATAACATCATTTAAATGATCACCACGACTTCACTGTACGTACTGCATTCTGTTAACCCAATTTTCCATCATTTTTTCACATAATTTTAGCTGTATTTCATCCATAGCATGTTCAATGTTGATGTTTAACTGTGGCTTAACATATCCCCAAAGAAAGAAATCACAATGTGTTAAATAACACAAGCTGGGGAGGATAATTAACTGAACCATTTTTTCAGATAATTTCAGTGTTAAATTTTGTTTTCAATAAATCGATTGTTAAAGTGGCTGTGTGGCAGGTGGCGCCGTCTTTTTGAAACAACATATCCTGCAGATTATCCTCGCCAACTGAATGTAATAGTGTTTGAACAGTTTCGTGTGCATTTTCAGCTCTCCAAATTCTGTAGTTATGTTTGTTTACATAACCATTTAAACAAAATGAGCTTCATCAGTGAATACATTAGTACATTAGTAGTACATATGTGATAATATTTTTCTTCTTTCTATCGATTTCCCATTTTCTATTTATTGGCACAAATTTGATATAAAATTGTACTTATTTTCTTGTACTCGTTATTCGCTCTCTCTTTTTTTTCTCTCTCTTAAATAATAAATGAGACTGAGAATGACAACCTTAGCAGAGAACTTGATAATATATGAAATCAAATGATCAGTGAAAAATTACATTAAGCATTGTCTCTCACACACACTCTCTATCTCTCTCTCTCTATATGTATATATATCTCTCTCTATATCTCTCTCTCTATATATATATCTCTCTCTCTATATGTATATATATCTCTCTCTATATCTCTCTCTCTATATCTCTCTCTATATATAGATCTCTCTCTATATATAGATCTCTCTCTATATATAGATCTCTCTCTATATATAGATCTCTCTCTATATATCTCTCTCTATATATCTCTCTCTCTATATATATCTCTCTCTTTATCTCTCTCTATCTCTCTCTCTATCTCTCTCTCTCTATCTCTATCTCTCTCTCTCTCTATCTCTCTCTCTATCTCTATCTCTCTCTCTCTATCTCTCTCTCTACCTTTTCCCCAAATAATGAAATTTGACAGTGACAATGTATGAAATAAAATAATTAGTGAAAAATTACATGAAACATTCTCTCTATCTTTTTTTCTCTATATAAAAAGAGTAAAATTAGTATGAGAGAAGAGTATTCAAAATTTAGTAAATCGCAACGTCAGAATGAAACCAAATTAGAAAATTAAAATTTAACAACAAAATTCATAGTTCATAAAAAAAATGTAAATAAAGGTTTTAAATTTTAGTTTTTTTCTTACATCAAATTTTAGTTTTTTTGCTTACATTCTCAAAAAGAGACGGAGAGAGCATCTTTATTCATATTCAAAAATTCTATTCGGTGAAGTTTTTTTCGAATACTTTTCTATTCGAATCGTTTGTATTTGTTAGGTTAAATTATCTGTGTCAAAATTATAATCATGATTTTGAATTTCGTTACGTTATGTTTTCTTTAACATTATATTTACAACATAAAGTAATTATTAAAATGTCTTCTGACTTTACTATTTTAATAATTAAATAGAACACCTTAGCGAAATTTTTGAGCCTTTTGATTAGTACTCATATAACATAGCCACTATATACCATGTAGGTTGTCATCGTGTATGTACTGCTAAAATTTATTTCATCACGGTCATCAATATAATTAATTCTAAATAATATATTATTCGATCTACCCACTCACCCTGTATATCAGAACATTTATGTAAAGCCATCAACATTTTTAATCACATTCAAAAATTGTTTTTATTTTTTTCTTCATTCATTTTGTATAAATATACAAAATTTATTATTCTTTTTATCCTAGATAAGTATTTGTATATTTTAAGAATAAGTCTTATCCAACTACATTTACGTATGTTTCCAATATTTTATCAAAGTTGATGAAATATGGTGCATTTTCAATTCAACAATGTCGAAATTTGTTGTGTAGATTCTCTTCTTATTAAATTAAACGCAGTCAGTATATAAATCGCGTACTGGTACTATTGATAATCGCTTGTCTTCATTACATTATAAATTCATGAATGAATCAAATTTCAAGTCTTTTTGATTTATTCAATTAATCATTTCATCTTCGAATGAATGAAATAAAAAAAAGAATAATAAAATAAAAGAGAGAAAACAACGCAACGTTCTTAAAATCCAGTGAAATTTTAATAATTTTCATGTTTTTTTTTATTTACATTATAATATTATTATTATAAAATCTTTTGATGAGACAAAATTGCCGAAAGGCAAAATATTTATAAAGAAGATAAAAACAGAACGAGAGAGAGAGTATAAAGAGATACGGAATAAAAACATGTTTTTTTTATTTCTATTGATTTGCTATAGGTGGCATAGAATAGAATTACTATTATAATATCCAGGCACTTGAGAAATCAAAACTTTTTTTGTGTTTTCTTAAAATCATTATTAATGTATATCTATCTAGATTAAAAATTGCAAACTAAAGAATGTATAGAAAAAAAAAAAAAAATTTGATGCTGCTGCAATGGTTAGAAATAAAACAAAAGCACACTATCATGAGATACATTGCTCTTAAAACTTCTGACAGATGCCTATTTTTTGCTGTTTTTTTTCAACTTTGTTTGCAATGTACTTTTGCTATGATGATGCAATTGTATATTAAATTCTTATTATACACATTTGTATGTACGTATATAGATATATATATATATATATATATATATATATATATTATTATATTACATATTTATATGAAAATATTGTCGAGGTCAATGTACACTATCATCAAGAATTCATCCAGATAATAATCATCAGAAATGTAAATCATATTTTTTATTTTTGTAAATCGTATTAATATATAAATCCATATGGAAATAAACTCCTTTTTTGATGTGAAAATTGATCTTAAATGATAAAACAGACTTCCAGATTAAATTATGATTGAAAATAAACAACTGTTTGTGACATCCAGGCCGGCATGCCGAAACGGATTAACGGAATTCAATAAAAAATTGTTCCATAGAAGCTCTTCTTAAAATTGAATATATTTTTTTGTAACGAATATTTTTACTGATCGACGTGTCCGAAGCGGTTAATGGATTGAAACGCAAACAAACCAGTGATCTGCTATGCCAATAAATAATATTTTTACAAAGTTTCAAGTCAATGGGTCATATTACTTAGACGGGACAGTGAAACGAAAAATCCGCAAACCGACGTGCCGAAACGGGTTAACGGATTTTACTAAAAAACAATGGTATAGTATATTGCTACATGCCGAATCAAAAAGTTATTCACATCAATCAATTTGTTCAGAATAAATATTGTATTTACTCCTGTTTCAAATATATGAAGTAGGAGTTGTATCTATCACAGCTACGCGAGCCAGTCGAAATTTTTAAAACTGGTAAAAGGCATATATGTTTATTTTTGAAAGAGTACCCTGTGTCTGTATACAAATTATTAGCTCAGTAACACCTTTTGTTCTTGAAATATTTTCGGCGGATGCTAGGAGTTGTATGACTATGAGCTACCCGAAACAGTCAAAATTTTGAAAAAAGGTAAGAATTTTATTTGTTTATTTTTGACATAGTACCTGTGTACAAATTTTCAGATCTGTATGGTTCTTGAAATATTTTTGGCGGATGCTAGGAGTTGTATGATAGGTACCCGAAGCAGTCAAATTTTGGAATAAGGTGAAAGACATATTTGTTTATTTTTGAGAGAGTACATGTGTGCAATTTTGCAGCTCTTCAGCACCTTCGCTTTTTGAAATATTTTTGGAGAGTGTTAGGAATTGTATGACAGCTATCCCAACCATTCCATTGAAAAAAGATTTAAGGTATATTTGTTTGTATACAAATTTTCAGCTCTGCAACACCTTTGGTTTTTGAAATATTCTCGATGGGTGCCAGGAGTTGTATGATAGCTACCAGAACCAGTCAAAATTTGGGAATTCAAAATAGCCTGTGCTCGATTCCAGGTAACACAGTGTCTGTAAAATTTGGTTGGAATAGCTTAATGTATTTGGGAGGAGTTCTTCTTTATACCGGGTGTTCCAGAGAATGCATATCAGCTTTTTAAGAGGGGAAGAACCTGCTATTTTAAAATTTAAAAACAATTATTAACTAAATCGAGGATGCCCTATCATTTGGTGATATTTTCAACTTCCGGAAGTACCGGAAACGGGTTTTTTAAGCTCAAAATTTTCCGAAATTGGTCGAAATCGATATTTTTAAATGGAAAGAGACACCTTTTTATACAAATTCGGATTCTACGCCAAAAAATAAGAAACTTTTGTTAAGCGATTTTTTTTTGTTTTTTTTTAGTTTAAACTTAGTAAGTACCCAAAACTGAGATAAAAAAATATGATAATACAAAAAACAAATTTATTTATAAAAATAGTTTTAATTTATTAATTTCAGTTTAAGTTAATTAAGTTAATAATAAATAATATAAAAATTTAATTACGCTAATTTAGTACGATAAAGTGTTAAAAGAAAATATGGAGTATGGTTGTTTTATTTTTATTAATTTTGAAGACAAACACTGAGAAAACAAAACAAAAATCATTTAACATAAGTTTCTTATTTTTTAACGTAGAATCCGAATTTGCATAAAAAAGTGTCTGTTCCCATTTAAAAATATCGATTTCGACCAATTGCGGCGAATTTTGAAATTAAAAAACCCGTTTCCGGTACTTCCGGAAGTTGAAAATATCACCAATTGAAAGAGCACCCTCGATTTAGTTAACAATTGTTTTTAAATTTTAAAATAGCATCTACTTTCCCTGTTCAAAAGCTGATATACATGATGTATATAAAACATAAGACGATAATTATTCTTATGTAACTGTATATATTCACAATAAGTCCATTTGCGACTGCGGTGATATAGGGGACAGATCTCCTCCCGAAATTACGTAATCTATGTGATTGTACATGTATTTCTCATTTTCATATATTTTTTTTTGCATTAATTTTATCTTAATGGCAAGGGCCCAGTACCCCATGGACCAGATCGAAAAAACCATGGAAATTTATTCTTTCATTCAGAATCGAACCTGAGACATGTTGATTGATAAATTAGGTTTTTGTTTTCTTAATTTTAATTTTTTTGTTGTATTTTATAATTTTAATACCGTAAATAATAAATATTTGTACATATACTAAGTACACTTATATAAATTTAGTTCAAATAATCCAGATTTTCAATATTCCAATTAACATCTAGATTATTTGATTAGTTAATACTGATTTTTAATTTAATACTGAACTAAATTAAATTTTTATTCTTAACTAAATCAACACATCCTTGGTTATTTGATCGCAATATTATATTTTATATCAAAATCAAGGTGACTTATTAAACTGTCTAACAATATTGGGGTCAAAGTAACAGACAAAGAGAAATAAAATTTGATAATTATTTGATCTTATTGTCAATGTTGTTATATTATATGGCTTTACTTAATATCACCTGTATTATAGGTAAAAAATATGTGCTTATTGTAATAAAAATCTGTTCAATTATACTGTTGGTGGTATGAGGCTATATCTATGAAGCGCATGTTTTAATTTTTATACCATTTCATTTACCATATTTGCAAAATACTTTTTTTTTTGCAGTACTTCTATTATAGTCTCTCTTATTTACTGTCATAAAAGTTGTTTTTGTTTTTTTTTTGCTGGGTACACGATGTTTGTATTGCATTTGAAAATTGTTCTTTGTTTGTAATCATTGCTTTTTATAGATACAAAATACACTGAACTGTACTGTAATGATGTTCCAACTTACTACCGAGTACTACACATACATATACCATATCACTTGTGATTTAAAATTTAAAAAAAAAACATTATTTAAAACAGGTTTTTAAGAAAAGCTTTAAAATAAATTCTTTAATGAATAATTGAAAAAAAAGTGATGTGAATAAATGAAAGAAAGAGATAGAATTAATAATTCTTTGAATTTTACGTACGTAAAAAAAATCAGTTTTTTATTATAAATTTTTATTATAATTAAAATTTTTGTACTTTTTAGTGTTAATTAGAGATGTCGTTGTGTATTGCATCAAAGACGTATATAAAATAATGATAATTAAAATTGTTTTTTCAATATTGATAGATGCATTGATATTTTTTAAAATAAATTTAAAGTTTTTGTTAGATGGGTACGATTATGGCAGAGAGATACTAGATATATAGGAATAATACTATCATCTTATTAGTGAAAGAGTTAGAATTTTGTTAATTAAATATTATAAGTCCTAATAAGTTTATTTAAATACATAAAATTGCGTTTTAATCCGATTACAAAACCGAATCAATTGTGTTATTTTTCAATCTACATTACTACATCTAAAAATATTTTTACTAATGTTAATCCAGTTTCTTTATGCTGATAATATAATTTTTATATTTCAATTATTAATCTACATTCCGTAACCCCTGGATCTTAATCCGTAATCCGTGGAACTTAGGCTGGAAATGTTAACCTATACTACATAAAAAATCATTTTTGCTTTTTCTTTATAAAAAAAAAATTTGGCTTGACTTCAATTTACTGATATGATCTTTAACAAATCACAAATTGAAAACATAAAATTGAATTACGAATGTCTTATACTTATACTCGTGTTATGAATTGACAAATTTTAAATTCTAGTAATCTATCGAAATCGTCTTTACTATTTGCTGAACTTGACTTGTATACAAGAAACTTTTGCCAAAAATGTCTGAGGTTATTTATTTGTATTTCTTTTTCAAGTTTTAATTTCAGTCATTTTCGGGTGATAATGATTTGTGGCATTACACGGAGAAATTATTGTCATCATCTATGCTCTAAAATAGTTTTTTCTCCTTCCATTTATCGCAATCCGAATGATTTACAATTCAGTAAGTTAAATAATTGTGTGGACTATACTGGCTTGAAGAAGAATATTATATGATAGCACTTCACTACTTGTAATTTATAATTTTACCATTGAATTTTACATTTCAATTTTCTAGGGTATAGGCCCGTTATAAGATCAGGATGTTGTTGGGATGTATTTCCAACTTACTTCTGAACTTTATGCAATATTTTAATTTTTGATTTTTTATCTTGCACTTGCAAATCGTTGTGGATTAAACTATTTGGAACAAACCACGGAGCGTCGACCACCATTCTTATGACTCTGGTTCCTTCTTGTTTTGAAATCTTTGAATTACATCAATGTTAGATTTAGTTGCAGCACCCCAGAAATGGATTTCACAGCACCTTTTTTCCAAAAATAATTCATATCTTTTACCCATTCACTAATAAAGACTTCTCAGACTTCATAATTCAAAATTACTGAAGTGCAATTACTTTTCCACAATGTAAATGTTACATAGGTTGATTTAATTTTGCTGACTTTTATTTTCCAACTGGGAAGCCAGCTTTGAATTTGATTTATAGTGATCATGTTCTAAAATTGGTGCGAAAATAAATAAAACCGATTATTACAATAAATGTTTTGAAACATATTCCACGATCCATAGACTATCCTACAGGTTATATAAACACTTACATAATTTCAATGGATGGCTGTAATCATTGCAGAGTCAGCAATTGTTGCAACTGTGACATGTTGTGATACTTGGATGTTCGTTGTACACTCTTCACAATCCAAAGACAAATCGAACATTTCCTTTATTGGAACTATTTGATTTATTGTATACAATTCTAACGGTTCGTTCTTAAATTATTTTTTCGAAATGTGGATTTCGAACTTCTGAATCTGATACGAAATCTTCTGATATATACGATACGAGCCTGTGTAATATAACATTATTCTACAAAATGTTTTCAGCTTTATGTTATTTAGATTACCTTCTATTGTTTCCAATATTGTAAATTATACATTCATACTACATTCCAATACACAAATACATTCCAGTGCATAAATTATACGAAATTACTAGTATTCGCTTGCTCTTCAAAATTCGAGAAAGTTTGATGAAAAATCGTACTTACCTAATATTTCATCATGAATTGATTTTCATTATTTCAATTTATTCTGCCACTATGTAGTTTTTTTTTAATTGACTTATCTTAGAAAACAACCGTATACATAATAATTTAAATTTGAGTTAAATGTGAGTTGCGGCAATTTGATAAATTAACATTTTTGTTTGTTAAAATGACTTATACATGAAACGAAATTTTAAATTAAAATTTCTAATTGAAAATTAAATTTTTTTTTAAAAATATTTAGTTTCGCTACGTCTCTTTTTAAATATCAACAATCATTTAAATAAATAATAATTAAAATCGGTTGTGAAATGGTCCAGATATTTGTAACGTACTTGTCAGAAAGATGTTTTGAATAAAAGTACACTTTTGTGACCAGCGGTTACGGAACAAAACGAAATCATAAATTAAAAAATTTAATTGTTGTCAGGTTTCCGTTCACTAATAATTAGTTTAATATTACTTAACTACAAATAAAAATCATTAATAAAACTAAAAAATAATGAAAACGTTATTTAAACGTTTTTAAAAATTGCGTTTGTTTGTAACGAAAGGAGTTTCTTCAAAAATTATGTGTGTGGAGTATTTCGGATTTTGATCAGTGGAAACAAAATTTATTTCGTTTCGTTCCACACAATATTTCTAAAATATTTTGCTTTTGTTACCAAATAATAAAATTCAATTTTAATTATAGTTTCGAAGCGAGAAATGATAAGTTTTTAGTGGGCACGAAATTTTTTTTTGTTCCGAAATGAAGTTTGATTTGAAACTTTTATGCTTTTTTCGTTCCGTTCTGGAACGCAGTGACTCATTGGCTGCATTATGCAACATATACTAATGAACTCATGACCGATGATTGTGTTTCGTTTTATTTCATTCCATTTTTCATGGGTTATAAATTAGTAGGTGCATGTCGTTAAACCCCAGCATTGTAATTAAGTTAAGTAATCAATATTGAAGCTCATAATTTTTATTAAAAAATTTAATAATTTATGCGGTCTTACGTTATTATTAATATCAATAACAATGTCCATAACAATGTTGAAATAAACTTCTTCTTATTACTCTATTCAGGGCATAGTGAAATAATTGACGATAATGAAAAAAATTTAAAATAACTGTAAACTGTTGTTTTTTATGTTTGAAGTATAACTAGTACAATAAAGGGTAACCTTAACATTGACTCATTTATTGCTAACTTCCCAAAAAACAAGACAATTCGTTATCATCAAATTATTTACGGAATGTCCTTAAAGATATTTTTAAACTTAATATTTATTAGATATACCTTAGATATACACATAAAAAAATAATATGTGATACATAATAATCTACAAACGATTACGGTAAAATGTCCAAAAGCAAAAGATAAAAATTGAAATTTCCTATTTTTAAATCTCTATTCTCTATATGTAACATATTTCCGACTGTATTCGTGTAATTAGGTTGCAAAAGTCCTAGATACAAGTTTATTTTATTTTATTTTTTCTTTTACATTGACAATAAACTAAATATAAAAACTAGTTCCGAG
Source organism: Argyra leucocephala (assembly GCA_963942445.1). NCBI lineage: Eukaryota > Metazoa > Arthropoda > Insecta > Diptera > Dolichopodidae > Argyra > Argyra leucocephala. Next base: position 46,646,678 of record OZ012679.1, on the reverse strand, counting down.
ACCATCATTGTAGGTCTCGGAAATAATTTATTTTATTTATAAAAAAAATATATTTAAAAAATGAATAACAATAATAGGTCATGTATAATAGCAGTAAGTCATTAAATCATTATAAATAATAAGTCATGTACAATCGTTTGTCAGACATTGAATTAGAGGTCACATTTTCAAGAGTTTCCTTAATCATATTTAATCTTCAAGAACTCCTACAATACCATATTTAACATACATATTGTATATTAAAAATATAACTGATAAAACTATTATTATATTATAGCTTTGAATAATTGCCTAGATATGTCTCATTATTTTAAATTTATAATATTTTAATGATTTCATGATAATTAATTTGAGTAATTAATCATACCAAGTAAATAAATTGATTTTATTTAAAATAAATTTATTGAAATTCTAGATCATCAGATTGAATCGAAAGTAATAATTTATAAATTTTTTTATTATTATTTTTATTTACAATAAATTGAAAATATAATAAAATTAAGTATTAGCTGTCAGAGTTAAATCATATTAAATTATGTAAATATTTACAATTATTTTACATGCATATTTAATTTATATCAGGTTGCTTATAAAACAATGTGTAATGTTGTAATATTGTTGTCCTAGTTTTATGTACGTATATTTATGTATTATGTAAGTTTTCCAATAATATTGTATGAGAACTATTTTTTTATGATATAAACTATTACTGTCAGTAACACGATTAATGACAATCGCTTCATTTTGATTTTATATTTAATTTTTATTTTGTTTATTTTTTTACTTATTAATATGTCAAAAAAAGAAAATCGATCGAAGGAGTTTATGAGTAATAATCAAAGATGGAAAATTGAAATTAAAACGAAACCGAAGACCCTTCGTTTGTAATAACACTGTTGCAAATATATTTTTTTCTACATCGACTTACATCTTACGATAATTCTGTATTGTGAATGTCAATTACTGTTATGGGTGTGAATGAATGGCTTTAATTTGTTCCTATAATATAATGTGGCAACAAGTTATAGCCGCTTATGTCTGAAATTGATCTTCTGAATAAAATCAATTTTAAAGTTTAAATATGAGTTTAAAAATATGGTAACAGGCCTGTAACGGTTTTTGGTTATTAAAAATAACTTAAGTTAGTAAACATTTGAAAATCCAAAATATTTATTTTGTAAGAAGCGCTTACGTTGTTGTAGATATTCGATATTCGAAAACCTATAAATTAATTTATAAGTATTTTATTTTATTTTTCTAATTAGTTTTTGTTAATATTTAAAGAAGATTAATCTTATATATAAAGAAGAATCTTTGTATGTTTGTATGTATATATATATGTTTGTTCCAGAAGTGATTTTAAACCCATTATGATATTTCAACCAAACAACCAGGAAGATACTCTGTTACCTAGAATCGAGCTATAGCCTGAGCTATAATCGCATTTCAAAATTCTGACTCGTTTGGGTATCTGCATCACCTATATTTCGAAAACCAAAGGCGTTGCAGACATTAATATTTGCATTCTGGTACTTCATCAAAAAAAAAAATATGCCTTTTACCGTTTTCCGAAAATGGGGCTGACTCGATAAGCTATCATACAACTTCTAATATCTGCAAAAAATATTTCATAGGTCAAAGGCTTAGCAGATCTCACTACTTTGTATTGTGTTATTCTATTGAAAAAAAAAAATATGTGTTTTACTATTTTTCAAAATTTGAGCTGGTTCCGTTACCTGCCATACAACTCCAAGCACCCGCCAAAAATATTTTTTAAAAACGGAAGGTGTACCATATGATAAAATTTGTACTCTGGTACAGTATAGAAATTAAAGTTATATGTATTGTACCGTTTTCTAAAATTGGGAATGATACAGTTGGCTACCTTTTAGAATATGGACGGGTTAGCTACCCGTCAAGAATATATCAAAAACTAGAAGCTTTACAGATCAAAAAAATTTAAGCTAAGGTGCTCTATTAAAAATACAAAGTCAAATAATAGATAATGTAATAAAAAACAGTTTACCTACTTTAATCGGTTACCGGTTATCGATTACTTATTTTAATTTGGTGCTGTCTGTCGCAGAGCTAATACATATATAGTTTATTCTGCAGTTTGCTGTATAAACTGCATCTATTGTAAACGCAGTAAATAAATACAGGCCAATCGAAACTGTAGTAGATGTCGATTAGGTCACGAATTTTCCACTGCAGAATGTTACGAGACAAGAGCTGATTAATTAAAATAATCAAGGGTACCAAAAATTAAAATGTTAACTTCTTACACCTGATATAAATTTTATGCTTGGATAAATGTAAGAATTTAGTGTTTGAATTTAATATATTAAAAGTAATCAATTAGTCTGCGACGTCAAATTCTTATGGCGGAAATTACGTCTATCATGGGGAAATGTTATCAAATAATAAATATTTTCCTTTCATATTCAAAACAAAGGGAAATTCAAGCTTTCTCGGACAACGCCGGGTAATACTGCTAGTATTAATAAATAAAATTTGGTGAAAATCACTTGTGTATGTAAAATAAGCCGTTTAAACACTCAATAAATTTGTAAAAATCGCTTATCAAGTTTTTACAGCTATAATATTGTAGGAATATATTTCAAATATTTTAAGATAAATAGCGATTATGACAGAAACATTTTTAGGTGAAATTGACATAAGCGATTTGGCAGTAATATGACTCATAGTTGTCAGAATCAAACCAAATTTTGACAGGAAATATTTTTGAAAATTCTGAATATGGTGGTAATTTTATCTCAATTTTTTCTTATATTGACATAAACGGTTATGATATAAAATATTTTTAAATTCAAGGTTTACTTTATTGTAATTTTTTTTAATTCAATCAAAAACTCTATTCTATTTTGTTACATAAGTTAATAATTATATTTATAAATAAATTTTGTAAAACAATTAAAAAATATTAATAATTAATTTTATATTTTCTATTTTCAGAGTTGACTACAAACGTACATACAAATTTTTATTGGATTAAAATCTAAATATATAAAGGTAGGAAGAAATATTAAAATTTTTCATTAGAATTAGTGACTGAGTCGGGTTGTCTATTATTTATTGAAATTAATTTTTTTTTATTTATTTAAAAATATTAGTGTGTAAAATAAATAAATTGTGTTTTATGAAAGCTAATTTCTTTTTTAATCCGTAAAACAAAAAAATGAAAACTATTTTATAGATTATCTTTTCTGAACATTACACATTCAACTATCATCTACCAATACAATTCATTCCATAACGTTTAATATTAATAGTTGAATGTGTAACGCGACCTTAATATGAAACTTCTCAAAAATTTTAAATATCTTTTTCTACTTTTTTTTCACAATTTTAACCTAAATATCAGTATAAAATAAATCTAATCAGATTGCAGAGTTTATGAAAGTTGTAATAGATATAGAGTCAAGCTTGAACTGAAGCATTATTATAGTATTACACGGACTTGGTTTTGAAATGGGATTTGTGTTACTAATTAGAAATTCATGATAAAGATAGATATTAAATATCAGTCCAAATATTCCAAAAGATCAGATTGTTATATAATACTAGAATCTCAAATTAGATTAAAGATGAATTCTAGAATCTTTAGGTTTTGTAACCAAAACGCAAACAACTGAAGTTTTTGAATTTGACTTAAGTAAAATTTTCACTTCGCTCAACATTTGAGCCACTATTGACCTTGAACTCACTGCTTAACTCAAATTTTGAATTCGCTCAATTTTTGATCAAATACTTTGACCGAAATATTCAGTTCGATCAAATTTTGAGTCAGCTCGATTTTTGAGCAAGTATCAAATAAAATTGAGTAAATTCAGATTCTTAGTGGACTCAAAACGGTTAGATTTTTCTACTACGATTATATTTTTCATAGCAAATATTAAGTTTTTCGGAATTCTTGGCTTTTAGATATCAGGAGTTTAGATTTAAAATTTTAAAATAGTTTTTACAGCGATACACCACAAAAGACTGTTTAATTTACTAGATCTTTCAGAACCAAAAAACTGAGGAACATAGGTTAAACCTTACTTTCGATTAGATTTTGTTTTGTTTTATTTATTTCATATTAATATGTCTAAAATCATATTTTTAATTTCGTATGTTAATACCGTTATTAAGTTAAATCAGTACCAAAATAAAATATATAGTACCAAAGATAAATAATTCAATACAATACTATTGATACTGAAACTGATTTTCATAAGCCGTATAGCAAGTTTCAGGCTTATATGACTTCATTATTATCACCATCATCATCATCATCATTACATTTAATCTGTAAATTACGTTACTATCTGAACCATTTCACAAATAATTTCCATTATTATTCTTTTAAATGATAGGTTTTTAATAAGAGACGTATCGTAAATAAATATTTTTTAAAAAAATTTTAATTTTCAAACAGAAATTGAAAAAGAAAAATCCCATTTATAAGTATAAACATAGATCTTAATATTAAAAAAATTTAATTTATGAAATTGGCGCAACTCACAAATGCACAGAGTATCTCCTTTCCTCGCCAGTATTAAAAATTAATATTTTTTTAAAAATAAATTATTACATATGCGGTTGTTGTCTAAGATAAGTTAATGAAAAAAATAGATATAAGTAGTATCATACACGCTGGGTGGACTTATCTGTCTTTCAATCGGAAGGTCCCAGGTTCGATTGACGACGAAGGCAAAACAAAAGAAATGCTCTATGGGTTTTTCGATCTCCAGTACACTTATTATCCGACAGTCCAGTATCGTTGTGTCATTGGAATAAAATAACTGGTGAAATGGTTGAAAGTTTTGGTTGAAAATAAATAAGAAAATAAAATACAATAACAAAAACACTCCAAAAACAAATGAAAAATATACATATACCCCAATTTATAACCTTGTGCACTAAAGAGATAATTTTAATAATGTTTTAGTAATCAAACATATTAATACATTAATAATGTCTGCACAAATTTTCACCTCAGTGAATTAAAGCAAAAAATCAGCAGCGGGAACCCAAAAACTTAAATGCAAAGCATTTTCAGAATATTACCGCAAAAAATTACCGATTAGAAATAAAAAATAATTTTTCAAATAAATCGGTATTCATAAACATCTCGAATGTTACGCCGGGTAAAATAGCTAGTAAAAGTTATATTTTCGTCGTTGTCAATCTGTATAAAGTAAATAATGCAGTTGATTTTTAAAATTTTAATTATTGCTGTATCTGTTTTTTTTTTTTTTTTTTAAATTAAAAAATAGGTACATTTTTATTTCTGCTCAATTAAGTCAAATATTTTTTAAAATAAATTTAAATTATTTTATCTATATTAAATAAAAAGAAAATGCAAATTAATTTCACTCTTATTTTTGTGTCAATAAAAGAAAATTTATTCACCGGTAAGAATTATTCGTCACATTTATGTATATATATATATATACCTAATGAAAAACTTCAAATACTCATATGGCTGAATCTGGTATATAAAATTTATTAAATTCTTTAGAATACAACAAAAAATATTTGTTTTTTTAATTCATTAAATATTTATGGTATTGAATATTCATGTTATATTGAATTATTCTTGTGTATATCCTTGTTTTACAGTCTTTTGATTATTTGAAATTCAGAAATTCTTTCTATATTTAACATTTCAATTGTATTGTAAAACCGGTTCAAAATAATGTACTCGTATAGAAGTACGTACATACACGTAGTACTTCTATACGTAAAAATATGAATATTTTAGTGATTTTTGCCACATGATGTGATTTTTGCATCATGACATTTTCAATTAACTCAACTGGTTATGAAGCATAAAGATTTTGAGTTAATTTTTCTTTTTTTGGGATATTTCAACAATATTTTCATTTGGTTGAATTATTTGGGTGAAAAAATTGTTAAGATGAATAATAATTGTACTCTTGAATTGTACACATATAGAACTCCATTAGTTAATTAAGTATGTATGTTTTCTGCATAATTCACTGCATTCAATAACTTAAGGACTAAATCCTGTATGTTGAAATATAAATTTTAGGTCAATTATCCTATTATGTCAACTAGACCTACTTTCATAAATTAAGAGGTTTTTTAGAGAATAATAAAGAAATTTAATTGCCAGTTGCGTATACTACTACAAAGTAGATCTGCTTTGATATATTTAATAAAAGATTTCTGGATTAGAAATCTTCTAATGCAGATTTTGAAATTATATTAAATAATTACTTAAGGTAAATAATGAGTACTTATATCTTATGCACATCATTCAAGTTCGATTTCTTTTAACTGTATCGTAGATGGTATTAATCTATCTAAAGTTGACTCAATAAGTCTTAGGTGTGTATATTGATTTGATTCTCATTTTAGCCTTAAAACTCATTGTAATAATATTATAAATAAAACTAATTGCGGATTTGGGTTTGTTAAATGTTGGTCAAATGAATTTTCAAATCATATGTTCTTAAACCGTTGCACATCTATCTTTTAAGGTCAAATCTTGAATATGTAAGTCAAGTTTGGTTACTATTTTATATGGCACACATTGATAGCATTTAGGTAGTACAGAAAAAAATTTCTTAAATTCGCTTTATGCCACTTAGTCTAATCCTATTATCTTACCACCATATGAGTAAAGATTAAAGTTAATTGATCTGTGTATGTATATGGAAAGGGTAATGTAAAATCCATTTTCATTTCCAGTACAATCATTATTAGAAATCTGAATAGGACTAATTATGATAAATATGAACATATTAATAGAATCGGTAATATTATAGGTAACTATTATACATAAATTCAACATTGACTTACACAAAACATTCGCAAAAACTAAAATTATCCAATCGCTGTTTTTAGGCTTTGGGCATTTTGTTTTGTATTTTCATTAAAATTGATGATAATTTCATATCAAAAAACATTGCTAGTGGAAAATTTGTTATTTGTGTCTTTCTAGATATTAAAAAAGCTTTTGACTGGTGTGGATCACGCCATACTGTTAATAAAACTACCTAATTTAAATTTTACCACACATCAACTTATCTTCTTTAAATCTTACCTTCAGCACCATACACAAATGGTTAGAATAAATAATGGCTTTAGTAACGGAAAAATTATTAGAAAGGGCAAACCCACAGGGTTCAATATTGGGATCAACAATGCTTAAAATAGAGATTGTCAATACCATGCGTCTGAATCTTAGAGACGAGCTTCAGTTATTTGCTGGTAATGCGGTTATGATAAATATGCAGAAAAAACCAAAGAAGCCAAATTTTGATCCATTCAACATGATCTACATTTAATCGATCAGTGGCTCATCACTAATCATCGGCTTGTATTAAATTTTAAAAAACCTAAAATTCTTACTTCTGATAATAAACCATTTAACGCAACAAATACCTATTCGTTCAAAAATGAATACTTGGAAATTGTTAAAAAATTTAATTACACACAGTAAGTCTAATTTAAGCTACCACATAGATAGACCGAATAATAAAAAATATTACTTCATACGTATTTTTACTTAGAAGATTTTTACTATACATATATTCATCATTCATCAAATGTCCGATGATGCACCTTAATCTGATTTGGATAGTGCTCCACAAATGTACCTAAACGAGCTTGATGCATAAAAATGCATAAAAATAATTCATGGCCTATATTACATCTTACAAGCAGTTTATATACTGAAAAGTACATCAACTTATCAAACATTATTAAATTTGAACTTCTAACTGCATTCAAAATTATAAACAATCAAATTGATCACAGTTTCCTATTAAATATAATTGTATAGATCAGGGATGGCCAACAAGTCGATCGCGATCGACCTGTCCATCGACGAGCTATTTTCGGTGGATCTGTGCAGTAAAAACATAGCATTAAAAAAACTTAATTTTTTCTTTTAAATTCTTAAAAAAAATATGTTTAAACCTAAATTCTATATTTATAAATTGAAAAGAATTAAAAATTTAACAGAATTTGCGCCAAATTTGATAACATCATTAGTTATTAGTATTCCATAGAAACGAAGTGAAAAAATATATAAAATAATTATTACTGCCATTTAGTTTAAATTTTAATCTAAGTAGGCTCTGTATATTTATGTTTACATGGTAGTTTTGATGAAAAATATAACACATTTTACACATTTGAATTTGTTCGCTATTTCCATTTTTATACAGTTTAAATTTCCACTGATAGCAAGTCGGTCATTAAGTGTTAATTAACAATAAAGTAAATTCTATAATTATTTTAAACCAATTTTATTATGAGTGCAGTAAAGAAAGTGAAAACTTATCATTTCAATGAAGAATGGGAGCTTGCTTATATCTTTATAATGATGAAAGGAAAATTCTGTTGTCTAATATGCAAAACGTGTGTAGCATTACCCAAAAAAGGAATTTGGAACAACATTTCATGTCGCTTCATGTTAAATATCAAACAGATTTCCCAATTAATACTGCAATTAGAAAACATAAATTGACATTTTAAGTTCTGTTAATGAATCAATTATTTTATTTTATAACTTTATTTATCGTTCTTTTTTTTTGCATGGTAGACCGGCATTTATTTTACAATGCCAAAGTCGATCGCAAGTTAAAACAAGTTAAAATAAGTTAAAATAATGCGGGCAGATACAAATGTACAGGTGATTTGATATTCATTTTTGTCATGACAAACTCTACTAAAATCATTCTGCCATGCTTGCTTACAAGACAGTGCTGTAATAACCTCTATTATCGTACTAATTTTTAATATTCTATTAATGATAATTGGTTATGAAACCGTATATTATTCAGTATGAGTCAAAAAAGCTCTATTGGATTAATTTAAATTACCTTTCATATAAATTTTGTTTCGAGTGTTCCTTATATTGGTTTTTCATGCATTTATTTTTGAACTTACTAACTGTAAAAATATATCTTATAGCTTACAAAATATTTCAGATTAAATAAATTTAATTCTAAAATTTTTTAACTGACGTCATAATCCAACCAACAGAGTATAATCAAAATAGCAACAGAAATTTATTTTTCATTCCACAAAAACATTTTGTAATGAAATTTACTAAAAATTAATTATCAGAAAATTAAAAAAAAAATAAAAAGTAAAATAAATGACATTTATCGAGTTAACTATAATTAAGTCCGAAACCATAGTACATATTTCATTTAATTTTTCATTTCAACATCATTTAAGTGTGATTTTTTTTTCATATAAAACTAATCATACTTTGTAACCCTAGGTAAAAATAAAGAAAAATTGTTATATTTACGATCTCAACCCTGTTTTTATGTGGTACGTTGTCATTCCACCATTTAATCATGTTTAACGCTTAACCGTGATAAATTTGTTGTTTAACTTCGTGTTTATTCATACGAAAGATTTAAACGTGTTTAACTTTAATCGGGAAGATAAACACGTTCTCACCCCTGCTTTTATTTTATATCGTAACTTGTATCGTATTTTTTTTTATTTTTGTGCAACTCTGGCAATGATATTTTTGAAGTTTGAAACAAGTAGTTTTAATTAATAAAATGTAGATAAAATTTATTAAAATAAATTCGTACCTACCTACAAAAATATTGATAACATTTACAATTAAAAATGGTTTTAAATTTGTTTTACATCAAAAATGATTCTAAATTTATTTCATTTATTAATTCTTGGGATCATATGGTTTTTTTCCTTTTAAAAATATTCTCACCTTTTTTTATGTTGTGACAGGGAAAGCGAAGTAAAAACAAAATGCCAAACTTAACTGTGATTGAGTATAATGCTAACAGTTTTTTTCAACCATAGTTAAAAAACGTAATATAAACACAATGCAAAAATACTATAACTGTTATATTGCATAATTAATTACATATTATTGTTATTTAATTAATTTTGTTTTATTTGACAACATTTTCCTTATTTATTTCTTTAATTAATAATTATGTCGTTTTCTTAAAAAATGTCCACAATACAATTATTTAATATAACAATTTCCATTAAAGAATTGATGCGCATCCATCCTAAGAAATCAAATTATGTAATATAGTATAGTACTGTGTGTGGTAAAATAATGTCATTAGAGCATGCTAATAGATAATAATATAGAAATTATAATTATTTTTATAGTTATGATAATTGCGATTTATGTACAAACATACATATTTTTATGAAGATGTACATTTTATATTTGAATAGTTTTAAAATTTTATTTCTTAGGGGGACATACCAAAAATGGTGTATGGCTATATATATATATTCAAATATTTTGAAGTGAATTACTAATTTTGGAATTCGTTTGTAATGTTAATATTTAATTTTTTTGCAATAATTTTTTAAACATATTACAAATTTCTAGTTATATGCTGTTTTTTTGTATTTCGAAGTTTGGCTTATTTCAGTCGAATATTTTGATAATTCTTCAATTAATATATATATATATATATATATATATGTATATATATACCTCATATTATAGTATAGATAATAGATTTATTTAACTAACATTTACATAGCCATAAGGCGGAAAAATTTGCTAATATCATTCCAAATATTTATTAATTATGATCGCTAAGATCCAGAAGTGGATCATCAGAAGCTAACAATTTGAAAGTGATTAACTACATCTAATTTAAAAATTCTAATATGAGTTAATATAGGTCTATATCATTTTCAATTTCATTCCTACCTATACAATCGCTCGAAGTCCATTATAATTTAATATTATTTTGACAACTTAGGTTTTCAAAGAACCCAAGATATTTTTAAAATAAAAAAACAAATAAAAACAAATTTTATAAGTACAAAACCTAAAAATATTTTGGGGGTAAATAATACCGAAATCATGGATGTGTCCAAAATGAAGGATTTCTAAATTAATAAATAAATAATGTTAATGGCAATTTCGTAGGGGTATTTGAGAGTACTGTGTGTTGTACATTAATAAAGTATAATTGATTTTTTTTCTATAATATAAATCTATTTAATTTAGTTTGTTTGAAAAAAATACCTAAGTTAACTTGGCATTATTATTTGTACCTACAGAATTATTATTCTAAGTTTTTCATACCTAGTTCATATCGCGTTCATACCCAGTTAGAAAAACTAGTTTAGTTTAATTATAGTTCAAGGTTGTTTGTATTAGTCTGAGTAATTCGATTAAAATAAATTCTAACTGCATATAACTGTATTAGTACTATAACTAATGTTTCCCTTTAAATTAATCCTTAAAACGGTTTCTGTCCCCATATTTTTACTACTTAATTAAAAGGCAAATATCGTATTAATGCTGGTGTTCCACATAAATCAGTTCTATTCCTTACTCTCTTTTTGATATATATCAATGACTATCTTCAATTAACTTTCAATCCTAAGATAAGATTTAAAATTCATTTATTTTCTTAAATATAAAATTTTTTTACAAACTACATCAAATTAAAATTGAATATTATCAAAACATAAAGCTCTTAAATCTAATAAACTAATATAATAAATTCAATAAAATTAATAAAAGTAAAAAAAAAACTATAGTTTATTAGAATAGTTAATAGGAACAAAAATAATAATATAAAATTCAATAAGAAATAATTTAGTAAAAATAACAAAACCTATCCATAGTCTTGCAGGCGATAGCACTCTAGTATTATGATTCGATTTTCACATACTACAATACCAGTAGTCTACTACCACTAAATGTAACATTATATAGTTAGTACGCTCAACCATGACTTATCCGAAATTCTCAACTTAGGAAAAATTAATAGAGTAGAGTTTAACACCTTCAAAACTCAAAGCTGTCTACGTTTAGTCTTGCCCAAAACTACTTTAGTTGATGCCATCCTAATATTCGGAGGTCTACGTATTTAACGAACTAAACACTTGAATATCCTGGGCATGCAGTTTAACAAGAAAATGATATGGAATGATCATATCTTTAACATTGTCAAAAATGTCCAAAAATGTTTGGGTTTTGAGTCGTTGTTTTGCAATTGAAATTAAAATTTGCAAAAAAATATCAAAACTCCGTTGCACTACAGAACAGAGTATTATTTTATATGTGAAGACCTAAAATTGTGCGGAATCATTTTGTCACAATTTTATTTTTCTAAAAAAATTATTTGAATGAGCAATTTTTGATTTTTCTTTGTTTTCCGGTTTTTACTGTTATATGTCAGTTATATTTTGTATTACATTTGTAAAATAGTGAAAGTGAATATCTTCGTGTATTCATTATCAAAAAAAAAAATTGTATTTGAATTATTAGGACAATAATTATTTTCTCTTCAACTTACATTTTATTGTGTCCATTAAAATTTTGTAGTTAGTACCATTAGAAATTTATTGTTATCCATTATACATTTTTGGAAGTTGAAACGTGCTATGAATTTAATAATATCTCATAATATAGATAGTGATATAAATAATGTTAGTAAAGTAAAAATTGCATTTTTAATTTTCGTAGTTCATACTTCATAGCTCAACCAGTGCAATACAAATTTTTTATTTATGTTAGTTTGTTAGCGTATTTAATTATTTTGTTTGTTTGACTAAATCTCTAAGGGTTGATTGAACTTCCAATTTTTAAAGAAATACATAAATATATTATCTCTATAGCAATTTAATAAAAATATGAATGCTTTGAATGATCAAACGCAGACTGATATAGAATTACATATTTCAATTCAGTTCTGAATGATGAATTTTTGAATAAAAGATTTTTATTATTATTTCTCAAAAATTGTTTGAGAGAATGATTTAGGAATTTTCTAATACTAAAAATGCAAATTAAGAATATTGAAGAAATGGTAATGACTAACATAAAATCATAGTAAATTAAATAACCATTTGTAATAAATACATACGCTTTAGTATTCCAAATAAATTCCATTGTTTATCATCATCACATTTTAGCATTAAATTTCAGTTCAGGACTTACTTTTTTTCGTAATTCGTTTTCATTCAGCTCAATCTTTTGCCAGTATATAGACAGGTCATTTCGAATATTATCAACCCATTTATTTCTACTTGAATTAATTTGATTTAAAAAGTGACCACTGAAATCTATACATATATATACATATATATGTGTATAAATTTTTTTAATCCATTTATTTCAACAACCTGTTCTTAATAGAACATTAAATTAAATTTGTACAGTTTATTAATTAGTTGAGATCTTACTCAATATTAAAATCACTTACACTTACTAATTATATTGCTGGCTATTTTTTAAGTCAACAATGAGGCCTAGTACGACTATCGTCAAATGAACGAATGACAATCGAATTACAAAAATGATAGTACGAGAATCGATTATGCCGAATCAACTCGATTGCAATCGAGTTTGTCATTCGATTGCTTTTATCTGATCGAACTAGTACAAAAGTTGTGTGTTGTGTTGGTGTAATAAATTTAGAAAATTTTGTTTTTCAAAATGCATGTATTTTTGTATTCTTGTTCTTTTCACTATCATTGATATACAATTTTCTTTAATTTTTTGATTAAAATTAATTTTTCATAAAATTTTTAGGAAAAGTATCACTAATAAAAAGCAAATGGATTCAAAATAAAATTTACTTGAAAGTGTTGTTTTGCTAGTTTTCTTAAAGTTTATTAAACTTATTAGGTATATTACTTTGAATTATATACTTATGTCAATAAAAAAAGAATTTGACAGAAAAAATCAAATTACAACGACCGCTTTATTTCTTTCATTCGATTGTGTTACGTACTACCAAATTTTTTAAATACTGCTACATCCATGGGTTGTAATAAATGAGTACTATTAGGCAGCAATGCAATTAAAATTACACTATTATCTTTTCAAAATTCAGTTGCATTTAAGGATAGATGAGATAATTCAAGGATAGAAGAGATTTCTGATCTACCGACACCCTATCCTTTAACTTGCTGTTCCATAATACTGGCGGGAAGCCTTTTGTAAGGGTACACTACCATCGGTAGTGCCAAATTACCATTTGCAATAGCATTAACAGCACAGTTAAACATTTCTTTTCGTCGTTTGCTGTCTTTTTATGTAAAAGGTAGTAATTCTTGTTAAAACTTTATTACCTTTGAGACAAAGGTAAAAAGCAGATTCATTACAGTTGAATATGCGAGATGAATCTTCAAGTAAACTTAAATGGGTACTCATAGTTAAAAACTTAAAAACCGTTTGAAACCAATTGCATATAATATTTGCCCGGCTTTTGGTTAAATTTTGCGGTATTCGTTTGGATATACTTGGATGCCTGTTTAAAAAGCCTCCAATCCACTTCCTTCCAGGTTTTTCTTTTTTCACATTTTTGTTTAAATTTTTTAACAATAGGCCCACATAATCAATAAGCTGTATTCTTGTGACAGGATATCCAAAAGTCGCCATTTCTTGTACCCTTTGTTCCAAAAGATCTTCCTCGTTTTTTGATTAAAATGTTTTTGGACCACTATTTTTTCCTTCTTCGTAACGAACAGAAATTTTATCTTTTAGTGTTAATTCTGGTACGTTACATTGTCTACTCACTTGGTAAACAGATTTTCCTTCCCTTATCAAATTTAAAGTTATACTTACATCGTTTCTTGAATACATTTCTTTTTTTATCTTTTTCTACGTGTTTTCAACGTCTTCACATTAGATTTTTTTTTACTTTTTTTGTTTTCCCCATTGTAATTAAACCTAAAGTTAGTAAAATTAGTAAAGTTAGTAAAACTTAGTAACATTCTTTATAAACGGTAATAAGTCCTTATTGAAATTGTATTGCGTCTATTACTGTGTAAGTATTTTATTTTCATACACGGTAATAGGCATATAAATAAATAAGAAACCGTGGTATACAACGGTAATAGGTTCACATTGAAATTTAAGTGCGCCTATTACCGCATATTTTACTTTTACTTTTATTTAAATAATTTTAATGTATTCAATGGACAAAATACCAAAAATTATTTAAAAAATATATAAAAGACTTAAATCCAATAAACTTTCATAGAAAAAATTCACTCAAAAAGCCACAAAAAGCTTAAGAAAAGTAATGCTTGTACTTACCAAAATTTTAGTAGAAATATACAATACGTTTTTTCACTGTAAAATACACCACTTAAATGACAATTGTCTTAAATTTTGGCGCAATTTTCTTTATTTACTCAATGAGAGTATAAACTTAACATATTTTCTCAACGATAATAAATTTATATATTGAGCAAAATTAGAGAATAGTTTTTTATATAACGATTTAAAACTTTTTGTTAAGTTTAATTTAATTTATTTTCCTTTTCTCTTTGTAAATTGTTCGTTATTATGTTTAAGATAGATTTTTGTAACATTCGCGGTCTATCAACAAATTTCCATTGCGTCGAGAGCCATCTACGGCTCCAAAATCCAGCAATTTTGGCACTAAGTGAAACACAAGTTGTGAATAATGATATTAACTTTAATATCAATAATTATTCACTTGTGCCACTTTTTATACCCCATAGAGGGATTGCTTTGTATATACGAAATTATGTAGCTTATAAGACTCTTCAAAATTTTGAGTGCTCCAATCCAATTTATCAATATAATTGGATGAAAATACACGCCGATAAGCACATCACTTACTTCTGTTTTATTTACAGATCGCCTCAAGCGAATCAGCTAGAAACTGATATGCTTATAGAAAGGCTATCCAACCAGATAAACTCAATTCTGGAAACCAATCCCGAGTCTGAGATTATTCTGGCGGGAGACTTCAATATTCATAGCAGAGACTGGCTTAATTTTTCTAGTCACAACAATCCCGAAGGCAAACAAGTTGAACTTTTTTCCAATTTTTTCAACCTTTCTCAACTTTTCAAAAGCCCTACGAGGATACCAGACCGACGCGACCAGAACGGACACCTCCTGGATTTATTCCTAACTACCCATCCAGAGAAATATTCAATCTCTGTTAACTCTCCGCTAGGTGGTTCCGGTTGGTTCAACGACCTCTGCAGCAAAGCTCTGAAATCCAAAGAAGAAGCTTACAAAAAATACAAGAACAATAAAACAGTCAATACGTATGAGAGTTATAAAGTGGTTAGGAATAAATGTAAAAAAATTATCAATCAGCAAAAATTCCTGCATAACCAAAGATTGAGACGAGAAATCTTTGATCTCCCCAACAACAGCAGGTCTTTCTGGACATTTGCTAAAAATGTTGGGCAAAATTTTTGCAAGTCTTCGTTTCCACCCATGAGCTAATTCCACACTCCCTCCTACAGCCCAAAATCCTTCATCAATCCCTGTTCTAAATCATTCGTTCGGAAGGATCTACTTTAGAACAAGAGTTGTAGCAAAAGTCTTGAAGAATCTCGATATAAAAAAATCTACCGGTCCTGATGGTATACCTGCTATTGTGCTGCGACACATTGCCTTCGCTATTTCTAAACCTCTGCGCAACTTATTCCATTTGTCCTTTTCTTCAGGAACTTACCCGTCCTATTGGAAAGTTGCCCAAGTTTATCCTATTCCTAAAAAAGGTGACAAAAGCAATCCTTCAAACTATAGGCCCATAGCTATTACTTCCATTATTTCAAAAACGATGGAAATCTTAATTAATCATAAGCTGAAGAAATATCTTGACAGTAGAGGCATAATTCATGGGCTTTCGAGCCCAACGTTCCACCGGTGATCTCATGACATGCCTCTGCGAGAAGCTCAACACCAGCCTGCATCAATCTGGTGAAGCTACTGTTGTAGCTCTGGATATATCTAAGGCTTTTGATCGAGTTTGGCATTCTGCTCTTATAGCAAAATGCAACGCTATAGGCCTTGGTTCAACCTTTTCTAAATGGATTGAAAGTTTTCTTTTAAATCGATCTATCTGAAACTATTCAGTTGACGGTTCTTTTTCCGACCAACTTCAAATCAGTGCTGGTGTTCCACAAGACTCTGTCCTTTCCCCCACCTTATTTCTCATTTTCATTAATGACCTTCTCAAATTAACTTTCAATCCAATCCATAGTTTTGCTGATGACAGCACTCTAGTAGCATCATATGATTTTCTAAAACAAACTAATGCTACAGCTTCCGCAGTCACCTCCAAAAGAACAATGATGGCCGGCGCGCTCAATCACAACCTTGCCAAAATTGTCGACTGGGGTAAAGCTAACAGAGTCGAGTTTAACACTTCAAAAACTCAAAGCTGTTTTGTTAGTAACAAGCTAACAACAGTCGAACCAATTTTCCGCCTTCAAAATGAAGGTATCCAGCGACTCAAAGATCTGAACATTCTCGGAATCCGAGTGAATCAAAATATGCACTGGAATGAGCATATTTTCGATATTGCGAAAATTGCCGCAAAATGTTTAGGATTTTTGAGCCGCTGCAAAACTTATTTTTCATCTCGAGACCTTTTAAAAATCTATAAAGCATATATACGACCCAAGCTCGAGTATAACTCACATTTATGGGCAGGTGCACCAAAAACTGCTTTAAATTTTTTGGACAAAGTTCAAAACCGCGCCATTCGTCTTATAGGCGACATAAATGTGACCTCATCCCTTATACCACTTGGTCATCGTCGTATTGTTAGAGCACTTACTCTATTTTATAGATATCTGCTTGGTGTTGGCACTTGTTCCGAGGAATTAAAATCACTTCTTCCTCCTCTTAAGCAATTCAATCGCACAACACGAGAGGCATCAAGTGCCACCCTTTCACAGTGGAAATTCCGGGATGGTTTAAATCCGGCTACGGAAATTCTTTTATAGTAAGAACATCCCGATTGTGGAACCGCGTCCCAATCGAAGCATTCCCAATGAGAGAAGGATTTTTTATTTATGACTTACAGAGGTTTAAGACGAATATTAACAACATTGTTCGCTCTTTCCCACAAAACTTTTCTTCTTCTATTTTCTTTCCTTTCCTCTAACTATCCTTTCCTTTTTCAAATAGTCAACGGTACGCAAGTACTTAAAGGTTCAAAACCTAAGTTTTGGCTATAATATAAAAAAAAAAAAAAAAAAAAAACTACATTAGCGCGGTAATAGGTACTACAACGGTAATGGGTACATTTACCTTACACGAAATATCTTGAAACTTTTGGTTCAATGTAATTTATTATTAGTCCCAAAATATGATGAACAGATATTCTTGAAAGACGAAACCTTTTAATAAATTCTTCCTCCTCCAAAGTACACGGTAAAGTTTGGTTTAATTTTACATTGTCTTTGTTTTCTGACTCGACCTTCATCTTCAGAATTAGAATCAATTACCAAATCTGAATATTTTCAATCTTTATTAAACTCTTTTTTAATTAAAATTCTTCAAAAAATTACAAATTCTTATTATTTATATACAATATTTCTTATTTAAAAATTACAATGTTTTTCTAATCCGTCAGTAAATCATCAATTTACTGAAGAAATTCCTGCAGTAAACTTAACTAACAGTAAAATTGTCGATGAAAGAGATAAAAAAATGGCCCTTAGTATGACAATGTTCAAATTAAATAATTAATTATACTAAGCTATAGTTAGAAATGTATTTTCAATAAATTGAGATAAATTTTAATATTTTTTTGTGAATATAATTTGTTTTTGTTTAAATTGAATGAATATTAAAAATTTAGGGTAATAACCGATTTATGTAGGTACTAGTAGCATTTAAAAAAATTATATACTAACTTCAATTTTTAATTAATTATGAGTTTAAAATATTCTAGAAACTTATCGTCTATGACACATATATATATATAGATATATATATATATATATATATATATTTTTGTTTTAGAGTACATATATATTTAATTAATAATTTTAATATTTTCAAGTTAGTATAAATATTTACTAACGAATTACGAGTGTGCATGCTCAAAACAATTTATTTTCTTTTATGTTGATAAGATGTCGTTATTGTGATTGTTAATACTTTTGTATACTAACTTGTATTTTTAATTACATAGCGATAGCGTATTATCAGTTTATTTTCCTCAAAATGCAATTGTTTCAAGATAAGTGTAGTATACGTAGTTAAGTATATGGTACGAGAAAATTCTATATTAGAAATTTAATCTAAATATTTTTATGAACTGTAAAGGTTTCAATTTTCTTAGAATTTTTAATGAACGTTCTTATACCAAGTTATACTAAATTCAGATAACTAGAAAAATTTGATAAGTATGAAAATATTTGAAATCTTTTGAGTGAGAATATACAATATTTAAAAAAAATTGAGATAAAAATTTTTATTGTTTTTTTTTTGTTTTAAACTCATCGTTAGTTGGGTAGACTTATCTTGAGAATAAATTTGTGTATGTTTTTTTTTGTTTTAATCCTGATTATACTGAAACTATTTTTTTTATATTTATGAAGACATTTTTGATTATTGATTTGATACAAGTTAAGGATAAAAAATATTTTATGGAACATTTTTTCATAAATTTTTGTTTTTCACAAGATACTGTATGTCCTTTTAAGAGTAAAACAGAGTATAGGTTGTTTTTGATAATCAGATTTGTTTTTAGTGATATATTTAGATTTATGGAATAAAAGTCGAGTTTTCTTTCACTAATCATTTGTATTTATTTTGCAAATATCGATATTTCGGAAGCAACTTACTTCCTTCATCAGTGCTTAGAGAGTATAGGTTGTCTATTTTAAAGGCAGTGAAATTTAACTTGAAATAAAACACAATACAGTAATCTCCGGATTAACGAAGGCTCATTGTACGAAATTTTGAAGTTACGAACATCATTCGTAATTGAAGGTAAAGCTTGATGGTAAAGCTTGATGTTTTACGACAGCTCGAAGCAAGTGAGAAAAATAATGAAATAGGAAAAGCTTTAGGTCCCGCTACTTCAACTGTTTGTACAATCAAGAACAATCAAGATAAAATAAGAAGAAGTAGAATCTATTTCAGGTGCTAGTTGTAATTCAGATGAACTATCATCTACTGGCTGAGACGAGAGCTCATACGACACATCAGATTAAATATAACATTTATAATTAATATCTTTTTTTAATAAATAATGTCATTTTTCTTTTATTTTCTAATCACACTGTTTTAAATGTTGCTAAAAATAGGGTTTCGTATAACGAACATTTTGGGTACGTATCTATGTATTTTTAATACAAACTTCTACTAATATGGATCTCGTTTTGCAAATATTTTCAATCTCTGGGACGTATCTATTTATTTTCAATAGAATGCCATTCTAATATTAGGCTCGCTTTACGAAATTTCGATATACGTACACGTTCACAGAACGTATTCTGTTCTTAAATCGGGGGATTACTGTATAAACATTTTTCTCTAATTCAATATCCATTGAATTGTTTTTTTTGGCAGATAATTTTATGGAATTAATGTTTGAATATGATTTCGGCCACCGTGTACATGGCGTAATCTGAATGTTCAATTTTCAAACATTCGTCGCAGTAAATTAAAGACTTTGGCAATAATACACCGAATATTGGCTTCCAAGTACATAATTATTTTCTTATTTATCGGCACAGACATGTGATTGTATACATATGCCCAGAGAAAACAAATCTAATAATTCGCACGAGCGAGGTGACCAGTTAACATGTCCATTTCGTGAAATTAATCGTTCGTCAAATGTTTCTTTCAGTAAATATATTGTATTGGGCGCTGTGTGACATGTGGGGCGGTCGTGCTTAAATCACACATGTAAATAATTATGTGTCTGTATCGCTAAACATTGACTGTAACATTCTGACACATGTAACGGTGACTGTAACTTTCTGGTACTGCAAGTTCATACTACAATATCTACAATGTGTTTCGAGCATTTATTTATCAAATTACTGGCTTATCAACTCATCAAATGTGGAAAACTACTACTATTGCCAGGAACAAAGCCTTTTTAAATAGAATAGCTTTATTTTATTTAACTGGTTACCAGATTATACTCTCAATTATTTATTTTATCCCAATGACAAAGAGTACTGGATCAGGTCGAAAAACCCATAAAGCATTTTTTTTACTTCATCGGGAATTGAACCTGGGACCTTTCAGTGGAAAGGCAAGCGCTCTACCTACTGCGTCACCAAGCGTGTACTTATTATTTTTGAGGACATATAGATCAATGATTCGTAACCCATAGAGCGCAGCGGTGTTTTTCTGGATGTAACGAGATAACTTTAATGACTTGTAGATTATTATCGCTCTAAATTTGGTAATTCTGTTTTTTGATATACTTAACCGTTTATGCAAAATCGTGTTTCATCACTGAAAAAAATTTTCATATGAATTGTAGATAAGTAAATAGCAATGATTTGTAGATAAGTAAATAGCCACCCTCGGTGGCGCAGTGGTTATGTAACAGGATCCATGACCGAGGGTACCCCGGTTCGAACCTGGTTGGTGGCGATTTGTAAAAAAAATCCATCATTAAATTTGTTAATTGAAAATTCGAGATTAATCGAATGAAAATCATTAATTGAGATCGAACCGGTAATAAGGTAGCGCCACGTTGTTTCTAGGCAGCGGTAGATGGTTACTCCATCTCCTAGGACCGGTTACTGTAGGCCAATCACCTGCATAATCGGTAAATCAATGGATTCGAAATAATAGAAGAAGAAGCCTCGGATACACGAATGACCACTTGATAACGACCTTTGGCACTCAAAAAAGGACCCGAATTGCACAATGGAATGTAAGAACACTTAGAGAAGCTTCAAGACTCTCGCAATTGGAAGCTCAAATGGCTACTTACGACATAGATATCCTAGGTATAAGTGAAATGCGATGGAACAACACCGGAGAAATCAACACGGAGAATGGAAACAGGGTAATTTACAGTGGAAGGGAAACAGGGGGTGAAAGTGGAGTCGGAATACTAATATCAAAGAAATTGAGACAAACATTGGTTTCTTGGAAGGCAGTCTCGGATAGAATTGTTATAGGGCGATTTCGAAATATGACAAGACATGTAACAATAATTCAATGCTATGCACCAACAGATGTCGCTGAACACCATATTAAGGATGACTTCTACGAACAAATAGAAACAACGCTAGCACTCATAAATAGGTGAGATATCATAATATTAATGGGTGACTGGAATGCGAAAATAGGATCTAACAACAATGGACTTGAGGAGATAATGGGCAAACACGGGTTAGGAAGAGAAAGAAACAACAACGGGGAAAGATTGATAGAGTTGTGTCAGACTTTCGACCTAGCAATCGGAGGGAGTCTATTTCCACACAAAGATATCCCCAAATATACATGGACAACACCAAACGGGATCTCAAGAAATCAGATAGATCACATATGCATCAGCAAGAAGTGGAAACAATCAATGTTAGATGTGAGAAATAGAAGGGGAGCAGATATACACAGCGATCATGAATTACTAACTGGGGACTTCAGAATGAAACTAAGCCAACAAGGAAGAGGCAGAAGAAATAGAAAGAAGAAAATAAATATAAACTACTTAAAAAATCCGCAAGTAAGAGCTGACATAGTTACGGCGTTACGAGAAAATATTAGAAATAATAGAGAATACACTTGGGAAGAGATTCTGGAAATTTACAACCAAACAAGCGAACAAAATCTTGGAATTTCACAACCACAAAGAAAAATCTGGATAACCGATAACACATGGGCCTTGATTTAAAGAAGAGGTGAAATGAAGAAAATGATAAACAACAGGATGGCATCAAGAAGAGAATATGAAGAAATAGCGAAAACAGTAAAAAGAGCAGCAAGAAGAGATAAAAGGAAATTTCTACAAAATTTAGCCGGAGAAGCAGAAAAAGCAGCACAGCAACACAACCTGAGAGAATTGCATCGCATAATCAAGAACTTAACAAACCAGTCGGAACAACAAAACAAACCAATTAAAGATAAAAATGATGCGCTCATCACAAACTTAGAGGATCAATTAAAGAGATGGAGAGAACATTTCCAAGAACTAAGCAACGAAGAAAGTACAAATAATGAAGCAGACATAAGAAACAGAGACAATGCAAATATCTACCCAACTGAGGGACTGCCAATATCTACTCAAGCTCCAAATATAGAAGAAATCAAAGCTACAATCAATATCCTGAAGCACAACAAAGCAACAGGTGAAGATGGAATTCCAGCAGAAATAGCCAAACTGGACCCTGACTTATTCGCAAAAACAATTGAACCCCACATCAGGAAAGCATGGATAGAGGAGAATATACCACCATCATGGAAGAAAGGAATGATTGTCAAGATACCTAAGAAAGGAGACTTGGCAAATTGCAGCAACTGGAGAGGAATCACGGTTCTAAATACTATTCATAAGATAATAGCAATTATTATAAAGAAAATATTAGAAGAAGTACTAGAACCAATACTACGGAAAGAGCAGGCAGGTTTCAGACCAAACCGAAGCTGTGTAGACCAGGCAAATACTTTACGGGTCATAGTTGAACAATCAGTAGAATGGAATGCCCAACTATATCTACTATTCTTAGATTTTAAGAAAGCATTCGACACAGTCAAGAGATGCGCAATATGGAGAACACTTACAAAGAAGGCAGTTCCTGAAAAAATCATCAACATCATCAAAGCGATGTATGAAGATGCAGAGACAACAGTTCAACACAGAGGTAAGATCAGTGATCCATTCTACACCAATATAGGAGTTAAACAAGGATGTCCACTATCTCCACTTCTCTTCAACACAATACTAGACGACATTCTAAGAGAAGTTTGCACTGGAATAAACGGAATAGAATGGGATCTCTTCGGAAACTTAGAAGACTTAGATTACGCAGATGATGTATGCCTCATATCAAAAAATCAAAGGGACCTACAGAACAAAGTCAACAGATTACAGGAAGAAGCAAAGAAATCGGGACTGGAATTAAATATCGAGAAAACCAAAGCAATGAGGACAAACAGTAGTTATAAAGAGCCAATAACAGTGAGTGGACAACAGATAGAATACGTAGAAGAATTCAACTACCTGGGGAGCATTATAACATCAAGAGGAGGTGCAACAGAAGATGTTAACAGCCGTATAAATAAGGCAAGAAGAACATTTGGGAGCCTAATGAAGATATGGCGGAGCAACCAAATATCGAGAACAACAAAGCTAACAATATTCAGAGCATGTGTTAAGTCAACATTAATATATGGCAGCGAAACATGGCTCACTTCGGTCAGAATCAAACAGAAGCTACAAGTATTCATCAATAAGTGCTTGAGAATTATATGCAGAATATTCTGGCCGGCAAGAATTAGCAACGAGGATTCATGGATGATAACTGGAGAAGAACCTATCAACAGACAGATAAATAGGAAAAAATGGAAATGGATAGGTCATACACTAAGGAAATCAGAAAGTGATATAGCAAGAAGAGCTCTAGAGTGGAATCCACAAGGACAAAGGAGACCCGGCAGACCATACAACACATGGAGACGCACAATCGATCAAGAATTAACAGTCAACAATTATACCTGGGACGATATTAAGGAAGTAGTACTCAACAGAGAGGAATGGAGGTTCACTATCGAAGCCCTATGCTACCACGCGGAGTAATAGGAGAAAAAAAAAAAAAAAAAATAGCAATGATTTCTTCAGTACATTCATCAAAATCTATGGCACAAACGATGATTGTGTAGATTTGATTCCTGTACAAGTTAAATTTTTTAAGCACGTAAGCCAAGTTCTTCTTGTCATAACCACATGAATAAGCACCTGTGTAGACTAGTACTAAGTGACGGCCCAATCTGTAGACGCTGTCTGGAAGAGGAAGAAACCTCCACACACGTTGTAGAAGAGTGCCTAGCTCTTTCAAGGCTGAGACTCAGGTTGTTGGAAATGCACTACATAACCTCAGAAAGCTTCTGCAGGATAGAACCCTCAAACCTATTGGCCTTTATCAAAAAAGTCGACTAAGTATAGGGTGGAGGACGGCATAAAGGGCTAAAAGCCGACCCTTACATATTAAGGTCACCTCCGTGAAAGAGAAAATAAAAACGAAGTTCTTTAAAGCCAAAACCAAAATTTTCTATAAAGTGAATTGTTGAGTACGATGATGATTTGACACAGTAACACTATGCTGCACACCATCAATCGCTTGTTGTGTGCGTTGGGCACTGTACGATATGTTACGGGATACTTACTAGATTCAAATTCGAAAGAATATGTTATATAAGTATATGCTAGCATTTGAGACATATTAGTTGTTTTTTAATCGTTAGAATATTGTACCAATCGTAAAGAATCAGTTAGAGGTGTTAGCCTGTATAGATTTTTTCATTTGTTTTATTTTTTAGATTTAAATTTTATTATTGTCATTAATTGTCTTATTTTGTAAGATTTATAGTTTTTAATATTTTGTTTTATTCCTATTCTCAATACTATTAGACCGTACGTTTTAGACTGCTATGAAATAAGTTCAAATATATAATACTTATAAGATATGTTGATGTTGTTGGGTATGGGATTAGCTATTTTAAATACTCCAACGGGCTTACTTAATTGTTTAGAAATTGCACTCACTCGTTTGAACGTCAAACAAAAATATTTATAGAATAATATTTTGTGTATTGGTTTGTTATTATATTTTATGTACATGTTTTCTTTATGTTACTTTTTTCATAAAATGTAATTAGCTGGTTTTGGTCACATTTATTGTTAATCTAAATATGTTATTGTCGTCAATGCTAGTTTTATTCTTCATAGATTTAGGCTCGTGGTTATAGTATACAATCTATTATATATACAAGGTTATTTTCATATATAAATATTTTACTCATTGTATTCACGTTTGGAAGTTCATTTATATAGCATAAGAATAGATTTGGTCTTGCGGAAACCATATTGATTGCTCACTACTGATAATTTCATTTTCATTAAGATATTTATTCAACTGAGAATTTTGATAATTATTGATGATTTGGAGATTGACGAAACTTTTTTATTTTTTTTTTGTTTATTGGCAGTAACATAGGTAGAATTACATTTTCATGCGTTAAGAACGGTACTGCAAATTTCACAACATATTTTACTATACAATGCAATCGCATGTTGTTTTTCATCAAATTTCTAACATTTTATTAACTCGTAAATGTAGAAAACTACTACCTACTATTGTTAGGGACTAAATAAATAAATAATAAAATAGCCTCATTCTGTATCTCACTTAGTCTCACTTTCACGTAAAATTCTTCACTAAGCCTTGGAAATATTTTATATTCTGTTTCTGTATCACGAAATAGTTTAGGTGAGAGTGAGTGGAAGTGTGAGTGGAAATTCATGTTAAAAAAGGTTTGCTCAAATATGCAAATGAATACCGAATAGATTAGTATTGAAAGAGAATCAATGAGTGTGTATTTAACAATCATTGACTCTACTCTAACAGTCAATGGATGCGTATTCAATGTTGTATATTAACAGATGTATCTTCAATGAAGTATTTAAAATTAATAATAATTACTAATACAGATAATAAAATTAATTTTAATTAAGTAAGCTAACAACACTCTCTATTTTTTTTTTTATTATATGGTCATTTCCATTGTTTTGATTATTTTATCTTTTTACACTGTTTGCAATTTCTGTGCTTTAACAAGTCATAAGTCTTTAATAATCTATTTTTGGTATTTATCATGGTGATCTGGAATGTACGAATTTTGTTCCTCCATCTCAATACGTTGACTAAATAATGTCCAATTTTAATTTTTTTTTCTGGTAGAAGAGACCCCTGAGTTTCATATTGAAATTTTTTTTACAATATAATATGTTCCGAATTATATAAAACAGATTATTGAATGAATTGAGTTTTAACAATGTCTTATGTTCCATATTGTAGTTCAAAAATATTTTGCAATATCCTACGTTCTGAATATAGATTTAATTGTATAAAATTGATTTTTAAAACGCAGGAAACAATAAATTATGCAGTTATTAAAATTTTTGGATGGTTTTCGTAAATTTTTGGAATTGATTTTTTAATGCGATAGGTCCACTTGCAAAGCCTCAGTCCTTTTCTTAATTTTAATTTTTAGCTATTTTTTGTTCTATTATCGTGAAATATTTTTATTTGTGATATGCAGTGCGATGCAATTTTGAGCTTATTATATATTTGATAAAATTCAGCTGAAGGTTTGTGCTTACAGAAGACAATTATGATATTCATTGTAACTCACAATAATTATTCTAGACTCAGTAATAATCATATCAGTTTATACAAAATTGTGTTATTTTTGTTGTTAAAAAATATTTTTTACAGTTTTAATTTAACTGTTTTTGTGCAATTAAATTTAAAAAAAAAATGTGTGACTAATGTAATATTTCACTTTAATTAAAATATTATTCTTGTTTTTCATAATATGTAGATATTTTTACTTAAAATATACACCAAGAATTTTTTCAAAAAAAAAAAATATATATTTTTTTAAAAATTATTTTACTGCCATTTACAAAAAAGTTTTTTTTGTTTATTCAGATTTTTTCCTGTACAATGTTTTGGTGTTAATTGAATAATGATAATAATAATAATAAAAAAAAAAAATATATATATATATATATATATATATATATATATATATATATATATATATACACGAGTATTTATATGTATATTTTTTCATCACTCATTGAATGTGTGCTTAGATTTGAGATGGGTTATTTTACAGCGTAAATTTAAATATTTTTAATAGTATGCAAATTTTTTTAATTATCACTTAGTATATTATAAAATATGATGCCAATGCATTAATTTAATACATAAAATGTCAATTTTAAATAATTTATTGAAATTCTGAATAATTTTATAACAAATGTTGAACAATTGCATAATCGAACATGCGTCTGACAACAATAATACGTTCTAACACAAAAAAAAAAATAAAAAAAAAACAGATATTAGGTATCAGGTAATTTAATTAAATTAAAACTAATATCGATCAGCGAATTCGATATTTTTCGAAAATAGTAATAATCAATTATAGCTTAGGTAATAAATTTTATTTAGTACTGTATCAAATAATTTCACTAATTAAATAACTATGCCAAACTGAAAAATAAATTATTCTTTACAATTAGTCTATACAAGCCGGTTTAGAGCATATTCTTCATCTAAAGATCTGTTTAATATCTTATAAAGCTAACATACGACCTAAAATGGAGTATAATTCGCATCTATGGACGGGTGCTTAAAACCAAATAACTTGAAAGAGCATAATGCCTCGTATAAGGTGTATATTGTTTGGTGTTTGAGTATAATCTGGTAACAAATTAAATAAAATGAAATTATTCTATTTAAGAAGGCTTAGGTCCTGACAATAGGAGTAGTTTTCCGCATTTAATGAGTTGATAAGCCAGTAATATGATAAATGCTCGAAATATTGTAGATATTGTAGTATAAACTTGCAGTACCGAACTTAATTAAGCTTGAAAAGGTTATTCTACCTAAGTTACTGTCAAGAGCATAAAAAAAAATATAATTAATATTATTTTACAATTGACGTAAACAAATTTTCTTGACTAAAGTATAAAAAGTGCCATTCGCCTGATAGATGATATAAATATCTCATAAAGTCTTCCTCCACTTGGTCATCTCCTTGTATTATTGGAACACTTACTATCTATTTGAAAGAAATCTTGTAAGAGTATTTCAACTGGAATGGATGGAATTTGAATTTTAACTGACACAGTGCTACTCTAATCTCAATTCAAAATTCATTGATGAAAATTATTTTCTTAGATCCATCTTCTTTTCACGCCAAAAAAATAAAGTAATGAATAAAATAAATTTAAATCTAACATGAAATAAAAATTAGTTAAAAAAAAGTAAGCAATTCTTGATGTTAGATGAGGAGTAGTTAGTTATTTTTTATTTTAAATTCGCTCTAAATAAGGCAATACAATGATTTATTAATAATTTGTTTTTTTTGGTTCGTATGTCATTTGCAAAAAAAACTGTTTCATAATGGTAAAGTTAATTTAAATCAATAGAAAAAATATTCTTAATTTAACAAGGTCATGTGTTGATGTATCAAAAGTGGTTGTAGTCAGTATTACGTACTATAGTAATATAGCAAAAAATACTAGAATGGAAACTATATAAAAACTCCCTAAAAGCGTAGAAAACTGCGAAGGCCAAAAACAGTTCATGGATAGTCATTTGAAGAAATATTCGAAGCATCAAGACTGCGTAAAATAATATCCACAATTCGGTTATTCCCAGCTATACATTTTAAATGCATATGGTTCATGGATCGTTTCAAGTCTAGAATCATTGAATACATTTCGTATTTCGTCATTACAAGTCTAGAATCATTGATAACAAACGCCAATCTGCAATGGGCTATAAATAGTTTCAAAACATTTAAATCACCAGGACCGGATGGTATCTATCTAGCTGAATTGCAGTAATACTTTAGTTTTACTACTTTTCCCTGGATCAAAACAATTTTTAAGAATTGTCTAGATCTAAGCCACATTGCAAAGTGATGGTCTGGAGATGAGAGTAGTATTCAATCTGAAAGCGGAAAAAAGCTCCCACTACGCCTATTCTAAATCCACTTTCAGACTAATTAGCCTGTCTTCCTTTCTACTAAAGACTATTTAAAGACTGGTTGATATCTAAGTACAAATTATTTATTTTTATTATTACTTATTATTCATTTATTTATATATATATGTAATATGGATAATAATCCACTCTTGACATCATCCTTACAACAAGGGAAAGTCGGTGGATACCGCCCTGAACTCTCTAAAAGGAATACATACACAGTTGTCAGGCACCTGCACTAATGTATGGTGTCGTAGTGTGGTGAACAGTACTAACATTGGTACAAACCTCAATCTTCTAGCAAAAAAGACTAACTTCAAAACGAATACCAAGAAAACGTTGGAGATAGAAAGAATATGTGTAAAGATATATAGTGTGTCAAATGAATATGTTGGTGAAGAAAATTGGAGATTTCATTTATTTTTTTATTCGGGCTCTAAAATCGGATATAAATTACGGATTGAACTAAATTATTTAAATCAAAGATTAGCCATTCTTTAAAATTAATATTTTCAATTGCATTCACTTTTGACCTGTACACCTTGACATTGTAAATATCTCAACACAAAGTTGAATACAACTTCTGCATGATCTAAAATGTCAGTAAAAGCTCACAAAAGCTTGAGACATTTGCGTTTTTTTTCGCTGAGCAAACTACTCAAACTTGCACAAAATCAAGTTTTGTATTTGCGGAGCTCTGAGTAGTTAAATTTGTATTAAAATTCAACTTCACCACTACAGACTTTAAAATATACAAGATTTTATTAATTTGATGTCAAAAATTGAGTAAAATAAAAAATTTATAGATGGCCATTCAGTTTTTTCAAATTACAATAAATATTTTAAATAATTATATTTTTATACATATCAGGTTATTAGCTACATTTCTTGCCAAACAAAAATGTTGTTTAAACTGATTATTTGAGTACTTCTCAATAACTTCTATATAATTTTAAATTTTTTGTATTTTGTTACATCGTTCTTCGATTGATGAATGAGACGAAGATGCTGAGGAAGATGAAGAAGAATTTAGTAGTAAACATTCATCAAAGCTGCTTTCATCTGATAAATTCCGTATAAATATCTCAGAAATAAATTAACTCTATATTTATTAATTTCATCATCGTACCCTTCCATAATTATATTATATAATATTTTTTTCGTTTAACAACAGAATAAAATTTTGTAAATTTTTTTTAATTACCGCTCAGTTTATTTTTATTACTTTTAATTAAATTTTGATTTTCTGAACAAAACGAATTTCACACATAAAAAATTAAACGTCAAACCAGTATAAATTCTGAGGTTAATTTTTGCTCAAAATCTAACCTTTTTCGTTTTATTTACAAGCTGCTCAAAAGCGCTTCTGAGTAGTTTGCTCAGCAAAAAAAACGCAACTATTGTCTCATGAATTTTTGTATGTGGGTCATCACTCTTCGTTCTGAGACACTCAAATGTATTGCAATACAATATTTCACAAAGCTCTCATTACACAATGCTGCCAACTTATTTTTATGTATGGAATTCAAGTTGTTTTTTAAGACATCTTACGAAATCACCGATACTCACAAATCTATCATTACCAACTAGGTAAATTTAATTATACATATTGAAAATTAATTGGGACTTCACGAAAGCTAAAAAAATAATTTAAATAGTTATTTACTTTTCTTCTAAAACTCTCTAAATATGATTTTTAACTATCATTCTAATAATTTCAATTAGTTATATTTGAAAATTTTATTATTCAAAAATATTTTTGAAAAAGTTCTTTGAACTTAAAAAAGTATTTAAAATTAACAAAATAAAATTCAAATGTAAAATGTGTCGTGAATTTAAACTTGTTTTTATTACATAGTTATGTAGACAGGTATATATATATATATATATATATATATATATATATATTTGAATATCTATCACGTAGAAAAGTTAAACGTAAACAAAAAAAAATATATATTTAGTAGTATACCAGGTTATAATAATGTTAATTGAGGTTCAATTTCACGGCATGCTAAAAAAAAAACAAAAAAAACAACACAACCACAAACAATAAAAATATAGTTTACGACTAATCACGCATATTTTTATGACGTGTGAGTGTTGGTTTGCGCAAAAAAGAAATTTCAAAATTTATTATAAATTGCGGTTATTATTTAATGTACTTATTTATGTATATTTAGAGTACGTCTGGATTCATTCAGTATAGATTTTGTGTATAGAAATAGTGTTTGAAGAAAACATTAAAATCAAATTGTACAATTGAATGAAATTATTATTTGTTGATCTGAATGATTTAATCTTATGATAGTTTAGGTAGGCTGTAGAATTTTTTTTTTTTTTTAACCTTTATTTATTTTGTTTATTCTGTAAATTAATTAGTGAGATATATAATGGACAATACATAACTCGGAAACTGTGCTTCAATTTCGGTAATCATCATTTTTACAAGGTAATTGATTGGTCGTCTACTACATGTATTTTACTCAGCATCGCTTGCACCACCTATCGTCTTAGTGAAAGAGATTAATTTTATAAATAATAATAATAATAATAATAATTCTTTATTTCATTAACAACTTAAGCTAACTTACATACTAAATTTACAAAATTATATAACAAATTAATTCAGATTTCTTAGCCTAGTATTTTAATGAAATAGCTAGGTTCAATCTGTTATCCAAACGATAACTGGCGATTGAACCCTAATATTCGATAACGCCTAATATAATTACGCCTATAAATTTTAAAGTAAATATACTGGATGTGCCAGAGCATGCGTATCACCTTTTTAAGAGGAAGCAGTCGTTATTTTAGAATTAAAAATAAATGTATTTATTAAATCGAGGGTGCTCTATCTTGGTGATATTTTCAACTTCCGGAAAAAGCTGAAAATTCCTAGGCCAACATACCGGAGAGTCAAGAAAACGAGAGCGCGCTCAAGAAAACTAAAAAAAAATTCTAAATTTTTCTAAGTACAGAATAATAACTGATCACTACTTTGTACATAGAATCAGACTTGCTGATAACAATTTGTGCAGAATGTGTGAAATAGAGGAATAATTTATTCAACATTTAAGTACTCTGTGAATGCAAGGTTATTTTTCGTGATAGACTTCGCTACAATGTTTCCCAAACAATACGAGCTACCCTGTATAGCTCAGATTCCTGCTGAAAGCTAA
This sequence comes from Argyra leucocephala, assembly GCA_963942445.1. Taxonomy (NCBI): domain Eukaryota; kingdom Metazoa; phylum Arthropoda; class Insecta; order Diptera; family Dolichopodidae; genus Argyra; species Argyra leucocephala. The sequence continues at coordinate 46,613,985 of OZ012679.1, read as the reverse complement.
ACTCTTTATAAGTTTTTGCGCCTGGACAAGTACATTTTGTCATTGATCTTAAATAAATGATAAAAAGTAATTGAGAGTATAATCTGGTAACAGCTTAAATAAAATGGGAAGCTATTCTGAAGCAGTACCAGACGAGATACGAAAACGAAAAAGACTATGAATTAAATACATATTGTGAAATAGGACCCTCAGGGAACCCATCGTGTATAGCAAGTAAAAAAAACGTAGAAAACAACAATCTCAGTGGATTACAAACAAAAATGGGTGCTAACAAAATACCTTAGATCGTACAAGTTAGAAGCATTATAAACTTTTGGCCTATCTTCCAACAGATGATACAAGATCTAAAATAAGTCGATTGCCATTTTGGGTACCAATGTGTTAATACATAAAGGCATTTAAAATGCTTATAAATTCCCAATAAATCGTTTGAATTGAATGCTCAGCTCGGTAATAATTTCAAACAGTCTAATTTAAAATTAAGTGATTTTAAATTTATCAAACAAGCTTTCAATAAGTTGATCACAAAAGCTTCAACTGTGATTTATTGAAAAATCTATACGTTTTTTTATACATATACTTTTATTTATTGTTATTATTTTTTAATTTTTAATTATTTTCTATAAAACAAAATACAAAACAAAAAAAAGAAAATTTCAAAACATGCTCTTTACGAGTATATTAAAAATATTGTGTAAAGTGGAAGTAATCATCAAAGTTCAAAAGTCCAAAATTCCATCAACTGAGTTTTGTATATTTTCATTTTTCTTTTGTTTTGTTTGTGGTTTTATGTATAAAAATAATTTGTTAAATTATGCTTCAAAATAAAACTAAGTAACGCGGTTAAACAGATTCACAAAAAGTTCAAGTTTATGCCATAAAAGCGAAGCACACAAAAAAAAAAAAAAAAACACAAAAACAAAATAATAGTAAAAATTTTATGTTGTTTTTAGGTCTATGCAGGCCAAATAGATCATTTACTATATAGATACATTACGTACGTACGTAATACAATAAGTTGGCATTTAATTATGGTAATTTGAAGAGTTGGAGTTCTGATGTATTGCCTGTTGATCATGCAGTTAATTAAATTAAAAAGGTTACAAGTAATTAACTTTAAAGGGCTTGTAAAAATGCAACATCTTGTATGGTGAATTTTATATAATATAAATAAAAATTTCCGGTGTATTATTTAAATTTTTATTTTAGAACTGTTGTTAATTGATTTATATGTAGGCAATGGTTCCGAAAAGCTTCAATTCTAATTTTTACTAATTTGTGTTTTTGTAAAGGCTTTACCGTAGGCCGTATCTACGATCTACCTACCGAGTTATATGATGAGTTATGTATAAACTAATTTAAATGTGGAAAGCTAGTTTTAGATTAACTTCGCTTTCGTAATAGCATAGGTTCATTTTATTAACGAAATTTAAAATAAATAAAATATTGAATTTTACATTTAACTTCTGGGAATTCCGGAAACGTATCGGATTAAAATATTGTTTTTGAATGTATACAGTGAATCTTATAATTATTTAAACAACTCATATTACACAGACAAATATTAAAATGTTGAATGAAATCAATGTAACTATTTTTATGTAAGTATTTAACTTAAATCTATTTCTAAATTCTTTAATTAAATTCTAGTCGATATGAAACAAAAACAACAAAATAAAAATATCATAGCTATTTAGACCAGGCCTGGCCAACCCGAACTGAATAATGAGCCAAGATAAAAAAATCTATGCTAATCTAAATAAATTTTCACAGCGAATTTTTTTATATTTGAAATAAATTTTGAATGAATTTTGCATAACACTGTACTTTATCATCTGTTTCAGGAGAGATGGTTTTTAATTCAGGATGGAATTAGGGATCAATTGGTTCCATTTGCAAAGCAGATGGTTCTGTGCTGGGTGATGGGACTAACATTGAATGGGGATTGAAATATTTCAAAAGGTTTATCATATGAAGCAATTTCATTGACTCTTGAATCGAAAGCTTTTTCAAATTTCTTCAAACAATCAGCATATTTAACAAAATCCTTTTACCAATAAAATAATATTATTTAATTCCGAAAAATGAGATGCATCGCCATTTCTTAATTGATTTTCCTACAAATGTAGTTTGAGCATTAAATATTTTATTTTCAATGATTTAATTGCTGAAGGTTGTAGGAACTAGCTTTGGTTCACCTTGAAGTCTTATATTTAAAGTACTAAAATGACCAATCACGTCTACAAGAAAACATAAATCTAGCAACGAATTATCGTCTAACAATTCTTCAAAAGATTTGTTTTGTAACCATAAAAACATTAATTTCTTCTTTCAGATATAAAAATCTTGTTAAATATCTGCCTCAACTTAGCCAACGAACACTAGAAAAATAAATAATGTCTCCGTAGCGTGAATTTATTTCTTCCAAATATTCTTGAAATTGACGATGGAATAGTCCACGACTACGAATAAAATTAGTAGTTCTAACCACGACATCCATTGATCCATTTTTAATGTTTGACTACATAAGTTTTCTTGAGCCTGTTCAATATCTATTCCAGCTTCAATATTTTTAATTTTCTGATTCCACCAGTAATTTGTTCAAAACATTATTTAACGATGTATTGATTTTTTAAATTTATTAAATTTTTTAAACTTTTTAAATCTAAAAAAAAAAAATCAATACATGCTCCACTTAGAAATGCTGTTTTTGATTTTGCATTTTTTAGAAGGAAACAAAAATGAATACGTATCATGTTTTATTCATACTAACAATATAGATCTAAATTTAAAGCTTTTTTTATATTTGGAATATTTTACAAATATTAATAAATTATTTTGTGAGTCACAAATTATCTCCCAATGAGCCGCAGGTTGGCTAGCCATTTAGGCAATTGATTTTTGTGTCATAATTATATAGACAAGTTTAATACGGGTTTACAAATTTTACAAATCTGAAAAACTTAATTTAGTTATACTGTATAGGTACATCCGGTAAATAATAATTTATTTACTCAATTACATAGTACTTTGTGTTGCTTTCTTTTGTAGAAATAACTGCTAGAAGACGTTTTGGTACAGACTTTACTAAATTTTTACAGCATAACAGACGTAATTGTTTCCAAAGTAGTTAATGCGTCTTGTCACGTTCTTCTTTAGCTTTTCCAATTTTTTGAGGAATTTTTAAATTTATAACACAAGTTTTCATTTGTATTTAAGTCTGAGCTCTGTGGCGACAATTATATATTATGAATGATGAAACTGTAATATTATCCTGGATTTATTAATTGATAAGTTAAATATCTTGTTGAAGAATAAAATCATTGTTAATCAACTCAAAGTCCACAGTTATTACAACTTAATATCAAACTCAATATGCCTACACCAACGACGAAGGGTCCATGGAACCAACGGAACCATTGGTTCCCTTTGATTTTATGATTAACATTATTTCTTTTTACATTTTCATTACTGAATTCATAAACGATTTTTTTTTTTTGTTACAAAATAATTCTTCTACAGTTCATTACAAAATTTCACTTCACATTTTATAAAAATAAATTTCAGAATTTTTTCATTTCAACTCATTCTCTTATTATGGGAAATAAAATTTATTTTAAATAAAATAAATTTAAATTGTCATAGTAGCCCACTGAATAAAACCATATAAAACTCGCCATACATATCTTATAAAATAATATTGCAAAGGAATCAATTTTAAAATTACTTCACATACATACATTGAAATTCTAGAAAGAAAAAATGTTGTTTGCTACTAGCCTACTACTATTTAATTTTTCAAAAAATATTTAACATAACATTATATAAAATAAAACTCATTAAAAGAAAAAAACTTACATTACAAAATAAAATCGTAACAGTCTAGCACTGTAGGTATACATATATGAAGGGAACCAATTTTAACATCGCTTCCAGTAACCTTACAAATGCTATGAAAAAATTTTATATATCCTTTTTCTTTATAAGATTTTTTTTTAGCATACCATACAAAAATAAACTCAAAGGGAACCAATTTTAAAATCGCTTCCACAGCTAACAGCTTGTATAATATAATAGTGAATAGTAAATTCCACATAAGAAGAAATTTAACATTTTTAGAGGAATAGGCAATGTTAACTCTCAAATTTTATTTTGATTGTGTATGCGTAATTGGATTGTATTTTGCCATATTAATTATTTTATAAGGAAATATTGTATTTGTTTATATATATATATATATATATATATCGACATACCTATATATAATATTAATATTGATTTATAATAATTATAAAGTATTATAAGTGAATGATAATTGATTGATGAGATAATGAGGAGAAATAAACAGAAAAAGATGATACAGAAGAGAACAATAAATGCATGCAAATCAATATGCATACAGAATTGTAAATTAAAAACAAAATACATACATAGATATAGAGTTTTGTATTTACTATTTTTTTGGCTGTAGAAAAAAGATAACTTTTATAATAAAATAATATTAATAATAATATGAATATGAAAACTTATATGTGGCTTATTAGCTATATCTCCTACTCCATGTATATAATTAATCATAAATAAATAAGAGAATAATAGAGAAAAAAGCGGTTAATATGTTATTATTTGTTATTTTTTTTACTCATGAATTTATGAAATCTTACAATAAAAAATGTTTGATATATCCTATTGTATTCGAAAAATCTGTGAATTCGAAAAATTCATTGATCAAAACTGATGATCCAGAACTTTGAAGAAAAATTTCCAAAAGTATTGAGGAATTTGACATTCTAGAATTAGCATCTAGAAAAAGGGAACTTTGTGGTAAAAATTTTCCAAATTACTGTAAAACATTAATAACAGATATTGGCCAAAAACTCATTTCAGAAATTAAGTACCGTTTTGAATAACTCAAAAAAATTAAATTTATTGATTAACTGACATAAGTCGATATAACGATTTCGAAGAAAAATACCCTAGTGATCTTGTAAGCAATTTGCAAGAAAATTCTTAGGAATATTTTGAGATATTCAAATTGGAAACAGAATTAAAAGTGATATTCAGTGATTCAGGTTTTCAAAGTAAGAAAAATGCTGGAGAGATTGTACACTTTTTGAAGAAGTGTGGATTAGACCGGTGTTTAACGAATTTACAAAACTTTGTCAATTGATTCTTACTATTCCTCCAATAACAGCAACATCAGAACGTGTCTTTTCATGCTTAAAACGAGTCAAAAGTTTCATGCGAAATAGAATGGGATCGGAAAGATTAAGTTCTCGTTCTGTTTCAACTGAAAAAGATTTACTGAAATCAATTAAATCATCAGTGAATTTTTATGATAATGTAAAAGGAAAGGAGCATTAATCTTCAATATAAATATTAATTATTGTCTGATAATCTGTGATAGAATTAATTTTTAGTGTATTTCAAACGTAATTTTTTTTTTTTTTTTTTCATTTCATTTTTTAGTAATTAATACTTTTTTAAAGTTTTAAATCTATTTAGGTACCTTCAAATTACATAAAACAAAATTAGTTCAATTTTGTTACAAATTAGTTCAATTTTGTTACAAATTAGTTCAATTTTGTTAAAATTTATAAACAATAATTTACCAAAATAATGCCTAAAATATTTACACTACAAAATTTAAAATAAAATAAGATAAAAATTTATGAATATTCAATAGGCAAAATACAAATTTAATTATTCGTTTCTATACTTTACAAAAGTTATCAAGATTTTTTAGAAAAAATCTTCTGCGTTTCTGACTTCCACTGTTAAGTGATTAAATATTTGAAGACCTTTATAAAATAAATTGTTTTGGGTATTACTTCTACGAAACAATGGTAACCTAACAAATTTGCAATATATCATTTGCATTTCATGAATTTTTTTTTTCCTATCATAATAAGTTTATTTATTAATTCAAAGTTTAAAGAAAAATTGTTTAGTCCATATAGTGACTAGCTATAATAATTAATCTTAAGATATCACGTTGTAGGTGAATTTAGTAATTTAAAAATCTCACAGTCCTATTAAGCTGTGATACGGCCTTTTAGGCTTTTTTCAAAGATTTTCACCTTCAAAGAGAAAAAAAAAAAATTTGTGCTTAATAGTAAACTATTATTTCCAGAAAATTTTTAATTTAATACAATGTAAAGTAGTTAAACCTGCCTAGTTCTCCTTAGTTCATACTTTTCGACTTTTTAATGAATTGATTCCCTAATCTGAATGTTCACGCTTCGTCACTGGCCTACACCACTTAAACTCAATATGCCTACACCAAAATAATAAGAAAATTATCTTTATCTCATTTACATAAAAGAATTTTACAATCATTGGAATGACGATTTAGGATAGTGTAGACACGATGCTTCCTTTGTTCTGGCACTGAAAAGTTAAATTTATTTCCATATGTATGTCATCATCAGTAACTGTGGCCATCATGTATCCATAAGGCTGGTTTTCTGAAACTCTACAAGTTTTTTAATGTACTTTAAAGGTATTTCATAGCTTGCCTGAGTTATTTTTAAACAACATTTAATTTTTTAAAAGTATATTTAATTAAATATTTAATTTTATATCTATCAAAATGGAGATTTGAATCGCTTAATGTCAAATAAGGCTCAACATTATTTATGATTCTATAAATTTTTACAATTTGCGGCAAATTTTTGTTTTCTGAGTACAATTTGCAACTGTTATTGTACCAACGGTAAGTTCAAAACATTTTTTAGTAACTAGTTTTTAGTTTAGTTTTAAAATTCTTTATTCTCAAATTTACAATTAAAGTGCTTACAAATAAAGCTCGATTTTTATATAAATTTTCTTTACAAATAAGAGAATAGTTAGTGACACTTTTTATTAAGAAAATAGTGTTAAGCGCCACTTCAATAAAAATTTACAATTTGAAATTTACAAATTTTTTTATTGTGAGGTAACAATAAAGTATTAAAAATTCAATATACCCAAATAAATAAAAAAAAACAAAAAATTAAAAATAATACATTAATTAGGTAATAAAGAAAACAAAAAAAAATAAGAATAAAAATAAAAAAACAAAATAAGTAAACTAAGATAAAATAGTATGAGTATAAGCATGTGAAACAAAAATCAAATTATTCACAAACAAAATATAAGTTCAATAATTAAAAACTCAAATATTCAACTATTGAAAAATAAATCATAAATTCAATTTAAATAATAAAAACAAGTATTAAAACGAAATGAATGTAATAAAATATTTTAAGTAAAAGCTAATAAAAGACAATTAAATTACAAATCAAAAGAAGGAAAAAAAAAAGTTAATAATTCAAGAACAAATTATAATTCACAATATTATTATACTAAAAACTCTAGAAGAATTTCGATTTCATCATGATTAAAACCCAGAAGCCAAGATTTAGTCAAGTTTAAAAAAACATTTCTATTACGTAAAATTCGGATTGCGTGTGGAAGTTTGTTAAATAATCTACCTGAAACTATGGAGTATGAATTTCGGAAATTTGTTGTGCGGAAATTAGGAATGTTAACTAACAGGCTATTATTAATTCTTAAATTGTGATTACTAGAGATTCTAGAGTTTAAATATCCACTCCGAACAAAAAAATTTTTTAAAGTTTTAAAATAATACAAATGTCTAACAGGTAAGATTTTAAGACTCGAAAATAATTGAAATGTTGGATAGAAGCGATTCTTGTTACAAATATTTCTGATAATACATTTCTGAAGTATAAGTAGAGGGGATATTTTATTATAGTATGATCCTCCCCAGCAAGCAATACCATACTGTAATTTAGAATGAAATATTCCATAATAAATCATTTTTAAAGTGTTAGAAGAACATAGTTGCCTAAGTCGATAAAAGCTACGTAAAGTAGATCGTAAATACTTTTTTAAAAACAATGAATGTTCAGCCCAACTCATATTATTGTCAAAAGTAACACCCAAGTATTTAAAGCTTTTCACTACTTCAATTTTGAAACAATTAACACTACAAAAAGAATCATCACAAAAGGAACGCTGAATAGCAATGGAAGAACAATTTTCATTAATTAATTTAAATTTACTACATTCAGACGCATGGAAAATTAAATCTAAGTCCGGATAATCTTGTTGAGATAAACTAAAAAACATCAATTTGGTTTTATTACTCACAACAAGCCTATGTTCTGAAAACCAACTTCTTAACACATTTAGATCGTGATTAATTTCTGCAACCATATTAAGGGGACTTAGCGAGGTATAACAACAGCCGATATCATCAGCAAAAGCAGTTAGTTTACCTTTAAAATTTCGATTGAAAAGAGAGTTAATATAAATTAAAAAAAGAATCGGTCCTAAAACTGACCCTTGTGGTACACCATGTTTAATAAACTGAGGCTTAGTTTTTTTATCACCAATATTAACCCTTTGCATTCTAAAGTTGAGATAGGATTTAAACCAGTCAAAAATTGCACCTCTAAATCCAATATTATATAGCTTTTTTAAGAGAATTTCGTGACTGACCATATCAAAAGCTTTCTTTATGTCGACAAATAGTCCAGCGCAAAATTTTTTACTATCTAATCCTTTATTAATATTTATGCAAAAATTAAGTAGAGCATCCTCAGTAGATAGCCCTTTTCTGAAACCAAACTGTTCTGAGTTAAAAAACTTGATTTTTTCTAAATAATCCAAAACTCTATTCTTAACTAGTTTTTCAAATATTTTGGAAATTGAGGAAAGTAGAGAAATAGGTCTATAATTACTAACATCCTTAGGGTTACCTTTCTTGAAGAGTGGTATAACAGTTGCAAGTTTTAATGACTCAGGAAAAACTCCAGAATATAAACTCAAATTAAATATATGTGATAAAATATCTATGATATTAAAGGCAACATTTTTTAAAAATACATTCGAAATACCGTCTTCACCACAAGAGTTAGAACTATTCAGGGCATTAATAGCAATCATTAATTCATAGGGCGAAATCGAACTAAAATATAAACTGTTCGTACGATAAACATCATTAACAAGATTAAGATTGTGACAACAAGAACATAATATAGATGGTTGACCTGGAATAGTGTTCTCAGCTATTGAAGTAAAGTAGTTATTGAATAAGTTACCAATTACTGCTTCGTCATTTATTAAGGAACCATTGTTTGACAATGTTAAAGATTTATTATTATCAGGAGACCTATTTATGATACTGTTTACAAGCTTCCATTCATTTTTTAAATTTCCATTGCATTTTCTAAATTCATTTTGAAAATAATTATCACGACATTTAGGAATTTCTTTTTTTAAATTAATACACATTTTAATATAGGATTTTTTAATTCTTGCATTCAGTGGATGTTTATAGCATATCTAAATTTTGCTCTAACCTTCCTAGTACATGGTCTCATATGTTGTTCTAATATTTTTATAAATTTTAAATAATTTTCGTCATACGCAATGGAAGCATTATTTTCTTGATGTACCTCTTCCCAAAATTCAAATCTTAGACTTTCATTTAACTTAACGTAATCTATTTTAACAATAGTTGGTAAGGCAAAGTATTTATTTGCAACATTTTTTACCAAATCCTTTACAAGAATGCCAGTCATGCAATGGTCTGAAATTTGTAAGTCGAAATTGGCACTTTCACAAGAATTAACTGAAATATGAGTAAAACGAGCGAAAACGTGATCTAAACATGTTCCGGAAGTTGGCCTGGTTGGTGCGTTAATAAAAGAAAATAAGCCATATTCATACAACATAGTAAGATAAGAATCCACATCTACATTCACACTTAAAATATCTAAGTTAAAATCACCTAATATAATAAGGTTACCAGATTTTTCTTTAGCTAAAAAATTTGAAAAATCGTCGAGAAACATTTTAACATTAAAACTATGTAACCTATAAATACATAAAAACGTAAATTTGTAGCTGTTAATATAGCAAGTAATTTTTATAATATCAGCAGTTTTAAGATTAAAGCTAAAAGTTTCACAGTAATAATTACTTTTAACAAATACTCCAACTCCACCAGCCGAAAAAGAATCATTTGTAGTAGCATAAAAATTATAACCGGGTATTTTAAAATCATTTTTCTCATAATCATAAATCCAGATTTCAGAAACAAAAATAAAATCTGGAAAATTGACAAAGGCTTCAAGGTTTGAAACAAGTAAATCGAAATTCTGTCTTAAGCTTCTAATATTCTGATGTGCAACAAAAAAAGAATTGGAATCATATTTGAAAATATTATCACAATTCTAACTATTAATATTCATATCTAAATTGAAAATAGAATTATCGTTTGAAAGGTTGTAGTTAAGGTTCATTTAAAAATATTTCTTGTGAAATTTTATTTAGATCATCAAACGACCTTAAAACGATAACTTGATTATTTTCAATTTTTTTTATAAATATTTTACAGTCTCTATACCATAAATATTTATAGTTTTTTTCAATTTTGAGTTTTTTTTAACTTATTTTGATATACTTGTAGATTGCGAACTATATTTTTAATCCACTATATGCTTGTACCATATAATGATAATAAAGTATGGCCCAACTGCAAAACACATTTTTAATTTTACTTCTCGAATCTCGAGATATCTTATTTTTAAATTTAAATAAAATTCCATTTAACGAGATTAGCCTAATTTCTAAGTTGTTGACATGGGCTGGCCAACTCAAATTACTATCTAATATAATTCCTAAAAACTTTATTTCATTAATTTCTTCTATATAATTCTTGCCGATTTAATTTTTTCAACTTGTCTATTTGAAAACTTAAAAATAATTTTTTGTTTTCGTGGAGTTCAGAGCAATTTTCTAGTTTTTTATTTCAATATTTAAAATTTCTATATAAATTACTACCTATTCAGACACCTATTCGGAATTGAGAAAAAGATACAAATTAGGGAAGAATATCAAAAATCTATCTTTGGATCGTAAGAAGTAAGTTGACGTAAGATTTTCCGTATTTCCGATTTCTGCTTAAAATTTTGTTTTATTTTGAAGAAATTTACTGATCTGCTTAGGATATATTCGAAGACATCTTAATTATTTTGCATGTTGTTATTGTCATGGGTGAATGACGTTCACTTTCAATTTTTTCATTTACGTCACTGATAATTGTTTAAAATATCAATTCATGAAAAGAAATTCAATAATCAACAATGTCTATGCCATTTTATTACTTTTAAATAAATTTTATTTATAGATATTAAAAATTTTAGTTGGAAAAGTTTTAAAAACAATTTATAAGAATATGAAATTTCTTAAATGTAATTACTTTACTTACCTGTCAAGAAAACAAAAAAATATTCAAGAATCTTCTCTTTCTTTTTCATTTGATTGCGAATACAAAAAACTTTAATTAATCATTAATTAATCTTTAAACTTTACTTTGAAGCTTTAAAACTTCCTGAATTACACATTCAGAACAAAAAATAATTAACTTAAAAATAAACAAAAATTACAACAGTCAGTACCAGAAATATTTAAACAATAGTAAATAATTTTTTTTTGTAAGAACTAATTATATAGCTGTAAATTAATTAAAAAATTAATTTTTGTAAATAAATTATTAAATCGAATTTAATTTTTTTTTAATTAAAAATAAATTAAATTTTTATATACTTAGTCGTCGAAAATATTTACACAATTGCTTGAATTCCAAATTGAAAAACAGCAGTTATTTGTACATGCCGATTTATATAAAACAGGGTATTTCTGCACTACGATATTATTTTTCGAAATAAACAAAAATTATTGCTTAACTGAAAAGTTTTATATTGTACTGCCTATAACTTGAGGCATATTTACTTAAATACCTAGGAAATAATAAAGTACAAAAAATGTATAATTTTTTGAAACTATAACGAATTGAGCTCATTTTAATTCTAATGGTAAAAGATGATGACGCAAATGTATATGTGCGTCAACCGAAATTTTGTAATTTAATTGAATTTATAAAACTTTCAAATAATGAGCCCAATTCAGCTAAATTAGAATTTTTTAAGGTTTAGCCAAATGGTGTTTAGTACAATTTCACTTGTAAAAAAGTATGTCAATGACTTTAGAGCAAAAGTATTTACCTCAAAAATCGAAAAATTACCGCTTGTCAATTTGACATACCTGTCAAGTCATCAATTTCACATTCCTATTGCATCTACATGAGATGGTTCTATTATACATTGCATATCTACTACATACCACTACTCATGCTCAAATTTTTAGTTATATCGTTTGCGCCGGTGTAAACAATTAACTGTCATCTAACTGCAACTGTAAAAAAATCAACTATTTAAATTTGGAAATGGTAGTCAAATTTGGTTATGTCGTTGGCGCCGTTGAAAAAAATCAAATGGCATCTACAATTATAAAAAAATCAACTGTCATCCCGCTTTCGACTATTCAGCTGACGACAATTGACGATCATCAAGTTTTCGGTTAAGTGAAAAATGTCAATCACATTTGAGCATACAAAGCAACAATAGTTTTTATAATTATAGTTATTTTGTTGATTGTTATTTGTTCTGGGTAGTGAGAAACGAGATTTTTTTGTGATGGATTGTGAAAAAGACAGTAAAAAATTAATAAATTATTATTGTTTATAATTTGAAACATAAAAAAGTAATATAAAATATAAGGAATTTAGTGTACTTTGTTTTTAAGTTTTAAATACTTTTCTTACTGTTTGTAATTTTTATCACATACCGTTATAAAAACTGGTTTTGAAAAATATTAAATAACAAATAAAAATACCCACAATAAATTAAACACAAATCAATCACAATTCATAAATCAAAAATGTATGTTTGCTAATATCGAAGATTCAACGTCAAAAGTCATTATTACAGAAGTATAATTACATTGATGTCACTACAAATTTTGTTGAAAAATAAAGTTGAAAAGTAAAGTTGAAAAATAAGCGGTAAATTTCACTCGTGTCGATGTCAAAAGTATCCATATGTTTATTTGACAGTATAAATTGGTTGCATCAAAACTTAATTTTAAAGTTAGTTTAAACGCTGGGTGTTGCAATGGGTAGAGCAACTGCCTTGGATTCCTGGCAAAGGCACAAAACAAAATACTTTATGGATTTTGCGACTATGTCCGGTACCTTTTATCATTGGTATAATAAATGAGGGTATAATTTGGTAACAACTCAAATAAAGTGTAATTATCCTATTTAAGAAAGCCTAGTTCCTGATAATAGTAGTTGATTTCGACATTGAATGAATTACAGTCAGAAATTTGATAAATAAATTAACTCAAAAAAAAAATTGTAGTAAAATATTTTATTACGGTATTAAGCACGAAAAGGTAATCCTACCTAAGTCAAAGTCAAGAACAAAAACAACAAAAAAAAAATCATTGATCGTCAGTTCAACATTACCGAAAGCAGGGTTCTATGAAAAATGTTCTCATAACATATTTAAATCTTATAAATATAATGAAAGCTCTTGTTAATCATTTTATTAATCATGATCATGATTATGTTGTTTGACTTAAATTTTTAAGTAAAATGGATTATAGTGACTTAAGTATATTCGCCCTCAGACCATAGACATGTTATCAGCAAACACCTATTTATAAATCATTCCAGTCCGAAAATACTTAATAAAGAACGAATGAATACTGATAATAAGAATTTGAATTCGCATTAAATTTCAGTTTGCAAAAATCTGAATTCGTTTTAATAATTTTTCTGGAATTAAAAGTTACTGTAAACTGTTACAAAGAGTATGTACATTACTTATAAATATCTATGTAAGTATGTGTTTTGTAAATATTTGTATAATTGACTGCTTATATACATTAAAGTGAATTGATAGTGATGTGTTACCAAGCTTTTTTTATTTTTTATTTTAACAAGCTTTTAAGTATAATTGTTAAAAATAAGAATAATAATACGGAATTTAATTGTTTCTTGCAATAAATCTACAGAAATTAGTCAACATGTGAAATTAAAACTAAACCAGGCAAATAAATCAGATGTTGAAGATGTTGGTTTTGATTAAATTTAAAATATGTCTTGTTTGCGATTGAAAACAAAAAAATGTTATGTACAGGTGATGGTTCTTTATTAAATTAATTAGTGTGTTTTAACTATGTTTTTATATCCTATTGTTTCTCATATCATTCATTTCATATCCTATATATTGTTTTTTTATTGTTTTAAAAATTTTTAAATTAATTTTTGTTTTTAAAAGCTGGTATCTTTTTTTATAATTCCAGTTTTTTTTGGGGTTTTGTGTTATAATATTTAGAGAGTTGTTAATTATTGACAAATAGTCTAGATGACTATTTTGCTGTTTTAAAGAATAAATCAAGTGAATTTTGTAAAAAAGTATTGGTTCTTGAATTGGGTAAGAAATACTCATCCTAAAATCCCCGTCTTAAAATCCCCAAGAAAAAATTGATCTTCTGTCAATAATTATGATTAAGTAAAACTAACTTTCGGTGTTTTTGTTTTGTTTTAGATTTGGTTTTTAGAAATTTTGTTTGTTGGGATTTTGTTTTTGCAAATTATGTCTTTGGGATTTTGTTTTTCAGGAATTTGTCTTTCAGTATTATGTCTTTTGGGATTTTGTCTATTTAGGATTTTGTTTTCTAAAATTTATTTTACTAAAAAAATTTGTTTTGAGATTTTATCTGTCTTACCTGGCGATTTTATATGCATATAATTTTAGAAGGTTGTAACTGCTAACAAAAAGTAGACGAAAATTTTGAATTACTGAATAGGAAATTCAGTTTTAGATTGGAATTATATTGGTAGGTAAGTAGCAGTGGTTACTAATCCGGCATACTTTATACAGAATCGGTTCATTGTTTTGTTATAACATTCTATTTGTTTGATTAGTTATCAAATAAAATTAATAAGTTATTTTTATTTAAATACCACGTGATCTAATTTACTCCTGTAGATCCAACTCGTTAAACTATTTGGAGCTTTTAACAAAGCGATTAAAGTGTTTAATATTGATACCAGTAATATTTAATGAATCTCTGTTTTTAGTTGGGTTTTTCTTGCAAAGTACAGTAGAGGGTAGATGCAGGGGAAAAATCTTGATCGTGTTCTTAATTTCTATTGGGTCTGAAAAAGTTATTTTAGAGAAATTCAAGCCTTCCGACATGCTCACTAGTCGTGTAGTGGCTTGTATAACCCTAACATTGTTCTGGGCTGTATTTTCTTTGGTAATAAGTTTTGAGAATGTTTCCAATTTAAGCCGATTTTATATTTAGTTGCATTGCATTCAAGTCTTCTAGACTGTGGAATTTCTATCTTTGATTTTTTGGATATGAAGTACACGAGATTAAAAATAAATGTACTGAATCTGTATCATATCAGAATGTTATGTTTGTTTTAGACCAACAAGCTATTGTGGTAAAACATGTTTAGTTCAATGGGGCACGTTATGATTTAGCATCAGTTGGTAATGTACAAATAGAATTGAATATTCTAAACACAAGTGTTACAGAAGAAAAATCAAATTTATAATGTACCTATTAATTTATCTATTTTATATATGATTATAAAATTAAGTTGAATATGTCTATACAGTGATTTGTAAATATAAAAACAAAAGCTAAATAGTGTAATAATATAATCTGAAACGTCAATTTAAAATATTTATCATGAATACTAACGATGTAGAAGTTCTTTGTAAGTTGATGTATCGCGCTGAATTAAATTCTGAATTTTAAATTAAATTTTTTTTTTTATATTCTGATACACAAAGAACATTTTTTTGTTATTGTTTTCTTTATTGTTAAGAATTTAAATTCACTACTGGTTAAAACACATTTTTTTATTTCATTAAAGCTGGTGTGATTAAATTTTATTTTCAGGAAAACAATTTAAAAATTACTACAAAAATAGTTTAATAACATTAATTTTGATTTAAATGACATATTCTTAAAGAATTTTTTATTAATTACTTTATTATGTATATATATATATATATATTGTACAGTATACATATTATTAATATGTAAAATATAATGTTTTGAGGTGTAAAAAAAATATGAAGAAAAAAGCGTTTATGTATTATTGATAATAATTTAATAAAGAATCATCATCATCATTGTCCTGTAACTCCATTTGTAGGGCAAAGGGCGGAAATAAAAATTTTCCATCCGGTCTTATCTGCGGTTAAAAATTATGGCCACGTTCTTTGCTGGGTGTTTCTTCGGTTAAGACTGTTGTTTTCCATGTTTTTGTCGGGTTTTTTCAATCCAATGATGCCATTTCCTCTGTCGGATTTGCACATCTATTTGTTTTTGGTTTGTTTTTGCCACAGTTTTCTGTTGGAAACTTTCCGTATTTCGCAGACGTACAAAAGAACAAATTTTACACTTGCTTTGAAGATTGCGTAGAAATATGTTGTTTGCATGTCATATTTTTGAGAGCATCCCGAAAGCAATACGGGCTTTGGTGATGCGGGCTTTAATATCCAAAACGGCACCTCGATCTGATGACATGATCCTGCCCAGGTAATTGAACGTGCTCACCTCTTCGATTCACGTTTTGTCATGGAGGATCGGATGTTGTGGTGTGCGAGTTGTGCGTATTATTTTAGTTTTAGCTGTATTGAGTTTTAGAATTGCACTTTTACCAGGGTCATACAGCTTTTGGCATATATCACTTAAACCTTCATTCGTATGTGACAATAAACACTCATTGTCGGCGAAATCTAAGTGGCTGATACGAAAATTTTGAGAAAACTGAGAGTATAGTGATGTCGTCAGTCATTGCAATGATTTGGACTACCTTTCTTTGGTATTTGAAGCAAAATTCGCGTAGTCTAAACATTTTAGGTATGCACGTAAATCAAAAAATTACTTGGAAAGACTATAATTTTGGTATTGCGAAAGGAACTGCCAAGTGTATGGGCTATTTAAGTCGGTTTGAAGCTCTCTTCTCACCTTTGGAACTCCTTCATATATATAAAACTTTTATACGACCCAAGATGCACAACAATTCTCACATATGGGCTGGCGATTCCATTTCAACCTTAGGCTACCATGACCGCATTCAAAATCGCACCATTCGTCTCATAGGCGATCCAAATGTAACTTCATCCTTAACTTCTCTGGGACATCGCAAAAAAATGGCTATGGAAATTAATTTATAGTTCGCGCGTCGTGAATGTGGAATCACACAGAACAGCTAGTTATAATCTCCAGATGTCCAAGTCAAATATTAATCGTTTTTTGCTTAATCAATTATCAATTATCAATTTATCAACAAAACTACTTAAATGTAGCTGTATCGATGAGGTATGTGAGCCAATTTCTATAATTGTAAACAAATCAACCAGTAAAATAATTCCCATTAACAAAAGTGGTGAGATCGGATAAAATAATTACAGACCAATATGTTTCCAGACCAATGCTTTAAGTGATAAACATGGCCTTCTGGCCTCTGCGAATGATAAGCAAATTAAGGTTCATTTCTGAATTATGTACCGTAACTTCCATATTGTAAAAAAAACAGTTCGTAAAATGCCTTTAAATTGTTTTTTAATTTAATTTTTTAAACTTACTTTCTATACTTGTACTGTATTTGATGTTTTTTACATTATGGAACACAATTTTAAACTTTTACATTTATTCTAAAAATATTTAAAAGCAATATTTATGTCGACCATCTTATAGTGAATCAAAAATATGTTTATTTTAAAATTAACATACTATCCAAATAATCTAGTAGACAAAAATTTAATTTTAAAAATTTTGATAATTTTATTTATTTTTTATACTTTTTGAAATTTGATCTTTTGTACACAAGTTTTAAATATTGTTTACCGCAATTTAAGTTCTCTAAATTTAAATAAATGTCGTTCTAAAATTTATATTTTTTTTTAAATAGATTTTTATAATTATCATCATTTATCTATCTATATCATCATAATGTAATATGGATTTTATTTTGTATTTACAAAAGTAAGAAATTGACACCAAAAATATTTTGCACATATTTATACATATAATATATATACATTTTAGACAGATATAGATCTAAATGTAAATATATATTTTGAAGCTATAAAAATGATGATGATTTAAACTCTTAAACTTTTGTTTAAATTTTCATCCCACGTTTTATTGTTATTTGTACAATGAATATAAATTTTATTATTAACACCATCATACTTCAAGAGTGTTGGCGAAATTGAAATTCGGTTGGAAATTATATATAATTTTCTTCTCCACAGTATACAAGTATATATAATGTAGTATTAACACATCCTGGTCCAGGTGTCAATAACATTTTTAATACAAATTAATTTATTATTTTTATTATTATTATTATTATTTTTATCATTAACAGAACTATGTGGGCTTTATATTAGCAGTATTATATATCGATTAAATATACACAAGCAAATCATTCGGCTCCACAAGAGATTATTTTGATCGTCGTAACTGTAATCATCCCATATTTGTGTGAGATTACTCTTAAAATCCCCAAATCAAAATTTTTAAATTTATAATTTAAAAAATTTAAAATTAAAAATCCCGAGTTATAAAATCTTCAAATTCAAGATCGGGTATTTGACTAAAATTTTGGCCAATTTTGAAGTTCAAATCGTTTGCAAAACATAAGGTTACCATTTTATCAGGTTACCAGTGAAATCCCTAATTACTAAATCTACAAATCAAAATTTTAAAACTCTTAATTACAAAATCCTTAAATTCCAAATTCCGAATTGCAAAATCTCAAAATCCAAAATAGCGTATTTGACTGAAACTGTTGAAATTCAAGTCGCTTGAAAAACCGAAAATTTGTATGGGGCTACCCTTAAAATCCCCAAATTAAAATTTGAAAACTTATAATTACAAAATCTTTAAATTCAAAATCCTCAGTTGCAAAATCACGACATCCAAAATGGCGTAATTGACTGAAATTGTTGCTAATTTAAAATTCAAGTCGCTCGAAAAACCACATATGATACGGATCACTATTGAAATCCCCAATCATAAAATTTAAAATTTTAAAACTTCATATTACAAAATCCTTTAATTCAAAATCATGTATTTGATTGAAATTCTTGCCAATTTTAAGTTGAAAGCGCTTACAAAACCGCATATTTGTATGAGGTTGGTTACCCTTAACATTCCCACATTAAAATTTTAAAAATTTCCAATTACAAAATCCTTAAATTCAAAATAACGTACCTGAGACAGAAATTATTGCCAATTTGAATTTCCAATCGGGTGCAAAACTTCAATTTTTTATAGAGTTACCATTGAAATTCTCAATTACAAAATAACCAAATGAAAAGCACAATTACAAAGTCCCCTCGTGCAAACCTCCCAAATCACAATTTTTTTGTGTGCAAGAAAAATATATGTATTACCTATTTTAGCCGATGCTAACTAAACGTACATAGTTAAGTTTTAGTAAAAAATATTTAAAAAAAAAAAAAATAGTAGTGTAAAAGTCGGGGCAGCTACCGTCCTGTTTTAGGAATTTTGATTAAGTTGATCTTGCTTTGGAGATTTGTCAAAACCATGGCGATTTTGTATTTAGGGATTTGAAATTTTCAGATTTTAGCGGTCTACCTGTGTATTCAGTAAGTTCCGATGATTACGTTTTGTAAATTTTGATCGTGGGTGAAATTAGGTCAATTATATTTACAAATTAGATACCTATTAACAGTAATTATTCTTTGTTATACTTTTAAAATATAACGAATACTTAATTATATTTAGCTTGATTGTATTATTTTCAAGATACCTTGTATAATTTTTGAGATGTTTTGTTGTATAACACAAGGATTATGATATTAAATAAATATTTACGAAGTTTAACATACTCTCAGAGCTCTGTAGATTACTCCATATTTTAAAAGTCTATTCTGCTTTTTTTTTGTTTTAAATTTTTAACATAATTGAATACTAATCCAGTTAGGTTAAGTCCAAATCCGTATATATGTACGTATTGATTAATATAATTTAAATTTTTTTTATTGAAATTTCTATACATGAAATTTAGTCTGTTTTGAATTACAATTAATCTTTTAAGTGTTGAATATTGCATGATTGTATATTTGTTATACAAGTACATATAAACACTTTTTAATTTTTTCGATATTTACTGATCTACGTAGCTTAGGGTGGTTAAATAAGAGCTAAATAATTTTAATTTGAAATAAAAACAAAATGGTACTAGATACCAATATAATATTTTATTTATACAACACAACATGACACAACATTTCTAACTAATCTAACCAAGACATAATTATCGTAATCTAAATATAGATCTCAAAATCTTAACTATTTATTTAAAAATAATTTCATATAAATGGCCGACTCTGGATTTTTTACTAAATTTGATTTTGGAACATCAATTTTTATTTTCCATATAAATCTGTACTTGTTGGAGTTCATAAAGTG
This sequence comes from Argyra leucocephala, assembly GCA_963942445.1. NCBI lineage: Eukaryota > Metazoa > Arthropoda > Insecta > Diptera > Dolichopodidae > Argyra > Argyra leucocephala. The sequence continues at coordinate 46,593,588 of OZ012679.1, read as the reverse complement.
AAGTTATATCGTATTATCTTGATTCTGTAGAGATCTCCATTGGCAATAATTTTCAAAAAAAAATACGGTCCAATTACACCTTTAGACCATGGAACATAATATCAAACATCAAATTTGCATGGATGTAAACCAGTTTTATGTAAATATGTTGTAAATATATTGGATGTATTTTACTAGTAAGAGGTAAATTTGAAAACAAGAGGTAAAACTTCACAGATCACTGTATGGCTTTACAAGTCTATAATAAGACCTATAATATCTTAGTCGGCATTTGTAAGATGGCCCTCCACAATTGACTGTATGGCTTTACAAGTCTATAATAAGACCAATAATATTTTAGGCGACATTTGTATGATGGCCAAAAATAGAACAAACCAAAACATATGCCAAGCTTACTGAAATACAAAGAATAGCATGCCTTGGGGCTACTGGAGGATTCAAACCGCTCCCTGCTTTAGTCCAAAAAAATATTCTAGAACTCTCACTGATTCATTTCCATAGCTCGCAAAAGATTTAAATATTTCCAGAGCAATAATAGCGTTCATCAAGCACACAGACCTACAATTCTAATATAATAACCGGGAAAGTACAATAGATCTTAAGAGGTTGCGTTTAGATAGAACTTCCCATTAAAAAAAAAAATGTTGGATTTAAAGGTATTTTATGCAAACATGTTGTAAACATTTTGGATGTAAACATCATCTGGATTTTCTTCATTCCAAATACGACAATTGTGCTTGTTGACAATGACATTTTACTAGAAATTAGTTTCATAATAATGCGCAAAAATTAGCCCGAATAGATTTATTATTTTTGTAATAAATTTTAACAATTGACGATATCCGTTGTGCAACAGTGTTTCTATACATGGTGATTTGTCAGACAATACTGAATACAATAAAAGGTGGAAAGGTAAAAATATTTTCCGTAAAATACGTCATAAATAAATAGAATGTCAATTTTGAAGGAAATCTGAAGAAGGAAAAAATGGCTGCTATGATGTTTAAAAAATATTAAATACTAATTTGATCACCCTTTACCATCTAACTACTAATCAAAAGGTCTTGTGCTCAAAATCCGGTTTATAAAAGGCATTTCATAAAATTTGTTAATAGTATAATTATTGTGTATTAACTTAATATAAAATGGAACTACGATATTTAAGAAGGCCTAGCTAGGATAACAGTTCCACACTTAATTAGTTTATCTAACAACAAATACTAACTATCTAAGTTATTGAAAAGAACCAAAAAAAAAAAAATATTTTTTTTTGTTTTACACTATCCAACATTTTTTTTTTTAACACATGACATAATTTTCTTATTCAGTTGTGAGATGAGTAGCTTGGATTGTGCTGGTTGTTTATATTAAAAACCAGATTTAGAAATTCAAAATTTTGATAGATGATAATATACCTATACATAATAATGTACATATCTATCAAATTTAAATGTTTCGATGTAACCGAATAAAAAAGAAAAATTAACTTTAAGAAAACTACCAAATAGGGGAAAAATGGCGAAATTAAAATTAAATAACGATGATCAAAAATTAGAAAGTGTTGTATTGTGTATCTGGTCAATAATTTTAATAAAACGATAAAATTAAAGTTTTCTTCTTTTAATTCTAGAATTTAAAGCGTGAACCAGTTTTAATATTTTGTTGTTGTTATTGTTGTTTACCAACACCGCATTTGTAAACCAACGTGAAATGAGGTCATAATAATCCAATAATTGTTTTTTTTTGTATTTGTTAAGAACAAAATTAAAAATAAATAAAAAAAAAAAAATAAATTCGCTTCGTATAATTTTGCTAATGCTTGAAAGAGTTTGAGCGGAAAATTAAAACAGATTAAAATTTAAAATAAGAGCTCGTAAAATATATGTACGTACATTATGTAGGTTAAACAGAGTGAGTGATAATAATTGAATAATATAAAAATCTTCAGTTACAAAAATTATTTCACAACAAATTAATAAAAAATTGTTAAATTTAAAATTGTCGCTTTCATTTTTGCTTTTCTTTAAATTTTGCTTTCTTAAACTGTACTACTAGCATAGGTATTTTTTTATTTTCTTATTGTTTTGTTTAGTAGAGTGAAGTTATTTTTGTTTTCATTTAAAAGTAAAAGTTAAGAAATTATTATTTATATGGTTCAAAAAACTTTCAATTTAATTTTTGATTAAATCATCAAAGTAAGGCTTCGAATTACTAAGTATTTCTTAGGTTTTAACTTAGACAGTTTAATTTTTGTTTTTGAATAAATGAAAATTTTAGAAAATTCTATATTTGAGAAACAGGCTTGATTTACTTTGTAAATGTGTAAGTGACAAACAATTCTTATTTATTTTGTAACTGTGTAGTCTTATAACAAAAAAATAATTTATGTTTTTTTTATACTGTCAAAATCATGCTTAAGTTAAAAATCAAAATTAAAAATTAAAAATTTAAAATTGAAGATTAAAAATTAAAGCTAAAAAATTAAAAAACTAAAAAGTTTTTTAAAAATTTTTAAAAATTAAATTTAAAAAATTAAAAGTTAAAACTCTAAAGTGAAAAATTTAAAATTCAAAAATAAAAGTTAAAATTTAAAATTTAAAAATTAAAGGCTTAAAATTTAAAAATTTAAAGTGAAAAATTTAAAATTCAAAAATTAAAAGTTTAAAATTGAAAATTTAAATTCAAAAACTAAAAGTTAAAAATTACAAGTGAAAAATTTAAAATTCAAAAACTAAAAGTTAAAATTTAAAAATTAAAAGTTAAAAATTTTAAATTAAAAAAAATTGGAAATTCGAGGCTTAAGATTCGAAATTGAAAAATTAAAATTTTAAATTAAAAATGATAAATTAAAGGTTAAAAGTTAAAACTTAGAAATTAAAAATTAAAATTCAAAAATGAAAAGTTAAAAATTTAAAAAGTTAAAAATTAAAATGAAAAGTTAAAAATTTAAAAAGTTAAAAATTAAAATGAAAAGTTAAATGGTAAAAGTTGAAAATAAAAAATGAAATATACTTAATAGAAATAGATAATAGATAATATATTTTGCGTTAAGATGCTGGTCGATTTTTATAACTTACAAATGTATTTTATAACGTCTATAAATATAAGTTATAAAATCAATCAAAGCAAAAATGAGGAGTCAGCAAATAGGTAGTCTAACACTACAAATACCTACTAATGAGTTCTAGTAGTGTTGTGATGAACATTCTATCCGACGTTTGTTAGTAGATGAAAGCTTTCTGCATTATTTTTTTTTATAGTTACATCATTCCAGTACACTTCAGTGAAGTACCAGTACTGATAACAACGAATTGCAGTTAAACTAATAGATAGGTATTTGTCTCAGTCATATATAGATTGCAGAACAATCTGCTTCTAACGATCACAACATTTAAATAACGGACAGAAAAAATTAAATTAGAGTTTGTAGGACAAAAGAGATGTCAATACCATTATATGACGGTCAAACAATAATTGAATTCAGTTAATAATATTTGAAAAAAAATTAAATTAATTAAATTAATTTTTAATTTTTGTATTAGGGTGTCTTGACTAGTAGAATTTCAGTACAGTATATGATATTGAATCTTGGAAACAAAAAATTGTATGGTGGAAAGTTAATAAAATTTTCCATAAAAAAGTATATAAAATATATGTACATATATGTTAAATAAATCGAAATTCAACATCTTATTTGTAAAATAGAATATTAATTAATAATATAAAAGTAAGTAATAAAAATATTAAAAATAATTATAAACAAAATTGTTGACTCTAAGTACATTCAACTAAAACAATTGAACTATAAGGAATTCGGTTAAAATTCAATTCGATTAAGACAAATTAACTAATTACAATTTGCCTAAAGCAATTCAACGTTTGTATAAATCAATCTACTTGGATAGTGGAATTCATTTTTAAAATCCAGGGATGAAACCAACCCCTTCCTAATTATTCATTGAAACTCTGCTTTTGATAATGGCAGGTAAATGTAGACGGCAATATTTTGGTAAAAATATAATAATTTTTTTTTCAAAGTCAGGGTTTTCGCCCCACTAACTATAGTTATTTATTAAAACTATGTTTTTGCCGATGGCGGATAAATGCAGACAACACGATTTCGGTAAAAATTATAACGAAAAGACCAATTTAATTTTTAAACTTTAATTGAAATTCTTTTTAGTCAAATTGTGTTTTGTTAGGTTGAATATGAATTGTTTTAGTTGAATAACGAAAATGCTTTAATAATTTTTTTAAATTCTAGAAATGGTAAAAACATTTTTTTTTTCATTTACCTTTACTAAAATATTTTTAAAATATATTAAAATATATTTAAAATAAAATAAATTGCAAAAACAAACAAGTTTTTTTAAAAATTTAAATCAAAAGTAAATAATCAAACTGATAAAACATTTTTCGATGATGAAATGTTGATCGATAACGTTTTAACAATCTAATCGAAAATATCTGACCGATATCGAAATTGCATAATAGCAATTTTATATTTTGACATTTCGTTCGATTTGTATCGTTATCGAAATAACTAATTTAGCATCTTATAGGCATCTTATTATATTTGCCTTAATTAACTTGCCTTGGACTTTATATGTTTGTTTCAATTTGCTTCAATTCAACAAAATACCCATTTCAATAACCCTTTAACCAAAGTATATCCATAAAAAGAGTATGAACTCATGTATGTATTCATTTGTTTGCACACAAATTCATATGCAAATTTGATAAACATTGTCAGAAATAGACGATAATAAGAATTTTACGTGTAAGAAAAAGAAAAAATATAGTAAACAAAAGAGAGTAACAAAAAAGTTGGCTGAAATTAAATAAATAAAGTTTATAATTTTGAAAAAAATTTTCGACAAAAATTTCGTTGAAATATTTAACAATATTATTTTCTAAATTGTATCAACTATGCATAAGACTTTTAGGAGACCTAACTAAAACAGCGTTGTCATATTCTTTAAATTCTGTGATTTGTAAATAGATGTTGTCCTCAGTATTATTTTATAATCGTATACCAATATAATAAATATTTAGGTTTACTAATATAATTAATAAAAAATAATAATGTTTGTAATTATTACTGCAAATTATTACTGACAAAAATATTAATAATATTTTATATTATTGTAATGTAATTATAATTTAATATTTTTAATAGGTATATACGAAAATAATAATGTTTAAAACGAAAATATTAAAATAATAAAAGATCAGAATTAATCCTCGTATAAGGGAACAAACTAAATTAGAACTAACATTTTTTGCCACCCTGCCTCATATAAATAATGGGAGGGAACGGAAACAAATCCAAAGGAGAATAATAAGAACGCAAAATTATTTTAGAGTATAAAGCAAACAGCAAACATCTATTTTGTACCTTTTCTCTCTCAATATAAATTTGGTATACGATAAGTAAATGTAAATTTTACCTCTTTTAACTAATGATATTTGCTCGGTTTGATATTTCTTAAAAATTAGACTGTCGTAAAATGGGAGTGCGTATTCTTGTTAATATAGATTGTAGGTATTCTTTGCATTCAACTAAGGTGAAATTTACATATGTGTGTGTACTAATAATGGAATATGGATATTTGATAAAGTTAAAATTTGGTTTCTCTTTAAATTCACTATATTTATTGACATTTCTATGGTGTAAAGAAGCAAAAAAAAAACAAAAAAGGAATACAAAATAAATGTGTGCAATACAAATCATTATATTTCAATCATTTTCTATTATTATTCAATTTCAATTATTTTCAATCATCATTTTCATTATATTTTTTTTGTGTTTTTAATTTGGTTTCTTTTATTAATCTCTTTCTTTTATTATTTATCATTCTCTCACTAAGTATATGTAAATGTACGTAGATGTGTCATATAGGGCTTGCATTTGTTACATACATAATCATATGGCTTAGTTTAATTGAAAATAAAATGCAAACATTATTTATGGAAGAAAACAAAATTTGAACCTATCAGTTATCTATCACTCAGTTACAAATTACTCTTCTCGCATGTAAAAAAAGTTCAATTTCGATTTATGCATGTATATATTATTATACTTTTATATGCCAATTTATGCTTAGGCAGCGTTTACACGTCGGACAAAATCGAATTTTATCGTAGATAAACTCGGATGAGTGTTTACATTTCAGACTTTTTCTCAGATTTAATCTACGATTTTACGTCAAATATTTTTTGTATTTAACAGGGTTTCTTTTTATAAAGTGCGTAATTTTTTATTGGTGAAAATTTTTTAATACGTAAATTAAAAAATTCAAAGGTATCTAATCAAAAATCTCCAAAAATTTTTTAAAAATATACATATTTTTATAAAATTTATTACAGTAATATAACATACAATTACACATTTGAAAGTTTATTTTTGTAGTTTTAGTACGCTTAAATTAAAGGCAAATATTTCTAAAAAAAAAATTTTTTTTTCCTTATTTTTTTTAAATTTATTTTTTTATATTTTTTAATCGGCTTTTTATTATTATTTTTAGTGATAATTTAAATTAAATAATTTAATTGTTGTCAGGTTTCCGTTCACTAATAATTTTTAATATTTGATTGCAAACTAACTGTTAGTCACAAGTACTGATGAAGGAAGTATGTTGCTTCCGAAATATCGATATTTGCAATCAAATATTAAAAATTATTATTGAACGGAAACCTGACAACAATTAAATTATTTAATTTATTTTGAATGTTTCGAAAAATTTAGTTTTATCAAACTTATTTCATTTAATATTTTTTTTTTTTTAATTTTACGAACTTATTTCATGATGAAGTAAGTTTGCAAAATTGCAATAAAACAAAATTAAAAAAATAAAAATAAAATTTTGTGTTGAACTTATTTTATTTTTGTTTTCGAACTTAATTTATAGAACCATTTAAGCTGTTAAATTTTTAAATTTTGAATTTGTTAAATAAGTCACAATTTTTTACCGTTAAATCATAGTGTGGGACTTATTCTTTTTCGGAATTCATCTTCATTTGACTCGATTTTGTGTCACTCTCTGTTAGTTGGTAATTTCTAGCATGTCGCTTTGAATATTATCAATCCACATTGTTAGATGTTTTCTCTTGCTCTATATTTAGAAGTGGATTTCAGTCAAAAATATTTGTTTGGTAATTATTATTATTCATTTTATCTATCGTGCTAATGTTACTTTTATATTTATTATTTAAATAAATATATTATAATACGTTCTTGTTATATAATTTGATTGGTTAATTTTTTTTCTGCAAATTCTCTTTCGGTGTCAATGAAAGTATTCCCATCACAAAATTTAGTTTGTTGGCAAGAGGGTGATAGAGACAAATAAAAGTAAATCCATTTGTTGAAATCGTCTAATAAGGCCCATATTTATTACATACAACTCTGATATTTACTGAGATATTGTTAAATAACTGTTGTTGTTATGTTCTAATATAATATGTTCTAATATATTTTTAAATAAAATGGATTTAGCGACTGTTGAAGTCACACAAAAGTGACTAAAGTGATATGTTGATCAGTTCACTCTAATTTTTAACAGATGACTATGGAAATGAGGTCATTTGTGTTTTGACAATTAACTGTTTTAAAACTCAAAATAAATAATTTTTGCTAATATTTTTAATACACACACACATACGTAATACATTAATTTTTAGTCGATTTTTTACTAGTTTTCTTTAATGATCAATTCTTCGATATTTTTTTGATTTGATAAATTTTAATATTTCACTTTTCGATATTTATTGATACAAAATATCGATATTTGAACAAAAAAAAATAATCCCTACTGCACAATATATCTACTTGAGTCATTATGGAACGTGTAATTTTCAAGTTCAAGTTGGAATAAAGCAAAAATAAAATAATAAAAAAAATTTTATGTTCTAATTTATGAGATTTTATATTTGTCAAATCATTAGAAACCTATCACTATTTTGTTTCTTCATATATATATATGAGTATAGGAATTAAAACGTAAATTGAAAAAGTATTTATATACAAACAAACATAATAGTCATTCACTTTATTATACCTTATCACTCATTTAAAAAACTCGTAATCTTTGTTTTTGTTGAGGTTAAGTTGTTGGGTTGTATTAGAAACTAGAAACTTTATCATTTCTTGAATTTTTTTTATTTTATTTCGAAATAATAAAATATTATTTATTTTTATAATAAGTAGAATATATATTTATATAGATATCATATTTATATTAAAAACCAATTTATCTGAAATTTTATCAGTTGTGGAATAATATTCTGTGAAAATTGTAAATTATTCGGAAAGAACATTTTAAAAAACAATAGCAGTAAAAAATTTATCAAAAACTAAAATCATTTGAAAAAATTTGATAGTGTTAGTGGTAGTTTTAATTTAATAATATTGTATACAAAAAAAATTGAAAGTTTTTCATTTAGTAAATATTTTTAATTCATATGTAATTGATTCTACATTTGCCGACCCAGCGATGTTGTGTATTTGTTTTTATCATCGAGATTGGTTAATAGTTGTATTTTGTCATTTTGAATTTGTTAAATGACTGTTGTTATTAGATCAGATCGAACGGGACCAAATCAGCGAAATACATGTTGTTAATAATGTTTGTTAATAAAATAATGGTTGTTAATAAGTATATAAAGTGAACTGTTAATTGAGTGCTTCATGGTTCAAATCTTAATCAGTGCATATTATGTCTGTTAACTATCTGAAATTATCCATTTGGGGTACCATTTCTTACAATGGTACGCAATTAATTGTTAAAGCATTGCATCCTTCACAGTATGGATAATGTGGGGCTGTATGGCGAATGTAGAGCAATTTCGTACTGCTTCATTCATTCAATTTTACTGTTGTCAAACCTGATGTGTGTGATGGTGCGTTGTCTTGATGGAAAAGCATTTTTTTCTTTGCAAAATGTGGTGGTTTTTTCTTGATTTCGTCATTCAATCGATTCAATAATACACAATAATACGTATGTAACATTTATTGATTTTCCTTTTTAGAGATGGTTGATAAATATTATACCTTGTGCATCCCCAAAAAAACAGTTGTCATAATCTTTCCTGCTGATTTTTCTGCTTTCGCTTTTTTAGACGTACTTCCACCAGGTTTTATCCATTGTTTGGACTATTTTTTTGTTTCTGGTATATAGTAATGAACCCAAGTCTAATCAACAATTATAAATCGATGTAAGAATTCATTTGAATTATATCGATATATTGGTAAAAGCTCCTCCCAACGTGTCCATCGAATTATTTTTTGTGGCAATGTTAATAAAGGCGACATCGATCTTGCTGATAGCTTTTTCATAAGTAGTTCATCATGTAAAATGCGTCCAGCACTATTTCTTGTTATTTTTATTATGTCTGCCAGCTCACGAACTTTTACTCGGCGTCACTACATCATGTTGTTTACTTATAATTTCAATGGGTGTAGGTGTTTTTGGTTTTCCACTTCTTTGTTCATCATTTACGCTTGTACGATCGCGTTTAAATTCAGCTACCCAAAAACGAATGGTTTCATATGATGGTGATGAAGTACTTAAAGTACTATTCATATCCTTTTGGATATCGGTTGCTTGCTGATAAACCTTTCAAAAAAGGTAATGAATTGCAGTACGAATTTTTTACAATAAACTATTTGACAGATCGATTTGAAAATCTATGACAGATTAAAATTTATAATGTTGACAAACGGATCAGGAATTTTTCGTTCTGCCTTCATATATTTTTGTAAGTAAAATCATTTACAATGTGTTTGTATTTTCTTGTCAAAGTGGATTTTGACATTACAATGTGTTTGAACAAAAGTAACTTGCATGTCAAAGTACTATAGATTAAATGATTGTACTAGATTTTAATGATTATATTAAATTTTTAACATTGAACAATTTTAATTATTATTTAAAGAACATTATAAACTTTAAAACAAAATTATTATGTGTTTACTTGATGGAAAGGTTTTTGAATTACTTACGTACATTAATTTGTGGTAGTCAGTTTCTTATAAGTATTTATTTTTGTTTATTCAACTTGACTATATCCCAGCTAATATTTGCGGAACAAATACAGACAAGTGAACTGTATAGGTTGTATTGTAACCCCACATATTTGTATAACATAACCTACTGTAAATATTTATTTTTATATTTTTAAATTAAAAACGATAAAAAAATCGAATTTCTTATAATAATAAAATATAAAACTAAAGATAAGAAATTCTGAAATTATCTTAGTTTAAATTCCTTCCTATTATCAAATTCTAAAAAAAGTGTTTATGTTTATATTGATGTAATTTTTGTTTTGGTTTATAAAATTTAAACTAAATAATATAACATTTCAAAGCCCATATTATCTAATACTGTAATTCAATTTTTTAAATCAATGAAATCTCAAAAAATCATTTATTTACATTTAAACGATGTCAAGGTTGCCAACATTGATAGATAATATTGAAAAAATGCCCATATAAATTATAAACCTTTTAATATTATTTATTGTGGCATCTGGTGAGAACCGAAATCGATCCAGATATCAATTAAACTTAGTCAGACATATTTAGAGTTTCTTCGTTTTATTATCCTTTCTTTGGAAAGTTCTTGTACCTATAGAGAAGAACAATAGTGATTGTTTAATTATGAATTTAATCAGTAACATTAAATTAATTAATTTATTTGAAATGCATAAGGAGACTAGTATTTAGTTAATAAATCTGAATCTGAATTAATTGCGACCGAATTAGCGTGTCAGACCGAGTTGACAAATTTAAAATTCAATTTTGACTATAGTTATAAAAATTATCAAATAAGTTGAAATAATAATCGTGCAGAGGTCTCAATTTCGGCACATTGTCATTATGATTCAAAAAAATTGCTATGTAAACCAAAACACTGTAAGTCGTTTTTAAACAATTATATAGAATTAGTTAATGTATAGCAAATCTTTGTAAAAACTATATGTATGTAGTTAGTTATACCCAATAAAAAAGCCAATTGCGTTGATTTAAAAAAACTGTTTTTTACAGTTTAATATAAACTGTTTAATACAGTTACTGAATTTTACAGTTTTATGTCGAACTTTGTTGAACATTTGTTGAACGTTTAAAATTTTTTTGCTTTATTTTAGGCATATTCATAGCCTACACAACAAAAAAGATGTTTTGCTCATATAGTTGCATGTTCTCAAAAAATATGCAGAGTTAAAAATCTGGCGCAAGTATTTATAGTTCGCGGTGTTGCATCAGCGTCGTGTAGATTAAGCATGTATTTGATTGCGCCTGCGTTAATAGTTATTATAGCACACTTGTTTCGAAATAGAAAATGGCTTTAGAAATAGTGTAATAAAATTACAGTATTGTTTTAAATTAAATTAAATTGAAATAATAAATAAATATATTTATGTAATTTAAAATAAAAACATTTCTAAGAAATAATTTTATGTATGAAGTACCTAAATAAAATTTATATTTCCGAGAAATGAATGTAAATAGCTGGTGCTTTTTTTACTTCAAATCGGGTGGCTTCTAATTTCATTAAATTTTCAAACTGAATAAAAACTGAGAAAACAAATTTAGCCTGTACTCATATCTGTGAACAAAAATTACTGCAGGAAAAATTTCTACTCGGCCGTGCCAGTTTTTTGCTTATAGTGGTTAGGTATTAATGTGTGCACGACACTTATGCATTGTTTCCTGCAACTGCGAACACACGATTTATCTCAATGATTTAAGTGGAGTAAGAAACGTTGTAAATAATAATTCATATTTAGTTTTTATAAAAACTTGTTTTCGTGTCGTGAGTCGAGTACAAAACACTGAAGAAGTCTGCAAGTAGTAGACGAAATACGCGTATCTGTAATATAAGCATATCAGTAAAATTAAAGGGAAAATAGTTAAATAGTTATTTAGGTAAAGGTTAAGGTTTCGTGAATATAGTGAAATTTTGCAATAATAATTTAAATTCTTCTTGAAATTTCCGAAAGTAAGGAGTCGCAAATTACATAAAATCTATTAAAAATTTTCTTTTGGTGAAATAAGACATCTCCTTGATTATTGTTTTCGTCAAAAAATGTTTTTCTCTTCCTTGCACGAGTCGGTGCATTAAAACCTGCCTTACTAGAAATATGTTTGGGTTTATCTTCTAGTGAATTAAATTGGTTGCTATATTGGCTAATAATATCTTGGAAGAATTTTATCAAACGAGTTCCATTTGATAAATTATTTTCCACCGATTGAAAAGATTTGCTTGATGTATTTAATTTTTGAAAAATGGCATTCCTGCGAACTGTCATTAAAGCAGTATAACTAGTATTATTCGAATTTTTTGGCTAGCGAAGTAACTTCTACAATAGCAATTTTCTTTTCATATTTGGATTTAGATATATAAAGTCGCTTCTTTTATTTTTCTATAATTTTTTTTTAAAGCTAGTATAGCATCCGCTCTGTATTACTTATTTTTACATATTTTGAATTAAATTTAATTAATGTTCAATAAAATGTTAATTTTCTTTTCTAATATTTTACATAAAATAAAATTCACAAGTTTTGTAAAATTTTTAGTTAGTCATTGTTTTGCTGATGGGGTCCCTTTTATCGGAACCCCTGCCGTCGCTCGTTAGAACCGCCACTGGTTGAATGGACCGCATCATGTTTTGAACCATTTCGTGATCGTTCTGCCATTAAATCTATACATCACTCGCCCTTATGACCTTATTTAGTTGGTTATTAGTAAATTTAAAATTTTTTTTTATACTGCAATAGTTCTTGGGAACTATCACATATGATATTGGTTTATTTAATTTAACAGTTGGAAATAATTTCTTTGTAGTTAGTCGTTCCACCATGAATTAGCCATATTACATTGTATTCCCTCATGATCAGGGGTCCACATAATAGTGACTCTGTTTTGTTCTGCTAGATTTATTATAAGCTTTTAGCACAATATGTGAAACATTAAAACAAGTGTAATGCTAGAGTGCAGGCTATGGTCCTAAGAATCAACTCATAGCACTGGTTTTTGCAAGAATATGTGCTTCCACATTATCTTGTGTGAATCTGATTCTTTCTTCTAACTTTGTTATAAGTTTATGCTACTTAAACCTTATAACAAAGCGTATGATACTTAAAGCTTATAACAAAGCTAGAGCTACTAGTAATGTGAGCTATTAAACTCAATTAAAATTCAATTTTGCAAATCTGTTTATTAATATAAAATAGTATTATTGTATTTTAATCGGGGATCAAATTGCACCCAGGTGTTTTATCTACTGCGCCATCCAGAGGTTGAGAAATTGGGTTATTTGAAATTTTAAAATAAAAATAAAATTGGTAACTACACTGGGGGGAGTGATGTGAATTCAGCTCAATGGGTAAATAGTTTTACCGAAACCATATTTCTTACTGTACATTACAGATTAAAAATATCTATTAGTTATTGTAGATACTTTATATTCTTAAAATAACTAAGTAGGTATGTATAATAATAAAAAATATTGTATTGTATCAAAGTCAAGAACATTGTATTGTTAGTTTTTTTTCATTTTCATTTAAAAAAGCTTAAAATTGCAAAATAAAATATTTAAAAATGGTGACTTATTGAGTTTATTTTTGTTTACATCATAAGAAAATTTTATTTATTTACAAACGGAAAGGCATATTAGATTCTATTAGTAAACAAAAATGACTATCCCAGTAAATTTTTTATCAGTAACTATTTTATAAATTTATTTTGCTTTCTTCTTATTTCTATAATCACAATACGGTTTTTTGATTTTATTAGTTTAAGAGTCTATTAAGAGTCTACAAGTGTTGAATAAAATAAATTCAAGTTTGAATAAAATGTCTTCGTATAGAATATGTCATGATGGGGTTAAATTTATAGAAATATTACATGTTAACATAGCAATCCTAACAGCCGTGGTCAGCTTAGATTGCGGAAAATACTGTTATTTAGCAATATACGTGTTAGAGAATTCTTAACGTCTAAGTCATACATTTTGACTAATTGTAAATGAGGGATATGAGGATTATCATTAGTTGCTTAAAGTACAGAATATTTAAGGAGCTTAAGATCAACGGTTGTAATAATCAAGCATCGAATTTACAGCAAGTATATAGTTGTGGCGACATCTTTTGGTTACATTGAATATTATATATTAAAGTCATATTAAAGTGTATAAAATGTAAATAGCAATCATGTGTCTGAATATTTATGTTGCCGCTACAAGGTTCTTAAATATTAAAACTTCAAATGTAAAATATAAAAAGGAGATAGCGTAAGGGAGTCGATAACAAATGCTAAAATAGACAATAACTACAAATATAATAAGAAAATATATATAATAAAATTAGTACATTCGTTTTACATACTTTCATTTCTAACTTGAAATAAACAATTTTATAATAAAAATAAATAATAGATACGTAAAACATCTATATAGTTATCTGTTATTTTTTTTATGAGATTTTTTTGAGGACATAACTTGGAGGTTTCATGTTTTGATTTGATGAAAAGGTTTAATTTAAGGTTTTAGTAAAAATATTGTTAAAAAAATAAAAAAAAAAATTCAAGTCGTGATCTGCCAAAAAACAACTACTCATTTATTATACCTCTGTTTTTACTGACAACAGATAAACGCAGACGGCAAAGTTTTAATAAAAAATATATAGAAAAAAAAACAATTTTTGTTTTTGGAGTCTTGGGCTGTCGCCCAAACTCCAGTTACCCACTTATTGTAACCCTATTTTTGCCAACGACAAATAAAAGCAAACGGCAAAGTGCTGGTAAAAGTATATAGAAAAAAAAAACCAACTTTGTTCTTAGAGTCGGTTGCTGCGGTCCCCTAACCCCCACTACTTATTTATTAAAACCCTTTTTTAACGGACGGCAGGTAAGCACAAACGGCAAGTTTCGGTAAAAAATGTATAGAAAAAAAAAATTTATTTTCGGAGGCTGTAGTCCCTCCTCCCCCAATAAGAATTTTTTAAATTCCTGTTTTTGTCGACAGTGTAAATATATAGACAAAGACTAGTTTTATTTGTATAAACTGCCGCCTAAAACCCCACCCAATGTCATTGAAACGCTGATTTTTCTGATTGCAAGATAAAAAATAAATTTAAATATAAAATTGTAATTTTTCCGGTTTTGGGGCTTAAAATTAAAAAAAATCGCAGGTTTTGTGTATTGGGGATTTTATTTTTGAGTATTTATAATGGTTATTTTGTTAGACATTCTTGAAAACTCCACATCATAAATCAAATTTATACTACACTTAGATGTTTTGTTTCTACGAAAACTGATGATTTAAAAATGGTAAAAATAATTATCATCATCTGCAACCACATCAATGGTACGGAAATAAAGTACTTCTATTTGTACCCCATCTGCGCCTAACCATTTCAGGTGCGGCCACTTCTTTGTTTAGTTCTTGCTTTGGTTATAACTGTTATTTTTTATGTTTTTTCTGCATTCCGACGCCGACGTGTACCGTAAGGATTCCAATGAAATATTTTTTAACGATGTTAATCTCAGATTTCTTCTATGTTCGATCCAACGCTTTTCCATCGGTAGAACCTCAATGTGTATTTGTTTTTTTATCAGTTTTTTTGCCTCAGCGTTCGTTGTTGAAAATGGTTTGTGGCCAACGAACCCTTAGAATGTGCCGGGGGCATCTATTTGATGAATGCTTGAAGTTTGATGGTGATGTTGGCTAAAATTCTTCATGTTTCATAGGTGTATAAGAGAACTAACTTTACATTTGAATTGCAAAGTCTTATTGTAGTGCATAGAGATATGCTGTTTCACTGACATATACTTGATGCCATCTCTAAAGTAGTACAGATTTCAGTATCCTGTTCAGGCATTTCATACGAAAATTTTCATGATATTTTTTTAATAAATAACTGCTGCAATTAAATAAAAAAAAAACGAAGGTGTTAATTGCAATTATTGCAACAAACTCCTGTATGTAAGTAAATAGTTATCTAAAGTTAAGCTACGAATTGTCAATAAATGCTTTGATTTCATCCTGGAAAATTATTTTTTCCCAATAAAAAATAATATGTTGATGCGGGGCTATATAAACAATATTCTAACAATATGTCATCAAAATTCTAATAATAAATAATATTTTAATAATATTTCAAATAATATTTTAGCTTAATGTGTACCAATTCAATTTAAAAAATTAATTTAAAATAATTTGAATAACAATGAACAAAAAATTAAAATATAAAAGTAAAATAGTAAAAAAAAAATTAAATTAAACACACAAATTCAAAATATATACGTATATATAATAATATATAAGTAAATTATGTACATATATATAATAAAATCATTGTATTGTAGTATGAAATTACAGAATAGTAGTTATAAGCGGGGAATTCCCTTATTTATTTAAAAAAACCAAAAATAATGAGACGAAAACTTAAAGATAATTTTTAAAAAATGAATTTTGATTACAAATTACAAATTTTAATATTAGGCAAAAAAATTAAAATGCAATTTGATAATTTGCGTAAAAATATTTTATAAATATTTATTCACAAACTGATTATATAATAGTCACATATAATATTTTTGTACTTTTTACTTAATTAATTTAATATTTAAAGAAAATATTTTAGTAAGTAAGGAAAATCTATTAACATCATAATTTATTTTGTGTCTAAACTACAATTGTGTAGCAGGAGATAAAATCCTTAAATAATTTCAATGTCATATTAAATAATTATATTTTGTATGGCTAATTTAAATTTATATGTATATTAAATCTTTGATATCATTATATTTATTATGTAAAATACAAAAAAAAATATGGTACAAATAACTGAACCATTTCACTACCACTTCTCATTTGTATTCTTTTAAATTATAGATATTTAAAAAGAACGTGGCGAAATTAAATATTTTTGCAAATTTTTTTAATTTTCAAATATCAATTTAAAATTTCACCCAATTTATAAGCCACTTTAACATACAAATATTTTAATTTATATCAAATTGTTACAACATCTCCGATTTAAATCTAATTTTTATTTTTTCGAATAATTTATTATGTATGAGGTTGTTGTTTAAGATAAATCAATAAAAAATATAGTAAGTATCCACGATAAATTGAAATGATGGAAAGCAATTAATAATATTGAGCACGATTTTTTTCAAACGTCGAATATTGGTTATCTGACTTTCACTGTCATAAACTAATTATTGTTATTTCGAATACTAGTAATCATTGTTTGACTTTCATTGTCATAGACTATTCATTGTTATTTCGAATACTAGTAATCATTGTCTTGACATATCGATTAAAATTATTTTGATTCCGATCATATTCCTACCGGTGCTATATTTGGTAATGCTAAGTTAAATTGACGTTTGTGTCAATCATTTTTTTTAGCACTGATATCTGAAAATGTAAGACAAATTTAGCTAAGCTACGTAGCTTGCTGAACTATTATAGGACGAAATGAACGCCAACATTGCTGCAAATGATAAAATAAACATCATATAGTTTTGTTTATTTTAATAACTACTAGCAAAGTTATAAGATGTTGTCGGGGTCAAACACAAAATGTATAGAATTAAAAAAAAAATTGGTTTATGAAAAGGGTTCGGTTAAATGATGCAAAAGTTCAATGTAAAAAAAAAATATATAATAAAACCGAAATCATATTTTATTTGTTAACTGAATATAAACTTTTTTTTTACTACGATAGCAATTTCAATAAGCACGTTCTTGGTCCCACCTTTGAACATCCCACATATAATTAGTTGTCCATAAGAGCGAAAATATTCTTTCAACAAATTTTAGATTTTGTTAATTTAACATGGTAACACTTAATCTCACCGGAAATTATAGTTAACCGTTTAAACCCAAACGGTATTTCTGATGATTTTAGCGGAATTCTAGGAATAAAAATTTGTTTGCCTCTTCCATAATCAGTTTGAATTTGTGCTTCAATGACATGAAGATGCAAAGCTTATTTTATTAATCTAGTACCATTGCATAGTGTTGGTTGCTTCAAATTTCATAGAATCATTATTAGAGCTCCGTTGGGTAGTTAACCAGCTTAATTTTTATTGATAACCTATTTACTTATAAATACTTGAACCCCCTGGATCACTTTAACGTAGTTTTTGATTAATAAAACGAACTGTCATATTTATTTTATAAAAAATTTAATAGAAATGGATATGGAAAAGAGATTATGTTGTCTAAATCTCACATTTTAATAATAAATATGTTTTGATTATTTATAGTAACAAGCTGTATAAATCCATAGTAAATCTTTCTTAAATAGTTATGTATCGAAGCTTATAAAAAGTTGACCAACTGGCATTTATTTTCCGATAACTTTAGCATGTCTATTATCTATCAACTCTTATTTCGTTAACTGCATATTTATTAATTTATTCAGGGAGTCTGCAGATTAGTCTGCAGGCCAACTTTATATCGTTTTAACATATTTATATTCATAAGTTTGTTTTGAAAATATTATATACAATTCAATATTTTCCGCTAGGTATTGAATTTGTCAGGAATATTGAAAATTGATTTTATAGTCTAAGTTTTAGAATAAAGATAACTAAAAACCTGGTTACAGACAAAACTAACATATGTATATTATAAAAATAATGGTATCAATCGGTTAAAAATATAACATTTTCAAAAAATAAGCAAAATACCATTTCATAAAATATTTTTATGCAAGAAGGACGATAATATATAATGTATGACATACGTAAATAACTGTACCGTCTCACAGTATAACACCAAATTGTTAATAGTTGACTGTATTGTATTGATCGTTTTGATCGTTTTGGCATTAGATATTATAATTTATCGTAGGATTGTGTAATTTCATATTTTGTATTTGGGATTTTATGTTTTTGGCTTTTGCATTAGGAATTTCTTACCCAACCCTTAATCCATTAATTACTGAAACAATTATTTTGGTTTTTTTTTACTACTTCCAAATTTTCTCAAAATTCATATTTTTGATTTCGATTTGAACTTGATTTTATTATTATTTTTTTTTTACCAAAAGGTTATCTGAATTTAGGTCAATTTTTATTTTAAAAATAAATATTCATATTTTAAATTTAAAAATATAATATTATTAACTAATTTTTTTTTTTTTCATTTCAGATTACTCATAGGATGATTCATAACTAAAAAAAAAAACATAAGAAATAAACAACAAATAAAAATTGAGAATTTGAGATGTTTATAAGAAAATTTATTTTAATGAATAATTATTGTTATAATTTATAAATCACCGTAATTTGTAATTTAATATTAGCAAAAAAACTCATTTAGATTAAATATATTTTTTTCTTTGTTTGTACTCAATTCTGTGGTTAAAAAACAAAATTCAAAGTAAAGTTTCATAATTCTGTTATGAGAATTGAATGCACCCTATAAAATTAATTGTATTTTGCTCAATAATTTCACTGTAATAGTTCGAAATAATGGAAATATTATTTTTAAATTAGTTAATACAAATATTATTATTAATTTTAAGTAAATAAATTTCATAATTTCTACAAAATAATATTAAAAATATATAAAACAAAACGTATTTTAAAATAATAATAAGCAAAAAAAACAAAATAAAAATGTGGCGAAATTCTGCAGAAAATTTTATTTATTTCATATGTATTTTTACTGTGATATCAACAATTACAGTTGCTGGTCAAACAACTGAATATGAAGACTTAGATGGGCCAAATGTTTGTCGAAAACTTGAAAAGTAAGTTGATATTTTAATTTTTATACAATATAAATTTTTTGTTAAGTATAATTATAAAATTTTAATTAAGCCGAAAGCCTCACTGATGCTAATTTACAGTTACTCAGATGCTTTTAATTGGCTATAATTTAAATTGTGGTCTATTGATATTAATAATAACAATAATATTAATAATAATAGGAATTGTAATATTAATAATATTAGTAATAATAATCATAATATTAATATTAAAAATATTATTAATAATAATAATTAAAATATTATAAATATTAATATTATAATATTAAAACTAATAATTTTATTAATAATCATAATAATATTAATAATAATAATATTAATAATAATAATAATAAGAACAATATTAATAATAATATTAATAATAATATTATGAATATTAAGAATAACAATAAAAATATTAATAATATTAGTAATATTAATAATAATACAAATAATAATAATTATAATATTAATAATATTAATAAAAATAATAATAGTAATAATAATAAAAATATTAATAATATTAACAATATTAATAATAATAATATTAAAAATAATATTAATAATAATAATAACAATATTAATAACAATAATAATAATGACAATATTAATAATAATATTGATAATGACAATATTAATAATGACAATATTAGTAATAATATTGATAATGACAATATTAATAATGATAATATTAATAACTATAATATTAAAAATAATATTAAGAATAATAATTATAATAACAATAGTAATTAATAGTAAGAATAATATTAATAATATTAATAATAACAATAAAGATAATAATAACAATAATAATAACAGTAATAGTAATAATTATAATATAATGGTAAGAATAATATTAATAATAATATATTATTCTGCATTTATCTGGATGTTTGTAAGTTCGACGGAACGCTCCAACACATATACAAATTGCATATGTATACAAATGCATATATATACAAATTGCTTTGGTGCTTTTTTTTAACCCCTGTCTACCATGCTGAACCTTTGCAGGAAAAATTGATTGCATGAACTATATTTTTTTAATTTAATGTTAGTGTTCTTCGCAAATAATAAGGAAAAATAATAAATAATAATAATAATATAAATAAAACAAACAATTTTTTTGATTTATAATAATAAGGCCTAATAGAATTTTAATCAATAGTTTAATATGGTATAATAACCAAAAGGCAAACAGCATTTAACACAAAAAAAAAACATAATTCACTCAAAGGTTATTCTTATTACTTAAAATTATACATAATAATACACATGTGTATCAGCATATTTGTATTGTATAATATTATACATTATACTACTTTATTGCTTCTACCTTTTATTTTTGGCATTATTGTGTGCGTAACTCACTTCACTCAAAAAAAATTATTTTTGTTTTTTTTTTGTTTTTTTTGTTTTTTTTTATTATTTGCTGCATCTGTATTCTGTATGTTCTATATGCTCCATTCCAAAAATATTATTTTATTTTCAGTGTTAAGTGTTCACTTTTCACTTCACTCTTCAGGTTCATTGTTCAATCAATAGAACTTGATAGAAGTAGAGTAGGATAATTAACTCTACTTCTACGCCGGATAATAAAACATTGTTTTTTTTAAATTGAAAATTATTGATGAAAATGTTTTTGTATTTTTTGTAAATTTTACCAATTTAGATACAAAATTTTGAATATTTTTTTAAAAATAACACAATACCATAATAACAGTTTATTCATATAGCAAAATAAGATCCCTATACATTATACAAAAGACAAAATTTATATGAAAATAAGATCCCATTTTTAAATTTGCTCTCCCAGAGGCCACAATAACGCTAATACGGTATAATTTATACTAAATGGAACCCAACTAACGAATTATATCTAAATGGAAGTGAGTACGAGTATACCATAAAAAATACAAACATTTT
This sequence comes from Argyra leucocephala, assembly GCA_963942445.1. Taxonomy (NCBI): domain Eukaryota; kingdom Metazoa; phylum Arthropoda; class Insecta; order Diptera; family Dolichopodidae; genus Argyra; species Argyra leucocephala. Next base: position 46,571,885 of record OZ012679.1, on the reverse strand, counting down.
ATACAAATTTGTTGGTATGGTACTTCTTTTTCTGTTATATAAAAAAAAAAGATTAGTGTTAGGCCAATATAAACATAAATAAAAATAAATAAAAAGTGATATAAACATAAGTACTGTAATTTCGGAATAAAGAATCTAATGAAAGAAAAAAAGAAACTAGGATTTATTTTGCTTCCGTCATTTATGACGGGTTACAAAGCTAGTTAATAATATTAATAATAACAGTAAAAATAATAACAATAATAATAACAGTAATAATAATATTAATAATAGTAATAATAATAATAATATTATGAATAATAATAATTATAATAATGATAATAATAATATCAATAATAGCAATAATAATAAAAATATTAATAATATTAGTAATATTAATAATAATAATATTAGTAATATTAATAATAATAATATTAAAAATAATATTAATAATAATGGCAATATTAATAATAATATTAATAACGGCAATATTAATAATGATAATATTAATAATTATAACATTAAAAATAATATTATGAATAATAATTATAATAACAATAATAATAGTAAGAATAATATTAATAATATTAATAATAACAATAAAAATAATAATAACAATAATAATAACAATAATAATAACAGTAATAATAATAATTATAATATAATGGTAATAATAATATTAATAATAATAATAATATTATGAATAGTAATAATAATAATTATAATAATGATAATAATAATATCAATAATAGCAATAATAATAGTAAGAATAATATTTTAATAACAATAAAATTAATAATAAAAATAATAATAATAATAGTAATAATAATAATAATAATAGTAATAATAATAATAGAATGGTAATAATATTAATAATTATAATATTAATAATAATATTTATAATTATAATATTAAGTAATAATAATAATAATAATAGAATGGTAATAATAATATTAATAATAATATTTATAATTATAATATTAATAATAATATATAATTATAATATTAATAATGTTAATAATATTATTAGTAATAATTAAAATAAAAATATTCTAATTAATTACAAAATATTTTTTATTTACAGGTATGATGTAGAAGTAATAACAACTGAAAAACAATCATATCAAGAACGTGTGAATGTTTGGTGTTTTAGTTTTCCACCACGTTGTTCTAGTTATAAATTAAAACAGAGGACTGTTAATAAAACGCAAACATTAGGAAAATCACGCGTTGTGAAAGTTTGTTGTGGTAATTATATGCATATATATACAGTAGTGTATAGTAAAATTCGGACAATTAAAATTTGTTTAAATAACAAAATTTTTCAAAACATTTTAATAATAATAAAACATATTTTTTTTTATAAATATTAGTTAACTCAATATTTTCACTTCAACTATAGAAAAATTTTGGGAAATAGGGAGAAGATAGTCTAACAAAAAATTTTATAATAAAATTTTATAAATTTCGAAATTTTAAATCACTTTATTATATAATCTAAGCCTAATATTATTTATAAATTAGTATGATCGTGATTTTGGTTTATTACCGCTACAAACCTTTCGTTAATCAAATCAAATCAAATCAAATTTTCAATGATTTTATTTGTAATACTGTCCCAAGCCAATGATTTTATTTGTAATACAGTCCAAGCCAACTGAATTTGCTCTCTCAGCCATTCATATGTCTCCGAAATATTTTCAATTGTCTCCGAACCCTAAATATTTTCAATAGGATTAAGATCTCGAGTAGACGTAGATTATTTCATAGTGTTCATATGCAATTAACACTTAAGTACTCTCTCTCCATACAAGAAGAAGTAAACACAGACTTAATACATTTTGATAATATTTTTAACCTGAATTTTATTCGAAATATTTTTTTTATTTTTTTTTCACCGTGTGGTGTTGGTTGAAATATACATATTTCAGTTTCATCAAATATTTTCAAAACTCATAGTTTCAAGTATTTTCGTACACATCCTGCAGTTACTTTTAAGCTTATAAATTCCAGCTCATTCCTGCTGAAGCAATCCAATTAAGTTTTTGGTTTTACCAGGTACTTCCCGAATGCAAATATCGCTAAAACGTTATTTTTATTTTCTATGCACCAGTTAGCATCACATCTCCGATAGTCAGCTTAAGTTTAAATTCGTCAGAATATGCCATAATTTCAGATTTCTTTACTTCAGTTCAAGTGTTTCCGGGTCCGAGAAATTTTTAAAGTTCCTTTAGAATAGGCTTTTGTATTGATCTACGTGATTTAAAACCTACTTTTAATAGTCTTCTTCGAACAATTGCTGTTGATATTACGGTTTCTCTTTGTCTATCAATGTTGGCTTACAGTTTTGTTGGTCTTCTAAATTCTGTTTGGAACGAAATAAATCAGAATTTTTTTTAATACAAAAATCTTTCGAGATCTACTAGATTCTTTAGACCGTTTTATCTGCCGAGCACTTTAAATTTAATGAGATTGACAATAGATGATTTCTGTTAATTCTTCTCTGATCTACATCGCGTGTTGACAGCCTTTCCCGGACCCATGCCCCATACATATTATATTTACTAAATAAAAATATACCCTGAGATATGAAATCATTTGTTTTTGAAACTGGAGCCGATTTAATAAAGGCTAATATAATAAACCTGTAATGATGAGTTCCTGTAGTTTTTATAACAATTTCTTGAGAAAATTCTCGAAAAGCCTCAGATTTCGTATTTTTTGAGTTAATTGTTTCTAGATTTTTGTCCACTAATAGTTTTTAATATTTGATTGTAATATTTCGATATTTCGGAAGCAATATAGACATTCTTCATCAGTGATTATGTCTAACTTAGTTAACCAGTGCTAAGTTAGTCACAAGCACTGATGAAGGAAGTATGTTGCTTCCGAAATATCGATATTTGTACTCAAATATTAAAAATTGTTAGTGAACGGAAACCTGGCAACAACTAAATTTTTTAAAGTAAAAAAAAATATTTAAGTAAAAGAATTTCTAATGAATAACGTGTATTGGGAATCCGAAAAAAGATGTTTGACTAATATCTAATGAGTACGGTGCCCAAGAGCCCTTTTCAACAATTAATTTAATTACCATTTTTGTTGTAATCGGTAGAAATTAATTTCAGTTTTAATAAGTTTTTTCTTATTCGATGGGTACTTCAGGCGCATATATTAGATTATTGACTTACTCAAAAGGAGCCAAGAGCTGTACCGTGCCCGTTAATTTCATTTTTATTTTATTATCTATACTGTCATAAATTTCATTTGAATAATTTTTAAATTTCAGATGGTTATATAAAAGAAAAAAATCTATGTATACCTCATTGCTCAATAAAATGTCAATTTGGAAAATGTACTGCACCAGATGTTTGTAAATGTGAACATGGATATGGAGGACCGGCATGTGATATAAGTAAGTTTTAAAATGTTATTTTATTCAATTTTTGTTTTTTTTTTAATTTTTCTAAATAATTTAAAAATATTTTTGTGTACATTTTTTTTGCTTTTTTTCTTAAAAGTTTTCTTGTTTTTGTTGTTGTTATTTTAAAATTTTTGATTTTAATAACGAGAAATATACAGTGAAGTGTTTTTATTTTGAACATAAATAATCACAAACACAAAGTTGAATAAAGTAGAAATTTAGAAATTTTTATAAGCCTTTTCTACAATACCGTAATCGTGTTTAAGATCTGCTTTGAATACATTTATTTTGATTGATGTATTGATTGATGTGTTAGATATATTGGATTGAATATTAGAGATGAATATAATATGTAACTGTAAACTTAATAAATCTAAAATTGTGATTTAAGAAGTGCATGATAGATTCAATATATTTTTTAAAGAGTACGGTAAATCTATTGAATACAAAATGGAGAATAATATCTTACATATCACATTTATATCTATATATTGCGAACTGTGTCTGTAGTGAAAAAATATCCCTTAGTATCATATTTTTTGTGTTTTTTAAATTGTATAACTCTGGGGTGGACACCCTGGTTCCTAACTGCTTCAGTTCAGAGCTTTGGCATAACAATCAGACATAATAAGAATCTTTTATTTTGTTATATCAACTAATTTATATTTGGAACATTTTAGAATAACTTCGCTTTTATAATAGCATAATTTAATTTTTTTTAAACTAAATTGCAATGTGATTAATTTCAATAGTGAGAAAAAACAAGCAATTTTATTTTAATCATTGCTCAGCGGGGTTCAAACCCGATAATTTCACATTAGTAGTTGGATGACATAATCACTATAGGGTCGGCCTGAAATTTTATTAAATGACGTTAAGTATTAATCTTTTATTAGCAAGAAATAGTAATAGTAGCAACAAAGCAACAACAATAAGAAAAATTGCTTTTATTTCTTCGAATATGTGTATATATTATGTATATTTTACTGCGACCGAAGATGATGGCCGAGTCCAGCATCTGAGAAAGACCTTAAAATTTAAAAAAAAACATATTTTAATTGTTTGTAAATAGAAATTTCATTAAAATAGGTAACATGAGACCCTGTTAAAGTATGTGATATAAGACCCAGTACGGGTTAGAGGCGGGAGGGTAGTATAACAGTAGATCTTTAAAACTAAAAAAAAATTTTTTTTTTTGATTTTTTTATAAGTAGAAGTTTTATCTAAATACGTAACTGGATGGCCGAGAGATTGTGGATGCATATTTCGCCAGCCCTTAAATTTTATTTTTATTCTAATTTCATTAATAACTTCGTTAAGTTTGATTATATAAAATTGATTCAAGATTTTTGTTCTTTGGAATTAGCTAAACCTTGCAACCAAACTATAAGCAGCAGCAATACCGCTCCTAATATTTTGGGTGTTATCAGATAAAGTATTCTTTCTTTTGCAGCTCAGTAGCGAGTATTTTTGTAATAGGTCTTCTGCAGAGGAGTTAGACAAGACTTGCAACAAGACTAAATACCCAACCGATATAGTGGTTATATCTTTTCACTAAGCTAAATCGTTAGAATTTAGCATTTGCGTACTGCTTGGTTAGAATGGGAATGGGATAAGGTAGGAAGAAAAGTATGAAATAGATTGATAGGAAATTGAAGAATAACTGTAATAACATTTTCCTTATATTTCGCAAATTGTATGCTTAATGTTGAAACACATTAGAGCGAATGTTATGCCATGTCCCTGAAGTACGAATTGTTAACGAAATTTCCGTAACCCATACTATTTTCAGTTTTTTGCTATATTGGGATTTCCACAGTGTAGGAGTGGATGCGTTACCCGTTGTAACTGTTCCAGAAGAGGAAGTGGTGCTTTGATTTCTGTTGTGCATACGTGACAGTACGTGTTGACTATAGGGGTGTCTAGCACACTTTCAAAGTATCAATTTTGGATATTTCGGGTTCCAATCTCGCTCATAGTATGGATATTGGAAAAATTCAATTATTCTTTGAAATTAGGAATACAATTTGGTTATCAAAAAAATAAAAGTGAAATTATATTATTATGAAGACGAAGTTACTCTACAATAGATATGTTAAGCAGTAGTTTTCCACATTTAAATAATTTGATATCTGCAAAGGGGACATCTAAAATGCAAACGAAAGAAAAATACTTGTTGCTGTATAATACTTGGTCACAAATACTTATGAGGAGTTAAATCTGTAAACAAATCCGCAGCTTATACAAATGTGTAGATGAAATTGCGGACTTACGAAAAAATTTCCGGTAGAGATTTTGAAAACTTCTAGCGGAATTTTTTTAAACTTATAAAATTATATTAATTTTATGTAAAAAAAAATATTAAAATAAAAAATCAGTAAACGACCATTGAGCTTTAATAGTTATGTAGTATTATAATTTCTGTTTGATCTTCATCATTACACAGTTTTGGTAATAATTATTGTTAAAAACAACGAATCAAATCCTTTAATTGTTTGCAACCAAAAACTTTGGATTAACTATTTGGGAGGGATTTATTATATCATTGCGTTTCACAGCGTATTCAACTCTAGGTCTGTTTAGTATTCTCAGAGCTATTTGAAAAGGTCAATTGCGGAAGTTTATTGATATTCAATAGAATCAACTTTAAAAAATGTATAAAAAACCAAATTGGCATCGCGAGAAAGTTCATACGCAATAGATTTCTGCGATTAAATGTAGAAAGCAGTTGAACCCAATAGACTTTCTCGATTGACCCCAAAATGTTTGTTTTTGCTCCATAAATTATTATTGACCGCGAAAATTGAATTTGTTGACAAAAAATAACATTGTACTTGTGTAAATTTGTGGTAGAAAAGGCTTTAGTTATAGAAATTCCATGCACTTTTTAAATTATTTTAGCACAGTAGTTAAAAAAATAATTATTTATAATTTAAAAAAAAAAAATCATTTAAAAAATTAAAAATACTTTGTAGCAAAGTAGATATGAAAATATTTGAATTAATTGTTTCATTTACATCTACGATTCTAAACAATTTACATTCAATTTGTGACAATAAAAGAAGGCAACTGAATACAATTTGTATTTTTAATTTTTTTAGCTTAACTTGGTTTAGACTCTGGTTTGAATACACTAGTCTGTATACTCTGAACATACCATTTTTTGAAATTCTACTTTTTTCTACGAAAATAAATTAACCTGGTTATAACAGTGGCACAAAGAGCTATATGATCATTTAAGTGCTACAAAATTAGCTAATTTTTATGATTTTGTTTCGGAAATGTGCCAGAACTATGATTTAAATAATTTTATCAACATTTATCGGCTAATTAGAAAAATAATCAAAACCGAATTTTTAAAATTAATCAAAAAAAAATAAACTAGTCGCAAACACTGATGAAGGAAACAAATTGCTTCCGAAATATCAATCGTTGCAAAGTAATCAATTTATTTAGTGACAGGAAGTTCGACTTTTATTGCTGAATATGACCAAAATCAGATCTGATTATCAAATATATATACATATATACTTTTTTAATGAGTAGTTTTACGTAAGCACGACCTCGCAAGATTTATTACCGCGTTTGTTGTCTTAGAGTTTTCAGTCTATGTCGTTGATAAACGCTAATATTTCTTTGATATGAAATTCAGAATCAGGAGATGGTTATTCCTAGAAATATTTATGTCTTTTCCGAGATATGGCGTCGCAAACAAATATAATATGAGAGGAGGATTACTCTTCTTCTAAGCAGAATCTGCATGTGTTTGTGTTCGATCTACCAACCTTAAACAGATGCTTGTTAAATGGAGCAAGACCTGTGATAAACCATGCTAACCAAACCATGTGATGAACCATTGGATACTTAGTTTGAAAAAGTTTAGTCCTTGGCAACCATCCGATATGTTTTGGGTTTCTATAGCTACCCACTTGGAGACAATTCTTTGTAAGTAGGCGTTTGAACGAGCAATACTTGGCTCTGGTCCTATGAATTGACTCTTCGCACTTGCTTTTACAAGGACATCTACCTATTTATTGCCTTGTATTCTTCTTGTAAGAGTAACTCTGTTTGGTTCTGCCTACTTTATTAAACTTCTGTAACAGTATAGATAAGTGTTATTTTAAACACGAGGAAGCCAGAGCTTTTGAGGCAGCTTGATTATCTGAAATTATGTATATGTTGGCACCTTTGTGCCCATTTTACTCCACCGTAATGCCAATACCTCGATTAGGCATAGGTTTCAGGTTGAAAAACAATGCGCTATAGGCCAAGTGCCGCGATAAATTTGAACCTTTATCCAAATACGCCGGCACCGGTTTTCTCCCTGATTTTTAACTTTGTATTTCATACTGAAGCTCCTGGAGGTTAAGCTCTTATTAAACCTTCGACTTTTTCCGTTTTAGGTATTAATACAATGAAGTTTCAATTGCGACAATCAATTGCTTTTTTCATATAGTCTAACATGGCAATTGCTTCGGTTCGTAGTTTAATTTTCTGCAGGATCATACTGTGTCCTGGCCTTTTGTGTTTGACGTTATTTTTTAGACGGAGCCTTGTTGCTGTCATTCCTTCCATTTTCATCAAGATAATCAGTGGGGGCTCCAGATTTTTTTTAGAGCTTTCTTAACGTTTTGAGTGCTCCAGTAACCCGAAGGCCTGCCATTCTTTGTATTTTAGTGAACGTTATTATCAAATATAATTAACCGTTATTTCAGTTAACCGTTATTTAAATTTATTGATAGTTAGTACTGCTTTGCCTTGGAGATTTGAATGCAATTCGACACTAACACAAATGGGAGCATAACTAAATCTCGTCTCTTCAAATCTTGCTTGTTTAAAATATCGTTTTAATTCCAGAGTATTTACGGTAATTGATATTTTGCGTAGCCGCTGTTGTATGCAAAAGGTGAAATATTTATCTTGAAAATCAACATGCGTGGACCCAACATAGCGCGGGACAGTGTAGCTCCTACATGTGAAGACGTGTAATATGGTTATTAACAAGCTCAAACCTAAAATTAGATTATATGATTATATATATATATGGTGTAGGTTTTCTGGCTTCATATTATCGCAGAGGCAAATGAATTTATTGTGATTACCCGTATTAATGCAGGCTCAAATTTAACAATATAATTATTAAACTTCAGGCCCTTTTCCCTTTCGGAATGTTGAACTATTATTTATTTTTTTGTGTTATTTTGTATTTCATACCAATGATAAAGTGTACCTACTGAGCCAAATCGAAAAAAGAGCATAAAGCAGGCCAATAAAGAGTTCTGCTTCAATCCGGAATTGAATTTTGGATCTACTGCATTATCCACTGCATAACCCAAAAAGAAGAAGAAATATTAAGATGAATTTTCAAACTTTTATTCTTCAGATTTGATTATGCAACTGTCAAAATGTCAACCAAACAAAATATGTTTTGCTTCAGAAGTAAAACAAAAAAAATAATACCAACAGAGTTTGTTTTATAAATAAAATTACGGAATTCTGATCATTGAAAACTTTGAAGGTTGCATATTTAAATCTGGAATAAATACGGCCATTAGAATTTTATTTTTTCACGATATTAAAACTTATGATTATGTTTGTTAATAAGAATTAAATATCAATTTAACCCTTGCACATCCGATGCAGTGAAAAATAAAATTAAAATTTTTACTATGTGAACCTCAACAATCACTTCAAATAAAATTCTACTGATATTGCCTTATGTCTGTAATTAATAAAATAATTTTTTGAAGTACGTGGGGAATGATAGAGCTAACATAATTTTAATTACATCATAGTTCTGGTGATTTTTTGAAGCAATTAAACCAAAGATTTATGTTTTGTGATAATTAAATGATTTAATACAATTACATTCGCAAAATTTAGATGTAGATGTAAATGAAGAAAATAATTTAAATTAATTTTTGCTTGGTTTCCATCTCTACTAAGCTAAGATGTTGTTCAGCACCTCCTTCACTCTACTAAATTAATTTTACTTAACTTGCAAATTAAAAAATATCCTCAATGAGTCTTAAGAAATTTACCCCAACAACTACCCCAAATAAAATTCCACTGAAATTATTGTCTTATGTTTATATTTGTATTTATAAAATAATTTTTGTATATATACTTATATATATATATTTGTAAATTATTATGTGTGAATTTTGTGATAACAATTTAATAATTAAAATTATTATTAAAAAGGTGATTTGTGTGTTTTTCGGGGCTAAAATATAAAAAATTCACCTAAAATAATACGTTTATAAATATTAAAATAAAAAACAAAAAAAAAAAATAATTAATATTATAGACTGTCCAGCTGGAAGATGGGGTAGAAATTGTGAAGAACAATGCGATTGTAAAAATAATGGAACATGTGATGCTTATACTGGACAATGTGTATGTAAAAAAGGTTATATTGGTGATAAATGCGAAGAAAATTGTCCACCAAATAAATATGGACAAGATTGTAATGAAGATTGTCGTTGTGAAAATGGTGGAACATGTCATTTTGTTTCTGGAGAATGTAAATGTGCTCCAGGCTATACCGGACCATTGTAAGTTATTAAATACAATGAAATAAAAAAAAAAAAAAAAATAATAAAAAAATTCAAATTAAAAACTAAAAAAAAATTTACATGGTGGTGTTTTGGGTTAATTAAAAAATTAATTAAAATTACAAAAAATTCCAATTGGAAATTAAGTTTGTTAATAAAATTACATTCTAAAAAATATGCTTTTCAAATTATCATGCAATTTTTAATTATAAAAAATCATCACATACGAAATTTTATTGAACCCACAAAAAAAAAAAATTAAATTTTGTTTTTGTTTTGTTTTGTTTTTTTTTTCCAACGTAAATCAATAAAACCCCCAGATGTCATGACAAATGCCCAGAAGGAACACATGGTGCTGAATGCAGTCAAGAATGTCGTTGTCAAAATGATGGTAGCTGTGATCCATCAACTGGTAAATGTCAATGCACAGCCGGTTGGATTGGTGAAGTATGCGCAAATAGATGCCCACCTGGTCAATATGGTATTAATTGTGAACAGCCATGTGAATGTTATAATGGAGCACATTGTCATCATATAAGCGGAAAATGTGAATGTGCACCTGGTTTTATTGGTGACAAATGTTTAGATATGTGTCCAACAAATTATTATGGTATTAATTGTACTGAAGAATGTCGTTGTGAAAATGGTGCAAAATGTGATCATTCAACTGGTGAATGTGAATGTTCATTGGGTTGGAATGGTATAATTTGTACAGATAGATTATGTCCAGATAATAAATTTGGTGAAAATTGTACACAGTCATGTATATGTGATATGGATCATACAGAATCATGTCATCCTTATAATGGTAAATGTACATGTAAACCTGGTTGGACTAATGAGGAATGTAATAGACCATGTCCATTTTTAAAATATGGTAAAAATTGTGAATTATCATGTGAATGCAAAAATAATGCAAAATGTTCTGCGGTAAATGGTACATGTATTTGTGCACCCGGCTGGCAAGGTGAACAATGTGATAAACAATGTCCGATGGGAACATTTGGACAAGATTGTAATGAGAAGTGTGATTGTGAAAATGGTGCTACATGCTCACCCGAAACTGGACAATGTTTTTGTAGTCCAGGATGGAAGAATACAAAATGTGATCGACCATGTGATGAAATACATTATGGCAAGGATTGTAATCAATTGTGTGATTGTAAAAATGATGCTTCTTGTAATAGACAAAATGGTATTTTTAAAGAATCGAATCTAATAATTCTGTTAGGATATTTATTTTTGTTTTTTATTTTGTTTTTTTTTTTATTTTTATTTATTTTTATTACGTACAAATTCAATTAATTAGGTTTATGCACATGTAGAGCAGGTTGGATGGGTGTAAAATGTGATAAAAAATGTGAATTGGGTACTTTTGGACAAAATTGCACTCAAAAATGTCAATGCAATGAAAGTAATACAGTTGCATGTGATGCTGTTGATGGGCGTTGTACATGCAAAACAGATTGGGGAGGTAAAAACAGAAAAAATATATTTTTTTTATTATTATTATTTTTATTTTTTATTTTTATTTTTGCTTTTTTTAATATTAAATTTAAGTACACACTAATAAAGAACATATTCATTAGAAATTTGCTCATTCATTTTGCATGCACACACACACATTCATATTTTTTTTATGTTTTGTTGTTTTTTTCGTAATTTTATGAACGTTCATTTGCACGTGAATCAGAAAATTATTTGAAACGATAATATGTTTCATCGAAAGGAGTTGCCAAATGTTTAGGCTGTTTGAGTCGATTTAAAGCTTTCTTTTCACATTCTGAACCTCTTGTAAAGTGTCGATGATTGCAATTGACCATTTTAGGTGCTCTAATTAGCATTTAATTGTTACTTTTGATGCCAAGACTCGATTAACCAATTTACTGTTATGGATGATTTTCACTTAAAAGTAACTCATTATAAGAACCACCCTGTGCGAACGTGTAGTAAAAATAATTAAAATTTATTGAATTTAAAATATTTTGATAGTGGAAATTATTTACATGATAATTTAATTTAATTTGATTTATTAATTTATTATTATACTCGTCTATAATTAGATATCCTGAAATTAGGGACTCTGTTGTAGTATAAATATTAAAAAATAAATTACGACATTAGTGTTCTAAAATCGAAATTTGGGAACAAATCGTTAAATAATTTAACCCTTTAATGTCCAATTGTTCCAATATGGAACCAAAAATATCATTAAGTCTTCTATGTCACAAATATGTGTTCATTTCTCATTTGCAAGTATAGGTGTTGAATCCTTGAATTTTCCTCTTTACAAAAATCTTATAATGTTTCAGCTAGACTTGTCAACTAATTATGTTTTCAATTTGTATTGGTTCTTAAGTTTTTTGTTTTCAAAATCTTTAAAAGCTTCAAAATCTCTAGTGTACACCCGTTACATTTTGTTTTAAATTATCTTGAAATAATTAAAACAAATTAAATTCATACTATTACATTTTTATCATACCTACATCGGTTGTCTCATGTTAATACATCACTTATACTTTTAGAGATACAACTTGTGAAATGTAATTAACTGGTTTTTAATCAGCTAATCAGGTAATCATCAAATTATTTTCGGATTTAGCCCTGCTTTCGTTTGCAAATTTGCTATTTATTAAGTTGGTATAAAATTCTGAGCAAAAGGAATACATTTTGTAAATATTTGCAAAGTCTTACAATCTGTTTAACGACATCAGTTTATATTTTACAAACAACGAAACAATTTTCGAGAGACGAATAGAAAACTTAATTACTCTTGGAATGCGAATAAATCAAAATGTACTCTGAGATGACCATATTTTTGATATTACAAAAAGCGTCGCAAAATGTTTGGGTTGTTTAAGTCGGTGTGAGGCACATTTTACACCTCAAGCTCTGCTTATTACTTGCTTATTAAGGCTACATACGACCCAAAATTGAATACAATTTATATCTATGGCCACCTCAAAGACTGCTCTAAGCTTTCTTGGTAGAGTACAAAAGCGCGCCATTCGCCTTATAGATAATGTAAATGTTTCATCAACACACTTGGTTATCGTCGTATCGTTGAAGCACTAACTCTATTTTATAGATATCTTGCGAGAATAGGCAGATGCTCAGAAGAACTACAATCGCTTCTTCTGTCTCTTAAGCAACTCCGTTGGGGAAAGCGAGAGGGGTGCAAATGCCCACCTAAACTGGTTGAAATACCAAGATGACTTAAGAGTGGACTGGAAATTCGTTTATAGTCAGAACTTCTAGAATGTAGAATCGCATTCCACAACAAGCATTCCCAAGAAGGTATAGGTTTTAATTATTTAATTTCCAAAAATTCAAAGTGAACATCAATAACATAGTTCGCAACTTCCCGCCGAACCTTTCTACTTCTTTTCTTCGCTCTAACTATTTCTTTTCATTTCCAAAAGCCAACGGTACGAAAGTGTAAAGGTTTCTCTGAACTAAGTTTTGGCTAATAATAAAAAACAAAAAGGGATTTGAGAACTTATGAAATTTTTCAAGATTTTCTTTCCGTATCTAAAGTCATGGTCGTAAAATTTGATGTTTCTTCCATCTGTTCCATCCGGATTCACTATAAGAAGTCGTCGAAAATCTAGATTATTTTTCGTTCAAGGATATGATTGAATTCATTTCAAATTCAAAGGATAAATTTAGAGAAGAATTTTATTACAAAATTATTGACTACACTGTGCAATTTGTAAAAGAAAGGTTTGAGCAAATTTGTAAACCTAATTTGAAATGAAATTCCTGTGAGTTACGTTTTCCGCAAGCTACAGTAATAGGTTGAGTGAACACCATATTTTTATTGCTATAACTAAATTCGGAAAATAATAATTCCAGTTTTCTTTCAAAGATAAAATCCAACGCTTCAATGGAGTATTTTTATTTCTTCAAATAACGGTAAACCACTTACGTCAAAATTAGTTTTATATGGCAGGTTTTCCTCTAGATTTGAACAATTTTCCAAAAAAGAGTTAACTGAACTCATAAAAGTTCCAGCTTCTGATTTTAGAGAAATGAATCTCATCGTAGCCAGGTTATATAGTTTTACTAACTCTTAATTATCTTTTTTGTATTATTGACAATGTTGCCTATACTTGATTCAATCGTTCCGTATCAATCAAAATAAAGCTGTTTAATAGTCTCATCTCATACAAATTTTTAACATATTATTTTTATGGAGCGGGTCGGATTATTACATTACAACTCGCTCTCTCATTTTATCTTCAAAACAAATTTGCTTTTTAAAACAATAATTTTGGTCTTCAAATCATATACGAATTACCTACTCACGAATATATATAGCTGCATACAGCTTATATAAATATATCAATGGTATAACATTCATAATAGAGTCAATGATAGAACGACGGAATTTAGAAAAAATTATAAAAATAATTGTACATAAATTCATTGAAGATCGTATGGACTTAAATTTTTTTATATATCTAATTTTGAACCTTTGATTTGAAAAAATGATTGAAATATATCTACGTTGATGGACTACACGAAATAGTCCATTATTTGTCCATTAACTGTTGTTTTTTTTTATTTTTTTTCTAACATGATTATAAATCAATTTTTATTTTCGTTTCATTTTCTTACCCGCCCGAACGTATTTAAATTGAAAAAATTTAAAAATATCTAAGATATATAAGATAAGACTTCTTGTTATTATATATTCTTTGGTTTTAACATACGTAGTTTATGTATATAATGCATATTCGTATGTGATGGTGCTTACACGTATCTATTAGGAATTTTAAAATTGATTTATAAAACTCAATTCGACCAGACATCTTAGGCTAGGTCTTAAACATATATTTTTATAATATAAATCAACTATTATATAATTAATCTTGATCTTGATTTTATTTTTTATTTTTATATTTTTTTATTAAATTAAATATAAACATTTTTTCTATATATTCATATGGTAACTATGGAAACAAAATTCAAATTTAATTCATTTTAAAAAAAGAAAAAAAAAAACTGTTCAGGATTACTACCATTCATACTAACTTTTAAGTTAGATGTTTTGAGCTTGGTTGGCTAATTATTGCTATCAAGCTAACAAAATTAATTTCATTGATTTAGCAAATATGCTCGATCTTCGTCTTGTACGACTGTACGATTTAATATAAATGCATGTTACACTTACAATTTTCGGAATGTTAGATTACTATATATTATTGTATATATCATTCATACTTTAAACATTTTAATGCACATACACACGTATACATTCAAATAATTGCAATATTCGTTTGTCATATCTCATTATTTTTGTAATGCATATAATTTTACATGTATTTCACTGTATCGTTCTCTAAAAAAAAAAATTAATTTTCTTTCTATTTTTAATTATTTTTCTTTTCTATAATTTCATTCTTTCTTGAATTATAATAAAAAAATAAAAAAAATAAAAAACACATAAATACATATTGCAGTGGATATGGGTAAAAATTAATTAACAAAATTTTATATTTTTTAAAAATATTTTTCTAATTTAATGTTTTTGTTTTATTAGGTGTTAATTGTGAAACACATTGCCCACCTGGATTCTATGGCAATGATTGTGAATTGGAATGTAATTGCTTAAATAATTCTTCATGTGATCCTGTTACCGGAGATTGTGTATGTGCCAGAGGTTGGACTGGTAATAATTGTTCGGAACCTTGTCCAAAAGGATATTTTGGTACTGGATGTAGAGAAATATGTCCACCAGTTGGTCATGGAGGTAAAATTTTTTTTATTTTATTTTTTTTTTTTTTATTAGATTGAGTAGTTTAAGAAAATGCTTTTTTTTCATGCATCATAGATAAAGATTTAGGTGGGGAGAGGGGATATACCTTTTTTCTATATAGCTTTTATACCGATTTGTAGGTTTTGATTGGAAAAAGAATGAGAAATCAAGGAAAAACGAAAGTGGAGAAAATTATGATCGAAATGTGTTAATGTTCGTCTTGAATTTGCGCAAATCATGCACCGATATTCTTTTAAACGTATTCGATGAAAATGTCATTAAAGGTGTATTTTTTTTGTTTCAGAGCAGAGGATGAACTGTCAAAAAAATATTTGTATTTTTATGTGCACTCAGACCGTTCAGAGCTAGAAAAGTTTTATTTTTTTTTGCGTTGAGAGCGCGCTCAAAGCGTGCTCTACGTGCTCAATATAAATTAATAATTATTTATGTGGAGTAAGTTGTCAACGCTCTTTTTAAAAGTTTTAATTAAGAAAATTTATTCGAGCTCTATCGTATTTTTCTATTAATTCTGGGCTCAGCAGAGCGCGCAGCCAAGCGTTCAGAGCTAAAATATTTGCTCTCTATTCAAAGCGCGCTCTACTCAGCTTTTGTCTGAACTATTCAACTACATTTTTAAATTGATGATATGACATTTTTAAGATTGAAATGATGATATGTCAATTTAAGATTGAAATGATGATTAAAGAAATTAACCAGTACATACTACCAACATAATAAAATTAGTATATCATCCGTTTTACTGCGTCTCACAGAAATACATGTTCAGAGTCAGCTAGAATGATTTTTCAGCTTGTGATTTTTCATCGGCGTCAGTGATGAGCTTAAGAATATATAAGGGTGATAAGTACTTGGGGGCGTGTCCACAGATTTTAACTTTTTAAAATTTACAAATTTAGAATTTTTTTATGGTTTTGAGTTTTCAATTTATAGAAATATTGTTCAAGTATGGTCATCATATTGAAAACGTTTAAAGTTCTGTTTATTTAATATTCAAAAATATCTCATTAGATTTAGTTGGTGGCATGTCATAAGAGTTCCAGAGTCATAAGTCTCATCAGTAAGAGTCAAAAAGGAAAAGAAAAATTGTGTAATTTTTTTTGGCTTATTCTCATTTTACGTAAAAGATTTGGAATTTTTGATAATTTACTTTTCAACGCCCTCGTGTAATGAAACCGACAACCATTTACTTCAACACCTAATTTTGGAGCGTAAGAAAAGATTCATGTAATAAATAGTGATGATTTTTTTCATTTATATTTTTGTTTATTAATTACATTTAAAGAATGGCTGATCTTCTCAATCGGTAAACATATAAAAATTAATCAAAGAATATCATAAAATTATTAAATAAATAATATTAGAATACAATTTAACGAATGGGACTTATACCTCAGTTGTTTTGGAATTTTTTTTGCCATATTAATGAGTGAAAATAAACTCCCATGGGAATTTTGCTTCACTTTCGTGGGACATAAATCCTAACGGAACTTCCGACATGGCAACGATCTAATTAATATCTAGATACAATGACATTTTTATTTTGTTTTATTTTTCTTAAAAAAAAAAAAAATATTTCTAGTTGTTTGCGCTTGCTTATATCGTTATTTAATTTAAGTTCAACATTCGTATAGGAATGACTATACGCCGCGCTTTGTGTTTCACCATAGAAATGATTAAGTGAAAGTAAAGTAGATTTACTTTCCACTCAACATGTGTCGATGTCTACGACATTATATATAAAATGAGAATAGAACTCTAATAATATAACGATATTTAAGAGAAGCAAGACAAGCAGCAACATTTACGTTGATAAGACAAATATAACCATGTTTTTAAATTTTATACAAATGTTTTAACCTATATTTGGGAATTGTTCTTCATTTTAGGCCGTATAAAGTTGGATTTTCATTGATCAATATTTTAACATCTTAAAAAATTTATTGGCTCTAAAAAGGGAGATAACATGAAATGACATTATTTTATATGAGAGGTCAATGCGTACGATCAGAACAGAAAATATCATTTACCGGGGATATTTTAACAAAAATTGGGGATATTTTTACAAAAATTGGGGATATACTTTGATGAAGTATACTTTTAAAATATCGGGGATAGTTTCTTTATACCGGTTTTTGAGTAAATTTATATAAAAACAAATAATTTTTTTCAACAGCTAGTTTTTACGATTGAATTGTGTATAAAATAAATTTCCCAAATAGAAATTTAAAGAACTCTTTGCAGCGATCTATTATTTTCTTACATAAAAATTCAATAACCTATCTCCCTTTTTAGAGTTAATAAAATTTTTAAGATTTTAAATATTGGTCAATGAATACCCAACTTAAAGGTTTTGAGAATGTTATAAATATCACCAGAATATCACAAGAGCAGAAGTAGGACTTACGCGACTAAAAAAATTGCAAAATGAACGCTGTTCTACTATTAAAGCTATATATTATAACTTTTGAGAATCATTTTTAAAATTTAATATTTTATTTAGAAATCAGAATTTAATACATAATTAAAAATAATATTTTACAAAAAGATCCAACTCAACTCTATTTATCACTCAATCTAATCAAATATTATGCTTATACAGTCTATGTCTATTAAGATTTCGATATTTATTTAATTTAATTAATTTTTTGTTATTTTAATATTTTAGAAGAGAATAAAACATGTGATCATATAACTGGAAAATATATATGTTTACCTGGATATATTGGTATGACATGTGAACATCCATGTCCAGAAGGACGTTTTGGTCAAGATTGTAGACTTAATTGTTCATGTGAACATGGTGGTGAATGTAATCATATAAATGGTGAATGTCAATGTCGTCCAGGATGGAGTGGACGCAGTTGTAATGCATCATGTCCTGAAGATATGTATGGTACAAATTGTGCTCATCGTTGTCGTTGTCAACATTACAAACAATGTAGAAAAAATGATGGACATTGTATTTGTTTAGCTGGATGGATGGGAGTTACATGTGATGAAGGTAAAAATTTATTCAATAAAAAATAAAGGATATAAAAAACATTTTTTTTTTTCGAAAAATTCGTGGATAGACAAATAAAAACTTTAAATTTTTTGACAGTTAAAATTTGTAAACAAAATTTTTTTTATTATTTTAAACTGTTTTTAGTAGGCTTGTACTTCATTTTCGTTAAATATGTTTGTTGATATAACGAAAATAATGAATCGAATCAAATAAATTTTTTTTTTACAAAATTTTAACTGTCAAAAACTTAAATTTTTTTATTTGTTTACCCACAAATGACTTGACAATTATTTCACTTACAATGTTTTCAGTTCGATCAGAATTGGAAACAAATATATGTGCTTTATACTTTTCCATACAATATGGTTGAAACATTTAATTTTGTATTATCACACCTTGTATAGAGTTGAAGTTTTTTTCCTTTGTCATTCTAATACAATATATTGTAGTCAGAATGAAAATGAAATTACATATTCATTTATTACAGCACAATTTCATATTAAAATATTTATTTACGAATGTTGATATGTACTTTTTGTACAAAACATGTACTGTACTATTTTAAATTGATATTGTAGCCAGTATAATATGTACATATGTCAAATTACTCATCTATTACAGTGCACTTTATTTATTTATTTGATGTACATATGTACAATATTTTTAACTAAAAAATTTATTTTACAAACACCCTATATAATTTTAAATTGTTAATTACATATGTTGTATTTTTTAATACATATTTAAAATATATTTTCTAGAATATGACAGCAGTCTCTAGGTGAAACATTTTTAGTAAAACATTTTTAAAAATAGAAATTAAATTATTAACGCATGTTTCACTAATTTTAATTGATATCTGAACCGATTTCACTTATTACACTATCTTCAGAAGACTGAATTTTTAACAATATGTATACAAATTTTTCATTTTGCATATTTAGAAATTTAATTTATTATATCGCACCCTTGCGACAAAACTGTAGTAACTCGAAAAAGTCAGTTTTGAGAAAAACACAAAAAACTGTTTTCGACGTAATGTTAAGGTTATACTTTTATTAAATCATTTATTGGAAAAATAATATGTTTTTGAAAGCTAAATTACATTCATTCATTCCCTTATTTATATTTTTAAATAGTTTTAAACGGAAATTTTTGAGTTACAACAGTATTAATGTAAGTTTTGTGCAATATGATGAAATTATTTTCAGTTGAAACACTTTTGAAGGCTTAAATATTGCACCTTGCTTAGTTGTAACAGTTTTGATGATTTTTTTTGAATCAGTTCGTTAATATTTTTTAAGAATCTTGTTGCATAATATTATTGTATCCAGAGTTAAAAATAATAAAAAAAACTATTTAAATGCAAATTCGTGCGTTTTGGTTTAAATTTTCATCTTTATTATATAAAAACATAAATGCTTCTTCACAGCCTTAAATAAAATTGATTAAAATAACTTTTTAATCTAATCTATTAATTCATAGTTACTTTGTACTTTTTTAATCAACCTTAAAAATACTTAAATAAATATTAAACAAAATGGCTTTTTCAAAGTAGCTAATTTTAAACTTAAATTTTTTTTTCAAATTCAAAAAACAAAAAATAAATTTATACATTTTCGTTCAACCTTAAATACTTAAATAAAAATAACAAAATAGCTTTTTCAAAGTAACTGTAAATTTAAACATCTTTTTCGTTAAAAAAACAAAAAATAAGTGTGTACATTTTTAATCAGTCTTAAATTAATTTTTTGTTTAATTCTCATTTCTCTTCTAAAATATTTTTGAAAAATGAATTGTAATAGTATTTGGGAATCACATTTTTATTAATAAGTTCTTGCAAGTCTTTCTTCTTTCTATCACCTAAAGGAATTTTTTCAGAATATGCTTGAGCCAAACAAACAGAATTTACGTCCTGTTTTTTTGCACCTTTTCTGCTTCTTGTTTTTTTTTCAATGTTGACTTTTCTGAACTCCATATCCTTGTATGAAGTTTTATAAAAAAAAGAATCTTTGTATTCTTTCTCTACTCTAATTATCTTAATATCAGGCCATTTCACTTGATCTCCATTTATATCAATGTTAAAATTTCTACCTAATTGTTCTTGTAAAATTTTTAAGTTGAAAAAATCTTCATAGTTCATTACATGAATACGAAATGGAGGACCGCTTTTTTTGGCTGTATTAATCAGCGCTATATATTGATCTGGTACATAAATTGGACCAGCTTTATGATGTTTTTTTATTTGTTTCTCAATTACACTATGAACATTATCCCCTTCGTTTTGGGAATGACCGTGTATGAGAAACTTATGGGTTATACTTCTAATTTTAAGTGCTTCCAAAGCATACATGTACGCTGCTACAACGTATTTGTTTTTTTGTTGACCGTAACAATTGTCGGAATAAAATATAATATCTATTTCCGAATTAACTGATGTTTCTGTCAACATTTTGAGGTACTGGAGCACACAACTTCCTATCTCATTTGAACCACGTTTTCCGTCCGTCTCATTCCAGAAATAACAATCTACCTTTGTAGCCGTCAAATCGCTTATAGTGAAATTGTAACAGTTAACCTTACTCTTGTAATAAAAAGAGGAAACTTGACCTCTTGGAACAGGTAAAACAGCTTGGAGATCGTATACTGCTACAAAACTGTTCACACTCTTTTTGTCTTGCTCTTTTTCTTGACGCGAAAGTATTTTTTCTTCTTGATGGAGGTTGTAGGAATCTATTAATTTCTCTTTTTCTTCTTCGTTGCTGTTTTTGTATGATTCACAAAGTTCACACTGATCTTTTTTTGGCTGATAAAAACAAATGTTAAATTCCCCGTTGAAAATCCGATTAAACATGGTAGAAGTTGCATAAGGGAGTTCTTGGACTTCCATGTCCTCTTTGTAATCACGATAAAGATCGGCTAAACTTCTACCTCCTTCTATATACTCACGTGTACTTTGTGCTCTTAAATAGTGGGACTCTATTTTGGGAATATTATTAATAAATTGTCTTACTTTGTCCTTTATATTTGGATCGATAGTCGGTTGTTTCCCATGTTTCCCTCTTTTATCGCTTGAAACAAATCCATTTTCATCTATTTTCGTTATAGCAGTATTTATAGGTCTATCGTTTATATTAAGTGTAGCTTTAAAAAAATATTTGCATACTCGTAATTTTTCTTGATTTATTTTAAAATAGAAGGCATTATTTAACTTCCTCAAATTCTGAGTAGATGAATATCGATATTTAGGCCTAATCTGTTCAATGTGTGTAATTATATAATTTCTTTGTTTGTCTATATCTCCAAGGTTCCAATAAGACTTAAAAATAATTTCTCTTTGTTCATTGGTTATCTTTTTACTGCATTGAAATTTGCATTTATCGCCGCATGACGGTTGTATTTTTCTTGGTGAAATTTCTTTCTTTGATTTTGATTGAGAAATATAACCTTGCCCAGTATTTCTTAAAAATTTGGTTTTTTTCGTTTTCCAGTTTTGTTGATTAGATTTTCTTTTTTTACATTTTCTTACTTCATCAGTATCGGATAAATCGAAGTTAATATTTGAGTTCGATGTTTGTGTTTCACCTCTTCCAGATTCACCCACATTATTCTGGCAATCAGAAAAATTTTGTTGTTGGGATACTATTTCGTTACTTTCTTCCGGATCGTTATCACTATGGGGCTCATTATCATCATCATCTTCATAATTCTCATAAATTACATTAAAATTTGGATCAGCTTGCTCATCGTCGATATCACTTTCTTCGCTATGAATAGGAGATACGTAATAGCCCTTATTTTTTACTTTTTTTATTGCCAATCTTAAAATTTTGCCTGCACGAGTTGAATAATCCATCTGTATGATAAAAATTTAAATAAAATGTTTTTTTCTATTATTTACTTTCACAATAATAAAAAAATTATTATTAAAAAACGTAAATGATATGATGTAAAAATACGAAAAAGCGTAAATAAAAAAAACCTATCAAACATCGTGTAAAAAAATATAATCATCAAAAATGATGTAATTCAAAATAAAAATTGAGTTCTATATTTTTTTATCTTTTAAATAGTTACAACTTGAAATAAAAAAAAAATGCACTCTGCACTTGAATCATCAATAGTGTTAACTCAAAATAAATCACAAAAAAATTTAACTTACCTTCAACAAAACCAACACAAATCAAAATAAAACGTTATCCGACTCTAAATAAAACGATCACTTTCTATAAGCACACGATCATAACTAAAAATATTACTCTTTTGCTGAAATGCGTACAGCTCACAATAAAGTCTCTATAATGACTTAAACGCTTCCTGCCGGGTAAATAATAAAGCAAACTTAATACGCTTTAGAGGGTTGATAAAGTATTATTTTTAGGAATATATTTTGTCAAAATCAGAAAAATCGTGATTTTTGAGTTATTACAGTTTTGTCGCAAGGGTGCGATATTATGCAAATGCATGTTGTTATTGTTACATAATGTAAACCAAAGTACATATTCATATATTACAGTGTATTTTTTAATGTATATTATTTTAAATTAAAATATTTATTTTACAAACACTTTGTACAATTACAAACTGATTTACCTATTTAATTTTTTAATACATATTCCGAAATTTACTTTATAACACTCGTATCAGTCGATTTTAACGAATATATACAATTTAAAATTCAATTATTTATTTTTTAACAATCAAAAATTTATTTGAACAAAAAAACACCCTGTACAATTTTTAAATTTTAAAATATTTATTTAATAACATTTATTTTATTTAATTAAGTCTAACGAATACATGGTACTCCATCCAATTTTTTAATACGATTTAATCTCTTCAAAATTTCATTTCTATAATCGGTCTCTTCTAGACCATCACTAACTGGATTTCCCAGAAAAACAAAATCTTCAATTTTTATTGCATTATTAATTTTAATTAATTCTGTCCAATCTTTCACCATATTATATCCCAAATAGAATACTTTTAATGATTTCATTAATTCAATAATTCCAAGTTTTTCAATTTGATTATAACTAATCCAGAGTTCTTCTAAAGTATCACCTAATGCTTCCTAGTTATTATGAATAATCATTAATTAAGGATAATCGATTTGAATTTTTGTTTACAATAAATATAGATTATATTTAAAGAGACTTACAATTCCATTTAAATTTTTGATATTATTTCTAGCTAATGATAATATTTTTAAATTTTTTAATGCTCCAATTCCAACGATTTTCTCAATCATGTTTGTTGACAGACTTAGTTTTCTAAATTATAAAATTTTTAAAGCAAAACAAACACCAGGACAGATTTACTTACTTGCATTTCATTAAAGTTCCTAATGTTGAATCCATTTTCTCAATTGGAGGAAATTGAAATTGTAATTCAATAGTTTCAGATTCAGTTGGATTTGTTTTATTTAATTCTTCCCATTTTTTTAGAGCCTCTTTAATTGTAGTACCTTTTGACATTTTAAAATTAAATAATTTTTAGATGTTTAAAAACTTAAATAAAATGAATTTAAATGAAAAAAAAATAATATTTTTAATTTATTAAAATAAAATTATTTTTTTTATTTTAAAATTTTTCCAGTATGTCCTGAAGGTTTCTATGGTTTACATTGTATGGAAGAATGTAATTGTCCAAATGAAAATTTTGTTTGTCATGCAGCTCAAGGCTGTGTTTGTCGTCAAGGATATACCGGCTCAAATTGTGATGTATTAATATCATCAGCTAGAATTGGTGAAAATGTTGATTGTAAGTATTTAATTTGTGAAAATTTAATTAAAAAAAAAAATAATAATTAAGAGATAAAAAATTTTAAATTTTAAATTTATAAGAAATTAAATTTTATGCAAAAAAAAAAACAAAATTGTGAATTAAGTAAAATTAATTATTACAAATTATTTAACAAAACTATTAAAAATAAAGTCTTATCTATTTTGCTTACTTAATTGACTCTGAAGGACTAATGATAAAATTTAATATCAATGCATTGCCAGAATAAAAAAAAATAATTATTATTTTATTTATAAGTTAGCAAACATCAAATTATTTTGTATAACTGAAAACTAGAGTAGTCCACAATATATATAGGTGTGATAAATTATATAAATACGTGATCTAAACTGGAATCTTAATCAAAATTAATTAAAAATAGTGTACTTATAATACGAGAAAAGTTCCGGTAGTATTACAATAGACCTCACTGGTCTAAGTGTGTCGGTGTATCGCCGCCAGCCACTACTATTTACTACTACTATCTACACTTATTTCAAGCAATGCAATACTTATCTACTTACTTAGAATGCCCTATATATCTATATATCATTTGAGCAGATTTTGCCACACTTAAAATTATTCATCAACTTATATTGATGTCCATTGATTTCGTCGTCTTGGAGATAAAATCAACCATGTTAGTAGTTGTTGATCTACTTGAAACTGTGTTGCTCAACAATAGTTAAACGTCGTACAAGACTCATTTCAATATTATAAACAATTGATTGAGACGTATAGCCGAAAACATCCAAATATTTCTACTGAGACATTGCATGGAGAAATGCTGTACTAGTTCAACAAAAGCCTCATCCCTATTAATAATTGATTTCTGTATCAACATTCTTTGACGGATTAAATGAAATATTTTTGATTATAGAAGAAGAATTTGCTACTGCAGAATTAAAAATTAACGAGAATAAAGCCAAATATATGAAAATGGCAGAAACAAGACGTTCCGCCCAAAATATAACAATAAGTGATTACAGTTTTGAAGGAGTAAACAGTGTAATAATAAAAATGGCATGCCTTTGACAATTAATAATAGAATTCAAAAAGCCCAAAAATGCTGTTACAAAGACCTTTCCAGATCTAAAATTTTGAACAGAACAATTTATAATCATAATAAAAATCAAATTAAGAATGTACAAGACCAGAATGCAACAGTACATATTCGAAAGTACAAAAGTACATATTCGAAAGAAGAATACATTAATTACGTTAATTATCTAAAAATAATTAACGTAACGCTGAACATCATATTAGAAAAGAGGGAACTAGAAGCACCTAATTGAAAAGCACAACATTATAAAATTTATTAAGGCACAAAGACTAAGATGGGCAGGACATGTGGCGAGGATGAAACTAAAATGAATATTAGACTTCTAAAAGATATTTAAGAAGACTTTGTTCCTGACAATAGTAGCAGTTTACTACATTTATTAGAACCAGTAATTTGTTAAATAAATACTAGAAATATTGTAGATTGTGTAGTGTAAAATCGCAGTACCAATTAAGTACGAAAAGGTAATTCTATCTAAGTTACTGTTAAGAGCGTAAAAAAAAACAAGACGTAGTACCGTACAATACTAGAGCAAGAGGTAAACCAAGATCAATATGGCTGCACGAAATCGAGAATTGAGGACAGTTGCACAATATAGAGCAGAATGAAGGAAAGCTGTAAACAAGGTTCCGGCTCACCCCGAATTGTAGAATCAATATATGATGATGATTTTGATAAAACAGAATTCCGGTAGATCGGCTTTCGTTATACTTCCAAAAAAATAATGTAAAAAAATTTGCAACAGTAATCGGGTCATTAAAAGATCTTCCCAAATAATTTGGAGTTACTGAATATCCATCACTTTCACGTTTAATATTTAGGGTCGCATAAAATACATGACTTTCTGCTAACAAGATAAGATTATAACTTCTCTCAAGTAGGATTTTGAACTTATAAATCAATCGGGAATATATGACATAGTAGAACAAATAATGTTGTCATATCAAGGGGGTGGGAAATTTGAATTTTTGATAGGTTTATAAGGAACTTCATATTTGTTTTGGCATTCCGTTTCCATATGAGGAATCCATACTTAGTACACTCTACTAACTACACTACTATCAACAAGTGGGGTTTTGAACTTATTGGATCCCCATACCCCAAATTTTATTATAAATTAGGAGTTTGTTTCTGGGTTCAGAAATTATTTAAAATTTATTACGGTGTTCAAAAGTTTAACAAAAAAAGTTATATTTTCCAATAGATTTGTTAATGGGGATTTTGAATAATAATTTTTTATAGAGATGAATTTCGAGACAATCTCTTTCCAGACAATCTCTATTTTATTAATTCCGAAATTATTTGGTTTGGTAAAAAAACTGGATATATAGTAATAATCTTTGAACATCTTGAATATGTATTTTCAAAATTGTTTGTAATTTTAATTGGCCACTTTGTTTGCTGTTAATAGAACGATGTAATTAGCGTATAATCGTAAACTGCAGTTGTTGGGCGTAGATAAGTCTGCCAAAAAAATATTATATAAAATGGGTGATAATGTTTAGCTTTGAGGTACACCTGTAGTAAGTGTTACAGTGAGATATTTCCAAATCAATTTAAACCGGAAATAATATTATGTTCTATCAAGTACGATTTTGAACTTATTGGATTCGCCATAAGCCAAATTTTATTTTACTTGAAAAATTTTGCTTAATTTGTGTCATAAAAATGGGACATTCTAGAAATAAATAATTTTATGTATTAGGTCATTGTGCAGAGATCGTAAAAAATCATCTGTTTCAGAATCCCCTGTTTTCATAAGCTTCTGCTTTTGAAAAATCCATCGTTTCAAAATCGCCCGCTTCGTAATCCATCGTATTAAAATGCATTGTTTTGTAATACGCAATATATTTTAATATATGTAATAGGAAATAAATTCATTCCAATTCTCCCTTAACATCTTTCGCCATGTGTTGTAAATAGTTGTCTCATGATATTTGGAACTACATCAAATGTTGTTCCACCCATCAATCAGCATTTTGAATGATGATCAATTACATTTTCAGATGTTTTGGTATTTATTCCAACTTTTCAGGTTTTTTCAAAGCATTTGATCGTTGTCTTTAAGTCTTTTGTTTCTGCGCTGAATTAGAAGGTATATAATATTCTGCATTCTTCATTACATTCTACAATACTACTTCTAATAATTTGTGAAGGCTTTAAAGAAGATATTATAGTAATGCTTTTTATTTTGGTATTGATTTGGCAAATGATTTTTTTAAAAGCTTGCAGATCATTTGAATGACCAGTTGGTTCCCTCTTGATGAACCTAAATGTTTTGTTACTTTTGAATGCAGACTTATCATTTAATTTATTCCAATATTGAAGTAGGATTAAATCAGGTCGAAAACCCATAAAGAATTTTACTTTTATTGCGAATCGAAACTGCACCTTTCGGTTGAAAGGTAGGTGTTCTATT
Organism: Argyra leucocephala; assembly: GCA_963942445.1. Classification (NCBI taxonomy): domain Eukaryota; kingdom Metazoa; phylum Arthropoda; class Insecta; order Diptera; family Dolichopodidae; genus Argyra; species Argyra leucocephala. Next base: position 46,543,873 of record OZ012679.1, on the reverse strand, counting down.
TATGGCGCCCGCCAACCAGTTGCTTTGTTTTGTATTAATATTTTAAATTTTGTAATATCTTATTAAATTTTTTAGGTTATCGATTACCATAATGAAATAATTATTGTCATATTTATTTTCTTAGTTATGTTACCATCTGCAGCATCTATTAATCGAAATCATTTAGATCGTAATCGAAAAGGTAAAAAAAAAAATCGAATAACAATTAGTAAGTTTTACTTTGATTGATTTCTAAAATGAAGTTATTATAGTGGAGTTTGAGAAATTTTCGTAAATGTGGACGTAAGTAGTTTTGTTTAACATACGTAAACTTTGAGAGTAATTTATAAATGTATGCTACAATAACACTATGACCAGTCTACGCTTATGTATATTGTCCAAACTCCATAATCATTGAAATAACTTACGTATTGTTATCTTAGACCTTATTTTTTTGTTCTTTGACACTTTAGAAGGATTTTTATTTAAATTTAATTTTTTTTTCTTAACTTTTACACACCATTGCATGTTGGCATTCTAATTTTAAATTTTTCTAAAATTGTACACTTTATTATTTACTTATAAATCTTGAGAATATTTTGTATCCAATATAAAATCGAAAATGCTAGTAGTTTGATATAATGAGTATCAGTTCATATTAATTACGGTAGTGTACGCAAAATAGATATTTTAAATCAGTGATGCTCAAACTTATCTTGAATGGAGATAAAAAAGGAAATTTTTAAAACCTGACGGGCAAATTTGTTTTAAAATTATGTTATAAAAAATAATTAAAATTAATGTAAATATATTTTATATGCAATATGTATACAATAATGGTAATGATATTACTGTTATAATAATGTAATAAGGTAATTAATAAAATAAAAATAAGAAAGAGAAGAATTCAGGTCTAGTACGATCAACTGAGAAAATACAGCAAAAATTGCGTAATATTATTATGTGATATTTTAGTAAAAATAATAAAAAGAAAAAAAAATAATAAATTTATTCGAAATTCGAGTAAATTGTAGAAATTCATTTCAATATATTCTTGTGTATATAATTTTTTTTTATTAATTAATCTTAGACAACAACCGCATATGTAATCATTCATTTTAAATTAAACATTTAATTTTGACGGAAAATAAAAAAAACTTTGTACATTAGTGAGTGGCGGCCTATTTGTCTCCTTTTAAATATCTATCATTTAAAAGAATAATAATTAATATCAACTATGAAATGATTCAGTTATTTGTATCGTACTTTTTTTTTTAAATAAATTAAATTTAAATTTAATTCTGGAAAAAAAGAAACTCTGTACATGGTTCAGTTGCGATAATTTGATAAATTAAAATTTGTTAGGATATAGGTACCTATAGATGGGGTGAAATTTCTGATTGAAAAACATTTGAAAATATATTTAGTTTAGCTACGTCTCCTTTTTAAATATCTGTCATTTAAAAAAATTATGAAAATCGGCTGTGAAATAGTTTAAATATTTGTGTCGTCTAATTTGCAGATTAAATATAGTGATGATTAAAAAAATAAAAACAAACTGTTGCGAGTAATCGAGAATGTATCATGGTTTATAAGAGACGCTGACCTTGGCAGTGATGCGTGATTGCCTGCAGTTAACAAAGGTTTTAAAATATTTGCTAAAAATTAGACTTCGGGTATCTCGATAATTTCGAAACTGCTGTCATAACAAACAAAAACCATCAAAAAATTTGAGTGGGTCTAAGAAATAGAAGGCTACCACCCTAACTCATAACTTCAACTTTCAAAAAATATTGTAAAGAAAAATTGTTGGTTGGGTAAAAGAGCTAATGAGAAAAATATATACACAATTCGAGTGTTAATTGTGACACGCAATGAAAAACTCTCCAGGAAATTACCAATTTAATTATACTTAATATTAAATTATTAGGTTAAACGTTACTGTAATTAATTATCTCTATGATTGCTACTTCATATTTCCTTATATTTTTTTTTCAAATTTAAAATCTGGGTGTGTAAAATAGAATTTAAAATTGGTAACCACTGAAAATTTTTGTCTCTTATGGAATTAACTACTTTTTAGGGTCCAAAACTACTCACGTGCCCGTTGGCTGTTTGAAAAGGATAGTTAATGGAAAGGAAAGAAGTAAGAAGAAAAGTTTTGTGGGAAAGAGCGAACGATGTTATTAATAGTCTTAAATCTCTGTTATTCATTAATAAAAAATCCTTCTCTCATTGCGAATGCTTCGACTGGGATGCGATTCCACAATCTAGATGCTCTAACTGTAAAAGAATTTTCATAACCGCACTTAATGCCTCTCGTGTTATGCAATATGGAATTGCTTTAGGAGGAAGAAGTGACTCTAATTCCTCGGAACAAGTGCCAACACCAAGTAGATATCTATAAAATATAGTGTACTTGAACAATATGATGATCGCCAAGTGGTATAAGAGATGAAGTCACATTTATGTCTTCTATTCTATAAGACGAATGGCGCAGTTTTGAACGTTTGTCCAAAAAGTGTAAATCAATTTTTGGTGCACCTGCCCATAAATATACTCGAGGTTGGGTCGTATAATATATGCTTTATAGATTTTAAAGATGTTTTGAGATGAAAATTAAGCTTTGCAGTGAAATTACGAACAATAATTTTTTTTATTGATTTATCTTAGACAAAAACCGCATACGCAAAAATTTATTTTAAAAAAAAATATTAAATTTAACTCTGGCGAGGAACAGAAGAAACTCTGGTGAATTTGATAAATGTATTTGTACATTGTAGGGTGTTGCGATTTCCAATGGAGTCAAATGGGACATGAAAAAAAAAGTTTTTGTCGCCAGGACTTTATTTGGCAATTTAGAATCATTTTATCAACAAAAACAAAAAAAATATTGTGCCGGGTGTTTCCAAGTATGCGTATCAGCTTTTTAATAGGGGAAGAAGCTGTTATTTTATAATTAAAATAAAATGTTATTATCTAAATCGAGAATGCTCTATCGATTGGTGATATTTTGAATTTCCGCAATGGACCGGAAAATGGGTTTTCAAACTCAAAAATCGCTGAAACTGGCCGAAAGTGAGATTTTTAAATTAGAAGGGGTAGTTTTTTATGCAAATTCGGATTCTATGAGAAAAAATAAAAAACTTCTTTTCCGGTCCTTTGCGGAAGTTGAAAATATCACCAATCGACAAAGCACCCTCGATTTAGCAAATTTTTTTAAATTTTAGAATAACGGCTCCTTCCTCTCTTAAAAAGCTGATACGCATGCTCTGGACCAATTGTTATATTAAATTATTAAAAATATTTCATGTATCAATCAAAAACAAACAAAAACTAAACTCATTAGAAACTAAATAATATATTAGGTGTGTTTCTTTCATCCAGTTCAAGGTCTAGGTCAGTGTTTTAGCATGATGAACATAACAACAATTAGGAAACCACATATTTTTTTATTGTTTTTTTCACATGCTAAAACCGTAATTTTCTTTTGGTCATTGACCCATCCTGATTACTGATTGCTACCACTTTTAGTATTTCAGTACGGGACCTGGTTAGAAAATGTTTGGTTTTGTTAATGTTATATTAGGGTCATGTTTTTATACAGGCTGATATAGGGATAGTAATTTATAGTACATATATATTAAAGTATCTTATTATTAAGTTAAACAGAACGAATATTATAAATAAAGCCCTCCTACTGCTAATTTAAATTCAGACAATTCTGACAAAAAAATAGTTTTTTTAAATGATTTTTTGATACGAATTCAACCACCGATATCAAGTTTTGTTGAATTAACATCATGTCATTTTTTATCAACGAATTACAGCACATGTAAGTAAGTTGTGAAATCGAAACATAAATTTGATTTTAATAAATATTGTTTTCTTGGGAAAAATGAACATTTGATTCATTGCTGATTTTAAGAATCATAGTAAAGAGTTATCAGTTCAGTACGTATACATTATGTTCAATATGTAGTGCATGAAAATTTTACAAGGCGGTAATTCAGCTTATTTTTAATTATTTAAATAAATTAAATATTTTTATTTATAATTCAAATACTAGGAAATTATGAGAATAATATTATTTATTATTTCTTTTTAAACCTAATTTTGTAAAAATTCTGAAATTATTTATTTCTAATATTTTATTTTGAATATTTTGCAAATTATATATAATTTAATCATTACTATTATAAAATTATTGCAAACTAGTAAATATAATATTAATTATTAATATTTTTTTTATTAATATTTTTTATAGCAGCTAAAACTGGTCTAGCATGGGGTATTGCAATTGTAATAATATTAATAATAGCTATATTGGCTGTACTCATGTATTATCGTAGAAGAGTATCAAATTTAAAAACTGAAATTGCTCATGTACAATATATAACAGAAGCTCAATTATATCCAGAACGAAATCATAATTTTGATAATCCTGTTTATGGTTTTCAGGGACAAGATAATACTAGACTTTTGAATAATCTTAAACAAAATGGTAAAATGAATAATTTAAATGTAATTGGATCTGAATATAATGAAGATAACTCAAATGCTAGTAGTAAAGGTAAGAATTAATATTTCAATTTGATAATTTAAAAAAAAAACTTAATATATTAATAATTAATTAATATTATTTATTAATATTAATTAAATTATGTTTCTTTAATTTACTTATTTATTAGTAATAAATAACTAATTATTAATTAATATATTTATTATTAATTAATATTATTTATTACTAATGAAATCAATTATTATTAATTAATATTATTTGTTATGAATTACCTTATTTATTATTAAACTATTTATTATTTATATAATTGGTTATTATTATTTATTATTAATTAAATTATTTATTATTAATTAATACTATTTAGTATTAACCAATATTACTAATTATTAATTAAATAATTTATTGTTAATTAATATTATTTATTATTAATTAATATTATTTATTATTAATTGATATTATGTATTATTAATTAATATTAGTTATTGCGAATTACTTTATTTATAAAAAAATTAAATTAAAATTTGTTTATGTAACATATATAAATTGTACATAAGACGATTAGTCTTTTTACTATACAATTACAATATTCAATTCAGTTTTATTTGGTTTATTTAAGTTTATTAATTAAATTATTTATTATTGATTATTATTATTAATTATTAATCAATATTATTAGTCAATAATCGATATTATTTATTATTAATTAAATTATTAATTTTTAAATGACTCATTCATAAATACATAATTCAGCTATTCATTATTACATTCTTTTTATTATTAATCAAGTTATTTATTATTAATTAATATACTTAGTAATTATCATACCTTATTATTATTTAAATTATGCATTTTTGTATGATTCATTTATCGATTTATTAAATTTTTTATTAATAATTAACTTTTGTATTATGAATTTACCTTTTTAATTATTAGTTAAATTATTTATTATTGATTAGCTTATTAATTATTATTAATTAAATTATTTACTATATTATTAACTAACTTACTTATTATTAATCAAATTGTTTTTTATTAATGTATTATTAATTAAATAGTTTATTAATATTTATTATTATTTTCAATTAAATTATTCTATTAATTAATTCATCTATTTAATAATTAATTTTATATAGTTAATTAATATGATTTATTATTTGAATTTAATTTATTTCTACAGCTGGAACATATTCAATAAATTATAATAGTGATACGTGTTTAAAAAATTTACATGCTGATATGACTAATCCAAATGTTTATCATAGTATTGAAAAAGAGGAACATGTATATGATGAGATAAATCAAAAGGAAGGTTATAAGGATAAAGGTAAATTTTAATTTTTTAATTTTTTATTATAACCAAACTATTTCCTAGAAATTATGAATAAATTATGAATTAATGAGAATCTTTAAAAAAAAAATTCAAAATTTATTTTTTCTTTCAATTTTTAAACTTTTAGTTCAGGATTTACAAAAAAATATTTTTACAATTAATGGTAAGAAATGCAATGGTTTTTTTGTAAACAGCAGTGTTTTTTAATGTGTAATTCATGTATTTATGTATTTATTATTTTGTTATTTTTTGCGTAAATATCAAAATAGTTTTATAAAATATCCTTTTTCTACTCCCTGCTGAAACATGACGCTTCAATATTAGCTCGTTTCCGTTGTAATTTCGAGATTGTACTTCAGTTTTTTTTTTAAATCATTAAGATTTTTATAAAGGAGTTGATTAATCACTGGTGCTGCTCAGTGATAAACGATTTTTGTCGATTTAGTTATTAAATTTTGTAATTGAGGTATCGTGAAAATTCGGAATGCCAGTTTTTATTTTCTTTCTTTTTTATTACATTAATCATTGTCGGAGTAATGTGCATACCTAAAATGTATGAAAATTGGGGACACGACTAATATTTAAACAGTTCAATAAATATTGTAAATCGTACATTTTCCCCCCTCTAATAGACTCTTTCCTTCTGAACAATAAAATATTTTAGTTTTATGCTACTTCAATTTGTATTTTTGTATATTAAAAAAATAAAGATTATTGCTTTAATTACAATAAAAATTGTTATAAATGAAAATTAAAAAATGTACTGTAGACTTTGCTAAAAATAAAAGTACATACACACAGGCTGTAATCGAAAAACATAAGAACTGTATCAAGCAAAAATTGATAATAAATTATATAATGTTAAAATAATTTATAATTAATATATTAATTAATTATATAATAATTTAATATTACATTTTAAAATATCACAATTATTATTAAAATTTATTAATAATAATAATTTACAATTAAATAATAAAAATAATAAAAATTAATAAATTATTTAATTAGTTATAAATAAACTAATTAATTGATCCATAGTACAAACATTTTATTACAAAATGAATGTATAGACAAAAAGAATGAATTATTAGGCTGCTATTCTGATTCACAACATTATTTAGTTGAGATGTCTCTTACACAATTCAACCCAATAGACAACGCATCTTATATATTTCATTCGTCCGTCCTCATCTAGATTATGCTGCCCCTATCTGATGCACACATAAACACATAAAAATTGAATCAATTCAGAAAAATGCGGTTAGATTTTTTCTTCGTAAATTTAATTGTGTAGGTTAATATCACTGGCTACATTTCAAAAAGTCAAATCAGTTCAAACTCTTGAATCTAAACGTAATATTCCTTCAGTAATGTTTATCAGTTATGCCAAATTTCTTATCTTTATATACTCTTTACAGTGATAACACAAATAAGAAAATAAGTTCCTTTTTAGCTTGGTACAGTCCTTACTTGCTTGTCCTTGTGTTAAGTATGTATTAATTAATTTATAATTACAGCATATTTGTTGTATAATTAATTATATTTATAAATAAAATTAAAGAACACAGTCGTACATTTTTCAATTTTTATCCGCATTCTATCTATTACACTCGTGATGATGTCTTCTGTATATTATTGATTAAAATAAGCTTTTATGTAGCACAAATTATTTATTTATTGGATTTATAATAAAACATATTTCATATTATTTTTGTTTTTTATTTCAGATACCTACGATCATTTGGATTATTCTAGACCTAGTAGTTCATTTAAACCACATTACCACCAAATGAACGATACAATATTGAATTTAAATACTAGTGCTGAAGAGAAACCAAGTAATCTCACTCAAAAACCATTAAATGCTCTTTTGGCAACAGCCGAAGAAGATGATGATGATATTAATTCAACAAATTCAAAACCATCATTAAATACAACAACAGATTCAGATAACAGTTCAAATGGTGAAGTTACTCGAACAACTAATGAATAAATTAAAATATTTAAAATAAATTATAAATTCGATATTTAAAGAGAATGAACGAATGAGATATAATGATTGCATCTTTAAATAATTGAACTAGAAAAAAGAGTAGAACTGAATAAAAAAAAAAAAAAAAATTAAATAATTTTATTTTATTTTCCTGCAATTAAAAAAAAAAACAAAAAATAATAATTATAAATAAATTAAAAAAAAAAAAAAAATAATTTTAGATATTATTACATAAATATTTACTAAGTCAGTTTTAATTCTTTTTTCATTTTATTAATTATTAATCGAATGTTGTGATTTTTTTTTATTTAAATTTTAAAATTAAATAAAAAAATATATATATATATTAATTTTATTATTGTAAATTAAATAATTAAGTAAAAAAAAATATACAATAGTTTTTGAAGTATCATTTATTGTAATTGTACAGAAAAAAATTATTTTATTTTAAAATAAATTTTTTTAATTTTATTTTAAGCTAATAACATTATTTGTTATGAATATTGTGTGTTATATTATTTATTATATTATAATTTGAAGATTATTTATGAATTAGAGAAACATTTAAAATTAAAACATTAAATTACCTTATTTTGTAATTAAATTTTATTATTTGTCTTCCATTGCAATTTTTTTTTTATTTTCATTTACTTTTTTATCCATTTTATTTGATTAATTATTTTCAATATTAATTAAAAATTTTTTGCTATATATGTATTGTGTAACACAATTTAGTTGAACAACATTTTAATACCAATATTAGATTTTGATATAGGATAATAGTATGTAAAACAAATTATATTGAAATTAATTATGCAATTTTTTAAAATTAATATTATTAAATTGAAAATTTTTCAAATGTTTTAAATTTGTTTTATTTTAAATAATTTTTGAATTAATTTGAAAGAAATTTTTTTAAATAAACCTGTAAAATTGGTGTTAAATGATGTGGGCGACTAAATTGTGTTACAATAATTATTAGTGTTGGATTTTACTTTATATGTTAAATTTATTGCAGATTTAATAGCAGATTTAAAATCATATTATTAAATCTATTCAATAATTTCGGCAACACTTTTCATTAGTTATTGTAATACTCAAAATATGTTTTTGGGGTTTACACTAGTTTTATTATTATTATTTTTTATTGAATACAATTTCAATTATACACAATTACGAATTACAAGCACTAGCTGCCAACAAGCCTGTCTGCTAATATTCTGGTTTTATTTGGGTTGTTAACATTAGCTTTACGTTGAAAATTGTGGTGAAATTAAATCAAATGTGTTAATTTAATTAATATAATTACAAACAAATCTTTATTATTACAATGTTCTGCAATAAACTATAACAACAAAATTATATTGAAAAATTTAACCTAAGACAAAATCTAAACATTTTTTTTTTTAAATATATATAACACACTTTATAAAATTCTTTAATTTAAGATTTAAACTTTATTATTTAAAATTCTGATACTATATTAAAAAAGATAGTCGATCTCTTTTTTCATTTTTAATTTGATTATCGCATTGCAATATAATTGTAAAAATTAAATACAAAATTATTTAGCTTTAAAAAAACAAATTCTTCCAAAAACTCATTTTTGTTGCAATCAATTTGTTTTTGTTTTTATGTTTATTATTTTTATTTTTTTTTGTTTATAATAAAATAAATTTTTTAAAATTAAATATTTTGGTTTGATTAAAAGTGTGCCAAATTTTATGAAAAATTAATAATATATTGTATATTATTTGTAATGCATTTCATTTTAAAATTCTAGTAACAAAAAAAAAAAAAAAAATTCTTAACTAAACTAATTTTGTATGTCCTATAAAATATATAAATATACATGTATTCTTGTGTATACATAGTTTAATTTTTAATTTAAATTTTTTTATTGTATGACTGCTATTTTAAATTAATTATTTAAGATATTTAACATTATTATGTCTCTAAACTTATTAGTGGTCTCATTATTTAAAAAAAGAAACAAAATCAAAAATTGTTTATTTTAAAAATATTTTAATATAATAAAATTGAAATAAAATTTAAATTAAAAAATCTATTAAATAATTTTGTGTCAAATCTCTGTAATATCTCTTTAAAATAGTGAAATAAGTGCATGTGTTTAAATTGCTTTATTTTAACTAGTGAACTTTATTTCAGGTATTATTTTCTACTTCTACTTTTTAGCAGTGTTTTGCTTGAGAACTATAGGTCTATATTTACTTAAATTGCTTAATTTTCCTCACAGTATTTTAGTCTTGTTTATAAATAGACAATTGCGTGAAATTCATTAAATATTCCTAATTATGTCTAACTACATCGAACTACAACTGAAAAGCTCAAAGGATAAATATTAAACGAAAATAAGATTACATTTTTTTTTTTGATTTTTTATCTCAATTCAATATTTATAAATAGTTTTTAGATCTTAGGGTGTGTGCCAATAAGTTCTAATTCAAATTACATACACACCAAATTCTCTGACAATTTAAATTAGAAATAAAAAATAAAATTTTCAATTATCAATTAAAAATAGAGAAATTAATTATAAAAATATATAAATTAATTTTGTCTTTGATTTATATATTTTTATTCAATGAGAATAGAAAAGTTAATTTGAAACATTGTGAGTTGGCTAATTCAATCAAAGACTCAAATCACGGTTTCACGAATTCACAAATCAATTTTTATTCAATTGTCCATGTTTATACGAGGCAGAAATCTACCATCATGTTCATACGTAAAAAAAAACTGGTAGATTTTCGCCATTGTTGCTATCAGATTATTGAATAAATAAAAGAAATAAAGCAAAGAAATAAATAAATAAATTTTTATTGTTATTCTAATGTCAATCCAATGATATTATTTAAATAATTCATATTTTTTTTTTTTCATTTATATTCGATTTGATTGTCAACAATAATGTATTTTATAAAAAATAATATTTTAACACTGACATAATATTCTCAGAAAAACAAGATTCAAACGTCAAAAATCTATCGAAATATTAAATTTAGGTTAATTTGCTTAACTTACTTTGTCAACAAATTTTCATAGATTTCTACCACTTTTCTACTCGTATGAAGATACATATTGACAACTAAAATAGCAACACAAATTTAGCTAAACTTAGCTAGCTAAACTAATTTAGCACGGTATAAAAACTAACATTACTAGAGATGTCAAAAAAAAAAATTAAAACATAATTTTATTAATTATAAAAGTACCAAATATAATTTGAAAAAAAAAAACGAATTGTCTCTTTCATTCATTTTTGATTTCGTTCACATTTTAGTGACAATCATGACTCGACATAATTTTATCTACAGGACAGCTTCTTTAAAATTGAATTTATTTTTATTTTAAATTAATTTGTGATAATTTTAATTTTTACTTTTTAGTGCTTATATTCCAAGCCCAAGGCAAAAAGAAAAAAAAACGTAAAGAGAATATATTTTTCAAAAATTATTGTTTATGTTTTGATAGTTAAAAGCTATTAATTATTAGTTTTGACATTCAATGACATTTTCTTATTTAATTTTAACACTTATAACATTTGCAATGAATTGAATATTATTTTTCCTTTTGAAGACAACATAACAAATACCACAATCGTATATGTAGATTAAGTAGATTATTCGTGTTTGTATATTACAGTTCTATGATTCTGTGGATTTTAACATAATGTTCAACGATCGTGATAATATTATTAATAATTTTTATTTTACAAAATAGTATTCAATTTTTACTGACTTATAAAAAGAGTACAGCACACTCTCTAAATTACATTTGCAAAATTAAGAAATAAATAATAGAAAATAATAATTAACAGAGTTTTGGCACATAATTATAATCTTAAAATCAAAAATCAAATTTAATATGTATAATACAAAGAAAAAAAAAATTACAAAATAAAAAAAAAAAATAAATAAAACTAGAAATAAGTAACAAAAAATAATAAAGCATTATATTTATACACATTTCGGTATTTGTAAATTTTAAATTATATATTTTATGATAAATTTTATAATATACAATACAATATATAGATGATATTAGAATTTTCTTATAAATATATATTAAAAATAATTATAATAGTATTAACATAAAATAAGTTTTAATATTCATATATAAGTAAAAATTATTATGTCGATATAAAAATTGCTCTTTTTTTTCTTTAAGTCAATTAAGGAAAAAGTATACATATATTTAAAAATCATCCTAAGCTCCATATTATATGTTAAAAATATCTTGAAATGTCAAAGGAAAGACAGTATATTTAATGTCTATTTAACAAATAGTATAAAATGGGTTTTTAAAACGCAAGAAAAAGTAAATCGAGCATTCAAAATTTTTATAGATACATTGCGTATTGATCTTTTTTTAATGAGAATGTGTAATATGTTTGCATTTCATTGGCCCCTAATATCATTTGCCTGTATTTTTTGTAATTTGTCCATATTTTTATTTAACATTGTCTATAGATAAATCTTTTCATAATTTTCTGGGTAACGTTTATAAGCCATCATCAGTTCCAAACATTAATAAATTTTATGTACAATTTATGGTTTGGTCACGAAAATTCCAAGTTACAAAATCCCACACTACAGCTGTATTTGTATTATTAATATTAATCTTATAAGAAGTATTGTATAATAACATTTCTATTTATAAATATTTGCTTGTGGTTGAGGGGTAGTGGGATTTTGTTGGAGGGAGTGATAAATATACAAAATTATTACTCAACATTTATCAATTCATTTTTATTCAAATAAAAACATACACTTTGCTCGCGTACAATAGGTTTTTGAAAACTAATGCAAGTTTTTGCAAGAAACCCGTTCGAGAACTCATTTTTTTGGTTAAAAAGAAGGGAAGGAAATATGTGACGTCAGCAACATTCTCTCGCATCGCATTTTGTTGTTGTTTGTTTGTTTTTATATTGTTTTAGATTATGTTTTTCTTTACTTTTCTCAATGCTTGTATCAAATTAATGGACAGCTGTTTTTACAAGAGTCGCTGGTAAGGTACTAAACTCAAAAAATCGATTTTTTAAACTAATTTTTTAATTTTATTATCATTTGTAAATTTGAACAAAGCTATTAGGTGACATCAAGATTCGATATCAAAATATATTTCAGGTTTAAAAAAAGTGATTAAAAAAAAACAAGACTCCTACGATAGATGTTGGATAAACTCAGAAATGCATCAGTATCCCGCATCAGTAAATTTCATTTTGTAAAAATTTAGTTTTTAAATTAATACAACTCCAGAATTTTGATTAAGATTAGAAAATTATTTTTTTAAGTAATGAGATTTTGTGATGTATTTTTGTATTTACCCAATATTGTTATAATTCAATCATATCAAATTATTTACCCCATACAATTTATCAGTAAAGCCTTTTAACCAATACAACATTCATATCAGTTAAAATATATGCAGAATTAAATTGAAAATATATATTTATAAACTTAAAAATACCGGACATTTATATTAATTAAATTTTAAAAAATTATAATATAAAATTATTCGATGAAAAAAAAATCGTTAAAAATAATGGCTCATAAAACTATATAGAAGTTTAGTATGACCCTGAATTAAATTGTTCAATTAAATTAGTTAAATTAAAAATCAATTGTTTGGATTAATAATCGACAATAAAATTGAGGTTTATAAAAATTTTTTAAAATATGTAATAAAGCAAAAACGAAAAACTTAAAAAAAAAAAATAAACAAAATTTTTAAAGTTGCTTTTTAAGATTTTTATATTTAGAATATTTTAAATTATTGAATAAATAATATTTATATTAACTGGATATTACAGTACATTATTGCATTGTATTGTATATAGGTACTCTATAATAGTGTAATAATATTATAGTAGCATTTTTTTCTATAATAAATTATTTAATTCTATATAATATAGATATTTACATTGATATATACATACAAATAAATACACATATAATTATAATTACATTATAATTCTTAATTTGAGTGCGTTTGATAATTATAAAAAAACAAAAAAAAATAATGTTAAAAAACAGTTGAAATAAATCCTATATTTTTAATAAATAAAACTGAATTTATGCAGTTAATTATAAAATAAAATGTGTTTCTATTTATTTTTTTTTCTTTCTTTTTGTTTCAATACAGATTCGAGGTTAAATTTATTTTTGATTCATATTACCTTAGTTAAGGAGAGTAAAACATTTTCAGATACCGTGTAAAAATTTGAACTAAAAAACGAATACAAGAAGGAGTGAGTTCGTTTATGCAGCAAATACGTATACAATACTTAGTACTTTAATACAATACTTAGCGCGTTCTAAACAAATATTAGGAACAATTTACTATGCGTAAAGTCTATAAACACATTTTTTATGTATTCATTTCAAAATTATATTATATTGGGGCTTATGTGAATAGAAGCTGAACTCTACAAAATAATTAGATGAGGATAATCTAATACTCTTGGATAATTATTATTTAATAAGAATAGATAGTTGTGTCGATTATTGGAGTCAATTAGATTTTGACTTTTTTCTAATTTAAAAAGTCAATTGAAAAAAGTCAATTGAAAAAAGTCAAGCAATTATAGTTGTGTTCAGTAGATTTAGAACAGAATCGGACAGAACAGTTTTGGACAATGACAGTTAACTGTCAAACACTTTAGAACCACTTAGACAAAAAAATCTACTGAACACCTTCTATGACTTTTTTTGAACTTTTTTGTTTTAATTTTTGATTATTCTCAAATTTCTTTGTTTAACTGTCAAAATTTACAGATAAAACAAAAAAAAAAGTTGTCCAAAACTGTTAATTCAGAACGAAAAAGATCAATTTAGAATAGTTTCGCATCTAATGAACACAGAACAGAACATTTTCGGACAAAAAAGAACAAGTAACGGGAGCTAATGAACATAAAAACGTGTTCCTTTTAACTCTAGAACGTTTTAGAACAGCTTACTTAACACAACATATGAGAGTCAATTTTTTCTAATAGATTTTCAATTTTGTCTTTTCCAATACTGCCAACATAAAAAAATATTTTAATGTCAAAAACATAAATTAGTATATAAAACATGTTTGAACTCCAAAATTAAAATTTTTTTTTATTTAAAAATTCATATTTAAGATTAAAAATAAATTAAAGATAATATGCATGAACGTAAGCCAGACAAAAACAAAATTTTAGCTTCATTGCTTAAAAAGAAATAATAAAATAATTTTAAAGTTCAGGCTTTTAATTTTTTAACACTTGTGGACTTATCAGTTTTTTGTACTTTGTACTTCGTGTTTTTTTTAACTTTAAATTCAATTTTTTTCTTGTAATGATTATTTTAAAGTTAAGTGTGTTTGGTTGGTTTTTTATATACATTTTGTATTGAAGAAATTGATTGATTCAGTAGTTGTCAGTTGGAGTTGTTGTTGCTGCAATTCAACCAATTTATTTTTTAACTTAAATATTTCCTTCCTATCTCTTGCCGCCGGTTGCAGGTGTTTTTCATAGTTTTAATTTTTTAATAACTAGGCAAACATTTTTTTCTATTTGTTTTTTATTACTAAAACTTCTTCTAATAACATTTATTACATTTTCAAATTTTTTTCTTAATTTACTTATATTTCTTTCGTTTATTTGCTATTTTAAACCAAAAAACTGTTGAAGTCAACAAGAAAAATACGTTTGACTTTCAAAGTCAAAGTTTTTGACTTAAATCAACTCAATAAACTTCCATAATCGACCTGAATTTTTAAAGTAACTGTCTCAAATTATTGCTCCCTATATTTTGTTCTTTTGTAGAAATCATATAGTTTTGGTTAAAACAATGTATAATGTATGTATACATATATATCTCGTTAATTACAAAAATATTTTATTTTTAGTAATTTTATCAATTAAATGCCACTTACTATAGGGAATATTTCGGAAACGAATCAGTATATATATGAGGGAAGTGTAATTATGTGCCGTATTTATGTGTCCGAAATAAAACTTACTAACCTCAAAACTTTTTTTTCTAACATGAGTGGTTTGTTCTTTATCGTGAGAAGTCTATGTCAGTACATAAATTACTAATCTTTTCAAAACTTTAAATTTGGCTTCAACTTAAATTATAATTACTCAACAGGGGCCCCTAGTAATATTAATAATGTACAATTTATATTTTGTAGTAAATAATATATGGTTAAACCATTATCTTATTGTTTTCAATTTAAGATTGATAAAAAGCAGTATATGTGGGAAATCGTATCACGAGAAGTGGTCATAATTATTGAACCTTAACTTTAATCACTTTCACTTGAACTAATATGAATTATTTGTGTCGTTCAAATGCAAACACCGATAAATACACTTGACAAAAATTTTGACATATGCATATCAAACTGAAGCAAATTCCGATATTTTAAAGCCTTTTTTCTTTTTTAAAATTGAGGTTAAGTCGATATTTGCAAGATATTGTCTGCAAGATATAAACAGATAAGTCCAGTAATTCCAAATTGTGTTCAGCAAAAAGACAAAAGTTTAAAATGCAACATTGTTAAGGCACAAGATGCTATGAGATTTGTCAAAGCATTTTACTCTTCACACAAGAACAAGATCAGTTTTGACATCGTAAATGTTTCAACATAAAGTTGAATACAACTTTCATATGATCTTAAATGTCTATACAAAAACTCACAAAAGCTTGAGACATTGGGTTCGTTCAGTAGCATTAACCGCTAGATCTGGAATCCACTTTGGATCCATGTACCATATATCTGGCCACTGAGCGCAATTCACCACATAAATTTACCGCAATACGAGCGCCATCGCCGGAAAATATAATGAGTACTTTTAAAAATAAATTAAATTTGAATGGAATAATATTTATTATCATACATATAATTTATTTTTTATCACTCTTAATTTAAGTTTTATGTACATAAATCTTCCTTAAGAACTTAAATTTTCACACTAATTCAAAAAACAATGGCGATTTAAATTTAACAACTTTCATAAAAAATATAAACATTTAATTTTTCTTACAGTAGATGTCACAACACTCAACATAAAAATTGTTGTTGTTGTTTTTACATATAAAAAATCAGATCCATGAAATGTATCTAGAATTTTTTCAGATCCATTTTCATTAACCGCGATACATTAACCGGTACATTTACCACACTGTTCAGTAAACAGATCCATGGATCTGTCGATTTCAGATCCATTGGTTAATTTCACTGAACGCTACCATTGCCTTCCATGATTACAATTGTTGTTGACGATGTCTATGCGACCGGATTCACATGCATTTTGGTTTACAAAATTTTTTAAAAATTCAATGTTGTACAGTGTTAATAAAAACTGTCTGTTCATTTTGCTTGATCACAAATGAATTAAAACACAATGTCTCAGAAAGCTCTAATTTTACAATGTTGTCAACTTATTTTACAGATAACATTGACAATTTTGTTTTTTTTTTACATTATATCAAGTTTAAGGTTTTTTAAGGACATTTACGATGTTACTGTTTATTTTGAAATATACTTTCGATATAAAAAAAAACTGTTTTTCAGTACACTTAATGTGAGTTGTTAAGATCAAACCCCGATAAATTACAATATATAAAATGCAAATCCCGATACAAACATGTGTCAGTTTCAAAACCCGTTATTTATAAACTTCAAATTAATATTATGCTTAAATCCAATGAGTTATTCTATTTTTTTTTCTTTATTATTGTTAAATATGCTAGCCATTATAAATTAAAAAAATAAAATCTGAAGACTATGTTTAAAAAATATGTTATAGGTTTTCCACGTTTTTCTCAGAATGGCTTAACATGTATTTATCGGTGTTTGAATTTGAACGACACATTTTTAACTATTGTGAATGGATTAAGCTTTAAACTGTACTCGTTAACTTCTAATCTTACTGGAAAAAATAAAAGGAAGGAGGGTTCTCTTTTGTTGCAGCAGCCGTTAAGGTCAGACAGAAACTGCAAATTAATTAAAACTCATTATAATTTTATTTAACGTAACATTAAGTAAATTAAATAAAACTTGTAATTAAAATAAAATAAAATTTATAAACGGATTTATACAAAATCATATACATATTACATATATAAATTTATATAATATTAACTAGCATACCTGGCGAACATTATTCCGCTTTAGTTGAAATGAAATTTGTAAAGGTTTTGTGAAACTTTAAATATAAATCTATTGAAATAAAAGAAGAAGTAGTAATAACAAAATTTTGTATAATTTTCAAAATGTATTTTGTTACAAAAGAAAGCCTCCTCAAAAATATTTATCTAAAAAATCTCTCATAAATAAAAAAACGTTTGAGGGAAAACATAAATTTTCCAAATATCGCCTTTCAAATTTTTAAATTATCATTTTATTATAAAATATCGTCTGTAAAATGCTGAATATTGCTTTTGGTTCCAAATAAAAATATTGGTTTTGGTTAAAAAAAAAATGTCGGCCGGAATCAGGTCTCCAAAACTTTGATACAAAATGTTGTCAACAGATCAAAACTCTTCCTAAAATTTCAAGTCTGTGGCTCATAATGGGAACTGTGTCTAATATCCTTTACCAGATTCCTTAAGAAATCAAAAAAAAAATTATTTGGGTCTATATGAGAACCATGACTCAGGTCTCCCAAATTTTTACAGAAAGTTTCAGTTGTTCCAAAGTCTTTAAATAACGGAAAGTGACTAAAAAACATAAATCAAAATATGGATTTCGTTCCAAAAAAATTTTTTGGTCGGGACCAGGACCATTAAATTTTCACAAGATGTATTATTACCGGGATCCAAACTGTACTCCAAGTTGTAACGGGAATTGTATCTAAGACAAATTCGACACAAGATCGTCAGTGGAAATTATTTTTTTATTTATTTTTCTCAAAGGGAGCAGTATCTGCTCATGTAGATTGTAAAGTATATTTATTTACATATTTAAATTTTTGAAATATTATTAATTCAATTAAAAGAAAAGTATTTAAGAATGTAACCAATAGAAACAATGTTTAATTAATATTTAAAATTAAAAGAATGGTATTATACACAGCGCTGTCGTGTGAAACAAATTTTAAACTCCAAAAATATCTAAAATGGGCTCCAATCGTCTTCAACGGGCTCCAAAACCACAAAATACTGACATTAGTTACAAAATAACTAAAATCATTGTAATAATATATAATTATAATTGACAAGCATTTAAGGTCCTGCGCAGTAGACACCTTTTTATTATATTTCGATTCTCCTACTCCTTAATGAATTTCTAATATATATAATATATAAGATTGTATATAAAACAAAAATGCGCACACAGTTGAAAATTTTGTACTCATATGACTTTATTATTCAGCAAATACATTATCCATAAGTGAGATCTTATGAAAATAATAAACAAAAGCAAACAAATCAGTTATTATAATTTACATATGGACTTGCAAATGAATCTATGTACATAATATGCCAAAAAAAAAACAAATTCATCTAAAATAAAAAATATAAAAACAACAAAAAAACAAATCACTTGAATTCTTCGTTTTTATCTTTTTAAGTAACTGTTTCTAAGTTTTGGTTATTTGTAGTAATAATATAGTTTTTATTAAAAGTATGTATTATATAGGTATTACATTACATTACATTACATTAAAACTTTTTATTTTTAGTAATTTTATCACTAAATGCCACTTACTATAGGGAATATATCAGAAACGAAGCATTATATGAGGGACGTGTATTTATGTGTCCTAAATAAAACTTACTAACCACAAAACTTTTTATTAAACATGAGTGGTTTCTGCTATATCGTGCGAAGTCTATGTCAGTACGTAAATTACTGTTTTTTTAAAAACTTGAAATTTGACTTCAACTTGAAATATAAATACTCAACAGGGGCCCCTAGTAAAAGAATATAATATAATTCACGAAATTAACAGTCTTTTTTCCAACTTTATAAAAAAATGTAATACATTCATCAAAATTATGTAGTTTAATTCATTAAAATTTCAAGTAAAATTTAAATTTGAAAAAATATAATACTTAAGAGCACTATCATATGTTTTAAATCAAGCTCTTTCGAGTGGTGTATTCAAAATATTTATTTCCGTTGTAGTTTAAAATATACAGAGTTGTCATTTTGCTCAATTTTGCCACGTTTTCCCAATATTATTGCGCTATTCTGCTCCAAAGGCCAATTTTCCGTCAACGAAGCAACTTTAATATGAAAATTTGCGTTACAAAATCGAAAACAAAAATTTTAAGCATTCATTTCAGTGACCGATGCCTAAATCAAATAATTCAAAAATATTCAAGACTTTACCAGATTCACGGATCCAAGAAGTAGACTGTGTGAATTTTTTGAGAAATTTAGATATGCAGACAGTCCTCTTCATTTAATAAAAGTGTTAATAACAAGATTTAAGAAGTTGGATTCATTTTTTTCCTATATTCAGACACTTTGTAGTACTTTAATTTATCACTAAAAACTTTAATTTTAATTAATAGTTCAGTACAAAATTTAATTTCAAGTAAATTACTGGAAAAACATAGGTGGTTATGCTGAAGTTCGTCGGAATGTGAAATTCCGATAACATTCCACATTTGGTATGCTGAAGTCAGTAATTATTCCGCAGTCTGCAAATGTTATTATTTATCCGAAATTTTAAAATTTATGTATGCTGAAGTTCGTCGGAACGGAAAATATTTTGAAAATTGTACGTCGGAATTTCTCATTCGGAAGTATTAGAATGGTTCGGAAATGAATTATAAAGCATACAATTTTTGTATTTAGAATATTAGGAGAAGTAGAAAATGTAATAATAGTTTTTTTTTTTAATTTTTTTTCATTTATGAAAAATATTTTTTTTTATTTAGGAATAAAAAAACGATTCAAAAGAATAATATATTTTATTGTTTTTAATATTATAACATAATATGTATATATATTAAAAACGATACATATATATTTTACATTCTTTAGAGAATTTTAAATTTTCGCTGATGTAACAAAAAATTACTATTATTTTAATTTGTATATATATATACATACTACATATGTAATTAAGAAAGTTGTAACTTTTGTATGCGTATTGTATATATACATTATGTCATATACATTATCTATTAAAAATTTTTTACAAAATAAATAAAAAAAAATTGAAAATAAAAATGTTTGAAATGAATATGAAAACAAAAAAAAAATCTTCCGAAACATATGAGTTTGATTTCTGCACAGACTTTGCAGTCGAAGGGACTTCAGCATACCGATTTTTTCGTATTCGGATCGGAATTTTTTTTCGGAGAAATTCCGCTTCGGACTTCAGCATAACCACCATAATGAATTTAAACAAAGTGATGTTGATTGTTTTTATTGAGCAATGAAAAAACCATTTAGTTTTTTTTGTTTCAGACTTTAGGAACTAGATTTGAGTTATAAAATTTTTACAAAAATTAATTTTAATTTATCATTTCATCGTTTCAGGTTTATCAAATTATTAAAATTAGACAATGATTATTGGTAAAAATATTTTTAAACTAGCTTGGTAACCCGCCATAAATGACGGAAGGAAAATAAATTGTAGCATTTCTTTCCTTCATTAGAGTTTTCATTTCAAGTTTAAGAAAAATATACGTATTTGCTTACTAATTTATCGTACCTTTATTTTTGTATTATAACGCTTTTAATTACCATATAAACAGAATATTTGTAGTAAGGTGCAAAATTTTCTATTCCCTAAGGGTCATTTAGTCGATCATTTTAGCGACATCTGTTTTGCCAACATTGAAAATTTATCGTATAATTCAGAATTAAGTTAATCCTGTTAACATTCAATAACATTCGCTGCGTAAGCTTAGCGTCAAACTGTATAACAAACAAATAATATTTTATAATGACCCACAACTTTGAACGAAAACAATTTTAAAAACAAAAATAAATAAAATTGTAAATATAAAAAAATAATAATATTGTAGGTACACATAATATTTATTTTGATGAATAAAATAAAAACTAGTTTTGGAGAAAAAATTAAAATAAAAAAACTTACTGCAAATAAATATGTATTTACAAAACTGTTCATAACTTGTGAACCATTGATCGGTTATTTAAAATTTCATTTTATTTCAAAAAATTCATTATCGAACTGTTCATGTTAAAATTCATACATAATTATTATTTATAACATAAATTAAAAAGAAGAACAACAATCAATATGTTTTAACCGATTCCTATATATAAACCTACTTACTATATTAAAAAAAATCATCACTCTCTAAGTCCTTACAACCAGGGATGCTTTTCTACCGGTTCGCACCGGTTCGTACGTAGCCGAAATTCTAGGAAGTCTTGAGATGAGATTAAGAGATTTGGTAAAAAGTTCGGCTAATTTGCTTTTTTCGTAATTACAATCATAACTTGCTATGAAAACATTATATCAAGCTGCGATTCTAAAGTTTATTTTTGTAGTTTTAGTACGCTTAAATTGAAGGCAAATATTTCTTAAAAAAATATTTTTTTTTCCTTATTTTATTTTCGACTTTTTAGTTAAAATTTTTTTTAATGAAAAATAATATATTTTCAAAGAACAACACATATAATCAAATGGCACTAAAATTCACTCTAACGCAATTTGGTTATTATTGCTAATTACTTCAAATGTGTAATTATATTTTATATTACTGTAACAAATTTTATAAAAATACGTAGGTATATTTTTAAAAAAATTTTTGGAGATTTTTGATTAGATACCTTTGAACTTTTTAATTTACGTATTAAAAAATTTTCACCAATAAAAAATTACGCACTTTATAAAAAGAAAATCTGTTAAATACAAAAAATATTTGACGTCAAATCGTAGATTAAATCTGAGAAAAAGTCTGAAATGTAAACACTCAACCGACTTTATCTACGATAAAATTCGATTTTGTCCGACGTATAAAATGCCTAAGCATAAATTGGCATATAAAAGTATATACATGCATAAATCGAAATTAAACTTTTTTTACATTCGAAAAGAGTAATTTCTGAGTAATAGATAACTGATAGGTTCAAATTTTGTTTTCTTCCATAAATAATGTTTGCATTTTATTTTTAATTAAACTGAGCCATATGATTATGTATGTAACAAATGCAAGCCCTATATGACACATCTACGTACATTTACATATACTTAGTGAGAGAAAAAGAAATAATAAAAGAAAAAGATTAATAAAAGAAACCAAATTAAAAACACAAAAAAAATATAATGAAAATGATGATTGAAAATAATTGAAATTGAATAATAATAGAAAATGATTGAAATATAATGATAATGATTTGTATTGCACACATTTATTTTGTATTCCTTTTTTGTTTTTGTTTTTTTTTGCTTCTTTACACCATAGAAATGTCAATAAATATAGTGAATTTAAAGAGAAACCAAATTTTAACTTTATCAAATATCCATATTCCACTATTAGTAAACACACATATGTAAATTTCACCTTATTTGAATGCAAAGATTATCTATAATCTATGTTAACAAGAATGTTCACTCCCATTTTACGTAAACCTAATTTTTAAGAAATACCAAACCGAGCAAAATATCATTAGTTACAAGAGGTAAAATTTACATTTACCAAATTTATTATGAGAGAGAAAAGGTACAAAATAGATGTTTGCTGTTTGCTTTATACTCTAAAATAATTTTGCGTTCTTATTATTCTCCTTTGGATTTGTTTCCGTTCCCTCCCATTATTTATATGAGGCAGGGTGGCAAAAAATGTTAGTTCTAATTTAGTTTGTTCCCTTATACGAGGATTAATTCTGATCTTTTATTATTTTAATATTTTCGTTTTAAACATTATTATTTTCGTATATACCTATTAAAAATATTAAATTATAATTACATTACAATAATATAAAATATTATTAATATTTTTGTCAGTAATAATTTGCAGTAATAATTACAAACATTATTATTTTTTATTAATTATATTAGTAAACCTAAATATTTATTATATTGGTATACGATTATAAAATAATACTGAGGACAACATATATTTACAAATCACAGAATTTAAAGAATATGATAACGCTGTTTTAGTTAGGTCTCCTAAAAATCTTATGCATAGTTGATACAATTTAGAAAATAATATTGTTAAATATTTCAACGAAATTTTTGTCGAAAATTTTTTTCAAAATTATAAACTTTATTTATTTAATTTCAGCCAACTTTTTTTGTTAATCTCTTTTGTTTACTATATTTTTACTTTTTCTTACACGTAAAATACTTATTATAGTCTATTTCTGACAATGTTTATCAAATTTGCATATGAATTTTTGTGCAAACAAATGAATACATACATGAGTTCATACTCTTTTTATGGATATACCTTGGTTAAATGGTTATTGAAATGGGTATTTTGTTGAATTGAAGTAAATTGAAACAAACATATAAAGTCCAAGGCAAGTTAATTAAGGCAAATATAAAAAAAAATCAAAAAAAAATAAAAAAAATTGTAAGAAAATATCACTGCGAACCGGTTGATAAATTTTGGGAAAGCATCCCTGCTTACAACATACATTTCTACACACTTGAAGAAAACAAATGCATATACCTAAAAATTATAAATTTACAAAGCTAAGAAATAAAAAATCATAGTAAAAAATTTCATTTAATTTCTTTAAAAATGTATAGGTTGTTATTGTTTTTATGTGTAAATCAGCAGAAATAAAATCTAACCCCATAATATATAGGTACTAAATATTATATACGATCATAAATTTATATATCATATAAATATATATATATATATATATATATATTAAAAAAAAACAATAAACAAAAAAAATAAAAATAAATAACAATTTTAACTCTCCATCGCATCACATTTCTGACTAGAGTATATATATATATATACCTATAGTACTATAATACAGGGTATGCAATATGCATACGGTAGCAAAACTATGATCAATATCATACAAAAAAAAAAAATGTGTAGACACATATGCATATTGTGTATAATTTTAAGTATTAAGAATAACCTTCGAGTGCATTATGTATTTTTTGTGTTAAATGCTGTTTGCCTTTTGGTTATTATACCATATTAAACTATTGATAAAATTTCTTTTAGTCCTTATTATTATAAATCAAAAAAAATTTTTGTTTTATTTATATTATTATTATTATTTTTTATTTTTCCTTGTTATTTGCAAAGAAGACTAACATTAAATTAAAAAAATATATTTTATGCAATGGTATTTTTTTCTGCAAAGGTTCAGCATGGTAGACAGGGGTTAAAAAAAGAGTACCAAAGTAATTTGTATACATATTGCAATTTGTATATGTGTTGGAGTATTCCGTCGAACTTACAAACATCCAGATAAATGCAGAATAATATATATATAATAAATTTTTTTTCTAAGATACATTATACACTTTGTTCCATTTCATTCAAAATGCAATAACTAGATTTATTCTTATTTGCGCCACCTTAACTATTTTTGCTCTACGTGCAACACAGTTACTAGTTGGTAATACGTTGTATGAAATAAAACAAACTGGCAATTGTGACTACTGGATAAAAACTACTATATTTCATAAACTTTTTATGTGGCAATGTCTAGTGAATGCGAAAATAATTTAAAAATACATCATGCAAAGTATAAAAAATTCCTATCGAGTGTTTTTTTTTTGTTTGAAGTTAAATTTTGTTTTTAATTTTTCATTTTTCTCGAAAACAACTTTTGGACGTTTGGAACAAAATAGCATTCAGCCGACATAAAGAGATCACATTATCTTTGTTAGATTTATTGAGATAAAAATCCTTTTTCATATAGGCTCCTATTCTATCACTGTACAATTTTTGGTGAGTTGTTCGCATATTATAATAAATTAATTGTACTAGTTTTTTAATAATTTTGGGTTCTTCAAATTTTTTGGTTTTCAAAATAAAATATTATAAAAAAAGGAAATATTGAAAAGGGATGTAGTATTTATGTATTTTATTTTGCTCCAGTAGAATCCAAAGCTCCACACAATTTCTCAAAGCTCCACTTTCGACAGCAGATAATATTTAAAAAGGTTTATTATTATTATAGTTTTTTATTTCATTTGGTAGACTGTTGTAGACTTTCACGGCTTTGTTGTAAACAGAGTCGTGTCTGAATCCCGTTGGTACTCGGTATGTGTGCATTAGGTTTACTGATCTCGTGTATTATACTGGTGTATTTTGTGATTTATATTTAGTACAGTATTTGTATTGATTGGCTAATTGAGTGTTCTATGCATTTGTGTCGCTAGCATTTTATCTATCGCTGTAAAGGTTTAAAGCGAGAATTTCGTTAATTTTGAGAATTTAATTTGTTGGTGTTCTAATATTTAAACCGAATAAATTTTTAATTGCTTTGTTTTGTACTCTTTGCATTGTTGGAAAATTTTGCTTAGTAGTATTTCCCCAAATCATAATGCAATACGTAAATATACTATGGATTAAACTAAAATAAATAGTTCGTTTTAGCTCATAGGGTATACTACAATTTATTCTTCTAAACATTCCTGCAATTCTACGACCTTTGGTTATCTTACTTGAAATTTGTGCCTTCCAGTAAAGTTCTGAATCCAGTATAATTCGAAGATATTTAAAGGTCAGATTTTGACTTATGACACAATTGCTATATTTTACAGTTATTGTTGAGTTTTGTTTCTATGTCTTAGTAAAAAAAAAGAATGAAAGGAACTGAAAATTGTATAAATAAAAAACATTAGAATTTCTTTTTTTTTTTTTTTAAGTTAAATAATTTTTTTATTTATATTTTACTAATAATATTTTACATAAAACTTTTAAATTTTTACTTTTGAAGTTTTTCTTTTATCATTTAAATATTTTTGTTCTTTTTTTTTTTTTTATATTTTGTTTTTATATTTAATTCTAATACGTACAATTTACAAAGATTTTTTTTAAAGATTTTTGTTTTTAATTTAATTTTTTAATTTTTTAAATTATTCTTATTTTTTATTCATATTTTTTTTTTTTTTTTATTATTTATTAATTATAGAATGAAACCACTACTTAAAAATTTTTTTATTTTAATTTTTATTTTCTTTTTAAATAATATTATTTCTTCCATTTTAATTTTTTTTTGTTTTATTTTTTCTACAATTGTTTGTTTTTCTTCTTTTTTTTTTGTCAATAATATTTGAATTTGTTTTTCTTTGTTGTTTTTGTTATTCTTCTTCTTGTTCAAATATGTTCATATTTACGTATTTAATGATTTTTTAAATTATAATGTAAATAATTTCGAAAATTTTTTAAAGTTGAATTTTAAATTTATCACGCAAGTTTTTAAAGTTTTATTATATGTACTGAATGCTAAGAGTATGTATGTGTATATATCGGCCTAAAAGAGTTTACAATTATTTCGAAAATGTATTTAAATTTTTTAATGTGATTAATAGAAAATGTCCTTTTATAAAAGTTATGTTGTGGTGGGAGGGGGTGTAATAATTTAAATGGGTCGAAAATGGGAATAAAATTTTGAATTTAAATTTTAGGAAATTTTTTTTTTACTGATTTGTGAAGATTATTTGGAAATTATTTTCTACGGGCTACATTATGTATATCAATTAGAGCTGATGGTACAAGACGTAGGGGCGGACAAAACTTTCGTTGGAGAGATGAAATATCAACTGGATAGAAGCCATTCGTGACTAACAAAAATTAAGAACGTTGATGAACCGAACCAATCTATATGGTCTGAAAGATATGTCAATTAGTCGATTACGTATTTCGATAGTGATGGTGATTTGATATGGTTAATGTAAAATTGATTATTTACAAATAAGAAGATAATAACTTGACTGGTAAATTCATTTATTACAGTTGTTTAATCATGACGTATGCATGGTATAAAGGTAGTTTCTACGAGTCGGCAAACTTCGAACATAATCTTTTTCGCTCGAACCCTAATTGTTGAAACCAATGTAAAACAAAATTTTAGTAAATTTAAATTTCAATATTCTTGCTTTCAAAATCTAAATTATGTTTGATTTTATTTTTATAATCAGGATGACAAGGTCATATTATCATAAATATTCATAATTTCGATTTATGTATTTGAAGCATGTTAAATATCTCTCTTAAAACATAATTTAAATTTTCGATTGTATTTTTTAGCTTGTGGCATTTTTTTTTATGCTAATTAGGTAACTAGTACTAAAATTTGAATTTTTCTATATTTCATGCTGCACCTAGAATTTTTCAGATTTACGGGGTTGCATTTATCACACCCTTCAATTGACAGATCCATGGATTCTTTGATTTAAGATCCACAGGTTAATGCCACTGAACGCATTCGATTTTAATTTTATATTGGCATGTATCAATCATGTGACAGGATTACAGGAACATCAATAAGCGAATCAGCAATGATGAACAGTGCTATGATAATGTAACAGTATCATTCAATATGTCGATGCCAAATCAAATGCTAACTCAAATGCTTATAATCAACTAACGTATTAACTCATCTCTATTTCTATATGTATGTTTTAAATCTTAAATTTATTACGTTTATGTAAATTTAAAACGGTTACAGCTATTAAACCTAATTAATTTAATTCATAACTAATAAATTCAACATCTACAATTATTAATAGGTCTGTTCAGAAGATGAAAATTAAATTCAACACAATAAAATTTAATTGAGTTAATTGAAAACTAGCTCTAAGGCTTGATCATTTTAAAAATATTTAAATACTTTATCCCTTCTTTGAAACTAAATAGAAGATACACTCAAAAGACACTAAGCAGGTTTTCGCAGTGGCCATTCGGATCGTGGATCACATCAACACGTTACGAATAATTCTTGAATAATTCACTGAATTTAAAGCACCGCTAAATCTCATGTTTGTAGACTTTGAGAAAGTCTTTGATAGAGTAAGCCGCGAGTATATTTGGGAATCGCTTAGTAGGAGAAGCATTCCTGAAAAGATTATAGTTATAATTAAAGAATCCTACAAAGATGCAAGTTTCGCGTTTTACATCGAGAACAGCTGACAAATTGCTTCGAGGTGTGTCAGGGAGTAAGGCAGGGCTGTATTTTATCACCCATATTGTTTTTAGTAGTAATGGATGACATAATGATTACTGCTGTGGGTGTTAACAAGAGAAACGGTATCCAGTGGCTTCTTTTCGAACGATCAGCCACTTAGATTATGCCGACGATGAGTATTTATTGTGGAGGCATAGGTATCCTCTTGTCTTATAAACGAACGAAATGAGAAATCAGCTGACTATCAAAAATAATAAATTAAGCCTGAAGTTCAATGAAAACGACACGACATTGTCGTCCTAGATTTTTCGAATGTCGCATGAACAGAATGTCGCATAAACAATATCAAAAAAAATAACTCATAAGTCCAGCTTGAAGTCAAATGAAAATGGCACGACATTGTCGTCCTATATTTTTCGATATAGACATAGAAAAAATTCAATGAATATGACATTTTCATTTTAAAACAACAATTCAAAATCAACAAGAAAAACGTTTTTATTTTAACCATTTAGAACTATCAAAATGAAATGTCGCAGTGCAACAATAACAAATTTTAAGTTTTGATCACATTTTTATCGCCAACTTTCTTGTGTTGTACTATTTGCTATGATGCCGTTTAACCACATATTATGTTCAAAGCATAATTTGACATATTTTGTCAATATAAAATGTCGTATCGTTTTTATTTCACTTTAGGCTTTAATTGAGTTATCTTAATATTTTTATGTTGTGAAGAGAGATATTGAATGATACTGTTACATTAGCATAGCACTGTTCATCATTGCTGATTCGCTTATTGATGTTCCTGTAATCCTGTCACATGATTGATACATGCCAATATAAAATTAAAATCCAATGCGTTCAGTGGCATTAACCTGTGGATCTCAAATCAAAGAATCCATGGATCTGTCAATTAAATGGTGTGATAAATGTAACGGTAAATACACCGTCTTAAATGAAAATGAATCTGAAAAATTCTAAGTACATTTCATGGATTTGATATTTTATATGTAAAAATAACAACTAAAATTTTTCACTGAAAAAAAAAAATAAAATGTTTGTATTTTTTTTACGAAAGTTGGCAAATTTAAATTCGATTATTTTTTGAATTTTGAAGAAGCTTAGTGTGAAAATTGAAATTCTTGAGGAAGATTTATGTAAATAAAACTTAAATGAATAGTTATAAAACTTTAATTATATATTGTGTTATACTGATAAGTCATAATAAATATTATTTCATTAAAATTTAATTTATTTTAAAAATACTTATTACATTTGCTGGTGACGGCGCTAGTATTGTTCAGAATTAAAGGGTTAATACTTAATAAATATCCTAGTTTTTATGCAGTACAGTATTAAAAAAACTAAACTTATTGTTTCGGTTATCATTACCGTGTTCCACATTAGTATAAACACTTTCATAAAAGGACTTTTCATTTTGAAAATAAAAATATTTTTGATTAGAAAATTTATCTTTAAAATTAAAATGAAATTTAAGAATGTTATATTTTGTTGTTTTATTTTTTTTTCCTATTTTGTTAATGAATATGAAAATAAATTGGACAGATTTTTATGATTTTCATTTTATATAACATTAAAAAAATTAAAAACAAAACAAAAAAAAAAGTATTTTTGTTATTGTTAAAAAATTGGTCCATTTTTCATCTTATTTATTTGAAATAATTATTTTTGGATATTATTAATGAAATATTATTATTTGTTTTTTTTTTATTATTATTTTTTGTGCAATTATTAAATATAAATGATGATTTTTAATATTTAATTTTTTTTTTTTACTATAAATTAAATTTTCTTTTGTTGTTTTTTTTTTTACTTTTTTAATTAACTTTTATGATTTTTTTGTTTTTAAATTTTTTTACTTTTAAAACTATATAATAAGAAGAATTATGGCGAAATTGAAAAAATTTATTACGAATTATTAATTAAATTATAATTTATTAATTTAATTAAATAATTATTTTTGTTTTTAAAATTTATAAAATTAAAATGCCTTGTTTTTATTGATCGTTATTATTTTTTATATCTTTTTAGATTTTATTTTTTGTTGTATATTTGTGTATAATTGGTGTATATAATAATACATGTGTATTTATCTCATATTTCAAAAAATGTTTTTTTTTTTAATTTGAAATTTTTGTTTTACAATTTTTTGTTATTTTGTTTTAAATTTAAATTTATAAGCAGCAATTTTCATAGGTGATAAGGTGTATCATTTTACTTTACTTTATTTTACTTTCACAATTTATAAAATATTGTATTAGGAAATTTTTATTTTAAATTAATACTTTTAATATTTTAATAGACAATTTTCTCATAGACTTGTGAAATACAAAAAGGTTTTAATTGAAATTAATTTACAATTTAAGATGTAGTCTAATAGTAGATTTAACGGGGTTTTCTTTTTCTAATTAGATTAATGTTCTCAGTAAACGTCAAACACTCGGAATTCAGCAGCCACAAAGATGGGAATTTTGCATAATTTTTTTAATGCATTATTTTTCGTAATTATTAATTAAATATAATGCATTAATTTTTCCTAAATGCATTAAAATTATTATTTTGAATTAAGATGATATGCCAAAAAGTTAGAGCTTAATAAAAAATAAATTTATTAGAATTGAAATTGTAATAAATGTTAATATAAATAAATAAATAAATTATTTTGAATTATTTTTGAAATTAATTTATAAAATAATGCTATATATTATTAAAACATTTTGCATTACATGTAATGCATTATCAAAAAAAAATTTAAATTATTTGAATTACTTTTGAATTAAAAAAATAATTCAAAAATTATTCAAGTAATTCAGTGAATTTATTTATTGATTTACAAATATTTTTATGGTTATTTGCTAGCTACTAAACTGACAAAAATAATTAAAATATATTAGTATTAAATGACTTATCCATTTTGAAAAACGAAATCAAAGAAATTGAAAAATACATAGTAGATAGATTTTTTTGAATATTTCAATCTATCGCAACAAGTATAAATGATGCTATTGTAGCTTCAACATTGCATTCTTCAATTAAATTATGATGGTTGAAAGTATTTTTTTAATTCAAAAGTAATTCAAATAATTTAAATTGTAATACATTACATGAAAAATGTAATTATTTGTAATGCATTATATGAACAAATAATGAATTATTTCAATTCATTACAAAATAATGTTAATGTAAAAGTAATGCATTATGGAAATATAAAGTAAAGCATTACAATGTAGTGCATTATTTTTGATTATAATGTATTATTTAAATGCATTACTTTTAATAAATAATTAAAAAATATTATTTGTAATGTATTACATGAAAAATAATTAATTATTTGAATTCATTACAAAATAATGTCGATGTAAACGTAATGCATTATGAAATTGTAAGGTAAGGTATTACAATGTAATGTATAATTTTTGATTATAATGTAACATTTAAATTCATTACTTTTAATAAATAATTAAAAAATATTATTCGTAACGTATTACATGAAATTGAAATAGTAAGGTAAGATATTGCAATGTAATGCATTATTTTTGATTATAATGTAATATTCTAATGTATTACTTTTCATAAATAATTCAAAAAATTTATTTTAATGCATTATATGAAAAAATAATGCATTATTTTAATTCATTACAAAATAATGTTAATGTAATTGTAATTAATGTAAATGTAATGCGTTATGAAAATAATGCATTAGTACACATCCCATTAGTTTCCACTCCATGGAAATAAGGAATTAATTCACAGCATCTCTACCACATGAGTTGTATTATAATGTACATATTGTGTGTAATGTGTAATGTTATAATATAAATGTATATATGTTAATGCATGTATATAACTAATATAAAAATTATTAAGAATTTAATAACAATTCTCAAATAACCGCAAAACATATTTTTCTTCATAGAAATAATTCAAAAATAGAATCTTTTCTATTTTGAATATTGTTCGATCAAACAAGTAAAACGGAATAGTTTTAGTAAACTGACGTTTATTTCGTCTTATTTCTATGGTCCACAGGTTTCAAATTTAAATGCTTATAAAATATCAAAATGTTGCTCGCTTCTCAGAATAATGTTCAATATTTCATTTATGTACGATAATATTATGAAATATCACAAATGGTAGCGCTATAATGAATGAATGAGGCTAGTCGCAGATATGCAATTTTTAGTTTTGCAACTGTTTGATTGCACATTTGTGTTCCATTAGTCTATATAAAAGCACGCACACATGCATTTAGCTTAATAGATAGATGCTTTTGTCTATTTGTATAATAGCAATGAGTACTTTAAATTACATGCCAATTTTGATAGTTATACGTATTATGTATGTTAATTGCCTTAACCACTTAATCTTTGTTTAATTTAAAAGAATGATTGTTATAAGTGAAATAAACGCTTTCAAGAATATAAAACTGTACCACATCACATTACCATAGAAAACTTAACCATCATGAAAAATGAAAGGATGAATGTATTAAAATATAAAATAAAAAAAATGTAGACAATTTTATAATTTAATCATAAGTGAAAAGGACCTATAAAGTTGGCCTACAGGTTAATCTGTAGGATCAATTGTTAAAATAAATAAATAAATAAAAAAAATGTAAACAACTTGATAATTTTTAATATTGTCAATTGTTTTAATACATATACATATATGTTTTTTTCAGCTTTTCAGAAATTTTGATTAATATGTAGTTTACCCGTACTTTACATAACAGACGAAAGCAAAAAATTACCTGCCTGGCATAATATTCATCTATTTTAACATGGCAATCTTCGTCTATCTTCAATATTGAAATTTTACATTATTAGTTGACAATCAAAAGTTTGTTAGATGCTTCAAACGAATGGTTTCGAACTGTGTTGAGCTAAAAATTTTAATACTTCAAATAATCTCTTATATGGTCTTTGTTGACTTAAAGAATATCTCATAAAAATAAGGGTTAAAAAAATGATTGATTAGTAATATTTGACTAGTTTTATTGTCAATTGTAAGAAGTACTGTGCTAAAACCCTGCCAATATCTATCAAGCAAAGTCTCTGTTTTGCTTCTTCAAGTAGGGTCGAAATTAAATAAAATGTACTGGATGATTAGCCAATAACTCACCAATATCGCTGTAGAACAACCTTCTAATTTATAAGACGACTATTTTAAAACCGATATGGACATTCGGAATCCAATTATTTCATATTAAACAGATAATACAATTTGGTTTAGTTCTACAAGATCTAGATAGACAACTGAATATAACATATAGTAAATAAGTCAAAATAACGTCATACAGTACTGTACAATAAATTTCGAACAGTTTGAATTTGCTAGAAAAATCTTACCTTACATATGGTATTTTTAATTCCTTCACTAATTTTTAGTTGTTTTGTACAACTCAGATTGTAATTATGTAACTATATATTTTTGGGAGAAAGTGTTCATTAGTGACTTAAATAATTGAACAAGTGTAGAAAAAAACCAATTGATGTAAAATAATGTCAAAATTAAGTGATGGTGAAAAGCGTTGTAATCGCTTTATTTTATTTTTTTATTATTCCCTTGACAGTAATTTAGATAGAATTATCTTTTTGTGCTTAATTAAGTACGGTTCTGCAAGTTTATACTAAAAATATTTACATTTCGCACATTTTATTTATCTAATTACTGGCTTATCAACTCATTAAATGTATAAAATACTACTGCTACTGTCAGGAACTAAGGCTTCTAGCATACAATAGCTTTCCATTCTATATAATTTGTTACCAGATTATACTCTCAATTATTTTTTGTTATTTATTTTATCAAAGGGTACTGGACCAAATCGAAAAACCCTCAAAGCATTTTTTTGCTTCATGGGGAATCGAACCTGGGACCTTTTGTTGAAAGACAGACTATCGGTGACATCGTAAATGCCTTAAAAAAATCTTCAACATGATACAATATAAAAAAAAATGAGCTGTCAATTTCATCCGCAAAATAAGTTGGCAAGATTGTGTAATGAGAGCTTTCTGAGACATTGTGTTTTAATTCATTTGTGATCAAGCAAAATGAACAGACAGTTTTATTAACACTGTACTACATTGAGTTTTTAAAGTTTTTTGTAAACCCAAATACCTGTCAAACCGGTCGCGGAGACATCGTCAACAACAATTGTGATCAAGTAGATAATGTCTCAAGCTTTTGTGAGCTTTTGTAGACATTTAAGTTCATGTGGACGTTGTATTCAACTTTGTGTTGAGACATTTACGATGTCAAGGTATCTACCTACTGTGTCGCCCAGCATGTATTGATCGAAGGAAGTACTGACAACACTTCATATTGGTTGGAGAATAGGACGTGGGTACTTATCTGTTACCGATGTCATTAAAAAATTTAAAAGTATTTAGTAATACAGAATGGTAGCAGATAAATTTTTGATACTTCGATCCAAACGGAATAGATTTACAATATCCACAAAAGCAGATTTTGTTAGTGCAAGATGAACCGTAATATCAACATCAACTGTTAAAGAAGAGGAATATTAAAAACATGTTTTATAAAACGTCGATCAATACAAAAACCTGTTCTTAACTTTAGCGCAACATTTAATATCAAGCTCACAATGGTAACTGACAAATTCGATTTTGACTTCATTGGGTCCGGGAACACTTGAATTGAACTAAAAAATGTGGAGTCACTTGGTGTCTTCTTACGAGTCCCAATTCCGAAGGCTTAATGGACTTCTTCAGTAGGGTAGCTGGTATGGTAACTGGTATTTGTAAATTCAAAAGTATCTACAAATATGTATATCATTTTGATGGAGAGTCACTTGAATGCATCAGTTTTTGAACTATTTGTTGAAATTAAAAGGTTCATATTTAACCGTAATTCACTGTGCTAAACGTAATAACTAATAATAAACTTTAATACTAATAATAAACAAAAAATTAATAAAATCAAGTGATAATTGCATAACACTATGAAATGATCCTGTACATCCCAGATCTTAATCTTATTGAAAATATTTGGGGTATTATGGAAAAAAAAGTTTTTTTGGTAAATGGATTTAGGCAAAATAAATATTTGTTAATTGGGTTTTGCTAAGTGTTTGTCTCCCCGTTTATACCATATGTATTTAATAGGTCTGTAATTATTACAAGTCTATGATAAATCGAATGAAGAATATAAGAAGAGAAATTTTTAAAATTTGCAATTTTGTGTAAATCATAATTTTTTTGTATTTTGAAACATTCAATTAAGGAAAATAATAAAAAAAAAAATATTTTTTTTTTTTAATTAATGATATTTTTAAAATTTTATTAATATTAAATGTTTTTTTTTTAAATAATTGTTTTAAAAAACAGAAAAAAATTGTTTTTCGCTTTGTTTCTTATTTACATTTTCTGATTCTTGTTTTTGTTGTTATTCATTTTTTTTCAATATATCTAATTGCGATTTCATTAATTTTATTCATTCTTATTTCGTTTTTCATTTCTAAGATTTTATTTTCTAAAATATTTTATTAATAATAATTTATATAATTTAATTTTGTTTTTTGTTTTTGTTTAGATTCTACTATCTAATTGTGTTCTGCTTAATTTTAATAAAGGATTTTGTTTGTTAGGACAGGACGAATAAAGAAGTAATATTTTGTTGTTGTTGTTAAAATTATTAATTTTTGTAGTTGTTGTTGTTGTTTTAAAATAAAACCATTCATTTTTTTTTGTTTTTTAAATTTTAACAATTATTATGTTTTGTGAATTTTAATGATGTATTTTTATTTTCTTCTTCTCTTATATACTTTTTATTACATAGACTTGACATAAAATCAAAGAAAAAAAAAAACTAATAAGATTTTTGAAAAAAAAAAATATATGTTGTTTTTGTTTTTTGTTTAATAAATTTATTTATTAATTTATTTATTTAATTATATTTTTATTAATTTAAATTTATAATTTTTGTTTTTTTTGTTCAATAAAATTTAAATCTAAATATTTTGCATAAGGTAAATATTTTGTTTTTAAATTTTAGTTTAAAAGTTTTTGTTTCTTTTTTTTTTATTTATTTTTTTTTATTTTAATTTATATATATATATATATAGTAAAAATATTATTGTGAATATTTGAAATTTTGTTAATTATAATTTATAAATATTTGTGATAAAACAAATTTCATTTATGCAATTTTTTGTATTGTGAAGTTTTTTAGACTGTTTCTGTTTTTAATTTTGAAATGTGGGAGGAGGGGGTAGAATTGATTGTTTTAGCTACTAATTTTTGAATGTAAATAAAATATAAATATATTTATATTTATCGAAAAAATGATTTTTTGTGTTTTATTAAATAACTTTTAAATAATGATCAAGGACTTGGTAGTTTAATTTATTAATCGGAAAAATCGGACGAAATTGATCGACTTGACACAATTAAATAAAATGATAATTTAAAACGAAATATATAAATTAAAAAATTAATTTTTGCAATGTTATTTTTTTAATCGGAAATGTAAAATAAAAGTCAAATTCATTTACAATCTATTCGATTAATTTGTTTAATTTAAGTCATATAATTTTTAATATCAATCTTGAATAACTACTTTTGATTATTAAGTAAGACATCTAATCGAAAATTTCATCTGTAGTGTATATCATTTCTATTTTTTGTGCTTGTATTTTAATCAAACATTTTTTTCCAGATCTATCAAGTGTTATGTTAAAAACGAAAAATTACTGATCTGGATTTTGTAAAATAAATTTAAAAAAAATATAAAATAAAGCTTATAAAATTTAATATAAAAATAATTGATGTAAACATATTACGACAATAATGGCTACTCCTTTTAGCAATCTTCAATTAACAAACATAAATTGTGCAAAACCCAGTTGTAAACTAAATAAACATTTAGCAAAAAACACCTATTGATATTTAAATATTTAACCTATAAACATTTAACAAATGAACCCTTGACAATTCTATGACTGCAGTATCTATTTATAAATTTTTTAATAAAATGTCGACGGCAATTTTGAATTCAAATGTCTAACATTTTAAATGTCAATTTGATAATCTTACTTTTGTTAAATGTTTATCTTGCCAAACGTTTATTTTGTTGAAATAAATTTTTTGCAAAATGATTAATAATGTCCATGTAATGCAAAGGAATGCACCATGTACTGTGTTCATGTGTATGCAATGTATTGTACTCAATTGCAACAATCACTTACAAATGCAATTGCGAAAATGGCTATTGTTTAACATTGTCAAACTAGATGTTGTTGTTAGTAGTAAATCATCAATAATATAATTTCCATTTTCATCTTAGATTCATATTTCCGATTACAACTAAACACTGATTATTATTTTTAATTTATTATTCGAATTTTTATATTTAGTGATAATTTAAATGAAATAATTTTATTGTTGTCAGGTTTTGTGTTCATTAATAATTTTTTAATATTTGAGTTCTGATTGTTAAATTTACAACAAACAAAAAAACAAAACATGATGATGAACTTCAGTTTGACCATTATTATTCCAAAAATCTAAGTTAAATAAACTATAATACATATAACATTTTTTTCTCATAGTTTTCATACAATTTTTATTGAAATTTGTATCATTTATATTTTTATTTTGTATTATTTTATAAAAACACTATAGGTAATATGAATTAATTAAAAATTTATGTTTTAAGGATATTTTCTATTGGAATTACATTTTTTTTCTGCATTAATTTTAATTTTTTATACGAGTTGTTGATTTAATGAAATTTCATTTTTGATTCAAAATATCAATATAAATACGTAGTTGCGATACGTAATAACGTATGTTTGTATTAAATATAATTTTATTTCAAATATTCACAATAAAATATACATTTATATATAAGTATAAATATATTTATACATATATATATATATATATATACATATATATATATATATATATACATATATAAATATATATGTGTATGTATAAATATATATCATTTAATAATTTTAATTTATAGATTAAATTGTATAATTAAATTTTTATAATTAAATTTGTTTTATTTATATATGTATATATATATATATATATATATATATGTATGTATATATATATATATATATATATATATATATATATATATATATACACATATATATTTATATTTAATTTTATATTTTAATCTAATTCTGATTCAATAATCTTAAATAAAGTTTTTTTTCCTTTTTTTTCATTTGTTCACAATTAAAAATAATAATTAATATTATTTTAATATTTATATTTTAGTACTTAATAAGCTTTATACAATTAATTTATAAGATTAATTAATATTAATAATATTATATATTTACTAATTGAAAAAAATAATGATTTTTTTTATTTTTAATTTTTTTTTTTTTTTTAGTTAATACTTTGTACAATTTCTTAATAATTTTTTTTTTTTTTGTTTTTGTTGTTTTCAAATACTTTTTTTTTTAATTCTTTTTTAATCTAAATTTAGATGTAAATTTCTAAATTTAAATATTATGTTTTTTTTTTGTATTTTAATATTTTAAAATAATATTTAAAATATGAATTTATTTATATTTACAAGAAAATAATTTTCATGATTATTTTTTTTAAATTTTTAAAAGACAAAAATGAAACAAGAAATTATATTTTTTAATTAAGATTTTGTATGTAGAGAAAAAATTTATTAAAATTATAGTAAGAAAGTTAATTTTGCTATTTGGTAGGAATTAAGAAGATGAAAAACTAACATAACGTTTTTATTCCTAGCCAAGTTGTGATTTGGGATCAAAATGGCTGAACGAAATTATCATCATCATCATCATCATTGTCGTGTACCCCATCCGAACGAAATCGAGACTGTGGAAAGATTCGAGTTAACGGATGGAATACATATGCAAAAGATAGAGCAGAATGGAGGAAAGTGTAACACAACGTAGAATCAATAAATTAATTTATTTAACAAATAAATCTGTGTAGTAGGGTAATTAATTATTAATGCATTTTCGGTTGATGTTGATCAGAACAGTCTCTATTCTGATTTCAACTGCTACAGATTGATTTGTTATTTTAAGTAGTTTCTTTTATTAATTTTTTAATAATATTTTCGATTTGAAACAAAATATTTGAATTTTATATTAAAACAGCAGTTATCACTAGCTGATAGATAAAAAAAGTCATTTCTCAAACAAAACCAGTAAATAAATTCCTCGGAACCACTCAAACTACTCTATTTTGGTTTAAAAAAATGGAGATGAAATTAAAAATTAAAGAAAAAATTACAAATTTCTAAAATATGTGTTCATAAAAATATTTTCCAGTTCAATAATAATAATAAGTGTGTAGTAGTTTGTAGATAGGTAGATCAATGATAACAAACATAATATTATAAAAATTTAATCCAGTTTTTGAGATGTACTGTTCTATTTTTCTATTTTCATTATTTTCCTGTTTTTTTTTTTTTGTTTAATATTCTGGACCCCAGAAACACTGATTATTAATATTACAACAAACAAAAATTGTTTTTTTTTTCTTTTTTTATCCAAATAAAATTTTAAAAAATTAATTTTTAAAAACAAAAAAAAAATTTAGAAGAAATTAATAATAATTAATATATATTATAGATATATATATATATATATATTATTTAATAATATTTATTTTATATATAAGTATATATATAAATATACACATATATATATGTATATAAATATATACATATATATTAATATATATATATATTAATAAGCCATCACATATCAGTTTTCATTTCATTTAATAGAAATAGACTTAAAATCTACGAAAAATAATTAAAATAATTATTTTAATTTTTACTCTTTTTTTTTGTAATTTTTGTTTTTTTCATTTATTCAAAAATTACTTTTTTTTAATATTTTATTTATATATTGTATTTATTTATATCATCATCTATATTAATAATAATTTTATTTATTTAATTAATTAATTTTGTTTTTCTTAACACATTCAATTATGAGCTTTTTTAATTTTCTCATCGCATTTTTAAATATTTACAGTTATGTATGTTTTATTTTAATTTTTTGTTTTTTAAATTTAAATTTAAAATTTTAGTTCTAAATATTTTTAAACTAAATTATTTAGTTTTGAAAAAGAGGGTGTTGTGTAAAAACAAATAAACAATAAAACAGTTTTTTTTTAACAGTAAATTTGTTTTATTTTCTGTTTTTATGTTTTTTTTTTTATTGGTTAAATCCATTTTGTTTATGCAAGGTTTTAAGTTTTGTTTTTTTTTTGTTTTTAATACAAAGGTGGCTTTATAGGTGCAAGTAAATTTTGTTTGTGTGTGTTTTTTTTAAATTGGTTCTTATTTAGTTTGAAAGTTTTCAAACTGATACATTTGCCATATTAGCTTTGCCGCATTTTCTTTATTTTGATTTTTTAATTTTTCATTCTTCATTTTATGATTCAATTTTATTTAAACATTATTATTGTTGCAACCCAATCTATTGCCACCTGGAATTTTTCCTCAATCAAATAATGAGGCTAATATATCATCCTGATTTGGATTATTACTTGATCCGCTGGATGGTGGTGTATTTAAATCTGGTTGAGGATCTAGATAATTTAATATTTCCATGGGATCGACAACGCTATCTGATAAAAGCTACAAATAAAATATAAAAAAAAAATTAATTAAATTAAATAATGTTTTAAAGTATAATAATTTATTAGGCTTCATTTATGATAGTGATAATTTTGTGATTATTATATTGTAGATCTTGGAATTTCTATTCAATTTGGAATGTTTGATATATATTTTATATCATAGTTAATAGGGAAATCTGTTAATAGAAACATCTACTCTGCGAATGCGAAGGGTTCATTTGTAACAGACTTCTCTATCTGGGAATAGTGTAGCCCATGGAAGAAGACCCATGGGAGCTATCTAGCTTATGATTAATATCCTTAGTGTTATCAATCACTAAATTAGGTATCATTAAGACCCATGTGAGCTATCTAGCTTATTATTAATATCCTTAGTGTTATCAATCACTAAATTAGGTATCCTTAAAACCCATGGGAGCTATATCTAGCTTATTATAAATATTTTAAGTGTGATCCTAATACGTGATTTAGTTATTCTTAAAGACTCAGACGATTAATATTAATAGGATAATCAGAATAAACTCATTTGCGGCTGCCAGCGATATAGAGACCAGATAGTACCTACCGAAAGCACCTAATCTAATCTAATAAGGAGATATAGTTTTTAAATATTCAACTTTACAAAATTTAATTTCCTATGATTGTTTTTTTTTTTTTGTTTTTGTAGACATAGTGAAGTATTAGCAAGCACCCATATCGGTGAATCCAATCGAGTAAAAATCGAGTACTTATTTGTAAATTTGTGTTTTAAAATAATTGCGAGTTCAGTCAAATATTTATGAAAGGTGATGACTCCAAGCTTATAAACAATGGAAAATTAAACAATTTGGGCCTAGCAATAAGAGATGGAATTGCTCGGTAAAAGATAAAATAAAACTGGGATCAATATAGGATGAAAAAATATGTTTATGTATATATGTATAGGATATTATGAAAATGTGTGTTTATGTTTTAACTTTAGCATTGAACTGACTATAAATTTAATATAAAAAAAACAGCTTATATTTAATAAGGATGAAATAAAAATAATTAGTGGTAATTATTTTCTATCTATCAACTTCAAATAAAATTAGTTCGTATGTGGGACTTTTTTCACAATTTTGACCATATCACAATCGTAAAAAATTTTAATTATTTATAAATAAAAATTAGTTAAAAATTAAATTAACTTACATTTAAATCATTTGTTGCATCACTATCAATAACAGCTGATGGATCAAAATTAAGATCAGCATTTAAATCGGTATCATTTAAATTAATTAAATTATCATTTTGTGAATTAATAAGCGAGTTTATAATTTGATGTTGTTGATGTGTACTAATATTATTATCAATATTATTATTACTATTACTGTTACTGTTACTAATATTATTATTACTAATTTTATTTGGCGTAGATGTACATTGTGCTTGTTGTTGTTGTTGTGATTGATGATGTGGTGATTGTTGTTGTTGTTGACTTATTTGCTGTTGATTACTGCTGCTATTATTACCATTATTACTATTATTATTATTATTATTACTATTTTGAGGAGATGGATGATTTATAAGTTGATGTTGAGGTGAATTATGGCAACTATTACTATTTTGGCTATTATTATTGTTGCCATTATTACTGTTATTCGTATTTTGATTATTTTTATTATTACTATTATTATTGTTATTTGTATTGCTGTTGGTATTTGAATTGCCAACATTCTCATTGTGCGCTGAACTAACACTTGGTGGTCCACCTGGTGTTAAAGGATGACTAGAACTGCCACCTGGCGTATGTGGTGTATGAGGTGTATGAGGCATCTGCAAAAAAAAATTATTTAATTTATATTTGAAATTAATTTATAAGAGTAATTAATAATGAATTAGTTAGTTTTAAATAAATTTCAATTTAAATAAAACTAGTATTCGCTTACTCTCCGAAATTCAAGGAAGTTTGATAAAAATCGTACTCAATTTATTATGAATTGATTTCCATTAATTTAATTTATTCTTGGTACTATTTTTTTGTTATTAATTTATCTTAGAGAACAACCGTATAGGATATAATCGATTTAAATTTAATTCTGGCGTTAGGTGATATTTTGTACCGTAATTTTTTCACAAATTAAATAAAATGGTTTGAGCTTTCGATCACTATATACAATAATTTTATTTTGTACAAGAATGTATTCTTACCTGATCATTTAATGATTTTTCCATAGCATTTAATGGATCCAATGAATTAACTGATTCATTCAAATGTGACAGAGAATCTGCACCAGAAATATTTTCATTTGGATTATTATTACCAAATGAATCATATGAATTTCGAGAACTGTTACAACTAAAAAAAAAAAAAATTGTATAGTTAAAAATTGTTATTTACTAAAATTAGTGGGGTATTGTTCCCGGTT
Source organism: Argyra leucocephala (assembly GCA_963942445.1). NCBI lineage: Eukaryota > Metazoa > Arthropoda > Insecta > Diptera > Dolichopodidae > Argyra > Argyra leucocephala. The sequence continues at coordinate 46,499,949 of OZ012679.1, read as the reverse complement.
ATATTTGAATTATTAATAAATAAAATGAGATTCTTACCCTTGTCCCATCATATTGCCACTTGCAATTGAATTCATATCATGACACATATATGGACTCATTGCTTGTGAATTATCCCATGTTGGTAATGCTGTTGATCCTGGTGACATAACTTTTGCTAAATTCTTTAAATCATCAACATCAACATTTTCTTGTTTTATTTGTGGTATATTACTGTTATTAACATTACCAGTTGTTACATCATTAGTACCATTACCATTACCTTGTATATTATTTCCACCACTTTGTTGCAGATGCTGTTGCTGTTGTTGCTGTTGCTGTTGTTGTTGTTGTGTTTGTTGCATTTGTCCAGGAACATTTCTCATAATTTTTTGCCAATTAGCAAATTGATCTATCGTTACTTCATCAACATCTATTGACTGACTAAGTGTATTTAAAATTGCCCACATATATTGATCAATTTCTAGACCTTCAGTTAAAGCCGGATTACTTAAAAAATAACAAAAGAAAATGAAATAAAATTAGTTAAAAACAAAATTATTTATAAAAAATTTATAACTTACTTGCATTCTGGGCATCTCCAACTACCTCTTTCACAATTCAATAATAAATAACTTTCCAAATCAAAGCATTGAATATGCTTACATTCATGTCCACGAGCTGGGAATCTTATTCGATTCTTTGTAATTGGACATTTAAGTGATATTTTAATAAATTCTGGATTTGTTGCTGATCCAGAACCATCAGCTGATGGTGAACTTTGCCCTGCCATACCCATTGCAAAATATCTTTTAATTTTGGCAACACTATGTTCAACTGGCAGTAAATTACGTCTGTGCAAGCTATGTAAAACTTGTCTTACTGATGGACGATGTACTAATTGTAGGACGAATAAATGTGACTAAAAAATAATAATAAAATATTTAGTAAAAAAAAATAATAAAAACAAAACAAAAAAAAAATTTTAAAACCAAAAATTAGATACTTACACAACAGCAAGAACTGGCCGTTAATTGTAATGTATTGCGTCCAGGTTGACATACTTGTTTTAAGTAGAGAGGCCGTAGTGCTTGACCAGTTTTTTCTGATCTTTCAATAACCAATGGTGTTGCATTTGCTGAAACCGTTACCGTATGTGGCCAATTTGTATTCATTTGTCGATCTTCTTGATGGAAGCATTTTAATTGTAGCTCAAGATCACTCCTAAAAAATAAAAAATTAAAAATTAATTTTTGAATCGATTTAACAATTTAAGTTGGCATATGGCACAGGCACAACTTTAATATTAAATTTATATTAACCTGCTCATCAATGTATTATAAACAGTTGTTTTTAAATTGAATACATGATTGCTAACTGATAAATTATGTAGTAATCGAAAAGGTGCCAATATAATACCATCACGTACTGGGAACGTTAATCGCATTTCTTCATCTTCTAGAAAATTAATAATGTTAAATATTTGTTTTTTTAAAAATACACATACAATGTTTTATAATTTGTGTGACAAATAGAATATAAAAACTACACTCACTATGATCAATTTGCGGTTTAATATCTGGATTTGGACTAACATATGGAATTGAACAAGCAGGTGTTAATGGTGGTGTAGGATTTCCTGGTACTGGACTATGCTGATAATTGTTCATATTCATTCGAACATCTTGTTGAAAACTGTAATAAATAATTATGGATTTAATAAAACGAACTGATTATAAAAAAAAATATATTCAATCTTACCCCGGAGCATTAGAATAACTACTTCCCATACCAGCATTTGCTGATGGATTTCCACTACCAGCACCATAAAATTGTTGATGTTGCATTGGATTTGTATATGGTGGTGTTGTTTGTCTTTGTTGTGGACCAATCATACCACCACTACCACCTCCCATACTACCACCCATACCACCACCACTTGTACCACCCATAGCCGCACTACGACTACTTGCATACGGATTTATTGGCATTGATCGACCATAACCAGATGGTTGCATAGGAACTGGTATACCACTTGCTGACTGATGATGGGAAAATTGCATTTGCCCGGGATGTTGTTGTTGTTGTGCATGAGGAGGAACATTTGGATTTTGATAATTTGCCATACTTGGATGCATATTAGCTGCTGCAGCAGCAGCTGCAGCTGCATGACGTTTTTGTGCTGCATGCATTTGTGGATTTGGATACGGTGCTATTCTTCTTTGTTGTGGATAACCACCGTTAGCCATACCTTGCATTTTAGCCATAGGATTCATTGCATTTAATTGTTGTTGCTGCTGTTGCTGATGATGATGATGTGCAGCCATTGATGGATGATGTTGTCCCATTGAACCAGCTGATGATACAACACCACTACCACCACCACCAACACCACCACCGCCACTACTCATTACATTTGGATTTGGACCCATTGGTCCCATGCCCATAGTCATATTTTGCATTTGATTCATTGGTGACATCTGTAAATTAGAACAAAAAAAAAAAAAAAAATTTAATAAATATTATTTTTGTTATTAGTTCAAATTTTTAATAAATTGATTTGTTTCTATGTTAATCCCGTTTAGCAGAAGTTTATTTTTTTTTGTTTTTTTCTTTTATTTATATTTAAACTAAGTTTGTACTTAACTGTGGGCTAAAATTTGTCTCTTCTTTAGCTGCTCGTAATCTCTGTACGTTTAAAACAAGTTTATTTTTATTTTTTATATATTTCGTATTTAAAAAATACACTTTACTTATTTCAATAAACACATCAAAATTATAAAAAAAAAAGCTCAGCCTATTTTAAAACCTTTGCCTTGGAAAAACTTTATTCCTATTCAAAGTCAATAAATTTACAACGATTTTCATTATTCAATCCATGTTTGGAAGGTATTAATTATTTGATTTTTTATTCGTAATGTATTTTTGTTTTTTTTTTATTTTTCTAACAATATGTACAGTAGGTGTTTTCAGAAATTCCAATTGGAATTAGATTTGGGGACTACATTAATAAAAAATACAATAACAACTTAAGTAAAATTTATTTTGGTTTTGGATTTAGATTCAACTTTGTAGTTGTTATATGTAATCATAGGGTTCTATTGTTTTATCAGTAATATAAAATATAACAGTTATCACGAATTACTGTTTTATCTTGAAATTTGAAAGGTGAATTCATAAATTCTGTTTTCTAATCCAAATCCAAATTCAAATCTGATTTGTGAAAGAAACACCTATACAAAACACTAATTATAGACAACAATGAAGCAGACAACATATAGAGTGAAGCCAGAGATTATTATGATTTTTCTTCTATATAAATTTTTAGAAGTATGTTAGTGAAGCTCTTCATGTTTTATTTATTTTCAAGCTACATATAAGAAAATAACACTTCAAGTAAAAAAGTAACGTAAAAATATTTGTTTTCATTTCATAATCATAATTCGGTATTGAAAGGGTTAAAACATAATTGTGAATGGAGTCATCAAGCCACAAGCGAAGTTCGACGTTATGAATGGAATCACCATGATACAATATAACTCGAATGAAAATATTTTTTTTCCATACAAGTAAGAAAGTAATTTAAAAATATTTATATTATTACATTATCACAGTTTGGTAGTGAAAGGGTTAAAACAATATTGCGAATGGTTTAATCAACAACAAAATTTGACGTTATGAATAATAATCACCAAGGTACGTCAGAATTTGAATAAAAATATTTTTATTCTACACAATTAATACAGTAATGTACAAATATTTATTTTATTTCATAATCATAATTCGGTAGTGAAAGAGTTAAAGTAGTTTAATGGCTAGTAAATTAAAAACAAAATTTAATATTATTGTAATTGTTTTGAATTTTTGTAATTGTTTGTAACTGATTAATTGTTTTGATCATTGTAATACTCTGCATTTATGAATGGGAAAAGACAGTTCTGTTCCAAGGAAAACTGTAATAATACAACAAACACAATCAATGTTTTCTAATATGTAGAAATTCTGCAATATTTTAGTCTAATATATTTCAAAGAAAGAAAATTGTATATAAAGGATTCTGAACCAATCATATTTCCAGTCCTGATATAAATATAAAAGTCATTATTTAATTTATAACAAATTAATCAGCAACTGTTTGTACTAGTATACTCGATTAACATCAAATATTATTTTACTATTCGAACACATAACATTGCATTCTTATACTGACCCCGATCAACTGATATTATTTCTTTTCATTAATTTTTTATTTTTGTTTCAAATTCTTTAAACTACAGCAGCGCTCTCTTACTATATACTCATTCAATATACTATGTATGTAATACGTATACATAAGTGCTTTGTCATTGTTATGCAATTAAATAAAATTCTAAGTAATAATATTACAAAAACAATAAAAATAATAATAATAATAAAAAATATTATATTTAAAACAAAAAAAAAAATATTAACAGAGCTAAAAAAGAAAAAAAAATAAAAAAAACTCCAAACATCATTTTTAATTTTATCTAATTGCACAACAATTGTTATATACACGCTTTAGTTTATGCAAACTTTATCGCATAGTGACGGGCGAGCGTGAGTACAGATTTATCACAATAATGATCGTTCAGTCTAATAAAGTGATTTTATTAAGTAAATCTTTTTTTTTTGTTTTTTTTTTTTTTTTTTTTATATTTAAGCTTTTCCTATACACTATCTATACTGTTTTAGTATTATGTCTGCCTGTATTTATGTATGTATTTTAAGTCTAGAGATTATAAAAAAAAAACAATAAAAAAAATGTATAATATGTATTTAGTTACAGATGCATAGCTGGATCTGGGGTATTTAGAATGTGTTTTTGTCATTTTAAATTATTTTTGCAATACATCAAATTTATGTCAATAGATAAAAACTAGAGTTTATAATTTGTATTCCGTACAAGTGTGTGTGTGTGTGTATGTGTATAAATAAATACGCATGGTTATAATTTAGATTGTTTTATAGATGAAAATAAAAATTAATCCTTGAATTTTTTACAATAAATTATATTAATTTTATTTTTATATTATTAATATATAAAAGTGTATTTCATAATTCATTGTTCGTTTATAATAACAATATAAAATATCAGTTTTTGGTAATAAATATTGTTCGAATATCAGAACACCAATGATAGAATTTGTTGAACCATTTTGAATGATTTTAAATAAATTTCTTAGATAAGATAGGTATAGTTCTAAATAAGTTAAAGTACCAATAGCAGGCAGAATATACCCAATTTTGAAAACAGGTATCAAAAGTGATCAAAATAAGTTTAGGGTAATTTGTTTGGCACCATAGTATTGCTTAAAACTATTGAAATTGAAACAATTTTATAATTTTTCTGAAAATCACCCGGCAGACTTCAATAACTGATTATAAGTTAATAATTTATTATTTAAGGTTAGTGAAAAAATCAGTAAGGTATCAATAGTGATAATAAATCTTCTTATTGTTGGTGGTTTTGGGTAAAATCTCGGTACTAGAGCTGTGATATTGAAGAAATTAATTTCATCACCAGCAAAATAGAATTTACGCGTTTAAATTAGCTCTTTAAAAAAATATAATTTTAATTTATCTGCAGCCAACTGCAGTCTTTTAAACCTGTAATTAAAAAAGAAGTTTGAGTATTAGGAATAACAGGTGAAATCATATCGTAAAAAACTTTTAAGTGTAAGCAATCTGCTTATTTGAAAAAAAAAGTTATATGAGATGAAATTTGGTTTATCTGAAATTTGGTTTGGTTGGCCTATTCTAAATATTTGCTATCGTATTTGTGTAAAATCAAATTAAATATTTTTTTCAACAATGATTGACTACTTGTGACTACACTCTATGCGTAGTATAACATCTATAATTATAATTGACAAGCATTTAAGGTCCTGCGCAGTAGACACCTTTTTATTTTATTTCGATTCTCCTACTGCTTAATGAACTTCTAATATATATAATATATAAGATTGTATATAAAACAAAAATGCGCACACAGTTGAAAATTTTTTACTCATATGATTTTATTATTCAGCAAATACATTGTGAGATCTTATGAAAATAATAAACAAAAGCAAACAAATCAGTTATTATAATTTACATTATATACTTGCAAATGAATCTATGTACATATGCCAAAAAAAAACAAAAAAATAAATTCTTCATTTTTATCTTTTTAAGTAACTGTTTCTAAATTTTGGTTATTTGTAGTAATAATATAGTTTTTATTAAAAGTATGTATTATGTAAGTATATATATACATACCTATTTAATGACAAAACTTTTTATTTTTAGTAATTTTATCACTAAATGCCACTTGCTATAGGGAATATATCGGAAACGAAGCAGTATATGAGGGACGTGTATTTATGTGTCCTAAATAAAACTTACTAACCACAAAACTTTTTATTAAACACGAGTGGTTTCTGCTATATCGTGCGAAGTCTATGTCAGTACGTAAATTACTGTTTTTTTAAAAACTTTAAATTTAACTTCAACTTGCAATATATAATTACTCAACAGGGGCCCCTAGTCTATAATTATAATTGACAAACATTTAAGGACCTGCGCAGCAGACACCTCTTCATTCGCTTCTATTTAATGAAGTCCTAATATATAAACAATAATGCGCACACAGTTGCAAATTTTTTACTCATATGGTTTTATTATTCAGCAAATACATTATGCATATGCGAGTTCTTATTAAAATAAAAAACAAAAACAAACAATTCAGTTATTATTATTAGTTGCATGCAATGAAACTTTAAATTTTGCTTCAACTTGAATTATAATTATTCAACAGGAGCCCCTAGTTTGTATTTTATTTTATTAGCATATGTATTTTACCCTGCTTTCCATGTATGAGTACATGCACTATTTGTCCAGCTATTGTAATAATTTTTTTAAAACAATAATGAACAAATATTATTTCATATAAGATTTAAATTAATCAATAATTGAGATCAATCACTTTGATCAGATTAATCAAATCAATCAGTCATTTTATGAATATATCAGATTGATTTGATTATTATTGATTGTATCAATAATTTGACACTGAATTGTGATTGACTAGGATCCAATCATGATCGTTTGAATTGCACGCACAATTTTATTGAGTTTATCAACCGGTTACTACTCCTAAACTGAGGCTATGACTGCGAAATTTCAGCTTTAAAAACTTTCTTGGAGCACTTGCAGCCTCAAAGTAGTTTTTATTACCAATCGTTAAGTGAGATAACTTTAATTTGTCAATTACAGTTGAAAAAGTGGCTGCGATAACCGATAATTTTGCGATTACAATTCCTAAAAAAGTTCGGTTGTGCTTAAGACAATTATAAAAATTACAAAAATAGCCACCTTCGTTATGGCTTTTATATCTTTGAATAGCTAATATAAACTCAAACAAAATAATTGTTGTTCCATTCGGTTGTGATAACCGACTGATTCAAACATTCGGCTGTGATAGCCGACTACTACAAATATTTAGTTTGGATAGCCAACTATTGGTCATGATGCCTACAGAATATATGCGTAAGCGCTTCTCTTGTGATGAAGAGCCGCATGTGCCCATCCCTACATAGTAGAAATTCCTAGATGGCCGATGACAAGTTATGGAAATTTGTTTGTAACCTCAACATCCCGAATATGGAACGAAATTCAATCTTTATGTGGTCTCCAAACATAATCAATTCTATATTTATGATCTACATAAATTCAAGACGAACATTCACACTTTCTTTCGTAGTTGTAGTCCTTCTTTCCTAACCTGTTTTCGCTATGTAGCCAAACGTACCAATCGGTATAAAAGGTATAAGCCTAGTGTTTTGGCTATATATACAAAAAAAAAACCAATTATGACTTATGGAAAATTGCAAAATGTAAATTCTACGCAAATATATTTGTCAAAATGGTGTTTTTTATTTGAGAATTGATCTAACTGTACAAGCGAACAAACCCGATCGATGAACAAGTTTTTGTAAATAATGTAAGTAAAATGTATATACATAATTATAGCATGAATATAATTGTATGATGTACAGTTATATATAGTATAAATGTAGAGTTATAATTCACATAACACACAATATCGCGGGGGCTTCAATAGAACTTATAACAGTATATTTTGTTAATTTTGTTAACATCATATGCGAATTTAAAATATAATACTCAAGAAAAGTTTGATTGGTAAAATTCAAGTGATATAGTGTATAGGGTTATAAGTACAGTTTTTATCCCATACCATAATATTATCCTAGTATTTGACAGAACAACTATACAAAAATAATAAACATTTTATTTGCATTGAAATATGATTCTAAAGTGATTTTTATTTGTAATTGAATATTATAAATGAAATCGAAAAACATTAAAACAAATACAATTTATGTTTTTCGTGTTTGTTTTTTTTTTTTGTACATAGAGGTGTACACATAGGAAATTCATATAATGCATTTATATATACTTACATACTGGGTATACGTTTATATATATTAAATTTTTATATTTAAAATTTTTTTTGTTATAATCGCGCGCATTTTAATAATAACAAAAATTTAAAATTAACTAAAAAACAGAAAAATTCTCAGAATTAATGTAATTTTTTAATTTTTATAATTTATAAAACGAAAGATATTTATCGACAACACAACTCTGACAATATACAAGTGTTTTAACTTGTGCAATGCTAAAATTACGATAATCTTGTCGCGCTTTGTTACCGTCATCGTTTCTTATTTTTTTGTTTTTGTTTTAATCCGATTAATATCAAAATATACTGATGGAAACTCTATGTATACTCGTAATAATAATAATAATAATAACAAAAAAACAAAAAAAAAAAATACAAATTCCCTTTGTATAAATTTACAAATTAACAAAACAAAAATTGAATTGAAAAGTTTAAACGTACAAAATTATATTAATTGCAAAGTAAATATCAAATAAATTTTGTAATTACATAATAATTTAATTTTTAATTATTACATATAGGTGTAGCCTATGCTTTGTATTTAGTTCAAATAGTGTTGTATTGAAAAGCGTTATGGATAGATTTATGGACAAGGATATAGAAGAAAACATTTAAATAATATTTTTTTTTAATATAATACGTTTTTAAAACGGACTATGATGGTACATAATAATTTGTCAGAGTTGCATACAAATTTATAATCATCAGATTGTCATAAAAATGTGTGATTGTGAATTTTTAATATGGTTATGAAAATACTTGTGGGATTTAAGACCAAAAATGTGTTCAAGTAATATAGATAATCTTGATGCATGAATAGTTCACATAAGACACTAATAAATTTATTCCATCGAAAACATCTCAGATTTGACAGTTATCAGTATTGACAAGTCTCAGTTATATCTACTTGTCATTCTATTGCATTTTGACTGACCTAAAAATATACTTGTTATCGCCTCATGAGCTTGCCTCTATCAAGCTGTAGTTATTTCTTATAACTTTATTAATTTTTGGCTACAATTATCTGAAATTTTTACTGGATCTTATGTCAGTCAAAATTAATCTAAAACAGATGGTGGCCCTTGTAAACATTGTGGTATAAATCTCTTATTGATATACGGATGGTATTGTTCGCTGATATGAGATCGATTTCAATCCCCTCTCTAATAAGTTTATTGACTACATTCATTTGTCTGTATATTATAGTGTCCATAGAGTGTATGTAGAATTTTATGTTGTATATTTTGACTATGAGATCTTTAAGTAGTATCGTGCAATTGCTTACTAAGAGCATTTAACTAATATGCCTACCAAAAGCAATTTACGCATAAAACACTTAACTATTTCCGGGGCCAGGGTGTATTTATGTTACTCAATTTTTATTTTAAAAATTGTTGTAATTTAAAGAACAGTTCAAATATGAGTAACAACATTAAAATAAAATTGTATATATTTGGTTTGTTTTGCATATTTTTACTGTCCTAACAGTAAATATTGTTTTTGAGCAAGGAAAAAATATTAATAATAAAATAAAGTATTTTCAGGGTAGCAAAAATGTAAATTTAAAATGTTTTTATGCAAATGTACAGGGATTGATTAATAATTTCAATGAGAAGTAATTGTTAATGGTGGCTAATTTTAATTTATTTGCCTATAACGGAAATATTTGAATCATATGGACTTAATTAATATATGTTAATATAATTAATATACTACATTTTAATATAATATCTATAAATATTTTACAAATCTTGGGTAGGACTAATTTTCGTAAAATTAATTTTCAAAATTCTAATATACCATCACTACTTTGAATTACTGCCAAAACTACTTCGAATTACTGATTTGTTTGACAAAATTTCTGAGATGCTTTAAATAGTTATAACTACGAATCATGAGTTGCATCGCTATTACACAGAGCTTTATATTACAGAGAATTGTTGAAATTATTATAATATGCGTTTTCAGACTGTCCTTAAATCTTTTAATTTATTATGTATTTGAAAGTTCATACTTAATCATCAATTTAATTGTGATTTTTATAAATATTCGAATTTAAATAAATATTTGTTATTTTTAAATATGTATTTTTTAAGTATGTATATATATAAATATTTATACAAAAAACGTATATACTTACATTATGATGCCTTGCCATATTATAATTCATACTGTTCATATGTCCCATTGAATTCATTTGCATTCCATTACTACCACCAACACCAACACCACCACCACCACCGCCCATCATTTGATTAGCTGGATTCATACCACTCATTGCACTGCTTTGCATTCCATTCATATTTGTCATAGGTCCAATTCCATTTGGTGTCATACCATTCATACTATTCATACCATTTATTCCTGTATTTGCATTCATACTATTTGATCCCATACCATTCATTCCATTCATATATTGATGGGGATGATGACCTGTCATACCACCACTATTACCACCATTACCACCATTATGCATTTGCATATTGGCCATCTAGAAAATAAAAATAGAAAAAAATAATTAATATAATAAAAAACAAAAATTTAAAATATATAAGGGTATTGTGTGTTTTTATGACGTCCATTATGTCATACCATATAATGACCGATTTTACATTGAGTTAAATTTAATTGATTTTTGTAAGTCTATATTTGTCTTATAAAATTTCAAAAATTATTTCAAAAAGATATAATTCAAAACTGGATTTAAATATTCCAACAGTATGTTTTAACCCTTTGATGGTAAAGGTACGATTATCGGGATTTCGATAGAATTTTATTCTTCTATCATTTTATATTATTTACATTTAATTGAGCGTATCAATAAAAATATTCCAAAGGACATGCCATCATATGTCACAAATGCATGATCATAAACTAACTAAGATATAAAACGCGCAGAGCAAAAGATAACTGTCAACCAAGTAGACCACAGAAATAAACTATTTTGCCTTGCCTAAGACAAGCAATATCGATATCAACAGGCTCATGATTAACACAAAAGTAAGAGAAAGAAAAAGATATTAAAGTAACATCATCATGATTGTCCTGCAACCCCATTCGTGGGACATATGGCGGAAACATATAAAGCAAACACATGAGTATGTATATTATAACAACTCTGCTGACTAGATTATATCGAATGTATATGAACGAAAGTGTTGTTTTAAAAATGCTCAATTGGGATACGAGAGGACGTGTGTGAAACGACAACCAAAAATTCCTGTACAAGGACCTAATTTTTCAGTCGAACCGGTTTCCCAAAAATGTTTATATCAGCTTGAAATAAGCTTCAAGTAATATAAACGGGACTTGCACTAAAATTGTATTAGTGTTAGCAAAAGTACAGGGTGTGATCACGATATAAACAACCCGATTGAAAGAATATGTTGCCATATATTGATATATAGAGTCATCTCAGTAAGTAATTTGTATGAAATAACACTAAAAATCTAAATTCTTGGTGATAGCAATAGTGAACAGGGTGCTCTGGTGATAGAAACGAATTAAAATAAATATTAAACGAAGTCAAAATTTTTCAAAATAACAAATATTGTAAAAAAAAAAATTAAAATGTATAGTACCAATTCAGAAGTAAATTTGTATGTACCGACAACAAAATTAAATTAAATTAAATTTTTAAGGCATAATGAAAATTAACCGTTATTTATAAACTTTTTTGTTTAAATCAATTATTTTTCAAAAACTTACTTGTGAATTAAAACTCATTCCATCCATGGTTTGCTGTGTACCGGTCGCAGCTACCATGTTTCCATTCATTAAACCAGTTGACTGGTGATAACTGTTATTACCACCAGTATTTAAAGTATTATTATTATTGTTGTTGTTATTATTACTATTATTATTATTATTATTGGTATTACTATTGTTATTATTATTTATATTACTGTTATTATTACTATTATTATTATTATTATTTGTATTGTTTGTATTATTTGTATTATTACTGTTGTTATTATTAGTTGTATTACCTAATAAATTATTACTTGTATCACAATTATTATTTATATTTGATGTAAATTCAGAGTTTGGCCCAAATGAATTTTTTAAATTATTTAAACTGTCATTATTAACATTATTATTGTAATTAATATAATTTCCATGATAATTATTATTAAAATTTTCTTCAAAAATACTATTATTATGTTGTTGATAATGTTGATGTTGTTGTTGTTGTTGTAATTGATATTGATGTTGTTGTTGTTGCAATATATGTTGTTGATGTGATGCTGTTGTATCAAATGATGTATTAGAAGATGATGAATATGCTCCTTGAGGGGATAATTGGCTCTCTAAGGCTGGAGCCCTTGAAGAGCCGCCCTGAGCATTCATTTCGTCAACATTTCTAAAAATAAAAAAAAATAAACAAATTAATATATTTTTATTTAATTATTTTTTTTTTTTTTTTCAATTTTATTTTATAAAATTTTTATGTAAGTTTAGTTTAGTTTAATTTATTTTAATTAAAATTTTTAAAATAGAAGTTACATATTGTACTGGTTTCAGTTATTTTTGAAGATATATCACTACTTGACTTAGATTTTGGTGAAATTTGGCCTATAAATATTATTAGATACAGTACAATTTGTATAGGTTTTGTATTTTAGATGTAATTTTTATTCTATGTGTACAAGAATGGGTTTAATTTTTGTTTATAGCTGCTAAAAATACAACAATGGTACAACAAATACAGAAATGGCTGTAATGTGTACAATAATGGGTTTAATTGTAGTTTGTAGCTGCTAAAAATAGATTACAAAAATGTGAAGTTATCCTATTTTAGATTAGATTAGATTTTAGGATATACCGGGTGGCGGTTTGGCTCCTCTATCACCACAACTGCAAATCAGCTTATTTTGATTACCAAGTATCGATGAAATTAAGCATGTGAGTCCTTAAGGATGTCTAATTTAATGATGAATTCTTCAATGGTATATTGTATAACTCCCATTGTTCGGGAAATGCTCTTGGAGTGTTGATTTACTAGTGATATTCAGTTATTATTTACTAATGTAAGTACACTCGGTAGCATGAAACATTGGTAACGATTTGAAGGAAATCTTTATGAAAAAGGCTTAAAAACATAATTTTAAAAAGTGACCTCACGTATGCAGTAAGCATAGTAACGTCAGGCATCTTAACGTCATGGATGAATAAAATTGCATCGATACTTTGCAAAAATATGACGTCGAATTACCATGTAGGGCTCAGATAGAGTTATCAAACTGGCATTCTACAGTAGGCCAATACCCTACTGAGACAGTACAAACAGATTAAAAATGAAATTAGACATCGGAAACAGAAATGATGAAAACAGCAACTAGCAATCGAGTACGATAGAAATGCCAAGTGAAAGCCCTATGCTTCCAAGAGAAGTAAGGGGGAAAAAAATTGGCTATAGTGATCAAGTTATGTTCAGTAAACCAGTTTTTAATACTTTTATATCTTGATTTATTCTCGTAAAAGGTAGCCTTAAAGTGCAATCCAAATAGTGCCGATGAATAAACGGGTACACCGAAGTTCACTTAAAATCACATTGCAAACATCACATTGGAAAAAAAATCACTTAACTCGTTTCGCAAAAACATATTTGTCAAAAAGCATAGATGCCAAATATTCACTTTGCAAAACAATTATTTGGCATATTTTAAAATAACATCAAATCACATAAATAATTCTGTAAAAGACGTATAACTCTAAAATTACTCCAAATTTGCCATATAAAATAATTACGGTAAATATTGTGAATTAAAACGATATTTTGAAAAGCGAAATTTTTGAAAGCGAAACGAGATTTCGTCACTCTTCGAATTAAAAAAAATTAAATCTCTTACAATATCTGTTCTATTCTATATATTACAATCAACTAAAGGACTAGAAATATAACAGTGTCAATATATCGATTGCATATCAATGAATCGATTGAATATATCAAGAATAAGAATATATAGTAAATAGTGAATACCAGACTCTATTCTGCTCTGGATCTGAATATGTTAAATAATTTATTTATTTTTACAAACATGTACTGTTTTTGATAACACAAAATTGGGCCCCTATGCTCATTGGTATTTTTAGTTTTTACTGCCTATATACCTTTTGCTATTTTATCCCTCACACATCTTTTGATCTACAAACATAAGAACTTTTTTGAAATAAAAGCTTTACAGCACTACTTTAACAAAATCACAATGTCCCGAATAGTTTAGTATTCTCGGGCAGTTTTTACTAATACATACACGACAGCAATAAAAATATTTTAGTTGTATATTATGGCTGAAAACAAGATTTAACATTGAAACGTCTTAAGCTATGACTATTATTAAAAATATCAATGTACACTTGAGCGGCAGTGAAACAACAGGCATTGAAAAGACCAATATACCTAAGCATAAATATTATATACAGTTCTAAATTCAAATAAATGAACAGTTATTTGACTTAACATAAATAAATTCAAAAATGAAAATTTTTATTTTATAATTTCGAACTTAATCAAATTCAATTACCCAATCAATTATGAATAACACTTAAACTTTAAAATTGCATGTTAAAGGATCTAAGTAATTGTATGTAAAGTACTACACTGTTGTGTCGTCATTAACAGTAAATAAATTCTTGAAAAAAAAAA
This sequence comes from Argyra leucocephala, assembly GCA_963942445.1. Classification (NCBI taxonomy): domain Eukaryota; kingdom Metazoa; phylum Arthropoda; class Insecta; order Diptera; family Dolichopodidae; genus Argyra; species Argyra leucocephala. Next base: position 46,484,838 of record OZ012679.1, on the reverse strand, counting down.
ATAAAACAATAAAAAATGCAAATATTTAATATCAAGAGTCAATCTTTTTTCTATATTTACAATTTCATCTTAATTCAGAATACTTCAATCATTCATACTTGTATTTATTATATTTTATTAATAAAAAAAAAAAAAAAAACAAATAAAAGAGCAAAAAAAAAAATCTAAGGTATTCTTTTACACCTCAATTTTCCATATATCATTCTATATTTAACTGCAATTGCTAAGGAACAACTGTCATTATCACCGTAGGTAGTAGGTATGCATTTCTTCCTCTCAATCTACTTACACAAACAATCCATCTATATATAAATTCATTTTAAATTAAATATTCGATTTATTTTTGCTCCTGCTTTGGTTTTTTTCTCTGTCTTTTGTTGGTGTTGTTATTGACGACACTGTTATGATAATAATTATGATGAAGTTAAGTTCATTTTAATTGTAGACCTCTTAATAATGCAAATTACAACAAAATCAAAAAAGAAAGAGTCAACTTAATATTCATGCAGTGTGGTTTGATTTATTGGATAGATAGAATTTTAATATGACAATGAATGTCAATTGGTAAAAAAATGTATGCTATAATGTATATTATGTGTGTAAGGGTGTGTTAAAATATTTTTTTTTTATATTAATTTTGAATGTCTTTTGCTTTAATTAACTCTCATTTCATTTAAAATATATTGGATGAAATTTATTTTAGGTCAAGGTAAAGTGATAAATATAAGCTTTGTTTTTTGTTTATTATTATTATTATGTTAACTTATAGGTGGGACATAGATTTACCTTATAAAGGATATAGACCTACAATCCTGAGATAAGCTGGGAAGCACAATATAGATCTTAAAAGGTTGTGATTACATAGAATTTCTCATTAAAAAAAAAAAACAAAAAAATATGGGACAGTGTGGTGTGGTAGGGATGAAAAAGTGAATTTTCTCTAATTTTATTCCTGAGTGAAACAGAGGTCATTATTGCCAATCTACCAGATCTACTACTTATGTATCTAATAATCATACTTTATGCCATTAATTGCAGTATCAAACTTTACCCAAGTTATACTGATAGTAGGATAAAAAAAAGCCTTATTGAATTCATTTCCACAAAAACATTTTATTTGGAAAAACATTTTTTTTCCAATTATCAAGTGATATTTTTCGTAACTGAATGACTTGAAAACGTAGTAGAAAAAAAAAGATAGAATAAAAGTTTGAGTCACAATATTATCGTTGAAATTTATTGAATTGTGTTCACATGAAGTTGTAATTGCAATCACAAATTATTTTTGCTCTTTCCCACTTATGGATTTCACATATACGAAAAGGTTTAAAACGAAAACGAAATGTATAAGTGCGAAAGAGAAAGTAGAATTTGTTTACTGCAATTGTAACTTAGTGTGAACGTAGCCATTGCTAAAGACGTAACACAGTATTTTACAGAATAAATATTTTAATTAAAACTATTTTCAAGACTTATTCTAACAATTTTAGCCAAAACTGTTTTAATATTACTAACACACATACATACACACTAACAAGCATGATTATACAACAATTTTTTTTTGTAAGAGAAAGTAGATTAATTTCAGAATTAAGTTAACTTTAGGTAGAAGAACTTTCTCAAAGACTTATGCAACGTTTAAGTACAACTCAATTATAATTTTGATACGTTGAAAAGGCTTTGAACCCATATACATTGAAAATTTGGAATAATACCGAAATGAATTTTGAGACGTATTTGGCCAGTTTTCCATAGTTTTACTCTGGGTTTCGAACCACAGTAAAATATAGGGAAACGAGAGAACAGATGATGTCATAATGAACTTGTATTATTTGGTTAAAGCAAAACGAAAGGTGGTATAATCTAACAACCTGTATAACGTCTAGCAAAACATTTCTCTCGTATAACTTCAACAAAACAAAACAACTTCTAATCAGATTTTGTACTTTATTCTCTATACATATATTAAAAGATTGATAACGATCAGAACCATCATCAGTCATTGATCGATAGGAAGCCAGGCTGTTAAATTAGGCTTTTCGTTCAACCTTCATTATCAACGATCCAACACAATATTGAAATTAATCACAATTTATAAAAAAATAAATTTTATTGTTTTCTCTTATTATGTTTGTTCATTTTTAAACTTGATCAAATACCTTTGCATCTACCCAGCGTTAGCTAGAGCCAGATTCATGACATTAACAATATATATATGGTTTATTTCGGAGAGCATAAATTAATTCACTTTCTCAATTATACAGGGTAGCTCTAGTACTAAATTCCGAGGGCCTATAATAGTACCCTAAAACAACTAACTCGAGTCCATGGCATAATACATGTGTACAGCTAAGTTTTAATCGATTTTCCAAAAGCAATCTTACTACCTTTATTGTTTTTTTCATCTACCGCTCTATTTTACAGGGGTAAAGTGACATGAAGAACAGTGTCAACTTTAACGCAAAATTTTTCTTTCTTATAAAAAGTTCTTTTATTTTTTTTTGTTACAATTCAAACTAATCTCTTCAACTAACAATTAATACAATTGTGGCTCTATTACGTCAGATATTTTTGACCAATTAATTACTGAATTATTAAAATATAATAGATTTCAGCTTAACATAGTTCGAACGGGTCGTTTAAGTCGTCTAATAAAGTGTTGGTTGTCGTAAGTACTATTTTATTTAAGAAGGCTTAGTTTTTGACAATAGCAGTAATTTTGCATATTTAATGTGTAGAGAATCCAGTAATTTGACAAATAAATGCTCGAATTGTAGGTATTGTAGATATTGTAGTGTAAAATTGCAGTACCGTAATTAATTAAGCACGAAAAGGCGATTCTATCTAAGTTGCTGTCAAGAGTGTAAAAAAAAAAATCAGTTTCAATGTTATTGAAAATATCACTACCAATCAGAGGGACATTTTTCTTTCCCCAGCTCTAAACTAGTTTAAGCTGTGCATTCGTGTTTAAGGATATCGTTTGAAACGTAATATTAAAATCTACTCAAATACTAAATTAGTAAAAAGACCCACATTTCGAAAAGCAAAATGACCTATGACTGGCCTGTATTTTGATATACACGTCCCTGGCCCTGGCTGGCCTGTATTTTGATATACACGTAAATAAATAAATAAATAAATAATTAATTAGTAAAAAATTGAAAATTACTTAATCTCTAATTGAAATAAAATATTAACAAGCATTTATTTTATTATCATCCCAACTCCAAAATACCCAACATCAAATTTATAATAATATCAGTAATAATCCAATTTTGAAAGAATTAAAACCTTACATTAAATTGGTTTCAAATTTCACAAAAAAAAAACAATAACATAAAATATCACATCTTATTTTTTTTTAAATGAAATCTGATTTTCTGCATATGTCCTTAAAAAGGACACCATCTATATTATCTTTTTCAGTTTTTCTATGAAAAATAAATGTAGCGGTCAAAAATGTTAGATGATAATGCCAAAAAAAAAAAACTTATTTTGTATTGCGAAATTTTATTTCATAAAACATTTCATTTAATCATGTTTGTTAGTGTGTGTGTGTGTGTGTCGTTAGTAAAATTTTTATTTCATATAAAACATGACATTAAATCATGTTTGTAGTGTGTTTGTGTGTGCGTAAGTAATATTAGAATATTATAACGTACGTCATTTGTTATTTTTATTTCTAAAATTGTACATATATATATATACATTATTAATTATAGGCTGTCTCATGAGGAAAACTCTTCAATTTAATTCAAAGAAATTGAAATAAAAAAACCAAGGGATGATTAATTTTATTTTTAATATTAAAAAATCAACAGTACCACCAGTTATTTTGTGGCAAACTTCTGCGCACGGTAACCTTTGATATTATGTTTTTTTGTTGTTTTTACAATGAATAAACAATGCTGATAATATAGTGTAAAATTTAACATTTAAATGGAACGTAGGTTAACTCAATCAAATTTATATAATAAATATAATATAATATAAGAAGGTGTAAGGTATTATGTATATTAATGTATACTTATTATATACAAACAAACATTTTTTTTTTTGTTAAGGTTTTAAAAATTAATTTTCACATATATTTCATTTTGGTGGGGTTAAATTAATATGTCTACAGATATTCTCTAGGATTATTGTTACAAGTTCATTTAATAATGTTATAGATATATTTGTATACATATGTGTTGTTTTTTTTTGCGTGTCAAAGAAATTTAATTTTTTTTTTGTTTTTTAGAATTCAGTTTTACGCCTTATAAATATATATGTATATACTTGTAATATATATATATATTTTCTATTATTATATTTTTTTTCCAAAATGTAAATAATTTTTAGTTGTTTTTTTATTCTAAAAAAAAAATAAATTCGAAAAAATTGAAAAATTTTTTTTGAACCCTTCACTGCAACTATTTTTTTGTTTTTTGGTGTTTATTCGGTGTAGACGTTTTATTAATAGGGAAAATCTTAAATTTAAAAAAAAATTAAATGAGAAAAAGATAAATTAAAATTAATAATTGAAAACAGGGTGATTTAATGGAATTGATTGGTTGCTTTAAAATAGTTTGAATATGAATTAAAAATTTTTTTGGACTGGTCGATCGTATTTTTGGTATCGCGTAATGAACTGTCAAAGTGTTTGGGCTGTCTAATTCGATTCAAAGCTATCTTTTCACATATTATGGAAATTCCTAACAACTACAAATCATTTATACGTCCCAAGGTGGAATATAATTTAAGCATTTGGGTTGGAAAAGTCAATTACAGTCTTAGGCTTACTTGGCCGCGTTAAAAATTATGCTATTCGTCTAATCGACGACGCAAAATTTAAATTCATCTTAACGCTTTGGCTTTTTATTATAAAAATAATAATTGATTAATATTCATTTGTAAATGGTCTAACAAAATCATTAGAATCTTTAGTGACAGTTATACTGCCTTAAAAGCTCTTGAAAGTAACTTTATCAAATCTAGATTATGTTCGGAAGCTCTAAACCTCATAGGGCTCCGAAACAAGGTACAACTGATCTGAATACCGGGCCATACTGGCTTGACTGGAAATAGGACGGCTGGACGAACTAGCCAGATCAATCGGCGGGAAACATTTATGGCCCGGAACCAGCAGATGGTATATCTATTAGTATTATTAAACTATCGATAGAAGACACCCTGAAGACGGAAACAAACATTCTTTGGGAGCGCATTGAAGGCCACAGAGCCCCCAAAATATATTTATCAAGAACAAACACAAAAATAACCAACTTCAAGCTAGCTTTCAATAGAGTAGACTGTAGGAAGATGGTGGGCATACTTAATGGTCATAATAACATGAATAAGCACATGTTTAGACTAGCACTAAGTGACGATCTACACACTGTCTGGAAGAGGAAGAAACCTCAACACATGTTGTAGGAGAGTGCCTAGTTCTTTCAAGGCCTAGCTCTTTCCGGTTGTTGGAACGCAGTACATAATCTCAGAAAGCTTATGCTGGATAGAACCCTCACACCTATTGGTCTTTATCAAAAGGGTTGACTAAGTTGAGGATGGAGGATGGCATAAAGGGTTAAAAGCATACATACCAGTCTTGGCATATTAGAGCTACCTCCGTGAAAGAGAAAAAAAAATGATCATTTGTAAATAACAAATTAAAGGGTCGGGTATGTAAATGTGCTATTTTTGATACCGGAAATTTTTTTGGTTTATTAAAAGCTGGATTTTTGTAAAAAAAAAATAAGTATACAAAAAAATTTTCTTTCCCGGTAGAAGCAAATCATCAAAGAGCCTTCAGCTTCTATTTTTTTTTGGCCGGGGAAAAAATGCACTAAAAACTCCCATCCGTTTTTGAAATTAAAACTAGTCTTTAAGAATAATCATTAATACAATTTTGGCCCTTTTCTTCAAATGGTTTTGATCAAACAAGATCCCATTAGAAATTCTTCGAGTGATAAAAGATTTTAACCTAACATAGTTCAAACGGTTTTGTTCGTTTAAGTCCTCTAACGAAGTTTTTATTGCCAGCTAATAGTGAAACTTCGACATTGATATATTTTTATTTCATCTTTTATGAAAGGTATCCTGAAATCTCTATGAATTCAATGTTTCGCAATACTTTGTTTTGGAACGTTTGAATAGTTTGAATATGTAGTTGTTTAGTAAAACCCCATATTTGAATACCGTTTGCCCAGACTGACTTCAATATTTGATTGTAGATTAAATCTCGAAAGCGTAGATTGCCGCCTAATTAACAACAATAAAGCATACAGCTATCATATTTTATCTTATCAAAAGCTAAATGAATGTATGATTAAAAATCATTGCACTACCTTTGTAAGAAAATATAAAATTAAAGGTATAAGTAAAAATTAACAATAAATCTGTATGAGTAACAATTAACAAATAAATCTCTATAGATCGTGATACTGAACCAAACCTGCGAGTTCATAGATCTGATTAAAATTTGTCCATTATCACAACAAACAATATTTTTACAACGATTTACAAGAATATGCAATAAACACCCTGTTCTCATTTAATATAAATTATAAATTTTACGCAATGATGAAGAATCTTTGATATCTAATGTACGATTTACACTAGACATTTGTATAGTTGGTAAATTCAGACACTTCGTCTTTCATTTTTTTTGTATTCTTGTTGTTTTTTATTTTTTTGTTTTATTTTTTTATTCTTACTAAATACTTTTATTATATAAATTTTGCTATTTTAATTAATTTCTTTGTTGATTTCTTCTAAATTCTCTTTAAATTCTATTTATTAATACAAACGTTCAAGTCTGGTGGTATTACAATGGGTCGTTCATTCTCATTTACCATGAACCAAGTACATATGTATAAACATATGTATATATAATGTATGTATGTATGTTTGTGCGTGAAAATATAATTCAAATTTAGAAAGGGGTACATTAAAGAAACTTAAAATTAAAAAAAAGAAAAAAGAACAAACAAAATTATAAAAGAGGTGATTTTATTATGGAGTAAGCTGGATGATGAATAATGTAGTCATCATTTAAACTAAAAGAAAATAAAAACAGAAACAAAAACGAAAAATAAAAAAAGAAAATTAAATCAAACTATAAGTGAACGATGATAATTTTGATGAACTGAAAATTGAAAGTATTTAAAGAAGTTTAATTAAATACAGTGTGTATCAAAAGTGAATGAATAATAGAAAAACAAAATTTTGAGTTTCGATAAGCGATTAAAAAATATTGAATTTAGTTTAAAACAATTTTTAACAAATTTAGTTAAAATTTATATTGAACAAATATAATATTTAGAGAGTGTTGAATATAGAGAAAAATTGCGAAAATATAAAATGCAAATATTTAGAATAAGCATAATATAATTACAGTAATATCAAACCAAATTTCATAGTTAGATAGATTAAGACATAATATCAGTACTTGTAAATATAATTATAAGAAACAATACATGAAATATTAATTTGATACAGGCACAATAAATTAAATGAAATGAAAAAAATATTGGCTATAGAGAGTGGATGACAGAATTCGGTTATAGCGATCAATAAAATGAATAAATCAAACAATTTTACTGCCGTTTTACACATGAATTCTATTACAAAGTTGTAAAAATTGTTAAATTATAGGTTAAATAAATAATAAAATTAAATAAATAAAGATTTTATAAATAGGTAAGAATATTGTAAAAAATATTCTAAAAAAACAAATTCAGCTCGAAATTTTAAATATTTTAGATATGACGTTTATGGCGACCAATAAAATTAGTATGTAAAATGTTTAATTTGAATTTTACTGCTTCGATACTTTGTAATTGGTAGTGAAATGGTTAATATTAATGAAAAAAATTAAATCGTTAAATTAATATAAAATACTAGAAAATTCGCTTATAATGATAATAGGTATAGTTAAAGGGTTAATATTAATAAAAAATTAAATCGTTAATAATCATCCTGAATTTTAAATCACATTTTGAGTCATGTTATGCGAGTTGTATAGGGAATAATGTATTGCACTTACTTTCAGAAACAAAGTGTATATAATGTAGTTTTATATATTTTGGAATAATTTAGTTATAAACAAACGGATTTTCATAATCAAATTTCAATTATTTTACCTAGTTTCGTTTTTCAGGGGTTTCACCTTCTATACTTCCTTAACAACAATTATATTAGATAGGGTTGTTAATATTTTAAAATTCATTCGAAAATGTACTCTGTATAGCTCAAATTTTTTTTTTTTTTGTTATGATCTTGACAGTATCTTAGGTAGAATCACCTTTTCGTGCTTAATTAAGTACGGTACTGCAATTTTACACTACAATATCTACAATATTTCGAGTATTTATTTATCAAATTTCTGGCTTATCAACTCATTTAATTGTGGAAGAATACTGCTATTGTCAGGAGCTGGGCCTTCTTGAATAGAATAGTTTCATTTTATTTATATCGTTTTGTTGGATTTGTTGTGTTCGATTATTGAATTTGGATTGGATATTTGAGTTTATTTGTACTGTATAGAGTTATATTGTACTGTATTTTTGAAATTGTAAAGTTGGATTTGTATTGTTCGATTGTATTAATGTATTTGTTTTGTTCGATTGTTTTATTGGATTGTATTTTGTAGGATTATATTGTTGGATTTGTGTTGTTCGATTGTATTGCTGGATTGTATTGTTGGATTGTATTGTTGGATTTATATTGTTCAATTGTATTTTTGGATTTATATTGTTCGATGGTATTTTTGAATTTATATTGTTCGATTCTATTGTTGGATTGTATATTATTAGAATATTAACGTATTCATACTGATATCTCTATAAAATAAGACTAGTATTTCAACAATACAAATATTGTCGAATAAAACAATAATTTATTTTAATTGTTTAGTTTGGTTTTATTATCAAATAAAAATATACAGTGGATATAATATCGTTTGACATGTAAACCAACACAATGTGATGTTAAATATTTTTATTGTAAAATATTTTCAAATTAATACTAGTGTATAGAATTTGTTATAGAATATTTCAATCAGATATTTTGACTGTTTGTAAAACTGATAAAATATCAGTAAAGCTGATATTCTAACAATTTGGAAGTTGAATTTGACTGATACAGCTGTATTATTGTATTGTTATTTACGTATTATAAATTAGTGTCGATGTTTTAACAATTTCGAAGTTGGCTGGTACAGCTGTATTATTTTATTCTTTAAACTGAAATTTTACAATCTGCTGCTACAGAATATTCAAATTTAATTTTTTGTTGTCAAAATTTGTTCAATGTTTTTAAACAACCTCTGTACCAATGAAAATATCTATTCAATATCTGTGTCCAAATTAAATAAATTATAATATCATACACCATAATATAATGTATATAATAAGTAAATACAAATGTCTGGATAAGAAATTAAAAATAAAGATATGGTCGAATATAGAACTATAATAATTGAGAATATCAGGCTATACTAATAATAGTAATAACAATAATAATAATAATAATAATAAAAAAAATGTGTAATTGTAGATGTGCACTGAATGAAATTCATTTGGTGGAAAATCATTTCATACTATTTAGAGATATACTACTTGTATAACTATAATGTAATATTATTTATTTTAAAATTTCTTCAATGCTTTGTTTCGGTTACTAACAATTAATATTTTAAATTGAGATTTGAGAAGGAAGGGAAGAATCATCACCCTGGTTATTGGTTTTAATTTTTTTTGTTGTTGTTATTAATTTTTTTTTGTAAGTTAAATTTGCATTTCCTTTTTTATTTTTTTTAACTTTATATAGTTTGTGACCTCAGTATATTATTATTTAAGAATTAAATACTGTATTACGTATATAGTACATACATTGTGTGTGGGTAAAGTGTGCAGTTTCAATGTAAAATAAATATTTTTGTTTGTATTTATTTGTTTTATATTTGCTTTATGATTGCTTTTAATTTAGAATCCTTCTTGATTTTGAATTGAATTTATTTTTGCTGTTGTAAAAATTATGAGATTATTAAATTGATGAAAAATTTTAATAAAATGTGTTTTAACACACTTTTTTTCTAATACTGAAGCGCAGCTAAATCAAATACACGCACTCACGGTTACACTTATGATACAATTTCGGAACAAATTAACGGTTTTATTAGGTTAGAGTACCATACAACAGTTATGTTAAGACGTTAAGTGTGTATATGTATATTATTTAACTGTTTTACGAGATTTAAGAATAATATTTACTAAGAGTTTTAATTTAGTGGTGTAATATTAAAATCCGGCATATCCATGTGAAACAAATTTGAGTAAATAAAAAAGAAAAATATACGATATTAAAGAGAAAATTGTTGCTATAATATTTAAAAGCATTTTAAAACTAGAATCGCATCAGGGTTGTCCACTTTGTTGTTAAGGTGTTTCTGAAGGTTGTGTAATGCAATATCAGAACAAATCTTATAAACCTACAATCGCGAATTTGTTCACTGAAGTTGCTACATGCAATATTATGACAAATATATTAAAACTAAAATTGCAGGGCTGTCAACGATTTTGTCAAGATGTTTCTAGAGGCTTATTGATGCAAAAGTTAGGAAAACAGTTTTAAATCTGGCACCGATGTCATTCAATATTTTGTTAAGATGATTCTGAAGGTTCGATGATGCAATATTAGGACAAATATTTTAAAACTACAATCTCAGGGTTGTCCATTATTTTTAAAAAATGTTCCTGTAGGTTGAATGATGCAATATTAGGATAAACCTTATTAACTTAGAACCGCAGAGTTGTCCATTATATAATTAAAATGTTTCCGTACTTTAAGTGATTCAATATTAGAACAAATATTTTAAAATTAGAATCGCAGGGTTGTTCATTATGTTAAGATGTCTCTAAAGGTTGATGAGTGGTGCAATATTAGGATAAATCTGATAAGTCTAGAATAGTAGGATTCTAGAGTTTCAACAAAAATGAACATGACTGTTGGCTTATTATGAACAATTCACAAATTCACAAAATTTCACAGGATCATTAAATTGTAGAATTTTCAACTAATATGAGCCTGTAGTTTGTACCACCAAAATCAAATAGAAAGTGCCTTCTTCAAAATTAAAACAAAAAAATTATTTAACACAACCATCAGGAGTGAATTTATTTACTTTATGAAATTGGTAAAGGGATGATAACTCAGATTGCAAGAATTTTGTTTTTAACTATAATACAGCGTTCCCCGAACAATGGAACCTATCTAGTATATCATTGAAGAATATCGTGAGTGTGATCACAAAATGAGGTACGCTTCAGGACTCAGAATTATTAACACTAACAAACACGGATAATCACAATAAATACATTTGCGGCTGTAGTTGTATAGGGAATAGATTCGAATCCTGTGATCCCGAAATTACATAATCTAATCTAATCTGAGCATGATATATGATTTGATTATGGACAAAAGCTAACAAAATTTGTGTGCAATATTTATCATTATTCAGTGAGGTTAGTATAGAATCTGACATCGTTAGGTAAAAAGATAAAAGACATACTGTTAGAGTAGAGTAGTTATTTCATACTAGTTATATCGGATAAATTGTATTATTTAGTAAATTACAACAATTTAGAATACATACATTAAAAGACTACTAGTAAAGTTAATAATATTTAAAAATAAATAAAATGAAAGAAAAATAATCAATGGATAAAGGAAAAAAATAAGCTAGTCGCGTACATTATTATGTAGTCTGATTTTAACAGTTCCAATGCTTATGTGACAGTCAAATAAGCTTGATTTAGAATTTAGTTGGCTGAATCGGCTCAACGCAATATAATTATGATATTAGGTTAACCTGTAACATTTTGTTAATTTAATTAAAATTTTCTATGATATTTTTTATTTTTATATAATTCCAAATCTATGGGATGAACACCCTAACTGCTTTTAAACAGAGATTTGGAATACACAATCAATAGCAATAACAATAGCTTTTCTGTAGAATTTTTTTTGTAGTATATCTACTAGTTTAAATGTGGAAAACTATACATTTGAATAATTACTAAAATATTCATTCTAAATTTCTAAATTTGACAAAGTAAAAATCTAGATTTATAAATGAAAAAATCTGATCTGAAATATCTTTACATACTAATTGACCGACTTTGACTACTCTGATAATATTTGTGTGTGAAATTTTGTCCATTCTGTATCCTAGATTAATTAAATTATTGTGATTTACAATGTCAAACAGAAGTAGGTTAAAATGGTGTCTAATAACAATTAAAAGGTTTCTTTTAGCTTTGATAATTACTAGTTCGGCTTAGGTTTTTAAAGTATTTTAATTTAAATGTATTTATGTATTGAAAAGTGTCTTAACTTATGTTTTTTAATTCTCTACTAATTTATCTGGGTTTATTTTAACATTTTTCTAATCAAAGGTGGTGGTGTTTATCTAACCCTACTGGATTATGATATATTGCTCAATCAAATGCAACAAGCTTTCATCTATTAATATATAGGTTTGACGGACTTAAATTTGACAGTATAAAATGATATTTGACTTAGTTTTTGTTTTCGAAAAATTATTTTATTTTTATTTATACTTTTGTACTAGATCTTAGAGTGTAACAGTACTAATTGTAAATTTCCAACTTTCAATATATAGAGCCATATATGTATGTTTACATTCATGAATATTAAAGTAAATGATAATTGTTGTTTATAATACTGAATATACTATCTAACAATACAATCTTAATAATTATAATATTGTCAAAATGATGTCAGAACTAAATTTTAAACTTGAATTTTTTTTTTTTTAAATTTTGTTTTTATTTAAATTGAAAATCAATTGAAATGTCCATTTATTTTATCTAATTATATGTTTACTACATTAAGGCACATATTCTATTTTTATTATTTTTTTTTTATTTTAATTTTTATCGGTTTTTATTCAGTTAAAATTTTGTATGTTGTGCATACTTGGTGATATTATAATTACATACATTTCATATAAATAATATAATATGTATGTATGTTTGTATGTAAATGCTAATATTATGAATTAATATACATACGTATCGTACAGTTTAATTTGAAATTTTTTTTTTAAAATCAATAATCGATTGTTTTGTATAGATATTTTATTTTTTATTTACATAATATACAAATGTCCTCAATTTTATTAAATAATTAATAAAAAAAAAAAAAAAATTTAAAAAAGCAAAAACTTGTATATTGAAAGTAAATAATATGTAACTATAATAAGAAAATTATATAGTAGGGATAGTTTTTATTTATAATTATATACACATATTGTACACATACTATGTACATATACATACATATTTGATGGTTTTAAGTTAATTATTTCAACTGAATTAATTATAGTAGGTAATTGTTTATTGTGAAGTCCATATGTTATAAGAATTGTGAATTTCTGTACTACCAATGATAATTTGATTTCGACCTGTTAGAACCAGTTTCATTTCAAGTTCATTCCAATTCGTAAAGAAGATGAATTTAAAGAAAATGTGGAATGTATATACTTTATGGGTACAATAATGTTCTTAACTGTAATCTAGCCCTTAATCTATATTAAAAATTTATTACAACATTTAAAAGTGTTTAAATACAGCTTATTCGTAATCAAATTTGATTGACTTATATTTTTAAAATGAAAATTTTTTCGTCCAAAAATAAATTTTTCAAATTAACGGTATAATTGTACAACTTTCCATTCTATATTACATTTGAGTTTTTGAAGAAGATATTGTTAAAGAATAGATGTGTTATTATTAGTAGCACGTGTTTTAAATGGAATACATGTAGTGTAGATTACCCTAAAAAAAAATTTTAAGATGAGAATGAATTTTTAACCGGCTAATAGAGATAATCTAGAATTTTTAAATTTTCTGAAGAAGATCCTGTTAATAGCAGCACGTGTTTCAAAGTGGATATTTCAGTGTACAAGTTGAAAATAATATGTCTATAATCATTAATTATTCATTTATCAGTGTACAAATTGTTCATAACAACAATTCCATAATATTTTTATGAACTATGATTTTTGATTTTAAGGCTCAACATTTTTAAACAATCAGGAAAGGGTCCTGGATGGAAATCAAAACTATTACTTTGAACTATATACGAGCGAGAGATTTTAATTAATCGCTTATATTCGTTTGTGGAATGATAAATACAAATGTTGATGATAACGATGTCCTTATAAAGGATATATCGAGTGAAAGGATTAAAAATTCAAGTACTCTGCGAAAATAATCGCTGAACAGTTAAGGTTTATCTTTTCATAAATAATAACAAAAATTATACTTTTGAAAATCTAAACTTATTTTATTTATAATTTTTAAATACCTACATGACCCCAAGTCATTTTGTGATCAGACGAAGCTATGAATATTTTTTAATTTTTTCAATTGCCAAAAAATTAATTTTTAATGAATGCCCATTTTCGACTATCACAATTTAATTAATATAAATACATTAATTTAGGTAATTTGGTATGAAACTAACTGTCGATAACAATATATTAAATAATGTCAGTCATCATGTACTTCAGAGTGAAAATATCTGAAAACTAAAACTTACGAAATACGAAATCTAAAATTAGATTAACATAGTAGTGAGATCTGAATGTTTTAAGAGCATCATTTGAAATAATAATGAGTTCATGAGCCAAGAGACTAAAATCAAAACATAGAAAACATGCATTAGTTCAGTTATCACATATACGCAGTAGAAGTCAGAGTTGATGTGAGTCAAAGAATTATTTGTACTGCAGATTGATACACTATTAGTGATAAACTCAAGGCAAGCGTGCATAACATTTTTAAAATTGAATAAGAGTCTGAAATGATCGTGTGTCTCTGTTGTATGAATTAAATAGGGACGAACCAACATTTGGGTTTAGGTAGTAGGTAGGAAGTAATGGCTGCCGACAGTACGCCGATAAACTTAGACCGGTGATATCCATTATGATACCATTTGGGTTTATTCAGTATATAGTTAATTGGATTGATGGACTGACATTTGTCAAGCTGTATTTAATTTTAACTAAGTTTTTCATGTATATCCGGTCGGGCACTCAATAAAACACATTTTGAAATACAACAGTCTCAAGTGAAATAGAAATAGAAATATATAAGAAGAGTTTGAAATAATCTTGAGTTTTTGGTAGAAATAAAAGACTAGGTAAGAAGGCACACTCTGGTAGAAAATAAAATAACGGTTGCTTAGTTTGGCATAATCAGAAGATCCAAACATTGGATAGACAGTTGATAATCTTAATACATATAGTGTACATTCTCATAGTAGTTTCATACGTTCTCAATATTAATGCAAAAGAATGGAGTAGAAAAGCGAACATTAATTTCAACATTTTCAACCACAATTAAACATTTTTTTTCGAATTTTAGAACAAAACAAAAAAACAACAACAAAAAATTCAGGATATCAACATTTTTTTTTTGTCAAATTTTAGAAAAGCTTGAAGACTGATGTACAAGAAATGTGTTAATATTGAGTTAGCTAGTTTGTTTAAATTAGAGTGAAAGCGATAGTTATTCGACCCTGCCACACAATACCAGGTTGTATATAAATAGACCATAACCATATCATATAACACACACTGGAACAGTACCTATTTCATTAATCAGCCCGTATTTATAAATATTTGAAATATGTATCTTTTAGATATCTTCTGTATCTGTTTTATAATCTTTTACTAAATAATCTTCCTTTCACCTGAGATTATTACTTGTTAAGCCGAAGAAATTGCAGACAGCATGTTTATCAGTATATGAAATATTATGCTTGATGTGTATCAAGCAATTCCAGCAACCAACAATTACTAGTACTAACAAGTTGCAAATGCTTAATATGACCATGAAAAATCTATAAATATCTAAAATATGTATTTTTTCGTTATCTTCTAGGTTTAGTATGTCTTCTGTACTAACAAGTTCCAAGTGCTAAATATGACCATGAAAAATCTATAAATATCTAAAATATGTAATCTTTTAGTTATCTTATAGATTTAGTATCTCTTGTGTATCTTGTAGATATCACACATAGATATTTTTTTATCCACATAAACCATAGTTCTATGCCAGGCCTGAGATAGCAGTAAATAATATGTTTGATATTTCCCTTTGTATGAAACATCAAGACCATTACAAAAATCCGACAATTATTATTAGTATGTACAAGTTCCAAATGCTTAATATGATTCTAAATTTTATAAACTTAAAATAAAATATTTTTAATTAAAAGGTTAATAATATTAATTGCCTTTTCTCATTGAAACAAATTATTACCATGAATTTAATATTAATAAAAATCAAGTATATAAAATCAATATATAGTAATGATATTAAGTACATAATTTTACATAAGTCTTTATAATTATATACAATATATCTATTTATGTACATCTTTTTATGCACAATGATTACGCAAAATACAAATATTTTGTATATAATATATAGTAAAGTAATATTTATTAGATATTATTAGAGAATTAATAAATTAAAACAAAAACAAAAAAAAAAAAACAAGCAACAAATAAAAAGTTTAACTATATTTTCTTGAAATCAAATATAACTAAACACAATCTTACATAATTATTGTGTAATAACAGAATTATATATATATACGTATAAGTATATAGATAAATGTGTGTGCACAATTAAGTGTCATTCTGATGACTGACAATTGTAAACGCATAGTATTATATACATATATATTTAAATACACACCTTATTTCCATTTTTTGTGTTTGTTTTTTTTTTTGCTTTTGTTTTTGTTCATTTTACTTTTGATTAAATGCAATTTTTATATATAAAAAAAAAAATAAGAACAAAAGAATAAAAAAAAATTAGAAAAATTTCTGGTATGTAGATTTAAATGACAACATTAAGATTGTTCAATCAATTAATATGAGGTTTAAAGAGAATTTAAGTATCATATTTAGATATTTTAATTTTATTTATTTAATTAAAATATTAATTAAAATTTAAATTATTAATTAAATATATATAAAAAAACTTATTAGGTCAATTAGGGCTTTCTATGTCTAATGGTGTTAGCAAATGGGGGTAGCAAATACATATTTTAAAATTGATTTGATATCGATACCGTTGTAACCTCACCAGTGATACAAAAATGTACCTCCATTCAGGTACAATGATCACTTGTGATATGATCATTCCAATTTTCGTCCTCAGGTACATATATATATTTATTTAATTTATTCAGTTACACATAAGACGATTAGAACTAAAATTAATAATTTTTAAAACTAACAAAACAGATATCTTGGGGTTTTTAAATTTGATTTAACATTTTGTGTGCTACCGTGATCACCACTCACCAGCCAATTTTTCTTAGATACAATATATTATCAGTAATCGTTCACATTTTCTTCCATAGGTACCGTTATAGTTAGCGATATGTACAATATTAGAACTTGTACCTGAAGAAGGAAAATTTTGACATCATTAATGATTACGGTACCTGAAAATGAAATATTCACTGATGATACATTGGTACCCAACGTATCAATTGCATAATTTCTTATCATAGCATTGATAATGTAAAATTTGAATATAGGCTTTAATTTCAAAATTTTAATACAAAGCTTAAATTTTAAAATAAGGCGATAAAGTAAATTATTTAATATAAGGCTTGTGAACTGATTTTTGAAGTGGGCATAATGTGTTGAATAGAAGTGTATTATTGGTAAGCTTTACAAATAATCCCTTGTATTACTTTTTGTTTTGCATTTTTCTAATTTTCAATAACTTAGGCTTAGGTACTTTTTTCGTACATTATATACAGGGTATTGTTGCAATTTATTAAACAAAGTGAAATAAATTCAAAAATATGTTATTCCAGTTATCTAAGTCTAGTAAATACGATTTGAATCCTCCTATAGTTAGTAGTCATATGACATAACCACTATATACCATATGTATGTGAGCTTAGATAAATTTTAGTTTTGTAGTCTAGTTCCAAGCCAACTAAAACTTTGTATTTGCAAAAGAAGTGATTAGCAGTTTGGGGTTGTAACAATGACAATTAAAAATAATACAAAGTATGGTAATTGAATCAGGAAATTAGTATTTTATCAAATGTTTTATGACTAAAATTTCTGATCTACTCTGTGTTGTACACCTCTTCGTTAAAAAAACGTCAGATATTTGGAATGAAATTATATGATCAAATAAATATTATTTCTAGATTATTCCCCTCTTCTTTAACAACCTCTAGGTATTTGAAGTGAAAATATATAAGCAATATTATTTAAATAGAATAGAATATATTCTATGTACTCTTATGTATTTGAATTAGTTCATCATGCCTTAGTTAAAATAACTTCATATAATTAATATGTATAGGAAAAATTTAATTATTGAATTATTTTATATAGAAACAAAAAAAAATTAAAAATGTATTATAAGAATAATAACATATTCTATTATTCTTATAATACATTTTTAAATAAAATAAACAAAATAACAAAATAATATAAAAACCTGGCCTGAAAAAACTATATTGTGTTGAAAGACCCATTTAAATCAAAAAATTATAATGCCAAAATGTTATAAAAAAAAATGTTTACTGATCTAATTTTCTTTGTAAAATGCCCCAATCTAAGCACTCTAATATTTTTGACCTATCCGATCACAACTCAGTATTTTCATCAACCTTTTCACTAATTTCTAATTCGTTAACAGTGGTATGTATACACGGAATCTAAAATATCAAATCTATTGATTCTAACAGCTAAGTTTATACTCACTTTACACTCACATATTATAAACGAAAAATAAATTGTTAATTATGCCACCATTATTTTTTTATTCTTAATCCAAATCATTTTTCATTTTTAGTATGGGCATAAAAATAAGTCCAATTGCTACAGAAAATTGTTTGAAATATTTTGTTTTTTTTTGTTTTAATTTTACTAAATTATGGAAAAACTAGAAATATTTATGTACATATATATATATGATGTAGATATATATACGTTGATAAATAAATTGAATTTACATTACCATTATACTATAGCTGGCTGTGTTAAGTATAACATTTCTATTAAATTCATATTTAATAATAGACTTAATATTTATTACGTATGTATGTATGTGTGTGTATAAATGTAAGTTAGTAAATTGAAATTTATGCGTAAAAATATTATTATGTATAATATTTTTTAATATAGAAATAGAAGCAAAAAAAGAAAAAAGCAAAAATATTTTTAAGTAATAATAATTGTAAAAAAAAGCAAAAAAAAAAAAAAAAAAATTATAATAATTTGCCGTACAACAGAACGCAACTGTCATATTATCAGTAACCAGTACTACCATTTCAATTTCAACCAGTCAACGATTACCAATTACTAACACAAAAAATTATTCTTATAATGGAATCTTGCGTGTGTCTATCAGATAAAATAATTATACAATATGTATATATATATATATATATATTATTTGTTCTTGTTTTTTTTTTGTTGTTGTTCTTTTTGTGATAATTTTTCTTGTTTTAATTTTTCATTTTCTTTACCATTTTAACATTAAATGTGCGAGTAAATTGTCGTATGTGTGTCATCTAATCTAGGTTTTTTCGTTTTTTTTTTTGTTTTTTTTTTTTTGTTTTTTGTTTATTTTTTTTTTAATTCAACTAAGATATAATATACCTAAATAAAATATGTATATATAAGTTTTGTTTCCATTAAATAATATAATCGAATTTATTTAGTACAATTGTAATATTCAATTATTACATTAGAAATTGTATATATGTATATGTATAGGGTGTTTCGAAATTGTTATTGAATGAAATGAAGTATAAATATATGCACATATTTTTTATTTATTGGTTTTGAGATAAATTCATACGATTTTAAGCAATCATTGATTCAAGTTAAGCGGCTAAAACTAACAGCTATACCAGTTGAGTTAGGTTAAAATATTTAATCAACATTGGATTTTAATTTTTATTTATTCCTTATTGGATGGATTGGATTGGACAGATCAAAGATATCTAATATATATATTATATTTTCAATTTGCCATTACCATATGAAATTTTGTCCGTATGTAATTTTATTTGATGTAATTTTGTCCATATGTTAATTTGTCCGATCTAATTTTGTCCATATTTAAATTTGTCTAATGCAATTTTGTCATGTAACTATTTGAGGTTGTTTGAATGCTAATTCATAATTTCTAAAATAATTTTAGACTTATTTGAACCACTCTGTACGTATACATACATACAATTTACATGTCCTATTACTTGCAATCGTTCATTTCTTAAATAATATTTTTGAAGGCTACTATAATAATTTTATATCATTTCAAAATGATATTATATTATTCATACTGTACTTATGTAATATCAAAGTATAGATTCAAATATGTATGTGTAATGTAAAAACACTGCAAGGTTTAAATTAATTTTGTTTTTTTTTTTCTATTTTAAAATTACGCATTTTGTATTTTTATACATTAATTTTTAATAATTAGATTGTTATTTGTTATTTTATTATTATTGTTTTTTTTTTAATAATTTATTTTTAATACACTGCCCAACCGGTATTCTTTGTATATGAATTAAAAAAAAAAACCGTTTACTAGATTTGTTATACATATGTTGGATGATTGAATTAAAATGGAAGGAGTAAAGTTAAGTAAAAGATAAAATAAACTAAATATACAAGAATTTGACATAAACTACAAGAAAATATTTTGGATAGGCACTTGGACGACAAGATAAACCATAAATGCCGAAAATAAATTGTTTTTGTATGAAGTAAGTTTGAAAAATTTAAAAATTTAGTTCTAATAGCCTATAGCATTCCTGTTTCACACACTCAACTATATGTAAATTTGAAGTAAAAAAATAGAAAATATTAGTAAAGTTGACTTAAGTCATTTAAATGTTGATCTTAAAATGGTTTAAAAAAAATAAACAGCATATTTGAAACTAAATTTTGATAAATATAAAACACCAAACGATTTAATTTGTTATATGAAAGCTAATGATTGAAGGTAGGGCTAGGTATCGTCAGTGACCTGTTCAGAGCGACAAACGAAAAATATACATTCAGAAATGTCTCTAAAAATAATGAGATTAGTTGAAATCATTCAAAATCGGATTAAATTAGTTTTTAATTTTAATTAAAGAATTAAATTTTAACATTTAATATCAGTTATTTTTACATAACATAACGGTAAAATTACTGATGATAAAAAATTAAATTGAAAATATAAATAAATAAAATAAATAAATATGTAATAAATAAATAAGCCCCATAATGATTTGGCAAAATGATTTATTGAATTATATTGCCTAAAATATATATAGGTATATCCTGTAAGCTATATATTAGATAAATTACAACAGTAATATTTCAATACAACAGTAATTTACTTAAAAATTTGAAATAATTGCAATTTCTTCTCAAAATTGCATACTTTTAGGGGTACATATATTTTCTTTTTAAATATCATTATTTTCTTTAATGTTTTGAAATTGTGGGATGGATCATTATGTAATTTTTTTTTATTTTTAATTATTTTTTGCTTTCTATTAATTCCCAGTTAAATGAGGGGTTTTGGGATGATTTTAAATTAATTTATTTTTGGCCCATTAACCGGACAGTATTTTGTTTGCCTTTGTTTATTCAACCTTAAGTATTTTGAAATAACACCAAACATTACTTTGGTATGACGGTTCTAGTCGAATTATCATATACCTGGTAAACATAAATATTATCACTTTTAAGTAATGTATTACAGATAAGAATACATTCCCATTAGATTTGCTATACATGAATAAAATAAAATCAAATTTATCAAAATTAGTAAGAAAAAAAAAGTACAATAAAAAGAAAATGAAAAATGAATTGTCGGAATGAAAATAAAATTGTGAAAAATTTAATTATTGATAAATAATAAAAATTGTATCAATCAACAATAAACGATATGTTTGAAGGTTAATCCAACTAAAATCAAAATCATAAGTACAACTTGCACATCACAACATTCGATCGATCGGATTTGATTCGATGACGGAGTATCATGAATCGAGGTAGTGATAGTATTAGTGTAATTACCTGGGCAGTATCGCGGCAGTTAGTTAGTCAAAAGCGCTGATGAAGAAAGTTTGTTACTTCCGAAATATCGATATTTGCAATCAAATATTAAAATAATTATTAACGAACGGAAACCTGACAACAATTAAATTATATAATTTAAAATATGGAGTTGCCCATTTCGATATTAACATTGATTTTGGCAATGCTTTCACTGCTATCTATAATTAAAATTTACTTTCTATATACTAAATACGAGCTAATAACTCTTTGAGTCGAAATAAAATGAATAAATTAAATAGAATGTAAGAATATAGAATTAAAAATGTGGCAGATTGCACTGCAATAATAATTTTTTGACATGAATAGCTTCTGCCTGTCACGAAGAAAACTTATATACGATATATACGAAATTATACAGTATACTTAAACTGATACATACCGATATATTATTAGATTACAGGACAATGATGATGATGATGATGATGATGATAATGTTGATGATGATTGATTATGATGATTTTCAAGAACAATATTATTTTATCAACAACGTTAAAATATTATTTTTACATAACATTCTGAGAAAAAGTACATGACGAATACGATATGATCGAAATAAATACATCAAAACACAAAAAACAAATTAGCATTTAATTCCAAACTATAGTCTTAAGTACTTTAAATTACTCTTTCTCATAAAAAACTAACCGCAAGCAACAAACAACATTATTTCAATAACAGTTTGATAATAATTTGACAATAACTGTTGGAACAGTTAGTTTTGCTAAATGCAACAGTATAAATACTTTTATTTTATCAAATAATTTATCTTTTGGGTAACAAATAACCATTCAGAGTACAGTAATTTCATTCGTAACTGCTTAAATCTGTTTTTATGTTATTCATATAGAAAAAATAGAAAAATTAATAATTAATTTACTGTAATTATATAAACGGTAAAAATGAATTCAATTCATTTGTTTTTTTTTAATAAAAACTATGCCATTCAATATTTTTCTGTACGAATAGATTTCATATTGTACATATTTATAAAAATAGATAGAAAATATATGTAATATTTAAAAGTTACATTATTTGACGCCATGTGCGGTATAATTCATTTTAGCACTCTCTTATAATATGTGCGTACATAGATATTAGTTGTTTTTTTTTGCTTTTGTTTGTTTAAAATTGATGGTGACACACCTACTCATTTCCCTTATTTGTATATTTTTACTTTTGTTTTTGTTGTTTTTATTATTATTGTTTTTATGTAATAATTTTCTGCTTATATTGTTTTTATAGATTATTCTAATTGCATTTGTTGTATGTTGATATGTATATCTAGTATTTTATTACAACAAAATTTAATTTTTTTTTTTGTTTTCTATTTTTTTGCTTGCTTGCTTGTTTGTAAATTAGGGCAAATCAAATTAGGAAAATTATTTTTATTTTTCACAAAAACAAAAATAAATAATTTTATTTTTAACGCGATAATCGCTAATATGTTGTTTTTTTTTGTTTTTTTTTTTTTGTTGTAATTCTCTTAAGGTGATTGAATTTTAAATTGATGATTTGTTTGACTTATATGGACAACAAATAAGTATTTTTACTTGACTATTCACATTTAAAATAATGTGAGGTAAATTATTATGAATAGGTGAGGAAAATTTTTTATTTTTTGTTTTTCCATCAAAGAATTTTGGTATATTATGGAAAATTATTTTGATTTAAGTAAAACGAAAATAAAAATATTAATTATTGCAAAATATTTTTATGAATCATTGATTAATTTGGATAATTGAAATTAATAAAATTTGACAATTATAAAATTTTCTAATAAATTGATTTTAATTGAATTAGGCAAGTACATAATATTGAAAAATTATGAAGTGTTGAAGTTTTATAAGATTTAATAAATTTTGAATTTTTACTTTTTTTTTTTAATAAATAATTGGGTGCAGCTATCAAATTGTATATGTTTGAAATATGTTTAATTTATTATATGTGTGTGTATGAAATACTATATTATAATTTATTATGTATGTTTTTTATATAATAATTGATATAGTTTTTTTTTGTTTATTACATTTATTTTTTAATATTTATATACAATTTTAATAAATTAGGTCAAATTGTAATACTTTTATTTAAACTTATTAAAATTACAAGAAATACATAATTATTATATCTACATCGAAAATGAGTAATTTTGAATCATTATGTTATATCTAGTAGAAACGACGAATGATCACAATCTAAAAATAATTTATTTGAATTACTTCGATTCGTCCCAAATAGTCGTACAACGTCTCCAATTTTTCGTCTGAATGTTCAAGAATATGGCTGACTATTATAGTTTTCTACATTTCAGGAGTTGATATGCCAGAAATCGAACTACATTGTGTAGGGGTTAATGTTATTCGATTTTTAGTAGTTAATGTTATTTGAATTTTTAAATTGAATTTTTCTTTCATTATTATTAAGATCTAGCAACCTACTCAAAGGGGAAGAAAGTTGAGAATATAATACAGAACATATTATTAATGACTTTTAAAAAATGACGGCTGGAAAAATAAAATATATAAGATGTTTCCTGAGTCACTAGTATCTAGCTATTATTGACTTTCATTAGTATTTGTAAAATATTTTATACAGAGCTTAAATTGCATCTCGAATGATGTCAATTTATATTAAATGTGCTTAATTATTATTTTGTAAAATTAGATAATGATTTTTTTGCAAGGAAAGACACTCTTTAACACTTTCTTTGTATTAGCCCAGCATTAGCTAAGCCATCAGCTTCTCAGCATTAACCAGAGTCAAACTTTAGCACATATGCTTTAACTTCAAACTTTAGCACATATGCTTTCCCTAACACTTTTGTAGGGTATTATTGTAGAAAGCAAAAAAAACGTAATCTGATCAACTTTCTCAATCGCACAGAATGGTTCAAGTACTGGTTTACTTGGTATTTTCTATTTTTAATTAACCAACTGTACAACTGTATCACTAAGTCCGATCAATAGTAGTCTGAATACTTTGTAGTCGAAAAATTATTTTCGTAATTAACACTTTTTGTTTATTTTGATTTTCCTGTTTTTTTCATGAAGACTACAATTTTACAGCCTGATGCAGTGCAATCCGATGATCTATATAGTACAGTCGTATTTTCTTTAATGAGGGTTTTAATTAGACTCAAATGCAAAACTGCAACCAATTTAATAAAAAAGTATACAAAAATGTAATTACAAATTTAATATAGATATGTTTATAAATCAGTATAAAGATGGGTTTACGTGAGTTCGGTTTAGTCAAGTGCTTTTTCAAAAACTTTATTACTATTCTAAATCTAATACTATTAAACTAACTGTAAATAATGTGTCAGTTGAGTGAGCAAGTCTCACACACCAATCGATTTTTTAATGATAGAGTAAATATCCTGAAAAGTCAGTCTATGTGTATACACACAACCTCACCATACGAGAGCGCGTCATATGCCTGTATTTCATTTGCCTACATTTCATTTGAGTGGATATGGCGGGTACTGAATATCATAAATATTGTATATATATTTATGTAATGAATATATATTGTACATATATTTATGTAGGGAATATATATTGTTAATATAGTTATATAAAACATATATTGTACATATATTTTTGTAATGAATATATATCCGAGATTTTGAGTTAGAAGAGATTTGAATGATCGAACTCAAAGTTCTACGGCTTTTACAGAATATTTATATAAATTATATTTATGCGTATAGCTGCTGTTGGATACAAAATAGAGGATATCCTCTTTTTCCAAAATATTTATTTAAATCATTTTTGTGCGTAACCGTTGTTATATATTAACAAATTGATTGAATTTAAAAACATTAAATGCATTAAAAACGGATTTTTGTATTTTGAGTTTTTGTGTTTTGGGATTTTGGTAGTGTGAGATTTTGAATTTTTGCATTTTTATATTTGGGATTTGGTGGCCAACGAATAAATTGTACATATAAATACAGCCATATGAATGCCATGCCAGGCAAATGCCATAAAGGCAAATGAAAATGCAGGCAAATGAAGTACAGGCTGGTTTTAGTAACCTTCACCATACACTATTAATATTTTAACTGTATTTATTGAATCTTTCTAAAAGAAAATGACAGTAATTTCTAACAAATGTGATCTTTATGGTTTATTCTTAAAATCTAAAAATGTTGGAAGGTCTAGTCCATTGACTTGACCCTTCATATTTGCTCGTTCATTCCAATGTTGTGCCTTACATTACTGCTAGCGACTGTTTTTTTAAGCTACTGGTTATTGGAATGTTTTGTAGATTTCTCGCCAAAGGGTTAAGGTGCTGTTTTATTCTGGTTGCAGCACCCTATAAATGTTTTGATTGTTTAATGTATGTTTCAGGCAAATATTCTGATCGAAATAGATATATTGCGTTTTAACTGAATATTTTTATTTTTTTTTCAAAGATAAAATTGTAATAAAAAACATACTACATTCTATTGAATATAAAATAGACTCCCACGATTGACCCCATAGTTCCAGATAGTTAATAGAGTTCGATTCGAGAAGCTTATACTGATAAAGACGATTTTATCGAATATCAATAGACTTTATAATTGATCCCATAGCTCCACATAATTAATAGAGCTCTACTCACAAACATTATTGATGACCACTGCTCTAATGAGACAGTAACAAGGACAACAAATAACAGGGTTTTCTTTGAATACATTTTTTTTTATTTCATTTTTCAAATATCGTTTCATTTTTCGACGATCGTATCATGCAATTTTTTATTTTTCTATTAATTTTACAATTTAATTTAACAAAAATAAATTTATCACGAAATTATTTTAAATTTTAATTAAAAACAAATTGTTTTGTTTTTTTTTTTTTTTTGTTTTTTTCGAGTAGCACTATCATTATCTACAACAACTTAATTATTTGTTAATTTAACAAAATATTTTTAATTAATAGCATGTACCTCAAGCGAAGAGTAATAGAACAGCTCCTCCTTTTATGTATTTTTAAAATAAAAAAAAAAAAAACTATAAAAGTAAAATAAACAAAAAAAAAAAACAAATAGAAAATAGATACTCTAATGTTCAACATGAAATAAAACTAATGTTAAACATAACATATAACGCGATGTCAAGTCAAAAAGAAAATAAAACAATTATTTTCAAAATTTCACGATTACACGAAATTTTATTTCAACATTGTGGTGGTGCCATCAAACTTACATGATAATAAATTTTGTTTGTTATTGTTTTTTTTTTTATTATATTCATTTTTAAATGAGAATATGCTTTTATTTATTTTTAATAATTTCATTATATTTTGTCAATAAACAGTTTTGGTTTTAAAAAATCGATTTTGGAATATGAATTTTGTATTAAAATTTTGAATTTTCCAAATTTTGTATCAATTTTCATTGCTCCTGCCGTTAGAGAAAAAAACAAAATACTGTTCTATAAATTATAATGTGTAAGATAATGAAAATGTGGGTGGTTTGATGGGTGGAAAGATTTGAAAGAAATAATTTACTCCTTCATTATTAAAATTTTTGTTCCTTTTTTAACAAAAATATTAAAAAAAAAAAATAGAATTGCGGATTCAACTACCGTACAGTGTTGATGTATTCAACTTGTTTTTGCTTTATTTTTGTACTTGTTTTTTAAAAACTGCATCAAAAATGAGGGAAAAAACAAAAATATAATGAAATAGGGAGAATTATATATTTTTTTTCTACGTGTGGACATACATTTCTCAACGGTGTAAGTCTAAAGGTTTTTGTGCATAAGGTAAATCAGAGAAATTCGTTACGCTAGCAAAAATAAAAAACAAAAAAACAAATAAAATCAAAAAGAAAAAAAAAATAAAACACAAAATTAAAACAAAAAAAAAAAAAAAAAATAGAAATAAATTTACACGCAAGGTTCTAATGTAATTTTTGCTTTTCTTGTTAAATATTTGAGTGAAATTAATTTCAAAGGGTATAATGAAATTCAATTAACATTTTTTATATCATCTATTTGAAATCTGTAATTTTGGATATAATACACGATGATTCAAGTAATATTTGGTATAACCTGTTTCCACTAGTATTTACAATAACATCTTTTTAGCATACGTTTCATATCATCTTACCTACGAAAACATTTTTTGGAGAGTTTTTTCTGTTTTTACGAACAGGAAAATATGGAATTAATTTTCAAGTATTATATGAGTTAAAAATATATTTCCAGGAATACCAATTGCAACGGGGCAGTATAATAGTCGAACAGGTCACATCTACATAGAGCTTCGCGTCGACAAAACAAAACTATATTGGTTGTGATTCAATAACTTGTATATTGGTTGTGATTCTTGGGGACAATTTATTATTTTAATTGTATTATTTCAATTTTTGATTGAAAAAGAAAAAGTGTGGTAGGTTAGTATTCAACTCGTATTATATGCAATATAATTTATTCTATTACATTATTGAATTTTGATAGAGTTTTAGATAGGTAATCACGATTGATTGAATTGTTGAATTAGCTGTAACCAATTTGACTAGATTAATTATTAATTACAAATATTTTATAATAATTCTATTTGTATACATTATTGCCTATATAAGACTCATCGACTTATATATACACTAACATTTAGAAATAAATATAATAACTCTGTTTCCCTAGTCAGTTTTGTTACATCTTAGAATTTCTATTATAAAGGGATAAATAGTTGCATATAAATTTGCCCAGAAAACTTATTGTTGTTTGTGATGCCTTGATGCACAATATATAATAGTAAGAAAATAAAATTGACATAAAAATTTAAAATAAGTTTAAATGTTAATAGTAATTAGTTATAGTAAAGCCGTTTTTCTTAAACTTTTTCTAGGCTAAGATAGTTTTAAGTTTATCTCAAAGGCCAAATAATAAAAGTTTATATTAAAAAAAAAAAAAAAAAAGGTGCACAATATATAACAGTTGTATTGTATCTAAGAATACAAAAATGTAAAATTTATAGATGTTTAACATGTTCTGTATATGCATAGCAACGGTCTAAAACCCTAAATATCCAAAGACAGTCTTGGTAATGTCATAGGACTATTCTATATCAATTTATGATTTACCTGCATTACAACAATATTCAAATTGAACACGAATACTATTGCAAACTATAGGCTCAAACGACCACAAGTATATTTCAGACTCAAGTAATGAAACAAAATTGACTACAGACAAAATCAGTGAATGGATACAAAAATTGGAATATTTGCACAAAATTGGAAAATCAAATTGAACGAGACCAAATCAGTTCATAATAATTTCGCAGGTTTACAATACTACTTAGCATATACATATAAATAATATAGAAGTCCTCAAAATAGAAATAGTAAAATATTTTTGATTCCATCTTTATTCGCGCTTTAACTAGAATAATTATGTTAAGCAAAAATCACTATACAAATCAAGAAAAACAAAACAATAAATATGTATTGGTTATTAAGACAGTCGAAAAGCCGAATATCAAAATAATCCCACAATCCAAACTTAAAATAGATAACATAGTATAATTAAGTCCATCTCAACTTATGGGCTACGCTAAGTCTCCAATTATACAGCGCTTATAAAATTATTCAGAATTATCACGAACATATTATTGCGACATGGATTCAAATGATATTTGAATATTGATTTTTACTTTTACTGATATCATTATAATGAAACAAACTATATTAAAACAATTTAAGGACGATCGATTGAGCTTTTAAACAAATCAAATGACAAAATAAGACTGAAATGGCTTAAATTCCACGATCTAGTGGTATAAAATAAAAATATAGGAAAGTGGAAATATTGATGCATGCAAACTTAAGCAACTCTTTATTTACTACTTAGGACGTAGTGGGTGCAGACAGACAATACATTTAGACCAATAAGGTCCATTGTAATATCTACTCCTAATTTATTATAATAACCTAAATGTCGTCACACAAACAAAAAATCAATCGAATATGTACTGAACATTAAAATCAGGATCAAAAGAAATAGCTCAAAAACGTTACAGACAACTCTGACTTTTAGAGGTCTCAAATTCAGGTCTATTACCTACTTTTACTCCACTCGAAATTTTTAATCAAGTCATGATTGAAAATATGTAATAATACGTAATAAATATGTTGGTTTATAAATTAAAAATTAAAATAATATTAATTAATAAAAAACACCAGCTAAGAACCTACTAGTCCTTGCTATTTGATTCCACAAACCTAATTCACACAACAATAAAAAAATAATGAAAACACAATTATAAAAGGAGGAGTAGCTCAAACGTATCCAGACAGCTTTAACGTTTAGACATCTCAAATTCAGCTCTATTTAACCTACTTTTACTCTAATCGTAAATGTTAACCAAATCATGGTTGAAAACACATAATATGATGGTTATTTACTCATAAAATAAATTAAATATAATTTTGAATACTACTAATTAATAAGAAGTACTATTTAAGTACCTACAAGTCCTTGCTATTTGATTCTACAATCCTAATTTACATCATAATAACAATCACAATGTCTCAAGTAGCATGCAAGCATTTTCCTTTCTCGTATCCTTCAGTTAGAATTATTAATAAAAATAATTTTCAATGGCTCACATCCCGAAGTGTAAAGTAACAGTATTATAACAGCTTTTCCACAAGCTTATGTCAAGGTTATTTTTTTCATAAATAAATAAAATTTAAAACAAAAATCTTTCAATTTTTCGAACGCACTAGAAGAGTTGAATTTACAAATCAAACTTTTCTATTAAGTATCCTTAAGGTAGTTTGGAATAATTCACAAAAAAAAACATTTTTACCGTTTATTTTTCGATCAGAAAATTGTTACAGAAAAACAAATTTTCATTTTTTTTTTATTTCTTAATTTATTTATTTATTTATTTTTTTACTGAAAATAAAACTAAAGTGAAGAGTAGAAAACAAAAATAAAAACAAAAATTACAGAAAATAAAACTTATTTAATTTTTTCCACCCTTTTTTAGTATTTTAACTTTATGAATTGAAATACAAAAAAATAAAAAAAAAAATATGAAAATAAAAGAAAAATAGAAAACAACAAAAACAAAAAAATATGAAAATTATACCATGTACGTTCGTATGAACGAGTGAAAATTTGTGTTTTTCATTTTTTTTTTAAAAAAATTTTCCCTTTACTTTTTTTTTGTTTTTTTTTTTTGTAAATTGTAAATTTTATTTCATTTTGAAAGAACTGGTGAAAATGCAACACGGTTCGATGCATTTAATATCAAGTTATAAACTATATAGAGGATAATGTATATATATATTGTACATATGTATTTACACTATATATGCACATAATATTATCATGTAGGTGGTATGATCTATAATAACTTGGATACAAAATATGGGAGTCAAAAATATGAATTTTATCACTTTATGCGAGTAGGTAATACGAGTATATTATATTGTAATGTACTACACAATAAACATACATACATACATACATACAAGATATGTAAATATGATTTTAACAAAAAGTTAAAATATTAAAATTCTTGCATGATTCACATAGATAGGCATTCAAATTATGCATATTTTAAATATTATTGTACATTTGTATGTATGTATGTATGTATGTATGTATGTTTGTAATTAAATATTTTTTTGTTGTAATATCATTTATGTGTGTATGAATGTTTGCGTACAAATATATAAAATTATTTAAAATTTATAAATAAAAAAATATTTAAAATTTCTAAATCGATATTGAATTAACTATGGTTGGTCGAATTGGTTGATCGTTAAAAAAATATTGGGACTTATTGCGATGAGAGTTAATTATAGAGTTTTCTCTTTCTATTTTGAAATTGTTTATTTTGAATTTTTTTGTTTTTTTGAATTTTAACTTTTGAAATTATGATTGGAATTGAAATTGTATTTGTGGGATAACCGGTCATGTAAATGAAATTTTTGGCATCAACTGGATTTAATTTTTTTTTTGATTTATTGAGTTAAATTTTGGGTTTTTTGGGTTTCCAGGACTTCTTTCAAATATGTTTTGTTACCTTTTTCCAACTGAATTCACTTTTAAATTTATATTAAGAACTTAGAAATTAACAATTTTGATCCTGAATGTTTATTTAGATCGTACAAGCTGTAAGATGGTATTATAGAGTCCATTGATTTGATGCTATATTTTATACGTTCGTCTTAACCGTCTTTTCTAGGTATGTGATGTGATAAAAATGGGTTTTTTTTGACTAAATTGTTCATGCTAAAAATGGATTGTTGTACATTGTTTTGTATATTTATTCTGTAAAACTATCTTAACCATTAATAAAAGATATTGAGTACAATATTTGAGAGCATTTGATGGGTAGCCAAAGGAAAAGTCCAAGGACTCTTAATCTAAATTCAATTTTGATTTTTAATTATAGAGACTCATGTAAATCTAGTTTTTAAATTCAGTGGTTTGAAACGTTTCAGTTTACGCTTGTTTGATGCTTCGTTGTTGATTAGTTGAGGCACAAATGAATTTGGGTCAGTCTATTAGCGATACTAATATTTAAATTCAGCCTCATTCTGTCATTGTGCACGTATTAGGGAGCAATGATGATGATTTTTAGTTCCGTGAACTGAAATTATTCAATTAGGGAGTTACTAGATACTGCCCATAGCTGCCCATATACATTGCTAATTTACATTCTAAGGATAGCTTGGAGAAGACTCATATCAGCCAGCAAAATTGGTTTATCTTTATTCTTAATTGCTTGTTTTTGCTAATAATTTTACCAAGTTAAGTTGTGCATATCCCATAAAGTTCTATTATACAGCTCCTTGTAGCCTCTGGTAGTATACATTTTGTTATTCGAAAAGAAGCAAATTTCTTTACACTGCGGTATTTGATATTAAGAAAAAAATATTTGGTATGAACGGATTTTATTGAAATAGAAAATATTTTTTTATTAATAATAATTGGGAAATATATAAAAATTTTGAGCCAACGTTAATTATAAGAAAATTTTCATTTTAGTCATAATGACAAAACAATGTTACCCAGGTAACGATGTTTTATCAAATACTGTGTAATACAGTATAATCAAATACAGCACTAAACATTTTAATAACAACTTAAAGAAAATGGCCCAATCCAAACCCTTTGGTATTGGACATTTTTTGTTTATCTAAAATTTTCATTTAAATTTAAATTAATACCATCTAATATCTAAAATAATGTAATGAAAATATTGAAAAATCCATTGCTTAAAAAGGTATAAATTACTTAAGTGTCAAATATTAAATCTACTTAACACTTTCAGTTGTTGATTACTCAATTTGATTATTACCTCTATTCAAGGTATATTAATTATATAGATTATATTTTAAATGTAACTCTCCCATGTATCTAAGTATATTAAAAGTTTCCATAGTTTCGATTCATTATTTCTATTTTGTTGTTGTTGTTGTTTATTTGTTTTAAAATATGTTAGAGTTGGTTATACAGTAAATGTGTTTGATGTTGTGAGTAAAATAAATCCTATCATTGATATTAATAAAATACTGTTTTACCAAAATCTGTGTATGTATACTGTTAATCAAAGGTTAAATCTTATATTCTATACATAATCATTATATATTATGTATATAATTTATATATATATATAATAATATTATAATTATTTACAAATTAACAAATTCTTATTACATTCATATAATTAATTTCATATTAATATAAAAAAATTGTTTTAATACCTTGACAGTTTCTAAATGTAAATTTATTTAATAAAAAAAAAAAAGAAAAACAAAAAAAAAATAATGAAGAGTTTTTAATTTATAATGTTTTATAATTATAGAAACTGAAATTATACAAGGTGTTTGTCGATTGCTTGTTATTAAATATTTAATTGAAAAAAAATAATTGTATAAATTATGTACGTATGTTTTTATAGTTAAACAAAATAACTTCTACCTAATCCATTGAAAAGTACTTTAGATTCATTTAAAGCTTAGGAATAAATAACATAGACTTATTTTATGAAGAGAATTTAAAATTCAGTTAAAATTCGAATCTAACCGAAATATATTGTACTAAAATAATGATAGAGGTTATAATATAACAATGTTCATATATATAGACTAGCTGTAATACAACAGTTATCATGACCCCATGTAAAAAACGTGCTGACAACTGGCGTACAGCTTTTTGGTATTTCTAATAAGAGCTTATAGAAAACGTTTTGTTCGGCTGTTAAAACAATGCTTGAGGGTACTAGAGAGAGACCTACTAAAAATACTGTAAAATCAACTACTACTACAGGTATGACAACTGTATTAGGGGATGTGACAACCCCTGAAAATATGCATGAGGAATATTAGTACAGATATGTATATGTTATTTATTATTTATTATTTGTTTTTATTATTTATTAGTTATTATTTATTATTTATTATTTATTATTTATTATTTATTATTTATTATTTATTATTTATTATTTATTATTTATTATTTATTATTTATTATTTATTATTTATTATTTATTATTTATTATTTATTATTTATTATTTATTATTTATTATTTATTATTTATTATTTATTATTTATTATTTATCAGTTATTATTTATTATTTATTATTTATTATTTATTATTTATTATTTATTATATATTATTTATTATTATTATTAATATATAATTGTTATTATTATTGTTATTATTATTATTTATTATTATTATCATTGTTACTATCATTATACCCTCTATCTTAAACAATAAAATAAAACCCGATTTTTATAGATCAAATTGGGTTTGATCTGTAAATATCTGTTCAGTCGCCTATAATAGTTATTTTGGTCAAAAGTGATCAAATTATATTCAGGTTAAAATAAATGATGATTGCAGCTGTAATAACCGACTTGCATGTTATTAACTATGTTATATGGAATTTATCGAACTGAAATAGTTGTACTCAGAACACACTACAATAACAAATATCGTAGGCATAATCAAGCAATCGATTTAATTGTTAATATTAGGTGTATTAAACGATTTTGAATTACCGTAATTGTAAGTTCCATATAATTTATTTGAAATATATATGCTACTATACTCAGATAAAATTACATAAGTACTAGCACCGAACACAATTTAATTTGTTTTTTTTAATTTTTATTTTTTCATGTGAATGTTTAATAACCAACACTATTTAATGAATGACAAATTTAATGAATATCCCAACCTATCCCAACCAAGCGGTATGTAAGTATTAAAGATCCTATTATAGCGCGTGGCTGTTTATATAAAAAGACAAAAAATATTAACAAATCAAACACCCTGTATAAATGGTAAAAAATACCTATTATGTATATTATATACATGATATATATACAATTTTCTACCCCTTTTAAAAAAATTTCACTTTCTATTAAACTTATGATGATGATAATGATGATGATGATAGTGATTCTCTTTAGATATATAATATGTATATCCTTGTGGCCAAATAAAATAAATCCTTCTTAAATTTGCATAGACACATTCATATAAACATATTATATACATTTTTAGCTTATAAATATATTGTATATCTATAGTATGTATATATTTTAAGTTTTAACATATTAAAATATACAAGTTATGTATGTATGTAATGTTTTGAAAAATTTGTTTAACTCTGTTGAAACGAAAAGATTAAATGCTCTCTAGATCTTCATCAATTTTCATAAAAGGGGTTCAATTTCATTCAATATCATTTTGTTTGAAAATTTTAATTTTATATAAATAAGATATAATATAGTATCTATAGTATAATAGAAGGATTATAGTAGATTTTTAATGGTATTATGTATATCAAATTCACCACCTTATTGATTAAACTTACTTATATAAAAATCTTCATATCATAATAAATTATCAATCCGGGTACTAAAAAATAGAGTTAGTTGATATTATAAGAACATTTATTTATTATGTTTATTTTGATTATTTTTGTTAGTCACCTAATGTGTGATATACTGACTTCTATTGTGGATGTTAAATAAAATAAATTATTGTATTTCGTGATGTTTATTAGAGTAAAGTGATTTTATTCATTATGATTAGATTATGTGTACCATATCCAATTTCAATAAAATTTGTCAAAATTTGTATGACAATTGAAAAAATGCAAGTTTAAATGTCATAATAGCAAGTATTTGTGAAATTTTGGCTTATATTATGGATGTTTAGTGATGTAAATCATATTTGATTATGTTCATTAGACGGCAGTATACGCTGATTATGTTTATATTATGGGTATACGAATAAGTAGTTTTAAAATAAGTTTTACAAGACCTGTATTGCAATGGAAAATGTACTTGCTTAAAAGTCTTCATAGATTGAATTTATTTTTTTCTTATTTTTATTGTTAATTTACAATTTAATTTATTTTTGACTACAGTACACCGATACCAGTTTTGTAATAATAATAAGCTGTAAATAGGTCGATAGCCCAAGTAGCTAGATATTTTACAAATAAATTTATTGCAGTATTAATTGTGATAAATGTAAATATAAATAAATAAAATAAAAATTGAAGCAGAGTCATCATCTTATCAGATAAAGATGTTGGATATCTAATCATGTAGAAACTGCTATATTATATAAAATTTTAAATACTTCAAATTCAAAAATAACACAATTTTTTGGAGTTTTGAATCAAATGAAAAATATGTCTTCTAGCCAAAGGATGATAAAAGTTCAAATTATAGTGAATAAAAATGTAGCCTTTGAACAGTGAATAGCAAATAAATTATATCAAGTATATTGAATAAAGATATTTACTTTTATGATAATGTTTAGGGGACTGTCATGACTGTAAATTGGTTTGTTAGTTATAAATTTAATATGAAATTTATTTATTTACTGATTAATTACATTAATTTATTTTATTTAGAAATTATATTCTCGTATATGGTATTGTACAAAGAATAAACTCTGATTATTAAAAAAATATATACCTAATACATGCTAAAGTCTAGTCCTCTACTGTGTTAACAATGGATTTAAATAATAATAGTCATTTGTATTTCCACGAAATTAAATTATTATGCAAAAAAAAAGTAGACCAAAAAGTTGATCTGAAATCAACTTGGGTTGATATTCGAATAGTAAAACACTCAAATTATTTACTTGGATTAGTATGTTGTTGGTTCGTTTTTAATTTTTAATTAAGAGTAATTTACTGAAAAAATTAGATTTCTCTGATTATGAACACAAATAAGGTAAGTATGCATCAACTCAATAAATTCTAAATGCCTATTCCTATGATGAGCCAAATAGGTGAAGAGTTGTAAATCAATCAATTATGAGCAAAAATTATTTCATGAGATACATATATCAGTTTTTGAAATTTTATATACTTATAAGACCCATAATTACCCCACAAACTATCTATAGAATATAGTTGTAATAATCAATGAATTTTGTAATTGATTTTCAAATTATGAAAGATTAGATTGCAATTTGATTCGTTTTTGGAAATTAATTTTACAAATTTCTGTGATTAGTACAAGATAGGTACAAAATTATTTAAAGTTAGCTTCGAAATTAATTTTCAGAAATAAAAAAATAGTAGTAACACAATAAGTTGTAATTTTCATCGATTTTCGCAAAACTTTTAGGATTAAGAGACGCAATCCGTTGAAAGTTGCAAATGAACAGTTTTTCGAAATTAATTTTTAAAATTTTATGAATTTTTAACAACACATTAAAATGTACGAACTTCGTAAACCAATTTTCGATATTAAATTTTAAACCTAATGGATTAGGAACATCAACAATCCAGTAAAAGGTTATTTGATTTTTTAAAATCATGGATTAAGAGGTGCCACAATCCATTAAATGTGTTATTTGAACTGAATTTCGAATTTAATTTTAAAAATTTCATAAATCAAAACTAACAGTAATGTTCGAAATTAAATTTACAATTTCATAGATTAACAAGGAATAACAATTCATTATGGTTATTTAAACTATATTTCGAAATCAATTTTCAAAATTTCAAGGATCAAAAGAAGTAATAACACAAATTCAAGTCATAATTTAAAATGATTTTCGAAATTGATTTTTATATTTCAGAGATTAAGATAATCATCAAAATTACGTATCAAATTTTTGGAATCTGTTTAATATAGCAAATTAAAGGGCTCAACCAGAGGACTAATAATACCAAATATATTTCAATAACACTAATAACAAATTAAGTGGAAGTACTTAATCTAATGTACCTATATATATATGTGTACAAAGTAACAACTAAAATTTATTTCTCTTCCAAATAATATGTTTTTATCATCCAGACATTTTTAACGTTTTTAGGTAAGCACTTATATGTATTGTGTAGATTTTGCAATCAATATAACTTCAAAATTTAACCTTTTTTGTTTTTTGTTTGTTTTTTTTTTTTTTTAATTGTTGATTTAACTATTTTTGATTTAAATTGCTTGTTTTTGGAATACATTTTCTAAATATGTATAGGTAAAATATTATTACTGTACAAAATATGTATCTAGAGATATATATTAAGAGTTAAGTTGCATCATTGTAAAATAAAATACTATGTTGTTAACCACTACCACCTTTTAGAATGGAAATGATAAAGGATAAAAAATGAAAAAACCCTTCTGTCTCTAGTGAATTAATAAAATATAACAAATGTTTATATACCTTTTGTCAGTCATTTTATTTTTGTTTGAAAATATCATGCTGTGATAAAATGAAAAATTCAATCAAAGGATTTTCCTTGTTATTTTTGGTGTTTTTTTTTTTTGTTTGGTTAAAATTGAATTAGTATTTGTGCATTTGAATAAAAAAATGTTTGTATGAATGTATGATGGGATGATTCCGTTTCTCTATAGAATATAATATCAAAAAATCTGTTCTACTTTTTATATTTGTTTTTCTTTTTGTATCTAATCTTTTTGCTACGGTAGATATATTTATTATTTTATTATTGTTGTTGTTGTTATTGTTGTTTGGGTGTGTTGACATATGACGAGGGGTGTTTGAATTGTGAAAATGTGCAACAAATTTGTAATATTTTGTTGTATTTTTTGTTTTTTATAATTTTTTGTTTGTTTTGTTTTCCAAAAAATTTAAATTTATATTCTAAAGAAGAAGGTAGGGAGGATGAGTGAAGGTGTGTTTGAAACAAAATTTGTTTTTTTGTTTTTGTTTTGTTATAAATTTATGGTATGATGACAGAAGCAAACAAAAATTAATTTAAAATTGGATTTTCTATATCCCCTACTAGATATATATACATTTTTATTATAGATACAAATACTATACTAATTGTATCTCTTAATATTGGTATATTAGTGGGTGTTGATTTTTAAATTAAATTTTTTAACTGAAAATATAGATAATATCGAATTGAAAGGGTGATAAAATTTAAAAAATATTTAAAAAGAATTAAATATGTGTTTTTTTTTACTGTAATTCTATATATTGAATAGTTTTTCTATTTACATGTAGTTTGAATAAAAATGATCTTATGCATTTCTTTGTCGTTTAATTTATTTATTTTTATTTTAATCTTATTAGTGTTTGAGTTTATGTATACGATAATTACATAGTAATTGTAGTTTTGTTATGTTCAAAATATGGCATTTTCTATTTTAATACAGAACATTTTTGAAGTGGACTGACAGTTTGTTACAAAAAATTAAATATTAACGGATTTGTTAATAACGTTTGGTTGAGCCTAGGTGTAATAATGTCTTAATGTCAACAATTGTTGTCCATATACAGCAACAATCAGCAATATTTTTTATTTTTTTTTTGTTTACATAGATTTTTCAAATTTAAATAAAGAATGAAAGAAGAACATAATTGAGCGTGATGAAATAGAGTATTATTAAAGACATGGATTTGAAAGTGATGAAAATGCAGGAAAACTGCGCACGGTAGCTAAAAAGTCAAAAGACCAGATGATTGGGACTAAATTAATATTATGAAGTAAAATGGGAGGCAAATTAGGTATCTATGAGATAAGTTTGTATTATTAAGAGTACTATTAAGAATATGTTCAGAATATTTAATGATGTTACTATGCAAACAGAAATTTGTTACAATCAAAGATGCCGATATATAAAACTGTAATGCTACCCATAGTAACGAATGAATGCGAGGTATGGATCACGAATGTAGCGTACGTACATTTGAAAGAAAAATTCATCGAAAAATACTCGGTCCAAAAATATTGGAGAATTCAGAAAATAATTAGAAATAATAGCAAGATTAATTAATTAGACTGAAGACATTGTAAGGTTTGCATAGATACAAAGCCTAAAATGAGCTGCGCTCACGTAATTAGAATGCATGAAATTTGAAAACAGGTAGTGGTGTTAAATATAAAGCCCGAGAATAATCGCGGTAGGGGAAGACCAAGAAGTAGATGGGAAAGTAATGTTAAAAATGTTGCCCAATGTCTACAAACCCCAAATTGGAGACAGACGGCGCAAGGTCAACCCTTTTGAAGTAGTATTGTGATGAATACCACATGATGAGCCAGAGCTGTAGCGCTTTAAGATGATGACGACTATGAACAAGTGACTTTTAATTTTTTCACTTTATGAACGAGCAAAAAAAAAAACAATAAACAGGAATATTACATTTTTAAAGGATATTTGGAGTTTAGAATTGCTTCTCAGATCATATGAAAAATTTTTTTGTTTAATATTTTCAATATGAGGAATATAAAATGTACTACAAAGATGTGCAAGACGATGTTTGAAGCTATACAAGCTATTTCGAAGTTGAAACAAGTTAGTGAGTTGAATGAGATGGTATAGATAATTTAAACACACTACACTACATTACGGACACTACTGAAAACTAAATAAAGTTACAAATTTTTATAAAATTGTTGTTTTTATTTTAAATGTGCTTTATTTAGTATTTGATACTATTTCAAATGACCATATTAGGTAAGACATAACAAAAAACCAATACAAAATTCAAATCTCATTGTTATTATGTACAAAATGTCCTCATAAGCAATGATTATTCAATAAACAATAGTAGAAATTATTATTTTGGCAATAGTAGAAATTATTATATATCTGTCTATACCTTCAAAATATTAATTACAAAAATTTTAGATATAAATTAATAAAATAATTTAAAACAACTGCCAACAAAATAACTTTTCGTTTAAATTGAACTAAGTTGTCTTCAGCTTTGATGTGACTATGGAAGGTCTTTTTGTAATTTAAGTCTGTTATACATTAACATTTTTTTGGAATTCACTTTTATAAAGATGTTCAATCTGAAGTTAAAAATATATTTCTCAAAAAATGGTTATGTACCTATATCTTGTCCATCTATCACATAATATCTAGGCAGCCCACGTAACAATTTTATTGCTATAAGACTCTAGAGCTATACTGCACACTCTTATAACACTATTTTAAGCATTATTATAGCAGTATTAGTGTTAATTTGAGTGCTCCGCAATTGTTACGAAACGTTATAAATACGTTATAGTAATAAAATTGAGAACCCTATAAGGCACCGGAACAATTGCTGTAATATTGTAATAGAATTAGTATGTATATACATATGTATTAATGTATATGTTTATATTTTGAAATAAAATTCATTTGAAATAATTTATAATATGCGAAAGTAATGAGAAAGGTATTATTTTTTATTTTAAAATAATAATTTTATATTTATTTCATGAGAATGGAAGATTTATATTAATTATATATTTTTATATTTGTATGTAAATTAATTTTATATTAATTACAGAACATTCTTATATCAATATTAATCACATTATTCCGTGATAGATTCCGGAGTATAAGTTACATTCAATTTAAATCTTTTTCTAATATTAAGCCATTTCAAAGTTTGTAACATATTAAAACAATTTAAAATAATTATCATTCCCCTGTTCTGTAATAATTGCAATCTATCTAACACTTCATTCGTACTAAAACCTATAATTGTAGAGCAATATTCAAAGTGCGGTTTGATCATTATGTTGAAAATATGTATGCGGCTGCTTGTTGATAATTATTGATCTCTTATTCTATTAAAAAAAGTGTAATTCTTGGTAATTTAAAATTTTAACAAACACGTAAACACTGTAGTGAGTAAAAATTTAACTTCCTATCAATAATAAGACCAATATACTTATTTAATTTCATCGACCAGTTCTATTTTAAAATTATCAATCAAAATATCCGTACTCACTTTCTAATTGATCAATATTACGATATTATTTATTATTCTTAAACCAGAAACTTCTAAGTTCATCTAAGTTAGAATTTAATTTACTAACCCTAATCAATCTACTGTAGTATCCACTTAAGTAGACCAGTACATTGCCAGTAAAAAGCATTATATTTGTTCGTATCAACACAATTTTATCAAAAAATAAGAACATTTCTATTTTATTGAAATTATTTCATTGTCATAACATTTACGTTTAACCGTATTATTTCTTCAGTCATGTCCAGAGGCTTTTTTTTAGTTTGAAAACGAGTGACAGTAGCAGATATCTCGTCACTGCCACAATACAATCCAAATGAAGCAAATAATAAGTTTTATATCTGCTTGTGTATCAAAACAGTGGTGTGTGGTATCAAAACCCTCATATAAATTCTGACAATAACTATCAGTAACTACGCAAGTACCACACAGAAAATTGTCAATACAAGAAGTTACTAATAAAACAAGTTAATCAATACAAACCAGTATTCTGAATAATAAAACAAAACGTTCAAAAATTATCATTGAAAATTGAATAGGTATGGTACAGAAATATTATAATCCGAAAATTATTATTATATACTTATAAGAAAATTATATAAGAAAACCAAGCAAAATGATGATGATACGTATAGAATTTTTAATATAGTGTGGGGTGTAAAATCCACTAAAACAGATTTATTTCATTACTGAATGCAGAATGTTAAAAAATTTCTCCTTGACTGAACATCACCTTATTCTTTTCAAACAATATAAGACTTAACCCTTTTCTTAATAATAAACTAAATATTGAATATTTTGTTTTGCTTCTGATGATGATGATGATGATAATAATGATAATAATGATTATGATGATGTTCAAACAAAACAAAAAAAAATATTTTAAAACCCCTCGTTAAAATTGAAAATAGAAGAAAATCTAATAAAAAATAGAATATTTTTTTTGTAATAATTTTTGCGATGTAATTTTCAAAGAAAAAAAAAAGAAAATCTTGAAATGATGGGTGGTGGTAGGAGTTTATATAAAAAAAAATTTCCATTTCATTTTCCTTTTTTGCTATACTATATTTGTCGTCCTTTCATTTTCATTTTAAAGTCCGATCTATATT
This sequence comes from Argyra leucocephala, assembly GCA_963942445.1. Lineage (NCBI taxonomy): Eukaryota > Metazoa > Arthropoda > Insecta > Diptera > Dolichopodidae > Argyra > Argyra leucocephala. Next base: position 46,441,312 of record OZ012679.1, on the reverse strand, counting down.
GCCAATATATATTTACAAAGATTATTTTTGTAACTTTTTTATTTGTTTTATTTTTGTTTTTTTTTTGGATAGATAAAAAGAGAGAGAGAGACAGAAAGCAAAAATAGAATTATAAAATTCTAAAAATTATTACAGATTTAGACAACAAAGAAATTCTATTGAAATGACGAAATCATGCAATTTAATACTCAATCATGATGATGATGATTATGGAAATGGTAATAATGATGGGTTCATCCTAACTTCATACCTTAAAAATAAAAATAAAATATACAATTTTGTGTGTACGCTCCTTTAAAATTTCCAAAAAAATATTTGAAAATTACACAAATCCTTTTTGTTTTTGTTTTTTTGTTTTTCATTTTATATTATTAAGGATGAAATTGATAATGATGACAATTGCGATGATTTGGAATGAAATTGAACTAGACAGACTTGAAAAAAGAAATAAACGATAAAAAAACAAACAATATTGAAAAATTGAGTAGAAATAGAAAGAAAAACAAAATAGAAAAAAAATCTAAATATCATTTTGAAAATATTAAATTAAAAAAAAAAAAAAAATTATGAATAATATCTATGAGTATTGAACCATTCAAAATTTTGTACAGTTATTTCAAAATATTTACCAAAAATTTCGATTGAAAGAACATCTCAATAAAGTAACCAAAAATATTTAGAATTAATAGACATATGAGATTACAAAAAATAAATTATGATGGAAATGAGAAGATTGTTAAGTTAATGGGTGGCTGTTTCTCAATTATCAATGCAATTTCCATAAATGTCATGGTACAATACAAAAAAAAAAAAAATGAAAAAACAATAGATTACTAAAGGATACGTACGTTAAAAATTATTTGATTGGAATTTAAAGGACATAAAATTTATGAATGTACATACAGTTAACAGTTAGGTATATACTAATATTGAAATGCAGTAATAGCACACGACTAACCATTAAATTAACTTGAAGAGATTATGTATCTATTTACATTTGTATTTGTATTTATATTTGTATATATTATGTAAATTATGTACAAACATTTTTCTTTGTATGTTTGTAATTTTTAAGGATTTAAGAATTTCGTCAATGCGGTCAAATATCAAAACATATGTTGAGTCATGTAAATAGGTATATTATTGTAAATCTGTGGCCACAAGCAATAACCGTTTAAGTCGATTTATGACGACAATGAAATAAATACGCCAAGTATTTCCTTATATTGAATACTATATGCCAGCAAAATTTTTGATTAGTATTTATATCGTTATTTAAACCAGAGTTATGATGAAAAAACATAGTAGCTTATTTTGTAATAGTATAAAGTAAATCTGGACTCTTGATATACAATAATAGCTTAATTTACGTTAAGCAAATAGGAAAAACGTATAATCTTTCTTGGTGGTTGATTAAATGATAGATGATAGATGTATAAGTCTAAACGTAAGCTTTTTTTTTTTCAAATTAATAGAAAAAAGAAGAAGAAAATGATCAAGGCAAGTTATGAATATAAGGCAATTTGTTTTCGTTTTTTGTTTGTATTTTATTTGTAGTGCGAGTGATTGATGCTAATGAATTGAAGTCAATGACTGCCATTCATTACATACGCTAGAAATTTTTAAATGTATATTTATCAAACTGCAAAAGCTTATTTTGATATAAGCTTTTATTGCAAGCTGAATGAAAATGTTTATTATCAAAGTTTGTTCAGAAATCAAATCCAAATTTAAAATTAAAATTACTGTAAATAATAATTTCAGACTTAAGCGGGTATTGCTTCTGTCCACAGATGTATATATATCGTACAGATTTTATTGTAAGTACATATTTAAGTATATGTATCGTAATTGTACAATTCAATAATTTTGTTCTCCTATAGTAAAATTTTCAATATATATATATGTATATATATATATATATATATATATATATATATATATAGTTTCTATATAATATATGTATATATGTATTTATATAGATATATATGCATATGTATATATATGTATATATTATACAGTAAATCCTTTCATTTGTGTCATCCTTATTTCGAAGGACTTTGTATTTAAATATGATTGAATGACTTTTAATTTTTTTGTTTGTTTTTGTTTTTTTTTTCAGGTGTTTAGAATAGAATAAAATTGAAATGTGAAAAATTGTCAATGAGTAATGCAAATCTTGTATGTCGTATGTTTTTGGATAATCGTGTTGTTCTAAAAATTAATGTTTTTGGAAAAATTTTCAGAAATAATCACACCCAACAACAAACCTCCTCCCACACACAATTTGTGTGAATAAAAATGTTAACACAAGTTAACAAGTTAACATTGTTTGGTGTACATATTTTTGATCCTGAATTTATATTTTGTTTTGTTACGTGTTGGTTTTAGCTTTATATTAGAGCTATTAAATACGTGAGCACGTTGAAATAATTAAGCTTTGTCAAATAATATTTTAAACATATTCGGGACATTTTGGGCCAAATAAAATAAACAAAATTAATATTGAAAATAAATATTAAATAAGTTAATTATATTACTGGCTTAGAATTTTTTTCTTTGATATTTTTTTTTTATACGCCACAAACTTAATTTATTATATTTTGTTTTAAAGCAACAACTAGCTATTCCTGTACTTATAGATGGATTTATTATATATATATATATTTATTTATAGTATTATATAAGTTAAACCTATATAAGCTATATAGTATATTAGCTATAGTTATACTGTTTTTCATTCAAATTCAACAATTTTTCAAATAAATTCAACATTTTTTTAATCAAATTCAAAATTTCTTCAAAAAATTGTTTAACAAAATGTTGAATTTGAATGAAAAAAGTATATAGTTATAAGTTATACATATATAAGTTATACCTATAGACAGAGTTGGTATCGCTACTAAGTATTTAATATTAACATTTTTTTTTTGAGTTGGCTTCGAAGTGTCTTTGTTTGCAGCTAAATGAAACAATTTCAAGTACAAGTACCTGTTTTCAAAAAAATTATAAGATTTTGGTACTTCGTGGCGATATTAAGTATATATTTTATAGAATATGCTATGGGATCTACATGAAATATTTTTTAATAAATTCTAATAATATTTAATATATATAATATAAATATTTCTAATAACAAGATGAGTGAGTACTGATGATGGTGTAATAACCGAAATCAAACATGATATTAATTAAATTTAGTGAAATATACTAGAGTTTTTATTATGATACCAAGTATCTTCGTTAAATATTTTAATAAACAAAATCAAGGTTTTATGATGTCTAATAAATTGTTATCTAGTAGATCCAAGCTCTATGTGTATTTATAAATATTTTTTTGGTAAATTTTGATTTCATGTTAAACAAAAATTTATCTTAATTTCTCAATTTCAAATTATAATTGATATTCAATAAATTGGATTTAAATTAAATATAATAAAAATAATAACTAAATATATAAAATTAATTAAAGTAAATTAAAAAAAAATTGAAAAAGGTTTGACTCACTTCTTTTATTTATATTTTCTTAAATTAATTAATTTAATTCAATTTTAAGCTCACCTGCAAATAGAAAAAAATTCGAAAAAATTAATATTTAATTTAAAAAATTTTTATTTAATAAAAATTATTTTTATTTATGTTTTTTGAACTTAAACAAATTCTTTTATAATAAAAAAAAAATTAATAGAAAATTTAAAACACTGATCTAAAAATGTTTCTAGACTTAAAATGTTGGTAAAAGGTATATTAAAGTCAAAAATGTTGCAAGAACAATTTAGAGTCTTTAACAGATTATTTAACGGTTTTCTATGGTATTGCTATATGCAGACTCTATTATGTGACTGTATAATATATGTATTTCTATATTGTATGTTTTAGTAGATACTGTTAATTCAATAATTTTAGCTCATAATATAGTTAGTGTCTATAAACATTGATTTATTTAGACCTTAGCCGAAGCTGAATTTTGTCGTATTGCTTAGAATTTTATAAGTCAATTAGTAATAATTGTGTTTTTTTTTTATTAATCTATTTTCAATTATAGTTAAATAAATTATATTTTTTTTACACATAATCAAATATTACATTGTTTCCTATTAAACATTTAAATTTTTTAAAATTGTCTTTAAATTAAAAATTAAAGCTGTGTTTTAATTATAAGAAATTTTAAAGTAAACTACTATGCTTGATAATAATTACTGTGATAGCTAAAATCGATTAAGATGTATATAAAATGGAAATCAAGTTAAGTTAAGTATATATCCTATTTTAATTTCTACTATGTTAAAACATTTTGATTGTAAATTTGATAATATAGAATTTTAAACTTGACTTAACTTTATTTATTTATTTCAAAAACAATGTCTAATGAGAGTTATGTATCTCTTTACACACTCTATATAAGTTTACATTTAGGCTTTTAAGGTAACAATATGATAATTAAAATTATAAAAATATTGTTACAAAGATTATAATAATGAAAAATTAAAATTATGAGACTATAAAAATAAAAAATAAAAATTTAAAAATGAATGTAACAGGTATAATGAAAAAATTGCAAAATATTTACGGAAATTAAAATTTGTATAGTGAAAAAATAAAAGATTAAAATCGAAGAAGAAAATTTTTTAACAATAATTGCTATGTCTTAAGTCTATCCTATAAATTTAGAAAAAAAAAATTATTATTGAGTTAATTAAATATTGATGATTACTATGGCTTAATTATTTCTATATTTATAAATGATTCTATATTAATTTTTTTTTAAATTTGTTGAATTTTTTTGTTTTAATTGTATGTCTAGTTTATTGTACAACTTGGTATCACCAGTGTATAGAGTATAGAATTGTGGAAGATCCAAATTGTAAAGTTCTTATTTTATTCAGATGGATAAAATATTTACTTCTGGTGTTGGCACTATGTATATCCTTCCTTTGCGTAAGAGTAAGAGTAGACATTGTATGGATATTATCATTAGCAATAACATGTATATGCAGTCCCTGACTTTTAGAAGCTTATTATCTTTGTGTATAAAATCTGTTCTTTCTCTCCATTTATAATTATATAAATTTTTTATAGCTTAATTTTGTATTACTTGAATATTTTCAATATTATATTTTTGCATTAGTACCCCACAGTTTAACACCGTAACTAAGATGACTATGAAATAAAGCATAATAAACAGACTGTTTGATTGCACTGTGTAAGAGTTTAGAAATTTTATAAAATATTTTAATTTAATTGCGATCCAAATCTAATATGTTTTATTTATTAATATCTAACGGGTAAATGGGTTAGATATAGTTATAGAATTAATGAATTGTTTTCAATAATTCTATTAATTATAAACTTATTTCATTGTAAATAATGTAGTTCGAAATATTTATTATAATCATAATTTATAAATATTTCAGCTGTAAACGCTACATTTTTCTTTGAGAAACATTGTATATTTATGATTAAATACATGAAAATGAAAATAAGACTCTAATATTTTCTCAAATCAAAAAAAACCTTTGTTATGTAGGACATGTTATCATTAGGTGGGTGTCAACTGCTAATTTAATTGATTCTTTGATAGCTCAAATGACATGTTTAAAATTGCATCCTACGTATCGTATAAAATGTTTTATTACACACACACACACACACACACACAAATGTAAAATATAGAATTTACATATCAGAAATTTATTTTTAAAAAATCTATTTTTAAAATATTTCTAATTAAATTTAATTTTTAAATAAATAATTAAAAATTTAAATAAATTTCTTTAAATTATACAATACATTCAAATATTGAGGTTTAAGTATTAAACAAACATTCAGACGTACATATGTTATATTATATCATAAAAATAATATTAAATTCTTATATAATTTTATTGAAAATTTATTATTTTATATTATTAAATAATATATATGTATGCAAGGTGTTAAACAATATACTATGAAACAAAGAAACAATGTATATTATTTTAATTATGTACTACATATTATATAATGTTTATATATACATATTGAAAACAGTAAAATATATAATATACATTCTGTGAGCTATTATATTATATAATATCATAAAATATAAACCTTTTTGGAATATTGTTTTGCTATTGTTATTCATGTTATTATTATTATTTATTAATATTTCAAAGGTTTTCCAAATCGTTATTTTAATACGATTTAACGTATTGGTTTTATTGTTGTTGTCACAAGAGCAGGGTGTTTCAAGATGATGGATTTGTATTTTAGCATGCTAGGGATTATAATTTTTAATAGTATATATGAATCGTTCTATTTGATATACAACACATGTTTGTCTTAAAAATGCGATGCTCAGTTCATTTATTGGCGACTATTTTAAATTTTCAATCAGTATTGATTTAGAGACTAGTAATTGATATATACCACATTTAAAAATCTTTTCTCTAATTATGTTTTTTTATTTTGTAATTTAATATTGGGTAATGTTAAATTTATATACTAATTTTTCATAAAAACTAAGCATGCAGCCTTGGAGGCTTATTACTCAAACACGAATTTGATAAAATTTTAAAAATAGAAATAGACTAAACTAATTTTTGGCATTGACTAACTTTTAAACTAATAAAAATGGGTGAAATAGGGTTTGATATATAAGCTGTGGACCCACGTTTTTTTAAAAAATAATAAATTAATTTTCAAATACAAATTTCACTACCTCATTTCAGTTTCACTACCAAAAATTCACAATTCAAATTTTAAAATATCCTTTTCTAACCACCCTGTACATTTTTATTGGAATACAGGAGTTAAAAATAGGAAAAAGAGTTATTAAACTATGTCTGAACAGTCTAATAATTTATATTGCAATCTAATAATTACAGAGTGATTTATTTTTTTAAAAAAACTTTGTTATACTTTTTTAACCACCCTGTACATTTCTATTGCAGTACAGTAGTTGAAAATAGAAGAAGGAGTTGTTTAACTAAATCTGAACAGTCTAATAATTTATATTTCAACCTAATTGCAGAATGTTTTATTTAAAAAAAAACCCTTGTTAGTTGTCCTTTTTTAATTACCCTGCATATTCGAGATGAAGGACTTGAAGACAGTAGAATGCATTATTAGAATACATCTATACAGTTTCATTGTTTGTAAAATAATTTAATTACTTTATAATTTAATGTTATGCCATAATAAAATTAATAAAACTAATGGTAAGGACAAAATAAAACAACAAAAAGTTATCTAAATTTTAAGATTTTGCGCTTACTTTACACTTTCACAGGACTCTTCCCAATTTTTAGCCTCAATGAAATCTTGAATATACACGAAATGTTTGTAATTGTATACATTTGTGTTGTTTTATTTTCTCCTCATCAGACAATATTAATTTTATTAATTTAATTATAAAACAATGTACAACAAAAGTTAAATATTTGTTACACCCTTTATACCCTGTATATAATAAATTAGTTGAAAAAAAATATCAAGAAGTTATAATACTATCTATTTCATTTTATTTATATCATAATTTCCAAACCATCTAATTACAATCTAACTTATAAAAAAAATTATAATTACCATTATATTATTATCTTATAAACACCCTGTATATTTATTTTGTATAAAGCTTAATGCAATTCATTCCATTTAATTTTCTGGTTGCTCTGATTAAATCATTGTTAGACCACATTATATATCTATACTATATACATATACATAATATACGTAACGTATATAATTATGACGTATATTTGCACATGTATAATTTATACACTCTTCTATATATAGACTTATAATCTAGAATTAAAATACTAAAAGTCCTTTCTTCAATTGGGTTATAATACCGTTAACGTATATATACCCTCAATCCTGAATATTTTTCAAAATCTATTTAAGACATAATCTTTTGTATACATCCATATCACTATAAACAAATGTATATATATACATCTTATATATGCATGTTGTATATTGATAATTGTAAACTATAAGAATCCTTTTTTGCATATGTACATATTAATATACATTATGTGTGTATGTGTAATATATATAGAGTCATTTCAGGATAATATTACACACCTTTTTTTATTTTGTTTTTTTCATTTGTTCGCAAATTTACATATATTTACATAATTTTATATCACATACGGTTATGGTGAATAGAAAATAAGTCCATAATATATTATACATAAATCTTAACAGGGTTGAATTCAGATTTTGTATATATACATAGGTATATATAGGAATTTTTATTATAATATAATGAATTATTTATTGTAGAGGGAAAAAAAATTAATGCTCTTGAGATTAATTCAAAAATTGTAGGTGGTTTTTTGAGTACTGTAAGTATAGAAATCTGAAATTATTGTGAGGTTGTGTTAACACCCTAACTAGTTTTGGAAAGTACTAGCTTGTTGGTAACTAATATAGAATAGAATTGAATTAAATTTAATAGATTTAAAAGCTGAGAGCTTAAAGTCTATAACATTAACAATTATTGGGTAGTTAATGAGGTATTTATGTACTTATATTCTGTGAAGCCCTGTTAACTAGAGGTCTTTTAAAATGTTATTAGCTTGAAGGAAAGAAAATATTATATAGAAGATTTACATGAGACTAACATGTATTTTGACCTTCTTTCGTCAATTAGACCACTTTTGGAAGTATGAAAAAATTCAATAACCCCATTATAAAAGCTCAGAAATTTTTTATTTGAAAATCATGACATTTTGCTTGAAATGAGAGTTTGGGTAGAAGTTAACAAAAAAAAAAAAAAATATAGTAGCTTTCAACAGTCTTGTTATTTATATTCTGTACAGTTTTTTTTTATTGTTTTACCGTTTTTATTATTTTTTTTATTATTAGTTTTAAATTTTATTGTTTAACTGAGATTTTCTTTGATTAAGTGTCATTTTTCAAAAATTAAAACCCGATTTTGATTTTGACTTAATTTGGAATAAATAACATGGAAATATAACAACAACCTAAATCTTAATTTATTTTTAGATTTTGATTTGAATTGTAGTTATTGTATTTGATCATAGAAGCGAACAAATATATTTCTATATACAACTGTTATATTTTATAATTACTGACACGATAAATTGTTAAAACTGTTATATTTTACATTACTGACACGATAAAATGCTAAAACTGTTATATTTTACATTACTGACACTTTTTACAAACTGTTATATTTTACATTAATGACACATATTCTCCAGTATCCAGATCCAGATCCAGATCCAGATCCAGTATCATAGAAATGTCTATGTATTCGAATGAAATTACACTTGCACCAAAATCACTAGAGGTTTTAGTTTTTTAGAAGAAGAAGAATGTAGATAGTAACAGTCAAATAATGCGGGAAGTTTAAATCAGCACTATACCTACTTTATGATCCGAAATATTATGGACTAACAAAAAAAAAATTTAAAGAAACTACTAAATTTTAGTGAGATAAAAGTCATATGATCAGTGCATTTAAATAATTATCAAAGAGATAAAATAAAAAATCATAACTTGAGAAAAACCGTCAAAAAGCCAAAATCCAAAAAAAATGTTGTAAAAAAAAATTCTGCAGTGCTGCAACTACGAAATAAAGAGATAATTGTCGATAAAAATATGAAACGAAATAAATCAGCAATATAATATATAAAATATTCATAATCTGTGTTGTAACATGTAGCACGATAAAAATACAAACATAAATTACAAATACGTCGCAATCACGATAAAGGAAGGAGATTGTTTTCGTCTATATTTGCGAGATAAAATAAAAATTAATTTGTATTAGTGTAAGTTATTTTTAACTGTTAAATTTAATATAAAAGCAATAAAAGCAAATCTGATTATCAAAAATGATTAAAAAATTTAATTTCTATATACGATAACAAATCAAGGCGATTGCACTTGACAGCTGAGAAATGGAAAGGCATCAAAGTAAAGATAATTGACAGAAGACCAAACCTTTATTGAAGAGATGAAATATTGGTGGACAAAAAACGATTTCGTATATATTAGAAGGTGCCCTAACCAGAAAAAAATTGAAGAACTATGATGAGTAGGTTCAGAACCTACATGATCTGGTGGCTATATAACTAAATTTTTAAAAACTTTTCATAAAGAAGAATAAAAATATTAAATCTAAGTCTATTATGACTTGGGACCACAATTATTGAAACTCCAAAATCTGACCTAATATGCATTAGTTAACAAAGATCTTTTCAATATAACTTTTCTAATTGAGCAAACCAATTTTTGGGCTTGAATGCATTCTCAAGAACTTATATTTTATTAATTCAACCCTTGAACTGGCAATTTATATATTAGCAAAAATATAAGTAAAAAATAATATGTATGATGATTTTGATAATACGATTATATATACATATATATATATATATATACATTACATATTTATATATATAACATTGTATATATTTATGTACATTAATATATCCTACCAACTGTATTTGTTTGTTTTTTTTGTTCATTTTTTATTCAATGGTCTTTTCACAAAAATTTAATAATATACTCTCTTCCAATGCATATTTATATATATATATGTATATGTATTTGTACATAGATATACATATTATCCTACCTTATATTGAATATGAAATGGTTCAAAATAGTTCAAATGGGGAGAATTTTACAAAATTTCATTTTTTAATGGAGTTTTTAGTTTTTTATATTTTTTTTTTTTTTTTTTTTAGGTTTGGGTACTTAAATCAAATAATAATAAAAAGAATAATAATAATAACAATAATAAAAATAGAAAAAAAAATTATATTCTCGCCCTAGTTATGATATGATCCCCCATCAAAATAATCTATTCTTCCATACAAAATAATGGGTACGTTAATATAATTTTCATGCATGTAGTCTCTGTATATATATATTATTTGTATAATATAAATATGCATATGTATTTGTATTTAAATGTTTATGTTTATGAAAAAAAAAGAAAACAAAAAAAGAACCACTTGTACAATTCTATAGATATTTTAACGAGAAATTAAAACAAAAAAAATAAAAATAATAAAAAAAATAAAAAAAAATTATTTTATTGTTATTATTTGGGTTATTTGAATATATGAAAATTCCTTGGAAAAAGGACATCATAATGTATTTATATATAATATGGACTAACAATTTATAACGGTATAAATGTGTGTCTGTTTTATATGTTTTTTTTTTGTTGTAAAAACATATAAACATAATTATATGACTACTAACTTTTAACCATATTTTGTGACAGGATTTATATGAAATGTCATACATATCCTTGTAATTTTTTTTATTTATATATTTATATATATATTATATATACCCTGCACATATTTATTATTAGGGTTACCATTTATTGGTTTAATTTGTTCTCTATAATGTAATTTAATTTTAAATTAAAAAATAAGAAAAACTGTGTGGTAGAGTGTTTTTTTCGTTTAGGAGGAATCAATGTGTGTGTGTGTGTAATTTATGAAATAAATGTAATGAGTCGAAATTAATGTTTACAGTAGAATGTGATGTATGTTAGGGCGAAGAAATATATATATATAGAAGGAACTTGGAGTCATAAGTTAAATGTACTTGAAATTGTATCAAAAGGTGACTTAGGCTGTATAGAAATTAGTTTTTATTAATAGAAATCAATTGTCATTGCGATATCACTGTTATTTATTATGTTAGAATTTGTTTTTCAAATGTATGATTCACGATCCGATCCGGTTTTGATGTCATTTGTTGGATATTTATATATGAACATTAGAACGATGTACTCATTGAGATTGTGTCACTATTTCTTGCAAAATATTTACTTATAAATGTCAAATTAACCCGTTTTATATATTTATTCAAATTTCTAAGCTCATAAAAGCCATACAGCTTGTATCAATTATTTTATAATTACAAGAAATAATTAATAAGTGATAAAAGAAAATAGCTAGTAAGACTAGCTACTACTATCTAAATGCTATAAAATATTCCTAATATTTTGTTTTCATATCTTATAAATCATAAATCAGAAAGAGTTCTTCGTTTAAGTCTTTTCTTTTGACTTCAAGTTGTCATTAGGGTGCCGTCTAAATGGATGAACTTGCAGTTTAAGTCTGTAGCTGATGCTATATTTAGTTATTACACTGGTTATGGATTCAATATTTAAGTCGTGTTCGATGACTTTATTTGGCACGAACCAACGAGCATTTACGAGTAACCTTAACACCTTATTTTGGCATATTTGTATGATATTGATTTTAAAATACCGCTGCAAAATTCCAAAGCTGGATTCCATATGTCCAAATACATTTTATTATCACTTTATAAATTAATATCCTGTTTTTTTTTAATGATAACTGTGTGCTATATCCTATTAGCCAGTACATACTTCTAAATTTGGTATAAAGCTAGTTCCTTTGACTGGCAATATGCTTACGCCAGCTTAACATTTTTTCTAAATGTATTTGCCTTGAAAATACACACATCAGAAGACAAGTAATCAAAAGTAAAAAAAAAACATTCAATTAATCGTCATAGACCTAATACAGACTCTGTTGAAAATGCCCAATTCACTTACTAACGGTAAGATATAAATTTAAAAAACAAAATAAGTTATTCTGAGGTGTTGGAGAATTACGCTTATGAATTAAATTCTAATTGTTTCCTTCTTTCGATGATTTCATGAATAATTAATACTGCCTTTGACGTGATGACTCACATTAACTGGTCGTTGATTGAAAGAGCTTCGAAATGTTATCAATAAACTATACTATCGAAATATTTTTGTTAATAAAAAAAATACAAAACATTTTAAAACAGTTTAAAAGAGGGAGGATCGAATGTTTTTGGTCAACATAATTTACAAAAGCGGTACTGTTCGGCATATTTTAAAGTATGGTAACATTTTTATTTTTGATAATCAGATTTGTTTTTAGTCATGTGCATATTAAATTTTGCGATCAAAAACAAAATTATTCGTAAATCACAGATAAAGGAAGCCAATTGCTTCCGATATATCGATTCGATATCAAAATTTGGCTTTTAATTTAAAAAAAAAAAATATAATGACATCTAATATAAAGTGTCCAAAATCCGTTTTAAATTGTAGAAAAAAAAATATGAACACCTAAAATGTAGGTCAATATATTCTTCTCGAACCAATTTTGAAATTCTTAAAAACTTAAAATATTTACACTTTCAATATTCATCGTTTGGCAACCTTCAATCATATTTACTTGAATAAAATAATAATATGTATCTTCTGCAACATGTACGAATGTTACCCCATTTCGCACAAAACTAACTGCAAACCATTATCAATACGTTATATGTGCATATATATATACATATATATTATATATATATATATATCATATATATATATTATATGTATAACTATGATAATAATAATTTGTGACATGTATAATATGAATTGTTGGGTTTTATAAATATTCAGAGTATGTTGTATATTTAAGCGAATAAATAGAAGAAAAAAACAAAAACAAACACAAAATAAGAAAATACAGTAAAATAGCAAAAAAAAACAACTTTAAGCGACACCCTATATTATTGTGTGAATTTATTCAATCGTTTCAGTTCTGGTTTTTGTTTTGTTTTTTTTTTATTTTCTCGGTTTAATTCTTTTTTCTTCTTTGCATTCACAGTTGTTCACCATATACATCCATACGTACATATGTATGTAGTACGTAAATATTCAATTTGTGTACTGCTCTATATAACGGGATATATTTAAATCTATATAATAAACGTGTATAAATGTATAGGGATTTAATAATGTAAACGTATATTTACGTTTCAATGCGAATCCTTTATTTTTTTTTTTATTTTCGTCCTTTATGCACTTTGGTTGTTTTTTTTGTTTTTTTTTTTTTATTATTTTATTTTTTTCTTTTTTTTAATTCTCTACTCTAATTTTTTTGTTATTGTTTTCACATTTCTTTTTTGTTTATTACTCATTCTTTTTGTATAGCGGCTTTTTGCCTTGAATGAAGTGCACTTACGTACATATACATTTACATCAACAATTTAGCGTAGTTATATTTTTTGTTTTGGATTTTTTTTGTTGTTGTTTTTTTTTAATTTTTACTTTTGTTATTTTGTATATTTCGGTTGCTGACTGCTGTTGCTTTTTTTCTATTTTAGTTTAATACACTTTATGTGTAAATGTGTGCGTGTATGTTTGTATAACTGCGTAATATGATATGCAATTATGTATGCATGTTTTACAAAAAAACAACATACATTAGGAAAAAAGGAAAGGAAAAGAAAGAAAATGAATAAAAAAAAAAAAAAAATTATGGAAAAACAAAAATTAATATAAGCAAGAAATAAATGTGTATTTGTCCTGGTTTGAGGGTTTTGTGTAGCAGGATATTTTGAATTAAAAACCATCAGTCATATGACATAAATTTGCGTGTTTTTTTATTATGATGTTTTATTTGTTTTTTTGTTGTTTTTATTTTAATTCTGGATTTCTAGAGTTCTATTTTATATTATTTTTATATATATAGTAAAGTCTGAGGCTATTTTTTGTTGTTGTTGTTTTTGTTGTGTAATAGAGTTTTGTTCATGTTCATTTTGGTTGTTGATTTTTTCAAGTAATTTTTCTGTTCTGTTTTTTTGGTTTTTTTTTTAAATAATTTTTCAAATGATTATGGTGATGTTTAGAGTTAGCAAGGTAGTAGAATTTCATTTTTGTATTTTATTTATATATAAAAAAAGTTGAATTTTTGTTTTGTTTTGCGTTCTGCGTTCTGGTTTTTTATTTTTTAATTTGTATATATTTTTAATATTAATATTCAATAAGAGTTTAATTTTACTTTCTTATGTCCTTAATAACATTTTTTTTTTTTTTTTGGTAGGGATATTGAAGTTTTGATTCTCAGTTTTTACATTAATAATTTATATGTAAAAAAATTTTATTGATGATTTGATCAGTGGCGTTTCCAACAAATAGGCGTTAAGAATTGAAATTAGTAAATAGTCGTTCAAATACAATACGAGACGTGGCTTTGGGTTAAGGCTTACCTTGAGCTGTAGAACTAATAGATGATGATAATGATGAAAGAGACGTTCAAAACTGATATCATTCATGTTTTATATTTTATTGATTATTTAGCAGGCTGTAGGTGAGACTTATATCTATATATCCTATCCTACCTATATTATTATTAATATATTTATATTAATACATTGAGGTAAGTTTGATATATTATTTGATGTCAAACTTAGCTTGAGTGTTGAGTGAAAAATATAATGGATTAAAATTGGTGCAATCATGTTGTAAAGTACATTTAGTGTTGTTAATTATTTTTATTTATTTATTTATTTATTTCAACAGTTGATCCTACAGATAAATCTGTAGGCCAACTTTATAGGTCTTTTTCCCTTTCGAATGTCGGTTTTTTTTATTAAATTATATTAAATATTTAGTATATATTTTTGTATATTATATAATTAATTATTTTTATTTTCTTATTTTTTTTTACTAGGAATCTAACATGAGTTAAGCTTGATATATTTGTTATCAAACTTTGCTTAAGTATCAAATTATAAATTAAAATTGTTCCAATCAGTTGTAGAGTTAGTTGTTGTTAAAACAAATTTTTTACATTATTAAAAATACTTGATAGTGCTAAGTAAGTCAAATTTGTCTTTAGATCTCAGAGCAATCAAACTAAAAATTTTTGATAACTTCTGGGCGAATAATAAAACTAACAAGCATTTAAATGGACGATTAAGTAAGCTAAGCATCTATATTGTATATAACGTCGAATAAGTTAATGGAAATTTGCTCTAATTGAAAGGAAGCAATTCTGGGGTAACAAAAACTTAAATGAATGGTGATTTTCATATTCTTAGAAGTCGCTGAGGCTTTCGATAGAGCACGATAAATACTTCCTGAAGCTCACAAATTATTAGAATTTAGATTTGTCTCATGGATCATTTAAAATCAAACACAAATCAATCATAACTATAGGACATCAAATTAAAACTGGCGTACAAGGCAGGCGTACTCGGATCAATGTTGTATTTAATATTTACTTCTGATCTCTCAGAAAACAGCCAAGTATTCACAGCTATGTACTTTTGTAGACCACATGACGATATTTTGTACTGATAAATGCTTAAGAATCGCATTCCACCAGTTACAGTCCCATTTGGGAAGAATCGAAAACTGGTTCGAGAAATGGAAAATTAAAGTGAATTAAAATAAGAGTCTTCACATCACATTCACATTGAACAGAGAAACATATCTACTTGTATACGCTAACGGTATATAGAAATACCTCAATGCAATGTAGTGAAATAAGTAATTCATCTTGACCAGAAGATTAAGCTGTAGGAAGTACATAGAGACAAAAAAAATGCAGCTTAAATTAAATGTGATTTCTCTGAACCGGCTAATCATCGTTGAGCCTGGAATTGATTGAATTAATTGAATTAATTCCAGGATTTGTTTAATTAATGATACAAATTATTATTTATGTAATCCAAATAATTCAATATTGCAGTGATTTTAGTTCTATTAGGTTTAATAACAGGCGTGATTTGTGGCCTCATGATGGAGTTATATGACAATGATGATGATGATAATGTGCCATAATTCACTTCATTAATGGTATTATACATTGTAATAAAAATTTCGGCTCCATGTCCCACAGATTGGATTACAAGACAGTGATGATACATTATAATCGACAAATCAATGCTGATAATATCAAATCAAACTACACCTTCGCATTTAAATAATTTAGCAAATAACTTGTTAATTAATATAAATAAAATAATTTTAATTATCTCAACAGATAGCATTCTGCAACTTTATTGATTTTTTCAATAATTGAGATTCCATAAATATCCAAATTCAATTAAAACCAATAGTCTTTGCATTCTTGTCATACAATCATGATAACTGCTGTTCAATATTTTACTCAATATCATTATAATATTATATATTAAGAACAACTTGATAAAAATGTAACAATAAAATAATGTGGACTTGCTCTTAACAGTAGAATGAGGCTCAGAGGCTCATTTGAGGCTCAGGTGCTATGTAAATACATGCAATTTTATGACAAAATAAATCATATCTACTACTGTATATTAACATTAGTAACCAGTAGTAACAGTAGCAAAATTAAAAACAAAATAATATCTTAATATTGTCCAGAATAACTAAAAATTTGTATTTACAATTTTTTTTTTTTTCAATTTTCATGGCCTTTTAATTGTGTATAGGTGCGGTATACTAAATCATTTGATTATGAAGCGAAGGACCTTTAATTGGGGTGTTTTTATAGAATTGTTACCTAACAGAGAAATAAACATCAACATTAAAATAAAAAAAAATAAAAAATTATTCATAATAAAAATAATTTAGGGAGAGAAAATTAAGAATATTTCAATGAGTATACATAGTTATAAAATGTTTAAATATGAATGAATGATAAATTATGATATGTGGTGGTGCTGGTTCTGAAAAATAATTAATATTCAAAAAAATAAAAAAAGAAGTATCAATTAAATTAACACATTGTTGAAATTTATTGGTATTTTATTAAGTTGATTTTAAGTATACAATATAAAAATATTTTGTTATGTTGTTGGTTATTTAGGATGTTCTGAAGTTATTTTTTTTTTTTCAGAAGGATAGTGTAAAATATGGAATATAAAAATTAATTACGGAATATAAAAATTCGTAAAACATCTGAGGACTTATGTTAATTTCATAGAAAATGATTATTAAATTAATTGATGTTTTCTAAGAATTTATTAATGTGTAGCAGTGATTCATGTACATTCTGTATTTCATTTGCCTCTGTTTTATTTACCTGATTCAATTTATGCGTTGGATACCAAATACAAAACCAAAAAATTCAAAATTCCAAAATTCGACTTTAATTAATTTAATGTTTTCGAATTCAATGCTTTTGTTTGTATGCAACAGCGGCTACGCATAAAAAGGATTTAAATAAATATTCTGGAAAAAGGAGATATCCTCTTTTTGGCTCTTCTGAGAAAGATGTTGTATTGGCGTTGGACTTAATGACCATATCTCTATGATAGCTATAGTTGCTAGCTCTTCAAAAATATATATCTTTAGTGGCGCATGTTACACTTTAAGGACGGAAAGGACATTTGAAAGTATCCTTGTTGTTTTGATGTTTTTGTATAAAAACCGTTATATCTGTTGATCTATTAGATATATATATATTATATATATATATATATATATATATATTATATATATATTCAATTGTACATTCTAGAAAGACAACGGTTTGGAGCATATTTTAACATTATTTGATGGTAATTGGTGCTGCCGTTATGGAGATACTGTAGTTCAAAGTAGAACATTTTGGAAAAAAAAATGAATGAATGAATTAGGTAAATATTCTGGAAAAAGGACCTACTTTCGACATCTTGTATTTTTAGATCTGATTCTGAAGATTCTTTTAACCATTATTCTTTCAACTTTGCAAAGCATATACATTTTTTTTTGTCGGTTATCTAATTCTAACTTTAATTATTACGTTCATGCCATCATACATCATTATACATGGGAGCTTATTGAGCCAGAACAGGATGAATATATCATTATAAATCATCCTGTTCTGGCTCAATAAGCTATTATAATGTTGATTATTTTATATTGTTATTTATTGATGAAAATCAAAATAAGGTAATGGTGGCTTCCGAAAATACACTGACATACTTTGGATCAATGAGATCTATTGTGATATAAAATAAAAACAAGGTCTTTATCAAAATTTTAAACATAAAATTAAAATAATAAATAACAAAAATTTATTAAATTCGATCAATTGAATTTGATACCTGGTTTATAATACACAATATTTTAATAATTACATAAAAAGAAAGACTAAAACAAACCAAATTTAAAAACAAAACAAATGAAAAAAAAAATAAAAATATTGTGTGGTAATGTCCAATTATTTAATTGTTACAATACTACACTATTATAATATATTACACTATTGTATTATATAGTAATAATAGTGATATATAAATATAATACAAAATTATATGGTCAATGTTATCATGGTAGGTATATGGTAGAGCCTGCAAGTCACTATTAACATCTAATATATAATATTACGTTAATGCTACCATTGTAACAAGGTAGGGTCTGCAAAAAGGAAGAAATAATCCTATACTGTTAGATCTAGTATTGAACTTACTTTATTGAGTTCTTGTATTCAACTAGAACATATACATCTATTCTTAGTAATAATCTAAACCATAAGTATTACAGTATGTAATACTTATTTTATTACAAATACTTAATTAATATAGTACTTCATTATTTTCTTAAGACTACGATTACACTTAGTTTTAATAGTAACAACTACATTATCAATGTCATATAGAAATATTTATAATATTCAATTATATCATGGTAAGCAGATACGTGTCTGAGGACACCTGCCCTTCATTTTTTTCCTGTGCCTTCTTTCTGAACTCACTAGGTGAACTTGTTGGCAATAAAATTAAGTGCTTTCTAAAAATCTTAATTTGTTTTTGTAACGTAAATTAGGCTTTACTAGGTAACCAGGTGTACATTTTTTTTGTATGTTTTTGACGTAAATTAGGTAGACCTATTCCTGCTTAAGTACAGTACTGCAAGTTTTGCTACATATTTTACTACAATGCACATACCTGATAGTTTGGCAATATATATTCTACTTTCAGCACCACATAGTCAATTTTCCATAGTTTGACTAAACATGATTGTTAAGTTATTCCATTGCAGCGTTTTATTCTATTATAATATACCTATTGTATAGAGCTTAACATCCGGTTTAACTTAACCGACTTGGAATATCATAATGTACTGTTTCGAATATTATTTTCGAATATCACAATACTTGACAATAATTTCAACAGTATTACTGGTATGATGTATTATGTGTATATATGTGCAATAATTATTAACCAATAACCAGTAACCAAAACAGTATTTCGTAAAAATTTATTATAGCGGTGAAACGAAAATATGGCAGGACATTATATAAAATAATAATATCCTTATTTTTTTTTATATATAATATTTGTTAAATATATATATATATATATATATATTGAGATATACATAAAGACATAACTTATATTTGTATTTTGTATTGTATTTTATTTTCCTTCAATTATATTTATTGTTACTACTCTTTCTCTTTAATTCTTCTCTCTCTCTCTCTCTCTGTACTTTTCTAGATTGATATTTACAATTTTTTATAAGGTATGAGCTGTGCAACCATATTAAAAATTTTTTTTTTTTTTTTTTAAATAGGAAATATCAAAAATGTTATGAATGTCAAATATGAAATTTATTTTGCGGGCATAATTTGAAGTCAGTAATAGAATTAATATAATAATATAGACAACAGACTTATAACAACAGATTAATAATATACAAATACATTTATAACAAAAAACAACAACAACAAAAATTTATAATTTTTTGAAAATTATCTGGAAAAAAAGGACAATAAATGTAATAAACATTATGTTTGCATGTAGAAGGAGTTGATCTTATAGTTAAACACAATGTCTAGAGTTGCAATAAAAGAAGGGTTTAATTAAAAAAATAACAAATATATAACAAAAATAAAAATTCGTTTTTAAAAAAGAGAGGCGGTATTCCTTTGTCCTTCTTTTTAATGTAAAGTTGAAAGTAAACCAAAGCAAATTATACAAAAAAAAAAAATAACAATAATAATAAAAACATAAAAAAACAAAAAATTATATGCGTAATATTTGAAAATTTGTAAAATTGTGTTTACACAAGGGGTTAATCCTGAAAGTTAGTTACACATTTAATAAAAGAAAAAACATTTGGTTTTTGTTTTGTTATTTAAGAAAATGAAAATTTCAAGGATAATTTCATACATATATATATACATAATATATATATATATACATATTAAATCGTCTTATGTATATTTTTTTTTGTTTTGTGGGGTGATTTTGTTAATTTTTTTGTTTTTTGTTTACTGCATAAAAGAAATGAGTGTCCTTTTAATAATGTTTTGTTTCAGTGTACTAAATACATTAACAAGTATAAAAGAAAAAAAAAACAAAAACAATAACAATAAAAAAAAATTAAAATAAAAAACCTTTCGAAGTTAATAAAATTAGTTTTTTTTACTTTGATAAAAGATATTTTCAGGATATAATCTTGAAGATATTGTTTATAATGTTATATATATATGAATATATGTATATATATATATAAATATATATATTATTATTGATTAGGTAGTTTATTACTAGAAAATTTTCTTTTTAACAATTTTTGTATATACATACAGGGTGTTTCAACCCAATTATATAATTTTGAAAGTTATTGATAGATAGATAAGGAATTGAAGATTGAAATTTATTGAAAAAACAGATAGAGTCAAATATAACAATAGATGGAGTCAAAGATGACCGAATCAAATATGACAATAGATGGAAATAAAGAGGATGGAGCCAAAAATGACCATAAATGGAGATAAAGATAAATATAAAAATGTTTATATATGGAGTCAAGTACAACGATATAAAGAGTCAAAGTTGATGATAGATAGAGTTAAAGTTCCAGATAGAGATGAAAATAAAGATGACGATTGATGTAGTCAAATATAACGATAGATGGAATCAAAGGTGACAATAGATGGAATCAAATAAAACGATAGATGGAGTCAAAGATGACGTTGAATAAATGAAATCAAAGATAACGATGGATGGAACGACAGACGACTATATATTGAGTTAATTATAACGATATATGAAGTCAATGATAATTATAGATGGAGTTAACGATCCTGATGAATGAAGTGAAAAATTACGATAGATAGAGTCAAAGATGTCGATAGATGGAGGCAAATATGAAAATAGGTGAAGTTAAAGATGACGATGATTGTGTGAAAGATAACGATAGATGAAGTCAAAGATGACAATGAATGAAGTGAAATATGCCGAAAGATGGAGTCAAAGATGACGATAGATGGAGTCAAAGCTGGCTATAGATGGAGGTAAAGCTGACGATAGAAGAAGTCAAAGACGATGATAGATGGAGTCAAAGATGATGATAAACAGATGAAGTCAAAGAAGACGACAGATGAAGTCAAAGACAACGATAGATGAGCTCAAAATTCTAAAACAATTTTTTTGTTCAAAGCTTATTTACTCATAATTTGACAGAAGCTTAGGGTTAACATTTTTTTTTTTATGTAATAATTCGCAATTCATTTATAATGTAATTTTTGTACTTTGACTTTATATTAATGCTTTAAAAAAATGTTTAAATTCTAAATACTAATTGTATAGCATACCGTATCATAAGTTGTCTGGCTAATATAATTGTTGGGTATTAGTATATCTAAGAATTGTAAGAGCTAAGAGATGTTGTAACAGGTGTTGCATCATCCTATCTCAACTTTAAAACAAACTGAAGAGTAGCTATCAGATGTTAAGACTTAATGTTTATTCACTTTACGTCACTTATGTGCTTGTATAGTTGTCTAGTGCATATATTAATCATTTTATTTATTCTCAATTTAATATAAATTTATTGAACCAAACTGTTTATGTAGTATCTTTAATCTTCGTAATGTAACATATTTGCATTTCATAATTATTATAGTGTGGGTGGAATAAATTATTTTCTTTTTCACTATTAACTCATAAAACTTATACACATGCCACTGTTATTTTAATTTTATTTAATTACAATCACTTTAATTAACAGTTAACTGTTATTTTGTACATTTTGTTTTCTCTCACTGCAGAAAAGGTACATTTTATCTTTTAACTGAATGCAATTTACTTACATATGTACGAATGTATTATATATATGTATATAGATATATAGAATTAACCCTAAATATGTTCCGAAAAAATTAAAATGCCCTCTGGTATTTTGATTTTGTTTTAATTTTCTGGTAGTTATTAATAAAACATAAATTTTCAAATAATATACAAAAAAAAAAAAAAAATGTTTATACCCGAAAGGAAGATTTTAATTGTGAAATTGTAAAGTTTTAATTGTAAACTGACTGATTTAAATCTGATTGTTTTTTATTTGTAACTACCCATAAATTTAATTATTATTTTAATATTATCACACTTTAAAATCAATTTTCAGTCATTTACATATATTTTTTATGTAAAATTTATTTTGTTGTTGGTTAGTTAAAATACATGAGTTAGAAAAATCAGTTATCATAACTAGCGGCTAATTATTGTTTTTTTTTTTTTTTTAGATGTATGCTCGTGCATGTGTCGTTCTTTGTCACACTGTTGTTTTTTTTTTTTTTTTTTTAGATACAAAGTTTCCATTTTTGAGACAAAAATATAGAAAAATAAAAAAACAAGAAAATATTTTTACTGTATACACACAGCAGGAGTTAAAAAGAAAAAAAGGAATACACCTTCCCTGCCCTGCTTTTTTTTACGTTTTTAGAATTTGCATAGTAGATAGAGACGCAACAGTATATATAGAAAATATTTTAAGATTCTGGAGAAAATAAATTCAGCAATAAAATCATACTGGATAGACATAATAATTTAAATGTAGATAAGTAAGATTTTTTGACAGAACAAATTTAATATAGGAGAAGAGTATGTATTCAAATTTTAATTTTTCGTTTGAAATTTGTATTTTTGTAAAAGATGTATTAAAATTTGAAGCTTTAAGAAATTTTGTGGTTGAATGTAAGGTAAATAGAGATATTGTTCAAATTGAGTGATCATCAAATAATTGTAATTGTGTAATTTGAGTAGGAAATATATTACAAGTATGAAATATATTACAAGTAGGAAATGTATTACAAGTAGGAAATATATTATAAGTTGAAATGCAATACAAGTTTGAAATGTATTACAAATAGGAAATGTTTTACAAGTAGGAAATTTATTATAAGTATGAAATACATTATAAGTATAAAATATATTATAAGTAAGAAATGTATTACAAGTAGGAAATTTTTTATAAGTATGAGATGCATTACAAGTTTGAAATGTATTACGAGTAGGAAATGTATTATAAGTATGAAATGCATTACAAGTAGGAAATTTATTACATGTAGGAAATATATTACAAGTAGTAAATGTATTACAACGAGGAAATGTATTACAAGTATGAAATTTATTACATGTAGGAAATGCATTACAACAACGAAGTGTATTACAAGTAGGAAATTTATTATAAGTATGAAATGCATTTGAAATAGGAAATGTATTACAAGGACGAAATGTATCACAAGTAGGAAATGTATTACATGTAGGAAATATGTAACAAGTAGAAAATATATTACAACGAGGAAATGTATTACAAGTAGGAAATGTATTACAAGTAGGAAATGTCTTACAAGTCGGAAAATTATTATTAGTATGAAATGCATTACAAGTTTGAAATGTATTAAGAGTAGGCAATGTATCATCAGTAGGAAAGGGAGCTATTATTTATTTTATTTATTTTATTTTATTTTATTACCTACAAGGTATTGAAAAAAGATTCATAATAATTATAATAATACATAGATTACATATATACAATAACTATATAAACAATTATTTTAGATCAAATTAAATCTAGTTTATTTTTTTTTTCTTCTCTTCTACTTTTACCTTTTTTTTACTTTAGCAGGAATTTACTTATTAAAAGATTAATATACTAATTATACATTTTGTTGATTTGCATTATTTTAATATATTAGATAGAAAGAGAGAGAAAAACATTTAGAAATTAATATTACATTTTATTTTAGTTAATTTTTAATATGAGACAATTAATTATTAGTTATAAATATTAGTTATAATTATATATTAATTTAGGATTTGATACATTATCTACAATTGTTTGAGACTGTTAATTAATTTAGATTTGAAAGCATTTTTTGAAAGTGTGTCATGGAAAAGGGAGCTGAACTGATTAAATAGTATGCAACACCTGTTGATGGGTTCATTTTTCCCATATTCAGTTCTATGTGTTGTTTCGATTAGATATTTGGTGTGTCTTGTAGGTCTAACATCGTTATTGATTCTGATTCTTAATTTAATAAGGTCAACATCAACCTTATCAGATAGAACGTCGAATGTAAAGCAGTTTGAAAGTAAAATTCTACGCGAGTTGAAGCTCAATAAATTTATAGAATGGAGCCTTTCAGTGTAAGGTGGAATGTTATTAAAGTCTCTGGGATTATATAGATGTCTTAGGGCGAAGAGAAGGAACTGTTTTTGGATTGATTCAATTCTTGTACTATGGATTAGTAATGTGGGATTCCAGATAATACAACCATATTCTAAGATTGAACGCACTAGGGAGCAGAATAAAGTTCTTGTTACCCATATATTATTAAATTCTCTTGCCCTTCTTTTGATAAAACCTAGCATTTTGTTAGCCTTTGATATCATTGTTTCATAGTGGGGATAAAAATTTAATTTATTATCCAAGATGATTCCTAAATCATTAAAATGATCTACACGCTCTAAGTTGAGGCTATGCAAAGTATAGTTATATAAAAATGTAGATCTTTTACGAGTGAAGTTCATGACGTAACACTTACTAACATTGAGGTCTAGCATGTTTTCAGAGCACCATTTTTCTAAGCATTTAAGTTTAGACTGGAGGAAGCAAAAATCACTAAAATTATTTATAATGTGGTATAATTTGAGATCATCAGCATAAAAAAGGTGAGATATGCCAGATAAGCAATTAGAAAGGTCTCTAATGTATATATTGAAGAGAAGTGGTCCTAAGTGGCTTCCTTGGGGTACCCCAGAGTAGACATAAATGGCTTTAGTCGTATGGAAGTGCCAAAACTTGATTTGGTCTTGTATCACTGTATGTTTTGTGGTATGCGAGAGTAATATTTGTAGTGATGACATTATATTGATGACATTATATTAAATGGCTGGTGATAGCTTTAATGAAATCGCAAGCTTTTCACATAATGATCTAGATTGAATATCGAATACCACTGTCAAAATGAACTACATCTTAAAAATAAATTTGTAGAAACTAAGAACAAGAAATTAAGAACAACAATCCATATGCGTATTCACTACTCAGATCTATTCAATTTATTATTACCAAAATAAGCTCGACACATTATTCTACTTCAAAGAAATTGGAATTTCGAATTTATTTATTTAAATTTTTTAATTTTATCAGGACAGAGTTATAATTATAATATCGCATGTGTGGCATTACTTGTTGTGAATTAAGTAATGATCAGTATTTAACAGATATTTCTGCATGTAACAGACACAATTTACAGTATAATTGAATAAAAATTCTTCTGGTTGAAATTTGATTTTATTGTAAAATAGACTAAGAAGTATTTTTTATACTTTTTGTACTTTTTACAAGGACAAGTTTAGATTTATGTGTTATGAGAGATATTTGTGGATAATGTGAAACAGAGTGAAACATTATGATATATATATATTTTTTATGTGGATTTCTAAGTAGACGCGACCTCTTCAGATCAATTGTATTTCCCCATTTGTTATCTCAGAGTTGCTGGTTTATGTCTTTGATAAACACTATTATTGCTTTGATGTTAATTTCAGAATGTGTATGACAGACAATTGACTTAAGCGATTTGTATTCCTGAAAATATTTATGTCTTTTGCGAGATATGGCAAACCAATAAAATATGAGAGGAGGGCTTTATTCTTCTTCTAAGCAGAATCTGCAGTTGTTTATGTTCAATTTACCAATCTTGAACAGATGTTTGTTAAATGAACCATTGCATGTGGTTCCGACATTGGATAATCATTAATTTTTTTTTTAAATAGGCTAAGAAGACATTCAAAGCCCCCCTCTGGTATATGCTATCATTAATCTCTCAATTTGTCTAAATATTAATGAAACAAATAAAATTTCTTCTGATCGAAAGTTAACCATGAACCCGCATATAAAAACTTACTAACTTAAATATTTTTATATGGATTTTTTGATTAAATCAAGACCCCAAAGTTGAGTAAATCAACTTTGTTTTTTTTCTTAATTTTTAATCTTTTTTTTGTGCTCATTTTTTATTAGTCTACAAAAATTCGTCTTCAATCTATTTAACATACACAACGCAAATTCATTTATTTTGTTTTTTTTTTTTTTATTATTGTCATTCTACAACAACGGTGTGTATTTAGTATCCGTTGTGAGTTGTGCATTGACACGTGCATTTTAAATTGAAAGAACAAAAAAAAAACAATAAAAACAAAAAATAAAAAAAATAAAACAAGAGTGGCATCATTTTATCCTATGTAATACGGATAAAAAACAAAAAGTGTATAAAAAAAAATCAAATCTCGAAAAGTGTAGCAAAAAAAACAACAAATAAAAAAAAAGTTTAAAAGAAAAGTAATTTGAAACCAGGTTGAAAAAAAAACAAAAATAGTAGTGGTAGTAGTAGCTTAACACAGAATGTACACAGATTTGTTTTTTGTTCTTATTTTTGTTCTGATTTTTTATTTTTTTTTTTATTTTGGTTTATTGTTTAAAAATGAGTGAGAAAAGAATAACTGCAGGATATATACACAAATATACCCCACGTTATATTCACTAAGAAGTAATAAACAGCAACAAAAATACAAAAATACGAAACAAAAAAAAAGTCAAAGGTACCCTTCAGGATAATTTCTGAGGGGGTTCTTTTGAAGGGGTGAGTCAATTTGTAATGTTTTGTTTTTGTTTTAATTTTTTAATTTTTTTCTTCTTCTCCTAATACAAAGAAATTAAATCAGACTAACAAAAAAAGGATAAGAGAATTTTTTTTGTGGAAAAAAGGAGAGTAAAAAAAAATCGTAATAAAATTTTGTTGCAAATTTTGTTTACTGTTTACCATACCGTTTTAAAAAAAAAATAAAAACAAAATAAAAAATTATCAAACAATATTATAAATATTTTGGTTACGTTTATAATGTCGTGTATTGTAACTGACCCTGGATTAACTTTGTGAGACCCTGGACGAAGCTTAATATTGTGTCCTTTGTCATTTTTAGTAGAAATTGTAATAAGAAGTTATTTTTAGTAAATTGTTGCTAGACCAACACAAGTGTTCAAGTTCAAAAAAATTTAGTCATTTGTGGCTTCTAGAAGAATTTCTGAATTTAATTGAGAGTCGAACAGCTAGGAGAGTAGAACAGCTATTACTAGGTATACTTTAGAAAATTGTATTATTTTGTATTAAAATAGTAAATTGTGGTATACTTGTGTAAATTGTACTAATAGTCTAGTATTACAATAACTCAATTTTAAATTGAAATTAATAAGTGCGCTTGCTTTTTCAAGCATTTATGTTTTTTAGAAATTTTTTTAAACTGAATCAAGGGTCCAATTGCTACGTTCATACTTTCTTGAAGATCTATATGAATAATTATACTAATGTTCTAGTATGACCATAGCTCAGTTTTAAATTTAAATTTTAATAAGTTTGTTTGTTTTTCCAAGCACTGGCAGATTAGATTAAATTGTACCAGTTGCCGATTCTAGAACATATTGTAAATTTAATCGAAGACCGAATTTCTAGGCTCTATACTTCGAAAATTATTTTAATCTTCTAGTATTACCATAGCTTAATTTTAAATCGAAATGAATAAGCTGGTTGGTTTTTTCCAGCACAGGTAAATTAGATTAGTTTGGGCCATATGTAAATTTAATTGTTAGGTTCATACTTTTTCGAAAATCGTACTTATATTCTAGAATTACTTATAGCTCAATTTTAAAATGGAATCTAATAAGTTGGTTTACCTTTTCTAGCATTGGTAAGTCAGATTAGGTTTATAACATGGGTAGAATTCCGGTCTCATATCAACATAGTCGCAAATGGACTTATTGTACTTAACTTTACTTGTACTTATTAATGCAAATTATACACTATTAATGCTTACAATTAAATTACACACATTTAATGATTACTACTCACTGTGAATGTAAATATGTCTACAAAAAATTTGTTTGTCAATGAGGAGTTCTATGTAGATGCAACCTATTCAGATCTATTGTATTTCCCATTTTGTTATCTCAAAATTGCCTATATAAATAGATTCACTCAAAATCGTGATTACTGCTTTGAATATTCACTGTCATCAATGTAAAATGGGATTTGCTTTTACAACAATATCATAAGTGTTTGAGTCAGAAGACAGGGTTGTAAATCTGTTCAAATACTCCAATAATCGACAATGGTATAATTTGTTTAATTTGATCGAGGAAGTTTGAGTTTGAATTTCTAGAGAGTGTTTTAAAAGAGATTTAAAAAGAGATAAAGAGATAAAGATGGAAAAGGATATCTCTAGAGAAGGAAGAGTAGAGCACGAGAGAGAGATAGAATAACGATATTAAAGAGAGAGAGAGATAGAATAGCGGTATTAAAGAGAGAAAGAGAGAAATAAAGAGATTAAACAGTAATATTAAGCGAGAGATTGATCGAAGAAGAATGAGATAGAGAGATAGTGGAAGAAGGACAGGGTTAGATTTATGTCTTATGAGAGATATTTGTGAATAATGTGAAACAGAGTGAAACATTATGAGAGAGAGAAAAAGGGAGAAATTGACAGGTAGAGATATTGTAAAAGAGAGAGAGGCAGAGAGACATAAAGTAGCCAGAGACTTACATTGAGAAAGAGTGAAAAATAAAGACAGAAAGAGATGGAAAAATAACATTTTAAGAGCACTTCAAGCAAACACACCCTTTATTCCATATTTTAAATAACAGAAAAGTAACAGTGAATAAATTTTTGTTTCAATGGACATGTCCCAGTTTTGACAGGGTCAATTGTTTCTTTGTCTTTCCGATTTTTTTTTTTTCAATTTTCATTTGTTTTTTTGTTATTGTTTAAAAAAAAAAAACTAAGAATATTTTATTACCAAAAATTTAGTTCTACTGTTGTTCTTTTTTGTTCACTTTTATGCCTTTATTCTTTTTTTTTTGTAATGGGGAGTTTTTTTGTTTTTTAAAAGACGTCACCAAACGCGTTTAAATACTCTACCGTTACGAGAGATTATAAGTTTACTTTTTTTTTCTCTCCTTATTGTTATTTTATTTTTGTTTGATGTTTATTTAGAATTAAAAATATTCTAAAAAGCAAATTATTTTTGTTATTATTGTTTTTTTTTTCATTTTATTTATTTTAAATTATTACATTTTGACTAAATGTGACGTGTAACGATTTGGAATAACAATTTGACATTTTGTCTTATGACAGGGAAATTATAGCCAATTTAAATGTAAAGGTTTTTAAAATTAAAAATTTATTATAAGAAATTGAAAGCGTAATCGGATATGAAAATTAGAAATATGAAATGATTTTTATAGATTGTAATTTTGCAAATTGTGAAAATTATGAAAAATATTTGGCAATAACAACAGGAGTGTCATGGGACTTAGCATTCAAAGTATTTGAATATTATTGTTTTTTTTTTAATTTGTTTTATAAAAAATTGAAGTATAGTAAATTGTAAAGTAGGAAGCTTTTTGATTATTATTTAATCCCTGATGATGATTTGACCTATTATTTGGAAAACATATACCTAATGAATCCAATGACAAACTTTTAAGAGGTATTTGTATAAAATTAGACATTGAGTCAATAAAGTTAAATATTCAAAAGAAATCTGTACCCGAAAACGAAAACTAAAACAGTATCTATAACAGGAATCAACAATGAAATAAAATTGGATATAATTATTTTAGTAGGTTATTAAAGCCAAAAATTATAATAAACCGCCTAAATATGTCTAATAAAAGTTTTTAATTGTTCGCGTTTAAATTTTTTAACCCATATTAGCTGAATTTAAATATTATTAGGTAAAAATGGTGTTGTGCACATTTTGGTGTTGTTTTTTTTTTTAAATTATAAATTGAATTAATATAGAAGTAGTTTGTCCCTGGTATCATCCGCAAAGTTTAAAAGTTCATATTGTTCATAGCTTAGGTATATAGAATTACATTTGGCCCTACTAAGTAATGTACTACATATTTATAACATAAAATGGAACGAATTGGTTTTTTGTTTTTGGCTAAATACAATAACAATTTTCTGGTACCTATATCACTTCAATTAAATGTCGACACCTATAGACCTTTTATTTGGCATAATTGAACTTTATTTGAGGTAAAAGAAAACCATTTCAATTAAATATTTATGTTTTGAGTGGGATTTTAACTTCACTTAGTAGTGTAGTAATTAATATTAGTAGTTAAATGACCAAACCACATTATTGATCAAGATATGACCACCATATCACTGGTTAAATAACACAATCACTAAACCATATCGATTGGAAAATTATCATTGTAGTAAAATTAGTAGATTTTTGATAGTGCAATGTATTTCATATACCAGATATTTGTTAGCTAATTTATTAACATTAATAGGGGATAAAGTAAATTTTTTTGAGTAATTAGCAAGACAATGTGACAAGCATTCTAGCTGCTTGGGCCATTTTTTGTTATATTAAAAGTCGAAATTATAAAGAAGAAACTAAATCAAGCATCATGTATACTGCAGTTATATTATATTGCTTGATATATATTTATAATGAGAAAGATTAGACTGACACAAGGGACGGATCAATTATAACTGTTAATAGGCATAACAAAAATATGGATCATGATATAACCATCATACCAGTTGTTAAATGACACAAATCTGTATATTAGTCGATAGATTGTCATTCTGAATTAGTGTGAATAGTGTAGTCAGTATCATATATAGGATATCTGCAATTGACAACACGTTGCAATAAGCATTCTAGCTAGCTGAACAGACTTTTGGGTTTATTTCAAAGTCGAGTTATTAAGAAAATTAGCCAAACAATATTGTAACTTAGTTATATATTTTCAGATCTTGTAATAAAAATATTAAAGCTAATAGTTAAAGTAATATGTTATAATGATAAGTGAAAAAATTTGGACCGATACAATGGATCAAGTACAAATATTGATATTTAAAATAATTTCTGGATCAATATGTATGAAGATTGGAGTATTGAAGTTTGAACCAATAAGACGACCTGAATTTGTTTATTAACTTTAAAGTTGGTTTAGCATTTGGGCTCAGAATTTGAATTCGAAATTAATTTCATTTTAAAATTGGTTAATTTGAATTAACACACATACACAAAACGATTGCAAAATTCGTTACCGAAAAGGAAAACGGTTTTTGTTTGTAATTTTCAAATTAGTTAATCAAGACACGTGTTACCTGATGTGCATTTGAGAATTTACTTTTGATTGATTAAATATAAACTATGAACCACTTTAGGGTTAACATTTTCTAAATCAATATATTTCAGTGTACATCAGAAATTACAGTTGTCTACTATGAACTGTTTCAAATGTTCAGATGAATTCAATGGACCTTATATCTGATGATTTAATGTCAATATTGATGATGAAATAAAACTATTTTTCTAGCTGTATTTTTTGTTTTCAATAATAACTTATTCAGTTAAAAGACTGAAACGGGTTAAGCTTCTTGAATTTATATAAAATAATTATTAAAAATCGAATGTAAATATTAATGATTTGTGATAGACTTTTGCTTAAATGAAATGTGTGAAAATGATGGTTTTAATAGATAGAAAGCCCAAACTAGTTGTCATGGGACTGATAGCGGATTTGATTTTTTTTAGTCTTCAACCAAGCATATTCAGTTTAAAAAAATTAATAGCTTTTTTTTAAATGAAATGTGTGGAAATGGTTGTTTTAGTAGATAAAAAACCCAAACGAGTTGTCATGCTAAGGGACTAATATTGACATTTTCCAGTAGTCTTCAACCAAACCTGAGTTCTTCAAAAAAAATTTAATTATTATTTACATACCAAAAAAGAAAATTTTTATAATGCAGTATATGGGATTAATTATATTCAACAATACATGATAAATATCTAAGCAGAAGTAAATTAAGTCTGGCATCAAGTCGTATTATAATTTATTTAAATTTATTTGAAATTTCAACCATATTTTCTAGCATTGAAATAATAAATAATTAAGGGTCTACTACAACCTGTCTAACGTAATCCTGCCTTATTAAAATCAAATTTCTTAAAATCCAGTTTTGTTTGTTTTTATTACTATTTAAACTCAGATAGTCTAAACATTTTAGGTATGTATATATGTGAAGCAAAAAATGAGCAGGAACAATCATACTTATTTTTGACATTGCGAATGGAGCATCAAAATGTTTAGGATACTTGAGTCGATGTAAGACTCTATTTTTCGCTTCGGAACTTCTTAATATCTATAAATCTAATATCTAAATTTATACGACCCAAGATTGAATATAATTCACATATTTGGGCTGGCCCTTCCCTTTCAGCCCTAGACTACTTTAACCGCGTTTAAAATCGCGCAATTCGTGTAATCGATAACCTAACTGTACCTTCGTACTTAACTTATCTTGAAAAACATCATATATGAGGAGCTCTTTCTCTTTCTCTCTCTTTCATTAGAAATCAAAGAACTACTCCCTTCTCTTGAACAGTTGCGTCGTCAAACAAAAGTAGCCGCAGATGCCCATCCCTACACAGTAGAAATATGAAGATGGCATAAAACAGGTTACGAAAATTCGCTCATCGTCCGGAGTTCACGAATGTGGAATCATATCTTTTCTAATGTGTTTTCACATTCAAAGAACATCATAGTGTATAACTTGCAGAAATTAAAAAAAAAACATCAATGGTTTCATTATGAAAAATCCTATAAATTCCTTCAATAACCTTCATCCTTTGTCTTGTCTGCACATTTATGTGTAGGGAAGCTAAATAAATCAAATCAGATCAAATTCTTTCTTCCTAGGCTGTCCTATCCCATCCCATCGGTACGTAAATACTAAAGGTTACATCCAAACGCTTCGCTGTTTATAAAAAACAAAAATTGATTTTGGTTTGGTATGCACCCCTGGCTACGCACAGTTAAGCTTCTGAGAAGAAGTGGAAAAAGTGGATCAGTTCTCTTTTGTAGCCAAATCTGGCTATGCACAGTAAAATTTCTGCAAACAAAACCAATTTTTTAAAAACTGCAGAAATGAAAATGCTAAAACATTAGCAAAAGCAGGATTTCGTGAATTCCAATTTTAATTAATTTTATTTTAATAAACAGGATTTTGATAAAACAGGGTTTTTGTTTTTTATATAATTCCAAGTCTATGGTATGAACATCATAACTTTTTTATTAGTATTAAGATACACAGCCTTTCGTTCCAGTTGTTAACTTCTTACAATTTTAAAAGACACACAAAATATCGAATTTAAAACGTATCATTACAATAAAAAGAGGTGTGTTGTCATCCTGATGAAATGATGAAATTTAATTTGAAATGTAATTCTTTAATATTTATTTACAATCAATATAACCGATAAATAATCTTAATACCGGATAAATCTCATAAGTTGATTTAATTTTTCGAATAATTTTAATCTTAACTAGATTCACTTCATCCATATTTGAACTTTTTTTTTTTGCATCATTTCAAAAAAAAAAAAAAAAAAAAATCAAAAATTCATATCGGAGATACGTGAATATTTCAAGAGAGTTTTGAGGAAGTGTACAAACTCTTAAGAAAAAATCATAAAAAAAATTTCAATACAAGATTCAATGTCTTATCCTTAATCAGGATATTTTTTAATAATAATAATAATAATAACAAAAGAAAGAAAAAAAAATGACAATAAATCAAAGTGAATTGCGTGTAGGAGGAGGTAAGGGGAATAAAAAAATTGATTGGTTGGTAATGGTGGAAAGTCTTCATTTTGAATTCATATAAGATGAAATAAAATAATAACTGCACGCCATTGTTCAAAATTCATAAGAGAGATGTACTTAAAAAATTTACCGTTCTATTCTCTTAGTCATATTATCTTAAATCTTAGTTGTTGTTGTTGTTGTTGTTGTTAAATTGAAAGGAATATTTTGTATTTTGACTAGGTAGTACAGCTGTATATACAGTTATGCTTGTTAAGAATCCTTCAATATGTAGAAATGTGGTATATATATGTATAATATGTATGGAAATGGAATTAAAATATGTTTGTATGAACATTTAAATTTATTGTAAAAATGATACAATATGTTACGGGGGGAAAACGTTATTAGGTACAACATACCAATGTGAATTTCAAACTATCGAGACATTGGTTATTGTTTTATTTTTGTTTTTTTAAATTTTATCAACACAATTTAATTTTTTAATTTTTTTTTTAATTCAGGCTCTTTTTTAATTTATATTACAATTTATATTTAAAAGGTACAAATATATAACCAATGTTACTAATAAGGAAGCATTGAACGCGACTTCATGTTGAAACAGTTTATTATTAGCTCTAAAATGAACTGCAGGACTGAAGTACAATAATATTTTCTTAAAGTTAGTTTAAATCGTATCGTAAATTCACTTGTTTGAATTGTATTTAGTTCTTTATCTCTTTGATCATCGATTTGATTTCGTTGCAATATTGTCAAGCTACATCTCTCAACATCATACGTTAATTCAACTAACAACAATATCATTATGTAAAACAACTAACAACAACAATACGTCATTCGAGTCGTAGTATTAAAAAGGCTATCTTCAACAGCAAAAAAAATTTAAATAGAAATATTTATCAGCATTTGTACAACAAAACGTTTATATAGTTGCCTCTTTCACACTTAATTTTTTTTTGATTAAGTTATAATAATTGGTTTTCCAGAAGCATTTTGGAATTATCATTTCCTAGCTAACTACATGCAGGAGATGGTAAATATGGTAGAGTTTGAACTGAAATTTCAATAGAGTAATACGGACGAGTGTAAAAGACAGCTCTATGTCGACTCTGCTAGATTTTCTTTTATTCAAAATTTCTCTATTATGTAAACAAATTAAAGTTTAGTGATATTTTTCCGTATATGATGATTCAGAAACTTGTCTGTAGATTTTTGAAGATTCTACCGTAAATTTTCATGTATAATTAATGAATTTTTGCATAGTTTAGATTTTATTTTTATTTTTGAACTGATCTATTTTTTTTATAATTATTTTAAAGGGATTAAGGGGTACTGAGGTTTAACAAGGCCATATAACTGATCTATTTTCAATTCAATTGCTCTATCTAATATAGATCTATGGTTGACTATGGTCTATGGTAGACAAAAAATAACTAAATCGGTTAAAAATAAAATTTATTTTTTATAACTCACATACGGAATTTTTTTATTCTATATTTGAGCCGTAAAACTAATTAGAATAAAACTAGGAGTTGTTTAGGTAGTCAAACACTACTTAACCTATATTGGTTTGTTCAACTGAAGTGTTGGCCAACGAAATATCTATACTTCTTTCATAAAAGTTATCTACCAAGGTTTTCGTAGAGCGAATTTTCTGTAGAGTTACATTCTTAGTATAGACAGATTTGGTAGCTATATGAAAGAAAAGCTATATGAAAATAGCTCAATGAAAGAAAAAAATTAATTTAAATTAAATTTTGGGGACAGTATTTTTTGGTAATGATAAATCTCACGTATATAATTAGTAACAATAGAACGTCATTCTAAATGATATGGTACAATATATTCATAATTTTTTCAACTACATTTTTTCTAGTTAACCAATATTTTGTTTAAGTAACAACTCCTCGACAGTAATTGTATGAAGTCATTATAAGTTTATTGTGAGCTTAAAATTCATTTAAAAGCTTAAACAATTGTGCACAATGAAATTAGGTAAAAATTAACTTATTTTTGCTCTGTTTTTTGTATTAATTAATGTAATAATGTGTTGTAATAACTTACTTACTTAATTAGGCGACCAACAGAGCATGTATGGCCTGGTAGGGTCGGTCAAGAGCAGCTTATATTCAGTTAAAGATACGAACTTGTCGTAATAAGGTGTTATAATAAGGTATTTGTAAAAAAGTATGTTGGCGTTATCGTTAGAAGGCTTTTTGAAACCAATGTTAGACAGAAATGTACCCAACGAGTTTCTTTTAGCAAATATTTGCTTATGTTATTGTTAGGAGACGTTAGATTTTTATTTCTGACAAAAGTTGTTGTGTAAAGTTTGTAATACAAAATTTAAGTGTGTTACAAAAAATAGTTTTTCAAAAAATATATGTTACCGATAAAAAACCGTTGTAAAATAATTTCTTTACAATTAAATATATCTTAGAAGATTTTAGTTGGAATTCAAATTTCTTTTTATTTACAAGTCTAATAAAAAATAATGTCCTTAAAAAATAGCAAACAATCATCAAATAATGCGAAAACTACCATCTCAAAATTCAATTAAAAAATTGTGCCTGAGAACGTGTTTTAACTATAACATATTCTATTTAATAAAAATATAGAAATTGTGTGGTAGAAATTTTACGATATTATTTATTTACTAAATTTATATTTTTGCAAGGGGTTGTTTTTTGTATTTATTTTTGTTTTTATTTTGATTTTGATTTTTTCTTCTTACTGTGGTGGTTGGTCGGTCATATAAAATTCTTTGAATTTAATTTTTATTTTTGTTTTTATTTTTATTTTATTTTCAATTTTTATTTTCCTGTTTTGCAGTCGTATTCAATTGGAAAAATTTTGTCAATGATTTTTATTTATTTATTTTTTTTTCTAATTTGTTTCCTTCTTATTTTTTTAGTGCACATTATTTTGATGGTATGATGAAAATTAGAAGAAAAATCTTTTATATTTTAACATAATTTGGGGGAAAATAAAATTGCAGCCATTTTCATGTGGCAATTTGATTATAAAAGATTTTTTGTTTTTTTTCTATTTGTTTTTTGTTGTGATAATCTTGAATATTCTTGGAATTTCTGAGGGTTGAAATAGAAGAGATAGAAAATGGTGTGTGTGTGTGTGTTTATGTAATTTATTTTATTTTTTCTATATTATAAATATGTAGGTACGCATGAATGATTAACTTTCAATTCGGTTTTTTTTTCAACATTCAATTGATGGTGGCGGAATTATTATAAAGTAGAGAGTATTGTGAATAAAATTTGATGGGTAAACCAAAAAGATTGTTAACTAATCGGTTATAACTTAATGGAAGAATATTTCGAATTTCGAAAAATAAAAGTATATGGAATGTGCTAAAGTCAATTAGAGTAAATTTAATTAGGCATTGTTTCAGATTGAGAGAATGAATCTTTTTTTTTTATGTTTGAAATTTATTTTTATTTGTTTTTTGATATGAATGAATTATTAAGATGAGTAAAAATGAATAAAAATCCAAATTACATTGATTGGTACGAAATTTTTTTATAAAGTTTTAAATAAAGGAGATTGAAGTATAATATAATGAAATAAAATATAGTAAATTATAAATCCGGAAAGATTTTTGATTGTACAAGATGTCTTCGTTTGGATAGTAAAATTCAATTTTTCACATTTGATTAAATTACGCCATAAATCAGTTTTGATAGTCTAGATTTTTTGAATATAATTTTTGATAATTTGATAATTTTTTTTTGCGGAAAGTTATGTAAGCTAGGTTAAAACTCACACAGGGCTGTAGATCAAAGAGATGATGATGATGATGAATTTTTGTTTTTGATTTTTATAACTAAACGATAGTCTAATTGGTTTTGTAATTTAATTTGGCATATTTTGTATACTGATTATTTATTACACCATAAATATATTCATATAATAATTATGAAAATCAACCCTTTTAATTTAGTAAAACGTGTTTGAAAAGATTTAACTGACATTTTATTGACGAGGAGAGTTTAAATTCAGATCGTATTATTCGTACATTGATCTGCGCCATATTTCCGCGGTATTTTTTTGCCCTGCAGATTCCTATCTAATCCTCGGCTTGCCATATTATTTGTAGAACTTCTGAGGGTGGGCATATATCCACCATTATTTTGTCTTTTTTTTTTAGGGCCTGATGCTTCTTGTTTGGACATTTCCCAGAGTTCATTGTTCCGAATATCAGGGTCAGAATATTTTGCATATATATTCGCGAGCATTTGTTAACGATAGCCCGCATTTTCCTTATATAGGAATTAGATTTATTTGAATGGGTAGGGATTTGGTCGTAAACATCTGCAGTCGCAAATAGACTTATTATGATTATCATTAATAATGCAATATTAAGCATTTGAGTCCATATGAAACTCTAATATTAGCCATGTGTGGCTACTGTGATAACCACTGATACTTTTCTACCGCCATAACTAGGGATTTTTTCAATTTCCGATGCATGATGACCACTAATCATTCCCATTTTTGTCCCCAACTATCTTAGTTATTTGGTGGTTTACAGTTATATTTAGTATATTTGGTATATTTTGTACGTGGGAAAATGAAAATTTCGGTATTACTGGTAACCATCACGATACCTAAGAACGAACATAGATATATTTAATAGTGATAAATTGATATCAAACTTTTTAATTTTAATTTATTTTAATTGCTTAGATCTAGCACATCAGAGGTGTTTTACTAGATGAAAGATGACTGCAATTTATTGGTAATAATTGATATTGATAATTTGAGCAGAATAAGTTGGAAAAATATTCGTTGTTGAAAACTTGTCTTTCAAGTTTCGGCTGATATGATTCGGCAACCAAAGGATAATTAGAGAATAGATTTAATGGCTCAATTTGAAGCAATTAATTTCAATGATGTTGTCATGTTTTCTTATAATTTGTCCAATGTAGTTGCTTTTGTCTAACAACTTACTGTTATTGATAATTTGTTGGCACTATTGTCTAACAAATTGTACTTGTTGATAATTTATTGGTGATAATTCGTTAGAAGTTCATTTCGATTATACATAATTGAAATTTTTTTATATAATATAAGAATATACGTTTTACAGCGACTTTGAAATAGTTCTAATTATGTTAATAAAATAAATACAACTGAATTACATTACTTCAGCATTATTCATAGGGTTATTCATTTATTTTTTCTGTCTTATCAAATGAGCTCAGTCATTCGTATAGAGTATATACAAGTTATATGTGAGTATACAAATTAATATCTACATAGAATCGGACTTATCGATAACAACTTGTGAAGAACATGTGAAATAGAGGAACAGTTTTTTTGACATTATCTTTACAAATGATAAAATCTGTTTCGTAGCAGACTACATCATTTGCATACAGCAAAAAGTTGAATGTACAGTGTATACTATCAGTGTACTATTGAAAAACTCAGGATTAATTATTTAATCCAGGCATCCTTAGGAACTCAAAATGTTTAATTTTGCATTAAATGATAATCATAATAAGCCTTTTTGCGATTGTGTTGAATTAGAATCAAATCTGTATCGATTTCAGTACACAAATTTTTTTGCGATTATTCAGTATTGTCGAAAACTGAAGATGTTTATATTCAGGTATCACATGTCCCAATGTATTTATTATGAATACATATTGAGTCGTCGAATAGACAATGGTTCAGTGGTATTGCAATAGATTCTTTAGGCTATGCGACCTAATGTTGCGATAACGATGATTAGCTGGTTATATATAATTAACTAACTAGGAAGTATTGCATATATTAAGATTATAAAATAAATAATAAAAATTTGAATTCATTTTAATAATTTTCACGAAGTCTCTGACAAATACCTATTTCGTTTTCAAATATTAATAATGAAATTACTTAACTATATAATTAATGACAATAAATCAATGAAAATAAATTTATTTAATTTATTTTATTTTTTTTATTGCTAATACTATTAATTTAAAATTTTTATGCGAATTTTACAATTTTAATCTTTGCATATTTAAAACTAATCATTTTTCTTGTCATTTTACAAATATTTGTTAAAAAAAAAAAATTAAAAAAATATCGGAAAATTTAAAGCCTAAATAATGTTCAATAAGTTTTTAAAATTTTTTTTTTAAATTATTATTTTCATTTTGAATTTTAATATAATCTAATAATGGGGTGGGAGTTGAGGGTGAGTTTTAATTTTATTATATCTTTTTTTTTTTTTGAAATTTTTCCAATAAATTTGTGACATTTATCAATTCATCGCAGTCATTTTAGGGTATTAAAATGTTTGTAATAAATGTTATGGTATATTTTAGGGTTACCAATTGTATAGAATTTGAATTTATAAAAATAAATTTCGAGACGTTGAGACATTGCATTGTTATTGAACCAACTTATCGAAATTGTTCTAATGATCGGTTTAATTCAACACTTAAACAATAACTAGTATTCGCTCGCTCAATTTAAATTCGACAAAATTTGATAAAAAATTATAGTCAATATTGTGTTATGAATATTGTTTTCCATCATTTCAATTTATTGTGGACACTATGGTTTTTATTGATTTATCTTAAACAACAACCTCATACTTAGTAATAATTTATTACAAAAAAATTTAAATCGAGGGTGTTGTTTGTTGTGTGGTAAATTAAAAATTTTTGTATGTTAAAATGACTCAATGATTTGGTGAAATTTGAAATTAAAATTTCTAATTGAAAATAA
Source organism: Argyra leucocephala (assembly GCA_963942445.1). Taxonomy (NCBI): domain Eukaryota; kingdom Metazoa; phylum Arthropoda; class Insecta; order Diptera; family Dolichopodidae; genus Argyra; species Argyra leucocephala. The sequence goes on along the minus strand of OZ012679.1, from coordinate 46,399,838 downwards.
GAAAAATTAAAAAAAATTATTGAATTCGCCACCTCTACTTTTAAATATAGCTATATCTATTAAAAGAAAAATAATGAAAATCGGGTTTAAAATGGTTCAGATATTTGTACCATACTTTATTTAATTTACAGATTACATTTTTTTTTATTTTGTCCATTCACAATTATAAGATTTTAAATATAATGATTTTTCGGCAAATTTGGACTGCTTAATATTGATATTTTGTAGGTATTGTATTGATTATTCCTATTCTATTTAATAATGAGACAAATAAATTGTATAGAAATGAGACAAATAATAGGATAAAAAGTATATAATGTGATATCCCGTTATTAAATTTTGTGAGCAAATTTTTGGCTTTATAAATTTTTTTCTCTTACTTTTACTGTCTTTGGAAGTGCAGGAATTTTACAAAACATTTTCAACGTAATCAATTTGAGGTTAATTATATTATTTCAGTCCATGTTCTGCTGTGTTTTGTTTATATATTTATTCATCAAATTTTTCCAACTTATGAACTCCGTGTTCGTACAATACATTTAAAAGTTTTTACCCCACACTGAACATTGTTAATATTTCTCTAATTTTTATGAGTACCGGATATCGAAACCGAAACCGAAATTTAGAATGAAATACAATATTGAGTCGAATTTGAGTCGAACAGTTATTAAATTTAATTCTTTGGGCATTTCTATTATTGATTTATTCGATTTACACTCTATTTATTCTCACTTTATTGTATTAAGCTGATAAACTCCAATTCGTAGTCCTCTGGCGGCACAAGTTTTGAAGGTTTTTTTTAAATTTATCTCCCGTCATTTCATTTTAATTAGATTGATACAAGAACTAAATAATACATTGTTATACATTCAGATAGTTGAAAAGGAACAAAACCGGAATACTACAGTTTGATCATATAAGAGTTGCTGAATTGCTAATAGTAGCCGTTATATATGGAAATATAAAAATATGATTCATTTTGATGCACCCGAGTTTTTGTTCTTTTAAAACTTTTTGTGTTTTGGAGATCTGCTGAACAAATTATACGATTAGTATATACCTATATCAGTTATTATCTTATTATGGATTAATTTGGCTTTATTTATAATAAAATTACCGAAACCAGGTAATAAACATCCTAATTGCTTGTCAATAACATTTGAAATAATGAACAGTAATATATAATATGAATAGCTAATAAAAATGATTTTAAATTGTTTAGCAAATCAATCACTGCAGGGGTTGGGTCAGGATATTAATATTTTGAATATTAAACATTATTAAATACTGTACTGAGCTGCATATATTGTAAGTATAGTATATGCTTTGTAGATTTGACTGTTTGACCTTGTAGATTGTACAGTTGTTAAAACCACACCATACTGTCACTGTGAACTTTCAAACATACCTGATCTTTCTTATCAATTTCGAATATTGTTTAGATTGCACTGAACTTTATTTGGAAGCTAAAAAAAATTTAGTTTTATATCTGATGCAATTGGAAGTGAATATCGGAATAATCGGAATTTGTAAACACTTTGATTTTATCTATTTACAGTGCACTATAGTGAAGGTCATCTTCTTTAGGTCATTTTCGGATTATACACAAATAGACCAAGAACAGGATGTTAAGAATTATACTTTTAATAACTCTTAGCTCAGTTAGTATTACATTGCATATTTCTGGCAGCAAGATAACGGTTGTTTTTTTGATTGTACATTATACTACTCTGACAACAAGATAACTACATTGATTGTACTACTAATGAACAACATAATTCAATTCAGAAATTATATTTTAAAACCTTAAAAACTGAATTGCTAAGCTATAGACTGAAATACAGTTGAAAAAGTTAACCCAATAGCAGCATAACAGTATTAGAGTGTATATAAAATCGTAATTTTAACAATAAACTGTTCAATTTACATGACCCTTTTTCTATTGGGCACATTGCAATCCTAACATCATAATATAAAATATATAATATTCCAATGTATATTAGAACAAATCTTAAAATTGTCATCAGTTTCAATTACAAAATACACAACAATATTATGTCAAACGAATTAAAAAAAAAACAAAAAAAAAACAATAATAAAAAAAAAAATAATAAAAAAAAATATCGAAGGATATCGTCTCATTTTCAATTTATTTAGACAGTAAACATAAGCCATCATATTTTATTTGTGCTCCACAACCCCATTTTCTTTACGACAACCAAAAGATATTGAATGTAGTGGTAGAAGGCGAAAAAAGATAAAAACGTAAAAGAAAATTCAATCATTAATCAATCAACAAAACAAAAAAAAACAAAAAATAAAAGACATAAACAATACGAAGGTTAAAAATCTAGTCATCCGTTAGTTAGACTTCGATTGGTTTGTTTGATGAGTCCTTATTTTACTTTCACTTTCTCTCTCCCCCTCTCTTTCTACCTATTTCTTAAATTATTGCAAATTCATTCTTAACTCATTTCAAATTCATTGTACGATTTCTAATATATATGTATACGGGAGAAGATTTTTATTTATTTATTTTTTTGTGAATAAATTTTCGAGACGACAACTACACAGGCGGCAGTTAAAAATATAAAATTCATGAAAGTAACGAAATTCTTATAAGAAAAGTCAACAAATCATAGTCGAAAATATTCTGGCGGCTTTATTTATTTTAATGAAAAAAAAAAAAAAAAATGATTTAATAGAAATTTTAGCCTTTTTTTTTTTTTTGCTTTACTGTCATTCAGGAGGGAGGAAGATTTAATCAAGTATTTGTGTTTTTTTTTTTATTTTTTCAGTTTCAGTTTCAATCTGGGTAGATCTTTTTTACATTATAATCGATTGACACCTATTATACCAAAAAATAAATGTATATTACACATTTTTTTATTTTATTTTCAGGCTATTATTTAACTTATTTGAATTTCTTAATATTTTGTAAATACATACACACTTACATCTAGATTTAAATAATAAAAAAAAAAAAAACAAACACAAGATATTTTAATGCTGAGTAATTCTAGGGTGTATAAATCTATGTGTAAAGCTTTTTAACAACTTTAACCCTTCATTTATGTATTTAGGACAACAACGCACAACACACCAAAGCAAAAAAAAAAAACAAAAAAAAAATGAATTGTAAATAGAATGAATTATTTAAGACCTACTGCCATGACAGTAATTATTGTTTAATTTATTAAACAAAAATATAATTTATCAGAAAGAAATATATAATTCTATTTACTGTTAATTGAATCGGAACTAAATACAATTTTCAGTGGGTGTTATTGTAATACACAAAAAAAAAACAAGAAAAAGAAAAAAAAAATAAAAATAAAAAAAATAAGTAATAACTTT